>JAWZSL010000033.1:8065988-9511977 GCA_034769285.1 Lutjanus argentimaculatus | reverse complement strand
AAAGCGCAGTGAAGGGGCGGACCAGGAGCTGTGCCAAAGTAAAAATCAAAAACTGAAGAGTGGTTCACCGCGGTTGTTCAATTTTTGATTCGTTTGATTTCATAGGCCTCAGGTGATTTGCTTCAGTTTGCTTTACAAGTCTTGGAGGCTGAAAGCAAACACCCCGACAAGATCAGTGTGTAGAAAATGACCTCAGCTAACAAGGCTGTCAGTATGTTAGCAGCCCTGTCATTAACCTACAGGAACAACTTAGATTAGAGTGTAATTACAGAATTAAATATCAGAGGTGGAGAGCAATTAAGTATATTTAGTTAAAGGAGCAATATGCAAGGCCCTAGCATTCAAAAATGAGTATTACAGTCCAAATAGTGAGTTGGAGCCACAGATGGTAAATGGATGGATGGCTGGTAAATCTCTATTTACACATAAATTAAAAATAACACACAGTTAGTGAAACCCAGGACTCAAGGAGCAAATCCTCCACCCAGATCTACACAATTATAAGCACTTTTTGCAAAATACTACAGTTTTTTGCATCACACTAAACACACGTTTCTAAATTAGACACTGAAATCTTACATGATGTCACTTGTTTGCCCTTTAAAAGCATTGCCTTTCAAAATGCCGAGCTTATAACCATTTTGTCCAACATGGCCACAGAGTGAACAGACACTCAGCTGCTCAACTGTAAACTCACCAATCAGGCTTAAGCATGACAAATAGTTCAGACATTTCAACAAAAACAGGTGAAAAGCAACTTTTCGCTAAAATCAGTAAAATGTAGCCTACTATATGCCCTACATCACTATTCCTGACACAGGCAATCCATGTTTGAACCAATCCTGTGTACGCTGTCCTGTGACATTTTACATGTATTTTGATTGGTCTACATACACTGTGATATGGTCGAAAAGCTTTGGCCAGATCCAGTAATGTGAAGAGATGATGCTTGGGATTTTTGTAATTCATGTTTTCTTTTTGTTTCCACAAATGTTTCTGTTCTATTTAGACTATGTTCTTCTTTTCAATGAAAAATGCAACCTCTGGAAGTGCATGGATTTATTCATTGATTTTATATTGTGGAGAGAAATAATTATTTGGACAATGTGTGTTGTGTTTGGTCAATATAGTCAATATATTCATTTACTTTACTCTAACAATATTTATAATATTTTAAACACTCTGGAGCTGGCGTTCACTGTCTGCCAAACTCCATTAACATTTTGCTCACTTTAACCATTATAAAGTTCTAATCCTTCTAAAAGTTTAATGATTTCTCATGACTCATAAACACACACTTGTGCAGTTGGCAAATATTTGGAATAATTTTAACCAATAAACGTGAAACAGGCAAATAAAAACAATTGGAAATTTCAAATGAGAACATGCTGGCTGTAGTGTTGTTGTCAGAGAAGCCGGCATTTCAACTCAGCATGTTTTCTTGACCTCTGACATATCATCTTCTTAATTCTGACTTTTTTTAAATCTCATAATTATGACTTTATCTCATAATTTTGACTTTTTTTCATATCTCAATTATGACTTTTTACGTCATAATTTCAACTTTATCTCATAATTATGACTTACCATGGGGATGTTTTTTTCTTTCACACCGAGCATGTTAGCACTAACAATGGCTCATACCCTGCAGAGCTGATTTTTATACCATCCAGTATATATAGAGTAGTTTCTTTCGCCATGCTCCTCGGGTTAATGGTTTGAGGAGTGGAGGATGATCAGGGCCTGAGGGCACGAGGGAAGCAACAGGGACCATACCAACTAACTGCTGAGCTATTCAGGGCCACTGATTTTCCTTTGTGATGGTCTATCAAAAAGGCATCTATGTCCCTGTGGGCTCATCTGGGCCCTGAATGTAACCACCTGATACAGCACTAGTCAGTCCCAGCTGCCGGAGTCGCAGACAGACTTCTCTCCCCCTTACCTGTCTCTCTGAACAGCTGTGACCCTTGCCACAGACAGCCAATTACAGGCAGTGCTTCAGCCGAGAGCAATGCTTCTATCCAATAACTGTAAACACAGCAGCTGAGTGAGAGAAGTGGAGCTGACAGGCTGCAACTGTTCTTATCTATTTCAATGAAACCCCATGCAGATGGACAATCCGGAGTCTTTTCAGTGCAATAATCAATTTCTCAACATATATATAACTAGCTGTGATGGCATTTTCCCTTTTCACTGAAACTTTAAAGCAGAGTGAGAAGGAAACGATAAAGTGACAATGACAATGTACTTGTTTTCTTTGCACCGAGGGTCAACTATTTTTATACTTTTCTGCCACCAACTCCAGCCACAAGCTCACTCCCTGTCCTCTGCTCCTCTTGTTTTAGGAAACAAAGAAAGATGGACAAAATCCTAAAAGAGCCGGTTGAAAATTCTGAGCAAGCAGCCACAGAAAACCTCATTCACTCGTTATTGATTGTCTGATACACGGTAGCATTCTAATATCTAACACGGGGGGACCACATCATCCTCTGGTCGACTGAAACCACAAAATGAAGTGAGAACGCGACACTGCTGAAATTGCATTTGCGGTCATTACAGAGTCATCTTTAATTTTTTTTCTGCTCATTTTTTAGTCCTTAAAATTTAAGACAGGAGTGAACATGCTCATCAAAATTTGCCAGAGGCCAGACGTCACATCCTTAGCATGCTGATTGAGCAGTCAAAACAACACATGCTCACATTTTGAGAAGCTGGACCCAACAAATGTTTTTGGCATCTTGGCTTGATGAATGATCAAGTACTGGACTAATTAAAATACTGACCCAAAGATGGAAATTACAGTTTTTGCCCAATCATTTAAATATGTTTCCTGAAACTATAGCTCAGTTTCTCAAAACTCTGAATACAAAACAGACAAAAATGAATCATTTTGTCAAAACTCCATAAACCTCTTGTAAGATGAAACGCTGCACTCAAAACCATGTTGTCTCCTTTCAAAACAATAAGCACAACTGTCATATCTCTTACAGCATAGCATCCATTTAAACACTAGTGTGATCAGTTTTATTCACTACCATCAAAATATTGTTTATGTTTTGGCTTCATGAGCTATGTAACACATTCATATTCATGTTTGCTTCATGCAAAGTTCATAGCTCCATAGTTTGTGTGTAAACAGCGGAGAAAAACTGTAAAGAATAAGGAAAATACTATATCCAATGTCATTACAAAGTAAAGATGTTGGTATTTCGCCCCAAGGCACAAATGTGAACCCCGTGGTGGTGCTAGATAAAAAATCATGTTCAGTATTCATCCCATGAACACTATGAATGTCTGAACCAGATTTCATGGCCATTTTACAGTTTTTTCTGAAATGAATACACACAAAAACTGGAACTATGCACACAAGTTTAAAAGGTCAAAGTATCAACAACAAGGCTCAAAGACCGCTAAACTTTGAGATTCCTTTGTTTTCATTCAAATAGAAATTTTAAATCACATTTTTGCAAAGGTTTAAGCACAAATCACATCATTTTGCACACTTTGTTCACTTGGGAAATTCTGGCCTTCACAATGCCACGCCCTTATTACCAACTGATCTCACTCACAACTCACTCGTTCAAACTCAATTTGCAAAACACTCGAATCATGTGTCAGAGAATTAAAGAGGCCTAAGTTGACCTCTACAGGAACAATAGAGCAGCATGGACGACAGAGAGGAAGAGGAAGGGAGACAGCGGGAGAAGGAAGAGGAAGGCGAACTAATATTTCTAATGGAATCTGCAACTTCGGTTGACCATGTACTCAGTCACAGCCTAACAATGACTGAAGCTAGATCATTACACCCCCGCAAAGGCAGTCAAAACATTATCTTACTGTCGGGTTTCTCATTTCATTTATCAGTTACTGCGAAGTTTGCCAAAATAGGGAACAGGTCTGACTCTGGGAAGCTGGGTTGTGAGTTACTGTAAGTCCAACTGGAGCTCACTAATATGAACAAATGTGCATTATATTTATGCTGATACAGTAATTGTGTCAATTCGATATTTACTGTATATGATATATTCACAGTATTGTATTACAGTACAATACAGCAGCAGTCTTTTGCAGAGGAAGGTAGAGTTGTAAACCAATCATCATTCAACACATGATTCTTTGAAGTACAATTGATGATGAAAGTCCACACAGTGCAGACTGTTCACTGCTGTGAAAGAATGTCTCTGTTTCATGTAAATCCCACCTGCAGACATTCAAGTCACAGATTCCAACATAATCCCATGAGGGATGGTGTCGGCTCTCTTTTCATCATTACACTTAGTAGATCCATGAATCAAATGACATGCTATTTCCAAGCAATTGCATTATTAAGCCTAATCAGACTCATATTCATCCGTCTTTCAACATCACTGACCACTTCCACCACTTCTTCTTCTCCGACAAGCAAATTGCAAAGTATGTCTGGCTGTTACATCACCGGGATGAAAATTATTAGTGAGCAGGTGGCAATTTGGGAGGCAGCCTACTTGCCATCCTGCCTGAGATATAACATCTTCACCATTCACTTGGCTTTTTTTTTCTTTTTTTAAAGAAAGAATCTGGTAGTTTTCAAATCAAGTGTGTTTCACTCGGTATAAATTCAATCAGTCACACATGTTGATGCTTTTTTGTTGGCCAGCTCTGTACATGTGCATCTACTGCAGAGGAATCCCTCATCTGTACCATAGCTCTCCCTGAGGTTTCTTACATTAATTCTTTCTTAAAATGTTTTTTTGTTTTTTGGGGTTGGTGGGGGTGGGTGGAGTTGGGGGGTGGAAGCTGGGGATTACCCTATCCTACCCTTTTCTTTCTAATCGAGGGTCAGACAGATTTGCTCTTAAGTGGTGTGTGTAGTAGTGTTTAAGGAGAACTTCTCGCATTTACCAACTTTCTTTTCTTTTTTAAATTTACTCATAAAGCCTGTCATTATTGAATTAATCGTGTATCACCTACTGTCAGGTGTATTGGTCATATATCTTAATATGCAGATTTATAAAGTCTTTTTTTGTTTGGAGCCATTTTCAAATTGAGATATTTCTTTTTTATTTCTGTGACAGTCCAAACCCTCTGGTAACACGGCATTAACAGCACTCATTTTTCCCATTTTTAGCTTTAGCAGGTCTCTTAATTCCATTGCTGATGCTGTTAAAGTGATAGATTTTCCTTTATGAATCTGAAAGTAGGACTTCAAACTCTGAACTCCTAAACTTTTTCTTTTTTACTCTTTGATGCCATTCTCATGAATGAGCACTTCCTGACATATGGGGCAGGAAGCGTAGCCTTATATGGTATTACTGGGTTGTTAATAATCTAATTTACGAATCTCCTGCACGCGCACTCAAACATGCACAGGTGGATCATTTACACAGGTATATGAAGTTACAAGCGTTTGCAGAATCTGATGTGGCATGTTGGTACGAGCCCTTTGTACGGAAAAAAGTAAGAGAAATTTAAGATAAGAATCTCAAAATGTTCTTGTAATGAGGCCCATTGTTCTGTTGACTGCTGAGCACATTTTGCTACAGTCTGAGTTGCTCCGCTCTCGCTGTAGTGAACATTTTTCAGCGCCCTGACAGCGTCACTGGAGAGGACAAACTGAAATCACTGCCCAGAACAGACGACGTTAACTCATGTCTGCCAGGTTGTTTCCTGGAGTTATTTTACTGACAGAAGGGTACATCTGCTGTCTATACAGCCCAAGTGAGGTCAGTTGGTAACCCTTCAAAAACCAGTACTCAGAAATCCAAAAACACCTCCTCAAAAAGGAGAACAGCTTCTACCACATGATGTACATTTCTGTGAACAGGACTCTGGAGGAGGTAGATATTTGCAATCTGAATTGTGACACTTCTCACTAAGTGTTCTCAGCCAATTCAATAGACATTGTTGGCATCTCCTATTGTAGCATGATGGACATTAACATGTAAGTAGGCCTTTAGGCAGTGTAGCCTATGGTAAAGGATTCACAGTAATGCACCAGTCTGACTCATTACCCCAAGAGGTGAACTACAAATAAAGCAACTTTGGAACAACATTTTAAAACATGGGTAATATGTTGTATTTAATGCTGTTCTTACCTGAAGAACTCCACAAAGGAAAAGCCGTAGCCGTGTTGTTCGGCAATTCCTGCACACACAACATTTGCTGATGCTCCTATTAGTGTGCCGTTACCTACACAGACAGGAAAACAGCATCAAGGAAAACTGTTAAAAATCCAGTTTTTTTATTATTCAGGTCTGAGTTCAACATCATATAAAACACAGTTATTTTGTTAAGAGCATGAAGGACAAGGAGGTAATATTTTATTTGAAGGGTGTAAACAAGACAGTCATTACACTGGCATAACCATGTCATGACACTTGCCATAAATATTTAAGGGGTCTTTATGAATTTTTATAATTGTTGTCATTAAGCATAATTCGGTCAATTATATCTTTTTCAACGCAAAGTTGACTTTGTTTGAGACATTTTTGTTATGACAACTTGACATTAATCAAGTCA
Source organism: Lutjanus argentimaculatus (assembly GCA_034769285.1). Lineage (NCBI taxonomy): Eukaryota > Metazoa > Chordata > Actinopteri > Lutjaniformes > Lutjanidae > Lutjanus > Lutjanus argentimaculatus. Next base: position 9,505,479 of record JAWZSL010000033.1, on the reverse strand, counting down.
AAAATGTCATTGTTATGGCAACTTGACTTTAACCAAAACAACTTAGCCTGTCAATGTCATTGTCATGACTGCTTGACATAATGAAACTTAAAGAAACTGTTCAGCTTTATTTTTTAAAATTACGTTAAAATGTGGTTGGTTTTGACACTGGTTGTCATGACACCATTATAAGTGTGTCATAAATATTTTTTTTACCTCAAGTAAAGTGCTACATTTGGGACTTTCTGTCATCAAGTTTTATTACACTGACAAGTGTTTTTGTAACAGTGTTATAAATAATTCCCTGGATTTCAAGTACAGTGTTACCATTTGGACATCATAAAGATGTCAAAAATGTTATGAAGCCAGTTTGACAACAGAGTACAGCACCAAGATGATTTAGCTCACAGAGACACCTGATGGACAGATAGCTAATATAGTACTTGCTGCTACAGTGAACTGCAGTCTGCTGTTATCTGTAGCATTTGCTAGTTAACTTGGTTAGCATGGAGCTAGCCAACTAATTAGCATATTTGATAATATTTAATTACGTCTTTATGTCAAGTTCAAATAGCACCACTTTAGTTGGTTTAGGGAAATGATTCATGACACAATTTGACATGTAATAAAACTTAATGACATCTTTTATGACAAGTCCAAAATGTTCCACTTAACTTGGGGTCAAGGAAAATATTCATGGCACACTTATAATGGTCTCATGACAGTCAGTGTCAAATCCAACCACATATGACAGTTGAATGAAATGTCAAAATATAACGCTAAACAGTTTCTTTAAGTCTGATAATGTCAAGTTGTCAAATTTGCATTAAAAATGTCATAAATAACCAAATGACACTTAATGACAACAGTCATGCACATCTATAAGGACTCCTTCGTGTTTATGATTGGTGTCATGACATGGTTATGACAGTTTAATGACAGTCTTACGCACGTCCCTTCAAATAAAGTACTACCCAAGATTTCAACACTAATCATGTTTTAATAATAATTGTATTAATCATCATCTTTCACCTCTCTCTAAATATTCTCACCGTTAGTATAAAGTTTTACTATTTCTAATCTACTGTAGGCAACATTTTGACAGTCAGGGTGCGTATCCATCCTGCCATTCGATATTGCTCACATCTCAAAAGGTGTCAGTGTGGGGATGGAGCTGGGCAGCGGCAAACATCACACTGCCGATCAATATGGACCTGTCACAGTGCAGTTGATTAAACTGAAACACTATGACAGCCTTCCTAACTTTCCCTCCCTTTGTGTCCTTCCCACCCAAACAGAGCCACACTGTGCCGAAGGGCCGGCCGCCGGGGTGTGGTAAAGCCTGAATGAGATGAGCTTTGAGGGCCTTGGGCTGCTCTCACAAAAAAAAAAAAAAAAAAAAAAAACACAGCCCAACTTCCCTGGGGAGTGACACAGCCGTACAAAGTGTGGCTGTCACCTGGAGCATGAGATGTCTCTTTCTGGCAGGGGCCATCGATAAAGATGCACACCTTTCAAACAGGGATAAACTATGAAGTCCCTGGTGACGGTACGGGTGTGTTTTTAAAACCAAACCTAACAGTCTCACACCCTATTTTATAATTCAAGGAACAATAAGTAGAATTTTTAAGTTGCTGTTTGTATACACACCAACAAGATATTGATATGAGATATAGATCTCATTCTGAGGACTCAAATACCAACGTTTTGATCTGGTAAACTGTCTCGAGCACAGCAAAAAATTAGACAATAAGATGGTACACTGGAAGGCAGCCATGAGGACAGGAAAAGTTCAAAATAAGACCAATATGAGACTTTGACCATTTTCTCATACTTCTTAAATTCAGCTCCTGAAGAACTGCCTTCCTTTCGGCTCAGCCTGAGACTAATATGAGCCCAACTGAAGATCTTAAAATGTTCTTTTTTTGTGTCACTGCACTGATCTTAACTTTTCTTAAATAATCAGCTCTTGGGACAACAGTGAGGTCTAAAAGAAAATTCAGTTGTCTTAAATAAGACCTTAAATTTGTCTCAGTGGTCAAATTAAAGTCTTGTTGCTCCACACGGTCATCAAGGAGAAAACCTCTGAGACACCTATGAGCTTCAGCAAAAGGTCTCCTGCTTTTCTTTTGTTTTGCTCCTTTTTTCTCCTGAGGGCGGGTTTAGACAGATGAGACTTCAGTGAGCTGGGAGGGTCTTTGTGCAGGCAGGCGACTCCACGCACTTCTGGAGGAGTTGTGGGTGATGTATGAGTCTGTATTGTTTTGGGGGAGCATATTTTGCTTCTAAGTTCATACTTGATTACATGAAGAGGATTGAAACAGAGGCTTACCCCCAAGACAGGCTCCCATGGCCAAAGCAAAGATGAGAGGTTTTACTGGCAGGTTCACATCTGCATCCTGACTTAGGTTGATGAGAACTGGAATCTGAGGGTACAGAGACAGACTGTAAATTAGCTTTTAGTGGCAGAAAATTCATGTGAATGCATTATCTCAGTTTAGTTTGGTAGTGCCAAACTTTCCAAAACTAGCAAACCCCAAATACATATGTATGTACACAGAGGGCTCCATCTATGATGTGGTAGGTGATGGGTTTTACACGCAACATAGAGCAGGTGATGAGCCAGATCAGATCCCACCATGATGGCAGAACAGTGTGTACTCAAATATGTCCAATCGTTTTAGAATTTCCTGAAGATTGTTGGATTATTTTCTGGAGAATTTGCTCAAATTCCTGCTTCTCCTCTGAATATGAATGCACGAATGAAACATTAAAGCTTTCATGTGCAGCGCAGTAGAGAATATTTCCACTGGAGCCTGCTGGAGGAACCTGATGTTGCATGAATGAATATCAGCTGTAAATCACTTTCACAAACCATTTCAAAATGTCTTCCCCTGTTTGGGAAACCAAACTCGCTGAGTATTGGAACCAGATATGTATTGCTATTTGTGTAAGTACAAAAGCATATCTATGTGCATGCATGCGTGCGCTTCAGTTGTGGCTGAATTAAGGTGATTTAAGAACTTTAAGCAAGTTTACATAAATTAGTAAACTATAACTGAGCACACAATCAAATGTTAGACTGTCTTCATCATGTTCAGCATATTACACGCCAGTCAGTCCACAAAAGCGCTCTCTGTATCTCTCACTCTCTGCTGCTACTGCAAATTTGCATCATTGCATCACACTTTTCTCATTAAATCAACTGAAAAAGACACCTTAAACTGCAAAAACTATGCTCAATCTGACTGGGGCCATACACTTTTGTGATGATTGGATATTCAAGTGCTTAGACAAAACAGATTTTGCAAAGTGTGCATGTTCTGTTTCCTCATTTGGAGAAAAAAAAAAAGTGGTGGAACATCATTCTGGTGTGCTCCTGCAGCACTATGCCTGTGATTGGATCTATGGAACAAAAACACTATATCCTAATGATAAAATATGTTGCGTTCAGTTGGCTGCCATGGAATTGTTTGTGCATTTTGACAAATACACTTGCTTTCTTGCTGAGAGTTGCAGTAGATGCTACCACCAACTGCAACTGTTAACGTAGTGCAAAAATTGAAAAGCGCCACAAAATCCACCTGAGATTCAGTGCACTTGATATTACATGATAAACTTACTACAAAGAGTTTTCAACTGGTTACAAATCCGTCCCAATTTAATACCGATGCCTATATTACCTACATGAACAAACAAGACCATGAGCAACGAGGTCAGCTATTTCTATATAGTTATATCATTCTTAATGTCTGCCACAGGGGCAGATTCTCCCTGAAATCAGATTGAACAAGCCTGTGTTTGCATCTTCTCAGGCAAAGTTACAGTGAAGAAGAAAATTTTTTATTGTGATAATTTTATTTTTGACATTATGTTTTGTGATTATGGCAAAGGAAACACTAGCGCTTTTGTCCTTTAATTAGTGAGCTTTAGAGGTGCTGGTAGGCAGATATTTCTATTTCCCGCTGTTTCCTGTCTTACTAAACTAAGTTAACCCTTACTAGCTGTAGCTTTGTATTTACTGTACAGACATGTAAGTGGTAATCTTCTCATCTCATTCTCAGCAAGAAAGAAAATAAGCATATTTCCCAAAATGTGTGAAATACTCTTCTGAAAATAACATTTAAAAGGGCCTCCAAATTGGTTCAGTCACAAATTAATTTTTCTGGTCTGAATGGGAAAAATAAATCTTCTCTCAACTTCAGTCTTTTCTGACAATCTGGACATGCTTTCTTATCACCTGTGCACTGAATTGGAAAAATAGGTGAAACAACACTTGCCTGGGCCTGAAAATATTAAAAACAACCCGTAGAAAAGAACATTTTCAAAACCCCTGGATACACTGAGTAACATCTCATCTCATTCTGTCAGTGGGATAATGTCTTTTCCTTTTCTCACTGTCATTTTAATTGAGTGTGCTGGCGCCCCTCTGAAACATTGATCTCTGTACAAACTATTAATTTTCAGCAAAATAGACAGCTGACAACAAAAGAGTTGAGGAGGTAGTTGGTCTGATATTTGTAACAGAGAGCAGCTGCATAATGCATCAGTGTCTGAGAGAATCTTGCTGTGTGGTTGTTGTATGGAGTCAGATACACTAACATTTACCAGCACACTCACACTCCAATTAAAAAGCAGCGAGCATGTTATTTGAATTTGGATCAACGCTGTTTTCTCTGCTCTTCTTATGTGAAACCAATAACACTACATTTTAGTGTTGCAAGTCCTGGCTGGAAGATGAAATATTTTATTTTAAAATTGTTAGCTAGGAGTCATCATATATAATAAACTATGCTGCAAACCACGTAAAAATGTCAAAGTCAGTCCTAATAATTACCTAATAAAAATGAATGATTTCTTAAAGGGAAAATTCACCACTTTTTGTGTTGATGGTAAGTGTAGACAATTGCAATAAATTATTCTGTGCTTGATATATTGACCAAACATGCACTGAGGAATTAATTGACTACATTTACCAACACTGACTGGACATCTACATAAAAAGTGGTGAATTCTCTTTAAATAAAGCATTAATATACACCTTTTATTTTTTGCTATATAGGTAATCTGTACATTTCTTTCTGTGTGGAAGTATGAGAAGTAATATCAGCTGTATCAAGCAGTCGTTTAAAATGATTTAAGATTAATATGAAAACAAAACTTTATTCTAGGTTGTGTGCTATAAAAATGATTGGAGCATTAAGCTGTAGCTTAAGCCTATGCCTCTTGGATCTGTACAAAATATGTATGTTGTGTTGCATCATTTTCTTCTGCACTGTTATGTTGTTTTGTTTTGGGTTATTGTTTTGTCATTATTTACAGACCAAAATAATTCCATTTGGCAGTTTGTCTCTCCTGACAGATTGCAATGGAAAGCTCAACACTGTTGCACAAAATGATTAACAAGTTAGAGTTAACTGCCCTCTACGATTGTGATAAATAGTCAAATGCCTTATTCTGGTGGAAGATTTGTACATGGGACATGTGAGCTCTGGCATTAAAATGGCCAAATTCCCGCAAAAGCTAAAAGTAACACCTGTTAGCTTGGTTACGTTCATACCATTAGCATCCCAGGTGCTAAATAGCTATTTTCATCATTATCTCAGAGGTTGTTGTTGTTGTTGTTTGCTGTAACAATGGGGAATTTGAAAATGGGAACACAGAAACAGTGGAAGGAGAGGAGAATGCCCATAGATTTATAACAGAACTAGACAGGGCATTGCTTCTCAGTCTTGCCGGCAATTTTTCCCTGTGGCCACTTGCAGTACTGTAGTGAAAAAATTCCAAAAAGTGGAGGAGTCTATTTTTGACAGATGCCTTGTCAAGCTGCACAGAGCAGATCGAGTGGGCAGGAAGTCAGATGTAGAAATGGCATAGAAAAAACAGTCAATGTTCAAAGTGAAACAGCCAGTGTATTTTGTTGCCTGCCCCATGCCTGTGTTGAGCCTGACTCTGATGAAGACGCAGTAGTCGAAACATTAGTGTGTTTGCACTATTAAAGCTGTAAATTGATCAATTGTGCTCCAGCCCTTTTGTTCCTGTTGAGTTTGATGTCCTCAAGCTGAGAAGCACCTGATTTCAGCTACATTTTGCATGGAGACCCCTTTTTTTCTACCCCGTGCAGACTTGTGATCACTAAAACAGACAAAAAACAAACCATTTAACTATGTAGCCTGCTGACCCACAGTAGCAGCAAATAAAAAAATAAGAGAAGAGGACCAAATCAACAAAATCTGAGCAAGTCAAAATGATCATTTGGGCAAAAAGCTCTGCTTCTGAAACACTGCTGGTTGGGACATGAAGGCATGTTGAGGATGAATTAAAACTGTGGCATGCCGAGCCCAGCTGAATCAACAGGTTATTTCATTACTAATATGAATTATTGTTGTCAAAAATATCAATATATCGATACTGAATATTTGTAATGCTCTTCATTCTGGATACTCCAGAGCCAGCTGCACTTTCTTGCTGTTCCTTCTCTCAAACAGCAGATTGACACACACTGCTGCAGTGCTGACATAGTCCCATTTCTTTTTACTCACTCAGTGGTGTCTTCTTCTCGACACTTGTCTAATTTTCTATATCCAGCGTCATGTTACAGCCTTGTTATAGTTCGACACTGGAAATTCCAGTATCATGACAACAATACTATGAATGGGAGTTGTTTGAACTGCGCTTGTGTGTGTGTGATTTCACAGGGATAGGCAGGAGAGTGAAATTAAAGCATCACGCTGCAGCCTCTCACCATGGTGGCAGTGAAGGGAATGTTGTCAATGAGAGAGGAGGCCAGAGCCGAGACCCACATCACCAAGATAATGGCTATAGCCAAGCGCTGGTCCTCCGGCACCGCCTGAGAGAGGAGATAATAAGAGAGACAGATAACTGCTACTTTCATTGGCACTCAGATGCACACAACCCCACCCCTCCTCCCTCCGGCCTGTCACTGATTTAAATCAAACACACAATTATGTTCATTCTTTGACACTGAGCCTCTCGTCGGGGAGGCCGAGAGGATGAAGCTGTTTGAATGTGTGACACAGCCACAGGTGGTGCTGGTGGCGCCTTTGAGTTTTATCTCGGAGCTCTGCTGTACACACACAGCGGGGACAATTCTCCACATGTGACAAGCATGATGCGGTTTGAACCCTTTTGATAAGATCTCTTGTATGCATGACCAGGTTAAAAGAGGCAATATCTCCTCCTTTCACCTGCCCTCTGCGTGTATGAAGACAGAAAGGCCGTGCAATTCCCTCCCAGCATGCTGTCCATTGTTTGTGGAGGCTGAGCGGGTCAGAACCCATGCATAGAGCACCGCCTGTCATGTGTGATTATTAGACCTACAGAGGCCCACGGTCCAAACACGAGCTGACGTACCTATTACTGCTGCAATTCTCTGCTAAGAGACACCTCGCTCGCATGATGTACGCAGGCTAGAATATGGGTGAAAATTACCTCAGACCCCTTCAGCTGCTGGCAGGAATCAGATGTAAACAAAATAATTGAATTCAGAGCTGTGCAGAACAAAAGCATCAATATGCATGAAAAGCAATATCATGTCACCTGTGTCCAATTATCAACTATGCCAGTTGCCCTGAGAGATAATTGTTAAGGTTGAGAATCAAAAGAAAGACTCACTTTTATAAGCAGTGCTGTCTGTTCTCCAATATAGTCGATAAGCTGCAGCTGGGCTAAAGCCTGAAAAATGAAGAGGAGAAGATTAATATGGAAAAAAAAAAATCTGAGGAGAATTAGTTATAGGTGGGATTAAACCAAGGGAAGAAAAGCAAATTGTTTTTTTCATTAAGCAGCCATTAAGTAGACAGAGACGAATCTATTCTTGTTATTGTTATTGACACCGAGAACAAAATATTCACCTACTGGTGGACAGTCATTATGTGGACTGCTTTCTGACACTACGCTGTGTTAAAGGCATTCAACACATTTAAGAAAGTCCAGATTCTTATTTCAGAAACTCCAGATTCTGACTATTTATGACTTTAATATTTCTCAAATATGTGGTTTTATTTATGAAATATATTCAAATGAAAAGAAGATCCCTGAGCAGTTCAAAGTGACTTTAAAGCAAATTCACAGATCCGTTCTGGCCTGATCAAATACAAGTATATTAAATATTGAGCATACTTGAGTGTACTTGCAGTCAGACTAACCATCAGTATACTTATCTGTGGTGAGTGTGTTAATGTTTACTTGAAGTTTGCTATTTTGGAACAACTAGTATATTTTAGTTGCAATGAAAAAAAAGCACAATTTCAGTTGTATTGAGTATATGTGCAAAAGTGAAAAAACTATACTTAGTACACAAGTGTATGGCTGTATAATAACACTTAACCTTGTTTGAGCTACTTTTTCAAATGACACTGAAGTACAGCTTACAGTAAACTCAGATTAAAGTGCACTTTTGGTAAGCATACTTTAAATATACTTTTTTTTGTAAAAATATACTAATAGTGTATTACAAAGGACTTGAAAATAATTGTACTTTCCAAAACTGAACTACCACTTTAAGTATTGCAGGATTACTATATTTATTTTTAGTACATTTAAGTCTAAGTTAAGAGATTCTATTTTGAAGTACACTTTTAAAAGTACCATTTTAAATATACTTTTAATTATGCACAAATAATTATACTTGTAATTACTTTTTTTATTCCTAAATTATATTTTTAATACAACACTTTTTTATCTGGATTACTCAACTCATCAACTGCCAGATCTTCATCATCCTAAATTTTTCACATGCAGAGGTCAATTTGTGATAAGATTTAGAGTTACTAAATTTTGGACTGGCTTTCCTCACCTAACAAGAAACTGTTCCTCTATAAAATGTTATAAAAGATGTTTTATCTCTTTTTATTCTTTTTATTATGGCTCAGAAGTCAATACAGTACAAACCAAATGCACATGGGTTTTTTAAATGGATATTATTGTTATACGGTTGTTGTGATCATAAATATTGTGTAACAATTAGTTTGCTACCACTTATATCATTTTCTGATAATAATTTTGTGTTCTCATTCATTTCTGCCTCTCTCTGCACTGTATGTTATTTATCTTTGCCATTTTTGTATATTCTTTTTTAATTTTCTTAAAATAAAACTAAAACTATAAAGCCCAAACCACATTTTGTGTTTTGCCAGGGCCCAAACATTTATTTGAAAGATCTGACATTTGTTTTTGTTTTTAAATTTTTTTTAATTTTAACATTTGAAAGACTCAGAAGGGACACAACAAGCAGTTATTGTGCTGGCATTATGCTTTCATTCCATCCTTTCACGGGAGGCTCATGGGTAAAGAAATAGATAATTACTTTTCAGACTGTACGCTCACTGCCCAGTGTACTGTCAATAGATCTGAGCACTGATGCTGTTTTCTTCAGGAGGCTTGTCAGAGGGGAGCCAAACCTACATTTATCCCAGTTCTGGCTCACTTTTTATTTGTTATAATTACGTCATGTAACAAATGGAGGCCTATCAGCAAAAGTTGTTGTTTGGCATCAGATCTCCACTTTTTTTGTGTGAGGTTTGAAATCTCTTGACAAAATATAAATAGGCATTCAGTCAGTCCGTTAAATACCTCCATCAAAACAAAGAGGCCGGCAAAGAACAGCAATGTGGCCCACTCCACCCGGTGCAAGATGATCTCGAAATCCTGGATGTCGGCCAGAACTAAAAGCCACAGCGCGCCCAGGATAGCGATCCAACCTGAGAGAGAGCGAGAGAGAAACGTCATCTGAGATCTCCCTTTACAGCTAGAAAACACTCTCACATACATAAAAGTCATTTCATGGTATTTTCCAACTGAGCTCAATGAGGCAGATTTTCACAGGTTTATAACGAGGACACATCGCACACCACACATGGGGATACTTAGGAGCCTTGTTTAAGTGTTCATTAACTGAACTAAATGGAGCTCCATCTGCTCTCTGTTCACTTAGATTTGTCTTTAGTCACAACCCGCAAAAAGACACAACCTTCATTAAATGTTACAGATGCTACCACTACATTTTATGTACAACTAGATCTTTATTTCTCCTTTATGTCATGTTCGCTGCCCAGCATAAGTCAATGATCATCATCTAAAACTAGGGCTGCCCCCTAATAGAGAGGTGAACTGAAACCATGCATGGGACCTTACTTCAGAAACAATATGAACAGTAGTCAATGGACAAAGATAAATAATCATTTAATCCCGTTTGATTTGTGTCATGAATCACACATATGATGACGTTGATTAAAAAGATCATTTTTGAAGTCAAGAAAGTCATTGTTTGTCATAAAACTGTTGAAGTATAAGACTAATACGCATAATTAGAATAAGTGAGGTCATGATTTTCTCCCTCCAAAAGCTAACGTTAGCCGCTGAAGCTATGCTCATGTGTTTTCATACCAGGATGTAAGCAATGGGTCCTAGTCGTTCTTTCTTTTCTTCTCAGCTGATGAAAGAACCAGGAATCGATAAAACACATCCCGTGAGATGATGGCACAAGGGACAACGATGTTGGTGTTGATGATGTGTGTTGTGCAAGGTGAGAGATGTAGTTCACTGAGCTGTTGGACAACTACGACAAACCTACAACAATCTGCAACTTTCTTATCTTTCATATCACATCTTATGTGTAATTCATGGCTCAGTTCAAACGGGAACAAAAAAATATTTGTCTCTTGCCATTGACTACTGTTCATATTTTTTCCCCTAGTATATATATTTAAATAGTTAAATTAATATCATGAACATGTGACAGCTAGTTTAGTTGACAACTGGACGAGTAGGAAAATCTTCAGTTGGGGGCAGTCCTATCTAAAACAAATGTGTGTGGATGAAAATATCACGAAATCAACGTGGGAATTCAATCTGCTGAGGAGTTTTCAACACATGCCATCACTATAATCTAATAAACAGACCATACCATGAAGTGGCGCTTTGTTAGAAACAAATGAATGAAGTGCTTGGTCTGTCTTGGTGGGTCTGATGAAGCATTCATTATCGCAAAAATGTCATTTCAACACATTCGAGTCAGGAAGACAAAAGCTGGCGCCAGTCAGTGTTTTTGAAAGAGGGAAGAGTGTGCATCCACTTGGAGAGAATTTGATTAAACAGGTGAGCACCAGTAATTGCCTTGGCCAAGGCCTTTGGGGAAATAATTTCACAACTGATGAGAATTAGTGAAGAAAGAAAGAAGAACAACGGCAGGACACAAAAAAAGAAGCGTGGCAGAGGGAAGATTGGAGACAGAGAGACTGATAAGACTGAAAGAGAGACTCCACATTTGTGCAGCTTCACAGCGTGTTTATATGTTCAGAAGCTGCTGAGGTGTTCCTGGTAGTCTCTAGCAGAAAGTGGTGTGCTGGAAATGTGTTTTTTAAGAGACAATTTGGTTCTCCAGAATTGACTTTAATTTCTAGATAATGATTGAGGTAATTTTTAGGGTAATTGTGGGCCTAGGTTTGCTGGAAATGGCCAACCAGTATGAACAATTGGGCAACAGGAACAAGGGGAATTGAAATATAACTAAATAGATGTAAATAGATATATAATGAACACTGAAAATCAATTTACAAAGATGATTCATTTGGACTTCATAGCATGTTTTATAAGGGCTTCGTTTTGTTGATATTGTAGCTGGGTTACAGTTGCCACCAAAGTACTTTATTATAATTGTCTCCTCTTCAAACTAATAGTGTTTTCATACAGTTTATGGTATAGCCTATATTTTAAAGCACTTTGACACAAACCTGGTTTATTTTTAAAGACTGTGTGAAGCAACAATAAATGCATGTTCTGAGTTTGACACAGAAATATGCTAATAACCACCCAGCCAAATCTGAATGAAAGCCAATGCTTATGCTGATCCCAGTAAAGATATAAAGACATCACATTCTTCATTTAAATGTACTTATTGTGATGCATGTGACATCTAACCAATATATGGATTTTTAGCAATCTTTCTAGTGAATAAAGAAGTCCATAGATACAACTAGGTAATTAAAAAGAAATAATTAACTTAGAATAAGTAACCTAATAATCACTGCAAAGTTCTATGATTCTTTTAAGCAACAGATGACAAAAAAAAAACAACAACTGACTTTTGATTTCCTCACTACACTGATATTTCCGGAGGCTGCACCCTGGAGCAAGCAGCAGATAACAAACCTAAAGAGCTCTCCAATTAAAGAGAGCTTTTAGGCAAGTCTGAGCAGTTTATGATGGACTCATCTATCAAACACAAGACAAGAGTGTCTGAGACAGAGAAATGTGCTGTGAAGAATGTCTCATTGCAGTTTTCCAGAAGGTTCACAGAACAAAGTAAACAAACACGAGGCCAAAGCCAAAAGATAAAGAGGTTTGTGCTCTGGCTCGAGCATCTTGTACTCCTGTGAGCATGTAGTTAGATAAGAAACTGATGTTTCAGGTGTCCTTTTGCCTTGCCAGAGATTTGACTAAAGAGTCATCTGAGTCATCTAAGTCATCTAAGTGTTGGAATTTAAAGTACAAGGAGTTTTTAACTGGTAATGGAACAGTCTCAGTTTATTACCGAAAACCAAAAATACATATTTTATTCCTGACCTGTAATGCTATTATCCATCTAGATTTTTGGTGTGAGTTGCAGAGTTTTGGTGATATCGGCTGTAGAGATGTCCACCTTCTCTCCAATATAATGGGACTAAATGGCACTCGGCTTGTGGTGCTCAAAGCACCAAAGAAACACATTTAAAAAACTAATCACCAGTGTCTCTTTCCAGAAATTATGACCCAGTTACTCCATATAATTCAAGTTAAGTAGTTCCGGTAGATTCTACTGCAGAAAGAAAGTAGTTCCTACATGAAACTGCTCACAACAAGGTGTGTGGATTATTTTGAGCAACTGGGTCATGATTTTCTGGAAAGGGACATTGCTGTTGAGTTTTTCAAATGTATATTTTGGTGCTTCGAGCACTGCAGGACTAGTGCCATCTAGTTCCAAAAACTCAGCAACTTACACCAAAACAGTGTAGACGGATAAACTGCACAAGTCTGAGGAAAAATATGTATTTTTTGATTTTGGGGTGAACTGCTCCTTTAATGCTTGTCACCGGGTCAGAGGCATGAGAAGATTTTTATTTATTATTAATGTTATATTTTGTGGTTATTGTGGTGGAAATGCTACCCCTTTTTTCCATAGAGGCAAAAATCAAGAAAATATGAAAGTCCCTTTATCTTTCACCAAAGCAAGAATTTCTAAAAATGAATCAGTCAATCTGTGACATAATAAACAATATATTTTCCTATATTTCCAGCTTAAGCATTTTTCACCAACTTTAGCTGCTACACTCTCCTGATTTCTGCTTTGGGATCAATACAGTTTTGTCCAAACCATAGTAGTAACTCTCACACTCACAGACACAGTAGAGGGATCAAATGACCAGGCAATAATCAGACTGAAATTAAATCTTACTGTGTGAAGTTAATGAAATTTTAATGAGGTTCAATTTTTTAAACACGTGTGAATGAACAGACTGGGGCTTGGTGCCGTCCTCAGCCCTGACTGTGACCTGCATGCATTAATGAGAGCCGTGTTTGGACAGCCGCCGATCCCTCCACAGGGAGAGAAAACACGCTGCTGTGGGGTCATTCCCATTTAATAAATGTCACTGAGAGGTAACCTGAGCAGAGCCTGTAATTAACTGAGCATGTTTGGTGACTGAGTGGCCTCAGCAGCGAGCGGAGAGATGACGGGGTGTGTATACAGACGGCCGTCTTCATTTAGGGAACGGTGTTAGCGTTCATGAGATGCTGTTAGGGTCATCCGCTGAGCACACATCACAGACATCACAGTCAGAAGCGTCTGACAGACAAGATGTAACCCTCAGCCTAACCCCCATGTCCAGATTTACTAACATGCCCAAAAATATGCAAAGTGATCTGATTTAAAGCCTAATTACAGCACACATCCAACAGATACACAGCAACATTAGCATCCATTTGAAGGTGTTATGACCGTCTGATGACTCTAATTAATTATCCAATATCCACTCTCCTTTTAGCTTTGATTTTGGTCTCCACCAGCTGCGGGAAGAAATGTTTGGGTCTTAAGTGTTTTTTAGAGCTCTTTCATTAAAAAAAAATTGCTAAGAATTACACCAGCGTTTCCCAAATTTGGGTTCAGGACCCAAAATGGTTTGCAGACATTCAACGCACGGGGCAAAGATTGACCCTTCGTCAAGCACCGCCCTCCATAGTTACTGTTGCTATGCCTGTCAAGCTCTTCATTCTCACACTGCATATATGCAATTTACAGTGATAACAGTGGCACATTTAACATCGGAATTGGGAGTAATTTTTGAAACACGAGGTCTTTGATTCCTCAGAGAAGTAAACAAAAGCAGCCTCTGATTTCCAACTGACAACTGTGAATTTTGCCGGCTAAAATGACGACACTCACAAGCAGATTTCACAAGTGTAGCTGGCTAATGTAAGCTAGTGCTAACTCCATGAGTCAGCCGAGAAGTCTGTCTCCAGCTGATGTTTTAATGTTTCCACCATACACGTTTTAAAAAAAGAACCCTGTGAAAGTGTAAATGTAAAGTTACCTGCCAGCTGTGTACATGATATAACTTAAATGCTGAAAGACTGAGGCTAAAGCCAGCTCACATCACAGCAAACATTGGTCGGACGGTGAAAAACAACAGATATATCTGATTATTTTCTGTGATATACTTTTATAATGAAATAAATACATTTCATATGCATTTTAAATTCATGGGCTGCTGTGTTCTTTAGCAGTTTATAAATGTAGATGTTATGGCTATGGGTCTTGGGGAAACACTACATTTCTTTTTAGGGTCTCGAGCTGCAGGCCAACGATTCGCTGCAAGAGTCAGGTGATGTGACTGAGCAAAATCTCTCACATTATACATAACTATTTGATCCATTGTTTTCACATATTTTGATTATATCAGCTCTAAGAAAAAAAACTGATGTGTTACTTTGGCAGTGGGATAATACCATAGTCTTATGAATTTACTGTACAATGGTTTTACATCTGCACACTCTGTTCTTTGTGTGTCACTCAGTGTTATTGCTACCTGTCTTTGCCAGGAAACTTTTCAAAAGGAGACCGGACACAAATCCTAACACAGCTTTTGTATCAAAGTGCAGATTTACAGGAACATTATTCTTCAACACAGGTTTGAAATTGCAGCGCATGAATAGATGTAATGTAATGAGTCTAAATGCAGCTCAGTATCCATGTAATTTGTTGGTTGCATTTCCTAGTCAGCCCATTATTTCAGCTCATTTCGAATGCAAGGACAGAGGAAGCTGTGTTTCATAATTACATGACAGAACCTATAACCACCCAGTCGGGGCCTGCGAACACAGTGCAATAATGAGATAGTGCTGCGCTTACCGAGATCAAGATGAATGCTGGGAACGAAGGAGTTGACAAAGAACATGAAGATCACCACGCCAAGGACGGACACACACTTCACCAAGAGCACCTTGTCGGTTATTCTGTGCTGTGGAGGAGAAAAATACATTCCTTTATCATACAAGTGACGGCATTTGTCTCGAGTGAAGATTCAAAGTCTAGGCCAGCTTCATTATTGAGATAACATCGATGCAGCGCAATCACAGAAATCTGTCTGAGGTGAAGTAGGAAAGCCTACCTTCTTTTGCAATTCTTGAATGTTTTGTTCCCAGTTCTTGTCCTCTTGAGAGATTTGTCTGTCAGACACAGCAACATTATAATCTCATATTAATTTCATTTCTCATTAATAAACGTTTAGTTACAGACTAATCACTCACGCTGTTTGAATAAAATTTAAATAAATATTTGTTAAAGGATCACTGTGTAAAGATTTATGTGCATTTATTGGCAGAATAGGACAGAAATGGATTATAACATTCATAAGTATGTTTTCATTAGCGAACAATCACCTGAAAATAAGAATTGTTGTGTTTTCATTACCTTAGAATGAGTTGTTTTTATCTACAAAGGGCAATGTTATTTTGCTGCAGTGGCACAGAACAGACAAACCAAACACTAGCTCTAGATACATCCCTTTGCACGTTTAATGGCAACTGTAGGTTCTCCTACACCTATTTAGTTGGTGGCCCATGGGCCAAAATTGAGCCCTTTAACCAACTTTTGATCATTTATAAATATAAAAAAAGAAGTATATCATTGTGATTTTATTTAAACAACCTGCCAACATTCTAAATTTATGGGTATTTACAATGCTTATTATAAGTTCATCATTTTATTAGTAATCTAATGAGCCCTTTCATCAACAACAAGCTATTTCAAATCTAGGAGTACAAATGTGCATTGTTTTTTCCTGTACTTTTTTACGTAATGTTTCTTTTCGAATTGTGTAAACTAATAAAGTGGAGAAAAAATATAAAGACGCATTGTTTTACAGATTTAAATTCCTAACTTTACATGACACTTGTTTTTCAAAGCTGGGCCCCCTAATAAGTAATTGAATATCCTGGCCTACATGCTAGGAAGGGGAGAGTGAGACAAGATATTTGCGACTTACAAGCTCACCACTAGATGCCCACCAAATCCTGCACACTGGTCCTTTCAATCATGGGAAAAGTTGTCCCTAATAGCTGTTTATGAATACACACTGAATGTTGTGCTGTTTTTAGGTATTTGTTGAGCATTGTGTGTGGTACTTCTGTATTTCCCAGTGTGGTATGAAATTGTTTTTATGCCGTAATTGCTATGCCTGTCTGGAAAACATCTTGGAGGATGGGACAAAAAAAAAAGAAATGAATCTTGTACTTCCTTGTATTCTTCATTCCTCGTTGTTGTGTTTCTAACAATGAAATAATGTAAAATAAACTTAACTAAATTTACATTAATGGGCATATAACATAGCTCTCAGTCTAAAAGTCGTCAGCAGTATTATGATAAATACCGAATGCTAATATGCACCAGTTACATCTTTATCATGTGTGCGACAACAGAAAATGTGTTTCTGTGAGGAGCAATAAAATTATTCTTAACAACGAGACATAGAAAGATATAGAAGTTTTCAGTGTTTTTTTTTTTTTTTTTACCTTTGGAAGGTTTTCATCATCTTGCGGAGCAGACTTTCCAGGTTGAGGACTTTTTGCATCAGGAGGCATTTCACAGCTGTCTCTTCTCGGCTGGCGGGGTTAATGCGCTGAGCCGTCTGCCTCCAAACCAGGATCTCGTGCTTGAGTTCTGGAGGAGCAGGACAAACAGAGCAAGAGACACGGCCACCTGATTAGTGCATGTTAAACACATGGTGAAGCTTAGGGCACATTCACACCACCTCCGTTTAGTCTGCTTGAACTGAACCTTGGAGCGTTTACCCCTTTGGTGCAATTAGTTTGGGTTGGTGTGAATGCAGGACCCGAGCTGGTGCAGACCAAGCAACCACCTTCTGATCCCCCCTGGATGGACCGTCTCAGAGCTGGAGCTCTTTATATGTAATGTGAACGTTTGGTGACTGGGGAACTAGTAGCGCATTTGCTACCAAAATGTTGACTGGCAGGGGACAAACTTGGACTCACAATGGCATGAGAAATGCCTGCATTATTAAATTATTTAAAACCCTTATGAGACCTTCATATGCATAGCTCTCTAAAGTCTGCTGAAATGTGCTCCCCAACAACTCCAACAGAACCCGTCAGTGCTCAGTGATGGACGATTTTCAGGTCATTTGTTGTCTTTCTAGCCACCAACTGTATAATCAATAAACAAACAATTCACCACATGATGTTTACAATTTGGCAGATGCTATTTGCACCCAGGCTGGAATTGCAAATGCGGCTATTTGCATCCAAGTGTATATAGCCTGGCATGGCAGAAACAAGCACCCAGCATCTGGGGTGTCAATAGCCAATGTGTATATTTACACCCGCATGGCAGAGACTAATAATGATCTTTACCTAAACCTAATCAAGTAGTTTTGTTGCCTAAACCTACACAAACTGCAACTGAAAACGTTCTTTACCACCCAAATCTTGACAAAACAAGAACAAATTACAGATACGAACAAAAATAAGGGAGATAGTGTTCAAAAATGGTTTCTTCTTGCATGAGTACCAATGTATCATCCTCTCATTGGCTGAATTGAGGAACCAGACCTTTAGGTGTGAACTCGGCCTCAGTAGCAGCATGTCACAGTGGGGCGTTTGGTTGGTAATGACTCCTACATCTGAGGCTGACTGAGATGTTTGCGGTCAATATGTTGCAAGCCCCCATAGAGGTACTAATGCAGCCAGGCGATTGGCACATTGACCAGCTGAGGAACAGCCGATGTTGGAGCAGATATCCAGCCTGAGGGAGCTGGACGCCTGTGTAGATATCAGTAGGTGCCATCCTTTTTCAGGAAGGTTGCTAGGTGACCTTAATAGGATCTAACTGGCACAGGAAAAAAACATTCCTGTAAGCGAATCTTCACAATTACCAGTCGTGGCGGGGGCTTTTGAGCTGATTTAGCAGCACGCTCTCCCAGGTAGGCGGTGTCGGCGGGAGTAGAGGAGACTCCACAGGGTGGGATTTACAGATGGGCTATCAGGCTGGCATTGAACGGTCGCCGCGGTGATCGGTAGTGGCTTTCTTCAATCTGCCTGCGGCTCAGTGTGACAATACAGCTCCTAACAGTGGGTCTGCCTCATTCTATAAACGGGAGCTCAGTGGTGACGACTGGAGACTGGTGGTCTCTTTTTTAATGATCCCCTGCTGAGCTTCTCTCGGAGAGAGGACAATATAGCATCGTGAGTAAACGCTGATAAGAGGTGACTGTGTTTCTGGAAGAACTGCAAACAATTTCACACAAATATCCCTGTTTTTATTAGTTTGCACATTATCTACATCCCTTGGGTCTCGTACACAAAGATCTACAGCAGCAGTGCGAGGATGGAGGACACGGTTACTCTCCAAACTAAACACACCCTCTGGTTTCTATTCTTATTAAATGATCTTACTCTACCTCTGGTCAATGGAATGTCTGGAGGGATGGCCAAATAATTGTTTCTACTGTTAATGGATAATTAAGGAGAGGCATAAAAGAGCTGTGCTATAACAGATAGGCTGAATATTTTACACAATAGCACAATTAGGACAAAAAAGATTGGAACCAAGATGGGAGTCCTGAACTGCTCACAGGCTGCTCTCTGGACGAGGGAAGCCATTCTGTTACTGCCAGCGAGTCAAAGCCAACAGCTGAATATAAGAGTAAAGGGGTTTTCCTGACACAGGTGAGTCATCAGACTCTTGAGGGAACTGAGCAGCTGAAAGAAGCAAAAGGTGACAGTGTTCCAGCCTAGTAAATGATGTTGAACTTCACCATGAGTGCTTTAATTAAACCAATTTATAACCACATTTACTGAGACTAAAGTTGGGCTGTAAATCCCAAAACTGTCTGTAGACCTAGTTTTAAACTTTAAAAAAAATACTTTACAAGGTTCCTACACCTTGTACAAAGTGAAATTCAAGATTTTTCATGGTGCATTTTTCCAGGACCTTACAGCTGTAAAAGCTCAAAATGATTAGGCCCCATGTCATTTCCTCATCACATTAAATCAGATGTTTTTTTGTGCTATAAACAATCAAATTTATGTTTTGTGATTGCATTTTATAGAAAACACAACAAAGTTTTGTGTTTTAAAATGTGTTGCCTGTCTATAAGTAGACTTGGCATCCCATTTAACCTGGCTGAGCCAATATAAAACAATCACTAAAACAATTACTCGACAAATAACTTCAATTTCAATAAAATTCTATATACATATCACACTAACTGTAGCCTCACACGCAGTGTTGGAGTCATCTTCATTTCAAAATTTCCAGCAGTTTCAAGCACTTTATCCAAAATCCAAGCATTTTCCAAACCTTGAAAATACCACATTAAAATGAAAGGATTTTCAAGGATTTCACTGATCACTGATAAATCTCCCATCATTATTATTATCTAGCATGCTGTAATCCAGACATGTTTTATCTGAGATGACAGGGTTGTCTGATGAGGACAGTGTGAATGCAGTACTGTGGAAATCACCTGAGAAGGAGGGGGAAAGTCTTCATTTCAGAGAGCGGTATGCATCACGTGTGGGAGTTGGAGGGCTGAGGCCATAATACAGAGTTAATTAAGTTTCTATGAGGTCACTGCATCTCCTGAGAAGGTGAGTAGCTGTAGTATGGGGGTAGTATGTGCACCGATGTTCTTTATTGGTTAATGCACTTCATAATAACAATAATAATAATCAAAAGCCACCATAATTGATTTTAGACTGTGCCACATCCAGAGCAATCCTATTTACATGATACACCATATTTATGATAACTCCGCTGTCCAGCATTTCCATCCATCACTACAAACAAATCATTGTCTATATAGAAAATGATTTGGGAGAAAAAATGTTTTTTTTAAAGAGCAACTCCAACTCAGTCTTTTCTGGGTTTTTCAAAGGGAAACTCCCACTCAGCCAGGGGGAAAAGTGGTGACATAGTTTACGACACCAATGACCCCCAGGGGGTTTATGTGTGGCAGTGTCATCATGCAGAAATGTGAGAAAACGTTTTAAGAAGGGCTTGGAGAGATAACATTTTGATCCTAAAACATAAGGAATACATAAGGAAAACCAAAACCTCAAACCATATAAATTTGAGACAATATCTGAACTCACCAACTATTTCAATGGACTCTTTGTTGTAGAGTTTTTTGTTCCAGTAGAGCATCCGCAGGAAAGGAAATGAGGTGAAGAGGACAAGGCATATTCCAAGGAACATGTAGCCAGTGAAACTGGCAAAATCAATCCCCTGTAAGACAAAGAAACACAATGTGTCAGATAGCACAGTCAGTAGTGCCCAGACATGAGTTTTGATGACAAACTATGATCTGTGTAGCAATGACACAAGTATATTGTGAGAATAAGGTTCAGCTGAACTGTTCTCAGTCTGAGACAAAGAAGAAGGATGTAAGCAGATGTAGGTGTCTGTATCTATATGTTATATCACTGTAATACAGTCATTGGGATAATTAAAGTTCTGTTTGGCAAAGAACAGAGGTATTAAGATGTGTAGAGTGGCACTACCTGTACATTAAAGCTGGGGTAGGCAGTTTAATTTTGTTGTCACTGGGCAAAAGTTCCATAATAACCTTTCATCATAAAGTAATTTAAAGGGGCATTTTACTGCAAAATCAAAAATTCATATTTTTCTCCTGGACTTTAGTTGCTGAGTTTTAGAGATATTGACTGTAGTTACGTCTACCTTGTCTCCAGTTTAATGGGACTAAATGGCACTCGGCCTGTGGTGCACAAAGCACCAAAGAATATATTTGAAAAATTCAAAAACCAGCATCTCTTTCCAAAAATTGTGACCTGGTTACTCAAGATAATCCACAGACCTTGTTGTGAGCAATTTCCAGGTGAATCTACCTTCTAGTAGAAAGAACTTTTTTAGTGGGAAAAAAAGCAGTTCTGGTTGATTCTACTGCAAAAAAAAAAAAACAAAAAAAAAAAAACAGTAGTTCTTACACAAAACTGCTCACAACAAGGTGTGAATTATCTTGAGTAACTGAGTCATTTTTGAAAAGAGATATTGGTTTTGATTTTTTTTATGTATTTTTGGAGCTTTCAGCACCACAAGCAGAGTATAATTTAGTCCCATTACATTGGAGAGAAGGCAGACATCTCTGTATCTCCAAAACTCTGCAACTCACACCAAAAAGTCTAGATAAATAAATATCACTATAGACCCGGGGATTTTTTTTTTCTTTCTTTTTTTTATTTTTTATTTTGGGGTGAACTGTCCCTTTAAGTGGTCTGAGTGAAATCTGGACTTCTGCTCCTCCTCTTGGCTCTGTTTCCAGAGAATCTGAAATCAGAGAGGCTATATTCTTTAGAGAATCTAGCCTGTGACAGGAGACTTTGGCCAATCACTGGTCAGTATAGCAGATGACTGTTGAGTCTCATTCCCAAAACATCAGTATTTGACACTGAGACTGAGACTAACAATCAACTGTCTTTCTTCAGAATTGGTTACTGCACCTTTAAGTGGCATTATACGCAATAAACATTTAGATTTGAGAGCAGCCTGCAGGAATGGCATAAAAAAGCAAAGAAATTGATTATTACACACAAAATGTTCTGTGATAATTGCATCCACAAGGTTTTTTTTTTTTTCATGTCCACAAAGCTCTAGTTTGGCATGGAGCACATCTTTCTTCCTGCATGAGTAAGAAAAGCAGCCTCTGGCTGAGGTTGTCCTCAGAACTGAGAGCTAATCTATGCAAAAAGAACAGCAATTTATCAGATATATGCTTGGAAATGTGTCCTTGTATGACATCATCTATATAACATACAATTTCTACATGATAAAGCCTTTAAGATGTTAAGATGATGGCTGAGAGTGATGTGCACTGTCTTTATTCCTCATTGTGCTTGCACAGTATGAATAACAGTGATAAAACTAGGTTAATAGTGACCTCTACAGGATTTGTAATTTCAAGTTGCAACAAAAGCCTGAGATCAGGGAGGAGAGGAGGGGTGACACAATGAAACATGCAGCAGGATAAACCAGCATGTGACAGAAAAAAAAGATATTCTCGCATACAGGTGTCAAGTATCAAATCAAGTTTGAGTATGAAGGAGGCAGGTGTGCAACAGCTCTTAAAGACCTCCTTCATGTCCTACTATGTAATTTCATCACTATTCTCCTCATTGCCTCATTCATACAGTACAACTCTGACCATTCCTTTACTCATGCCTCTATAGAGACCTGCTCTCTCAGTCTGCTGTGACCCTCAGGGCAGCCTCGAGGGATGAGGACTGCTGCTCATGCCAGCCTCACATAAATCAAAACTCTTCCTAGAAACTAAAACTAAAAGGACAAAAAATTGTAATATCTTGTATCTTTATTAGGGCTGGGCAATATGATGATATTATATTGTGATGTGAGACTAGATATTGTCTTAGATTTGGGATATCGTTATACTGTGTGTTGTCTTTTCCTGGTTTTAAAACCTGCATTACAGTAAAGTGATGTAGTTTTCTGAACTCACTAGACTGTTCTAGCTGTTCTATTATTTGTCTATACACACTTAGTCACTATATCCACATTACTCGGGCTGTAACAATTCTCCAGTGGTTCAATTGAGTTTGGTTCATACTTCTGTTTTTGACCCACAGTTTGGTTTATAACTTGGTTTTTGACCCACGGTTCAGTTCGTACCTCTATTTTTGAGGCACAGTTCAGTTCATACCTTGATTTTTGAGTCACCTTTTGCTTCATAATACAATGTCATATTTGGCTCTGTCCATATCGCCCAGCCCTACTCCGTATCTCAGTCCGTAACATCTTTCCAATCATTCCAGTTTTTCAGTATGAAGACACAAGAGGGCAAAGTACTAAAAAAGAAGTTTTGTGTGTGTATTTGCTGCTGTAATGTATCTCTGTTTGCAGCTGTAAACTGTGAGCTTGTGTGTCCATATTTCACAGCCAGTGTCAACGACTCCTCTGCCTGGTTGGAGGAGATCCATTTGGCAAGGAGAATCACCAATGTCCCCTCAATAAAATGATACCAAAAGGAGGTAGAGATTTTATATGCGCCATGCTACCTTGCTCTGTAACAAATCAAATACAAGGACACTCTGATGAGGGACAGAAAACACACACTCCACAGCTGTGCCATTCTTTCTATCTCTGGATTTCTCCCGAAAATCCCCTCGACACAAACAAGCAAGCCTGCAAACAAACAAACAGGCGAGCAAACCATGCATGCACACACAAGCTGTCCTTATCAGGGGCCAGACATGACTGAACGAACGCGCCGCTGTGTCCCTGCGGTTCTGTCACCTGGGAAACCGAGCCAAGACAAACCGGACAGTGGGTTGCGGGAACCCGGTGTGACAGGAGCCACTGTAAACCGAAGGAGACCACATACTGCTGCACCCGCAAAGGCTAAAATGTCATGCGCGGTGAACAGATGTCACATCAAGCAGCTGGGAAAATGTCATGTCTTCTAGTGATGTAGCATTATAACCCTCTGAGTATAAGAAGAGAGAAGGTTATGAGAAGAGCCTACAAGTCATTGCCCTTTTCAGACAGCGACAGGCTGCTCTGATTAACTCCATAAAATGTTCTTAACCTCTGTTTACTGACATCATTTTGTCACATCCGTACAATAGAGGACAACTTGGCTCTAAATGGTTTTCTAAAATACCTATCTATCTGTCTATCTATCCATTTTTTAAAATTCAAACTAGGAAGATGAAATTATATTGTAAAAAAGGGCCTTCCAATCAGGAAAGTCTTCACACATTGACATTTTTGGGGGGGGGTTTACAAAGAAAAAAGTTAGAACCGCACAAATACTAAAGGGAAGTTAATTTTTCCTCTTACCTGTAGTGTTAGTTATCTGTCTAGATTATTTTGGTGCTTGGAACTACACCCCCCAACCATACAATTGTGCAGCAGGAAGCGTGCATCTATTCATGGATGAGAAGCTGCAGCTCCACTGAGGAGCCATTAAAGATCCTGTGTGTAAGATTTATAGGGATTTATTGGCAAAATATGGCAGCTAATAAAACAAAATATTCACAAGTATGTTTTCAATGGTGAATAAGCATCTGAAAGTAAGAATCATTTATTTTTGTTATCATAGAGTAAGCCGTTTCTATCTACAGAGGATTCTGGTCCTCTTCTGTGGAGGCAACCATGTTGCGCTGCAAAGTTTCTACAGAAGCCTAGAACGGACAAACCAAACACTGGCTCTAGATACAGACTTTTATGTTCTTCTGTAGTTTTGTAGCCACTGGAGGTTCTCATACACACTTGGAGGGAGAGAGTGGCAATCTGTGTTTGCAAGCTAAACTCCAGATGCCGCTAAATCCTACACATGCTCAAGCCGGTTGTCCATGAGTAGATGCACAGTTGACGGGGTGCAGTTCGGTAGAAAGAATAAAGTGGATTAACTGTCTGTGGATTATTTGAATAACCATGTCATGATTTTTGGAAAGAGACGTTGTTGAGTTTTTCAAATGTATTTAAATGTTGTTATAAATGTTTTTGGGCACTTTGAGCACCACAAGCAGAGTGCCATTTAGTTCCATTATACTCATAAAAAACAGGCCAAGAAGAACAGGCAAGAAAATTTCAATAGCCCACCAAAATACTTTACATACATGGGAAACAGTTACATCAGCCACTGCATGTGACAAAGGTCTCAAACCAAGTGTGATGATGATGGAAAGCTGGGCGTTCAGTTACATGGTTTCATACATTATTGCATCAGGGGTGATGCTGTCTCCTTCACAAGTTTAATCAGACATGAATCCCAAAGAAAGGCTCTCCAGTGTGCCATAGCACGCCACTTATAGAGGGCTGGAGCCACAACAACATACTGTAAGCTGCTGCTGCTGCTGTGGTGCATGTCACAGGACGGAAGGGGAAGCACAGAAAGGTTACTTCACACAGGTGTCAGAAATAATTAAATGCACTACACGAGGGGACTCTTAGAGCAGCTGTATTGCTTATAATGAGTGTATGAACTGTATGACAGAGTAATAGTCATGCTTTAAAAAGGATGAACGAGGAGGGACAAATTTTAAGTTAAATCTTGGAAATGTTTGCCTATAGAAAGACTGTAAATGTGTTGTAACACTGGGCAGGTGTAACAGTTTCCTTCTCCACTGTTCTGACATTTTTAATTCCCGTGATTTATGACAGCAGCAGCAAAACAATAAATTGGTTTCACTGCCACTACATCTCCATTCATCACCTCTACATCAACATAAATAAGGGTCACGACTCACAATTGTATAAATACATAGAGAGATCGTGCTGAACAGAAATGTACAATCCAGCAAAGACAGATGATTAAATTTACCCACAATGTATACCCATAAATTAGTTGCAAATGTCTGTGTGTGCACTATAATACTAGTAGACTGTGTATGTACTGTAAAGTCTGTATTAATGTCAGAGCTTATATGAGGAATATGAAGGCTTTAGAAAAAACTGGCAGCAGCAACAACATTGCTGGCAGTACACTCACTTTATTTATATGTACTGGTGTTAATAAGTGTTATTACACTTACCCACGCTAATGTTTTAATAACAGAAAAATAACTTCAGAAAAAGGAGATTGGAAGTGACAACAACCACCAGGAAGAGAAATCTAAGTACGTGGTCAAGTGCCAACTTATATGTAACAACAAATAAAACTTAAATATCCAATGTGCTTGTGCAAAAAATTAGGCTGTTTGTCCTCAAAAAGATTTCACCTGACAACAGTGATATTTAAACTGATTGCAATGTCTATTTAAAATAACAGCAAATATGAACAAAGTAAATGTTGCAGAACAGAAGAGAAGTTTTGAAGGCCTGTTGCTGCATCCTGTGTGGACAAAGTGTGATGAATTGTTATTGTTTGCTCATATGTTAAAGCTCCATTAAGTCATTTTTGACCATTTGAGGGCAAAGACTCACAGCAACAGGGCTTTGATGTTGTATAGCCTAGATTCTCAAACTATGTTCTACTGGTGATTTCAAGCTCTGTCTACTGGTACACTGAGGAATCTCCTAAATTTTAAAAATGTCAGATGAAAATTCTTCAGGTGTGAGTTCACTGAAATCCAATTTGAAACATGTTTTGTCTTTCCTGCAATATTTTTTTTCTCGATATCAGTCTGCTGTGTCGTCACATTCATGCATGTAGCGTGCATACTTCTTCCACGATTAGCTACGAGCTAAACTGTGGTGGCAGTAAGCCACTGTGAATGCAGTGTGGCTGTGACAATAAATAATATTATTAAGGAATAAACCTGCCACCTGCATCAACTGTCTGTTGCTGAGGAAGGTAGGTCTGCGCCACTGTATTTTAACATCAGTCATAATGGTGATACGAAATGGTAATACGCAGTGTAAAAAGTTTGAGAAATAGTGTTACAGACTTATCTAGTTCTGAGCAGACAGATTGCAGAATGCCTGTCCCATTTGAGTTTGCTTTTGACAACTGTCAAATGTTAATTCCAGACTAACACACTAAAACAATGAGCTACAGAGCAGGAAGGTTTGACATTAAAGAGATAGACAGAGTGCATGCACAAGTGAAAGGCATGGTGGGGCTTTAGGAGACTTGGATTACCCCAGACGAGCAGTATGGAGGTGTTTTTTCCTGTTGTTTTTCCATTTGAAAAGTGATCACTATTCACTTAAATTGTTTGGGAGATTCTGCAATACTGTTTTCCTGTGAAAATCCAGCAGTGTTTTGTGGACTAGAACACTAAACCCGATATTCAGTTGGCATGAAGGTGAGTAGATAATGACTGAATTTTCACTTTTGGGTGATTTATCCCCTTTATTTACCCTTTTAACACAGCCCGATAGCCCATGACCACACAAAATTGCTCTGTGGCCACCAAATATTCCACGTAGGTGTTCCCCTGTGGTCACCAACTTTTATCCCCGTACTGTGAGCTTTCACCAACATAACGCTACAGTTCCACAAACATCTCAACTCCTTTGTGTCTTTTAGTTCAACATTATATGCAAACAGCAAATAGTATTCATCACCAGCTAGCTACCGATGTGTCAGGGCTATTTAAACTTCTAACACAATCTTTATAGGAGAACCAGTATCCCAAAGGGTGAACTACAAAAAAAACAAAACAGCAAAGAAAATTTAGGAATGAATGGAGCTGAATCCTATCAAGATGCTGCTTAATTACTTTCTATAAAGTGCTGCTGCTGTCCCTTTCTGTCACAGCAGAGTTGTTTGGATTAGTAACTGTCAGCCTGTTTCTCAATGTGAATTTATTACTGTCATTACAGCGATGCTCCTTTCGTAATTAGCCAAACACCTTGACATAAGATGAGATTTTCAAAACAGTTTCGAGCCAACCATGCAGCCAAAGCTGTTCATTATACACAGTACATATATATATATATATATATATATAGGATAGCGTGGCATTTTAAGTGGCACTGAATGTTTCCCGTCTGTGGCAGTGGCTTTGTGATATATTTGATTACTTAATTTGAGTACAAAATCCTTCACCGCCTAGAGGGCAATGAAAAAAATACAAACACAACTTCATCATTGCAAACACAATAACTTATGAGAAAAAGGTTTATAAATCATCTTTTGATCATGGCGGTGACCTTTGTGACTTTTTCTGAATCTCGAAACGACACACAAATGTAATTAAGCTATGAAGTCTATGAATCAAATTGATATTTCTGCCTCAATTCAAGAACGATTGCCCACTAGAAATAGTTGATCAGCAACACAAAAAAAAAGATCAATAAAAAGCTAGAAGTGACGTGAATCTATTTCAGGTCAAATTTGTCACTCACCTGTTAGTACTGCACCATCTGTACAGCTCAAACAGCAATTTCCTCTTCATCTTATTATTATTCTCTGTTACACACATGTCATGAAAAGCATTATGTTTGCTCTACTAAGCGTCTGGTTCATGTGTCAGATTACACCAAGCCGATCTGTTACAGTATATTAGTGCAAGTTTAGGCAGAGAGCTGTGAAAGTGCCTACTTCTTTGCGCAGGTCCTGATTTGATACTATAATCACATTGGGTGGATCTCCGACAGCTGTGGCGGCCCCTCCAATGTTGGTGAAGATTACTTCTGCAATCAGGACATGTCTGGGGTCTAGATTAAGCACCTCACACAACCTGCAAAATCAGATAGAGACAGAAAAGCCCTTTAGCCCCGATTAGATTGCGACGGGTAGACAGAAATAAATGCAGCAATATAAAAAGGATACTGGAAGATAAAAAGCATTGGTCCTTTAACATTGCAGCCGGGGGAACAAATTAGAGCACAGTTTTGCCCGCATCTGTATTATGTTTATCTGGTGTCTAATTTCAGTCGAATATCATTATTATTCTGACCTTCTGGCAGAAAAAGCGATTTTGAGAACTTAATAATGGTTTACTGTGTGGACTCGATTCAAGGTCAGAAAATAGGGACAACAACAATGAGGGAGAGACGGAGGTGGGCGGCACACAAGCTGGTTTATAAGAAACAGCACTAGAGTAAATTGTAGCTTCTGTGTGGTAGTTCTGTTTTTAAGGAATGAAATGTGTGTTTCAGCTTTTTTTAGACAGGAGGTCACGATCTGTTGACTGATGTGACTATTTACAGGTCCAGAGTGTATGATTCAGGGTGATTTCTTGGCAGAATGTGGCAGAAATGGAATATAATATTCATAAGTATGTTTTCATCAGTGTATAATCACCTAAAATAAGAATCATTATGTTTTTTTAGATTAGAATGAGCTCTTTATATCTACAGAAGACACAGATCCTCTTCCTGGGATACCACCATGCTGCACCGCCATGTTTCTACAGTAGATGAGAATAGACAAACCAAACACTGGCACTAGATACAGCCTTTGTGGCCCCTGTTGTTTCTCCTACATGCTTGGAAGGAGAGAGTGAGAGGTGGTGTTCCTGCAAGCTCAACACTAGACCTATGTGGTGACCCGTCCAGGGCGTAGTCTTCCTCTCACCCTTTCTGCTGGAATAGATCACAGATGGATGAACATTTCAAATAGCTATACTGTACCTTATGGTGACTGGCGTGAAAAGCATCATAGTGGTCACGTTGTCCAGAAAAGCAGAAAGAATGGCGGCGATGAGACAGAGGATAATGATCATTGGCCACACTCTTCCTCTGGATAATTGGTAAGCCTGCAGAGAGAAGTAATATGACAATGAGTCAGTGTTAATGGCACTTAGCAACCTATTAAGTGGATGTCTTTATTCATTCAGAGTACATTTGCAGGATGGATTTAAAATCTTAGAAAACTGAGTCAGTCATTGAGTGATGCGTCTAAGGACTGACACTTCTGAGATGTGTTTCAGCCTGTCAGCGCATCAAAAATGTCATAATGAAACATCATAAATGAGCACTTCGATGGTTACATTTGCATAGAATGAATAGTAGCACTACAAGATGTAGCATGTTAAGGCTCCAAAAATAACCCTATAATATTGAGTTACACAGATTCATTCTCGGTCTTTAAAGCTAATGTACCAGCCTTAACCCCATGAGAGTGGCTCAGCACGGCCACCTTTTGTATGGAAGAGTACAATGTGTCAGAGCTGCTAAGCTGTTCTCAGAAAAGGTGTTTTAATTTGGAGTGCCTGCCCTTGTCCAACTCACACTTAAAATTCATGAGCCTGCATGATCCCTCTGTTCTGCAGGTCTGAGTGCTACTGTACCTGAAGGACAAAGGCATTCGCCCTCCTTCACCATCCACCCAGAATATTCAGGATTAAAACTGAGCGCCCCAGAGCTGTTTTTCTGATGGGAGGAAACCTTGACCTTGTACAGAAAGTCTTATCTTCCTCTGTAGAGTAAAAGACTGATGTGAGAATGTGTATTCCTTAATTATTTGTAGGATACGTTTATATCTGCAATGTAGCACCAATAGAATCTAGTTTAAAGGGACAATTTAACCCAAAGCTCCACAACTTTTTGAGATATCGGCCATTGAGATGTCTGTCTACAGTCCCTTTTACGCTGGACTAACCGCTAACATCAGGCTTTTTTATTCAAAGGGAAAGGGTACAATCAGCATTCACTCCCAAGTCAAATAACTCTGCAATAGACATGGGTATTTAACATCTCCAGCTCCAAACAACAGTGATGTAAACACAACACCCAGGTGAACACGATATTTTTGCCTCTTTTGTGCAATGAAGGCTTGTTTGCTCTTGCTTGTTTTTCATTTCACATGTGCAGATTCACATGGTTTGCCTCAGTGTTGCAGCACAGCAGAATTTACAGCTGCTTGAATGTGTATTTAGTGATAAAGCACTCCTATTTAGTCAAGTGGCTGAACAATGTATGAACATTTTACTTCCAATAATTCTTCATAATAAGAGTCCCAGATAATTTTGTTATCTACAAGCTTTTATCATGAAGCAGCAAAATCAAGAAATACTGCGTTTTCATCAGAAGTATCTTAACACAACTCCTCTGCAGCTGAAAGCAAACATGACACAGTGAAGAAAAGACAAAAGACAAAAATTCAAAACCACAGGAAATTAATTTGAAAGTACTGAGAGCTAAATGCACAGACACTTTTAAAACCTCTTTCTCTTGGCTCTCCTTCACATGCCGGCTGAGTCTTGGCGCACACCAGAAAAAAACAGAAGGGCAAATTGGTGTACTGGCAATAGGGAGGGTCAATCGTCTATTTTTAGCAGGTTTACCCATGTTCAAAAAAACTGCATAATTTTGGCGTAAAAACAGCATTAGATGTCACTCTTCTTCCCAGAAACCATGACCTCGTTACTCGAGAAATCCACATAGCATGTTGTGAGCAGTTTCATGTAGGAATTATTTACTTTGTACAAAATTACACCCACCAACCACATCACCATGCTGACAGAGGCGTGCATCTACTCATGGATGAGAGGTGAGATGTTTACATCGTAGCTGTCATGAGCATGAGCCTGTCATCTATGAGTAGATGCACGTTAGGTAAGGGAGTTCACATTACCCCGTCATTTTTAATCCCCATTCATGTTATCCCTGCTTCTGGTCAGACTGAATAAAATGAATTAAATGCATTTCCTCTGCCTGCCAGTAGATGTTGGGAGTTGATAAGCCATACTAGTTATTTAAAAAAACAACTTATAGACGGGGTCACAAGTGGATTAAACTCTCATATGTTACAGTAGCGATGATGACTGCACCTCACACTTGGAATAACACAATAAATCCAGTTCTATAATTGTCCCTGCCATTGTCAACTTAGTACTGATGTCTGCTAGGTAGGGAGAAAGTCACAATATGCCTGTGCCTATATTAGAACAATTTTATTTGGTAAAATGTCCCCCACTTCTTCTTCTTTTTTTGTTATTCAGCAGCTTGCATCCATCTTAAGAGAGAAAATAGTTCCTACATGAAACTGCTCGCAGTAAGGTCTGCGGATTATCTTGAGTAAAGCAGGTCATGACTTCTGGAAAGACACTTTGTTGTCAAGTTTTTCAAATATATTTTTTGGTGCTTTGAGCACCACAAGTGCCATCCAGTTCCATTATATTCAAGGGAAGGCAGACATCTCTATGGTCGATATCCCCAAAACTCAGCAAGTCAAACCAAAACTATCTAGTTGGATAAAAAGCACTACAGGCCAGAGGGAAAATGTATATTTTTGATTTGGGGGTGAACTGTCCCTTTAAGCAAAATGAACTTTATAGAGCTGAATGTGTGTATGAATATACAACTAAGTTAAGAAATACAGTTAAAAGCTGATATCAGTCTATTTCAGTCTATTGAGAGCAGTTGCAGTAAAAAAGTCTTTTTTCTCTAAATAAGAAATATTAAACACATTTGGTTCATTTCAATAGACAGTGTCGGCCCAGTTTTCTGATCTTTCCCGCAAAACAAAACAAATGTCATTCTTGTCAGCCTGTTGCAATGCTGTACCTTTGAGTCAGGATGTAAACATAGGCATCAAAACATATTAGGTCACCTTATATTAAAAAGGTCATCTCAAATATTTGTCATGTCAGATAATTCAATATTAAAATCTACAGGCATGTCATGTATCAGTGCTATTTTCAGAAATAGCTCAAAGCCTGTTGCCTCTGAGACAACTCTAAAATACCAGTGGGCAGTTATTTTCACAGACTTGTAAGTCAGGATCAGTCAGGATCTATAAAATCTAAAGTAACCACTATGGTACTGTGTGCCTCCATGTACAAAATGTCAAATTTACTCAATCGATCATAGCAATTTTGTTATTTTCAGTGTTAGGACTGGGACCCATCATTTTATCCTCACTCACCTTCACCGCACAATAATCAAAGAAGCCAGTTTCTGAAAAAATGGCCACCAGCACCATCTGGAAGAATCAGGACACATTTTTTAAGAACAAAAACAACCATTTTCCATTATGTAACAAGATTATATGTCACCCTGAAAGTAGTTACCACAGACAACAAGATGGTGCTCACGTAAGAGATGGTGGTCAGTAAGACAAATTATCTCCACCGTGCTCCACTTTCAGGACTGTAGAATGTTCTTTCACTTTATTATTATTATTGTTATACTCATTACGGTATGACACCAAAATTAATCCAGAGGCTGAGAACACAGTCCAAAAAAATTGTTTTTTAAGGAGAAAGGAAGCAACTCTAAACTCTTAATGAATGATATGTCTGAATTTCTATCATACACTAACAGTTCAAGACAATTGTCCTATATAATGTCTATGACAGCACATATAAATACACAGTATCTTGAAAATGTATTGGATTTAGGTTTAGGATATTTTCAGAAACTCCCTCTGTTGTGTCTCTCAGAATGAGATGAAAATTTCAGTGGCAGCTGTTGACAGTGGAAGTTGTCCAAAGGAAGCCACCATCTGTGGTCATGCACTAATATGAAATTTAGATATCACAGATCTGGCAGAATTATCCTTTATGTGCATAATGAAAGTTGAATATGTTTTTGTAGATGAGGTCTGCTGTAAAGCATCTGAAAATGTACTCTAAGGCTGAACATATGCTTAGGCTGGATTGAACCAACAAGGATTATTTTTTAAACCTGAAATAAATCACTTTACTTTAAACCTCAGTTTAGCTTTTACTCTAAACCTAAATTAAATTTAATTCTGTTTCACCAAAACTTTCTTCAGTTTAAACTGTGATCTAGCATTAACTTTAAATTTACACTTGAGGAAGTTTAACTGTGAAAATAGCTGCCTTTTTGAGATGAATTGTTTTTAGATGGATTGAGCAAAAAAAAAATCTCTGCTTAGCCTTCATGAGTAGGCTAACTAGGCTAACCATCTTTTTAGCTAGCTAGCAAACAATATAACATTTTGTTAACTAGCTGCAAACAAAATTGCTTTTTTACTTTTTAGCTAGCTGGCAAACCATATAAAGCTTTGTTAGCTAGCTTGCAACCAATAACTTTAGCTAGCTAGCAAGCAATGCAACACTTTTGGTGTGTCCCAAATCGCGTACTTCTGCACTTACACTTAATATTTTGAGTACGTAAGTGCGTTCACACTGAGCAGTGTGCGAAAATCTAGTGCACTATGCGCACTGCATTGGCGCACTCAAACGGCCAGAAAATTGAGTGTGAATCGCTGGACACTTTCCACACTCAACGGCCGCCATCTTAGTGACGTAGCGGAAGTACGTTACTATTTTTCAAATGGCGGCGGTGGAGATGAGCGGCAGATGTCGTTATGATTATGTTTAGCAAAAGCAAAGTCCTTAGAGACAATATAATGTTACAATACATTTAAAAACATATGGTTTAACTGAAGCATAGCTTATTAGGTTAAATATATATATATATATGTACATTTTCAGCAAGGAGGATGAGGATGAGACGTCTACGGAGTTGATACCGGCGTAAATATCTTGAAAGGACACTCATCATACACACAAAACAAAACAAGTTTGCAGTGCACTGAGGGAAGTATGTGATTTGGGACACACCATTTGTAACAGAGTAGCTGAAAGTTAACAGTTTCCCCTGTCTTTTATAGTTACTATGTCCTGACAGCATTCTAATTAATTTCTTTTTTCTTTTTCGTCACTTGTTTTAATTTGGACAAGCAAACATCTCCATATTACTTAAATTTTCTAAACAGAGATTACTTTTTAATTGTGCAACAGAGTTCTGCTTAATTTTAAATATGGATTTATTCATTTAAATCTAGTTTTGATCAAAATGAATCTTTTTTGTTGCAACCCAGTCTTAGATTTTATACTAAACTTGATAGGAGAGACAAGATTTAATGACATTTTCACTTAGAAGAAATAGGAAATAGAAAGAAATAGGTAGAAAGTGAAAGTAAAGAGTCAATTGGCAATATAAAATAAAGCAATACTAAATAATGTTTTAATATGTAAAATATTACAAACCAGACTGTTCAAAATGAGATTTGAGTAAATTAACACACAAAAAAACATCTTTAACTTAAGAGTCTCACCATGCCAAACAGAAGAGCTAGTGTCTCATAGTCGATCCACTCCACCACAGTAACCAGACTGGGCCGCTGTGGAAGAGACAAAGAAAATGACAACAATTTATTAACAATTATCAGATGTATGAAGAGAAAGCAGAAAGGAAAGAGTCAATAAATTAGTGTGAGGACAGGTGCAGTCCCCACTTGAGATCTGGCAAAGTGTAATTTTTAATACAGTAGGGCTCTAAATTTCTTTCTCTTTTTTCACCACAACAGGAAAGGCACAGGTGGAGCTCATAACACTAACTACTCGGTTCCACTGAAGTGTCCCAGTGAGCCCTGGAACCCATAATTAATGTTATTAATTACACCTGTGTGCTTTGCCCTCATAAGTTGGAACTTTGAAAACTATTCTCCAAGTTGTGATCTTTTAATGAACTTTGGACTATATGAACAAAAATAAAGAAGCCCTTCCTGCATTCATCACACACCTTTCTTTTCCAGTATTTGTTGCAATAGATTATGAATACTGTTGAAGAAATCACCTCTTTTAAAGACTTTTTATTTTAACTTGCCTGTAAATTGATTGTTGGGAAATAGAAGCTTTTGACGAATGCAGATGCATTTAAAGTGAGTGTGATTTTTGGTCAGTTGGGTTTTGTGAATGATGAACGGACAGTAACTCAGCCCAGCTGATTATCAGACCAACATTGTTTCAAATAAAATGCCAATCAAGTTTATTAAATCAGTTGACAATTTTCAGTTCAAATACATTTCACAAGTCCATTATCAATCCATAAGAATTTCATCACTTCTATTTTTTTCAGTCAGTTTTTGTTACTCCCACCCTCGATGAAACATGGCTCTGTTTTCATCACACAGTGACTTTTTAAATCAAACTGGCTTTAAGCTAATCAAATCACTTGAAAATTTATCTCTCCAATTTTCATTTCACATCCATTTTTACTCCTTTATTTTTAAATCACATGTATTTTCATCAACTTAATTTTCATCAGTTAATTTTTGTTCAGAAATCAGGTCAACATGGCCAAATTTACATGGCAGCCACTCTAAACCCCTTAATTGGGAAACCAGGAAGAAACAGGCTGTTAGCCCAGCTCTGTTCAGCACATCATGTAATTCAATATTTCCTACTGAAAAACATGTAGGCCTATTAGAAGCAAATGAGTTTATAGCGCATGAAGGCATATTTTCACAGTTAATTATGACATTACTTTGCCCGTAATGTTATTAATTTCACAGCTCACTAAAAAAGAAGAAGAAAAGAGACTTACATCACCGATGATGGCCAGAGCAGCTAGGGCTGCCAAAGATCCCAACATGGCTGCCAGAGTGCGGTGCACAATCTGAAAATTCAAGAGGTTCAAAAGAAACACTGAGTTTAATGTATGTAGATCAAAGAAGACTACAATATTTAAATATTATTGATACAACCAATCTCTTTCTGTCCATTTACTTCTATACGAAATCTGAAATTCACTACTGTTAAGTGAAATGCCATAATTGACTCACATCTATATTGAAAAGAAAACTGTAGTTTGAACATTGTTAAATGATGTTGCTGGGGGACCAGTAAAAGCGACATATATTCACAATTTAAGTTAGCTAACGCAGTTTGCTGAAATTAAATGGTTAGTTAGCCAGTGTTTTGCTGACATTAACTAACTTAAGATGTTAATACATGTCAGTAACAAGCTTGTTGTTATTGGAGCACAGAACAAAAAGGGGCGGGGCTAAGGATAGGCCAATTACATGGTAAAGTCTAGAATTACTTTACAGCCATTCCTGCAAAGCCACAGCTTTTTTATTCATTTGGTAATTCACTTATTCATATTTATTTCAGTTTTTGTGGTATGTTATATTTAATTCAGTGTTTACCATGTATCTTTCTCATGCCAGTGTTTTTTTTTGTTGTTTTGTTTTTTTCTTTTACTTTTTTCTATAGTTAGAATGAGTTATTTAAGTCTGATGTCATACAGTATACTATAGTGCATCTCAAACTTTAAACTTTAATTTAACAGAGACAGTCTCAAAAAACCCAATTACTCTGAAGATTTGACAGCAACAGGAAAAGATGAGTCAAAAAATCTTGTTGAGGCTTGTGTTCCATTAGTGCTATGATGGTCTGTCATTTTCTTTGGTGTAAAATATCGAGAAATGCAGAGCTTCAAGGAGATATTACACACATCTCCATGATGCTGCGGAGAGCCGCCCTCCTCCACCAGGCTCCATCACTACTCTCATGTATGATGCATCCCATTATTAAAAATGGAGGCCTGTGATAAGCATGAATGTGTTATCAGACATCAGAGCTGCTCATCTGACATTCATACCACTGCAATAAATTGCAGGAAAGTAGGTCACTTTATGTATATTGGCAAATGCATATATAATATACTGTATGTATATATATACACATATATATTATATATATATATTATAAATGATATATAAAAGTTGTTATATATACAATATATATTATATATTATATTATATAAATATATAAATTTATAATATATTATAAAATTTTAAAAACAGATTCTCTTTTATTTTTATTTATGTGGCAGGTTTATTCTGGCAAAAGAAAGATTCCTCCAAGTTAACTCTTTTGTCTACAGTAAAAGAACAATGTCTGATGGGAGCAGCATTCATTGTCTTCAGCCCATGCTGACCTTGCTGAATTACTCAATACTAAACTGGGTCCCGTCATTCAAAAATGAATAATAACTCAGACAGTCTGCAGACTTTCAGAAACTTTCTTTGAATAATGGATAATGGAAGAAGAACAAAAGCTTCCTCTTCTTCTGCCTCAGCCTTTGTCCAAAGTTTTGAAATGAAAAGTGTGCTGTAATACTTTACCTTAGATGTAATGTCTGTAAGAACATTTCATTCAAGTGCCCATTAAAAATAAGAAATTCTGTGTCCAACTGCCAAAACAAAATCAGTGTCCTAACTGAAAGAGAACTCAGGTAACTCAGGTAGTTTGGATTTTTTTAAGTGGGGCTTTATGAGGTATTTATCCGCAGTCATTTTGGAAAAGCAGCAGGAGTATCGGTGTTGGAAGCTAAGCAACGTACTGCTGTGGACAGGATCAGCAGTAAAACATATCTGAACCACCTAAAAAAATCAATATCGGTTCAAGTGTACACTATAATCAGAATATTCTCACCTCTTTACCTTGCTGTTAGACAGAGATTTCTCATGGGAAACTAAATTTATTTAAGCCAAATATATCTCTGTCCCGCTCAACCAGACTCCATTTGCAAAATTAACAATTTTACCGTGAAGAACACAGGAGCTGCTGGTCTACTGCTGCCTCGATCTGTAAGTTTGATGTGTTGTTATGTGACCTCAGTGTTCTAAAAGGTTTGCTCAGATTTACCGAAATCATACAGCAACATAAACAAACCAACAGATTGAGGCAGCGGTAGACCAGCAACTGCTGTGTTATGTGAAGTAAAAAGAGAATTTTGCCAATAGAGTCTGGTTGGTTTGGAGAGAGCAACATAACAGTGATTTCCCATTGGAAAAGGCTGTCTGATGGCAACACAAAGAGGTGAAATTTTTCTAGATATAGCATACACTTAAATTGATATTGATTTTTTTTAGGTAGGCCTTTTTTGGGTGGCTAGAATATGTTTTGCTGCTGAACCTGTCCACAGCAGTACATTGTTTAGCTTCCTACGCCAGTAGGAAACTGAACGCATGCTGACGGTCATCTAGGTAAAACACTGACTATAGATAAGTACCTCATACAACCCACCTTCAAAAAATCCAAAGTATCCCTTAAAAGGAGAAAACTCTCTGCACTCTGCAGAGGTGTGAAATGTTCTCAGATGGATACCTGACAGAGCTGAAGTCATATGACATCTTGCTGATGTCTTACTAGCCATGCACTGACTTTATGTTCTTCTGATTTGGAGACAATCCCTCATACTCTCAGTTACAGTCTCTGCAAGTGGACCCGTCAGTAATAAGAGATATGACACATGAGATCGTGTGCAGAGACTGTGCTGTCATCTCTCACACCCCACTGTTGACTTTCACACCATACAGTAGTATTCCCCCTGCCAGCACAGATTAGTGAGTTCACACCTTGTCACGCTCGGGGAGATTAGCCTGTCTAATTAAAACCAAACACTGACAGGAAATGAATGGAAATTACAGACGTATATCCAGGGAGCTCACATCTAAACAAGTATGTGTAAAGTGCGATGCCAGTGAGCAACACATCAAAGTAATGACAACTAACATGTAGGAAATTAGCAATTATTTCATAATAAATTGCTCATTAATCAACACTGAATCATTAAGTAGCAACTAACTTGTAAGCAACAACTGACTTGTTGCATATGTTGATAAATTACATTAATAACTTTGCATTTATTAATATATTAATCATTTGTAATTCCTGAGCTGATGCAATTAATAGATTAGGTGTTTGGTCTGGTGAAATGTCAGAAAATGGCGATCAAAGCCCAAGATGACGTCCTCAAATGACTTATTTTGTCCACAGCTCAAAAATATTCAGTTTACTGACAGATAGAAGTAAAGAAACCAGAAAATATTTACATATAACAAGCTGAAATCAGAAGATTTTGACATTTTTTTCTTAAAGAATGACTCAAAATGATGAATCAGTTATGAAAATAGATGCAGATTAATTTGATAGTCGATTAATAGTAGATTAATCATTGCAGCTCTAAATGTTTTATGTCTGTTGTTAGCTTTATTAGTTTGTCCATCCGAATTGTCAACTGTGTGTGCACTGCTCATTGTAGTATATCGTTCATTATTTTAAAATTTCAATCCTATTAATAATTCCCTTTTTTACTAAATGTAACTGTAATCTGCTTACATGTTTTTTATCAGTAACTGTAATGGAATGCAGCTGCCTTTTTTGTATCCAGATTACATAATCCCATTACATTTAATCCATTAGTCCCAAAACTTGATTGCAAGGCGGTTGTATGACGTTTTGATCATGTTTGGGTTAAGAAATCTTTGCACTGACAGTGTAGCCAAATATGAATTAAATTTGGGTTTAATTACCTTGAATTGTGTAGTTTGAAAGATGTAAGGTTTTATTAGGTAGGGAGAGTCTAAGGGAGGATGCTCTCAAGTTGCATTGTGGGAAATGTAAGATCCAGAAATTTTGAAGCTTGACCCCTACTAGGGACTAACAAGCTGTTGATGCATATGGACTTAAAAAGCTGGGAGAGCGATAGGCTGCCAGTCTGTAAATGTGAATGTTTCGTTACCTTAAAATGAGCCTTTTTACAATATTAACTGCCATGTTTCAACAGTAGCCCAGAACAGATGAACTAAACTGCCTATAGATGTGGCATTTTATGTTTTTGATGTGCATCTCAGGTGCGAGACAAAGTTTCTCCTCCATGCTTGGAAGGGGAGGTCAACCTCGCCACCAGATGCCACTAAATACTACACACTGGTCCTTTGAACCAGCAAGCAAGACCACGAAATTGAAGCTGCTAAATGCAATTCAGCCATTGTTCATTTTAATACTATTTATACCTGTGCTTTTGCTAATGTGACAAAGGCCCTTGCAGTGCAACACATGCATTGTTCAACAACACAGAAAAATAAGAGAGGTGTCAGGTCTAACCAAACAAAATGAAAACAGCTGTGAGGACCGACCTGGGTGTCAGCACCTCTGATACAGTGCAGCACGTTACTGTTGGTAAAATCAGAGCTTCCTCTTGCTGTCATACCTGCTGTTCGTGTTGCATATTGCCAACAACACAGCAGATACTGTACTGAAAACAAACTCATTCATCATCCATAGAGGAGCGTGAGCGTTTACCTCGAAGATGATGAGAACATACACCCCAGCCAGGATGATTCCGGCGATGGCCACCTGTGTCTCCACGCTGACGTAGAGCGACTGGTGGGTCATGGACAACGGCACCACCTCGTTATCCTGCAGGAAGGCCTGAACCGTGATGATGATGGGGTCGCTGTGTGTGAGAGAGGAAGCAGCACAGCAGCAGGAATCATGTGTATCTTTTTCTTTCATTAAATATTATCAATCCCTAATCTAGAAATTGTTGTCAGAAATCTGTCATTTAATATAACGATGAAGTCCAGCAGCAGAGACAATACTATGAATACCTTACAATATTGTATGAAGCTATCTAAAAGAAAACAACACTGCGCACTCAACAATAATGGAACATTATATGATGTTATTTGGCATAAACACACCTATTATAGCACTTAATAGAGTAAGAACCATCTTAATAATAACTCATGAGGATAGAAAAAGAAGCCTAATGACAATCCCTAAGGGAAGCAACTTTGAGAGGAAGAGTGCTCATTAGAAAAAATTGGAAATACAAACTCAATTCTCGGTTTCCTCTCATGAGGAGTTATTTCTTTAGATTTGATGCTCTGCATTTTATTGAGCATTTTATGCATCCTTCCAGTTTAGCAACTTTTAGATGATCTGTGGTAGCTACAAAAGGATTTTTATGTAACAAATGCATGATGTTTATGTAACGTATATTTATATCGACAGTATATTTATATATTTTGACACTAATGTTTGCACTTGGTTTCACAGTTACCTTTCTGGCAGAACTCAAGCACAGTCAACAATTTGGTTTCCTTGAAGTTACAAATGAGGTGCCTCAGGGCTCCATACTAGGTCCTATCCTGTTCACACTGTGTATGAACGACCTGGGCTCTTTGATTCAAAACAGCACAATACATTATTATGCTGATGACACAGACTCATCAGCACCCTCTATTGAAAAAGCTGTCTCTAATTTAAAGTCAGACTTTCTGGCTATTCAAAAGGTCCTGATTAAACTTAAACATTAACTAACAACCACTATTACTATTATATATGCACTATGCACTTCATTAACATTAAAATCAAATTATTCTGGGAGGTCTGTGATGATTTTTGATTTTCTTCAGTATTTCACCTGATAATTAAGCAAATTTATGCTAATTACTCAATGTGTTTGTCTACTCATAAAAATGCACTCTGTTATGAAGCCTTTTCATAAAAATTAATAAATAAATTAATTAATTAATATATATTTTGTATCATGATAATTTAAATAAATACATCTGAAAACTTTTCACAGACCCCCTGGCAGAGTGTCATAGACCCCCGGACCACTATTTGAGAACCATCGGCCTGGCAGGTAATGCCAATAGGGGAAGGGATGGGGAGGGAGGACAGCACATCATTGCTCATTTTAGACATTTCTAGACATAACAAACATGGACTTAGACTCTTAAGAAGCTAAATCACAGCCATTTCCAGTTTTTGGCAATTAAGCAGCTCATTGTGCGAATTACTCACATTACCTAAAATGTAACTCTTAGCAACTTAGTAACTCTTAGATGACATTTTCGTCATAAAAGTTTATAGAAAACAACATTGCTGGGTTTCATATAGGCCAGATGGGGGTTTCCAGTGGGGAAGCAGCTGTACACTGCTTTTTATCTGTGGTGTTACTTAATCTTAATTTTTTTTAAGGCTTTTCTCTGGTAAAACCATAAAATACTGTATGAAAACAACATCTGGTATGCAGCGAATGTGGAAAAAACTACCCTCAAAATAAAAATTACATAACCGTCTCTCTTTTCTGACCCCATAATCAAAGAAGTCAGTACGCATGCTGTAATCAACACAGTGTCATACAGTGTTCAGGGTACCTGCTGAGCATCTCAAATGTTTTTGTTAACAGCATCTGGTCACTTCGTTCGCCGTTTAGAGGAATGGTCCAGTTGTGGATCACCTGTTCACAAAGAGCAGAAGAAAAATGAGTTCACCTTTCACTACTCAGCACTCAGCACAGATGATGCAGCAAAGAAGCTAAATGTGCATCACACAGACACCCTCACCTGCTGAGTCCTCCTCCTCCGCTGTCCAGGCTGCTCGGTCTGCTCCACCTGGATCAGGACGTACTCCTGGGTGGTGAGGTCGATCATCCCCCCTGTGAACGGCCCCCCCACCTGGAGCTTCAGCAAAGCGTTGTCTCGAAAATCTGTCAGGTTCATTGCTGTGGGACACCGACCGTCAAGAGAAAAATCTGGGTGACGGGTGACCATTTATTATTATTGCTATTCTTTTGTTGTTGTTAGGTTGAGTTTGTG
The DNA here is from genome assembly GCA_034769285.1 of Lutjanus argentimaculatus. Taxonomy (NCBI): domain Eukaryota; kingdom Metazoa; phylum Chordata; class Actinopteri; order Lutjaniformes; family Lutjanidae; genus Lutjanus; species Lutjanus argentimaculatus. The sequence continues at coordinate 9,462,397 of JAWZSL010000033.1, read as the reverse complement.
TCATTTAATTTTTGTCTTTTTAATTAATAATTTAATCTATAGAAAAATTTTAAACTTTGCAATGTACTCAAAAGAAACAGTTGTCTGGAAAGAACTTTTAGTCAATGCAATAAAGTTATTTAAAAAAGAGAGAAAATTGTGGATATGTAGAATGTGTGTTTGTGTATTTGTACACAAACACACATTTGTGTGTTTGAAAAGAGAATGGCACTAAATCTTTTGCAAACTGCAAAAGTATTTCTTTTTTATTTTAAATCATAAAATGAGGACTTCCTTTCTACTTTTTGGAGATGACATTTTGGAACTGATTAAATGCTCCACAAGCATACGCAATCTCATAAATTGTTCCTTTTCTGTAATTTTCATAATATAATACAGAAAAAGAGATCCTCCCCCCTTTGAATTGAAGCACACAATGAAATACAGAATTATGCACCATTTATTCACCTGTCAGGTTTGCTACCTCGCCCTCTTACCTCCCTCCTATCTCATCCTGCAGCATTCACTCTGATTAAAGCTGCATGAAGATCCTTGCACATTAAACACATTTTTAAAAATCTGTCAGAGTAGTTTTTTTTTTCTTCCCCTGTGTCTGTGCATGCCCTCATACTACAAAACATCGTGTCCCACCCTTCCTCCTGTTGATTAAAGGCATGTTTGGCCTTTTGCAACCCAGTTTTTTTGTCTCTACTTTCAGAACACAACAGAAAACACCAGTGTGATGCAGTAGGAAAGGATACAGAAACTGTCTGTTGATGAGACTGCCAGCATCCTCCAGGGGTTGTCTCGATCTGGATACATGCTGAAGATCAGCTGAAATCACATTCATCAACATGTTATTCACACAGCCACCACAGCTCCTATGTGACATTTAGAAACACTGAGAAAAAAAGAAAATCTAAGAAATACAGTAAAGACATTATGCAGGTTGTGGGTTTAGTAAACATGTATCTATGACAGTGCTAACTTAGTGAGCTAACTAACTAACTCAGCGCTAAAGGCTAGTTGTCTGCCTTCTGCCCAATTACATACTTTGATCAGCTTCATGCCAAAAATATGACAATTAAATGAACATTTCAGCATTTCGGGAAATACATTTATTCTTGAATTAATAGGATTGACACCACCTGCCTGTCTGTGTATGTATGTGTACGGAGCCAAAGACAGGGAGTGATTAGCTTAGCTAGCATAAAGAGTGAAAGCAGGGGATAACTGCTTGCCTAGCTATCTTTAGACCCCAGACCAACCCCCAAAATATCTCCTCTCCCCAGTACTCTGTATGTAACTTGTTCAAATGTTGCCATTTTCGTCATAAGCTCAATTCAGTCCAGTCCCAGTTAAAGCGCATGGGCTGAACGATTTCCAGTGTCTCAATTTTATTCTTCATCCTGTAGTTCGTTCACAGTGATGTTTTTTGACAACAAACCCAGAATACAAAAAGCTGGAGATTAGTGAGAGTATTGACATCCTCCCATAGACGCTCATTTTTGTTTAACAGAAGTACATGTGTACAGAGTGCCCGCTTATTTCTCATATCGCCAGCAGGTGTCACTGCTACTTAGCTTAAGTTCCTGTCTGGCTAACTTCTACAATTTTCTCACCTTCATCTTTTGTCCAGCGTATCGTCCAAAGGGGGTAAGTGTACATCCTGAATAAACCCATACAATCAAGTTATGTGGAACAACTCCTGAATCCTTGTTGGTCAAAATTATTTTTCCTATTGGAGAACACAGTGTCTGATCTGTAAAAATTTCTGCACCTTTATCCAACAAAACCCTGATCTAAAGTCAATGGCACAGGACTTCCCTGCTATTTAAAGGACCCATTATTCAGACAGTAAGATGTTTCTACATCTACAAGTTCACACACACCTACGCTCTGCTTTTAGTGCACTGCAGTTAATCCACAGGTCATAAAAATTAACACTCTAATAAATAGTGGATGATTGCAGTTGGGTGAAATAGGATGAAGCTTTGTGAGCATAAAAGAGAGATGCTGTGTCAATTTACACCCAACAGTCGTAGCATCACTGGTTGTTTAAATCCAACAGCATCATCATGATGTCTGTTGTTAACTAATGTGTTCCTCTACACATCCACAAGGTCTCACGCACAGTCAAAGTTCATACATACATACGTGTCAGAGTTTCCTCTGTCATGTCTGTTTAAAACTACAGTTTTTAGTTTTGCTGCTTAAATATTACCAATATTTGCTGCAGTGACATTTACTGCACACATGGAAATGAAACCAAAAGCAGCATCTGATCATTAAACCATTGAATAAATGTCGCCAAGCAGCACCAACACTGGAGGTGATTTCCTTATTGTATGTATTTTAATGATCAGGGAGGCTGCTTTCAGTAATTAACCTACAGCAGTAACGTTTCCATGTGAGCTTTAATGTCACAGCAGTCATCCTTCTGTGCCTCGGACCGTGCATACAGTGAGGTTGGACATGCAATAAATGCCCTTCCGCCATACACTTTAGACCATGAGCTACAGATTGTTTAAATAGGGTCCATTGCACTTTGTCTGTTTGACTTGCACACAAACAAATGTAAATACAACAATTTGTAGTTAAAGTGTTTGCTGTTTCTCTTGTAACGCTGTAGTCACCGGTGCAGTGCTGCTAATTGTGCTGTAGCTACCATTTTCCAGTTAGTTCAGTTAGTGTCCCTATTAGAGCTGGACACAGTCTCAGAGTCTGATGGAGGACAGGGAATACTGTACCGAGGTGTTTTACAGTGGCTCCGACCAGGATCTGACTACAGGCACGATAAAGATACAGCAGGTTTCCATCGTATTGATGGTCCGTGATTATTTGTTTTTGTGAAGTTTGAATGTATTTATTTCCGTTATTTGAACAAGGAGACTTGTGTGACGTTATACTGTGTTGAAATTAACAAAACGTCTCCTTGCTGGTTGTTCAGACATATTCAGAATCATTACCACTTTTGCAGTTAGGTGGTTTTTTTTGGGTTTTTTTTTTTAAAGATTATTTTTTGGGCGTTTTTGCCTTTATTCTGATAGGACAGCTGAAGTTGTGACAGGAAGGGGGGCAGAGAGAGAGGGAATGACACACAGCAAATGAGCCACAGGCGGGAGTCGAACCCGTGGCCACTGCAGAGGACTGACAGCCTCAGCACATGGGGTGCACGTCCTACCAACTGAGCTATAGGGGCACCCCGCAGTTAGCTTTTATCAGGTAGCTCGCTTTGAGCCCAAATATATTTAGATAAATAAATATCATAAATGTGCAACGATGGTCGACTAATGACCTGAACTAACAACCACCAAACGCTTTATTTATTATACCAATATTATATCAGTTATTCCAGTGGGACACATCGACTTACACTGCAGAGAACGACAATAGTGAAGATTGCAGCAGTTTTGGAGGCTCTGAAGCAGCATCTGACAAGACAAGAAAAGTAGACAGTCAATAGAATGAAACAGAACAACATTCAGTATGATTGTTTACTGTACTGTTGTCCTGAAATGATTACCATTGTTGGAAACAATGAAAATCTTTTTTTTTTTTTTTGTACTTTAATCTAAACTTGTGCTTTTTTTCTGTAAAGTTTTACCTCTTCAGATACTCAAATGAAACACTCTTTGAACTGTTCACAACTCGGAGATGAGAGATCAACAGTAGACATGCCTTCAGATTAATGGGTACAAATTAGTTTTCTGCTGATAATATGAGGGGTCTCACTTTATATTACTGGTGAGTTTGAAGTTGAGGTTGAGGTTGTCCAGAGGGTCGCTCTTGTCCGACGAGGTGGAGCGGGACAGGGACAGACTGGTGACCTCGCTACCCAGCCGATACCTCTTCTCCAGGTCCAGGGAGCTGGTGTCCCAGGGCTCTTCACCTCCAACGAAGCTGGGATCATGTAGGGTCATGTAGGTTATACTGGAATAAGAATAATCACCGTCAGTCGGCTATCGCTTCAGTGACAGAAATAAACGCTACATTGGCTTTAAGGACACCAGCTGGATGTAAACTCTTAAATTGAAAAATGTTTCTACTACTGAGCAGCAAAAACAACATCCTATAATCACAATTTCATTACATGTGTTGTGCATGTACTGTCAATGGAATCAGTGTAGGAAGGGTGGTGCAATGATGTTGTGAGATGAATAAGTCATTTCATTAAAAGACACTGCTATCATGTCATTCCTGTTCTATGTAACATTAAATTATAAAAGCAAAATTAGATTGTTGTTTTTTTGTTTTTGTTTTGTTTTTCTGACAAAATTGATTCTAGTCAGATAACACAGATAACCTGAAAAAATACTTCAAATAAACTCCCTAAGTGTATTAAAGGACCAGTGTGTAGGATTTACTGGATTTGGTGCACTTGCAGATTGCAAACACCTCACATCACCCTCCCCTTCCAACCACGTAAAAAGCAAATTAATAATTAAATAATTATGACTTTTTCTTTCAGAATTATGCCTTTTTAATCTCACAATTATAACTTGCCATGGAGATTTTTTTTTCTTTCACTGGTAGAAATAGGCTTCTATAGACTTGAGTTTTGTTAATTTATTGAATTATTACAGTAATTACTGGTTAATTATTTATTTTCTGCATTTTCTTCCGGTTATTTATTTCACAGTGCCTCATTTATTTATTGAATAGTGGATATTCTGAGTACCAAATAACTCACCTGTCATCTTGAGAGAATCTCAGCAGAGGCGACCTCTCTGTAATGTTGGCGAATTTGTTTTTCCTCTGAGAATATTAACCACGCTGAAACCGTGCCTGAAAAAAAAAAAAAAAAAAAAAAGCAAAGGAATACGATGACTGTCAAAAAACATCCAAAATAATGAGTCTAAATCTGCGCTTTTCAAAAACTGAAAAATAGATTTTTTTTTTTTTTTTTTTTTTGGTGAACTTTGACCGCAGTAGCTGTCTTGACACAGCTGTCAGTCACTGGTTGAAGCAGTGTGTCAGACCTGATGTAACCCACGGGTGGCAGAAAGGTGGGTGAGCAGCTGGTGACTCGACACCTGAGGAGATCATTAAAGTGTCTTTTGTCACCCTGCTGATGCACTGTATCCCCGAGGCTCCTGCAGGCTGCTGCCCTCAGAGAATCGCAGCTGGATCTCACCAATCACATCCACACTTATGCACACACACACACACACACACACACACACACACACACACACACACACACTATATATGTCTTCATCTCTGTCTGTCAAACACTCACACATACACACATTTAAAGCTGCTGTTGTTGAGAATGTTTTGATGTTCAAAGTGCCTGAGACACGGTACTAATTTCCTCCTCTGCCACATTAATGGTTATTTTTACTTTTTAAAAAACGCCAATCCAGTATTTCATCAAGCCCTCAGTCATCTCAGCAATTACTCTGACAACAGCAGAGACGTCATGAGAATGGTTATGTAATAGAATACCAACCCACTGAGCCAAAACTGTTAGATGGAAATCTTTCTGAAAATTAAAGGTCCCCTTCGGCTAATCTTATAATCTTGAAGGGTTTTTACCCTCCGCCTGTCAAAAGGGTTGGGTGCTTAAGCACAGTCTGTGCGAGCATTTTTGTTTTGTGTAAGTTATTTTTTCAGAAGTGTTATAGGTTAATTAACGTATTATTGTGGGCACTTCGTTTTGTGATGGCTTGCGTTAACGTTCTGTTGTATTGGAGAGGTAATTCAGTCATTCGTACTCGTGTTGTTGTTATTTAGAGTCTGGCGGGCATTACCAAACATGCTCCAGACAGTTGGGTGCTTTGACTCAATGACTGTGGCGAGGGTGTTAGATAAAGGAGTAGATTACATTACAGAAGTCTGCCGCATTAATCCTCTTAGATACTCTTATACAACTATAAAGAGATTTACTCCATGTCTACAAATGTTTTCTCCCCTCTTCTTTCCCTAACATGACTCGGATCCCCAGATGTGACTCGACATGGAGATTGCACGGTCGCACTTGGAGTCGGAAGGATGTTGAGCCCAGACAGAACACAAGCTAAAAATAGAAAGTCATACAGTGGTCTTTTTAGGACACCTACACGGACCAGTCATCATGATTAATATTGACCAATAGAAAATAGGTCATATTTTACTTTTACAATTTATTTCTACAGTGTAAAAACTCACACAGGAAGTTTTATTTTCTCCAAGTTAAAGGGATAGTTTCGCCCAAAAATGAAAATTCAGTCATTATTTACTCATCCTCATGCTGATTGAAGGTCAGGTTCAGTTTTTTAGTCCACAAAACACTGCTGGAGTTTCACAGGAAAACAGCATTACAGAATTTAAGTGAACAGTGTTTTGTGGACTAAAAAACTAAACCTGACCTTCAGTCAGCATGCAGGTTAGTAGATAATGACTGAATTTTCATTTTTGGGCGAACTATCCCTTTAAAACGTAAAATTTCTAGTATTATTTTCAGTCCTCTAACTTGAAATGATGTGTTGAATGAATGTGCTGTACAAGTTGTATAAGTTGAATCAACTTATTAGCAGACTTCCCAGCATGCATTGGTGAGAGTTAAAACTACTGAGACCCTTCTTTTTTATACTTTGAGGAAAACATATATGATGAAAACTGACTCTTCAAACTGAGAAAATGTAAAATAAAATCTATTTTTTGGAACTATTTTTACAGTGTGCTAATTTATTGTTAATATATATACCGTTTACTGTTTTATGAGATTGTTTCCACTTTCTTTCCTTTTTGGCCACCTGGGGCAACATCCACACCCTGAAAACACAACACTGAATTGTCATCAGCTTTTAAGTTAATAAGGCAACTTTGGCAAACAGCTGCTTATTTGCGCACCCAGCAGATATGCATAAAACATTAGCATTCATTTGAAGTCGTCTTTCTGACAGCCTGGTAAATGTTAGTCCATTATTATCTCTCTTTTTAGCTCTGTTTTGCTCTTTATCAGTTCCTAAGACAAATAACTGGCTCTCTAGCTGCTAAATGCTCCACTGTGTTCACCACCAGCTAGACACTATCGCTGTCTTTTTGCAGATAGCATTCAGTAGGTTTATCATAGCTTTTTCCCCAAAATAGTGCTGACAAGAGCTGTGAGGGTGGACCTAAACACCGTGCTCTGAACTGTTAAACCAACACAATGTGCTAAAAGATGCTAAAAATTTCCGTAGATCTGAGAACTACATACTGCAGCTGGGTGATCATTTTCTGTGGGTTTGTTACAATGAACGACCTCTTTCACATTGTACGTAGTAATAAATCAGTAATCTATTCTTATCCTCCAAATATTGACTATAGCACCTTTAAATGTGCAGCTTGCTTAATTTAGATGGGCATGACATGACATTAACCACAAACTGAAGAGCTACTGCTCATTTTCTCCTGATGCCAGAAAATCTCACGTAAGATCTCCATTAAAAAAAAACATGTGGCACCGAGCCAGTTGACAGTTTATCTTCAGGAGGATTTTGTATCTGACATTATTTCCTGTTTCTAAATGTCTAGTGTTACAAAAATAATGAAAAATTGTGTGTCAAAATTGACCCCTCATAAGTCCCGCCCCTTTTTGGTCCTTGGTCAACTTTCTCTTTTCTTGTTTCCTGTACTTGGCAGTGCACCGCTCATCTATGTTGCTATAAGAGGCCAAATTTTGAAGTTGGTTAAAAGAGATATATAGTCACATCTTAGGTTTGCTAAAGTTAGAAAAATGCTAGCCAACAAGCTAACTACTGATGTAAATTGTAGCTAACTGACCAGCTAACGACTGATGTAGATTAGCTAGCTGGTGAACTAGTGTTTTGCTAACTTAAGATGTGACTATATATGTTGCTTTTACCCCTCTTTTAACATCTTTAACAACTTCAAAATTTGGTTATTGGCAAAATTTCAACATAAACAAGCCAAGCAGGTAGCTCAATATAAAAAAACAGGAGAGACAAAGTTGAGGTTCCAAAAGCGGGGTGGGACTTAGGAAGGGTCAGTTACTTTCAAAAGATTGTTTAACATTAATTATGCAAGAATATCAATATATAGACTTTTGAAGTAGCTTCATTAAGTCTCACCCAAGCCACTATATGTAACACTACAGTTCATTATGCCTGTGTTCAAACATATTTTAAAAGTGCCAGATGAACAACCATTCTTTCTGTTGAAATATGAGCTTATCAGCCACAAAATATATATATTCTCAACATGTCAGATGCAATCATGTTCACATTTTAAACAGCAGTGTTCCCTCACAGCTTTTGTGTAGCAGGTGAACAGGTTTTGGTCCTCGAGGAAATTTTATACTCTCATGTCCAAATTAGCTCATTTACCCTGTCTGATAAATTAACCATCATCTGTCCACTTCATGATTATATTTGGTCTTTTACAATTTTTTCAGTTGTCTGTTTGTGTTATTTTAGATTCTGGCATTTATTTGTTGTCTAATTATTGAAGCCACAACTTGCATACTGTGTGTTGTGCAAACTCATCTACCTGTTGACTCTTTTCACATTTTTTATGTGTGTCAAGTATTATGTTTAATCTGCAGGCAAACAAGATTTACAGCGCCTTACTGCCACTGTACACGTAAAATGTTTTCTGTCATCAATGCAAAAAGCTCAAATATAAAACAGATTATCCAACCTACCGCAGGGCTATGCAGCAGACACACAACTATCAGCTGTATTACACTCTGTCATGTGCAACTTTGACTTTATGAGTTCATGAAGCACGAAATTCCCCAGTTTAATCCCAATGACGTCACAGCCACGGGCTTGAGATTAGCTCCCCCCTGAGTGACTGAGATACACACCCACAGCCACACACACCTAAGTCTCTCTGTGTGTGAATGTTTTATACTTTACAAGATAATTCCAGTGTTTTCCATGTATGTTCACAGAGATTTAAGCAAGAGAGCATGTGTAATGTGATTCTGCACATGTGGTTCAAATTCTTAGTCATATGTCTTTACACCAGAAAACCCGGTGAGAGGAGAGAATGAGGGATAATCCCTCTTTAAACTAGAACACAAGAAAAACTTAGTATGTTAACTCTGAACCAAATATCCACATTGGGCCTTAAAGAAAACTTTAATCTACAGTAGCTGTTTTTTTTGGCCACTTGGGGGCAGCAGAAACAAGCAGTAAACACAACAAAACATGGTGAACTTGCCGGCAACCTTTCTTTTTTTTTTTTTTTTTTTTTTTTTTTTTTACACATTTAGCAGATAAGGAGCAACATTAGCCTTCAATTAAAGACATTTGTCTGACAACCTGATGAATGCAAGTTCAATTATTCTCTGCTTTTTGCTTTGTTTTGGTCTCCACCAACTTGTTCTCCAGCTAGCTGCTAACTTTACCTTTCTTGCTGTTTGGTGCTATATATAAATAACTAGCACATAATCCGTTAGCTCAGAGCTAAGACATTATGAGATTTATCTAACAAATAGAGCTATTTTACTTCACATGTTAAACATAAAATGACGCGCGCCCATGTTTTCATGCATATATTTCCTGTGCCCTCTGGAAATGAAATAAAAGGTTAGCTGTTGATTTCATATTGCTAACTCAATCTGTTTCTCTCGCTCACCCCACACTGACCAACTACAGCAACCTCAAAGTGTCAAAACACTTAAACATTACACTCAGTCAGTTTTTAATTCAAAAATATTGATTATAGCAGCTTTAAAAACAAATAGCCCACCAACTCTTGGTGCTTCACTCAGTGTAGCATAATCTTTGCTATATTCATCAAATCAGTTAATCTTACTGGTAATTAAATCTGATTTGCAAGAGTGATTCCTGTGAGTGTAGTTTTTGTGTATGACTTTTATCTGGTGCTAAGCAGTGCTTAGTTTGGTTAAATCTGTAGTAAATGGGTAAGGACAAAAAAAAAACAAAAAACAACAAAAAACCAAAACAAAAGCAAAAACAGTTTCCTGAATAACTTACACTGGATAAAAATGTCAGCTGGTTGCTCACAAACCAGGTGTGGCATTAGAGGGTGAAAGATAAGTATGGTGACGTTCAAATTTTTTCTTCTTGTCCACAAATCCCGTAAAAACAAAACTATAGCAGCAATGAATTGATCCCACTAACAAGTGCTGTCTGTGTATCCAAAGTGATGAAGTTCATTCCCCTTGTTCCAACTCCACTGTTGTCCAAAAACTATTAAAAAGACAGAAGTTAACCACACTGGTGCGCTGGCTGACATGTTCCTTTATTACCATGAACATGGGCACTGTAATTATCTCCACCCAGGAAGTGGTGTTTTCTGTGCCATTTGTCTGTCTGTCCGTCTCTCAGCAGGATTACAGATAAACTACCAGTCTGATTTTCATAAACCTTGGTGGAAGGGTGTAGCATGGACCAAGGAAGAAATCATTACATTTTGGAGTGGATCCGAAACACAATAGAATACACAATTTATTTTTTACTTTTGTTACCATTGCGAGATAGGGCACTTGGCCTTGGAGTGCCCTCTTAATTTATTTTGGCCAGTGGCCTGGGGTTGAGCGCCACCAGCGGGCTGGGGTAGCCAGAGAATATTATGGGATTTGTTTACAATAACAAACATATTGAATACCACTAGCCTTATTCTGCAGTCCTCTCTCAGATGCACTTGCATAGCTTTGAGACACTTGCTTATTTAGTTTTTGGCTCTTGAGGATGCCGTGTAGCTCGTCTTTTGACTCAGTCCACTGACACTGAGCTCAACCCGTCAGAGTCTTTCTGGTACACTAACTAATCAATAAACCACCATCAGAGAAAGGAAACACGTTCAGTAGTCATACCCATCCTCTTGTCGAACAGGGACAAAGCCCTCCGTATGGATGACGCACTGTCCCGAGGGCAGAACCGCAGACTGCTGCAGCTTCTGGGTGTCTCTCCTCTCTGAGATGCCCTGCAGCAGACGCAGCTCCCCAAAGTTCCCTGCAACGGCCTCTGGTGACCTCAGGCTGCTCCTGCCCTGATGGCCTTGGGCCGACGTCTGAGACATCTCGATCTCCAGGTTGCTTTTGTTCTCCAAATACATGGTGAGACTGCTGGAGAGTAGAAGGAAGCAGAGGTAAATTCAACGGTATAATTGATGCACTGACATGTCATCATTTTTTAAGTTGATGTGGCTAACATGTTAGCAAACAGTTGCCTATATACACATCCAGAAGGTACAGAGCAGCATTAGCATTCATTTGTAGTCGTGTTTCTGGCCACCTGGCAAATGTAAGTCCAATATTCACTCTCTTTAAGCTCTGCTTTAGTCTCCACCAGTTCTGGAAGGAAATTTCTGCCTCTTGAGGTGCTAAAGGCCTCATTTTCTTCTCCACCTAGCTGCTAACTTTGCCTGTCTGCTGATTGGTGCTGTATATAAATAACTAGCACATAGTCCGTTAGCTCAATGCTAACAGATTTTGAGAATTATCTCAACAAACAGAACTATTTTACTTTACATGCTAAACATAAAATGACTTACATAAAACCTTGCCTGTCTGCTGATTAGTGGTCTCCACAAACTGCTATGGGAGCAGCTTAGCGGCTTAATGCTACTATGTTTAGCTAGTTGCTAAATTTCTCCATCTGCTAGGTTCTGGGCAAGTAATGTACATTGGTTTTTAGATAAACATAAAACATAAAATTAGAGCCATGAGAGTGAACCAAAAGAGAAAAGTTGCAGGCTGGAAAACCAAAACAATGAAAAAAAAAAGAAAGTGCTATAGAGCCAAGAGGAACCGCAGAGCTGGCTGATAACTTTTTGTGGGTTTGTCACTACGAGTGACCCCTTTCACCTGAGGTGGGGCCAGGCCATTGTTTCGCAAGTCACAAGTAAGTCTCAAGTCTTTGCAGTCAGGTCGCAAGACAAGACAGAGAAGGCCCAAGTGAAGTCCCAAGTCTTGAACTTTGAATTTTGAGTCCTAAACAAGTCATAATGTAACAGTGAGTTTCCAGCCTTGTTTAACAAGTTATTTAGCTGTGCATAGTTATTTAACTATGTTAATATTAACCTCAATTTACTTCTTTGTGCACCATAAAATGTCGAGCAAAGTTGGAAGTTGTTGCATCTCCATCTGTAATTTTTGAACTGAGAGTTTTGCATACTGCAATTGATTTTTTTAAATCTTTGGTATCATGTTTTCCAACTGTAGCTCAGTAACATTAACGGTTCTCTCCTGCAACTTGATTTGTTGGATTGGTACAAAACAAAAAAAGTGGATTTGGGGACTGTGTCAACTTTCTGAGAATTAATATCTTTAACTTTAGCTGATTCGAGAAATGAGGGAAAATTAGTTGATTCGTGGATTCACACTTTATAAATGCTTTTTTCAAAATGGGGCTTGGGGAAGGTATCAAGTCAAATCACAAGGCTCAAGTGCAGCTCAAGTCGCGAGTTTTTTGTTTGTTTTTTTGTGAAGTCGAGTCTGAAGTCATCAAATTTGTGTAGTCATGTGATCCATTGTTAATATGAAAATATTGATATAGCGCCTTTAAAGTTACAGCAGTGACTGGTGACTATTAGTTAGTAGGTATCTTAATTTCTTCTCTTTTTTGCTTATTTAATTTCATAAAATGACTTTTTCTACTCTTCGACTTTTACACTTTTCTCATCAACAGACGTGAATGATGCAAATAATTATTACATCACAGCCTAAAGACAGACCGTGGGATAAATTACGGGCACAAGTCATTTGCCTTTACATCACTATCTTTCCTCTGCTTGGGCGAAAAGGAACAATGGGCCGTGTTGTTCACAGAGAGCTGATTGAGCCACAGGCTGCATAATCTTTTTGTCAGCTACAGCATGAGCCATATACTGTATACGTTAAGTATCAGACTTGATTTGAAGTGTATATACTTTGTTATGTAAATTCAACCCTTGCTGCATTCACACAGAAGGAAGCCGACGTGCATTATAACAGCTGAGTGATTTACAGCACCCTTAAAGCATAGCATGAGGTCAGTGGATGAGGTCAGCTACAGCAGACATGTGGTCCCCGCCAACACAAAGGCTGCATGAATTCGATGGGATTATTGCTCACATGAAAGCCAACACGAACTCACGTGTGACATCTGAGCACCCTGTGATAAGACCTCTTTGAGGAGTAAGACTACAATCCTGTCAGGAGGCGGTACAGAGTTGAATAACTGATCCCTCCAACAATTTGCAGGAATATTTCCAGGGAAAAAACTACTACGAGTGACCCTTTCACGTTACACATAGTGATTTGATCCACTGTTTATGCAAATATATTAATCATAGCAGCTTTAAACTTTAAAGTTGCACCATCGATTTTACATTATAATACATTAATACCTATTTCTTATTTACAGAAACAAGTGGGGCTGTATGAGGTGCTTACATACTAGGGATGCATCTAAATCCAAGTATGTCATTCAGGAAAGTACAAATAACGCAACGGAAACAGATATTTCTTCTCAGGATCATTCTAAAAAAGTCAACTCCACTAGCTCGGCATAGTTTGAAAAAAGTTACATCAACCCTAATCAAGCAATGATTTAATGCATCAAGATGATTTTCTTTCACTGAAGGATATTTTTGTGTACATGTGTATCACTACTGTGGAGATTCTTTCTCCAAATGACAAAATATTTAGATTTATAGAACTTTTTTTTCCCTTATTTTTCAATATCTCCCAGTAAAACTCGAGTGGTGGTGGTGTTCATAAAACTTAGTTTAGTTTTTAGAAATATAAAGAGAGAAAAATAGATGAAAAGTTAAGTACGAGGATGTGGAAATATATTTAATAATTAATTATATGCCCATCTTAAATGATTTTGTTGCGTGGTAGACATAACAATTGAATTGCCAAAGAATATTATGTTAGAAAGTACAACATTTGCCCAGTTTAACATGACTTCTGGTATAAACCACACCCACTTTTGGTCTTCTATCTGAATACAGATACAGATCAAATAATTACACCACTGTGCATCTACTGTTAGCTACAGTAGATGGCAGTCTGCGTACCTCTAGCTTGGAGAAGCGGTAGCAGTACCAGGGTAGGGAGCAAACTAACATACTGCTGTGGACATGGTCAGCAGCAAAACATATTTTAGCCACTTAAAAACCTATAAAAATAAATATCAAGTAAGTGTACACTATATTTGGAATATTTTCATGGCTTTATCTTCCCATCAACCAGCAATTTAACCTCTTTATATAAGCCAAATATCACTCTCTCCAAAGCCACCAGACTCCATTCGCAAAAACAGAAATTTTACTTTGTAGAACACAGGAGTTGCAGGTCTACGCTGCTTTGATTGGTTTGATTGTTTATCTCATTGTGTGACTTCGGTGTTTTCAAAGGGTAGTTCAGATTCAGTGAAGACGCACAATAGCACAAACAAACTAACCGACTGAGGGAGTTGTAGTCCTTTAACTGCTGTGTTCTGTGGGTTAAAATTACTGGTTTTGTCAAAGAAGTCTGGTGGTTTTGGAGAGAGCAATATTTGGCTTGCTGTCTGACAACGTATACATATAAACACTTAAATTGATATTAATTTTTTTTCCGTGGGCTTTTTTTAAGTAGCTGAAATATGTTTTGTTGCTGACCCCATCCACAGCAGTGCGATACTTCCATGCTGGTGCCCCTCTCTGCTTCTCTCAAGCAGGGTCGTGCCAATCGCCATCTACCACAGGCGAAGTACTGATTGGATAAATATCTCATACAACCCCACTTCAAAAAAATCCAAACTATCCCTTTAAATCAAGTCAAATCAACATGTAGCATTTTTTTTTTGCCTTCAAAATAATGTCAGAGTGCCAGCTGGTGTTTTATTACGCCTCATCTAACACCCTTGTCCAATGCTTGTGATGCGCCGCGTCAGAGAGAAGAATGATCCTTTTTATATGACATCCTGCCTGTGGGCTGCGTGTGATCACAAAGACAAACTGCTTTCTTAATTTTTTCCACCCTCCTTCACAGCAATTAAAAATCCAAGATGGATATCTTTTAACAAGTGTATTAGGAGCGAGACAAAAGCACAGTTAGAGGAGGTCAATCACTGCAACCACAATACCCAAGACTGTAACTGAAGGATTATATGAGTCAGGTGTTGGGTTTTTCCCTGCATTTTAATTTCCACCTTCAAGTAATGTCTGAAAATATATTACATAACATAAAATATAGTGTTTCATCCTCCACCACACATCTATACTTATAAGTGGACTGAAAGGGATTTTTACAAAGTGTTAGTAGTACTGTATCAGGTGGTAATGCTTAAACCTCCTATTAAAACAAAGCCGACTAGTGTAATACAGAGGTGTAAATCCACAACAGAAAGAATGCAAAGGAGCTGACTTAACTTGAAATTAAATTCAAACTTTTATTTTGTTATTTTTTTCTGTTATTTCTACAGAAAGAAAGAGACAGGAATGAAATTTAACAGACTTACCTTTAATGACAGGTTTAGATGATGATGATGGTGATAATAAGTATGATGAAGACAAGGACAATGATGATGGTAGCAGGAGTGATGATGAGAAAGTTTGTGATGTTAAACGATGGACATCCAACAGGTAATTCACGCTGTGATCTAATCCCGTCAAAATTGCTGGTACGTGCCACTGATGCCGGGACTTTTTGCAGTTTTATTTGAGCACAGTGACGGGGCTTAAGACAAGAGAGGCTGAGGTGTTTCTTCTCCTCTCCTGTGCTCCCCAGCAAAGGAGAGAGATGTTGCAGAGCGGTCTGGGTCTGGAGCAGGAGGAGGAGGAGGGGAGTGGCACAGTTTGCTCTCCACTTATAGCAGAAAACTTTCCCATTCAATCAGTCTCTCGCACTTTTTTTTTACAACCAAACTCCCTCCTCCCACCAGCACCAACCCCTGTACTCCAAACTCACCACTGAAAAGAATGTTTCATGACAGTTTCTTAATCTAAATAAATGCAATTTTGCTCTTAAACTCAAGTGAAACTTTACATTTGGAAAAAGAAAAAAGAAATTTCCTAAAAATATAATGCAGATATGTTCATGTCGGGTCATCAGAGTACCCTAATCTTGTAAGATTACTCAAAAGGTGACATTTTACGCGTAATTAAAGTGACAGTTAACCTCAAAATCAAAAATCCATATCAGTTTTTTGTGCTCAAGGTGCCAAAAAGAGATATTTAATTTCTCCTTCCAGAAATTATGGGCAGAGTTTTGAGTTTTTCAGCATTTCAGCACTGAGCATCTAATTTTTGCCATCTAATTCCATTATACACTGTAAAAATTATACAGGAATTTGGTAGAATCAACTAATATTTTCTCATTAACTTAACATAAATATACAAGTTTTATTTATTCAAGTTAATTAAACTTAAAATATCTAGTATTTATTTATTTATTATTATCAGAACACTTCAGAACTTACACACATGAGCTCTTCTGGCACAAAGTCTTTTTGACTTGAAATAATGAGTTGAATGAATGTACTATAGAGAGTTCAACCAACTCCGTAAACTAAGTTTCTACAGAAACATGATCAGTATATTACTTACTGACTTTTCAAACTGATAAAATGTAAAAAGAAATTAAATTAGTTTGTTTAGTTCATCTGTGTGACACTTGTTCAACTTTCAGCATTATTCAACTTAATATCTTATGTATATTTAACATGTTTTCTCAAGCACAACTTAATTAATATGGAGTTTATTTGAGTAGAAAAGTTTATTTGTTTGAAATCGTTCCAAAGTTACCTCAACTTGTCTTTTCAAATTCAGTCAACTTAAAATGTAAGGCACTAACTTTTTAAAGTTAAAACAAGTTCATTCAAGTATATTCACAGTTTTTTTAATGGTGTACTTAAGAGAAAGAAATATATTTTGATTTTAGGGTGAACTCTTCCTTTAAATTGAGTAAATTGTTGAAGGATTGCTAGCATTCTTTGTGATTTGAGATCGATGCGATTTTTCTGGGAGGGAGAGCTGTCGGCTGTATAAACAACTGAGCCTAACTCACTTTAACAGGGTGAGTCAACTCCACAGATTTAAGGTGTAGAAAGGTCAGACAGGTCAGAGACAGAGAGGCTTCAAGGAAAACTTAAACCCACAGGCTGCTTTTCCAGAGAAAAATGCTCTGTTTTTCATTGTCTTTTAATATTATTTCTCTGAATGGTTGTCACTATTATCTTGTATTACATAAGGCATGTAATACGCTTGTCATGCTTCTCCAAAGCGTGATGGGGATGTAGTTTATTTGAAGCCTTATATTTCATGGATCTACAAGTTTTCATTCCACAAGTCATGCAAATGTGAATATTTGCTTTAGTTTTTATTGTATTTTTGTCACTAAATAGCTTTCCAAAGTATCTAAATTAAGATGAAATTAGTCTTTGTACAAACGCGAGTTCAAAGTGTGGGCAGGAGAGTGGGGAGACCGGTTAAGCTCACTAAGAAAGGGTCAGAGGGTCAGAGGGTCAGAGGGAATTTTTAAAGAAAACTTGTGAGAACCACCTCATTACTGTCCAAAAAAAGCTCTCTCTGGTTTTAGAAGTTACTCGTATCCTGAGGCCAAATGTAATAAAGGGTCTCTTATTCATCATTTAAAAGTTACTAATTAGCTACCCATCCAATCTGACCCCATCTGTATTCTGCATGGAAAATTAATGTTCAAGCTCATATCCCTTCAGGCAAAAAAAAAAAAATGAAAGTAAACATGACACTTTCCAAATTCAGCCACACTGTAAACTGTCATACAGGAAGTAAGTGGAATCAACTGTTTTTTTCTCATTCATTTGACCCGAGTAAAGAAGTTTTAATTTAAGTTAATTAAACATACAATTTCCAGTATTTATATATTTATGAGTTCTTCTAACTCAAAGTCTTTTGACTTGAAAAGATGAGTGGAATGAATGTACTGTACAGAATTAAAACAATTTGTTAAATTAAGTTTCTAAAGAAAGATGATCAAACATATTAGCAGACTTCCCAGCATGCATTGTTTGAGTGTAAAAGGAAATCAAAATTGTTCTCTCAAGTACAACTGAATTAGTATCCAGTGTTTACTGGTGTAGAAAAGTTTGTTTTGAATCATTACAAAGTTGCCTCAAATTCAGTCAACTTAAAATTTTAAGAAAGCCCAGACACTAACTTTTTTTAAAGGAACAGTTCACCCCAAAATCAAACATTTTTTTCCACTGGCCTGTACTTATCCATCTAGATTTTTGTGGTGTGGGTTGCAGAGTTTTGGAGTTATTACTGCGTACTTTCTCTCTACTAGAAAGAAAGTCGTTCCTACACTACAAGGTGTGTGGATTATCTTGAGTAACCGGTTCATGATTTCGTTTTTGGATTTTTCACATGTATTTATTTTAGCTTTGAGCACCACTAGCAAGAGTTCTATTTAGTCCCATTGTCTTGCAGAGAAGGTAGACATTTCTGTAGGCAATATCACCAAAAACTCTGCAAAACCACCAAAAAAAAACAAAAAAAAAAAAAAAACAGCACTGCAGGTCATGAGAAAAATGTGTATTTGATTTTTACAGTTCAACTTTGTGTTTCATTAACATCCAAAAATGTTTTAATTTCATAAATAGTAAAGGAACAACAAAGGTTTGGCCACAAATGTGCAGATTAATTTAAAAATGTGTCATTTTCAATTGAGTTAGTGTTTTCTGTTGTAAATGTACATGACTCAAATTCAATGACTCTTATTTTTTTTTAAAGTAACAGAGAGACAGGACTGAAAGTTGAGGATTCTGGGGGCACCATTGGGAGCTCTTACAAAATCAAGGTGTGTATCTTTAATCTTTTAATACATCTGCCTTTGACCCAACACAACTGAGCAGATTAACATCCTGCCATCCATGAGGAAAACCCAGTGAACCAGACTAACTGGACCTAAGTAATTAGAAACTCCCACCACTAAAACCTTCCCCCACTGACAATTATCTGTCCAGTGAACTGAACAAAATCAGTGACAAAAATATATTTCCATTAACTCTCCCTCCCAAACCGCTGTCTGCAGCTGAGTGATTACAGTAGAATTCCACCATCTGCCCTCTCCATTCCCAGAAATCAGCGAAGACAATGTTTCCCATTGAGCAGATGGAGTCACCTGGTCTGGACTCACAGTTGCCTGTGACACCACAGGATGAAAGCTACGCAGAGAAGATGTCCAGGGGGGGAGACGGCACACTGGTCTTGTGGGGCTGTGAGATAGAGTAGCAAGAAAAGGGCAATCACATGTACAACAAGGGGAGAGGAGCGTCAGCCGGGGGCTTTGAATGACGTTAACTAGTGTCACTACAGACTGTGTGAGTCCTGGATGAATGAGTTACTCACTGCTCACTGTTGTTAGTCTCAACACAAGCTGAGGATTCATGTCAACAAAGTCATGTGACAAAGTCATCATCATCGTGAGGTGCCTTTATGATCTTTAGGGGAAAGTTGTGAATGTGTATCAACGTCATTATTTTCTTTTTTATTTCCATTGTAAAAATGATGAATTAAGGGGCTTTTACATCAGGGAAACGGGCCGGATCTGTGTACACTCAACCACAAAGTCCAGTGTGTTTGATTAGTGTAAACACTGCTGGGCACGGTTCCTTGATCGTTTGGAATATGGTTCATGTGTACTCAGGTATGGTTTGCCTGAGGAGTGAAAACTAACTGTATTAAAACAAGGAAGTGGACTACTATTGGGATGTTGTGATTGGCAGGGTTTTCTATGGCACACTGGCACCAAAAGTGGTGCAGCCATCAGCACCCTAAGTGGGACTACCGGCAGCTATGGGTGCGGTTTTAGGTGTGACGACAGCGAGAAGCGTCTCAAACATTGGTGAATCCTGAAGAAGTTAGGGTGGATATTGTGATAGCACCAGTTCAGTCAGACAGCTCACGTTTAAGAATGTTTATTGCGGCAGCAGGACATAGTTTGGCGCCTAGGCTCTGACCTCATCACTCCCACAGATTATGGTTACACAGAGATATTGAGGAGTGATGAGCAAATATGTTAAACACCTTGTCAGAGCCTGCAGGTGGATGCTGGGGTGGTGGTGGGGCTGAAAGAACAGGCAGAGACACTGATGGCATTGACAGGCAGAGAGAGAGATGGGAGGTTTTAGCAGTTTAAATAGACCGCCAGATTGGAGGGGTGTGTTTGGTATGTACTACGGAGAGTGAGACATGTCACATGTGATTAACAGGGGCAGCTCAAGTTGACTGCCTGAATTAACTCACAGGTGTTGCTACATCTTTATCAAAACTGGAGAGTATTCTTCATTGAAAGAAGAGAAAAGAACAGCACTGGAGGCTTTTCTCAGTGGGAGAGATGTTTTTGCTCTTCTGCCGACCAGCCTCTGTCACAATTTAAGGGGTTTTCTGGTTTGGACCCAAATGCAGGCGAACAGAGTCTTCAATGAGGCAGGGAAAAACCAAACACAAAAAACTTACTGGAAGGCAAAGGTGAAAAAAAAGGCAACCAAAATCCAACAGAGGAGATCCAAAAAATAAAAGTCCAAGGAAGAGAAAACCAAACAAATCCGTTCAGAAGGAAAAACCACGAGCAACAAGGTGCAACACGAGACACTGACAGACGAGGACGAACCAGCAACTAAGGAGGAAAAGACAAAGGATTAAATACACTAGGGAGAGGGAGGACAACAAGACACAGGTGAGGGCAGTCAAGAACAGGTGAAAACAATCAGTGATCAAAAAGAGCGGGAAAACAGACAAAGACAGGAAGTCAAAATGACAAAGACACACAAGGGAAGATGTGTCAAAATAAAACAGGAAGTGACTAAGAAAAACCCAAACCATGACAGCCTCAACAAGAGTTTGATTCTGATTGGTTGAAGTTAGCCCGTGTTAGACGTGATAAACAGATGGTTCATCCAATCACCTGTGTTTTTTGAAAGTGCCTGTCCTTTTCCCGTTTCCAAGGACAACTTCCCAGATGGTTCTGTGAAACAAACTATCTGCCATGTCAGGTTACACGATAGCAACAACAGAGGCAAATGTTGTGTCAGTGATGATGTAATGGGGCAATTATATTCAGGCATGGTACAATGCAATCGTACCTAATGTGAATACGCCCTTAATCACCCACATCAATGACTACATTATGGTTTTTTTGGCCCTCATATCATTCTATTTATAAACATTTAAATTTTTACATTGTTGTTATATCTGATGACCTCACCTGATCTGATGATGTACAAACAGGCAACCTTCCTGCAACTTTACCAAAAGGTTGCCATTTGGTTAGATTTTTTTTGCAAGCTTTAAAGAACATTTCAGGAACATTCCTTGAAAGTTATTGTTGATATATTAGGCAGCAAGTGAGCAGTGAGTTGTTAAAATTGATGTGTTGAAAGAGGGAAAAATGGGCAAGTGTAAAGATCTAAACAACTTTGACAACCTGTCTTTCTCAACCTGTCTGCAGCAGCGACTCATGGAGGAGCCGACCACGCGTGGCTGTTTACAGTAACCTAATTAGTCTCTCTGTCCATGATGACAGCTGACTATTTTAAAGTTGCATCATGAATGTACAGAGCAGTTGGGGGGGGAGACGGGAAGGACAAAACAGAACAAATCAGCTTCTCTGGTGAGTGCTGTCAGAAGATGACCCACACACGCACACGGGTGGTTGGTGCTCGCTAGCTGTTGGCATGTTACTCATTAGCTTATGGCTGCCTGTTTGGGGTGAATAAACCCACTCATGCAAGTAGCGCCAAGTAACTGCAAATGTTCCCAAAATGATCCGGCGATCAAACTTGCCCGAGTAAGGCAAGCCAAATTTTCGGTCTGAGCCACTTTGTTTATATCCCATTTACAGAGTCAGGGTTGTGTAGAAACATCAGAGGCAGGTTTCAGAATTGGGAGCGAAAGCACTGTGGGGATTTTTTTGCTGAATTTGATTTTTAAAAAAGTATATTGGATTAGAACCCCACCTTTAAATTGCTTAATATCAGTCACCCTGCACCAAAATGTACTATTTAGCACCATTGCTTGATGATGTTGGAGTCCTAATACTGTCATAATATAATACTTTATAATAGTTTATCACTCTTACTGCCTCTGTGCAGCATGTGTAGTAACTCCAGAGGGGTCAAGGAGATTACAAACTGCAAGAGCTGGTACCAGATGGCCAAATGCCTTCATCAAGAGTCTGTGTCTTACAAACTTCTACAAGTACTATTACTACTATTTCACGCCAGTTAGGGAAAAAAAATCTACCCCAGCGTCCATTTTAGAATCTGCTCTATAGCCTTTTGAAAATATCAAATGATCCTCATCAGGACACTTGTAGATTTTGACACTGTCAAA
The DNA here is from genome assembly GCA_034769285.1 of Lutjanus argentimaculatus. Classification (NCBI taxonomy): domain Eukaryota; kingdom Metazoa; phylum Chordata; class Actinopteri; order Lutjaniformes; family Lutjanidae; genus Lutjanus; species Lutjanus argentimaculatus. Next base: position 9,440,167 of record JAWZSL010000033.1, on the reverse strand, counting down.
TAGCTCTTTAGTAGCTGTTATGTATGAGAAGTCCTAAATGTGAGCAAAGAAAAAAGATATTTGAACATCTACTATTCATGTGATATGTTGGAAAGCTGGAGAAGAGCTACTAAATGGACCTTGTGGTGAGATTAGTTTCCTCAACTGCTGTTTTCATTGTCAAGAATAAACTATTGCCCTTCGCTTTATCAGTGCGCTCCTCATCAGACTGGTAAGAATAAGACGTCGCTTGCATTCAGAGCTTCAGGCCCTGCACTGTATTCAGTCATCTCCCTCTCAGCGTACTGTAGAGGAGCAGGATCATGTGCTGCCAACTCAGTGACCTCTCTGGCTCAGCAGATAGCTAACCAACCATTCTGAGAGCAACAATGGGTAAGGCCTAGGCCACCACTTCTAGTTCATCAGGGCTCTGGCACAAATGGCTCACAGCCAAGGAAGGTGCAGAGCACACATTCAGCCCAAACTATAGCCTGAAGAAACCAAAAGCTGCCCTGAGGGCTGCCCTGTGTTCTAAAAGAAGAAAGATAAAAGAACGATACACAGCCATGTGCAATGCTACTAACATTAGCTACAGAAACAAACCGCTAACATTAGCTACACAAACCAGCTGCTAAAATTAGCTACACACACCAATCGCGAACTTTAGCTAGACAGACCAACCACTAACATTACCAACTGATATCATCAGCTACACAAACCAACCACTAAAATTAGCTCCACAGACCTACAGCTGACATTAACTACACAGACCAAACGCCAACCTTAGCTACACAGACCAACTGCTAATATTAGCAATTAATTTAAATGCACATAATTAGAGCCATTAATCTAAACATACATTCACACATAACAAAGGACAGAATAAGTGGACAAACAATTAATACACATACGATGAACATAGAGAAATTCACCATATTGGTATTGCAATGGAGGTGATCCAAAAGGAGCGGAAAGAAATCAAGTTACGTTACTTTAATATGATATTTTGATAAGGTTACTGACTACATTTTTAACATGTTACAAGTAACTGTATCAGAATACATTTTTAACGTAACCCTCCCAACCCTGGACATCCATCAGAGACACTATGCATAGTTTGGGAAACTCTTCATGCCTCCTACACCAACTACAACTCAATTCCCTCTTGTTCACTTACAGCAGCAATATCTCCACACCCAGTCCTTCAGTAGCAGCTCTAGCCTCCCCGTCTCCTGGGCCTGGACAATGTTTCTGCATTGAGGCCCACGTAGGGTGAAGGAAACTGAAATCTAAAATCATCATTAGCTGGTAAAGCTCTGTTCAAAAAGGCCATTTTGGGGGGATTATTGGCAGATTTCGTAAGAGGGCAGGCTGGCCTGCTGTTTTGATGGCATTTGGATGATATCGTCTGTTCCCACTGAATGTTTCCAAGCCACCATCAGAACACTTGAACCGCTTATCCGTTAGACAGTGCAGCGAGACCGTCCATGGGTCAATAGCTTAAGCTTCCCACTAGCTGTGGTAATGGTGCAGAGAATTTTTCATGGGCAGCCCCGAGGCCTATGGCCTTGCTCCCATGATCCTCTGATCCTGGTTCAGCCTGGTTCTTCTCCATTTAAGGTGGTAGCTGTTTGGGTTAACAGTGTTCAAGGTCAGATCACTCAAAGACTGGAAGAGGCTTTTGCAGAGGAATTTGGGATGAGGTCAATATGAGGAGGGACAGGGGCTTAGTGAGGTTACATGTGTAGCATGAACAGTAACATCTTAATGTTGCCCTGCAGGTCAACAGTTAGATGGAGGCTGAGGCAGCTGGCATGAGGCTTTGTGAAGTTGTTTGACATAACAGAAACCGATCTGTCTACACCAGGGGTGGGCAATTATATTTCATATGGGGCCACATGACAAACTGATCAGGCCACTGTGGGTCAGACAGAAATTATACAAGGTCCTAATAATGGCAAAATCTCTAATAATGGAGTGGTCAGAAGTGTTCTATTAACTTCTACTGTTGGTCACCCTTTCTGAATTGCCATGTGATGAATTGTGGGCTAATATTTTGTTGGCAATGTCTAAAATTGGATGTTTCTACATTGTAAACTAGTGTTGTGCATGAACAAGCTAAAAGAGCAGCATTCATTGAACATCCATATATTTTTGGTGAACTGAACAAATCAGTTTACCATTAAAGAACACGACTGTGAGCGTCGTTCACTATTGAGAGAGATAACGGCGCTCGCATCGTCAGCTGATTAAAAATATAGTGATCGCAGCAGAGAGTGAGTGTGGTGTTGACATGATATAAAAACTTTCTGTGATCACGAAGCCTGATGTGTCTTCATAATTCTGTTTTTTGAATAAAGTGTATGAACTACACTGCAGGCTGGTGTCTGTTAGCAGTGAGAAACACACAGGTAGATCCACGTTATACACTCATTTGAAACTTTGTTAAAATAATGTGTCAAAATAACGATTTGATGATTAATGATTAATTTTCCTTCTTAACTCACAGACTACCATAAATACACTAATCATATTTTGATGTAAGAATGTGCACTAATTAGTAATACAATTGATATATTTTCACCAATAACGACAGGACTGTAATATTACATTTCATGCAAGAAGTCTGAGTGTTACAATTGCCCCCTTGGTGGGGGCAGTTGAAACACTGATGATTCACTGTATCTCAAATAAAAGGACACCTCAAAGTAATTACACTACTGCACTGTTACTTAGTTTTGTTTGTTTTTTGTTATGTATTTTTGTGTGTGGTTCTTTTGGATGTCGTCTGCATTCAAAGCAAACATCTATCTCTATTTTGCACAAGACTAGGCTACTCTCTAATAGCTTCAATATAGTCAAAAGTAATTTTACACTCACAAATAAAATAAATACAAAAACATGAATATTGTGCACCATTCAGTATAATGTTATTATGTGGACTCCAGTGTCCCTGGTTCTATTTCAAATTAAAAAACATACACACACACACACAAAATGGAAGAAATGTGAGCTAGTTCATTTTTTGGACTGTGAACTTAAATTTCAAAATGTAAACTTTGAACACGAACATTTTAATCTCTGTGAACTGAACTTTGAGCTGGCTCTCTTAAAGATGAACCTTGCACAACACTGCTGTAAACCAATAAGCCTTTTTCAAAGGAGTCATATTGATATGAAATAGTTGCATTAACTTAAATGTAGAAAATGCTCCTCTCAGCTGCGGTCAGTAGTTAGAATACTGATTTGAAGTGCAGATGAAACAGTGGCGATATGAACAGAAAGACAAGGAAAAGCTTTCTGAAAGTTGTAGACACAAGGTCATCATGCTCTTTTGTCTACCTCCCACATGCAGTCACATGCTGTAGACCCAGAGAGCTGCCTGCTCCCTCTCTGTTTCTCTGTCTGCCTGTTTGGTTAAACCATTCCCACTCTGAGCTGAGCAGCATCCCTTCCTCCGCGTGATCCAGATGCAGTGGCCTGAGACTTCTCAACTGACACGTCAGACAGCTTAATATGATGTTTCAACTAACAGTGTCAGCACAGGAGGATGCTGACTAATGACTTACACTCAATAATTATTTATCTCCATCAGGAGTAAGACTTGTAGGAGGTGTGTGTGCATCTTACACAACTTGAGCTTATCCACAGCTAATCTTGCACACTACTGGATACATGAGCCTAAAATTTTTGTGCACGTTTTTGACTGCATCCTCAAGGACCTCTCGTTACAGTGGTAATGCATGATTTTTGAAAAAACATGAAAAATCTATATAAAACCAACCCATAACTGCTGACTCCTCACTCCTCTTAACTGGCCAGTAGGGGCTACAAGTCATCAGCAACTAGGCTAAAGCCAGGGATTACTTACTAGCAAAGTCAGGGATAAGTAGCTACATGTAATTAAATTGCAAAATAAATGTAATCTGTTGCTGAGAAAAAATATGTACTTAAATCACGGTTACTAATCAAAATGTTGGGATTTCAAAGGGCTTACATGTGAATATTTTTTTGGTGTTGCACGCTACTGAGTGCACTCAATAGTTTTTTTTTCATCAGTGTGTATCATGCATAACAGACGCAATGGGACAAAAACAACTTAAGACTAATAATACCATAAAAGACACAACAAGACAAAAGAAATGACACAACAAACTTATGACGTGACAAGACGGAAGTGACAAGACAGAAACAACTGAACAAGGCATAAATGACATAACACAATGAAAACTAACAAAATTAAAATGACCTAACAAGACGTAACAAGAAAAAGTGAAAAAGAAAGTGGCGTAAAAGACAACAAAACAAAACAGATGAGAGGGACACTCAAGCGTGGAGAAAGGGTGAGGTTCAGTTAGCTTTGCACAGAAACAGCCAGAAGAAATGTCCTCCAGAGGACTAATTTGTACTTTTAAACTCTGAGTACATTTCAGAGCCTGTACTTTTACTTGAGTAGAGAATTTGAATCAATATTTCTACTTTTTTTTTAGTCTTTTTTTCACACAAGTATCTGTACTTCTACCTGAATAATGGCAACCTTTGCCACCTCATTTAATATGTCTGCTTGTCCATGGATCTTGTCAACTCGACAGTGTAACAACAGTGCAAGATGCAGTCACGAAACATCACAGGTGTGTAGGTGAGAATGTAGCTTAATATAGACAGTGCAGGCAATGGGGCCCATGGGGTACAGGGGCCCGTAGAGAGAGCGGACCCTCCATCAATGTGATTCAGACTGCTGCCTCAAAAATGAGCCTGTGATCAAAGAAGAACTTCTATTAAATTACAAATGGTGCCATTTTCTATAAATGCTCTTGAAAAAGCAAAACCATCTCAATCATGTTTTTCTAAAATATTATAGAAGTACAATGCTAAATCAGTGGAGTACTCTCTTAATAGAGTCACATTCTTAATTTAAAAAAAAAAAAAAAAGCTTCACCATCATGCTACATCCTGGTTTACGGGGCTGAAACACTGACCATGTGATTGTAACATCTCCAGTTTGAGTCTGGTAGGAGACCTCGTTTACACGTTGATCCCACTGCACAATCAGGCCAGAATTACCCTCAAAATACTACTACTCAAAAATTATCCTTTGGGAATATTTAAAATTTAATTTATCCATATCTGATGAACATGCCCAGCAATATAAATCAATGTCTCTTTTAAAAAAAGAGGAATGGCCCTTTAATCCACAGCTCTCTCTCTCTCTTTCACTCCCGGGTCAGACTCTCATAGAAAAACCAGACAATTGTTTGCCGTCTTAAAATACCCCACGAAATGGACATGTTAACTTCCTGGAAATCTCACTTCCAGGAAGGCGGTGAAACTTTAAAAGATTCATTCACATTTTTTCAAGTCTGTTTCAGAACACCACTCACATGTCCATTCTGTCCGCTGAGCCGTGTCCACTTCAAACCAGTGATAAGAGCTCAGGCCAAATCACAAATCTCTCATGTGAAACAACCAAAACTGTCGGAACTTCAGTGCAGGATTTTGTGTTCATGCATCACTAATAGTATAAAACTGAGAAAATAAATAGTCAGGGCCTTTATAGTTGTTTAGAGTTCTCAAATACCACAGATGGCAAAAGTCCACACATCATGTACTCAAGTAGAAGTACAGATATTTGTTAAAAAAAAAAAAAAAAAAAGACTGGTACAAGTAGAAGTATTCAATTTCAACTTATGTCTAGTTGTGTCTGTATTATTACTGTTTTATTACGTCGTTTTCATCTTTTACGTCATTTTGTTATTTGTCTTATGTATTGTTGTCATTCATATCTTGTTACATCATTTTCATCTTTTTACATCTTGTTATACCTTTTGCATTGTTTTTGTCTTGTTACGTCTTTCACATCATGGTCATCTTACGCCATTTGTTTTCATCTTGCTGTTGCTATTGATGTTGTTTTCGTTTTAAGTGTTTTATGTCATTTTTGTCTTATGTATTGCTACGTCATCTTGTCTTGTTACATCCGCCTTTTTGCATCTTATTACAGCTTGTACTTTGTTTTCATCTTGTTACGTCTTTTTGCTTAGTTCTTATCTCGTTACGTCTTTTACGTCATTTTTATCTTTTTGGTTTTTTTTCATCGTTACGTCTTTTACTTATGTGGTGTTACCTTGTTTTTGTCTTATGTTGCTTTCGTGTTGCTTTCGTAGGTCATTTTATTCTTTTTACGTTTTTTACGTGTTGCATTGTTTTACTTGTCACATCTTTCATGTTGCTTTCATCTTACTTTGTGTTTGTCTCATTGTGTCTTTTATGCCATTTTCATTTTGTTGAGCCTTTTTACTTTGTTTTCATTTTGTTGCATCTTTTTTATGTTGTTATCATCTAAAACCCAAGTAACGAACCTGTTTTGAAAATCTAGGGAGTAGAAAGTACAGGTATTTATTTATGTTTAAAATGTTTAAAACTTCCCATCTCAGTCAGTTACAGTGCAAAGACTCAAAAGCAATGGATAAAAATCTATTTAAAAAAATGACCAAAGGATGCAGTTTGAACACATCCACTCACATGTTCTCCTGTGTGGTGGCTGACTGGTAGTTTAACAGACTATATAACACATAACCGTAGATGAAGGAGACCGTTCATTCCTCTCTCCTCCCTCCCTCACTGTACTGAGAAGCACCTGACTCCCACCAGCATAATGTACTCTGTGATTATGACTGAAAACAAGCACTAAGTCTTCAAAGAATGCTAATGATTTTTAAGCCAAATCAAGCCTTCATAAAAGAGAGACGTTTTTTTTTTTTTTTCTTCTCACGCCTTTGAACTACACAGAACTATGCATTTTACAAGGTGGAGACGTGGACGTAGACAACACAGCCAGAAGAACTGTGAGGAATGTGTAGTGAAGCCTGAGCATGAGTAAGCCTTAACATCACATCTCATCACCCTTTTTTCCCAGCACGTGAGGGAGGCGCAGCCCCTCATAAAGCTCCAGCACAGATGACAACAGCACGTTACAGAGGTAATTATGGGAGATTTCTTTAATCCCACTGAGCTACAGGGTTAACAGTGATGTCAAGATAACACCCCAGCACCATCCTGCTGCAACCTTTGTACCATTTTTTTAATAGGGATTCTTAAATACATCGAAAAGAAAATCTGGTTTAATTTGGGCTAAAGCTCAGCCTGGTAAAGAAAAAAAGAGGGGAAAGAAAACCCAAATGATCCTCTGACCTAGTTTGGAAAAATTCAATAGAGCCTGTTAACCCTTTCCAAACACATTACAGTTAAACAAGAACATTAATCCACAAAACAAGGTCTGATAAAGATTAACAGAGGACAAAAAAAAAAAAAAGCCAAGAAATGGATGTCATTTTGAAATTATTTGAAACACTGCTTGTATCAATTTGTGTTGCACTTGTTTTTTTCCTAAAAATCCTCTCAGATCCTGCTGTTGGTTTGGCTGGCAAACAGAATATTATATCTATAAAAAAAAGAACCCCGCCCAAAAAAAGACCCCACACAAAACCTGTCACCAAACAGTTTCATCATTTCAACAAAACCATCACAAAGAGTCTTTTTTCCATCTGAATTTATTAACAGAAATGTATTAACATTTAATATGCAGGAATAAGACCTTCTGTGAATACATGGCACAATCATATTATATACATTCTTTAAGGAGACAGTGCACAAACATGGTGGAGGGAGGGGTAAATACAGGAATCTTAAAATGACCCTTCAGTGGGCTCTGACCGAGCCGAGTGAGAAACACTGATTTTTTTTTTTAAGTTAAAAATGTTGTTTGTTTGTTTTTTATAAAGAAACATGGCTATTACCAAGAAACAAAAAGTAATACTACTGTTTTGTCGCACATCAATTTCTATATACAAACTAGGGACAGGTAATTCACACAAACCAGAGGGAGAGTTCTACCACAGTGCTAGGCTGGAGCCATTTTATTTTTTTTTTACTGTAACAATATACATAATTCCCATGTAACACGACAATTACATGTGCAGCTGATCACCCCACATTATTTTAAAGAAACTAAATCAGAGCAAACGTTGTGTTTGTTCCTCTCTTTAGCTTATAATGCTTTTAAAGCTCATTGCACATTTTTCCCCCACAGACGTTTGTGTCTTAGTATGAACGTGAGTGTTAATAACAGGTGAGATTAATGCAGTCTCTCTGTGGCAGCGTCCATTCGTCCTTCCATAATGGTCAGAGTTCAGTGTCCCGTTAAGTAGTCCTGCGTGGAGTCTGAAGCGAAGGAGTCGGCGTCCTCGTTGTCCGAGTCCTCGCTGCTGTCGTCAGCGGCGGGCTCCCCGGACAGGGCGATGCGGGCGTAGTCGTCGGTGTCGATGGACTTGCAGAAGTGAATGGCGTATTTCAGTTTCTCCTCCAGCACCTGTTTGCACGAGTACCTGGGCAGCTTCAGCAGGAAGAAACACGTGTAGGACTCCGGCAGGAAGTGGTCAGGCGGGTTGTACTTATCTAGCACCTATCAGGACAGAGAAGATCAAGTTATCAGGTCAATATAAAGCTGGATTTATGCCACTAAAAGTTATGGTTTCATGTGCTGAACTATCTTCTAGCCGGGGGCAGTGATCTCCTGGTGATGAATTCTCAAACCATCCTTGTACAAAGAGTTGCTTAAAGTTAAGAGTAGATCTTAGTAAAGATAAAAGCTATTCACAAAGCATCTTAGTCCGAAGGTGAAAAGTTAGCAGGGAGGAGGACTTTTAACGGGTTTAAGAGTTTCTTAAGCAGAGGAGAAAATGTCAGAAAGACAAAGAGGTGCAGAATGACAGTGAGTTACAGATTAGATCGCGCAGGGATAATGTTTGTGGTTGATCGCAGTAGAGATGTGCTCACATAAAAATATTAATAATGATGAACTTTATTTATATATCACTTTCTTAAACAATCTTACAAAGTGTTTTAAAAAAGAGAATAAAATCAGACAAGGCTGACATGTCTCCCATGTATTAGAATAATCCTATAATGCCAGAAATGAAAGTGATCACTTTGGTCTGTTACAACTTTCCATTAGCAGAATGATCAAACAATTTCAGCACTTTCATAATCTTATAGAGTGACACAGTTCATTTCCACTGGATGTCCACACCTCGCAGGCTCACAAAACGGCATCAATGGTCACAGCGGGCTTCCCTTGTTAATATCAAATAATACTAAGGAATAAAATGACTAGCATGGTAAATAAATATGAACAAATAAATGTAACAGCTGCCAGTGTGTGACAAGGCTTCTGTGCAAGTAGGCCTGTGTTTTTAAACATTTTATTGACTATTCTTAGGCTGGCTTACAAGTTCTTAAATAGTGCTCATAATCACATCACATCTTAATAGAGACTATTATCACTAAGAGTGCTTTTTTAATTTTTATTTAATTATTATTTTTTTGGATCAACCAATCACATTCTTTTTAAAAGACTGAAGGGGCAAATTATATCTCCTCACTAAGATAAAAGTCTCTGTCTCTTAAAGGTTAAGTTCGGTTTTTTGACACCTGGACCTTATTGTTAGGATTAAATACGCTCGTAGACTCACCCAGACAATTTTGGTGGAGCTCGGAGCTGTTTTCGAGCAATTTAGATCCATCCGACGGCGTTTTTTCTCATGCCATAGTAGCGGACGGGGCCAGAAATCGAAGCCCCTAAATTAGACATTATCTGCTGCGAAACTCGCTCATTTCACCTACATTTTATAAATGAATGGCCAGTGTTATCACCATGTCAGCTCAACTTCGTTGTTATGGTCATCCGGGGCTTTACAAGGATGCGTAACTTTTGGTGACGTCATAGACGTGCGCCGCAGGACCGCAGCTGAGTAGAGACGCTGTTGTTGCTAGGCTACACGGCAACACGGCTATTTTTGTGCAGCATGGCGGAATATTTATCCGATGTAGAAGTGTCTGACGACGACTTTGAATATAATGGATGCCCGTATCGTTTTGAGCCAGAATACACCGACGAGGAGCTATTTGAAAGGAGGATGCAGAGGGAAAGAGCCGAACAGCTGGCCAGAGAACAAGCAACCACTGCACGTCCACGAATGGGGGCTAACTGGTGGTGTTGTTGTGGACATTGCATGAGTTTCGCAGCAGATAAAGTCTAATTTAGGGGCTTCGATTTCTGGCCCCGTCCGCTACTATGGCATGAGAAAAAAACGCCGTCGGCTGGATCTAAATTGCTCGAAAACGGCTCCGAGCTCCACCAAAATTGTCTGGGTGAGTCTACGAGCATATTTAATCCTAACAATAAGGTCCAGGTGTCAAAAAACCGAACTTATCCTTTAACTGCTCAGAATTGTTCTGAGAAGTTTACTAAGTCACTCCTAAGCTTAGGGTCCTTCTTAGGAATTTTTAGGCTAAGTTAGGAGCTTAGAGTATTTATGAATATGGACCCTGAAGTCTTCACTGGTTGCCTAGCAACCTCACAGTGATGACGGGACTCCAGGAAGTCAATGCTCCAGGCCAAAAATTAGTTCAGCACATAAAACCACTAATTGTTGTTTTTATACCAGTTTTTGTGCAGATTAAACTCAGTCATCTTACTCTCAGAAAGAAAAGAGTATTTCCTACATTTTTTTTTGCAAGATTACTCAAGTTAAATTCAAGACTTTAGCTTTTTTAACACCCCATAGTGAAGTACACAGTACACAAAAAACAATATGAACCAATTAAAAATTGTTCATTTACTTTAAGTTAATCTGAGTTTTTGTTAAAAAAAAAAAAAAAAAAAAAACAAACCGTTATGAGGCAATGAGATTCCTAGCTTCTGTAGTTAGCAGTAGTGATGAAGTGTAGTGTTTGCTGCAGGTCTGATGGTGCTTAATCAACAATTTTCAATACTGGTATCGATACCTTGACTTCAGTTTTAAAGAATCAATTTTAACAAAAAGAAAATTACATTATATATCACTGTTCGATTACTCGCATCAAAGAGGAAGTTTTTACTCATTCAACTCAGCCAAAAACTGATGGGATATCTGTACCGTTTTGAAGTATATAAAAACATAAATACATAAAGAACTGTCAAAAGGAACATTAATACCAAACGGCAGTCTGTCAAGTCCAAAGGAGGTGGCAAAGGGAATGACAGTGGGTGATGTTTGTGGCACTGGGAAATAGTGGTACAGTGAAACCTTTGACTTTCTCTGTGCTAAAGAGCAGCTAGCCAACGTCTGACAAACCATCCACCGTGTCAACTTGTGTATTTCTCTACTTTCATCTGTCGCTTTGTAAGCAACACCATGTTTGTTGTCAGAAACAACGTCTGCCTCGGCTCTATCCCCATCCCACTACTGACAAGCTAACAGGTCAGCTGCACTGAGCTGAGAAGCAGCACAAAGTTCACTTTGTTATCTGTCCAGGTAAGCAGTAAAAAAAAAAAACTCTGCTGTAACGCTGATGTAGTGTCATCGAAATATAATGTTAGACAGCCAATCATCACCGTAATTATTGTGATCTGAATGGCTCACTGATGCTGATGAGATTTACTCTGCAGTACTGAATGACAAGAAATTTTTCAATACTCGATCAGATCAAAGCAATTTGGTCGGTGCCACAAAAGTATCAGAGTTCTGCACTGAGCCCTGGATGATGCTGACTGAAACTGTATAAAGAACTAAAAAGCCTCCTGCATGCCCATTCCACTGTCCCAAAGAGCCCAAAGCCTTTTACTTTATAGTTGTACACAAACAGATAGTAAGAAAATTTATAACATTACTGCCAACAATTTGCCACACTGCCAACATTACAGCAGGCAAGAGAACATATTTAAGACCTTTATGAATTAAATCTAACACTTTTTAATATCTTCTTGGGCATTTCAGTCGTTTTTTTTAGGCTTTTCAAAAGCTGAAGTCAGATTCCCGCTTCTTACCTGCACAACAAAATCTCGCCCACGGAAGTCAGCGATGGTGCGAGGTAGGCGTGTGCGACCCCAGACGAACCTCAGGAAAAGCGACCTCTCCGTGTTGGAGAACGACTCCATCACCTCCCAGAACCACTGGATGAGCGGCGATGTTGGCTCCACTCCCTTGTAAGTGGCCACTGACTTCAGCAGGTGCAGAGGGATGTCCGGGCTTCCACACACCTGAGGAGGGGAAAACGATTAGTGTCAAACCAACGCGCAGCCTGAGGGCAGAGGCCGCGTCACAACCTTAAAACCTGCTCTCACTAACCATTGTTTCCAGTTCGTAACCAGTGAAAAGTGACAGCAAGGGAACTGGAACTACTCGAGCCATTCCCTCGCGCACGGCAGACACTTGCTCGTCAAACTCATGGAGCCTGAAGGACAAAAAAAAAGAGACAAAAAAAGGTAAACACAAACGCACTTTGGAGAATCAAAATTTTGTTCAGTCAGCTGATTTTCTCACCTGTAGTTAATAGCCAGGCGGACATATTCTGCGCGGTTCTCCAGGGTGATGTGGGAGTACTTGGAGCTGAGCTGGATGTCCTGGCCGCTGGCGTTGGGCACCGTGAAGGGCAGCGTCATGGCCTCAAACTCCTCGGCTGTGGCCTCGTTGTCCCGGATGTACATCAAGCCGGGAATGAAATCCTTATCAACCTGGGAGGTACGGAGCAGACCACCGCTTAATATTCAAACAAAACTGTTCCATCCATTTGATTCTTAAAAGGGACAGTTTGGATTAATTAATGTGGGGCTGTAAGAGGTATTATTGATAGTCTCTGATTACCTAAAAGAGAATTAATATCAGTTTAAGTGTATACTATATTTAGAATATTTTCACTGCTTTACTTTGCCGTTAGACAGCCTTTTCTGACATGAAACTGTTGTTACATAAGCCAAACACTGCTCTCTCTAAAAAAAACCAAATTCTATAGTTAAACCTATCAGTAAACACCCCAAAAAACCCACATGAAATAATGTGAACTATCCCTTTACTTACCTATAATGTAACCTGAGTATGCATTCATCTATTTGTGTGTGTGTATTTATGTGCGAGTGGTCTCGAGGCCCTCGTGCGCACAAGAGTTCCGGTGAGTGATGCACTCTTCTGGGTCTTGTGCTGGATTCATTTATCACCCAACCTTTCTAGTATCTCCGGGGCAAAACCGCAACACAAAAGCAGCTTTGTGAAGGAAAAGGGCCTCTTTTTTTTGCCCACTCCAGTATTCTCCCAAAGACGGTTCAGGAGCTCATGATCACAGCGTGAGGTCAGGAGTGGACTCACGCCATCTCCTAGACAAAAGCTGAGATTGTGGCTCATGACTTCTTTTACTAAATTATACTGTAGATTTTTAACCTCTCTGAGGAGCAGGTACAGTGTGAGTTTACAGACATATTTCTTAATGTAGGGGAGCAGTGTGCTGATAGGCTTAAGGTTTAGAGTAATCTGAGAAGGAATGTTTAGGAATGTGTTCTTTTTGCAGGTTATAATGCCGATCATGAGGGTTTCAAAAGTTATGTAATATGTGATATAAAGACAGACATTCCTTTTTGTAGCTGGAGGGCAGAGATGGTGGTTCAGCTAGACATGATTGGAGTTAAGTTACATGTGACTTAAAGGGTACAGAACGTTAATTTATGACACTAAGCAGGGATGGGAAGTAACTAAGTACTAAGTAAATAGCTTTGCCAGGTATCTGTACTTTACTTGAGTTATTTATTTTTCTGGCAACTTTTTACTTTTACTCCACACATTTAAACACAAATATCTGTACTTTCATCTCCTGACATCTTCAAAACAAGCCCGTTACTTTAGGTTCAATGCATTTCAGTGGAATTATTGATTGTTTTGCATTGTTATGCACAGCCCTCCAAACATCAAAACTGATTAAAACCTAAGTGGATGGAACAATGACACACTGAAAGGATGATTTCTTGGTCTATCCATCAGTACACATCATATCAATTAGACAGACATAGCAAGACGACTATGACATGAAACGAAAAAGATGTAACAAGAAAAATGACGCAACAAAGCAAAGACGTAACAAGACAAAGAAGGCATAACAAGGTGAAAACCAATGTAAAAGACATAACGACAAAAAAGAGATAACAAGACAAAAGAAAAGTATCTAGACAAAAAAACAACATAAAAGACACAACAAGATGTCAAAGTAACAAGAGACATAACAACACTAAAAAACACAAAAAAAAAACCAACATAACGGATGTAACAAGACAGGAGAGTGAGACTCGAGAAAAGGTGAGATTCAGTTACCTTTGCACAAATACAGACGGTAGAAATGTCCCTCAGAGGACGACTTTTCACTCGTATACTTCGTGTACATTTCAGAACCTGTACTTTTTCATTTTCACTTGAGTTAAAGAAGTTTAATTTGTATTTCTACTTTTCTTTTTTACACCAGTATCTGTGCTTCTACTTTTGCCACTTCTGACACTAAGCGGCTCATAATTAAACAAAGAGTCTCATGCAAGAACAGTTTCGTTCTGTTATTCCAAAACATTTTTCTGTGAGGTTTGTTCAACAGTTCCAAGTCAGACTCACCAAACTCTCTTAACTGCACAAACTCAGTGCAAATTGTAGGTTTTTTTTTAACCTGATGAATGCCAAGTTTGCGAGATTAGACCATCAGCATAACTGACACCCCTAAATTGCTATATGAGGATATCTGTTTCGCTCCATTTGTGGGCAAGTTTCAAAAATGTCATCCAGGAGTAAAAAGAAGAATTTCACATTGCAGAGCTTCGAGACACGCTGTCAGAAATCAGCAGATGAAAACATGATAAATTCAGGAGTGCCAGTGGTTGTACAGGGGACCTGAAATTCCCAATGACGTTTAAAGATATGAAGGTTTGACATGAAGTTAGCTGATAAAAAAATCTTGAAGATAAGACCAGAAACTGACTGAAAAACAGAAAGTGATAATGCAAGTGCTGGGTCTAGAGGGGTAATTTAACAGTCTCTGATTCCAAGTTATTAAACTGCGGGAACATTTTGGAAATCCAATGCTTAATTTCAGCGAGGCATAATACCAGACACAGTTGTGATACCAGGATTTATCAGGACACGTACAGTTGGATATCATCCACATAACAAGGACTAGGGTTAGCTTTAAATTTATTTTAAAATTCTCTACTTTGCCTTTGATGGCTGCTGTGCAACAGACGGGCAAAAAGACAGAGCTGCTCCAATGAGCGAGCCGAGCTGTGTGTCAAAGGGAGGACGGCAGATATTGCCGAAGCCAAGCATGTATGATTTATTTCAATGATGACAAGCATGGCCATTTTCCCTGTTACACACTGAAAATGCCTGAAGCCACAGTCTACAGGATTTCAGTTAATAAAGGCAAAAGCGATGGCTTTTAAATCAGCCCTTTTTACTAATTCAATCACCGCGCATCAGACAAAAACAGCACGCATCTGCCTTGCTTGTCTTTTCATCACAACCCCGCATCAAGATTAAGGGAATTATTACTTAATCTGCAGCTCTCTGGTGTGCCACTGGTCTGGACCACTAGTGAATTTTGTGTGCACTTAAAAGAAAATCTATTGGTCAGTGCAACAGGTTCTGCTGCATCACTTCTGTTTGTACGAGCGGCTGCCCGGTGTTTGAATAGTATTTTCACACGTATTTTCACACTCAATCAATCATCATGAGAGCCCCGTTGTGTAGAGAGGAGCAGGGCTGTGTACATACCTCACTGAGGTCAGCAATGGTCAGGTTCATGCCTGCCAGCTGTTTCCACACCGGCTCTGCCAGATTCAGGCTAAGAGGGCTTCCAGTCCGGATTGCAATGCCCAAGAGGACTCCTGCAGACACAGCAAGGCAGAGCACATTACACACAGATCAAACATGAACAATCATCTGTCACTGTGCTGCGCTCAATGTTTGCAACACAACAGCAGGAATATCTACATTAAATGAAGCGTGCTCAACAGTTCCGGCCAGGTGTTTATCAGTGAAAATGCACATGAAGCGTTTGTACATTTTAGAATAAACATGCATATTTTCAATTTTTGTTTATCTAGGATTAACGCCCCAGAAGACCTGACTTGGAGATTAACTGGATTATACCTAGGAAGCGGAACATGCTCATGTGAAGAGGGGACTTGGCGGCGGGGTTGAGCAGGAAGCAGTCCCTGTTGGCCCCCGACTCGTCGCGGCCGTTGGGGGTGACGATGAGCAGCGGAGTCAGGGCGTTCTGCAGCTCCTCGCACATCTCGGCAATGGACTCACTGTAGCCACCCCCACAGTCGTCCACAGACTCCCCTGGTGAAAAATAACAAGTACACTTAAAAGATCCACTCTGAGGAAAAACATACACCCCCTGTGCTGCTGAGAATTTCATGTTATTTTAAGAATAACACATCAGGGACATGACCATGTAGCACCTACCCACAAATTTGACCTTCCACACTCGATGAGGGAGCAGCAGGCTGTCTGGGCTGAATGAGCTCATTTTGGCACACATCTGACCAAATACAGACTTGGTTCCATCTGGACCTGCCAGGCCCCCTTTGCTGCGGGAGCGCTTCACCTGCAGGGTGAAGAAGTAGAGAAAAAAAAAAGAGATTATAGTTTGATTTGCTTCTGTTCTGTGCTTAATAACTTCCTGCTAGATAGAGAGGAAGTACTGATAGGCATGAATTCCTGGATATGACAGCTCTCTGCACTACAGTTACAACCAGGGGGGGGTGTGGGCAGTGGCCCGAACCGAGACTCTATGTGGGGTAAAGTCTAAACCTCAGTACAGGAAGTCTCCTGCAGACAGGCTGGATAACAGATCACACACACCAGAGAAAAATCCCCTTATTAAAGACATCACATGTAATGCTCAGGAGCCTGTCTGGAACATAGCCTCCCAGTGAGAGTGAGAAGAGGAGGAGGGGGAGGAGGGGGGAAGGAAGGGACTGCAGTAAGAGGGAGCAGGGGACCAGAAGAAAGATAAAAGAGATTGTGAAACAGAAACAAATTAAAACTGTGTGTTATTTGCATGTATTTCCTACTGTACCTGTATCCTGTTGAGCTCCACCACAGGTCCATGCTGTCTGTCTCTCACCATCGTGGCTTGAACAACCTTCCTGAAAGCTGCCTCCTGTTCAGACAAAATAAATGTCCCACCAGACAAATAAGATACTGATTTAGTGCCAAGGAGACATAGCGCATTACACTGCCAATTTTGGCTGTAAACACAGCTGTTAAACCTCTTAAGCTCTGGCCAACCCAGTTTTTCACTCTTGGCGAGTGAAAAACTGCCATAGCAGAATTAAGTCCCTTGACCACTCACCTCAAGATATCTGAATAAAAACGGGTTCTTCAGGTACGCTTTACACCAATCCCAAGCAGTTTTTTGCATGCAGTATAAATGTGCTATTTTTTGCCTGTTCTATTTGAATATTTCTGCAAAGTGGGGTCCCTAAACAGTATTTGCATATCACAAATTGGGTATGACTGTAAAGCTCAACAACTGACCAACTGCATTCATGTGTGATGTTGTTAGTCCCGATGGAAGACCTCAGAGTTAGCAGATTATGATTAGTGGTTTTGTTGTCAACTATTACAATCATCTGCAACTATTTTGATCATCGATTAATCATTTTGAGACATTTTTTCCAAGAAGATGTGCCCTAAATTCTCTAACGATTTCAGTTTCTTCAATGTAAATATTTTCTGGTTTCTTTAGTCCTCTGTGACAGTAAACTGAATACGCTTGGTTGTAGAAAAACAATTTGTAGATGTCATCTTGGGCCTTGGGAAACAGTGATCAACTTTTTTTTTTTACGGTTTTCTGACATTTTATGGACCAAACATCTAGTGGATTAACGAAGACATGGATCAACAGATTAATCAATAATGAAAATAAGCATTAGTTGCATCCCCGGTAGCCATTTAACTGTAGTGAGATTATAGAAGTAGGGCATTCGATGTATAACTTTTCTAGGTACAGACAATAAGGGGTCTCTGAGCAACCAAACAAAAGTGCTTGCCAAAAAAATGACATTCCTGCAGAAATGTTCCCGAAAGTGTTTAATACCAAATGATACAATGAATTTTGTACTCCTCAAGGTCTTAGTGTCTTAATATGTTATTCTGGAGGGATTTTTGACCATTTTTATCAATTCTTGTGTGGTCAAAAACACTAAATTTTGCCCCAAATCTATGTAGTACACGGCATCAGCCCAATAACTGCTGTAACAATGTATGAGAAATAATAGATTATTATGATTGTATATGATGGTCATTCCCATTTCTAAGCTGCTATACACTCTAAACTTTCAAAATGCGAATAGTTGCCTAAACTAAACATGTTTATTTTAGATTTATGACTAAAAGAACTTGCCAAGCTGCATCTCAAATTAATCTTCAGGCTCCCAGCTTTCAGATGATGTATACCACTTCTATGTGGTATATGCTTTTGACCTGCTATCTCCCCCTACATGCCCCCCAAACATGACAAAAATCAGCATATGATAGGGAGGGCAGGGGATGGAACAGGTTAAGTTTCATATATATTTTTCTGGGATTAAAATGCATGCACTCTCACCTTCCCCTGGGAGATGAGGATGCCTCTGAGTGTGTCGAAGCCCACCGAGGGTCCGTGACCCGTCTGACCCAGCCGACCCTCCAGGTCAAACATGGGTATGCATGGGCAGAAGAGCTCTGAGATGTGATGCAGCAGCAGCAGCCTGTTCCTCAGGGCCATGATGGGGATTTCCTGCAGGTGGTTGTACTCCATGGGAACCTTTAACACACCGACACAGACAGTCAGAGATTGACAGCATGAAGGGCATTCAGAGGTCTGTAAGTAACTTTGTTTTAATGATTTCTGTAGGCAAAGCTTTACTGCCATCTACTGGGACATGTGGACAGAGAATTCATTTTTCCAACATACAAAGACATGACAGTTTTAGTTACTTTTTGAAGTGAGTGCAGTACCTGTGCGGGCAGTTTCCCTGCATTAGTGGGCTTGCTGGTGGACCAGGCGAAGGGTGTGAGCAGAACCGCAGGCCACCCTGTTGATCTTCTTGCCCTGCAGCGCAGCCACCAGCCGGGGTCTCTGGATGGCATTGGTGGTACCGTCTCCAAGTTGGCCCTCATCGTTGTCACCCCATGTGTACACTTCTCCTGAGCCAAACACAACAGCAAAGCTTTCTGTGAAGTTGCAGTCCAACAGCTCAACTGTTGGGACTCAATGATACCAACTGGCAAGATGGCAGAGACAACTTATACAACAAACTGATCTGAAATAAGCCCACAGTTACTGATGGGGAACATGTACAAAAAGGATGATCATGCATAAAATGGTCCATCCTACCATCCTCTGTGCAGCACACACAGTGAAGTGACCCGGTGGCGATGGCGATGACCTTCTTCCCTTGTAGCCCCTGAACCTGTCTGGGTCGTCGAACATGGTCATCAGAACCATGGCCCAGCCGGTGGTAGTCCCCTTTCCCCCTAAAGATGACATGCATATACGCAACTGAGCTATCTCTTTTCTGATGACAACAGTGACATAAGATGTCATGATAAATCTGCTCTGTACTGTAATGTACGTACCAGGTGTACACAGCCCCAGACTTGGTAAGAGCCACAGAAAACTGTGAGCCACACTCCACTTTCACCACTCCCAGGCCAGTCAAAGAGTCAATCTGAAAATAAGAAATCAAGTCAATCAATCATTTAATGGACCATATTAAAAAGACATTAGGTCTCTTAAATTATGTCATTCATCTCAACACTATGCACAAAAGATATATGAAAATAGAAATGTCAATGTTAATAAAGTGCGTGTATGTATGGTGGAATTATTCTACTCTTCAAGTGTCTGAAGCATTGACTGTAAATAAAGGACAGTGCTTTTCCACTGCCTCCCACAATACAAAAAAGGTCAAAATATCCCAGACATGAGTGCTGCCATCTTGCGCATATGATGCCATATGGAGATGGAGCCAGATTCTGCGCAGTAGAGATCAGGGTTGTCGAGGTCCCACTCACACAGCCAGCTAACTCATTCTCGAGCAGGGCTCGGCTGTCAATCATGATGTTGAAGCCCCTTTTTATAGCATCAAATAACTAATTAAACTAAAAGTGATCAGAAAAATGAAGATCAGTGTGATAAGGACTGCCTAAAATGATTGAAACCATCTCTGGGAAAAATTTATTTGACCTTTACTTTGATGTTTTAGTTTGGCCTATGTCCCATCTGTTAACACCAAGGGGGCGGGACTTATGACCCCTACTGCAATCAGACACCAGTGGGCAGTCTGAACACATTTTGAAGTGCAGATGCAAGTGATCTGTGCCAGATTCATTTTATAGTCACACAGTATCAGGTGTTTTGAATCTTGGAACAATGAAAAGGCTGTTGAAGAGGATGTGGTACATTGCTGAATGTGAGATTCTTAAAAATATCCTTATTCACCGAGCCTGGCTAAGAAACAGACCAGCACATAATTATCCATGAAACTGAATCTTGTATTTTTACACTTCTGTTTCTGCATGTATTAAACAAATTAGATATGATATGTTAATTGGTGAGAGGTACTGGTAGATGGATTTTTTAAGTCTGGACAGAGGCAGGCCAACTGTTTCACCCAGTTTCCAGTGTTTGTGCTAAGCTACGCTAACCATCTGCTGGACATACCTTCAAATTTAGCTTAAGAAAGTTACTGATTTTCTGATCAGCTCTGAGCAAGGAGGTGAATTAAGTGTGGACATGTATTTCACAAAAATTTCTTATTCTTATTTCTTTCTTCTTCTTATTTCTTATTTCTTATTCCTTTGATCTATCTCTACCTCAAGGCCCAAGTTTTAAAGATAGCAGTGCTTAACTAACTATTTAACATAATACGGTCCTCAAAAGTATTAATACTTCAATACTTTTTTGATACCACATATTTAAAACCATACAACATCCATCAATTTAAGGACTGAAAGTACCAAAGCTCTAAAAATATCATGGCAACATAACAGCTGTGGCTACTGATCTTAACAAGAAGTAGAAAATTCATCTGAAGCTCAGTTTGGTTTTCTTTCTCTTGTTATTTTAAACAGCAAGAGTGTGTTGAAAACTACAAAGTATAAAGTGCTGCTTCTGCTGACCTCCAGTGCACACTGTGGTGTAAATTGCCTTACCTTCATGGGGATTTTGCAGCCATCACTGCCTCCCCGGCCCAATTTGCCGTAGTCCCCGTCTCCCCAGGACCAGACCATGTCATCGTCTGTTAGACACAGTGTCTGGGCGTCCCCACTGCCACAGGCTACATCAATGACCCTGTGACCCTGTAGTGCATCCACCTGGATAAATCACACAGACACTAACATCAGTTTTACCACACCGTGATTGTCTGGGAAACCTTGTCGGAATCAGAGGCAGAGTAAACTGTTTGATTCCTGTCCAAACACTTGGGGTTGACAGCTATTTTTTTTTTTAGCTCTTTCAGTGTACTGGCAGACCTTGAGAGCACTTCATGTACTGTATACAGGACAGTATTTTGAGTCGTGTGGGAACCTGAGCTAAATGATCACTGACCAGCTTGGGTTTGAGCTGGTCCTCACTGTCACCATGACCCAGCCGTCCGTAGCGGCCCTTGCCCCAGGTGAAGAGCTCTCCGCTGGCGGTGATGCAGGCGCTGTGTGCCCCTCCAGCTGCGATATCCACCACTTCCACTCCCCTCAGAGACTCGATTACACGAGGACGGTCACAGGGACTAAAGTCAAGAGGAGTCCCAGTTATAGTGATAAAAACACTAAACAAATCCATGTAATTTTAAGTATTAAGGATTAAAGGGATAATTAGGACTATTTCATGGAGTTGTATGATGTATTTATTCATAGTCAGTGCCTTAGTGACAGAGGATGCTGGTTGACACGCCCCCAGTTTGGAGAAGCAGAGAGCAATACCAGCACGGAAGATAAGCAATATCCTGCTGGGGACAGGGTCAATAACCAAATGTATTCTAGCCACTTAAAAAAGGTCCACCTGAAAAAAAAACAATCAATATCAATTTAATTGTAAACTATATTTAGAATATTCTCACTGCTTAACCTTGCCTTTTCTAAGGGTAAACCGCTGTTATATAAGCCAAATATCCCTCTCTCCAGACCAACCAAACTCCTTTAGTAAAATCAGTCATTTTAGCTCATAGAACACATGTTGCTCGTCTACTCTGCATTGATCTGTTATCTGTTTATTTGTGTTACTGTGGGACCTCAGCGTTTTAAAATGACAGTTTGGATTCTCCAATGTCACGTAATAACACAGACAAAGTAACAGATCGAGGCAGCAGCAGACCTGCAACTGTGTTCTGCGAGAAAAAATTACTGTTTTCACCCATGGAGTCTGGCTGGTTTGGAGGGAAAAGGATTTTGCTTATGCAACGGCGGTTTCCTGTGGGAAAAGGTCATCTGTCAGCAAAAGAAAGTGGTGAAAATATTCTAAATATAATGTTCACTTAAAGTGATTTTTTTTAGGTGGACCTTTTATTAAAGTGGCTAAAATACCTTTTCTTGCAGACCCTGTCCACAGCAGTGCATTTCTTAGCTTCCTGCTGCTTCTCAAAACTGAGGGCATGCCGACCTCCATCTACTGTGAGTAATACACTGACAATCTAAGTACCTCATGCAGCCCCACATTAAATAATCCAAACTCTAACTTTAAGACAGTGTATTGTGTGTTATGGAGTAGAAACTACGAGAAAAACATGTTATTTCTGATTCAGTCTCGACCTTCTGTTCCCATGGCCAAGTTTTCCATCCTCAGCCTCTCCCCATGAGTAGACTTCTCCCTCGGAGGACAGCGCCAGGCAGTGCTTCCCTCCAGAGTTTACAGCCACTTTCCTGATGAAGACGTGTTGGATGGACTCCAGCAGGGTGGGGGTGGACACAGACTCTGTGCCTCCAATACCCAATCTGCCTCCAGCTCCATATCCTGTTGCATACAGCTGAGGATCAAGACATCATATATTAGTCCGACAATATATTACACTTTACTGGAAGTCATCAGATTGACATTGTTGATCAATACTCTCGATAATAAAAAGGTGCAGTGTGCAGCCTTCACAGGTTGTGTGAAATACCTTTCCATCAGCGGTGACAGCAAACAGAGTCTGCTCCCCGCCGATGAGCTGCACTGGTCGCAGGGTGGCGAGGGCTTCAGTGGGAGTGGGCACTTTGACCTTTGCCCCCTCAATTCCCCCCAGCTGTCCTCTGTGGTTGTGGCCCCAGCCGTAGATGGTGCCGCTCCCCCCAGCGGAGAGGGTCCAGTCATCTGGTCGGCGGTTCATCCACTGTACGAGCTGCTCGTCATGCTCGCGCCTTGAACAAGTCGTGACTCTCAGTGGAGGGCCGTTCATGATCTCATGATCGGCCATGAGCTCGCGAACTTCTCTTTGTAACCTTCAAAAGGGATAATGGAAGGAAACGGATTAAGAACGTTCTCAGGTCAGAGTGTGATGAAGTGAAGTGAGACCCGGTGCGGACGGCACAGCCTGGCACACTCACCTCATCCAGGAAGGGTCTTGGTAGAGAGGTTCTCTTGTCTAGAGCCACGGCGACTCTGGAAGCAGTGCAGTATCGGCGGAACCAGGCCCACTTATGGGTCTCGGCACAGCAGGGTAAGGTATCGAGCTCAAGATCACAGGCGAGAGCAACCAAGACCTGAACAAAATGTTAAAATTAGCCATGGAGAGGAAACTGCTCTATGATCTGCAAAAATCCAATACACGTTCAACCTCTGGTGCCATTGTGTTAGTAAGGAGACTACTGTGTAGTATAGAAGAGCAACGCACACCAGGGATCGTGATGAGGTGCTGATTACTGGAACCAGACTGAATGCAGGAAAAAGAAGTGTCACACACTCGAGGTCCACATGCATTTATTTCATTCTGAAGACGTTTCGGATGATCTTGAAAAAAGGCTTGAGGGCCAAAATGTCATTATAATAAAATAAATGCATATGGAGCCAGAGTGTGAAACACTTTTTTCCTAAGTCAAGGAAACTACCGTGAACATACCTTGAAAAATGGACTATGAAGCAGCTGTTTCCCTCCTCTGACAATGGGGTCCTCGTACTCATACTGCCTCTGCAGAGCCTCTGGTAGCCCCTTCACTAGAGCAGCCAACGCACTGCCAGTGAAACTCTGAAAGAAAATAGATTAGTAGTTCGATTAACTACTTCACAAAAATAAAGGCTGCATTAGACCACTGGCTGTCCATTAAATATTTGTGACTTTGTTTGTCTTTGTTACAGTTTTCAAAGAATTACACAAAACATTACAGAAAACTGCAGAACTGCAGCAGACAGTGTATGAGCTAAAGGAAAGAAAAAATTATGATGTTGTACATTTTTATGCAAAAATCTAATCAATCGTACAAAGAAACAGTCAAATCATATCCTACATCATCAATAACAATTGAAAAGATCTGCACTTATTTATTACGATGGCTACAGCAATGTCATTGATTGGTTATCTCATGCGTGCCTCTCAGCTAGACACATATATTACAAAAACAATTTCTTGTGTCACAGCAAAAGTCAATTAAGTGTAATATAAATATATCTGCTTGCATTGTAAACATTGAAGGACCAGATATGAAATGAACACTGAAAAGTCAATTATATAAAAAAAACATGTTTCCCCTGGTCATCCACCCTGCCCCTGCAGTGGCTCTATTTCTCATCAGGACAATGACAACCACTGGTATAATGTTAACAGCAGCCACTGTGCGTTGTTTAGTAACAATCTTTCATCACACTGTACTCACCATAGAGCGCGCCTCGCCCTCACTGTCACCCAGCAGCCTGTTTATGTTGATGGACTGACCGTATTCTGTGGTCAGGAGCTTTCGTAGCCTCTGCAGAGCCCACATCCTGTGTCCTGCAGCTGGTCAAAATTACATCAGACACAACATGAATATACAGTACATTTCATATAGAAGAGTATCAACTATACTTAGGAATAAAAAAAAAAAAATCCAAAACAATCAGGAAAATCATACTGTACCTAGTGCACTAAGCTGGGCACAAGCAGCTAGAGATGCAGCCAGGCGAGGCACAATGCTCCGGTTAGAGGCAAAGTTGAGCCTGAAGTCCAGCAGACAGGTGACCAAGTCCATGGAGGGGCAGGACAAGATACAGCGATCTGACAGCAGGTCTTTGGGACCTGAAGAAAGACACAAAAAAAGGCTCAGTGTAGAGTAGGGCTGCTGGGGTACAGTATACGGGTTTCAAAGTATATCATGGTATGAAAATTTACTGTTATAATATCTATATTTATCTATGGTGCTAAATTCTATCATATTAGTGGAAGTTTCGTGTGTGAGGACATATTTTGTGAAATTACAATAAAGCATTCGTTCAGCCAAAAAAAAAAAAAAAAAAAAAAATGAACTGAAATTTTTTAAACAACTATCATGCTGTGAAAATCTCATACCGTTGCAACTCTAACATAGCAGTGCAATTATAGTATGATTTCAGAAACACACCCTATCCTATGGCATATGTATTAGTGTGTGAGAGGTACAATATCCAATTTATTTATGCCAGTGTACACAGAGGGTTTTTACTGGTCTAGTTTGTACACCAGATGTTGAACCACAGAATTTCAGCGTTTTGCGTTTGATGTGTCTCACCAGCAGCAGGCATGATGGGGTAGACAGTGAAGCGCCAGCCCCAGCCGTTGACGGAGCCGTCACTGGTGAACTTCCATTTCAGTTCGTCTCCCGGGATCCTCAACTCACTGGACCAATCGACCACTCCCGACCTGAAACAGACACAGCATGCCGCCACATTAATTTTTGATTCATTAGCATATGCTCGATGACAATTTAGTCATATGTTCATCTCTTTATTACCTGATCTGACGGAGACAATCCGATTGGCTCCATCCATGATTGTTAACGGGTCGTGGCGTCTCTCAGTTGAACATTGTCGGTCGAACTCTATCCTCAGGCCCTCAGCACCTACAAACAGAAATACGAGATGTTGTCCACATCCAAAAGGCAGGTCATAATGAGCAGGTGACAGTTTGAAAATAATAATACACTTATAGTCTGTTATAAGTGAAAACATTTGCATAATCCGTCATAATGTTAAAAGCTGTGATGAGGTTCAAAAGATTAATACATTCAAGAGCGACAAAGTTGCAAGGTTAAGCAGAATTCACAGGGATTTGTTGAATTTGCGTTAATTGTTGTGATCGCAACATCTCAGCTTCCTGGAGGGACTGATTATTGTTAACTTGAATAGAGTGTGTACACTCTACTCTCCTGTACTGTGCTTGCTTGTAAATTTTTGCATTGTTGTAAAAACTCATTAGATTTAAGTTCTGACTGAGGAGGTCACCATCACTTTGTCACTTATTTCTCCTCATTTTTCACTGGCGTACCACAAGAAAAACTGCCTTGTTCACTGTAGTTGCTCCATATAAAACAATGTACCCAGTGACTAACTAAAGTGTAAAATAAGGAATCTCTCCATTTTCCATTCTTACCTGGTATCTTCACAGTACCGCTGGTAGAGGTGTCATCTGTGTACGGATGGCTGCTCTCCACAACAACTGGCTGTGAGGACAGGCGGCCACTCTGTGAGTCTGTGGCGACGTCCTCCAACTCAGTGACGCACAACTCCAGCAGCATGTCAGCAACCTGCACACAACAGAGAATGTCAATGTTACCATCCGACACTTTTAAATCACAAGGCCTACATGGAATCAAAAAAACTGAAAACAGTAAATCACCTGAGGATAAGCTGTACCCATCCCGGACAGCACGGCAGACAGCACCTCCTTGCCCTTCTCCCCAGAGCGACAGGACACCGCCAGTTTAAGCAGGTCCACCATTACACGTGTGTCATCAGGCACAAGCAAACTGGTGAACTCATCGAGGTACTGGGGCTCTGGACCGACCACTTTACTCTGGCTCTCAGAGTCCTGAAGATGAACACAGAAGAAGAACATGGCTGAGTTAGGTTAGTTACATGACCAGGTTAATGGCTTCAAACGCAAATGCTCAGTTCCAACAGACTAACCTCTTTTGTCTTTGTCATGGTTTCAGCGATGATGCTGGCTGCTCCGGGGTCATCGGTGACAGGGATGAAGGGACGCGAGGAGGCGCCAGAGGCAGAGGGAGTCATGGCTGATGATGGAGTGACGGCTTCTTCTGACGAGGGAACCTACTCACACACACAGAAACACACATGGCAGGGACACACAATGAGGAACTTTCAGACTGTGTGACAGTGTGAAATATATTGTTTTATTTCAGCTCATTCTATTTCTTTATTTAATACTATGACAATATTAAGACCTATGTTTTCATAATGAATGTATTACAGCCAGTATTCATTGTCAACGGGTGGAATGTCATATAATAAATGTAAAATACCTTGTGCATCATTTTATACACATTTGCATGGAATTCAAGAGAAGAATAGAATACATAGAAATTTTATGATCTTTTTTAGAATTTAAAGTAAAATCATATGCGTTTCAACAATAGTAACAAAATGTCTTTTGGTGATTTAGCCCCAGGTTGACAAGGATAAAATGACAAGGTGAAAATAAACAAATCACTTTGCAAAAATACTTTCCATTTAGTTGGCATACATGTTCTAAAGTTGAGAAAAACTCAAGTTTTTTGAAAACGACAACATTGCCACATATATTTTGTGTTGTATTGACTTTTCCGCCACACCTATAAACTATCTTTCTATGTAGTAACTGTATGTTTGCGACAGAGTCCACCATTCTCGCACTGGATTCAGATTTCCTTCACACGCTTGAGGGATTCACAATGAAGTGTGTAATTCAGCACAATTTTATCTCATAACAGTGAGCCTTAATATTAACTGTTACTGTCACTTTAGATCATATCAGAGCCGCATTAAGATACTGCGAATGCAAAGAGAACACCCTACTGGTGCTTCTTAATATTAAGCAGCCACAGGAAATGTGACGTGATTGTCATCGTGGCTAGCACTGACCACAATAGATTATCAAAACTGTATCTACAAAGAAGGACAAAACCCCCCCTCTAAAAAAACTGTAATTTTTGGCATTTTTTCCCCATCAATCACACTTGCTTTCATCACCAGTAACTATGGGCGTCACAAAACCAACCAGGGCTGAAATCTTAAGGATTACAGCTTTGTGACCCAGAATGAAAATGGAGAAAGTTGTGGTAGAAAACTTAGAAACACCAGAAACTCTCACAGGGCTTTCATCATAATTCAAAAGATGGACCCAAATATAGTGTGCTGATGGTTGCATATACACACCTGGTCATTATGGAAACAAATGCATATTGCATGGTTACTGTAAATCAGCACAAAATGCAGTTGAGGCAGCACCTTTCTGACCAAAAAAAGCCAAATAGCATGGGAACACCTGCACAGACTTTTATTCATTTAATTTTGAAAAAGTTTTACATTTGTGTTTGTAAATTTAAGTTTTCACCAAGTATATTGCCTCACCTCTCCCTTCTTGTCTTGCCAGGGATTGGGGCTGACTCGTTCCTCAGCTTCAGGCAGGACAGGAGGACCTTCTTCATCACTCACGCTGGACGAGGAAGAGGAGTCTGATGGGGGAACAGGTGAGCTGGAAGGACACTCTGCTGGCAGAATCATGCTGGCTGGCATCAGAGCACCAACCACTGCATCCCTGGGGAAACGCACAACACGTCCTGTCAACAATAATACTCGCTAATGACGATTATCAGTGCCAGTCAGCAAATTTAATTATTTAGAGGTCACACACACTTTTAGCTCATCCTGTTCAGAATTCACACCGCATCACTCACCTCTAGTTTGTAAATGCAGCAATTAGGATTTTAACTGATGACAAACAAGATGGATATCCGATCCTGAATCTCTGCGTGGCTATACTGGTTCCACATTAGATTTAGAGGCAAATTAAAGATTTTACTGATCATAATCAAAGCTCCGATATATGTGACATCTTGCTACATTCTAGACTTCTTAATCCTGTACTCTTGGCCGAAGTTCATCTGTCTGTCCAGCAATCAATATTTAAACGGCTATTTTGTCATTAACACCCCAAATTATTAGAATGTAGTTCCTCTTTGTAGTCCTTTTTATATGCAAAGCTATTTCATGCTTTGATGCCTTTTCCTGAATGTTCTGTTGACTCTGTTTCCAGACATCTTTGTGTCTACATTAAATATGGAGCTGCAACGATTGTTTGATTAATTGATTAGTCGATCAAAAGAAATTACAAACTATTTTAATAATCAAAAATATGTTTCAGTCATTTTTAAAGCAAAAATGTCAATGTTTTGCTGCTTTCAGCTTCTTAAATGTGATGATTTGCAGATTTTCTTTGTCATTTATGATAGTAAACGAAGAATCTTTGGGTTTTGGACTGTTGGCTGGACAAAAAAAAAAGCTATTTGAAGACGTAATTTTGGGCACTGGGAAACAATGATGAGCATTTTTTTCAACTTTTAATATATTAAATTCTTATATTATCTTATCTTAAACAATCGATTAATTATGAAAACAACCTGCAGATTCATTGATAATGAAAATATCTGTCAATCGCAGCCCTATTTACCTGTAATTTCTGAGAGGACTGGGGCAAAGGTCCTTAAGACATGTACTGGTTGTGTGGTGTTACATGGTGTGTATCACGATGTTCTGACCCCCCGGGGGGGTTGTTTGGACAACATACCTGGCATACATGATCTGGAGTGCTGATAATACATGAGACAGAGCCTGCTGTTTGGCCAAGTTGCCATCCAGACTGAGGAGGATCTTTGCTAGCGAAGGTCGATTGGGCTTCACGTTGCTCTGCCCGCTCATCTTGTTGTTCACGGCTGATGAGTCACTGTCTGACTGGACACCTGCAGTGCACAACACCAAAACAATGAGACACACACTGATGTCATTGATGTGAAGCGCCCAGCTCCGGTCATCCAGCAAAGATGTCCCAGCAGATTCAGCCCTACAATTCTGGACCTGTCTGGTCCAGTTCAACCTGCACCACCTCAGCTGCTACAGTGATCTAGTCAGGCAGACGTTGAATGCCCATGTCTCCTTTCTTACAGGCAAGGAAAACGATAGCTTCTGCAACTATGCAGGCAATGAGTGTTACAACTGCAGTTTTTTTTTTCTTTTATATAGAAGATCCCCTGAGCAGGTCTTCAAATGCTTCTGCTTTTTGCTCTACTTTACTACAGACGGCACAGACTGCCCTGTGTAGAACCTGGTCCATATTTATCAATTTCTAGAGAAAGCTCTTAGGAAGAGCTTAAGGGCTTGACTTAAGTTATTCACTGAGTGCAAATAACAAAACACGTTTATTAAAAACTATGTAGTATATGAGTAACTTTTAAGATCATTTGTCCATTGGTCATTCTTTTAAAAAAGTCTGATATGTTTTTCAGCAAAATTTTTTTTTCTTTTTTCTTAGTATCACCAATAGTAATTCACAAACATTCTAACATATTAGTAATACATACATATAGGAATAGGGATAAATAAAAAGAAATTGGCTGAGATGGAAGCAAAAACAACCTTGAAGACAGCTTTAATTATGCTGTTTGCACATATGATGAATGCAATAATTAAGATAAAAAGTGGTGTAACGTCCTATTAAGTGTGCAAATCAAATGCAAATAATAGACATCTTGTGTTATGTTATGAATCATGAGAAATAATATGTTGTACAATAATTCCAAAACATATCCCAGAAGGCATTTTTACTTGTATATTTCACTTAAGTCCTGGTCTGACAATGACAGAACAGCTCCCCCTTGTGGACAACCTGTAGTCTGCCAAACATATACTCTGTACAGGAGTATGTGATAAATTTAAAAGCAGTTCCAAGAGGTGTGTCACATTTAAATTTAAAAAAAAAAAAAAAAAAAAAAAGGCTATCATTGTAATCCCAACCATCAGGACTGACAAAGACTGTAGGTGGTCTGTGTTAAAAGGCTCTAAGGACACAACTGATTACCTAAATAGGATGCTCCGAGGGAGTCTCTGGCCGTCTGGAAAAGAACTGGCTCGTGAACTGAGGGCGTGGTCACATCCACAGTGGTCCAGGCCACGCTGTGGGAGGAGCCGCAGGCCACTCGAGTGATCTTCTGTCCCTCCAGACCCTGCACCAGGGTCGGCTTCCTGTTAACTGTGGTGGTGCCGTTGCCCTGCTGCCCGTGGTCATTGTCTCCCCACGCGTACACCTGGCAGAGAAACACATCACAACACCATGACCGGATATAATTTTTGTCAGAGTTCAATAAAATATGTGACACCTTCAAGTTTTCTTTGAGCTGAACTGAATTTTCCACACATTTACATATACTGCTGCACTAAAGAACTCTAGACACCAGGGGTCAGTTTCACAAAGATATATTTTTACTAGTCTGTAGTGTTACACTAGCCAAAAAAAGACACCTTACCCCCAGGCTGACTCAGGGTTAAGACCCAGGCTACCATGGTAACAATCAGAGCCGCCGACAACAAAAAAGAGGCGATCATGGTTCATAATTTCTGGTTTGCTAACATCGTTATGGAGAGAGCAATGATTTCTTTGCATCTTGTACCATATTTTTATATCTTTTTTTGAACATCTTTGATGCTACTCTGAGCGGCGGGATTAACACTGTTTACTGTCACTGCATTTTTTCCATATGAGATTTTTTTGTTGTTGTATTGTTACACTATTCACTAAATTTTCCAAGTAAAATGTTCTTGTGACTGTCGAGTCCCTCAAAAAGACATATACTTTCTGCGGGGATAACAGAACTGAGCTTTTGGATGCGGTCACTCAGTCGGCCATTTTTTAATTTTGAATTTACCCAGAATTCATTGTGCCATAGATGAATTTAGACATCTGACTATCTGTTATATCTAGGCCACAGTCAAGTATATCTTTGTGGAACCGACCCCAGGACTTCAGAAAAGCTACATAAGAAAAAATAAAGGCACCGCTCCAAGCACTCAATCTTAACAAGCTCTTAAAGCGGTCAAATATTGAGTAGCTGCCTCTCATCATTGGAAGTGATGTGCTAACATTATTAAATTTGTTCTGAGGAAGGGTATTATACAAGATGAAATAAGCTGTGTAACAGCAAAGGTCAGAGGTGCTCAGAAACGTAGAGGACAAGTCGATAAATAAACTCGGGAGGAGGAATTCACACATCTGGAATGATGCCAAGGCAGTAAATGAGCGGAGTGCCTGAACTATGTGCTCTGGTTTATAATCCTCCGATGTGGAGGTCAGTACAAACCTGTCCTGTGTCCGTAACAGCCAAACAGTGCAGCGCTCCAACAGCAACATGGACGATCTTTTTGCCCCTCAGTCCCTCCACCATCTGGGGCTTCCGCACATGGACATCGGTGCCATGGCCCAATCGGAAGTAGTCGCCTTTTCCCCTGTTTGGAAACACAAATTGTTAACACTTGTTGGAAAGGAAAAAACGAGGAAAGATCCCGTACAGTCACTATATCATTCGTCCATCTTACCAGGTCCAAACAACTCCAGATTTAGTAAGAGCCAAGGAGAACTGTGCTCCACATTCAATTTGGCAGACGCCCTGCCCGTTGAGCCTCTCTATGTTCTGGGGGATGTTGCAGCCCTCACTGCCTCCACGACCCAGCTTCCCAAAATCCCCATCACCCCAGGAGAACACCAACCCTGATGAAAGATAAACACATACATTACCGACTAGAAACACATCTATCTAAAACAAAAGAAAACTTCTCAAGA
This sequence comes from Lutjanus argentimaculatus, assembly GCA_034769285.1. Lineage (NCBI taxonomy): Eukaryota > Metazoa > Chordata > Actinopteri > Lutjaniformes > Lutjanidae > Lutjanus > Lutjanus argentimaculatus. Next base: position 9,407,541 of record JAWZSL010000033.1, on the reverse strand, counting down.
GCATTAAAGGTATTTTGGGGAGTGTTCATTGATACTCTACAGAATACCTTTAAGTAGATTAACAGAAATACCTTCATCAGTGAGAGCTAGAGTTTGAGCATCTCTGCTCCCACAAGCCACCTGGATAACGCGGTGTCCCAGAAGCACTTTTACCTAGATGACAAAGACACAGCAATGTGCATGGTTGACTTTCACACTCCATAGTATACATGGATTCATACCAGGGAAACATCATAAACAAATTAAGTTCTACACATAGTACAGTAAGTAAACATTTGTCTTTCTTTAGGGCACCTGATGATAGTGCAACAGCTAAAACATACGTTCTGATGGCAAAGTTTGTTGTCATTATTTTGCCATTAATAACCTTAAGCTAATCAGTGTCCCTGTAAAGTACAGAAAGATCTGAGTTAAGAAACAAGGACATACAAGTTTAGGCCTCAGCTGAGTGGTGTTGTCCCCATGTCCAAGGCGGCCATATTCCCCCAAACCCCAGCTGTACAGCTCCCCACTGGAGGTGATCGCCGCACTGTGGGAGCTGCCGCAGGCGATGTCGCGGATGCGCTTGGTCTTCAGTGCCTCAATCAACCGAGGTTTGTCACAGTTCCTACAATGGAAAATCATACTTTTATTTAATCACATCATACAACAGCTGGCCATAACAACACTGCAGCATGGAGATGTTAAACAGAAATAGCTTACGATTAAGCCATCCACATTCTGGACAATGACTTCAAGTAAAACAACATTTCAACTCAAAAACAAGACTGTCCACCAAAAAAACCAAACCTTGATTATGATTGACTGCATTTAAAGAATACCTAAATTGGAGAAGAAGTATGGTGATGATGTTTACTTGTACAAGATAACATACATTCTGCTGAAGTGTCCCAGTTTGCCGTCGTCTCCCTCTCCCCAGGAGAAGACCTTCCCATCCACAGTCAGGGCCATGGCGTGGCGCCCCCCAGAATGCACAGCAACCTTCTTCACCACATAGTTACTGAGAGCAGTGATCTGACGGGGGATCGGGATGGTCCCGCTGGACAGGCCCAGGCCTAGCCTGCCATTAGTGGCCTCTCCACATGCATAGATCTTCCCCTCGACCGTCACTGCAACAGTGACATAATGGTTACAGCACATGTGCATGTTATAAATTAACACTGACTCCAAAGAAAAAAAATAAATAAATAAAAAAAATACATCACCCACCTGCAAAGAGGCTCTTGGAACCCCCGGCCACCTGGACCACATTGAGTGCAGATAGAGTTTCAGAGAAGGAGGGCACCTTAATCTGTGAAGGACGCAAACAAAACTGATTAGAGAATGAAGCAGCTCCTGAGCTTCACCCACAGGCTCACCCCGAGGACACGTCTGCTCCCATCTGCTGCACATTCTCTATAATCACCCGTGGGCTATACGAGTGTTTGATGCATCCTCAAATGTGCTTATCAAATGTGCCATTTGCGTATTTTCATTTTATGCTACTTTATACTTCCACTTTACTGCATTTTAAAAAGGGAAATATTATGCCTTACTGCACTGTATTTATCAGCTATAGTTATACTTAACAGCTGTAGTTACTCATCACTTTGCAGGTGACAATTTTACATTCGCCAAACAGCATGTTATAGGTTAAAAATACCTTCACTTTAACAAGGTATAACATCAAAATGCTCCTTACATGTTAATGCTGCAGTGATAAGAATCCAATTGCTTAGTATGGAATAATTTCTTGCTGCAAAACAAGACTTTGTAACAAGTAGCCTACATCTTGCCACTAATAACTAAATAGAACTGCAATAATTAACTACTGAATAAATCACCAACTATTTTAATAACAGATTTTGATAAAAATGTCAATGTTTTCTGTTTTCTATCCTCTATGCCAGCAAACCTGGGTTGGGGACATTTGATGATGATCACTGTTGACAATTATGTGGCAACATTTTTCACAATTTTCTGATATTTCATGAACCAAACAACTATGAATTGTTTGGTCCATTGGTTTAATCGATAATGAAAATAATTAATTAATTAAATAATTAGCCGCCACCCTAAAGTTAAGTACTAAGACTGGCATCTAACTATGAAAACATTTTTCAATCCATATGTGTGGAAGGTGTTGTGGAAAGCTCAAACTACCTGTATAACCCCTTTACGGAGAGGATTTAAGGCATGTAAACCAGAGGCTAGTTTATCCACCTGCTAATTTAGGGTCAAATACATTTTAATCTGCACCTTAGAACCCTTGAGGCCTCCCAGCTGGTCCTTGTCATTCAGGCCCCAGACAAACACTTTGGTCCTGATGGTGGCTGCAGACTCCAATCCTGATGACTTCTTCCGAGCAAGACTAAAGCACAAATCAAAAACACACACAGTGAGATCCTGGATATGAGTCCATGTCATCGTCATTTGAATGTTCGTGTCTTGATTGTTTAAAAAAATTAAAATGTAACAAGTAAACAGGTGGTGGAACAGATCAAACACCCTTAATGTAGCTCTATGATCCTAAACCATGGTAATCTTTCATAATGGCATTTAACCATTCACCTGTGAGCATATATATAACTATTCAGCTCTACATCCTCAGTTTACTAATTCACTTACAGTATAAACCTCCAAAGATGCAGACTGACATTAAGGTGCACAGATTGCCTGCTTCAGTAGAACCCCTGCCAGACAGATGCTTGCTAAAAATGAGGAAAAAATCTAACACATGCACATATTCCTTTATGGGTTGAACAGTCCAGCACTGAAATATTTATTCCTTGGGCTGTCATACCTCCCAGTAGCAGTTTTGTCATCATCCTCTTCTTCATTGTCAGATGCCAGGAAAGGGACTGTGGCAAGGTCTTCATCCTCTGCTCTGATGCGTCCAACGATCCCAAGTCCATGAATCTTGCAGTCAATACCAGAGCTGCGGCACTGCTTGATTGCAATCTCGATGTATCTGTGATACTGGGGTGAAAAGATGTCATTCAAGTTATTTCATCACCATTTTTGAAGGCAAAAAATAATAACTGAAAGTTGATGTTTTAAGCCAACCAACCTCAGTACAGTCGCTAAGCAGAAGGACGGTGGTGTCTGAAGGATTGATGTTGATTGTCTTCAGCTCAATCAAGTTGTTCAAAGAGCTTCCACCTGTATTTCAAGAAAAAAACATAAAAAAAATATTAAAAATGTAAAAATGCTAAGAACCCCCTACTGTTTATACATAACTACTGTAAGAGTAAACAGTCAATCACAACTGGAAATTATAATTATCTAATGGCAAAAATATATATGATCTGTAGGGTTCAATCCAGAGAAACAGGATTCCGTCCAAACCATTCCCATTTCCCAGGAAAAATAATGAGTAAACAGGAAAGAATATTTAAAACATAAGAGAATATATTCACAAAATATGTAGGCCTAGTTTACCTTCTTAAAACATATGCAAATGCTGTGTGCATGCACAAGTAGAACACACTGACAGCTTTAATGAATTAATGAATAAACACAAAGTCCCATAATTTTAAAAACACTTTTACCCCATTAATGCAGTCAGTACAGAAAGTTGTAGGATGTAAAGTCCGAGTGAAAGCCCACCAAAGCATGAAAAAGCATTGGATTCATACTTTATGCAAACCCTTCTGCGCGAAATATTGGCAGAGATGGCAACATGTCACTGAGTTCCATTCTTCAACAGTAGGCTATGGCGAAACACATCAGCTTCACAGAATGGCTTTGAAAATGCCAAATGACTTGTTTTAACACATTTTGGTTGTTTATACAATGAAGAATTCTTGAAGAATCTTTGCAGCTATAGCGACATTCAAGCTGCATACTTTATTTATATTATGTTCATTCTAATATTGATAAACATAAATGCCATTATTCAACATAAATTTAACCCACCTGACACCACCACTAGTGAGGGCATGTAGCTGCTGTCTGCTGGGTCCACAATCATCTTCAGCCTGTGCACAAGAACGTCCGGGAAGAGCTCGAGACGAATCCAGTGCTGCAGAGGAAAGGATGACAGATCCTGTCAGGTGATGCATTACGCTTTAATAAAGCTAAACTAAACAGGCTGTCATCCAGCTTATTAGAGTACGCAATTCAATCTCGTGCCTTTCCCTGCGAGCCGGAGGACTGCCAACACTGATCACTGCAGTCAATGAGGCGTGAGGCCTGGTTAACGGAGGATGAGACGTTGAGGCTCTTGACAGCCCGAGACCAATCATCGATCAGCATCCCTCGTTGGCTGCTGTGGTGCTTCTTGAGCTGTTTTCCTGAGCGGCCGCAGAATGCTGGAGACTGGCCTAATTGTGGGGAAAATGAGCAACAGGTTTATACACATGCACAGACAGAAAAACCATGGATACTATCTTGGCCAATGTGAGACTAACCGGGCTCGTTGATTCGGCCAAAGGAATGTCTGGTGTTGTGTTTGCGGGTCTTGAAACAGTTTTCACAGAAGTCAAAGTCGTCACAGTTCCTGCATTTGAACCTGGCGCCGTTTATAGGGAACATCTGGCAGCCGTCACACCTGCAGAAAACACAAGTTGCTATTTGAGCAACATATTGAGATACAAGAGTTTATTGGGCTGACAGAAACCTGAAAAATGTCCATACCTGACTCCAGGATGAACACTGGGCACAAGTTCCATTTCAGACAACAAGCCAGTCCAGTGGGACTGCTGAGGGAAGTCCACTATCACATCCTTTCCATTGGCACTGAAAGCTGAAACAAACCATTGAGCTCCATTAGTACAGCATCTTTAACTGAGGTGTTTTTTAAGATTATAAATAGAATAACATTATTCGAAGATGCTCAATTTAAAGGGACAGTTCACCCCACAGTTCAGCTTTAGAGATATTGGCTGTAGAGATGTCTGCCTTCTCTCAAATATAATGGAACTAGTTGGCACTCGGTTTGTGGTGCACAAAGTGCCAAAAAGTGCATTTGAACTCAACAGCAATGTGTCTTTCCAGAAAGCATGACGGAGTTACTCAAGTTAATCCAGACCTTTCTGTGAGCAGTTTCATGTAGGAAGTATTTTCTCTCTACTAAACTACACTCGCCAACTAGGGCTGCAACTAACAATTATTTTCATTGTCAATTAATCTTTCGATTCTTTTCCTTATTAACTGATTAGTTCTCTGGTCTATAAAATGGTGAAAAATGGTGGTCAGTGTTTCCAAAAGGGCAAGATGACGTCCTCAAAAGTCCGGCACTCAAGAATATTTAGTTCATGGTCATAAAAAGACTAAACAAACCATGAAATATTCACATTTAAGAAGCTGGTATCAACACAGGGGTGCTAACGTTACAGTTCAGATAAGAAGGACACCATGGATGCTGTCAGAAGCACAAGCCTCTCGTCCATGAGTAGATACACGCTTCCTCCTGCATGGTGATACAGTTGGTGGGTATAGCTCAGTAGAAAGAAAATAGTTCTCACATAAAACTCACGGCAAAGTCTGTGGATCATCTTGAGTAACCGGGTCATGACTGCGTTTACATGCACAATATATTCTGCTTTTTGCACCTGCTCTGAAAAAGTCCATATTCCTTCTAAGCTGTTTACATGGCTAATGAAAATTAGTATTCCACTAATAAAGTTTTCCACTAGTGGTGGACTTGCGTTTGACTATGCCAACACAGCCTCCCACTTTCATTTGTTCAACCACATTCTTGAAAAGGTCGGTGTTGTGATATTTCTGTATATTAAAAAAAAAATGTTGATATTTATTACCTTTCATGATGTTTAAAAGTCAGTGTGTTTCTCATTAACCAGAAATGCCGGCTTTTATTTTGTGTATGCGTCTATACACCAGCCTTGCAAACTGTTGGCTAGTTGGTTTGTTTACAGCACAGAGCTGACTGTAAACAGGCAAAAGGACGTGCTGTGCCCCACATGTCTTAACCAGAAAACGCCTGATTTAGAATATCTAAACAGAATATTGTCATATTCTGTATAACAGTGAAAGATTTGTATGCATGTAAATATAGACATTACTGTTGTTTTTTTTCCAAACATATTTTTTGGCTCTTTGGGCACCACAAGCCGAGTGACATTAAGTTCCATTATATGCAAGAGAAGACATCTCTATGCCCAGTGCCTCCAAAACTCTGCAACTCACATCAAAACCGAACCAAAAAATTTGGGGTAAACTGTTCCTTTAGAGGCTACAGAGACTGGCATACCTTTCACAACCCCAACACTCCTGTGAGTGACGGAGCCCCATTTGTACTTTGGCGTGGTGACTGTGGGCTTCACCCTCACTTTGTCACCAATCTTGATATGTGAAGGAGAACTTTGTGGTGGGAATCCTGGAAAAAGCAGATAATGACCCAAAACATGTCAAAGAGTGAAGAAGAAAAAAAAAAAAAACATGCTGCCAAGGTTTTCCCACAACTGCTCACTTCTCCTTACAAGGTCACATTAAAAATCACACAATCTTACCAAGTAGCTCGATGTGGATGTAGCGAACCCAGTACGTCCCTCCTTTCTGCTGCCAGTCGCACTGCACATTTAAGTCATGAAGTCCATCTCTGTCCAGCTTGATCACTTTCCCAACATCTCCATCATACACTTCCTCATACGTTCTGCAGCACTTCACCATCATCCCCACCTGCAGAGATGTCACCCATCCATCACACTTCTGTCACATTTCCTTAATGCAGTTTCAGAAAATCTTTTAAAGGCCGCTGCTCTTACCTGAATGTTCTCTCTCACATACACAGCATAGTCATCATTGCTTTGGAAATCTGATCTCTTCTTAAACGTCTGGCTTTCGGTCACCACTGCGCCTGGAGGCTAATGTTACATACATATAAAGATATCATTAATCATGTCATAAGTGGCAGCTGACTCAGTCTATTATTGAGAGGGTCTATGGCAGAAATAAAAGAAAAAGTAATGTACCACAGGGAATGTCGGCTCAGCCTCCTCCAGCTCCTCCAGCACCTCCTCATCAGAGTACTCATCTGACACGGTGTCGGCGTCTGACAGCTCAGTGACGTGAATGTCTGGATGGTCCAGCAGCCAGCCCACCAAAGCCTCAACACCTGATACAGACACTCAATTACTCTCCAAAAGTAAATCTCAAGAAATACAGCAGACACACTGCTGCAGTGACAGTTTCAGGGTTGTGGCTACAATAATGATTACACAAGCAAAATGTATCAGGTTTGTGTCATATGAAACTCCACCTGGGACGCCAGAAGCAGCGCCTGTAGTTCCAGACAGCGACTTCAAGGCAAACTCAATGTTTTTTCCGTGGGAAGCCCATCTCCATGAGCTGGAGGACTATGGGTAAGGGAGGGACAGGAGAGGTCTTCTGTTTTTTCTGTTTGGGAGGTCGGACGTGTTGTATGGTGACAGGTGTGGTGGCCTCGCTGGAGCTGCTCTCCTCAAACAGCGGAGAGGACGGGTGGGCGGATTCCACAGCCAAGAACTGACACACTGCCAGAGCTGCAGCCTACATAAACAGCCAAACACAGATGACACTGCGGTCAAACCAAATACACCGGATCTAATGTATGCAACACTTACTTTAAGGGTTAGTTTAGTATTTTTCAACCTGGATCTCACTTTCCCATGTTATTGCGACTAATGGAGACACCAGTTTTGAAATTGGTGCAGCTGCAGCCAAAACAGCAATGTAATCCTTAGGAGCAAATGCAAACTGTCAAAGAATGTTCAATATAAATGCTTGTTTTTCCACCGACAGGTTCACGTTGTTATTTTAAGTGTGTGGAACAGATGGCTACAGAGAGAGACCTTTTTGTTCAAGAGTAAGATCCTTTTTGTTTAACCAGAGGCAGCTGTATTGTTCTCGCCAAAGCCACCAGACTCCATTCACAGAAACCATAATTTCTTCACTTCATTGAAACTCTAAAGCGAAATAAAACTCACCAAAAAGTCCTTGGCTTGTCTTTACATTGCTACAATTATCACCAACTCTGTTTGGTCAAAACAAAGCCTTAACTCACCATGTTAGACGTGAAAATATCAAGAAAGGAGCGAAAGGGAAGTCAGATCTCAGAGAAGCAGAGGCGTGAAACAGCATGTAGAGCAAAATATTTTCATAATTAACATTGTGAATTAAGGGTTTATTTAAAGAAACAACCAGGGTTGGTGATTGTTGGAGTGGTGGAAAGATGAGCCAAAACAGTGTCTGTGAGTTTTATTTTGTTTGTCGATTTTGAATGAATTGTGATTTACAATGATAAATTTACTGTTTCTATAAAGGGAGTCGTGTTAGCAAGAGTGATAAATCGGCTGTTGCTGGTTAAACAAAAAGGATTTTACTCTAGGACAACATATTAAGATTCCTGCAGAGATAAAGCCTTTTGTCAGACACTTATAAAAAAAAAAACAATCTGAGCCTGTCAGCAGCAAAACAAGCACTTTCAGACGGTTCACATTTCAGTCGGTTTCGTGGCTGATGGCTGCAGCAGTCTGACTCAATATTGGTCACATTTAAAAAAACATGTTGTCACTTAGATACAAAATCATGAGATAATATGTTGAAAAAGTTGAAAAATACAGAAGTTGCACTGGGTTACTAAAGAAGGGTTTATCAACTCACCTCCATCTCTTGTCTATCAAAAATGGCTTTGATGGGGGAGGGCTGAGTGGCAGCAGACAGCAGCTGCTGCAGGAGGATCAATGGAGGCAGGGGGCCCTCAGGGGACAAGTCCCCCACATCAGGAGGTGACACAACTGGATCTTCTGCAAATAAAAAAGGAAGTGTCATAAAAAGCCCTTACAGAGCAGATAAAAAACAAAAAGGTGTTTTAAAGTTCAGTTCATAAAAGAATATTTTCCATTCACCCACATGTAATCTCAAGGAGACCTCTAGAGTGGGCAAGGTAAGCAGACATTGCTAAGTTTGTCCTCCCACACAGTAGCTGCTGAGCTATTCAGAACTTTCACTATATGAGCAAACACAGCTCTTTTGTTGCCCCAAAGCAGCAGAAAGTTTGGAGGGTCATTGTGCATCATTAGGTCAAATAAGAAATTTACTCTTAAAAAATTAACTATATGAAATGTTCAGACACATTTTCTATTAACTCGAAACATTTTTTTGGCAAGGCAGTCGATCTACAATTGTAAAAAAAAAACAAAAAAAACACAAAAATGAAACAGTTAAATATAATTTAACTTAGAAATGCAACCCTTCACTGGGCGAGGTCTTACCACTGGGGTTGGGTCCGATGTCCCCAACTGCCGGCTGAGAGAGGATCTGCCTGAGTTTGTCCTGATGAGAGAGCAGGGCCCGTCCTGCCTTTAAAATATACAGCCTGAGCTGCTGGCACCGTAGCAGATTTATGTCCACCTGGTCAGCTGGAAATACAACAACTTTGATTAAATCCACTGGACTAGAAACTACAACTCAGAACAGTAAATCAAAGCATCCTCCACAGCTTCAAACCCTTTTGTTGCTGTCTTTATTTGTAAAGAAAACATGAGACAAGGTATCATTTATCATAATAACTAAGACATGCGTGTTGCCAAGGCACTTTACTAGACATTAGTCTAATACAGTTAATGATGTTTTATTTTATATGATACTTATGATGTCATGAAACCATCATGTCTACAACAGTTTTGTTGTGTCTCAGCACCTGTAAGCCCTCGACTAAGGGACTTTTTCATGCGTTTCTCCAGTTTGCTCCCAGCCAGGCTGACCAGCTGGGCCCAGACTGCCAGCATGGGCTCAGTGAAAGGCAGGTTCTGAACACTGAAGGATACTGCAGGCAGCTGAGGAAAAGGACAACAAAAGAAAATCAGTATTTTCTTGTCTAAAGAATTTGTTTCAAGGAGCAACATGTAAAAAATGGCCACCTATTAAAGGAAACTCTAAACACATAAGGGGCAGCATTTCACCAGAGTAACCTAACTGTTCCTCACTGTTCTCTCTGCTGTAACCACCAGCTAGCATACTAGCTGCTGTTAGCTCCCTTAGCCATGCAGCTACAGGCCCCATTCATACTCGAGTTTGGCCAGACCTGCAGCTTGGAAATTTGAATTCAGATATAGGTGTAAAAATATTGACTATAAAAGTAGCAACCTCGCCACTCGCACAGCTGAAACTATGAGGAGATGGAACTATCACCTCTTTAGGAACAAAGTGGTATCACTAGACAGGACAGACCACGGCTAGCTAGTTAGCTAACTTCAGCAGATATCTCTGCAAGACAATACATAGACATCTGTCAGATACCGTTGTAACCATTGCTTCTTAACATTGTCTTGATAATGTTAATTTAGTTTTTGAACATCTAAATTCAGGTAATATTTTACACGCTGCTCCTTAAGAGTGTACACATGGGAGTATCTACAAACGTCCATACCGGTTTGAGATGGCTGAGCAAACAGACCCTGCAGGTCCTCATCTCGTGAAATTGGACAGTGATGCGTCCTTTTGGTGTGATGCGAGTGACTGTTCCTTCTCCATACTCCTCATGAATAACCTGGCCTCCAAGCCTGAGGCGTCCATCAATTCCTCCTATGACTGCCAGCACCGCCATCAGACTGCCCACTCTAGGACCCTCCGAATCAGGAAAATACTCCTCCAGGAAACACTGAAATAGAAAGGAGACATTTACAATCACCTTGTTGTTAGAACTGATTTTTTTTATCAATGAAAGCACTAGTGTGAGTTAACATTTCAACACACACAAGCATTGAATATTGTTTAATATTGCGATCATTCTTACTGCTTCAGACTGGCAGCCTGCCATAACATCTCCGATGGAGCTCAGCTGAGTGTTGATGTAATCATTTATCATGCTGTTCCACTGGCCAAGAGAGTGCAAAGTGCGCAGGACAGAAACAATCTCCTCAGCCAGCGTGCTACTGTGAGTGGCTGTAAGAGACGCCTGAGGGCGGGACTTCCTCCTTCGCAGGGAACCCTCTGTGTGGAGTAAGCAGCAATTAAAAAATATATTAACAATAATATTTGGTGGAAAAGAGTGTTAAATTGTCCGAGCATGACTGATCACCATACCTCTGAGAAGTGGCAGGTCTGAGGAGCAGGTGCTTAGCAGGCTTCCCAAGAAGTTGAACAACTTCTCCACCAGGAACTTCATGTCCTGAGAGCGCTCCGTCTTGTCCCAGGAAGGCAAGACTGCCTGCAGGAGACGTAGTGCCAGGATCTGGAAACACACAGGGTGCACAAGACAAGTGTTAGTAGTTGGTTTCCATCCTGAATTGTCTGGTAAAAAATAACTTTTAATATGCCTCCCATACTTCTGAGGTTCTTCTTCATCACATTTTTCCTACAGAACCCCTTTAAATAAAAATTATCTACACATATTCTGAAAACTACATCATCAACAGTACATCTGACACAATCATGTTATTTTTTTCTACCTGTCTCTGCAGAGTAATGGCATTGAAGGACTGGTGTCCCTCAACAATACGGATGAGCAGGCTAATCCATGCAGAGGTGCTGAGAGTGCTACACATCTGGGGCATGAGAGCGATGCTGCGTATGAAGCCCAGCGTACACCAGCTCCTGTGCTGCTCCCGAGACACCAGCCTGTGGGAGTGACAACCTGACAAAAAAGATGGCTCCAATTAGAACAGGATAAAATCCAACAACTTGTCTTGCAAAAACATAAAATTCTCTTCTATCAACGTGGCAGTTCAGCTACCTGACTTGTCATTAGCTCCACTTTCCACAAGCATCCTCAGTAGACCACAGAGGGTCCGTGTAGCGTCCATCTGCAACACCTCTGCATAGATCCCAGCTGATAGAGACAATGTCTTCAGCAGGTTGACTGTGCTGGTTAGCATCATAGCTGTGGGGTGGCTGCTCTTATCTATCAGTTCACCTTCTGTAACAGAGAGGAGATTGTAAAGGTCATGATTTAAGCCTCAATCTTTGCTTGTAGATGTGATGTTTTGCACTGAACAGACCTGTGTCATCCTCTGTGTCTGAGTCCTCAGTTGGGGGCTGGGCAGCTGGTGGTGGCTCTGCCAGTTTGAGGTCATATTTGCCCTCTTTGCCCATCCTGTAGGAGTTGGTGCTGCTAGTATCCCACTGGACCCTGATCCAGCCATCCTCGCCCAGCTCCCCGATGACCCGGCCAAGACCTGGAGCTGGACCGTCCTGGGCAGAACATGCACAGGGTTAAAAACTAAACAGCATTCTTTTCCTCGCTGCTTTAGTTAGTAATTAGCTAGTTAGTTATTAGCTGAAACATTTGACACTGAGAGCAACAATACCAATATTATGTGCAGTATTACTTTTAAATATCATGTATAATATTACTTTCAATATCACTGCAAATACTACTTTTTCTATTTTAGTTTACTTTTTACTTATCTTACTTCTACTGATATTCTATTAGGCACTGGGTTTTGCATTTACTCCTTTTTCCACTTTTCATTATTTTCCACTTTGTATTTAATATACTATTGTTTTTATTCTTATGTTACTGTCATTTTGGAGCAATCTACATGTACTGAGTCTGATGGATTCAGGTACCTGATCTCCCCATTTCCAGTCAACCCCCCTCATAACCCTGGTGCCTAACTTCATCATGGCAGCCAGTTCAGGGCCTGAGGCAGGTAAGGGAGCAGGGGCAGCCTCCTTTCTTGACTCCTCCAGTACTGTGGCTGAACCTCCAAGTGCACATAAACTCAGGTCCTCCTCGCTGCCGTCTGTGCTGGGCCCTGGAAATACAACAACAGAAGACACTAGGGGTATAAGAAGATATCGATACACTTAACTATTGTAATATAATGTTTTGTAATAGTAAAGCAATTCTAAGAACACTGTATTGATTTTCAATTAATAATTTACATGCAAAGATGTATGCTGATGTAATCTATCTTCAGGCATTTCCACTCTAATGTAACAACATAAACTGAGACAGGAAGAAGTGAGCACATTTCTTTGCTCAGACTGCTCAAAAAGTTGTGCTGCCATGGTGGATGATACAGGGACTGTGATAAATGTAGATCCCACTGCTCTGATTACATACAAAATAAACTTTTTTACATATTTGCATATGGTGATGTTCTTTATACTATGAGTTTTATTAAAATGAAATTTTTTTAAAAATACAATATAGTACCTTTCTTCTTTCTTGCCCTAGAGAATACAATTGCACAAAAACATCCATCCATAAAAACAGACGCCCTTTTGCTTCTATTCTGAGTAGCCTGTATCAGTTTTGACTGGATAGTACTCACCTATGAGCCGGAGTATACTCTGTGTGAGGGCCAATATGCCTGAATTTAATAAGAGACTGAGGCTGTTGGACCCATGTTTCAGAGACAGCATGTGTATCATGGACAGAAGAAAGCGGGCTTGTGGAATGGTGCCAAGACTTGGTCCCGCCGGGTTCTCATTGGTGATGGTCTGCAAGGGAACAGGCTGCACGCCTGGTTACAAGAACAGGCGAGCAATGAGTTAGTTTTTATGTATAACATGTCAAACTAAAAGCATGCACTCAGAGTACAAATCTCCACCAGGCAGATCGTGAAGCACCTATTGCAGTGCCACCACCATTGTCACCAGTTTTGAATAGTTTTTTGTATAGTATAGTATAATGTAAGTTTTCTAATTCAAATATATGCAAAGTTTTTAATAAAGTGTTTTGTACAGTAAAGTCTCAGTTTTCTTTAAGCTTTATAACAATATAATAGCTGTAGAAATCCACATTTTTGGATAAATTCACAAAAGCTGAAATTGAAAGTTATTTACACTGCATGTTCCAGTGGAAGTTACGGCTATTCAGAGATACTGTTTTGGCATAAAGCTGCTTAGAACACCCCCAGTAACAAAACATGGATTTTTTCATCTTGTATCATGTCTACCTTTGGTGCATTGTAACATACCGGGTATGTAATTAATCTGCAGATGCTCCAGTTTAAGATGAAACTTTTCTATGGATGCCACATTGGTCACTCACATACACACATACAGAGGATCTATTGCATAATAAAAATTATATTACACTATAACCAGTGTTGTTTTCTCAGATGAAACCGCCAGATGACCACAACACTCACCAAGCTCTTTGAAGCGGGCGCTGGCCTCAAGCAGGATATTGCGAACATTATGGATGGCCCAGGAATACAACTTGCCGAAGGTCACCTCCAAAAGCATGCGGTTGAAGGGAGGGATCAGATCCACATCCTTCAGGCAGTCAGACAGGGGCTCTCTGAAAAGGTGACTTGAAACGTCAGAAGGCCGAATACCTGGCGACAACAATGTGGCTAAAACAGATGCCATCATTACATGATTACTTGTGTCTTATGCTTCAACAGTCACGCAGGTTCACATGAACAAACCACTATCATGTTTAGTCTCTGGCAATAGATTTTGGCATTAAATAGTAAAAGGGTATATATGATGTTAAAGTTGAGTGTCTCATTAAGTCTCCACAAAAATCCAAATGCAAATAAACATTCATAACTTTTAGGAAACGTACTTCAAGAAACAGCTCATTGCGCTGTTTAGACAATTTCTCAAGACTGTGTAGGTGTGGCACATCATGTTTTGATGTATCCCTCAGGAGTACTGGCACAGAAGCTACACAATGTACAGCTGTGGACAGGACAACTGATGTGGATTTTTAATGACTCATTCATGGAATTAACTGCATAATTTTCACAATAAATGTCTGAGTATAAGAACACTCAATTCAAACCCAATATCAGGAAAGTGCACAAAAACGAAAATGACAATGTTTCATATTTGTATTAAAACTAATTTCTAGTACTTCTTAGATGCTTACTATTATGTAGGTAAGTTAAATTATATTCACTTTAATAAACCAGCTATCATATCAATGCATTACACAAGATTCAGAGAAATGTCTCCATGTCTTTTTTTTAACCCAAACATCTCAAAGTGTTGACTTACCCAATGCTGGTCCCTTCTGGTATGACCCTCTGCCAGCCACAGAGCATTGCATACTGCACAGACGGCAGCAGGAAGCTTTTGGAGGCCAACTTCAGCATGGTGTCAATGCCTTCAAGTCTCACCTCAGCCCTCTCCAGCTACAATCAAACACAGTTAACATCTGTAACATCTTTACATACCAAGAGCAAATCATACATTGTTGTCCGTTTATTTGTTTTCCACTTCATCTCAACAAGTACTTATGAACCCAGTGATGATCTGTTGTTTACAATCACCTGTTTGAGAAGACACTTCCTCATCTTCTCCACATCCAGGGGCTCCTCTTTCAGTGCAAACTCCACTATGGTGGCCATAAGGCTGGACTGTGAAAAGGCACCCTGAACACTGTGTTTCAGCCACCGATACTTCTGGACATTGGCCACAGTGTTCAGAAGCGGATGCCACTTGTCCTGCTGTAAAGTAAGAAAACAATACAGGAATATCAAACTGCACAACCACAGCCACTGTGACTACACATGCATCAGTATTCCCAAGTTGTTCACTCGGGCTGAGTCCTTCACCCACAAGAAAAACTGACAGAGTGATAAGATTGTGTCTGAAGCACTAAAGGTTATTAGTTATTCTCATTTTCCATGTTATTTTTTCCAGTTTCCATGATCGTTTTAAGATGATAAAATTGATTGCATTAAAGAAGCTCCCAGGGAAATTGTTTTTCACTGTTAATTTTCATCTTATGAAATCTTTCAATAATCAAGCCCATTGAACTACCTTAGATGTCCTGCTAGTGGGTGATTTCCTGTCCGCAGGTGTGGGGCTGATGTGGACATTCAGTTCCTCTTCATTGGTCCCTTCATTCTCCAGTTTCGGCTCTTCTATGTCAGTAGACTCTGACTTCTTAGGCACTGAAAACAGAACACAGTTAAATTAAGATATAGGTTGTACATTAAGAAAATAAAACTCTGAAAATTGGGTGTGCTCCCCCAGAGAGTTGTTTTTTAATAAGGTACTAAATGCTCATTTCTGATGACTTTTGAGATTACTCTGGTCCTGGTCACAGGTTAACATAATTACAAGATGGAAAAAAAAAAAAAAGTCTCAACTAAAGCATGTCATGCATAACGTGTATTTATCGTCTGCTGCAAGAAGTGAGAGAGTTCAACTTGGTATAACTTAACATTATTCTGTTGAGGGGTAACATTACATTACAAGCAGGTTACTGCCACTGTTCTCTATAAATGATCCAGTAGTTAGCTGGCTTGCTGACAGCTCTTGTTCCCTCCAATCTGACCTCGTACCTCATGCCTTCCAACTGGCATGTTTTTTGTTTTTGTTTTTTTGCAAGAGACTGGGTTACTGCCTGAGCGACTTGGTTATACTGACATGAAAACCTGTTACCTGTTGTTTTCCTGCCTAACCTGATTCTGCAGTACATGGTCAATAATTTCTGACCACAAATCAATATGCTGCTGTACAGTGCTGTGGTCAAGATCATTATATTTGCATGTTGGCACACCAAACAGCACACAGATTTTAATTTCAGTGAAATACTGCTGCAAATCATTGCATTGTATCTTATGAAATAAGGCTAAAAGGTTCAGCTGTTCCACCCTTCACAAGAACTAAACATTCTTCAATCTCTCTTGCGTGTACAATAACTCATTCCCTTGTGTGCGCATCTTCAAACTCACTAACTCATTCGCTCTTGTGCAGGCCTGTATCATCACTGTGGGGTTAGATTTTGAATGACCCACCTCTTTTTTTCCTGCGGTCCCTGATGAGTTTCTGGGTGATCCTCCTCCAGCGCGGCTGAGAGCTCAGCAGCTTTAGTTTGGACACTATAGACAGGTCATTGCTAACAGCCGGACGCAGCTCATTAAAAAGGAATCGCAGACGCTCGATGACAGGGGCACACACCTCCTTGTAAGAGCGACCTTGTTCCTGATGGGTCTAAAAGAAGTGTGACAAGGCAAACACATCACTAAAAGCCCCATTCCTCTTTGTATCACAAATTATCAGCACAACATTCTCCACTGAGGAGTCTTGTGTTTTGTTCTTTTATAGTTAACAAGCTGCGAGCAGGAGTCATACCTTAATTAAAGAACACTTTGCCTGGTAGACCATGCGGCACACGTCAATCACAGATTTAGGGAGGGACCTCTGTTTCCCTTGGTCCACACCCAAGGCACATTGACTGACGAGTGAAAGAGCAATGTGACCTGTGACAAGAAGAGATTTAACACTAAATTGCTGTACAGCACAAACCATTTCAGCTGTGAAGATGTGTTTATAACAGTGTTGGAGATTGTGGAAGTGCAGAGAGGAGAGACTGCAATGCTTCTATGCATAACAGATAACAATAAAAAGCCCATTTCAATTGCAAAGTGAGCCAAAATTAGCTCCTAATTCCTCATCAAACAGCCTGTCTGAGACCAGTTGCTAGGTTACCGAGGTCTTGATGTTTGAGCAGGCAGCAGAGCAGCAGGCGGCCGACTTCCTCCACAGGGTGTTCCGGGGGGAAGGTGATGGGCGTAATAAGATGGTACTGCTTACAGCAACGCTCTATTTGGCATAGGAAGTCCTATAATGTGACAACAAAAAACAACACATGAAAGCATAACTGTATCCTTTAGCTTCACAGCTCCTGTGTAGCTACGCTGTTTGGTCCTGAGTCGTTATTGTCATGCCTGTACCTTCACAGTGTGGTCCTGAGTGTTGTTGTCAGCAATGGCCTGCAGGAAAGGCTGTGCGTGGTCGCTGAGGGTGATTCTGCGGGAGTAGAGTTTGGCCTTGTCTGGAGTGGTTGTACCCAGAGAGCTGCAGTGGTCTTCATCCTTCTCTTCATTGTAGTTATAGTGGATTTGACTTGTCTGCAGGCCCCCAGAGAATATGGAGGACTGGAGCCATTCTGTGCAAAGAGATTGAAAAAAAAATTAAACCTATTCAAATACAGAAACAGACACATCTTGATCATTAAGTTGCTTCAAAAATCAATGAACCCACTGGCACATTCAATCTCCATGGGGGACAGGGGGGTGCTTTTGGCCAGGTAGGAGGCATGAAGACCCAGCAGCAGCCCCAGGTTCCTCTCTGTGTCAATGAGCGGGGAGGAGAGACTGCTGAGGTCTGGAGTGGTGACTGTTTCCTGGTTAGGCTGTAGATTATAAAACATGAAATTATCAAAGACTGGAACCAATTATGAAGGCAGAAATTAATCCAGAAAATGTGCGGAATAGTTGGTACCTCCATGTATTGGCCAACACAGAAGGCCTGCATCGACTCCCTCGTGTCCTCAAACTGCAGAGCAGCTTCCAAAGCAACCACTGGGTCCTCTCCAGCAAACTGGGCTGTAAAAGGAGAAAAACAAAAACTCAATAAGATTTGGCATTAGTCTGTAATCTTCTCCACTGTCTGTCTTTTTTAAGTCTAAACTTATTCTGCTAAATTATGTCACATCCTAATCCAAAAATATATTTTTTAACCTTACCCAGGATACTGTTTCCTGATAGCGACTGGGACTGAGCCTGGAAGTCCTTGATGTCATAGACTTTTCCATCAATGACTGTCCAGAAACCACCATCTTTGTTGTGGTTCTCCAGGTCAGCCTTGCGAATGAGGGAAACCTCCTCATTGTTTTTGGAACTTTGGCCTGTGAAGAAAGATCCTGCCACAGCAAAAAAAAAGGACCTAGTTACATTCAAAACCATGACGCAGACAAAGTCTTATAATCTTCACCTCAAAGATTAGCATTCAATTAATTTCACATCAATGACACTATAAGACACATTTGGTTTTATACCCATAATTCCTGGCCAGGCCAGATCCTCATTGTCGTCCCTCTCATGTCCTGGTGCCAGGTGGTTAAAACGATCGAGGTGCTCCAGCAGTCCAGCCAGGAGAGGGATCGAACCAGTTTCCTGCATCAGACCTGCATCAATGGTGAGGAGGAGGACGATGGACACCACCAACTCAGGCAGCAGCACTCCTATTGAAGAAGAAACAGCAAGGCATCCGTAAGAATAATGTAACCAGAAGTAGAGTTACAATGATTCATCAATTAATTGATCAAAAGAAAATAAACTGCCAACTATTTTGATGATCAATTAATCGTTGCAGTTATTTTTAAAGCAAAAGTGTCAAACATTTCCTGGTTCCAGCTTCTTAAATGTTAGGATTCACTGTTTTTCATTGTCAATCATGATAAATAAATGAAGAGTCTTTGGGTTTTGGACTGTTGGTTGGACAACAGAAGCAATGAAGAGATCACTTTGGGCTCTGGGATATTGTGATTTGCATTCTTCCTGATTTTTTTGACATTATACAAACTAAACGATCAATCGGTTAATTGTTAAAATAATCAGCAGGTTTATCAGTAGTAAACATAATCATTAGTCGCAGCCATAGCCAGAAGTTCCTTTTTTTTCCCCACACTGATATATTGTGTAACAGCCTTCCACTACACATGAAAAGCTTTAAATACAAGTGCAGCTTGTAGAAGTCAGGTTAGAGGCTGAATTTTGAAATGCTATTATTATTGTCCTTGTTTTCAGACGTGGCAGTTTTTTATTTTTTAAACTGTGGTGATGCGTCTTTGAATTTCAGGACTGTATTGTGTTTTCTTTGTCTTCTAACATCCATCTAACATCCAGAACCATGTTGGTAATAAGTATTTTAACTTCAACACACTATCCTTTGGATTTTTTTGTTTCTGTGTCCTCTAATCCGTAAATAAAATTAATTAATTAATCAAGCAACTATCCCAAAATTCCTTAAAGGTATACATGCAATTCATGCATAAAACTCTATGCACATTGAGAGAGGGATTACCAGTTAGATCTCCTTCAATAACGCGAGAGACTTCAGCAAAATGGCGGCGACCGGTAGAGGCAATACTTGTTGCCACTGGGAGGATGTCTCCAATGTGAGTGCACAGCAGGGCGATGTACTTTTTTAACAGAGAACCAACACCCAGAAGCTCCGGATCTGCAAAAACAGAGATATCAAATACTTCCCATTTAGAGCTCATTTCCAAACTTGATAGCCAGTTAAATTTATCAGCACAACTACTGAAAAACATTTAGGTTGAAATACATGACTTACTGTATCCATTAACATTCTCTGTGCCGTTCACACCCAGGTAGAGTTTGCTAACCAGCAGCCTCTGGAAGCGCAGCAGCAGGTCCAGAGAGGCAGAGCGTTCCTTGCTGACATGCTCAGCCTCTAAATAGTTGGAGATACGCCGGGCAACATCCTTCAGCCTTGCAATGGTCTGAGAGGCGATGTTCCTGCCGAAAAACATTAAATGAATAAATCTGCTAGCAAACAGCAAGGGGCTACTCTGTCCAGTGGCAGAGGTGTAGCAGGATTCAGGCAAAGAGCAGGTACCTCAACAGCTGCTGCACAAGTTGCACCAGGGGCAGGCTTTGCTTCCCTGCGGACTCGTAGATCCCGGTGTTGATGAGGTCTTTGTCCAGCATGGTGCGACAGCGGTGCATGGTGGAAGCATTGGCCTCCTGCTCATCAATCTCCTTCTCCTTCTGAGCTTCCTTCTTGGCTTCAATGTCCTGGCAATTACAAAGTGACGTGCAGTGAGAGGGTTATTTCTGGAGTTCAGGGATGTGGGTGCAGGACATTTAACAGGGTGTCAACATGTAACAGCAAGTTGAAAGTAAGACTTTTTAATGCCACCGTTTTTTTAAATTTAAGGCGAATTTGCAATAAGACTAAACATAAAATGTGAAAATATGGGCATACACTTCTGAGTAAATACAGAGGTCAGTTCAAAATGATAAGTAATGCAAAATGACAATAACTGATTACATAGAACATTTATCTAAATACATTTATTAGTGTGAAAACACATTTGTCTTTAATTATATTACAACTGTCCTCTGGCCAGAATCTAAAATGAGGTGATATCAAGGTAGAATTCACTCGTATTATACTGAAAGTATTTAGACCCCCGTATTATTATTGTGATTCTGTTGTAGAGTTTACACATGGATTTTAAATAAATAGGTAAATGCCATCACACCTCATTTAGCCTACAGTCCATTGTCATGATGAATCTTGTCAACTGTTGAGACAATTATCTACACATCAATATTTCCTGCTTATTATTTAGCTAATATAATTCTTCGTATGTATATTCTGAATAAGAAAAGCCTGAGATCACGCTTAAAGCATTCAATGGATAAATATTTAAGACCTTCCCAAACAGAATTTAAGACTATTTAATACTTTATAGGGCCTTTTATTTGTAAATGTGAATTTAAGACATTTTAAGACTTTTTAAAGAACCTGCAGCCACCCTGTTTTAACCATTAATTTCTTATGTTCTGTATAAGCTGAAGGATTCCAATATTACACTAACTGTGTCTAGAAACTACATATTTACATTATCAGGGTACACCTGCGTAATGGCCCAGAGCATGTGGTAAACAAACCATAACAAATTAAATGAATGAAGCTGAATACACTGTGTGATAAAAGAGAGACAAGTGATGACTCATACATTTAACTCACTGACCTGTATCTCAGCAGTGATGGCTGCATTCAGTGCAGATTCCAGCCCTCCATCAGCCATTAGGCTGCTGACCAACAGGTCGATCATGAAGCGACGTCCAGGGCTCACACTCATTTCATTTCCGGATGCTAGAAAAAAAAGAAAAAAAATAAACATGAAAACCTCAGTGTCTCGGGTCCCAATCATTTTTTGACTTCATACTATGTTTATTGGACTATTAAGTGTCTATTACTGTGTTTAATCAGTGATAGCAGGTTGCACTCACCAGCATTAGGCAGAAGAGAGGATAATGCCCTCGCCCTCTCTTCAGCAGTGGGCAGAAGCACTGACCAGCCACTCTGGAGAACTGCTTGGGCAGCTGCTTGCACAGTATTGAGCACCCCAGCATTGCTAGCGAGTACCACCACCGTTTGTTTGAGGTTGTTAAGCAGCACGCTGCCAAGCCCCAGGCCCAGCTCCTCTGGATCCATCTGGTTGCTGATGGCTGCATGGAGCTAAGAAGTGAGGTTTTACAGATGTTATGATCAGAAAGCCAATAAGCCTACTATTGCACTTCGCCATGTTGCAATTTTAATAATACTGCAATTAATTGTGCAGCCCTAATAATAAATTAATATTTATTCTGGCAATGGTGGAGTAAGCAATTTTGCAATTTGTCAGCAACTTTGTTTTCAGGGACCGAAAACAACAGAAAAAGTTGCATAATTATTTTCTACATAACATTTTTACATATATTGTATGAAACATGACTTTTCTATGTTTACAGATCAGGAATTGTGGTAGTTCAAGTTTAATGGCCTTTGTTATCAGAACTCTGAAAACTTAATTGTTGATAAAATCTAAAGCTCTCA
This sequence comes from Lutjanus argentimaculatus, assembly GCA_034769285.1. NCBI lineage: Eukaryota > Metazoa > Chordata > Actinopteri > Lutjaniformes > Lutjanidae > Lutjanus > Lutjanus argentimaculatus. The sequence continues at coordinate 9,385,287 of JAWZSL010000033.1, read as the reverse complement.
CAAGCTGTTGACAGACTGTCACCTACCTGAAGCCTAAGCAGGTTGAGTGTGGCGACTACCATACACTCCTTCTCCTGTGGGGGAGGCCAGTCTGAGCTGCCGTCCATCCCCTCGCTGACCTGTCGCAGGAGCAGGTCCAGCTGCTCAAAGGTCATGGGGCAAACGTCCACCACAAAGGGCACACGCTGCCCGACAGACCACTCTGAGCACGAGGACCAGGCGAAGCTCTGAAGACAAACAAACATTTAAGTGCTCTGTTTTGGGTCTATGATTATTAGCATTTAAAACTCATTAATGACATTTATGGATTACCTGTCCTGGGCCGCAGGAGATTCCCACAATGTGTTTGGAGTTAAGCCCTGGGAGTGCCTTAGGTTGCTTCTTGTTAGAAAAGAGCGTGTCAAAGTGTTGTAGTTTATCATTGCTGCCCCAACTGTGCACCTCTCCATCATCAGTGAGGGCGAGACAGTGTGTAGATCCCACAGCAACATCCACAACTTTCTTTCCTGGTTGCAAACATAAAGGCAAAGATCAGTCTTTGTATTCTAAAAGTTTCTGAAGATAATTTAGATATATAAGATAATAGTCAGCTCACCCTGTAGACTGTCGAGCAACTTAGGGTAGCGAACATGCTCATCAGTGCCATGTCCAAGGCGCTGGTTGTCTCCCTTTCCCCAGGTGTACACTTGGCCATCTTTGGTGAGGGCCACTGAAAACTGGCTGCCGCAGCATACCTTCACTATGTCCAGGTCCTGCAGTTTCTCCACAAGTTTGGGTGTCTTGCAGCCATCGCTGCCTCCTCGGCCCAGTTTACCATAGTCTCCGTCCCCCCAGGACCACACCTGACCTGTGGAAACACACAGAAACAGTGAATAAAAATACTAGCATTCAGTTTGGGTGAGGATGATGGATGTAAGCCATTTACCATTCTCTGTCACAGCAAGTGTTTGTGCATCACCACTTCCACATGCCACATCCACCACCTTTAGTCCCTTCAGTGCTGTCACCAGCATGGGTGTGGTCTGGTCCTCACTGGAACCTAGAAATGCAGCCAGAAGACAACTCTTTTTAGTGACAACACAGACAAAGATGTTATTTTTCAAGCTGAAAATGTTCATTGCAGATGGTGCTTACCGTGGCCCAGTCGACCGTAGTTCCCCCTGCCCCATGTATAGAGTTCGCCATCAGCAGTAATGGCAGCGCTGTACGTGCTCCCACAAGCAATGTGAACCACATGCTTTCCTGCCTGTTTCCCATTGAAGGCTGCAATCATTATGGGCTCTTCTAGATATCTGAAATAAAGTGAAAATGGAGATGTAGGAGACTGATGCTTCCCTGACAGAGGCTTTCTAATCATTGTGAGAGGTAATTTATGTCTCATGCCTTGTTTTCGGCTTCTTCAAACGAACTGTTAGATTCAGATGTTGTGACTCTTGCTTAAAATGCAGTTAGTTGCAGCTGTACAAGCTGTCTTTGGTGTAATAGCATTAAACATTAATCTGATATCCTAGATGTGGAGCATGACGTATAATTTTAACATCTGTTTGATCAATAATTAAGTTACGCAATTTTTTTAAGAAATAAATTTTCGTGCCTGAAACTCACTACAGAATTTAGAATCTACAGCTTTATTGTTATGTTAGAGAATGACACAATTACTGAGGTCCTTAGAATTTGGAAGTACTGAAATTTCCTTTATACCTTTATATTTGATTTTTGATGACAATTTGGGAATGAAAAAGCTGGGTGACCCTTCTGGAAATTAAACGTCAGCTAGGTGGGTTTTCTCTAGTTGCTTACGTGGTGTCTCCATGTCCAAGGCGGCCTCCATCTCCACAGCCCCATGAGAACACCTCTCCATTGGATGACAGGGCCAAGTAGTGCTGCCCATCAGGATGAGCTGCTAGCTTCACAATCTTTCTGGAGCTCAGACTATGGATTAGCATAGGAGCCTGCAACAAAATAACCCAGTGACTCAATCTGCAGCAAACACAGAGTTACTTGCTTTTTTCAGGATAAAGTTAGTTTATCAGAAAAGCATCATTAATGACCAGTAAGATTCTCAAAAGTGTAGAATATCTGTTAATTATAGTAGCAAAAGTATTGAAGCTATAAAAAGAAAATTCTCAATGTGCTCAGTGAAGACCTCAGCTCAGGCTTTATTATCCTGCCTGTTTGGCTTGCAGAATAACAAAACTAGACAGTGATCGGTGATTTTTTCGGTACCAGCAATGTGTGCAAATTGTTAATTAAAAAATGAAAAAAATACCACTGGTGTGCCTAAGACTTCTTTTTGCTGTGGTATTGAAAGTTAGAGTATCATTTTTTATACAAATATCATATCAAAGTGTAAAGTGCTGGTATTGTGACAACTCTCATTGACAGAAAAAAAAAACACACACACACACACAAGTGCAAAAGAACTGACCAGGGTTGTGCTCTTGTAGTTTTGGGTGTAAACAGCACCAGTGCTGGACAGGATGAGAAAGCCCTTTTCTGAACAGACAATTTGTGTGACTCCGAGGCTCGACAGGGCTTTACACTGAATGGGTCCATTAACATTAGCATAAAGCTTCCACCCCAATAGGCCCCAGGCGATCACCTCTTGCAAGGTTCCCTGGAACAAAACGAGAAAAGAGAGAGAATCAGTCACCTGGTGATTGTCATTGTGGCTGTAATTGGCAGAGATATCTACCCATAATTAAACGTGAAAGGCTCACAAGAATTTTATACACGGCTCTTTTGAAGTCTTTCCAAAGGAGGATTCACACATGACACAGAGTACGCAGCCAAGATATATATAGCACAAAGATGAAACAAAAGGCACAAAACTCAAGCAGCATCGAAGGGAGGGGTAGCAAAACTGACCTAAAAAATAAGATACCTAATGATTCAAGCATTGCCAGTTTATAAAAAGAGTTGTCACCTTGTGTGACGAGGGGGAGTTGCAGTGTGGAGGGCTGCAAGGAGAAGCCAAGCGGTCCAGGTGAGCCATGATCACCACAGCTGTTTGCCGAAGGTCAATAGCCAGGTCATTATCCTGAGGCAAGGTCAGGTAGCGCAGGAAACTCTCATTTGGACTCAGAGGGGCTGTAAGGATCTGGAAATCACAGCAATCAACCATAAAGGACTTATTAGCTTGATTCTCAACCAGGAAAAGGAAAACGGGGTATTTTAAGACAGGCTTGCCAAGCAACACATGAGAAAGATTTTCATTTGAGAACATGTTGTTTTAGTGGTTTCTTGTTTTCTCTGTGTCCTGTCTTCAAGTGACATAAAAAGAAAGCATGAGAGATGAGATATGCACCTCAGCTTCCTCCTCAGGAATGGGCTCCTCCTTGCTGCTGTGGATGTTCTGAAAGCGCTGGAGGAGGGGTAGCAACGGTGCACTGGTTCCCTGGGTGGAGCGCTCATTGTCCATCTCTCTCGTGCCACTTTCCCACAGGCGCAGCAGGAGCAGAACGGCAGACAGCAGCTGACTGGAAGGACACAGGGACAGAAAGTGAGCAGTGACGTAGTGGTGCATTTCAGTGCAGGAGGACATCAGCATAGACAAATCAGCAGGTATTAAGGGTATCTGGTTACCTGAGAGTGCCCCTCTGTACAGCCAGCTCCAGCAGGATGGCCAGGGCCAGGTGCTGGTCCTGAAGAGGAATGTTGCCTTTGGTGCTGGCACTTCCATGTACATCACTGATCCCAAAGAAGAGAGACATCAGAATCACAACAAGATTATCACAACAGATCTTACAATATAATACAGAATTAGTGATTGATCAGTAAATAACAAACCTGAGGAATTTGGTGGCCCTCTCAACAACTTCCAGCCACACTGATGATACAGTTCCCTCATCAAACAGTGTCGCCTCTGGTAGGGCACGCAGAGCATCCAGCGACTCCTGGAGGAGCTCACTGCAAAGATCTGCATCATCTCCTGTAAAACACAGATCCCTTCTGTTTTATATACGGCTACACAAATACAGAGTAAGAATGCCACAGTGAGGAAATTTTCCCACAAATTAATAAACTCGAGACTATATCGGTGTTAGCGATTATGCTGGGCATTTTACAGGCAAAGATATCACGCTCAATATCTGTAAGTTAGAGCACTTTGATCTTTTAATGTTTAAATCTTTAGATCTTCCCCCTACTTTGAACAAAACGACTGCTTAGAAGGTTGGCTTTATTATTTAGTTTCGAGGTGGACTACAACAACTGTAGTCCACAGAGGGGTTGCAAAGTAACACTAACATTAAGAACACACTTTTTATAATGCTAGCTCCTTGTCAAGGCTAGGTTTAGCAAATTTAGCCTAAAAGCCAAACAAACTCATGTCCAGCTGAGATAACTCCTTTTTTAAAGTAACATTATGTTTGAAACTGTTGTATGGAGCAGACACTTTAGAGTTCATAGGCTAATTGTAGCATCTGCCATCCAACTAAGTAGTGATAAGATGCTAGAGGGTGGGGAGATGGGCAAGTTAAGTGTGTGCTGAACACCATGTAACACCAGTAACACCTTCTACTGCAGCAAACCTAATGCAGATGTTACTCAGAAATATTAAATGTATAATCTGCCAAGCCAAACCTGGGGGCAAAAGGAGGATTTAAAAAACCTAAAAACTAAAATGCAATTAGTGCACATATGCATCTGATGCATGCATTGTGCATTCACTGAAACATACTTCCTTATTCAATAGTATCCCACAAAAGGGAAATGAGAACTATTTATCATAACTTATTGATTCTGAACTTTGCACGCATGTACAGCCAAAAACCTTCAAGCAACCAGTAACCAATCAAATCAAACAAATGATCCTCATCCTGACTCTTAAAGGCAAACTATGCAGGATTTTCCCCCAAAACAATGCATAAACTCTTACAAAAATAATCCCTCCCAATCACCCCCACGACCCACCAGAAATGTGTGGCAGCACCTGCATCTGCAGAGACCCCACCCTTCACCAGTACCTTATTATTTTCTCATTATCTTGCTGCGCTTGGGACGCTTTGCCAACCCAAAACACTGGTACTGGGAATTAGACTCAATAATCAACTATCTTTCTGGTGCATTTACGAACAGCAGCTGACAAATCCAGCAAGGACTTATTTTACCTTGAAGGACCGCAAAATCAAAAAAAAAAGAAAGCTCTAGAATATCTAGAATTTGTACATGTGTTCATTCAGCAGGTGGCGGCTGAAAGAACACACTGTTAAACTTCTATTGTTCTTACAGTGTATTCCAGGAATACAGCGAGACTGAGGATGAGAGGCTTAGCTGTCTGTGTGTGTCTGCGGTGTGTGTGGTGTGTGTGGGGGTGGTGTGTGTGTGTGTGTGTGTGCTGCTCATGTTACAGAAAAACTACAGAGAAAAGGCCAGCTCTTTGTTCCCACCCAGTCCCTGTGGACAGGCAGCTCTCAACCTCACATCAGACATGTAACAAAAACAGCATCTCTATTTGCCAAGCTAACGATAAGGGACCTTTAATTAAACACATTATTAAATATAATCAGACCTGCGTGATTCACATGTATACCAAGATACAAGTTTATATTGTATATTACTTGTAAAATCAAATTCAATTCTGGTGGTCCGTAATGAAGTCAAAGTCTGTGGTGTTGTTGTATTGGACCATATTAAAATATGTTTGTCCAACCCCTTTTACATACATGAATGGGACTGATTTTAAAAAACACAGTTCAGTTCCAGTCCAAAAGAAACAGCAGCACTACAAACAACAGCCTAAAGTGGAAAGTCAACTCCTCTGTGACACAGTTATTGACCGCTGATTGTTCCCAATCTGCCTAATGGTGACTTTTCAATTTTATTAGTACATTCCCCCACTTTCGGAAATACAAGAGAAGAAATAAACACGTTCACTGAAAAAGTAAATTGAAATTTTCACAATTTTAAATCGAATTTGGGAAGAGCTAAAAGCTATTGCAATGACGTGCATTGCATAGTGATAACATAGTTTGAGTAGTATTATTGCTTCACACAAACATGTGACTACAGCAGGGGTTGGGTGGGGGGTAACATTAGAAGAAAACATTGCAAGGAAAACAAAGTTTGTCCATTCATGTTGTCTATAATGGAGACATCTTTTTTCTGGGCAAATATCATGCCCAGTGGCAGGAACCAATCTAAACACAGAGGGTTTCATTATTATATAGCCCTTACACTGTGCGATCGACATTAACTTCATAATGATACATTAAATCAAGAAAGTAATCTTGTTCAGAGCTACATGTGACCAAATGACTCTTTTTCATGTTCGATACATTCTTATCCAAAAGCAATGTCAGTATCACCAGCAAGTCAGAAACTCCTGCAGCCCTTCATCTAGCCAACATCGCAAACCACTGCAAAAACATAGCATTGAGAAATATGTCGGGTTGTTTACTATGAGCAGCTTGTAACATGGTGTCACACATTCATCAACAGCTGTTGAGCTCCATTACCATGACAGCAGCTATCATCACCACCACTAGGGCACGTAATGTCTTCACAGTATTCTGACATTCTTACCTGACCTCCAGGCCCGCCGCAGGAAAGCAAAGGCAAAGGAGAGAGCTGCCCTGGAGCCAACTCTGGCCAAACCTTCAACACCTTTACTGGCCGGACGAGGGCTAAAAAAAACAGAACAAAAAAAAAAAACACACAGGATTAACACAAGATTCATGTGTGAGTGTGTTTAAGAGGCCTCCATAAGGAAAACACAGTGTGCATTCACACAAGGTTAATCCTGCAAGCTTTAACTCAGATAAGCACATACCATAAAGAAACAGTGCTGTGTTTTGTACTCTCTAACTTTCCTGGCTCAATCAATAGTTCACATTGATTAGTTACCTCTTATTGTCAGCAGCAGGCAGTGGTGGACTGGGGGGCGTCTTCCAGCGGACCTTGTACTTCTCCTCCATCATGCTGTGGCTCAGAGAGATGAGGTAGCGCTCCAGGATGACTAGCCGCTGGCGCAGGCGTTGGGCAGACAGGGTGCTTTTGGCCATCTGAGCCGAGAGTTTCTGCTGGTCATCTACCAGGACCATCAGACAGTCCTTCAATTCAGTCTCATCTAAACACACCCAAGGGAAAGAGCAACGAAAACATAATCATCATAATGGACCTCATTTGTCACCTACAATTACTTCTCACAGAAAGATCATTAAACTTGCCCACTTGCAAGTCATTGTATTACTAAGCTGTGAAAAATTAATCTACATTTGTGACATGTGTAAAACTAAAGCATAAGGTGGACTTAAAGGGTCCATTATAGTTTAAAAACATATCAGAAAATAGATAAAGATAAAGCTGCTTTCAAAGCCATTGTAAAATACTTTATAAACACACACCTGTGACCACATTACACCAGTTATACTGCGCCAAACAAATTCTTTCAAAATGTCAGATTTTGTTGTGATTTACTGGGTGGGCTAAGCATGGTCGAGTGGCAGAAAAGATGGACAGGACAAAGGAGGAAGGATTTTAAGAAAGCAGAAATGCTGACATTAATGACCAGATAAACAGATGATGTGATCTATTTGCTGTTTTCAGGTGTGCTGAGAAGAATCTGGATATTGAAACAATTACTAAAAAATAAGCTAAACCAGGCTGACAGTAATTGCGCCACTGTGAAAAATGGTAAAGGTGAACCATATGGTTCCTGCAGTTATGTTAGCCTACGTGCAAGGCCTACCCAACACATCAGCGATCCACCAATCAGCCAGTCTTGAACAATGTAACTATCAATTTCATGTTTTTATTTGTAGCCTATTACGCTCACCTTTCTCTGTTATGTTTTCAGTTGCCAACAATATAATTTTTGTTACAGCTTGGTTCCTCTAAACTAACAAAATGATATTGCTTCTGAGTAACAACAGCTAGGAGAAATATCTTTAAGCAACAACACTCCTTAGCTGCTCTAAAACCAATGTAAACCATGGTCTCTTGAGGCTGATTGCTTTATTTTACCACCCATAAGAGTTGGGCCAAAGTACGATGCCATTGTCTATCTTTGATGGCTGACACGTCATCAACTACTGCGTCCTCTACCATTGTATCATCGTGGTTTAGAAGCCTTCGTTCCATTTTGGAGATATGACAGAGAAAATAAAAAGAAGCTGCAGCTGCTGTCACTGCACAACATTGTACATCTCATTTATTATTTTCTCATTAAACCTGCCCAGTCAGGTGAACCCACAATGCTCAGTTACACTGGTGGCACCTGTGTTATTTTTTCGGTGCTTTTAGTGTGCGTCGTTGAGTCATGCTGCCACTTGTTTTCCTAGCTTAGCTTCCACAGCATAGCTAGCTGGCTAACATTGTTTCAAGCTTAACACAACTAAGTTGCAGAGTGAAAGTGGGAAGCACTAGTGACTACAGCGGTGAGCAAGTTGGCTAAGAAAAGAAAAACCAATCCGCTATCTGCAGTGTTTCACTGTAACAGTAACAAAAAGCAGACACTTGAGGTTTAAATAACTTTGACTTGATTTACAATGTATTTTGTGTATATATCTCTGTACTTTTCTGTTTACCAATATAAATAAACCATAGATAAAAATACACTTTTATCTAAAGTAAGTACACTGCAATAAGTGATGAAACACCATTTTCTACCATTAAATCTTCATTCCACTAGTAGCATTGGTTTTTTCAAAGAAAGGGTCCTATGACACTTATGCTTATTGCTTGCAGTCTTGACTGTTCCTTAATGAAAAAAAAAAAAAGAATATTCACTACATTCAATATTTCCCCCACAGGCCTTTATCACAAACAGTCCTTTGTTCTGATCCGGTTCAAAAGAAAATGCTTTATTATGTGTCCATACAGCAGTGCTGCAGGGAAGACAAGATGGGCCAAAATAGCAGGTCTGAAATCCACTTAAGCTTTATGTAAGCCTGACTGGCCTGAGGTTGTATGAGCCACACTACAGTCAGCTGTGCTCAGCTGTCAGGACAGATATGTATCCCACTCAGTCTCAAACTATTTATTATACATTACCCGTGGCTAGAAAGCAACTTGCGCTAGAGAACTACCAAATTCATAGTAACTCCTTACAAACAATCTAGCATGGAATAGAGTGGTTGCAAGCACATTCAGTGCTAAGAATATGAGCAAATCTATCATATGTGGCTGCACTATCCTGCTTTCAAAACAATAGGTTGGGTCGGGGCTCTAACTGCTGAGATCAACATGTTCCAGATATCTGACCACTCAATGGAAAAGCAGGAAGTATGCTGTTTGAACTTTAAGCATCAATGACAGAGCACTCGTCCATGTAGCGATCCAGTTTCACTCACTGTACAATCAGACCAGTGTGATTTCCTGACTCAGTCAATAAAGAAAAAAAAAAAACAGACAGAGAAGCAGCCAAGTAGCTACTAGCAACGCCTGCATTCACTAAGCATGCAGACCCCCTCTCACGCCCCCCTTGCTTATCTCCCACCACCACAACACTGTCCCACCCAGTCCCAGTAAACACAGTCAGGGTGAGAGACGCTACACCATGCTGGGCCACATTATAACGCCTACCAAGATTACACTCCGAGGGGTAAAAATAACCACTCAGACCTTCAAACTGCAAGTTGTCATTTCAGAGTTTCCACACCTCACGTGCCAGAAAAACATGCGCTCTTCAGCAGGGCCTGTCGGACGTGAAATTGATAGACACAGAGGATGCACATGTGTCGAAATGGTCAGTATCACTGTATCTAGTCGACATTTAGGTGTTGTGAAACTGTCTGCTTCCAGCATGGTATTAATTACCCTGACCTGTAAACAGAAAAGTGTAAAATAACAACAGCCACAGCAGGAGGAGAGGACAGCATCGTAATAGTAGACCACAACAAGGTATTTTGCAGCCTGTCACATCTTAACTTTGTTCAGGTAGCCCTCTCACCTGGCTGCCGCCCCCAGTCCCAGGTCTCGATGATGGAGTGATGCACAGATGTTGAAGTCTCCTCCTCCTCTTTCTTCTCCTTGTCATTGGGTTCATCCTTCTTCTGAGCTCCAAAGCAGTCAGTGCAATCCTCTGAAATCATCAAATGAAATCCTGACATTAACCTTCTGTTCCATCATAAAGGTTAAAGTTCTAACTGTGTCCGTGGCTCACAGGGAGAAAAAACATATACAGTCCAGCAGCAATGTGTGTAAGTGGGAATAAAAATCATAGAGGGTAAATGGGCATTCTCTCATACCTGGGTGAGCTGATTCTTCTCCATTGAATATTATCTCTTCATCTTTTACCATTTCATTCCACATCTCACTCAGTCCTTCTGGAGAGAATGCCCGCTGCCAAAGGAAACAGACAATCAGCACAGCACATTCATAAAATCAAATGATGTGTTTGCTTCGCAAGTTCTGCATAACAATGTCACAGACAGTACATTATCACATTATGAGCGCCTTATAATTGCAGCTAAAATTAATCCAGTAAACTTGGGTTAGCTTGTTTTTGTGTTACGTCATAAATACACTTTAAAATAGCAATGTCCATTTTTGTTCTTTGCTTGCATTTCATTCCTCTTTAGATTTTCAAATATATGTATCGAAGACAAATTCTTCCATCACTTTTTAAAGGTTAAACAGTCTTCATAACCAAGTTAAGAAAACTAACACCAAAAAATTAATATTGATTAAGGTTAAGTATCAGTACTTTTTCAATACCACATGTTAAAAACAATATCCTTTAATTATAGTATTGAAAGCCACAAAGCTATAAAAAAAAGATTTAAGAGCTCATATCAAACTTCAGTTCAGTTCAGTTCGCTTCATTCTCCTGCATGAAGTTTGGCTGGCAGCAGTTTTCACTGACATTTTATGTACCAGCACTGTATGCATAGGACTTTTTAAAATCTTTTTGCTGTGGTATCAAATGAGGTATCAAGTATCATTTTTCTATATTAGTATTGTATCCAAAGTTTAAAATTAATACTATGAAACTAAAACTAATACTGACTATAAATAGAGAATGAGAGTACAAAATCGCTGCTTTATCACCGAGGTCCAACTGATTCAACATCTGCTTTAAAATTCTCTGTCATCAGACGAGCAGTACACCAGTCATGCTTTGCTTTTCTAAAAAATACTCACGAGTGGAAAGCCAACTCCTGCTTTCAAGGATCTAAGGTCTTAAATGTCAAAAACATGTTAGCTCACACAGATGACACCAGACCAGACACACAACACTAAAGCTGCCTTCAGCACTGCGGAGAGCTCTAACAACAGGGAAAACACGACACCCTTCCCCATTTTAGTCCTCATTTAGTCGTGCAAATCAAATTTCAAGTTTAGGGTGAGTCCAGACATGCGGCAATTTGTGGAGCTGAGAGCAGACGGTCTGTTACACTGTCAAATTTGTAGCATGAAATAGTGGATTCACAGTCTTATATCAGTGTCATCGACATCTGTCATATACTGATAATTACAACCAACATGACTTTGTTTTCACAACAGAGTTTTTTTTTCTGAAACTGTTTTGACCCAAACTTGCTAGAATATTAGAGGCTACACCTCTCTACACATTACAGCAAAAACAATAATCATCTGTCAAAGAGGTTTGATACAGCCTGCAGGCCAGTAGTTGCAGTTTGTAAATATAGCCCTTATAGTTCAACACTGTTTGATTATGACAATGTTAAAGTAGCAGAACTTGGAGTGTTTATGCCAACAAGTGTAATATGCATTCACTTTCTGGCACTGTAGAAACAAAATGTTTAAGAAAAAACATTTAAGTCATAACTGCAGCGTCAAGATTTACATGTTTTGTACAGCTGGTTCCCAACATGACACACCACATTCACACAAACAAGCAGTCTCTAAAAAGGAACTCAGCGATATAATCTTTTCAGATAGCAAAAAAACAGTTGGGACTTCTGCAGCAGACACAGATGAATGTATTCAATAATCAAAGATTACAACATTTTCTAAGCTAATAGAGGAACATATAAAGTTTCAACTAACTGACTGATGAAAAATATTGTTTAACTTTGCAGATTCTCATTTATATCCAGTCATATGTGAGTGAGCCAACAAAACATAATGCTGCCCTCGTCATCTGAAAGGGCTAGGGATGCACAGATTTATCGGCTGATATTTACCTTGTTGGTTGCCATCAGCCTATCAGCAGCTTTTTTTTTTTTCTTTATGCACTCACTAAATTTTGCATTGGTTATCTGCGGTCAAATACTGACAACAGTAGCTAGCATACCTTGCTGCTGTTTCAGAGAAGAAGCCATTGGCTGGACACAGCTCTGGTATTACTTAAAAGGGAAATGGGGGCCATATTTTTTCTAAAAATGATTTGGTTTCCCTGGCAGAAAAAAGGAATAAATCCAAATTGTTATTGAAAACATTTGTATCAGCTCAGAATTTCACAATTGGTCCAGCACTAGAAAAAGCAATAACATTCCCCTGATTGACTCCTTTATGTAAACATACCTGTAAGTCTATCTTCAGCCATTTGTCATGAAATCTCAGCTGAGCATCGAGGGTAAAAGATGGAGAAGGCATCTTCCCCTCTCCTCTCCTGGCTGCAAACGCAGCCAACCTGCAAGATAAGGAGATGAAAGGCTTTGTTATGATAAGACAAATTAAAAAGTCGAAGTCAGCCGAGATCAGCTAATAATGGCTGGCATTATGAGGTCCCTGTGAATTACGGGGGGTAAAGCGTTCTCCCTAGCATTAGCTACATCAAAGTTTTTTATTGCAGTTGAATAAAAACGCAGATCTATCTGATTCAAGGTGAAAACTTTAAACACTAGTACATTAACAACTAAAATGACCTCAAACTTACACATTGAGGGAAAATCAACATAACTAACTAATTATTACCATCCACAAGTAAACAGAAGGGAAGCCTTATGCCAGTTTCCAAAACACAGGACTGCATCACTCCAATTTCAATGACAAATCTTACAATACAGAATTAACAGTAAACACGAACTAGGTGATATCCAAATATTGCTGTTTTTTATCGCGAATGTTTCGGTTTAAGTAACATTAACTACACAGAATGTTTGCTTAACTAGGTCAACCTTTTCAATTATATATGCTATTATAGCTGTGATTATTCTTGATCTTAATCTAAAATTACTATTGAGACACCTAACTATAAGTTGTACCTTGCATTAGCTTCATTAAAATGATTAAAGCTAGAATTTCAGGCCAAAGATGTAGGCTATCCATAACTCTAACGTTACATGAGAGGTTGGAAGGAAAACGAGAATATCATAGCATTAAATGCTAACAAGGGCACAGTCTCTGTTAACCTTGATAAAGTGGTTATAACCAGGTTATCATATATGAACAGACACTCGTCCAGCGGGTAACAACACACACTGACACAGCATCAATTCGCTCATAACGCAACACCTAATGCTAGGTAACGTTCACATTAGCTTGGCGGCTAAAGCTAACTACTTAGCTTGCTAGACAGCTAATACTAACAGAAGGTTAGCTTGCTAACGCTAAAACCAGCTCTCATCATCCAGGCAACGATGAACAAGCCTCTGTGTCATGACACTGAACCGAACGAGGTTCAGCGAACTGGCCAGTTCTGCAACACAACGGGCAACATGTAATTTTGCACAATAAATATCTAATTTACCTGCGGTCTCGTCTCAAGCTATTCTCGTCCCCTCAGCTGCTTTGCTGCATTAACAAGACGTTCATAATGGTCTTGATTGACAGGTCGCTTTAACGGCACGAGGCATGGAAACAAACTACGTACATAGTCGTAACTGGGAGAGTCAATGCGATTGATATACACCGCAACAGCCCGCTGGGGTGGGGCTTCGCATGCAATCAGATGCGTTGCTCACAGAGGCAACTCCGCCCGCTCGTGCTAAACAGTGTCATGAAATGAGCGCTACTTTTGGATTCGAGGCGGGACATAGGAGGGGCGGGGTTGGCCGAGAATGAAGGCAAACTGTCCGGTAGGTGGCGGTGTGTCTAAAGGAATGGGTGGAGATATTTATTTCACAGTGGGTTTATTTAGCATTTCATAAAGTTTTAGATGTTCATTCAATCAAAGAGGTTATTTATTTAAAAATAATTCGATAACATTGACATTTAAAACCATTATCATGCTTAAATATAATAGAACTTTTTCACTGCAGCCATGTTGACATTAAATAGTAGGGTAAACACAGGTGATAAATGGGACTATTTAAGTTTATTTTACTTAGTTTAGGTTGTGGCTTGATTTAAATAGCTTACTTTATGTTTGCCCTTTGACCCCATGGTGGCTTGTTTGCTCACTTTTGTGGATTACATGTCTTTTGTATTTGGTTATGTATAATGCTTACTGAGGTGAGATTCCTTTTTTATAAACCTCACCTGCACAATTTGCTTCTTCTTTTTTTCTCTTGTTGATATATTTGTCATGTTAGTGTGCAAATAAAATACAATAAAATAAAATAAAATAAAATAAAAGTTCCTGTCCATGTAAGTCAAATAGAGTCAGGTGCAAGACTTTGCTACACCAAAATGGCACTTTAATTTCTATCATTGGTAACACCTGTATTTATCCTACTATTTCATATCATTATGGCTGCTGTGAAAAAGCTCTATTGAATAAAACTGTTTTGAAATGAATATCGTATAATTTGGCTGTATGATGTTTCCATTTGTTGTTTTATCTGTCTGCTGCTTTATTATCTATTTGCCATAGACCATCTAACCAATATCACTTGTCTACAATTTAGGCAGAAAATTGGGTTCCTTGTGATTAATGAAATACTTCTTCTTCTGGTCATGAAGAACATAATCTTAGGGCGGTTGAATGCTCATTTTTATAATGCATCATGTTTTCCACAACAGACAAAAGAGATATTCCAGAAGAAGGATCAGTGAGATAGCTGGATCTGTTAAACCAAAATTCAACAAATATAATCTCAGTAATCCATCATGAGGGGATTATTGGACCTCCAGGGGCCCAAGTTGAAGGTCAGTATGCCAAGTCCTCTGTGAAGATTTCTCATTACAGACTAAAAGGGTAACATCTCTCTCTGACAAACAAATGGCTTTAACATTTAATTTAAGGGTAAGAAAGAAGCTATTGTGACACACTTAAATAGTGTTTATCCCCTCAAGGTTTTATGCATAAAGTTAAGGACTGGTTTGGTTTAGGTTATGTAATGATACAATAGAATATAAACTAAGCCCAGAGTTTATACAAAAACATGTTTAATTTGAGCATTTGTTGTCTTGCTTAAAGACATCCCAGCAGTAGGCAGATGCATGGTGAGAGATCTAGATCAGTATTTTTGCTCAAGGGGATATATTTGTGTCCTCTGAAAGGCTGAGGACTAACCTTTAAAATGAAGAATATGACTCACAAGGCAAGCAGCTCTTACTCAGTGTGCAGGACCCTCTCCTTTCCTTTTTATTTGTACTTTCCAAAACTGATAATAGCACAGCAGAGGATAATAGCCAACAGCTACTGCTATGAAGTGGTCCCTTTAAACTGGGCTTAAAATGCAATTTCATTGATTGATAGTGAAATGCAATACTGAATTGTGACTATTTCAGACACACAGAAAATATAAACAAACAAAATCTCATTGCAACGTGGTGCGACTTTTCATAAGCCATTTGGGGTTAAAACTTTATAATTTAGGTGAAGTGCAGTGAGAGCGTGACAGATGCTGGGATGGTACAGCCGGGTGCTCCAGGAATCGCGCATGCGCACCGTCTCACTTCCTGATACAAAGTTGGACTGTTTGACACTCAGTCATTCTGCTGGTGGAGCTAAAACCTGACAAACAACAGATACAGTAATGACTATTAGCTCCGAGCCAAATGGCGCTTCGTTGCCCGTAGCTGGAATAGTGATAGCAGTGTTATCAAGTTTCATCAATGGGTCGACATTTGTGCTCCAAAAAAAGGGAATATTACGCTCCCGCGACAGAGGTAGACAGAAACAGGAGATAAGTAGACGGACATTAGCTTAGCTTTGAGAATATCTACATGGGTCGAAGTGTTGAAGTTGTATAAATCACATCAATAAGTTAGATAAAGGATCGTAAGCTAGAGACTAAACTGTCTACTATGTTCTCCATAGGAGGCTCGTACCTCACAGATGCGGTGTGGTGGGCTGGCACATTGTGCAGTAAGTATAGCGCCATCTGTCGGCTGTGGATGCACAAATCACTTTACGCTACAAATGTCATCCTGAGCTCTCTGCAGTGTGTCCTTTTCTTTTTCATTTATTTAAAACATTACTCTCCATGAGTGTTTTAATGTGTTGACACTTCTATTTATGAATCTCAATAGTGGTTGTTGGTCAAATTGGGAATTTTCTGGCGTACAACGTGGCCCCTGCTGTGATAGTGACACCATTAGGAGCCCTGGGAGTGTTATTTGGGTAAGTTTTTTTTTTTTTTTCTTAGACATTGTGATATGATTTGATCAGACTAGAAACACCATACAGTGTATACAGCAACATACTGTATTTTTTAGGGATGTAACAACATATCAAATATCATGATATTGCAATAATAAAATGTCTTAATACTACTGAGCTGTGATTATATCTACTGTGATATTGCATGGCTAAGTATTTTATTTTAATATTTTTTTGTTAATATTATAAAATGACTGCTACTGGCTGCTGCATTCTTGTTTTGCAAACATACATACATAATTCAAGCAGTAATTGCCAGATACAATTCATGCCAATTTTTTTGCACATGCTTAGGTCATGGCTGGCTTTTATGTTTGTTTGTTTTTTGTTTGGTTCTTATACTCATAAGAAGAACTATTTTCAAGAGATTTGTACTTATATCTGAGTCTTTGCAGACAGTAGCCGATCAGACAGATTTGTTACCTCAGACACTATAAAGTTGTGGTTAATTACTTATCTTTGTGCAGTCATTTTTAATATGAAAGTTCATACAGTCTTAATTAGGGCTGCATGATTAATAGTAAAAAAAAAAGTGATGCAATTCATACATTTATGCGATCTCATTTCTGTAAGATGACTATTCACTCACTTCTATAGAACAAACACACCACATCACAAAATCCCAGCCGTCAGGCCACACAAACCTCAATAGCGCAAATGTTATACACTGCATTGCCATTTTTTTAATATTCAGCAACATTTAGTTAAAGTAAGAGAGCAAAAGAGACTCAAAGTAGTCCAGCACTTATGTTATGTCATCTGTTTGAAGCCCTGTCTAGACACAAAGTGTCTCAGACACATTTTTGTTACTTAAGCATCTACAAAATGTTTTGGTTCAAAAAATAAGAATCATGTGGAAAAAATTGTGATCTCAATTCTGCAAGAATCTTTTCAGCTCTAGTTTCATTCACTCTGTATTAGAGCTGTCACAATATCAGATCTTTATTCAATTACTCAGTTTGAAAAAAATCTGATAAATTCATTCTAACATTGTTTTGTGTGTTTGGTCTCTTTTTTTGGCAACTGAATTACACTCAAAATAGCAGTGCAGGGAGGCTAAGAGAGAGTCTGTAACCATAACTGTACAAATAACATACAGAAAGTGCAATTTCACTTAATGGATGGTGAAAAGGCAAATAGATGAACTGATAAACAAAAGATTCATGCGGCCTAACAGTATTGTCATATGTATATTATTTACATTATATCAATATTTCATTTCTCATCAATACCAGTATATCGCGACACCCCTACTTTGTATCAATTATGTTGCTCCCATGACATTGAAACATCATGTGCTGCTTTAATCTCATTGTGTCACTGTATTGTTTTTCATTTACCAACCACGAAAGTTCAGAGTCAGGACTGAAAACTATTACACTGTATAACATTTTCATGATTCCATTAATTGCCTTGCATATCTTGCGACAAGTTGCTTTGTTTGTGTGATGCAGGGCTGTGCTGGCTTCTTGGGTCTTAAAGGAGCACTTAAACATCCTGGGAAAGCTTGGCTGTTTGTTGTGCTGCTGTGGCTCTGTTGTGCTTATCATTCATGCCCCTAAAGCAGCCGCTGTAACGTCAAGACTGGAGTTAGAGGAGAGGCTATCGGACCCAGGTGACAAAGTCAAGTTTGTTTGTGATTTTGCTTTATTGACTCTAGTAATTATGAAATGTGTCCCCAACAATTAGTAAAAATGAAAGTACACTGTCAAATTAGAAGCAGGCCAGTAAAATGTCAGGTATACAATATAATGGCATTAAAATGACGATATCGTTTCTCATCCTGCAGTGTTTGTGTTTTATGCCCTCTTGGTGGTCCTGCTGTTGGTCATACTAATTGTGTGGATCGCTCCATCTCACGGCTCATCAAACATCATGGTGTACGTCGCCATATGTTCCCTCTTTGGAAGCTTCACAGTTCCGAGCAGCAAAGGACTCGGCCTGGTCGCACAAGACGTCTTTGGGGAAGGGTCCTCGAGCAGCAGGGCTCTGGTTCTCTTCCTGGGCCTGCTGGGGACGCTGGCTGTCAGCATCCTGATACAGTTCTTCTTCATAAACAAGGCCTTGGAGTGTTTCAGCTCCAACATGTTTGAAGCCGTATACTATGTGACTTTCACGTCCGTTGTCATTCTCGCTTCTGCTCTGCTCTTCAGGGAGTGGACCACACTAACTTTGGCTGATGGCCTTGCCATCCTCTGTGGTTTGGCGACAGTTTGTGTTGGGGTCATTTTACTCCGCATTTCCCAGGAGGCTTTGATCACCTGGAAGAAGAAGACGGACTGATAGAGATGCCTTGACATGGACATAACTTTTGTGCCATACTGAATTTCTCTTGACACAGACTCTATACTTGATTTGTTCTGTCAAAAATACAGATTCTCCTCTTACCTGTAGTGCTATTCATCCATCCAGATTGTTTTGGTGTGAGCTGCTTAGTTTTTGAGATATCAGCCATAGAGATGTCTGCCTTCTCTCCAGTATAATGGAACTAAATGGCTCTTGGATTGTGATGCTCAATCGCCAAAAAAATACATTTAAAAAACTCAACAGTAATGTCTCTTTCATGACAACTCTATGGCTAATATCTCCAAAACTCAGCAACTCACACCAAAACAATCTAGATAGATAAATAGTACTATAGTTAAAAGGAAACCTGCGTATTTTTGATTTTGGGGTGAACTGTCCCTTTAAGTGACCAAAGCTACAGTGTATTTATAACTACTTTCGCTTAACATTTCACTTAAATCTCTTCACTTCTTATGGAACAGTTATTGTGTGATAATAATCATTCTTTATTTAATTTTATTAATACTCAAGAATGCAGTCTCATCATCATGAGACACTCAGCTATAGACTTGAAACAGTTCATTAGTCAACTTATTGATTTGAATTGGTTAAATAGGAACTGAAAATATTCTATTTACTTTCATGTAGAGTGTTGCCCTCAAGGTTTTAGACTGTATTAGTGTAGAATCACTAATATCACTATATCACTATATCCAGTGTGCTTCTCAATAATTCAGTGTAATTTCAGAGGCAGTCTCTACAGTGCAGGAGTTGTACATTAGATGAGTATCAATAATGACTGAATGTTGTGTCCAATGGATGGATTTGTATGGTAGTACCAAATCTAAACTTTGTTCTGTGGCCAGTAGCTGTTTTCTCATGACAAGTTGTGGCTACAGGTTATACATGTGTAATTAAAACATCATTTTGGATTATTTATTTACATTGTAAAATTGTTAACACTAATTTCTACTAATGTATGTGTCATTTTTGTGCTGACTTTGGCAAACATTTGTCATACTGAAGGGTCCATGAAAAACACTGTCCTTACAAGTTCTGTGAGTGCTTTCTTTGATGAAGGTTTGGTTACCTTGCTTGATTTGTAAATTATTAAATTAAACCAATCCTACCATCACCTTTAACATATTTTTAGCTTTGCTTTTTAGATTAGAAAATAGATTTACTTTGTAAAACACAGGACTCATAGGCCCACTGTCTTTTTTCTTTCAACTTTATTAAGAAAGTACATTAATTACATGGAGTGTATTATTCATTTTCCATTTTTTGTTGTAGATACTTCATAGTGTAAACATAATATAAAAAATAAATTAATTGTGCAACAGATAAGAGAAAAGACAAAAAGACAAAATTAAGCTTAAGAGTCTGCTAAACAATTTCAGTAAATTTGAAATGTCTCAATTAAAAAATATAAAAGGGTATTCATTCTTTCCAGCAATGGCATTTTATGGATATATATTTTGCTGATATTGAATTAATTAAGTTTCATCAAATTGCCACGGTTTAAGAGTATCTCATATTCGTATTGTCATTAAACTAACAGACCTTTTTCAGCCCCTTTTGAAATAGTAGTGTAAACACAGATGTTACCAATGATACTAATATTCAGTGTAGCAGAGCCTTTCAGGTGAGTAAACAAAACTGTTTTGCCTGAATTGGACAGCAACATAAAGCTGTAAGGTGTAACATTTCTACATTAAAATATCTTTTTTTTAAAAACACTGGATATATTACATTATCCCAAATGTTTCCAACAATGTTAAAACCAGAAATCTGTAATTTATTCAATGAAATGTGTGTTCCCTATGAGCCGCTGGTTGCTATAGCTTCCATACCGACATGAAATAATCAACAAAGAAGAAACTGGAAAGTGCCGTCTGCTTTACTGGCGCAACGTTGCAATGCCTTCAATTGAACACTAGATGGCAGTAGCCAACTACAGAAATTTGTTAGGACTCCCACTGTGTGGCTCTACGAGTTTGACCTACAGGTCAAGTGTGTGTGTGTGTGAAGGAAAATTCTTGAGCTGAGCAGAAAGTCAACCATCATAAACAGACATTCTGACATGTGACAGAAGGAAAACACAGGTGTAAATAATTCAATTAATGACGGTTGTATGGATAGATTGAATTCCATTTAGCTGCTTCAAGTTCAGGGACCTGGTATAACACATGCTGGCTCACTGTCACACTGTCATGGTGTATACGTGAGTATAACTGAGCCATGGACCTTTTTCACAGCCATATTGATGTGAAATAGTAGAATAAACACAGGTGCTACAAATGATAGTTAATTTAGTGTAGCAGAACCTTTCCAATGAGCCAGCATGCACAGTAGCAGCGCCCTGACTCTGAACCTTAATTAGCATCATTGGTAACACCTGTGTTTATCCTGCCATTACATATCAATATGGCTGCTATGAAAAAAGGTCTATTGTTAATATCATTGGTAACATCTGCTTTGCCTGCTATGACAATTCAACATGACTTTTCATTAGTCCACTTTTACTTTATGAAAATTTCTGCCATTTTTCTGGGAGAAGTTTGCATTTTGTTCACTTTTCAAGACTGCACAGGCTATCACCTTGTCATTATCAGTAACAGTGAGTTTGCACTACTTGTTGAAATATAAAGAATTGCGTCTGGTGAAGAAACCATGTCAAGGGTCATGTTGTCAGTGGTCAAACAGTAAATATGACTGTGTGCTTTATTAGATACCCTTTCTGGGGATTCCCTGTTTTTCTGGTTATTAGTCAAAGACATTAAATGATTAAAATGATGCATGGCTTTCAGTTCCACCATTTTTTCAATTATTCAAATAACTGTATCTATGACTATCTTCACATCTGCAGGCCACAGCTATTTCCCTGTGTAATATCTCTGTCAATTGCCCTAGCAGAGGGCCAAAGACAGAATGTGAAATCGTTCTCATTGAATGTATTAGATTTAAAAAGGGCAATTCATCCCAAAATTAAAATACACATATTTTCCCCCTGGCCTGTAATGCTGTTTATCCATGAAGAATTTTTGGGGAAAAAGCAAGCAAGGAGGCTGGATAAGCTTGTGAAAAAGGCTGGCTCTGTGATCGGAGTAAGGATGGACTCTCTGGAGGAAGTTGTGGAGAGAGACACAATGAGGACGGTGGAGGCCATCCTAAACAACATGGATCATCCACTGCATAACATCTTGATGGACCAAAGAAATAATGGTGGTGGAAGGCTTCTCTCTCTTCGTTGTAGGACAGAGAGATACAGAAGATCTTTCATACCAACTGCCATCAGACTCTATAATTCTTATACAAATAGATGAGACTACAGACAAATGAATTTCCCCTTGGGGATCAATAAAGTATTTCGTATTCGTATTCGTATTCGTATTCGTATTCGTATTCGTATTTTTGGTGTGAGCTGCCGTTTTTTGGAGATATCAGCCATAGAGATGCTTGGCTTCTCTCCAATATAATGGGACTAAACGGCACTAGTCTTGTGGTGTTCAAAACACAAAAAATAAATTTGAAAAATTCAAAACCAGTGTCTCTTTCCAAAAATCATGACCCAGTTACTCAATATAATTCAGACTTTGTCTGCACAGGGACATGGAGGAACTATTTTCTTTCTATTAGAAAGAAAGTAGTTCTGGTAGATTCTACTTCAGAAAGAAAGTTGTTCCTACATGAAACTGCTCACAATAAGGTCTGTGGATCATTTTGAGTAACTGGGTCATGATTTCTGGAAAGAAACAGACATTGCTGTTGTGTGCTGGTGTATTTTTTGGTGCTTTGAGCACCACGAGACTAGTGCCACTTAGTCCCATTATACTAGAGAGAAGGCAGATGTCTCTTTGGCCGACATCTCCAAAACTCTGCAGCTGAGATCCAAACAATATCGATGGATAAATAGCAGGCCAAAGGAAGAATACTTTTGATTTCAGGGTGAAATGTGCCTTTAAGCGTTAGGGGGGGTAGGTGACTCTGGAGAGTTTTAACTCTCAAACAGTGCATGCTGGGAAGTCTGTTAATATGCTGATCATGTTTTTTTTAGAAACTTCTTTTAATGAGTTGACTGAACTTTGCACAGTACATTCAGTCAACTCATTATTTCAAGTCAAAAGACATCAAGTCAGAAGAACTCATGTTTATAACTTCTGAGTACTAGATATTTTAAGTTTAATTAACTTGAATAAATAAAACATGTATGTTTATTGTTATTTAGTTAATGAGAAAAGATTAGTTGATTCCACTAAATCCCTGTATGACTTTTTTAATGTATTGTGAATCCAAAGAAAATCAAAATACCTTCTGCTCTGCCCCTTCTGATATCAGTGACAGTGATTCATGTTTATCTTAGTATCACTGACATTTCAGCACCTGATTGTGCACTATTCACTTTACAATCCCACAGAGGACAAGTCAGGAACATCTTCATTTACATACACCTGGGCCATAAAGTGTTATATAAAACATTCCTGCATGCCGAGGCATGATCACTAAATTCCCCAGCTGTGCTCACTCACTCACTCACTCACATACACCTGTTGGTATGTTGCTTCAACTGAGACCTTGTAAAACCCTCATGACAAGCATTCTTTGGATATCATTGCTGACTAGTTCAGAAAACGATGTGGGTTGTTATGACATGTAGGTTCTGGAGAATTAACTTTTAGAAGTAAGAGGATACAAGGGAAATGTCAACAAGGAGTTTACAAAGAATGATGTGAATTGCACAGAATGAGGCAAGCTGAGACTAAAGTAGTGTGACAGCCAAGTATTAACATGGGGTCTGCTGATAGGGGATTTTCAGGGGAAAATGCAGCCAACAGCTTTCTGTTATTCATCTTCTTAGAATTAATTCTTTAGCTTCTGGTGTTCTTGTGATCACTACCATCCCACTTATTCATTTGTCTACACTGTTAATTACTCACTAGCATTGTAGACTTAAAGCACTCGGCTTTTCACAGGTAAGCAGCTTGCACCTGGCTACACCGTGTTTGATCTTTACCGCTGACTCAGGTGCCATTGTGTTCATTTAGCCTGGAGATTGTCGTCCACAGCACGTCTCTCTGTGTTGCCTCAGACACAGAATGTTTTGACTCACGCATGTAGTGAATCAGTCTTTCTGGATTGTGCAGCTCAGTTGATTCAGTGGAAACAGCTGGCAGTCCGAGACTGGAACCAGCCACTCAGCCGTGGTGAACCTGGTGCCTCATGCATGTTTCATGAAGAACACTGCCCTAGATGCTGTTTGTTGGCATAAATGTGGAAGCTGTGAAGGCAAGACGTGGGCTGAGATCAGGGCTGAAGGTGAAGATTAGTGGCTGGTCTGAGGACAGGGGTGAGGGTTACATACCTTCTATTGAACCATATACGTCATTTGGAACCTATGTATTTAGGTGTTTTGGGGCAAGTCCAGGTTAACTTTCAGGGAATTCAAGACAAATGCAGTTCAGATTCTATCATAGTCACATTTCAAGATCTTGAGGGCAGGTCCAATCAGGTCAAAAGTCTTCATAAGTATATTTGCAAGTCAAGAAAGTCTTTCAGGTCTCTGAATTTTAATGATCAAAATGACATGGCTTTAGAACATTTTTCTTTCAATACAATACAATAGTGTTTTTGCACCAGCTGATACTAAATCACCAAAGCATGTCAATGCATATATTTGCAGACCTTTCCAGACCTTTAAATCTGCCCACTCCACTAGTTGATGGGGAAGGAGCGTAACAAGTTGACAATTCAGTCTGATATCAGGTAATGCATAAATAATAACTGAATACTGAAGCCTGCCTAGTCCTGTCTTATTTGTTTTTCTATTGTTCTTGGATTTAACTTCACCAAAACTTGAGACATCTTTACTTTTTCTTCCACGTCTCAAATCTCAAGTAATTTCTATCAGGAGTGAAGTCTAAATTAAATCAAGTTTAGACTAAAGTTGTTCCTTTTGACGTAATGATAACGCTGGTTTTGACTTACAGTCCGCTAAACAGGACTGATTCATGAACAGAAGATGCCTGGATGTGACTGTCCTCCTGATATGGTGATGCTGTTTTGTAGTATTAGTTTTATAACTGTAAATTTAACTGCGTGAGTTGTTATATTTGCAATAACAGTTATAATCAGCGCTGTAATCAGTGGCAATGTACAAATAAAATTGTTATGTGTGCAATATGCTGAGCTCCACCATCAGAGACATACTGTATGATGTGACTATGACTGAAGAAAAGAGACCCTGGCTGTGTTCCTAAGTAATCATCTAGGAGCCAACCATGGGACACACACCCAGACTTGTCATGTCGTACTGGTGGCTTCATATGATGGTCACCTCCAAAAAAAAAACCCACCCACGTAAGTATAGTGCTGATCATCGGGGATTGTAACACCCAGTCCTATCAGTTGAATCTGTTATTGTTGTGACTTAAGCCATGAATCCAAGTTGCAAGTCTGCAAGGTCCGTATTAAAATTAGACGGGTTGCACCAAACTTTACAGCAGTATTAATAAATTTTTTGGCCTTTTTGGACTTGGTGGCAGCGGAAATACATAAACTGACATATTATTACTGAACAAAGTCACCATGGCAAACATGTTAGCAAACAACTGCCTAATTGCACATTCAGCAACAACACTAGCATTCATTTGAAGTTGTGCTTCTGGCCACCTGATGGATTTATGTCCAATAATTACTCTCTTGACGGAAATATCTGCCGCTTCAGCTGCTAAATGTTCCACTATGTTCACTAGCTAGTCA
This sequence comes from Lutjanus argentimaculatus, assembly GCA_034769285.1. Lineage (NCBI taxonomy): Eukaryota > Metazoa > Chordata > Actinopteri > Lutjaniformes > Lutjanidae > Lutjanus > Lutjanus argentimaculatus. The sequence goes on along the minus strand of JAWZSL010000033.1, from coordinate 9,359,843 downwards.
GTAGCTTTGTCTGTGTGCCATTTAGTGTTAGGCTGAAGACAGCTGCTGATACTGCTGGAACGACACTGATAAAAGTGGTGAGAGTGAATTTAAACAACCATGGGCCTCAAAACCATAAAAAAACCACAACACACTGAAAACGGTTAAATCCCTCCATAGAGCTTAAATGAACTACAGAGTTGAGTGATATCTCCTTATCATGAGGAACGATCCTGTCACATTACACTTAATGCTATAATGTGTAACATTTCTACATTTAAATGTCTAAAAACACTAGACATGTTATATATTTTGTTGAGCTATGTTCTTACATTATCCCAAATGGGGAAAACAGGAAAACATGGGTTACGTCAGATATATTTGAGAGTAAGGAAGGAAGTCAGCGAGCATGACTAAACTTAAAGTGAATAAAACTTTAATATTACCTCATTCAGGGTGGCACAGTGGTGCAGTGGGTAGCACTGTGGCTTCATGGCAAGAAGGTTCTGCGTTCGAATCCCCCAGCCGGCTTGGGGGCGCTTGGGACAGGATCTTTCTGAGCGGAGTTTGCATGCTCTCCTCGTGTCCACGTGGGTTCTCTCTCTGGCTTCCTCACACAGTCCAAAGACATGCAGCATTATATGTTAATTGATAACTCTAAATGTGAGCTTGACTGGTTGTCTCTATGTGTCAGCCCTGCAATGAACTGGCGACTTGTCCAGGGTGTACCCGCCTCTCACCCAGTGTCAGCTGGGGTAGGCTCCCGCGACCTGTCAGGATAAGTGGTTATGGACAATGGATAGATTACCTCATCAAGAACATGATTTCTGCCTGAGTCATGCCAGTTAGATTTTCATCAGCTTTTGTCTGTTATTTAAAAGTGGAAATAACAACTCCCATGATACCCCACTTCATGACATCATCGAACTATGTCTTATGTTATTGGTTTAATGTGAGAAAAACCCCTGGTGGCAGAATTTACATATTGTGTGTTAAGACTCAAGTCCTCATGTTTACAATTTAAGCCTAAAGTTACGCTAACTCTGCCTGATAGCTCCGTAGGCCTATTAAAATTAAACTGGTGTCACCCAACTTAAAAGCAGTATAAATTAATCAATTCTTTGCCCACTTGGGGGCAGCAGAACAGCCTGTAAACACAACATTGACATATTATCACCATACAAAGTTGTCGTGGCAAACATGTTAGCAAACAATCGCCTTATTACTCATTCAACAGATGCAGAGCAATACTAGTGTTCATTTGAAGCTGTGTTTCTAGCCACCCGATGGATTTATGTCCAACAATCACTCTCTTTTTTTGCTCAGAAATATCTGGCTCTTTAGCTGCTAACTGCTCTACTATGTTGGTGCTAGTGAACAGTAAGTTTTTAGAGATCTTTTTTCTGAAAAGAGCTGTCTGTTGCTGCTGGAAACGACAGAGCTGAGAGTTGTGAGAGTGAACCGAAACTGTCATAGGCCGGAAAGAGGCTAAAAGGCTCCATGGAGTTTAGGGGAACTACATAGCTGGGTGAAATTCCTGGGGATTTATCACTGGGAATGACCCCTCTCATGTTACACTCAAGCCTTTTGATCCATTGTTAAATAAATGTTAACGTAAAAATATCGATGAGATCAACTTAAAGATTAAAGTCTAATTAAAGTGCGTAGGATATCGTGGCATCTATCGGGAAGGTTTCAGATTGCAACCAACTTGCCTCCCCCTCCCCTTCAAAGTGTGTAGGAGAACCTACAGTGGCCGCAAAACTCACCAAAAAAGACCAAAGGTCATAACTAGAGCCAGTGTATGGTCCATTCTGGGCTACTGTAGAAACATGGTGGTTTAAAATGATGGACCAATGCCCTCTGTAGATATACAGGACTCATTCTAAGGTAATGAAACAATGATTCTTATTTTCAGATGATTATGCACTAAAGAAAACATTATGAATATTCTTTTTATGCCACATTCTGCCAATAAATCCCTGTAAATCTTACACAGTGTACCTAAGTCAAAGTGAGAGTCACTATCCACCAAGCACCCAACATAATTTCAGTGTTGTCTTTTGGGCCCAATCTGGTTGGTCTGTCTAACAGTGAAATTTGGGCCATGTTTAGTTGATCTGATAGTGTTTTCAGCACAATGAAAATGATTTCTTTTCACCTTTCACTTTCAACTACAACAGGACATAGATTTACATCATACATACATAGTTTTCAACAACATGAAAAAGGAGGCGTTTTCTACTTTTACTTTCAACCAAAACCAAGCAATTCTTAGATGACTAGCAAAGCTAGCAAACCAAATATTGCTGGGTGAGTATACCATCCTAAAAGAAAAAGATTTTTTTCTTTTACTTGAAACGTGTAAATTGTGGCAAAAGAGCACAGGAGTGAGAAGTGGATGAGAGATGACCGAGGGGTGTCAGAAGAGGTGCGGTGCTCTCGCTGCATCAACATGTAAAGCAAAATACCTTCATACCTTTGGCTCACCGGCCGCACAATGTCGCAATTGACACGGACCAAAAAAAAAGTGCTGCGAGTGGCCTGCTATCTGAGAGGTTTGCTTCATCTCAGCAACGGCCCTAAAATTAGAGGACGGTGCCCTGATTTATGTGGAAAAGTTAAGGGGGTGGGGGCACATTCCATGAGTGCTGTAGGCAGGAAGTTTTGGAATCTCCATGGAAATAAAGGCAAAACACAGAGCTCCACAGTTATTTTTCCAAGTATTTCGTACAGGCTTTCAGTGCAAAAATGTGCTCAAAGGCCTCCAAAAGGAGACACATGATTTGTTAGCAATTGTCCCCTCTATAGCTGCCAGACACATTGATTTACTCACATTATGATACAAATAGTCCATAACTTTAAAAGTGCAATAACTGTAGAGGGAAGATAAAATAAGCAGAGGAAAGCCAGCATGTAAAGAATGCACATTGTTTGACAAGCTTCTATGGACGAGAATGTGTTAAGTTTACAGACCACAGCAAACAAACAACAACAACTCTTAATTATCTCAGAAAAATCTTACTTCACCCGACATCTGTTCTTGATCCACTTTGACTGATGTTGTGGTCAAGTGAGAACCATTCACAGCTGCTGGGAGCCAAAGTGGTGAAATCATGGTGATAAATGCAACAATCACGGTAATTCCTGCAGAGCTCCAGATGTGTGTGGAATGCATACACGTACGTAGGATTGAATTTTTCTTCATCCCAATTGGGTGATAATGACTTTCAGACACTTCAGGGTCCCCAGGAATGAATCCCCCCCCCGGTGACGCTGTTCAAACTTGGCACTGCCTGGAGTCACGTAATCATAACCTTTCACCTACAGAAGCCCCCTTACGCCACCCACAGTTTGGTGGAGGCTCTGTGTCTTACATGTAGTGATATTGGAGGCAGGATGAAATATGCAAATAGCAAAAATGCAGGTGTGGCGAGTAACAGATTACATGTGATGGGATTACGTAATTTGGATACAAAAAATGTGACTGTATTCCATTACATGTAGTGACTTTTTTGTTTTTTAGTCAATCAATCAATCAACCAATCAATCAATCAATCAATCAATCAATTGTGCACAACAAAGGAGGGAACCGTTGGACAAACTAATACACCTAACAATGGACATAAAACATTTAGAGCTGCAGTGATTAATGTATTATTACTTGACTCTAATCTGCATCTATTTTGATGATCAGTTAATCGTTTTGAGTAATTTTTTACTGAGAAATCAGAACTAATCTGATTATAGCTTCTTATATGTGAATATTTTCTGGTTTCTTTACTCCTCTCTAACAGTAAACTGAATAACCTTTGGGTTGAGGACAAAACAAGACATCTGTGGACGTCTTATTGGGCTTTGGGAGACACTGATCAACATTTTACACAATTTCCTGACATTTTATGGGCCGAATAACTAATTGATTAATGGGGAAAATGGTCGACAGATTAATCAATAATGAAAATAATCATTACAGGAAAGGTCCAAACATGTGGAGCATTTTTGTACTTATTTTTCAAGTAACAGGTTTGTGACAGGATTAATGAAGCACTTAATCCTTTTGTGTCATTTTTTAATTTGAAAAAGTCAAAAATCTCTGATTTCAGCTTCTTAAATGTCAGTATTTATATATATTTACTTTGAGAACGTCATCTTGCACTTTGATTAACATTTTTCACTATTTTCTTACATTTCATGGCCCAAACAGCTAATCAATTAATTAAGAAGATAATCGACCAATTAATCAATCATGAAAATAATTGTAAGTTGCAGCCCTAAAAACACTATGGCCCTATTTTATATTGAGGTAATCCAAAAGTAACATAAAGTAATCAAGTTACATCACTTTAATATTGTGATACCTGGATTACATTACTGACATTTCTTAACAGGTAATTAGTAACTGTATCAGAATACATTTTTAAAGTAATCCTCCCAATCCTGCACAGATGGGACCAAAAATAATGGTAAATCACAGAGCCCAAGGCGCTACATCCATGTGTCACAGCTGAAAACAACCCTCAGCAGATGGAGATTTATTGTTGCAGCCTTTCTGAGCTGAGAAAAGTGGCACTCAGCTACAACAAGTAAAGGCAGCAGGAGGAAAATGTGTGGCATCCGTGGAATGCCATCCCGAGCTCACCAGGGGGAACGAGGAGGGCAAAAATATTTACATTAAAACTCAAAGTTTACAGAGGAATTCTTTCATGGAAAGGCTGCATTGACTTCTTCAAAACGTACCTGACTAATCGTACATATAGAAAATAAAATCCAGTATTCAGTCTCTTCAGAGATATTTCAGACATTGAACTATCTGGGGTTTGCATTTCTACTTGCACTCTCCTTAACTTTCCTGCACTGTGTCACACTGGTCAGTTAACATCGATGGCTCACATACCAATATTCTCAGAATTTATGCTCCGTCACAGTCAGCAGAACAGTCCCTATTGTGAGTCTGAGCAGGTTTGAAATTTTACATCATGTGAAACGAGATCTTCTGTTGATGCCGAGAATGGCTGAAATTCCAAACGTGTCTTCATTTGCTTGGGATGTGATGTAGAGAACACAGAGTACAACTTACACCAAGCAAGTGATGCCGCTGATACCGTCTGTCAGGAGAGAGGTGTTTGCTTGACGAGTAATGGAAGTCAGGTGAGGATAAATGTCATGAAGGAATTGTGTTCAAGGTGAAAACCATGAAGAATCGATCAGAATTCAGTTTAAAAATCCTGGAACATTAGCACTAAGACAAAAAAGACTGCGCTAAAATTTAATTTATCATGTTTTCCTCAAATGTGATAGTGTTGTCCCAAATGGTGCCAAGGTTATTTCTCACCAATATAAAACCTTATAGTTCACCACTGGCAGTGGGCTTTAAAGATGCAGATAAAGATAATGAACTCCTCACGAAGCTGAGCTTCATCTTATCAGCTTACTTTATTCATTATCCTGAAGAATTCTACCTGGACTCACCTAGACATCCCTGCTATCACTATAGATGTTTCTGAATATGAAATAAAACTGCTAAACTCCAAAAGATATTCATATAGTGTTGGTGAGGCTTTCATAAGGATGATTTAGAGCTTTAAGATTGCAATCACCCTCCCCTTCCAAGCAGAGGAGAACCTACACAGTGGTCCCCGAAACTGGTGTGAAAATGGAAAAGGCCTAATCTAGAAACTGTTTGGTTTGTCCATTCTGGGCTACTATATAAATATGGCAGCCTCCGTAGAGAAGCAATCACTCCCACTATCCTTATTTTTGGGTGACTATACATCAATGAGGACTCACTTTGACATATGTATTCTATTTCTGTCATATTTTGCCCATAGATCCCCCTAAATCTGACATACTGGACCTTTAAAACTGTTAGCATTTATATGGAGTTGTGTTTCTGGCCACCTGGCAAAACTATTCACTCTTCTTTTAGCTCAGTTTTGGCTTTGGTTTTGTGGAAAAATCTGTCTCTTTAGCTGCTAAATGCCCTATGTTGTATGTTCACCATTTAAGTGGGTATAGTACGTTCCACTTCTGCAAGTGCGTGAGGGTCCACAAGGGTCTGCTGAGGTCTGCTAAGGTCCATGTAATGTAAATTTTGTCATCAGAGGGTTCATGGCTCTGTGCGGACATATGCATACCCCCAATTTGTTGTGACCATGCGAAAATTGCCCAAGCAAAACACCCCAGATGCCGATCTACTGCTTATTTGTGGAACACGTTCTCCAAGCGGACTCCAGACATATATTACAGTATAGTATAGTATAACAGAACTTATAGATGTCTGTGCTGTCTGCAGCTGTCCATGCACGCATTTGTTCAGGAGTATAATGGAGCACTCAGTTGCTAACTTTGTCAGTCTGCTGTTTGCTGCTGGGCAGGGCAGGGGGTGTTTTAGAGCTTTTTTCGCTGCAAACAGTTGCCTGTTGAAACCAAAATGAGGTTGATGACATTGGTAAGAGTGAACCAAAAGGGCAATACCACCCTACAGAGGCAGTATATTTAGACATATCCAACTGTTTACTAAGCATGCGTGTGAAGCAGTGGGACGCATTACTCTTCAGGAGTGGTTGAAGACTGTCTGCGGAAACTTTGATACATTTTGTCTCCAGTTAAAACTGGTCACCACTGGAATCCATCATGACCTCCATGAGTCCACTCTCCAGGAAGGACAGAAGTACAAACATTTTACATACATCCTTCAAGTTCATAATGAGTGAGATTTTGATTAGAAGAAAAGAACATTTGAATGGATTTTAAAGATAAATTTCACAAAAGAAAAGTGAATTCATATGCATAAAGCTAAAGACAAGTAGAGGTCGTACACACTAGAACTGTTGAAAGGCAAGCATTTCAAAAACTTGTAGTTGATTGGATGACCATGTCTACACCAGGCCTAACTTCACAATCAGATAACTTCTGCAACTTCTTGGATAAGAGCAGAAACATTCTTTTCCATGGCGAAAAGCTTGTAGTGTCGTTCTTTGCTCTTCTTTCAATGAAGAAATACTCTTCAATTCTGATATAACTGATGCTATCACAGTAGCTAGCTAACTTTTACAGGAGCAGCCACTGTTTGTTTGAGACCTGAAACCACACCCATAGCTGCCCATAGTCCCTCCAGGATGCTGATTGGCTACATCACTTTTGGTGTGGACACAAACAGATAAGTTGAAGCCTGGCAAGATGGATTCTCTTGTGATCACGTGATCTCACAAATCCAGCTACCTCACGAGATAACCACCAACACTGGTGGGTGGTTTAATCTACAGGAATGCATCATATTTTATAAGGTTATCATATGTTTGTAGCATCATTTTTTATGAGCTCAGAAAAACAGACCTGGTCAGCTTTGTGACGATGCACTTTGTAGCTAAGTTTTTTTTTTCTCACTTGTTTACTTAAGAAGCAATATAACTTCCTCAACCCAAAATGAAACACATAATGAGATAGTAACATACAAGTACCTCAAATTTGTACTTCAAACAGTACTTTGGTTACATATCTTAAGTGGGGTTTTTGTAATCAGACCAATGCATAAACCAGTGCAATAAATCAAAACAGAGACATTTTATGAGCCATATATTAAGAATTTTAATCTATTATAGTGAAATGTTAAGGCATACATACAAATGTTTCCTTTACAAAAGTTCACAGCAACATCAAAATGGGTCAACCAGCTGAAGCAAGGCACCTTAACAGAACCTTTTGTATTTTGACATTGGTTATAACTTAAAAGTAGAGTACATCTTTGGCACCAGAAAACAAGACAAATAAAGAATATAAATGAAAAAAAAACCAAAAAAAAAACTACAAAATATATTAACTTCTCTCACTTCAAATAGCCATTCATGTAAACACATTCCAAACAAAGAGAAGGGCATTAATAACTCAAACTGGCACAATGCATTGACCAGCAAATGCATTGTGACGGGACATATGACGTATAAAAGGTTCAGGGGGAATATCAGCCGAGTGTGGTGATTTCACATGGTGTTTGTGGGACTTCAAGCAGGACTTCTGTTGATAATGCGAAGATTTTGAGGCCCCCAATGAATGAATTTCAGTACTAACAATTCAGAAATGGAGAACATATTAGCCTCTTCACAAATCCATGGCCATTTTAGCCGTATTCCCCAGTAGAGTAGAGCAAATCTGAATTGTGGCACATTCCAGTTAAATACAAAAGTCTACATTCAGCAATGTTCAGTGATCCTACACTCTGCAGGGAGAAATAAATAGAAGATTCCATGTTAAGGATAAAGTCCGCTCAGAAATGTGAGATACTCGAGCAATGGAGAAAACACGGCTGAATATAACACATTGATGGGGACAACAAATAGAGTAGCAAATGCAGGCCAATTATAGTTGACCGTTTCTCTGCTCGCAGTAGAACCAGCTACCACGGCTCAGAAGAAATAACCAGCCCCAGAAAAGGAATCATGTGGAGAATGCGTGCCATTTTAACAAGGGCGAGGGGTCAGACTTTAGATAGCCTTTTTCTTTAACGGGAGCATTCCCTCAGCGAGGGAATGTGAGAAGATTAGCTCCAGTGTGTCAGCGGAGGGGAGCAAAATGCTGCCAGTCACCATCTGAGGCCCCCCGAACATTAACCCGGGATCTGGAAAATTAGACCCCCGTCAAACCCCGTCAATCCTCGCAGGCTTTTTTAAGAGAGAAATGCGCAGACGTTCTGCAGGCTCCACATTCAAAGGAAGTTTCCAAATCCTCTGCTGAGCTGTGAGCAGGCCTCCGAATGTATTTTAAAGAGAGGAGCAACCGCTAATTCAGGCTTGAGTGGTTCTGTTAGACAGAATAATCCACAGAGGATGCTTATACTGAGTCACTTTATAAATATTCCCATTATTTTCAGAGAGAATGCTAATAGGCTCACTACTGAAAATTCAAAAATACACCAAACAAAACACAGATGTGTTGCGCACTTAATCCAGATAAGTGAGTACAATTGGATATAATTTAAGTGGAGCAGAGCAAGACGAGTGATCCTTGTTCGTCTCACCTCTCAAACATAAAAGTAACATCACAATATGAGCAGCATTTACAAATATAAATACAATACATAACTAAAAAAAAAAAGTTACATGCACAACACATGTATATGCACAATCAGCAGCCCAGTCCCTGTCATAACACAAAATACTGTCCAGGTACCTTGAACAATTCTGACTCTTGAGGCAAATGTCAATTGTTCAGTAGAAGGAAAGCTCAGCTCTCCGCTCCACACTGGGCTACATTATGGACTCTGGACGCCCATTTAGATTCAGACGGTCAGTTTCTCTTCACTTGCGGTCAGACGTCGAGGAAGGCCTTTAACACGTCAGCCAAAAGTCTCTGTCATCGTCGGCTGTCTCTCTTTGACGCTTCAGTCAAATCAGCACTCAAATGAGGATTTCAACAACCTCTGCATCTGAGCTGTTGATGCTCTTGAATGTCTTGAGTGGTGCCTTTGGCTCCTCCAACGCGTCTACAGTGAAGATAAAATTAGCAGATTAGAAAAACAGCTTTGGTATGCTAAAGTAAGTACAACTGCAATGCTTGGCTCTATGCAAAGCCTGGTTACACTTTAAATTTAGTGGTCAAGTGGAATAAAGGTTAAATAAACACAGTAGTAATACACTGTAAAAAAAAAAAAATGTGCGAAAAATGTATAAATTTGAGAAAACTTTTGATTTCTACACAAAGGCTTTCCTGAAATAAACTAAAACAGTTTTGAAGACCTATGATCATTTGACGAAATAATTTACTTTATTATTATTTAGAAAAACTTGAATCTTGGGGTTTTAGAAACAAAAAATTATGTTTCAAAAATTGCTGAGAAAACTCCTTAAAGTGAATAACACAGAATGTCTCAGAATCTTTATTTAAACTTTTTTTTTTAATCTTATTTGGCTTATTGTATTTTGAGTTTTAAGTCAAATTCAAACTCTTAAATTTTGAAATAAGCTAAATGTTTTGCTGACCTATGATCTTTTCCTGAGCTAATTTATTTTTCTTCTTTGAAAAACTTTTTAGAAACAAAACATTTTGTGTTTTGGAAATTGTTCACAGTGAGCTAGGTGCTTGAAAATTATTAACCGTTCTTCATTTAACGAGTTTTTGCAACAATTTTTGAAATGCAGAATCTTTTGTTTGAGTTTGAGTTAAACTAAAAAAAATTGTTTAGTTCAAGTTTTTTTTACAGTGTAGTTTGTGTGATTTGAAATGCTTAACAAAACAATAAACCCACCGGTGGTAGCTGCTGAGGTTGCCTCAGACGTCTTTAGCGTGCTTGGCTCTGCTGCGAGCTCAGGCTCCTGCGGGGCCTCGTCGCTTTGGGTGCTGCAGTCTCTGCTCGGGCCCTTGGGTGCCACGCGGGGTCGCGGTTGCAGCGCGGCAGCACCTGTCTGGTCATCTGAGAGGCTCTTCCCTACAAATGCAGACAAAGAGAGGAGGCTGCTTAATTACCCGCTTACATCCACATTTACACACTCCTGAACATCTGCCCTGCCGAGTTCTTCCCATGACTATTCTGGATGGGGCTATTCTGGAGTGAGAGATGATATGCATTCCAGTGTAAAAACATGTTGTCTATTTGAGGTACACCAAAGGGTTGTCTCCTACTGCTTTTTTTTAGGAAGTGTACATTCTGTCTGGCGACGCTGACCAGTCTGCCAGTTGTCGCTCGATAGCATGTGTCATTAAAGATTCAAAATTCCTCTGTGTTACAAGAAGTGTTGGGGCAAACATCTTGTACTCACCTTTACACTCTGTGCTGCTGCTCACGGTGTTGATAGAGGGGACGGACCTCGCCAGGCGAAGCCCCTGTTTCTCCAGCTTGCCCTGCTCCCACCTGGAGCGCTGCTGGAGGACTTTGATCACGGCATCCTTCTCCAGGAGCTGAGCATGAAGTGCACGGATCCTAAACACAGAAGATGGAACACACCATTAGATCTCACACCCCCAGGAAGCAGGATGAACTAGTGTCAAATGAAGATGTGGAAAGATGTATACCTGTTCTCCATCTCCTGATGTCTATGGCTCGCCAAAGGCAGGTCTTCATTGAAACTGTTGTTTGGTGAATGTCGAGGTGAATGATTGATGATGGTTGTGTCTCTGCAAAAAAAAATAGAAGCTTGTTAAAAAACATCCCTAAATTTCATTAAACTTGTCATTATTTGATGCTTTTATCTTTGCTGTAATTCTCCATGCTTCATCGTACCTCTGTGCTGCTGCGGTGGCTGCTGCATCCATTGCAAACTGCCTCATGGTGCTCTCCTCCAGGTACTTTTGTTCCCACTTGGTTATGTCTGCCTCCAGGGCCAGAATACGCTCCTCTTTTTCCCTCAGCTGCTGCTGCAATGTGGAGGAGCTCACTTCTGAGGCTGTGGGGTCGGCTGCCTGGCTCTGAGACTGAGACAACAGACCAACAGGTGTTAACGTTTAGGCTTCCATGGAAACAAACACCAATAATTTTAATGAATAGTTTGACATTTTGGGAAATACATTTAGTGGCTTTCTTGGAGAGAGTCAGATGAGAAGATTGATACCACTCTCATATCTGTACGCTAAAGCATCCTTATAAGCTTAGCCTAACAACTGCAAGCAGAGGGAAACTGCTAGCCTAGCTCTGTACCCCCAAAAAGTATGGATTCAAGATGAAATGTGTAAATTAGTGACTTTCAGATGTGCCGGTAGGTCAATTTTTTCCCCTTGCTTCCAGCCATTATGCTAAGCTAAGCTAATTAACACCCGGCTTATGTTAACTTTGACAAGAAAGCAAATACAAGTCTATGTTCTTCTCACGTGTTGTGCCCTAAGGCTTTTGTGCCCTGGGGCTCATATTTCTACTCTAAAAAGAAGCTCCATAGCAGCAGTCAGTTACCTTAGCTTAGCATAAAGACTGAAAGTAGGGGGAAACTTCAAGCTTGGCTCTGTGCATGGATGGAATGTATGGATTCAACCAACAAGATATAACATTTAGGTTTAAAACCAGGCTAGCTGTTTCCCCCTGCTTTAATCATTTATGCTAAGCTAAGCTAATTAACACCCGGCTCCAGCCTCATCTTTAGTGTTCCAATCTTCTCATCTAACTCTCGACAGGTAAGCAAACACAAGTCCATGTAACAATTTTTTTATCCTCACCTGTTGCGCCCTGAGGCTTTTCAGCTCCTGCTCCAGCCGCGTGCGCAGCCGCAGCTCGAGCGTCTCCCTCTTCTCGCACGCCGCCTGCAGCTGAGCCAGCGCGCTCTGCAGCCGCTCCACCTTCTCCACGTAGGCCCTCTTCCTCTGCAGCTCTTCCTCCAGCTGCCGGTTGCGGGCCTGCGTTGAGGTCAGAGCCTGCTCGAGCATCTCCCGTCTCCGCTGGCACTCCTCCCCGGAGACGCGCAGGTGCTGTATCTGCCTCTCTAGCTGTTCACGCTCCCGCTGCTGCTCTTCATCTAAGGTACAGAAAAAGTGAAAAACAGAGGTGAATGGTGGTTACTAAACACCAACTGGCTCACTCAACTTAAGGTTCTTGTAAACAGCTTGCAAACAAAACTTTTAACATGCAAAATAAATAAATTTGAGCTGATTCAACCTAAAAATGTAAGCTAATAGTTGTAAAGTTGTCATATCATTCTGACACCCTGAATGAATGGGGATTTACAGTGTAACATGATCTGGAAAATATGAAGTTGGGAGGTTACCAATTCTAACTGTCATGGGACAAGAGGTCAAATGAATGCTAAAGAGGCGTATACTGTGTATCATGACTATTCAGTGGCCACAGATGGGGTCAGTCAAGTGTCTGCGTAGGAGCAGGCAGTTACATTTTAAATGGAATGTGACCCAACAAGAGACGTTTACACACTGCCATCCAGGCATGTGCTTCAACGTCAGACCAGTTGACATGTCCTCTAAACTAAATCAGTTACAACAAGTTTGCTGTACCGTGAACATCCAAATTAAAATAAAATATTTCTCATTTACTAATTAAAAGCCGGACCATGATTCAGTGGAAACTTTCAGAAGGGAAAGCCAGTTTATCTGCTGTGCCACTTTAAAAAGGGGGTTGATTACACAACACGAGTGCATGCCTGCGGAGGGAATGCAGACTTCCTCTTATCCACTTACGCACACAGGCATAGCTTTGTGCTGGGAAAAGCTCTGGAATGCTTCTAAGGACGTGAAGTAAACAAGCGGCTCAAAATATAATTGAAGTGGTCCTTGTAATAAAAAAAAAAAGAAAAAAAAAAACTACACATCTCTCTATTGTGATTCAAATGTGGTTTTGCTCCTGTGGCTCCAAGATAACTGTTCTCAGGAAAATGGACAATATTTCTGATCTTGTGCCTCAAGACAATCACATGGCTCTTTGTAATAAACAGAAATATGCAATCATTCATCCACTCCAGCAGGGTAATGTAAAACAGGCTGATTATGTAACTACAGCTGATTCAGAAGATTTTTGAGAAACTAATCTAATCCTCAGATATGTCTGTGCGAAGTTAGTCAAGTTTACTCTGCAGCAGATCCCCACACAGGAAGAAATAATCACAAGTGGCCGATGGTGGTTAAACCATGAGGTAAAGAAATGCCCAAACAAGGAGAGTGAGCGAGCCAGAGGTCATGTTGAGTCGGGCCTGGACGCCCTGGAGTCCCAGACTTATTAGTTCCCCTTGAGGAGGGAAGTCAGCAGTGATGCAAAACTGAGTGGTGGGGGGGGGATGGGGGATGGGGGGAGGCATTCCTAATGCTGGAACAGCCTGAAATACCTAAAAAAAAATTCCTGGAATCCAGGCCACATTTACTACAGTGATGAAAATTGGCTGGCGTCTAAGTGCTAAGAGTAACTCTTAACATTAGAGATAGGGACATTTGTGCCGTGACACGCAGGGCCACAGCTTTTATAACTGAGGGAGGAAACCAATCCCTGCTCAACTATGTTCCTGCCATTGTTAAGTGCTCCATAGGCCAGTGCGATCTGTCAAATCAGATAAAGAAAAAAAAAAAAAATAGACCCTAAAATCTCCCTCCTCTTTTCTGACATTAAGAATGCTATGAGAAGACAGGTCCTCTAATAAAACACTTACTTTGCTCCAGCAGTTTAACAAAGATATGCTGCCTCTGGTCCGTACACTCGGACGCTCGCTGCTTGGTGGCTGTGTCAAGTTGGTCTATAGAGAGGATAACAGAAAAACACGTAACAGTTACACACACCGGTTTACACTTATATGCACAATATGTAAATTCTGCCGCTAGAGGTCTCTCTAATATTAAAACCATAACAAAAGATGCAGTTTGATGACGTTGTGAAGTGGAATGGGATGATGGGAGTTGCTGTCTTCACTTTTAAACAACCACCATAGCTGATGAAAATCTGTCTATATTAATATTTTATTCACGTTCGCTAATGTCCTTCCTCGCTCTGACGTATCCAAGGTATCCCATGTTTTCACAGAAGGTATAGTAACTAGCAACTAGCTAGCAACAGTTAGAAGGAAATGCACTGTTAACCTTTAATAAATTAAGCATTTTCCTGCACTTGAAACACTGTTGGAAACATCTGGGATAACTAAAAAATGTATAGATATGTCTAGCCTTTTCACACATTTTAATGCAGAAATGTTACACACTATAGCTTTTAATGTGACCTGTTTTATTGCAACAGATTAGAGGGCACATACCTCTCAGGTCTCTGTTAAAGTCGTGCATCCTCTTAATCTCAGCCTCGAGTTTATTCCTCATTGTTTTCTCCAGGGTTTCCCGCTTGGCCGAGCCTTTCATCAGAGTCTCATAAGCTTCAGATATCCTCTGAATCTCCAACTCCAGCTGGGAAGAAAATGTGAGAAGATGCTCAGTCTCCATTCACAGTCCGGGCAGTGGGCAATGTTGCAGTTGTTAATATCAATGAGGCTAATTAGTCATCTCTACTGCCTGCAGGCAAATGGCTTTTTAACAACTGAAAAGCGGGAATCAACATTCCTGAGTGAACACTTTTGGGTTCCAGGTGTCGAGGCATTGATCTCTTTTCATGGCAATATGCTAACATGTTTTGAAAGACAAAGGGAGGCGGATGTGTGGTGGGACATTCCAGAGACTGGAATGAGGGGAAAACTCTTGACACCTAACTTTACAGCAGACAAACCATTAAATAAATATGATAAAAACTCTAGGAGATTTGTCTTTGACAAAGGTTCTCATAGTGTAATTACAAAAGACATTAGTTATTACATGTTATTACGTGTGTATATATATGTATAGTTAGAAGCTAATAAATCCCTTTTGAAAAGACCTTTTTTATGTATTTGGTTTAGTCTGAAGTTATGTAAAACAGCAATATTAGGCTCCCTTGGCTCAGGTTTTGAGTGTCTATGGGATCCAAAAACATAATCAGGATCAGGGAAATCTGGAATCTGGGGGTGGGGGGCTTTTCACACACACAGTCTCAGACTTGGTGAGATTAGTCTATGTCAGTCCTCCACGTAGCAAACAAATCACTGGGATCTGTCTCCTTAGCATATTCCTAACTGCCAGACAGCTCATCACCCTGACATGTACTGGCACAAAACCATTGTATTTACGATTTCCACACCCTCTAGACTATTCACGGCACTGCCCTCTTCTCTCACCTTCTGCAGCCTGGCGGCCTTCTCAGCGTAGACCTCCAGCTCCTTCCTGAGCCGCTCATTCTCCCGCATCAACACGTCAGTCTGAGCCGCGCTGTTGCTGGAGGCTGAGGTGATGCTACTGTGAGCCACCTGGGACTGAGCAGACACATACCTGCTGAGGAGAGACATGAGTGATTCATTACTACGCCACTGAAAACCACAATGTCTCAGAATGACTGAACGAAAGCTTGTCTGAAGCTGTTAATGTGGCCACATCCGAGCTATTAAATCATCACTCCACAGTGTCCTCCGTCTGTCTTTATTACCTGTGATGCTGTGAGTAGAAGGGTGGAGGAGGGTCTCTGCAGTACTGTACATGCTCCTGTGAGTGGCTGACCATATATCCAGGAAGTCTGGCACAGATAGGGTAGTCCGGGGGTGGCCCACGCTGGTCTACACATTGCTGGGGCCCCTGCCTGTCAGGGGCTGCAGTGTTTGTGACATAGTTATTATTATACAGCTGTGGATAGCTGTGTGAAGAGCTCATTGCCAGGCTGTGTCTGGGTCCATTCCTCTCCAGAGAGAGCTGCAGGAGCCTCTCACTGAGGGAGCGAGCATGCTCCCTCTTCATATCCCACTGTCCCTCACTGCGACCCCCCATTACATCCACGCCGGGCCCTTCCTGCTCCACTTGCCCCTGGTGGGAGTTCAGGTATTGCGAGTGGACCTTGGCCTCCTCATACGTTGGCAGCTCCTCTCCGTGGAGCTGGTACAAGTGGCACACCTGCTGACTCTCTGAGTGCAGGCCGTCACCCTGGTGCTCCTGGCCCTGGGGCTCCTGACGTTTCGACATCTGTATGTACTGAGACTCGTCCTGGGTCAGGCTCTCCAGAGAGGAGCGAGGGCTGCCCGTGCCCCCGCCGCTGCCTCCACGCAGGGCCTGCTGCTGGATGGCGAGAAGCGTGCGAGTGTCCGTCAGATTCCCGTAGCGGAGCTGCTCCTGGATGAGACGGTGCAGGACCGTTCCAGATGAGTCTTCAGCGGTTCTCATTTCAGTCAGTGGGAAATGAGCAGCAAAAAAAAAACAAAAACAGCCTCAAGGTGGCAGTTTGGGCACTTCACCAATCACAAATCTGAAAGAGAAATAATAGTCTTAATCAGACTTGGTGCACAACACATTTCAGTTTATCCAATGTGTTTTCATGCTTCCTCACCCCTATGATTATTAGGGCTGCACAATATGGTAAAAAAAAATCATCTTGCGATTGCAATATGATTCACAATTAATGGGAATGATCAATTTTTATTTTCAATGGAACAGTTTCATGATCTTAGACTGCAGGGGCACTGTGACTCACGTCCCACTCGAGGGTTGCTGAACCCAGAAGCCACCAACAAACTATTCAAATCATGACGTGACATTGAAGTTGGGAGGTTACCAATGACAGTGGTGTCATTTGTTGGGGTCTGTACCAAACAAATATGTTTTCTCCGGGACATCTCTGAAGCACTACAGCACTTCGTTATAATGCTGATTTACCACACATTTTACCTTTGTCAAAAAATTGCAGCTTCTTCAGTTTGGATATTGCACTTGGCCATATTGCAGTTTAGATAATATTTTGATTAATTGCGCAGCCCTGCTTGTTATCATCACATTCATTCAGTGATCAGTGGTAGTATTTCACAAGCACAAGCCAACACAGAATTCCTTTCAACTCATTTACAAACTCTTCTGTTGCACAAGGACTTTTGCTGTGAGCTGTTGCTGGAAATACCCCTGTCAGTGATGTCAGTGCAGATCCAGTTTTATCGCCCACACACTCTAAAGCATAACTTTCCCCAGACAGACGACAGGCAGGCAGAAGTGTAATACTCAACAGTTGCTATAAACATCACAGACTTCCCACACATCAACAAATACACTGATTTCCCACAGTATAACAGAAACTGCAATGATGCGTAGCCCCCAAAATAGTGCTGCAACAATTAGTGGAGCCACCTACTAAATTAATCTGCAACTATTTTGCTCATCAATTAATTGTTCTGAATAATATTTTAGAAAATATGTGCAAATTTCAGCTTCTGTGAATATTTTCTGAATTCTGTGCCCCTCTATGACAAATCTGAATATTTTTGGCATTTGAAGGCATCAACTTTGGCTGTGGGAAACATATTTCAACACTTTTCGCCATTTTCTGGATCAAACAACTTATTGATTAATTGAGAAAATGATCAGCAGAGTCATCAATAATAAAAATAATCCTCAGTTGCAGCCCTAACCCAAAACATGATTCTGCACGAAACATGTTGAAACTAACTAACTTAACTAAAACACCTGTTCTCTAAGAGCTCTATATGGGAATTACAATGATAAAATCCCAATGAGATGTTTTTAATCGACCAGAAACTCGACTTAATTAATTCTGATTGATTAGCATCCCGGACGTGAGGTGAGGTGATCGTCTTCTCTAAATAAAAAACAAAAAACAACAACAAAAAAAGAAAAAAAAACAAAGAAAAAAAAAAAAAAACACATACACACATATACTTTTCAATGCGTACCTCAGGTTAAAACAGAGGTATGAAAACTGACATTGACACTGAAAATTCACTTCACATTGATACTGCGCCATGCGCAAAATACGTGCCAATGGGACTTGTAGTTATTAGGCATCCAAACACAATCCGGCTGTGAGATAAACTTGGAGAAAAACAAAGGGCAAAACTTACCTTGTTAATTATAGTCTCATCACACACGGACCAGTTAACGGTGGTGTAATCTCAACAGTATCCTGCGCTCAATTCAACACAAGTTTCCCGAGTTTCTCCCTCCTGTTTTCCTCCATGTAACGTTCGGTTTAGCGTGTGTGCGCGCCGACGGGCAGCAGCAGACTGAGCGAGCGGAGCTGCGAGCTGCACCAATAAATAACTGAGGGCCGATTGTTCACTGAGGCTGGAATGACTGGAATGTAAAGGCTCCAAGTCCCTGTGGGATCAAAAGCAGAGCACAGGGGAGGAGGGAGGAGGAGGAGGAGGAGCAGGAGGAGAGAGGGTGAGGGGAGTGAGGGGGGCGAGACGGGGTGTTGGGGGGGTGAGCAAAAATTGGATTCAGAGCAGCAGCACCATCTCAGCTGGCTGCTTGTGTCATGTAAAAGAGCTTGTTGTTGTTTTTGTTGTGCTGTGGTTTGAGGAATTTTAAGTCCCTTCTGCTCCAACAGTCACAGGAGATTTAAGTCCTTACAGTTGTAGGAGAGACACCAGGAGTGTTACTGTGAGACTGCAGGAGATAAAAAAAAAAGAAAAGATCTTACATTACAACTTTACCGTCACAAAGTCTTCAAGTCTTTACTGAAACACTCTGGGAATTAAATATTAAAACATTTTAAGACTGCTGTGTTAAACTTGTTAGCCTATCTGATTCATTATTTTTGCGAAAGTTTATTATTTGAGATACTAATTCATTATTTTGACATATTAAGTGATTATATTGAGATAGTAAATTGTTATTTTGTTATACTAAGTTATTATTTGACACACTAACTCATTATTTTGAGATACAAAGTCATTATTTTCAGAAAGTTTCTCATTACTTTGAGACACAAATTCATTATTTGACATATTAAGTCATTATTTCAGGATACTGACTCACAATTTTGAGATTCTAAGTCATTATTTTGATAAAGTTTCTCATTATTCTGAGTGTTCATTTTGACATACTTAGTCATTATATTGAGATACTAAGTTATCATTTGGCATAGTAAGTCATTATTTTGAGACACTTATTCATTATGTTGACACACTGATACATTATTTCAGCTATTTCTCAGCAAAAAACAGCAATTTCACACATTTAAAAACCTTAAAACAAAGAATGTTTGACATTTTTGCTTGATAATTTGTCCTAAATGATTGCGTTATTTTCAAAACTGTTGGTGATTCAACTTACCGAATAATCAACTAATAAACAGAACTAAAAATGATGAGATATTGAATTGAAATCTCATTATAATTTGTGTTAATTAAAAGCTGAGCTGAATTTTACCTACTTTCCATGGTAGACAGAAACTACAGACTTAATAGGAGATCTTATTATAACTACTACAGTGAGGCAGTGATGAAAAAAGTGCTGTCATATAATTGAGACATGGATTAATCATTATATTCTTGAGCAGCCTTTTGTTTGCATGTGCCTGGTAAATATTTAAGCCGTGGCCCGTGCCAGTTAATTGCAGAGTGTGTGTCTGTGTGTGGACAGGACACGGAGGGAGAGGGGTGGGTGCGAGGCACGCTGCCTGCCAGCTGTCCGTGGACTGAAATCCCCTTCCCCTCCTTTAATAAGAGCTCTGAGAGATGCATTGTTCTCCCCCAAAAAGCAGACATGACGGGGGCAGCCCTGCCATCTGCTGTTCTCCCCTCCACCACTAGCACCAGATATACGCTTCATTCACACACACACACACACACACACGCATGTAGATGGAGACTCTGGGATCAGCTGGCAGTGGGGGTTGGGTCGTAGTATTGGATAGTATTGTCACTGAGTGCAGCTTTTTTGCATGAAAAGGATCATCCTAATGTGGTGGTGGAGGTTGTCAGGGTGTAAACAAGTCTGCTCTTGTTAACGCGGCGGTGCAGTCAATCAGCAGACAAACCGCAGGTTACTTTATCTCTCTCACAGGCAAACGTCCACCTGCTGATTTGCATGGCAGTTGAAGTCCAGCAGTTGCAAAAGAATGTCGTTCACCTCAACAACTGATAAGAATCAGCAGGTTTTGCCATTTCTTTATTCTTCTGTGGCGACAGGATAAGCAAGAGGTTTATAACACATTAGAGCTGCGACGCACTAAAGGATTAATGTGACATGTAGGAAAATATGCTCAACCGCTTCCTTGCTGAAAGTTTAATGAAGAGCTCGGTTACCCCTCACATCTGTCTGTTAAATATGAAAGCTACAGCCAGCAGCCAGCTAGCTTAACACAAAGAAACGCTCCTATAAAGCTCAGTAAGTACACCCTGTTTCTTGTTCATTTAATTCATACAAAAACCAAAGTGTAAAAACCATAAGTTGCGGTTTTACAGGTTATGTTATCCTTTGGCTGGGAGCAGTCACTTTCTGGAGCCTTGTCATTGCCATGAGGTTGCCGGGCAACCAGCAAAGACCCCCGAAATCATTGCTCCCGACCAAGAAATAATTTATACACAAACCTCCATGAAAAAACAATCTATTGTCGTTACACTGGTGCCATGCCACTGTTCTGATGACGTAACAGTCCAAAAAAAATGCCTCATTCAACCAAAAACCCATTTGTCCCACAGCCCTGAAAACAAACGCCCCTCGGCCCACTGCTCCGAACTTGCAGGCAAAACTTAACTGACATAACCAACATACTTATTTTAACCCAAACTATAATCTTTTCCCACACCAAAAGTATTTCGGTGCCTCAACCTAACAAAACTGTGACTGTTTCACAACATTAACCACATGTTTATTATTGTTCTGATGACAAGGTCACCTGTCTATGACAACTAAAGATCACCTGACCATTGTTACCATGATGACAAATACCACCTGACAAAGGTCACCTTATGTTTCCATGTCAAAATACACTAAGATATTAAGGGAAAGTACTCCAGGGAGAGTGTGTATTTTCAGAACAAAGGGCCTTTGAAACAGTGGGGTTTTGTTTTCAGAATAAGTGGCTGTTGGCTTTCTGTCCAGTGGGACATTTTTTGGACTGAATTTTGAATAGCCCGTCTGAGAAATTGGACAATTGACACTACATTTTCGTACAAATTAAACAAACAAGATTTAACATTTTAATTACTTAAACTTTTGGACAGAGCCACGCTAGCTGATTCCTTGTGCTTCCAGTCTTTATGCTAAGCTAAGTTAACAGATATGACAGTGGTATCAATCTTCTCGTCTAATTCTTGGCAAGATAGCATACATATATTTCCCACAGTGTTGCATGACAGGGAAGAATACTATACTATTTTTTTTTCATCAAATATCCTTTGGTTTTAAAATTGTTTTCCAGTTCAGGAAAGCTCAGATCATTATGGTGCAATAGGGCTCTAAATATTTTGGGAACCTGTTTTGCCTTAGGCCTTCTCAATCTAAGTACTTGTACTCAGTAGTTAGATTGAATTAGACTAGTCAGTCCATAGTATGTTCAGCTGATAATCTGTGATCCAGTTCCAATAGTGCTATCTCTAGATTAACCATCCATTTAGTTAGTAGGATGACAAGAAAAAGTACAAACTGATGTACAGACTGTCATTAGTGTTATTACAGTTTATGGATTTGTCAAGTGTAATGTTAATGGAAAATTATTTCTGAAACTCTGAAGCATTTTTTTCTGTGTCTCTTTGCACATAGACAACAAAGCCTGCACACCACACACACACACCTACACACACACACACATAATGAATCAGCGCAAAACGTGCTGGCACAAGTCGATATCTTATTTATGATTCCGGTCAATGTCAACCACACCAGGTTTTACAGTCAAACACCTGAATGAGTGACTGTGTGTTTCCATTCCCTGGAAATTACATCTCATTTAGTGAGAACCAGCATGACAATATTCGAGTGTGGCTGCTCCACCCAATATTGTTACGTAAATATTATTATATTTCATGCTCTTCTGTCAACACGTCATTGTAAATAAGAGTTGAATTACACATATGAAGACTTGAGAGTGAATCAGGCCGTAACATCACACAACACAAAAAGAGTCACTTGCAAATACAATCTCTTAAGCTAGCAAACTAAGCAAGCACTGCCGTCAAACCAACTGTGATTCAGCTGTATCTCTGTCTACATTTGTTCATGTTTTGGCAAATTAGTCCATTAAAATATGCAACAGTGGTAAGGTTGCAGTGCTTGAGATTGGTCTTGAAGATCTTTTTGAAGATCTCGATCTTAAATCGAGCGACCACATTTTTACTGGGTCTTGTAGACAAAGAAGACTCAAGGTTTTATTTCAAAACCAGTCAAGACTAATCTTACAAGGCATATGGATTCATGGGATCACGCGGTAATCCATCTTGCCAGGCTTCAAGTTATCCATTTGTGTCCGCACCAAAAGTGGTGCAGCCAATCGGTGTCCTAGGAGGGACAACTCACAGCTATGGGCGTGTTTTTAGGTGTGACAAGAGCGAGAAGCGTCCATGGAAGCGACCCGTCTCGAACAAACAATGGTGGCTTCTGAAGAGGTTAGCGTATATACTGTGATAGCATCAGTCAAATGGAGAACTGAAGGATTCTCGCATGAGGTTGTGAATCCAGCTGCCTAATAAGGTAGTTTTTCTGCTATGTCATATGGTCTGATTGGTTGAAGTTAGCCTGTGTTAGACGTGATAGACAGATGGTTCATGCAATCACCTGCCAAGTGTCTTTTCAAAGTGCCTGCCGTTTCCCAAACTGTTTCTACAGACAACTTCCTAGATGGTTCTGTGTAACAAACATTCTGGTGTGCCAGGTTAGATTGAGACCACAACTGAAGGTACATCACTGAATTTCTTGTTTCAAATACAACCAATAACATGACTCATTTTTAATTGGAAATGTTTGTTATTGTTCCCAGCTGTCACCTCCCCACCCTCCTTCATGCACACTTCAAGAAAGTGAATGCAGGGGAGAAAGCTGTGGTTGTCTGTGGTATGAGGTCAACCCAGTCTTCTTTAATAAACTTTGGCTACCTAAACACCCAAAGAGTTCATCTGCAAAACAGCAACCAAAAGAAAACACTCTGCAATTCTGAAACAGCTGGGACTACACCACACTTGTATCAGGACTTAAAAAGGAAGCATAAATAAAGCTAAGCTAATTGTAAGTGATGCCAGCCAGCTGGCTAGCTAAGATAGGTTTCTGCTTCTGATAAACTATAATGAGACACACCACATAAATAAATTAATGTGTATAAGTTATGTCAATGTTAGATAATGTCAGCACTGACATATCTGCAACCATACCACTCCCTCACTTGGGTGAGAGAGCTAGAGATGTGACGTCAGCACTTAGTTTTGATGGTTTACAACACTGTAAATTAGTTGTTAGACGTTCCTGTTTGCAGTTTTCTCCCAGATGTACAGCAAACTACAATGAAACTACTTTGATACTGCAGAAATTGTTAAAAAAAAAAAAAAAAAAAAAAAAAGTATTAAAAAGCTTAGCTAAGCTAATCAGCTGCAGGTGTTGCTTCATGTTTTGCTCACAGGCATGAATTTGGTATCAATCTTTTCATCTAAATCTCAGAAGGAAAGTGAATGAAGTACATTTCCCAAACCAAACCTTTAAACCTAACCATGTTAGGAACTTGGTTTGATTGTTCTGTGTTCAGATTGTCTATTTTTTTATATATATATATATTTGAAAATAAAAAAGACCTTGATCAAAAAAAGAAAAAAAAAACACCAGTAAAAGTAGAGGTACTGATTCAACTTCTTTACTCAAGTAAAAGTTAACTATTCTCTGCCCTCTCTTGTCTTGTTATGTCTTTCATGTTTCTTTTCAACTTGTTACGTCTTCTTTTGTTGCTTCTTTTAGGTCGTTTTAGTCTTGTCACAAGTTTGACGTTTTTGTTGTTTGTTGTCTTGTTACATCTTTTATGTTGTTTTTCTTCTTACATCTTTTTTGTCTTGTTGCTTTTTTCATCTTGTTACATAATTTTAATTGTGTCACGTCTGTTGTGT
Source organism: Lutjanus argentimaculatus (assembly GCA_034769285.1). Lineage (NCBI taxonomy): Eukaryota > Metazoa > Chordata > Actinopteri > Lutjaniformes > Lutjanidae > Lutjanus > Lutjanus argentimaculatus. The sequence goes on along the minus strand of JAWZSL010000033.1, from coordinate 9,335,574 downwards.
GTGATATGCACTGATGGATACATCGAGGCGTTTTCTACTGTCCCATCCATGTAGTTTGAGATCAGTCTTGAAGTTGGGAAGGTGGCAAACAATGATGCAAAAATAAAAATAATCAATAATTCACTTCAAATGCCTTAAAACTAAAGAAACAAGCCTGTTTTGAAAATTTAAGGAGTTGAAAGGACATATATTTGTGTTCAAATGTAGGGAAAACTAAAAAGTTGCCAGAAAAATAAATACTCAAGAAAAGTATAGATACCTTGAAGATGTATTTAAGTGCACTGACAAAGTATTTGTACTTCCCACCTCTGGGAGGCAGGTATGATCGCTGCTGTGTTTTTGAGCAGTGAGTCGGTAAAGTACACAGTCACCCCTGAGAAGAAAGTCAAAGATTGAACTGAAGACTCAAGCACCACATTTCAGCTTCAGCAAACAGACATCCTGTAAGACTTTCAACCTTTTTTTTCCCCGCGGAATTCGAAACACATTCACCGACAGGAGTGACATTTAAGATCAGCCATTCGAACCTGTTAATGGCGAGGCCTGGGCTCACTGGGTAAACACAATACAGACTGTGATCCGGGAGCGGCAGCCTTGTTATGTGAGGTGGGACAAGCTAGGCGCTTCAGCAGCTCCTTTTGTTTTCCTGCAAAGGAGGAAATGGCCGCATTCCTCACATTACCATGTCCATGGGGTCTGACCGAGCCTCCAGTCTGCTGTTTTACTGGGGACGACAGGAGGGCAACCAGCAGCCACTGACATTTTTATTGTAAGGGGGGGGGGGGATTCTCTAGTGAATAATACTGCTGTCCTAAATCATAAGCACAACTTTTCTTGGCTTGTGGCAATAAAGTGAGCTAAATATGGAGAGGCCGCTGTGATTTGTGTGTTGATGTGTGATTTTCTTTTGGCAATGTTATTAAAATGTCAATAAAGAAGACATTTCCACAGGTCATAACATTTAAAAAGTGAATACACAGATCAAAATGTCACCCAAATGTTGTGAGTAATTTCTAAAATGTCTTTCCTTGAAGCAGCAGACAGACAAGCTTTGTTTGCTTCCCCTCACCGACTAAAACTTCTCAACAAACGTCAGCAGCCATATTTGGGGGCCGTCTGTGAAACAACTGGAGGTGAACAACGCTGACACAAGTCTGACTTGTTGCAGGTCGACCAAGAAACGGTCCCTCCACCTGGTGACACAAGAAATTCCTCACTTAACCATAAAAGTAAACAAATCACACTGAGCCAGAGGAACTCCAAACAGGACTTCGCCTGTGGGTGATGCTGTTTACAGATAAGACAAGGACACATATTTTCATGATTGCCCTGTGGGCTCATCGCTTCAGCGGTTCTGCTCTGCTCTGCTTTGGCTCGATTCAGCTCAATATAACTGGATTTGATTACTGGGTTCAGAAGAGTTTGATCTTTCAGGGTGCAGTACAAAGACAAACTGGGAGTCGAGTGTAGCAGTATTTTCAAAAGCTTGGTGATCACCAGCCCAAAAATGAATTAAATATCATGTATTTTTATACTATAATATTTAATAAGATGATGGAGCAATGAGTTCATTACTAATTATTAAAGGTAATTAGTAAAGTCAACAGCAAAATTAATAGCATTACTTACTTCTGTTATTCAGCCTGATATCCATCAAAGGCCTTAAAACAACTCTCCACCCAAGGCCTCCCCACCCAAACATCACATCTTCTGTTTTTAACATGTCTAGAAGCAGAGTCGTTCCTGCTACTTCCCAGCAATGTTCTGCAAAGTCATGATCTATGGTATTAATTCTCTGTGTCTATTTTTCCATGTTTTACAAAGAGTTTAACCTGAGCAAGGCCATACAACAATGTAATCAATAAATATCAACTGTTATGCAAAGTAAAGGCTTCTGAATCAGTAATTGTGACGGAAAAATCTCTGTTAGATGTAGAAAAAAAGACATTGTGGTATAACAAGCTGCCAGCCTACAGTTAGGAGGTCGTTTCTGGCTACCAACTGCTAACATTAGCTTAGCCTTGGGGACTGACAGTTAGTGGAGGCTAACTGCTTCTCCACACCTGCCTGCGCACCAAGTTAACGCGTCCCACAGCAGTCTGACCTCTGAATGCACAGATAAGACATTGCTAAACAGCTGCTACTGGCTTTAGTAACTGTAATGTAATTACTGAATTTCGAATTGTAATCTCTTATCCTGCCCATTATTGAAAAAAGTAATTATATTACCAAGTAATGTATGTTAAACAGTAGTTATAAAGTTAAAGTTATAATGCAGGAGTAAATGATTTGTACAGTGTATAAACAGTTAATAAATGCTTTATAACATACTGTAAGCGTTTGTTCATGTGTTTAATCATACATAATGTTATCAAGTAATCAGAGGCAGGAAGTAAAGAAGTACAAATACTTTGTCATGTAGTTTTCAGGTATCTGTACTTAAATTGAATATTTATTTTTCGGACAACTTTGCATCATTGTGCGTCCCCTTCCCAACATCAAGACTAATTTCAACTTAAATGTATGGGACAGTAACATGTAGAAAATACAATGCCTTGATGTATCCATCAGTGCATATTACTCACAGTAACAAGGCAAAAAACACATAACACGACAAAAAAAGATGTATCAAGACAAAAAAGATGTAACAACACAAAAAAAGACATAACAAGACGAAAAAGACAAAAAAATGTAAAAGCAAGATGTAACAAAACATAACAAAACATAACAAGACATAACAACTCACAAAAGATGCAACAAAAAGACATAAAAGACACAATAAGATATAAAAGAGATAACAAGATAAAAAGAAGTATAAAACAACAAGATGAAGAGACGTAACAAGACAAAAATGATGTGACAAGATGTGAAGACGTAAAAGACATAATAAGATGTAGCAAGACATAAAAGTAGTAACAAGACGAAAAACAAGGCAACAAGATGTGAAAGAAGTAAAAGACGTAACAAGACAGAAATGACATAACAAGACATACCAAGACAAAAAACAATGTAAAATCGACGTAACAAGATATAATAGGCAGGGAGGGAGACTCTCTGGTGGAGAAAAAGTAAGGAGTTAGCTTTGCACAGATATAGCACACAGGACTACTTTTTATCTTTATACTTCTACTACTATACGTCTTCATTTTTACTTGAGTAAAGAAGTTGAATCAGTACTTCTGCTTTTACCACCTCTGCAAGTAATAACCTCAGCTTAAAACGTCCTCATATTGTGTTTGCTTACAGCTTACATCGTAGTGTTACAAACCATTTATTCAGTATTTATCTCCTGCTCATAAATGTTAAATAATCCCTGTTAAAATGACTATTCCATGTAAATCCAGCACTGAAATGTATGGGGCTGACCAGAGGTGGCTGGCCATTTGTCTTAGCCAGAGGTCAGAGAGCAGCTGCTGTGGTGATAGTCATCTCTGCAGCTACACCAACATCCTGCTGCCTCATTTGCCTAAATAAATCCGTTCTAGCCAGTAACCAGTAATAATTAAGATGCTCTCCTGAGACCCAGGGGAAAGGAAAATTTCAAAATAAGATCCCGTCTTTGTCTAGTTCTAGACATAAATGAGCTCAATTAGGGACCAATATGAACTTTGACAATTTTCTCATTCTTCTTAAATTTGGCTCCTGTCTCGTCTCAGACTAATTTGAGCCAACTAAAGATCTATGATCTTAGCAAAAGATGTGTTTCCTCTTTTTGGAGAAACAGATGAGACTTCAGTGAGCTCAAAATAAGAATCTCATTTATTTAGACTAAGAAAAGATGATTGTGAGAAACATTTTCCTCTAGGTTTTCTGTATTCTCCAAAAATTAACTAATTCTGATAACCAGGTGCTCAAAACTTGAGGAAGATGATTACGGCTGCCTGTTAAATTACTCCCTGTCTATGTGAGCTCATTGAATATTTAACTGTAGCCAAAGTGTCTTGACAGCCACCTTCAAAGACAGGTGAGGACTGTCCCTTGTGCTGCATTAAACACAATGGCAGCTGCATTCCATCCACACAATGGACAAAGACTCACTCTGTTGAGAAGGTTTGAACCAAATCATAAGAGAAAATATTGTATGTAACTCACATTCACATTTACTAAGATCATTTTTAATTTTTTGTTCTGATGTTTTTGGTTTGTGGAGCAAAATTAAACACACAGGAGAGCACAGACCGGGAAAACTGGATGTGTTACACTGATACTGTGGGATTTGAGGATATTTTGAAGTTTATAATTGAGAATTCTCTTGTAATAATACATTAAAAGTCACAATAAGGTACACACGCCTTCTAAATCCAAAAATCTTCATGTGACTCATCACTGCTGTGTAAATACTCTGGTACAGCTGATGCACAAACATTCCTTTCTGTCACTGTTGCAGAAACCGTTGGTGTTAAGCTCAATTTAGCCGTTTCAGGGAAACAAGCAAACTTGTGTTTGGCTCACAACACAGATCTTGTGTCAACAGATAACACGAGCATTCTTCTGAATGCTTGAGCTGTCTGTTTGAATGCTGTCTAATGTTTATTGAAAAAATAACTCATCTGAAAGTAGGTTTTGAGTAATAAGAAGCGGCATAACAAAGTTAAAACCAATGAAGCATTTTACCCAACACAGCAAGCCATGATTATAGGTTTGTTCATGTATAATTTTGAAGAGCCCGACCGATATGTTGCTCAACCGATATCATCAGCCTGATATTTGCCTATCACAGCTTTATCGGTCTGTATCAGTATCAATATATAATTGTTTTTTAAACACAAGAACAGCCAAGGTGGTCCTTTTGACTGTTTTCAAATTTATATGTGCAATAACCTTGTTGAATTAAAAAATACAATACTTCTAGTACCTGACTTTTTCTAAAATTTTCTGTACTGTCATTTAAAATGTTTTTTTTAATATATATGTTATGTATATATATATATATAATATATATATATATATACATATATATATATATATATACATATATATATATATATACTCGACACAAAAGGCAAATATGTAATCATCTTTACCTGTTTCGGCCATAGGTGGTCGTACTGACCACACAGAAATTGCTACTCTTATATTGCATATTCTCGATTTCCAATTTCCCAGCATTAAAATAGAAATAATTAATTAATTACACTACTCCCCTATTTAAAAATAAAGTAGGGGAGACAGGGACGGTTGTAACGCTTTTTGTCTCAACACCTACAGTATAACTCACTAAATTTTTGTATTAAAGCTCTCAGTTTTTTAAACAAAGTACCCTTACCCGTTACAAACAGCTCTGTTTCCAACTTTTGTACTCATTTACACCCTTTTCCCATAGGCTATGGTTATTTTTTGTGATGGTTCTAGGTGGAAATTTATTATTAGTTTATAATCTTATAAAATACACCTAACTGTTTCTTGATTCTCCCTTGATTAATCTAAAATCATTGCGGTTTACTTTTTCTTAATTCAGGTTTAATATCTAAATACATGTTGCTCTCTTTGTGTTGCTGTCATGGTTATTTATAATTATTAAAAATACTGGTGAAATTTAAGTTTTTCAGTGCCCTGATATAATTTTGGACAATAAACTGTATAATATCTATCTCCATATATATTTGTCACAAAAATGTGTGTTTATGTATATATTCTACATTCTGTATATTACAGTATATCTATAGAATATCAGCCAGTATATCAATATCACATTTTTCTTACTCCCTTATTGGTATTTTCCCCAAAAATCAAGTGCTGTTGCCACTGATGATGAAGAATAACCTTCAAAATAAAAGAGGTGAGTACATTTAAACATGTGCATTTTGTCAAACTTTTAATGATTCATTTACTTTTTAAGGCAAAGGATGGCATTTAGTGGAATACCATGCATCCTCAGGCTAAAGGGCAGATGTTTAGGGGAAACAAAGCACAGCCCAGACTATCTCCTGCCCTCCAGCTTAGAGGCAGATGCACCTGTCAGCCCCCCACCATATGGGCTCCTGTGACAAGAATGCAGCATATGCAAAACAGAAAGCAGAGCAGGCGTACAGTCAACAGCTCAAAAATACAAAGAAAGAGACTCAAATATGTAGTTACATTCTGTAGAAAATAAATCGACCACCTGTTTTCCAAACTGAGAGGACCCATTCAAGTGTAATCCTCCCATTTCTCTTGTTTCACATTCTTAAAGCCTTTATGTTGAGAGCAGGTGGAAGAGCCATTTACTGTCACATCAGCTGCAGCTCACTTACAGCTGTGAACAAATGTGCAGACTGTTTAACAGGCCGGCTGTTGTTGCTCATCTAAAAAACTCTTAATTTTAATCCACGCCATCATTTGTGGGCCCAAAGTGACAGTCACAACAAGTCTGGACAATGGATCTCAGGTTACACACACGCTTGGAAGCGCTTGTGCATATAAGCTCGCTTGCCCCCTCCCCACCCAGGGTGCAGTCCCAGTGGAAGCAGATGGCCGGGTAAAGCCATCACTTCCAGGCCAGATAAATATGTCTCCCAGGGCAAGTGCTGAGTGCAGAACCCCCAATCTGCCTATCAGCCACTGAGCGGAGATGGATGCCTCTGTTGCTTGAAGCCTAGAAACGGCCATACGTCAGACAAAGAGCAGGTGGTGGACCTCTGCTGCAGAGGCCAAATATCTCCCCAACCTGCTACTGCAGGCAAGGGTTAATTACTGGTAGAGATGGGAGGGGGATATTGACGAACAGGACAAAGAACAACCAAAATGGAAAATATATGTATCAGTTCAGAGAGAAGTTAATAAACATATTGAAAGGGAACCACATTCAATCAATTTAAGTTTTGAATTGGACAAGTGATGTTGCAATAAATGTTAAATGTAAAATGAAATTATAACACTTTATGGCTCAACCTGTAATGTTTTATCTAATAATGAAACAAATATAACAAATATATATTTATAATAATAATTATAAAAATCAATATAAATGAACCTCTAAAACTTGGGTTTTCATCAGTGGTAACTTAACACAACTCCCATAGAGCTGAAAGTGAACATTGAAAATAAGAAAGATACCAGGATGTAAAACCAGCGACATAAGAGAGAAACTAAATGTCAAACCCCAGAGATTCAGCTAGAAGACGGGGGTAATCGCGGGTTGCCAGGGTGGATGGGACATCGGGTCGAGCTCGCTTTGGCCCCACTCCAAAATGGAAATGCAAAACAGCACGACACTCAGTGCGGCCAAAAGTGCCAAGGGAATCCCCACTGCACTTTAACACCAAGGACTTGTGACTTCACTTGGATTTGAGCCTTTTGACTTGAAAATACTTGATATCCTCCAAGCAAAAAGATTAAAAAGTCCTTATATAAAAAGTGTGCCACGAATCAATTTGTTTCCCTTAATTTCTTGAATCAACTAACGTTAACACTATTCTTTCCCAGCAACTCAACACATAATCCCCCAGGTCGACCTTGTTTGAACCATCCGACAGGATTCAGTCAAGTTGCAGGAGAGAACCATGAAGCACTAATGTTACATCGCTGAGCACAGCTGGAAGAAAGCACACCAGAGATGAGTGTGTTCAAGTACAAAAACTATGAGGTGGTCAACAACAACAACAACAACAACAACAACAAAAAACTGCAATAAGCAAAACTTTAAGTTTGAAAATTACAGATGGATACACAGCTATTTCCAACATTTTAAGATCTTCATTTGGGCTCAAATTAGTCTCAGGCTGAGTCAAGACAAAGGTTATTTCTCAGGAGCCAAATTTAAGAAGTATAAAAAAATGGTGAAAATCTCATATTGGTCTTAAACTAAGCTCGATTTATGTCTCGGAGACACAGGCTAAATAAAAACAAGACCTTATTTTGAACTTTTCCTTTCCTCAGGCTACGCACCAGTATCCTGGTTTTGATCTTATTTGGGATACGCTGTTTACATGGAACACAAGAAACCTAGTCATTCACAACAGCATCCTGGTCATCTGAGTGCAATTATATCTTGTTCTCACCATCTCAACCATTCTGTTCTCTACCAATAAAAATGTTCAGAAACCAGGATGTGATATTTACACATAACCAGGACACACGTGCACGTAAACACACTCAATGAGGCTAGGAAACTCACTGTTACATTATGACTTGACTCAGAGTTTAAGACTTGAGACTTACTTGTGACTTGCAAAACAATGACCTGGTCTCACCTCTGATGATTGCTATTCTATATATATATGTATGTGTATATATATATACATATGACATACATTGTAAGTTTTTTTTTAAAACGTGTATTACAGAACAAAATAAACCTTTGCTTTCTAAAAATAAAATAACGTTTGCATGATTATAAATTCTCTACAAAACATAATTATTATACACGCAAAAAATATTTTCCTGTGCTCAAAATGTCCCATCACATGCTCTGAACTGACACAAATATAATTGAGCATAAAGTTAATCCATGTATTCATAGACTCATCAGTTAATATGAGTGCAGATAACCGTTTGCTTACATTTGCATTGTCTTGCAATGCAATATTTCAACTAATATCTGCGAAGCTGATGAGGCCATTCTAAATCGGGGTTCATCCCCAGAATATTTCACTATTTAGTTTATCAGTGTATTTATTTATTGTTGAATGAGAGTGTGGTAACACAGGTTTTTGTCTGCCTGACACAGTTTCCTCTGTCTGCCCCCACCTCTGTCCCAAATGTCTGACTTTGTGTTTCTGGCAATTTGCTCCCATTGTGCGGCACTTCCTGATAGGAGGCACTCTGGAAGACTGGGCTCAGTCAACTGCAAAGGAATGTGACATTCCTTTCTAAAATTACGGATGTTTCTTTGGATTTCTGGGCCGATTTCTGCCATTTTCACTGTGGTGTCTGGAGAAAGTGTTTCCGGACAGACACGCAAGTGAACACAGTGGATGCATTCTAAACTTCATTCATGATTGACTGCTGCAGACTGCTGGACGCCGACAAAGTGTTTATTTTCACTGGTAACACACCAGTACATATTGTTATTGTTCTTTTGTCCACATTTAACAACATTAAATATGTTGGGGTGGAACTGGTTTACCATTAAAATAATAAATAAATGTCAATAAAACAAGGAAACTCTGTAGTTTTCTAAAACAGGATATTATGAATCAAATTTTAAATATGCTGCATTGTATATTATGGATATATTCAACGCAATAATGAAGCTGCATGAACCTGGAGCAGAGAATTGCAATAGAATATTCTTCTTCTTTCAGCGTGACAAAAAACAGGGGTTCCCAACCTTTCTGACATGTGACTCCATAAAATTAAACAATATCTATCTTTGACTAAGTTTTGACAATACAAGATTTTTTTTTCTATCTCAGATGAGTTTTTATTAGTCATAAATCTTTTTTTAAGTAGCCCTCCCAACCTTGTTCTTTCCAACTTAATTGCCTTTTGATGAGGAAAAACTTCTGTATGACTCTGCCAGTATTTAGATAAACACAATCAACTACAACTATCAGACTTAATATGTCATTAAATATGATATAATCCACAGCCCTCATGTTAAGTGCTGTTTTTTCTTTTTCTTTGAAATGCTTTTATTTTGTAGCTGAATCCACTGTTAGTCATACCTGTTGTTAAGGGCATCTAGACATGGGCTTATGAATAAAAGGGAACCTGTTGATATTTATTGAAGAACACTGTGTCAGCAGCGAGCTTCAGTAAATATAGGTCTGAGTGAACAAACAGAGAGAGGCCACGGGCTAGCTGTGATAACCCTGATCTCCAGATGGTAGACTGGAGTTAAAGGGAAAGAGGAGACAGAGAAGTGGAGGGGTCAGACGTCAGGAATGAGGAAATCCCACCCTGGCCCCAGCAGATAGAGGACAGGAAGCACTTCCATTTGCATACAAATTCACCCAGTCAGTAATGCGGCATGTGCAGCTCGGGGTGAGTGTGTTAAAAGCGTGGGAGGAGACCTGCAGACCACTGATAGCGCCGTGTCAGGTGGCTGTTACGTGCCTGATGACATCCACAGGCCGAGACCGTGGGGACAGACAGAGGAGAGGTGATAAAGGGGAACCACTTCTGTCAAGTCCAGGAGTCCCATTCATCAAGAGAAGACCTGAACCGGTGACCAGCTGAATGGACACTACATTTAATTTTACTTACAGAACGTTACAGCTCAGTATCATGGCTGTTTGTGAAATAGTCACAAAATATAATCTGTGTTAGTGTACATGGGCACTAATTCTCAATGTGATAAGATCAAATATAGTAAAAAGGGCGAGAAAGTCTGTTTGGAGGTCAGGGGGGGTTGGTGTCAAAAACATGACTTTCACACAGAAGATCAGGGCTGGGTTCCCACGTGAGACCAACAGACAACAGCCGTGACCAAAATGTACTCAAATCTTTTTTAAATATATTTTTGAGGGCTTTTATGCCTTTAATTTATAGAACAGCTAAAAATTGGAGAGGAAATGGGGAGAGAGAGTGGAGGAATGACACAGGGCTGTAAACCACTGCAGAGGACTCACAACTTCAGCACATGGGGCAAACGCTCTACCAACTGAGCTAGCGGGCTAAAATGTGCTCAATTCTGTTACATTTTAAAGATCCAGCATGTGAGAATTATGGGAAATTGTTGGCAAAATATGGCAGAAATGGAATACAATATTCATAAGTATGTGTCATTAGTTTATAATCATGTGAAAATAAGAATTGTGTTTTTTTTTTACTTTAGAATTGGAGCTGCAAGGGTATGAGATTTTCACAGTACATGACTGATGCGAAAAATATCATGGTTTTGCCATTTCACAGTGTCACTGTATTACACAGCTATCATTATCAGTCACAATGACTCTTAAAAGAATTAAATAGACAAATGCTTTATTATAATTTCACAAAATATTATGTCCTTCCAGACATTTTTTTAATAACACTAACATGGCAGAAGTCTGTAGAATGTGAATACACACAGCAGGTTGTTCCGATACTAATACCACTATTGGAAAATGCCACAACACAAAAATGCTGGTATCAGCGTCAGTGAGTACATGTACTATGCACCGGTCCACTACATCATATTTTATCAACCCCAAAACAGGACCTTGCTACCTCCCAGCAGCGTCCTGTTTGCCATTTCCCCCCCCCCAGGCTAACAAAGTCATGTTGGCATTCATTCTCTGTATGCATTTGTTCATGTTTTACAAAGGCTTGAACCTGAGTCAGGCCTTACAACAATGATATCAATCATATGACACCCACACTAGTAGTATATAGCTCTTAAAAAATAACATTTTTTAACGCAGTGGTATTGATATGCTATTAGCCAATGTGCAGGAAAAAATGATGTCAGAACATCTCTAACACATGGTATGGTAACCATACATTTTATATCACAGTGAACCTTGAAACTGTTAAAGCACTTCAACCCTGTTTATAATGAGACATTTATATTTACAAAGGGCACAGGTCCTATTCCATGTTGCACCGCCATGTTTCTGCACGCTGTAAAACTAAATGCTCAAATTAGTTATTTGTAGTAAGTAATGAAAACCTAAAATTTGTTTAGAAAGTCTGCAAAGTTAAAAATGTTGTAGAATTTTCTCTCTTTTTGTGTTTATTTTCAGGGAAATAAGGTCCCTAAAACACAAATATTTTAATCTATAAAAAAACTACTTTATTTATTACTATATTGAGTTTACTGAACATGAAACAATGGGGTCTTATACTTCAAATTTGTTCAGTTAACTTATTGCAATGACAGGGGTGACAAATCTGAGTTACATTTACTGAAAATATTTGAGTTTAATTAATTTAACTGTAATCAAATTGGATATGAAGCCATAACTCCATTTTTTTAAGCTCTGGTAACTTCCAACTTTTGAGTCTTAGAGCTTTAAGAAAGAAAATTGTTGCATCTGATTGCCTCAGTTTTTTTGAGTACTGCTAACACTGGCTCCAGATACGCCCTTTCATATTTTTTACAAGTTGCACAGTCATTGTTGGTTCTCCTACATGCTTGGAAGGGGAGGGTGAGGTGTTTGCAATCTGCACACTCACGACTAATGCCACTAAGTCCTGCACACTGGCCATTTAAAGACAATAACTTTTGTTTCTTGACTTCTGAGTGGAAACTTTTGTAGTTGTTTAAAAAACCTTGTATAAATAAATGGATAATCCCTTATAACCCTTTGCATATTACTGTGACACAGTGACACACCCTTATTAGATAAATCACGTGAAAAAATGTCTCACAGTGAAGGACTTTAAACAGTCACACATCACAACTCAAATCATGTTTATCTGCCAAATGGATGCCACACATTCTTGGCCTTTAGCTGGATAATTTAAAGCTCTGTCACTTCCTTTTAATAAGTCAAATTCCCAGTGTCTGACTAAAGCATATTTATCTGTGTGACACTGCGAATCTGTATTTAAAATCCACCGTATATGAGGCTTTCAGATTTGCTGAATCAACACTGCAAGCAGCCGCGGGAGCCTGTTGATTTATGGCTCGGTCACCCCGCAGAGTGATCCCCACAGGTGATGACAATTTTCTCTGTGATCTCCAGCAACACTGACAATTTTACAGCCTGCGTAATTAAACACTTAAACACACAGAAGCACCAAAGTTGACTCAAGCATGAAAGGAAGGGAAGCCGTTAAGAGTCCATAATGTTTTAGTCTGACCGGGAAGGCATTTCAATTGGCTTTGGAGATTCCAGATAAGGCGGGTGGCATTAGAAATATGCAACTGCAAGCCAGGGACCCTCCAATTTGTTAAATGTCTTTACATGTGAGGTTTCAGATAAGGAAAGGTGAAGTAAAAAGACGTTACATAACAAGATTAGTGAGTGGTAGAGAAGATTAGGGTACAGTGTGATGATTTCACCTTTCTGCATACTTCAGTGGAAACTGGAGAAGGAGTGTTCTTAGGATGGACAGATAAAAAATACTTGTCTATTTATTTTTCTGACAACTTTTTACTTTCACTCCCTACATTTCAACACAAATATCTGTATTTTCTACTCCTTACATTTTCAAAACAAGCTTGTTACTTTAGTTTTAATGCATTTAAGTGGAATGATTGATTATTTTTATTGCATCATTTGGCACTGCCTTCCCAACACCAAGACTGATTTCAACCTAAATAGATGTGACAATAACACATAGAAAAGACGTAAACATCTGTGCATATAAAGCATGACAGATGCAACAAGACGAAAATGTCAAGACAAGACTGACAACGATGTAACAAGATGAAAAGGATTTGACAAAACGAAAAATTATGTAAAGGATGTAACAAGACAAAAAAGTTGTAACCAGACAGAAAAATAATGTATAATGTAAAAGACATAATAAGCCAAAAAAAGACGTAACAGAAACAAAAACAGCGTAAAAGACGTGACAAGACAAAAAAGACATATAGAGACAAAAAACAACGTCAAAGACGTAACAAGACAAAAGAGGTGTAAAGGATATAACAAGATGAAAAAGATTTAACAAGATGAAAAATTACTTTAAAGGTTAAACAAGACAAAAAAGACATATCAAGACAAAGAATAATGTAAAAGACATAACAAGACTAAAAAGATGTAACAAGACGAAATACCAACAAAATGAAAAAGTAAGTAAAATGTAACAAGATTGGAGATAAAGTGAGGTTCAGTTAGATAGTATTTGTGCTTCTACTTGAGTACAGAATGTGTGTACTTTTGTAACCTCTGGTGCACAAAAGAAAAACCCAAAATTTTTGGTCGTAGGAAGGAACAGGGTGCAGATTTTTGCACAAATATCACAGTGCTGACCTTTTCAAGAAGGTGATTACAAGAATGAAAGCGGAAGGCTGTGTTTGCGCACTCAAACAAGGCTGCCAACAGTGGAAACTTTTGAAAAAAATCCTATTTTGATGCAAAAAAGCGTCCATAATTGGAACATGCATGGCTGCTTGTAGGAATAGTAGAGGAATATTTATTTTCAGTAGCCATGTAAACAGCTTAGTGAGAATGTTGTCCTCTTCAGAACAGGAGAAAAAATCTCAATATTGTGCACATGTAAACATAGTTACTGTTGTTATCTGCCGCCACATCTTTGTCAAGTGGCAGGAGCTGCCTGAAAGTAATGAAGCATGAAAATGCTCCCTCTCAACAACTGAGAGTGTGCATATTTTTAAACCATCCACTACACTATCTGATTTCTTCTCACCATGTTTGCTTTATATGCAAACATTCTTGATGGTGCGTGAGACAAATGGACATGATGAGATGGATAAAGACTTTCACCTTGTGTTTTGTTTAAAACACACTTTGACGACAGTACAACTTTGTCAGTCATCAGTGTTCACTTGAAATGATCGAACACTTTCTTGCATCACAGTAAAATAGCAGCTCTTTGCACCAAAGCCAGGAGGCAGGGCCGTAACTAGCTTTTTGGGGTGGGGCTATGCAAAATGTTGTTTTTGGGGGGACAAAGCGGGGGAATCCCAAACCCTTTAAGGTGGTCCAGATCCATGCATTTATCATTTACATGCATGCATCTGGTGCACCTTAGATGGAAAGGAGGCTAGATCTGTGAAAAACGACATATTCTATATTTTTGTCTCTCAGTTTCAAATCACAAATCTCAAGCTGATCTCAGCTCTCAGCTGAGGCTCCCCTACGTAAAGAAAATCCTGATAAATTACAGGATGCACAGAATCTGCATTATAGCATCTGTCAAAACGGAACAGATGCTACATTTTCCTTAAAATGTTTACATGAATTTTTAGGAACAAATTTATAATGAAAAATACAACGCTAATTATATATATAAAAACAATATTATCCCAGCTAGCTACAATATTCTTGTGAAGTGTACCCATGTGACTGAAGTGACCTGCAGGGATGATTCTAGAGGGGGGTCATGGGGGACACTGCCCACTCCTGAAATCTGTGCCACCCCTTTATCCTCAAGTATGATTGGTTATCTGTCCATTGAAAGGCAGGACCTCAGTTTGATGAGTATCTTAAATGTGCAGTGATTTTTTTGTATGTAGCCTACTTAACCTAACCTACTAAATTTATTCTGGAGGACTTAAAGAATTAAGCATAGAAGCTTTATGTTATACTTTCTGGCGCCACTCTGTTGTCTTGTGATTTAAACACAGGAATGTAAGAAGGTGCAAAATACTGTAATGTTAGTGATGAAAGTAGATACGAGAAATGGTACATTAACGTGCACATGTGCATGCGTATGTGTGTATGTGCGTGCATACTTCATGCCACCACTGCATAAGTGCCCCACTTCAAAAAAGTCTGGAAACGCCCCTGGTGTCGTGTAAAACAGTGATAGATTTACTTTGAATGTAAATGGGGACACTGAATGAGTGGGGCATGGATACCTAAACCAAAGTTGACAACAATCCATCCAATAATTGTCAAGACATATATCTAAAAATAAAAACAGCCAATCTCATGATGGCACTAAAGGAAAACTAAGGGAATCACTAAAATCAGTAGGGATTCATCCTCTGGCGACTATTAATCTCTGTACAAAAGTTCATAGCAATTCATCTGATATTTGTTAAGATATTTCACTCTGGACCACAGTGGTGAACCATCCAACAAAATGACACTGTGTTTGACAAGATGTTTGCCCCAGAGAAGATTTGGGAAAACTAAAAATTAAAAACACATAAAACATCATTTTTGTGAGATACGCTGCATTAACCAAGACTTAACTATTCTGTCATCTCTGCAAGATCCACAGTTAAAAGCCAACCAAGAGTGAAAAAAAGTCTAACCTAATATGTGCCAAAGCCAGAGGATTATTTCAGGTTTTACTGCAGGTAAGTTTAGTCTTGACATTTCTATCGTATCATGGAAAAATGAGGACGTTTTAGAAACTAGAAATGCGGAAAGGCGTCACTTCCTCAGGCATTTCTCTTGAAAAGACATACAAATCAAAACATGTTCAGCTGTTTATGTCACTACGCCTGAAAGAATGTAAACAGGCTCTTCCCCTCGCCGATTCATCAGCGTATCCCAGGATGCTTGTGTGGCGTAGATTATAATCAGTTGTACATTTTTGTTTTTTTTTTCCCCTCTTTCTTTTTTTCCTGGAGTTTCTTTTTCAGGCAGAACCATATCAAGCATATCACAACTTTCACAGACTGAATGGCACCCAACATCTTATCTCAAAAAGCCTTTTCGTTTGAGATGTGACAGTTGTGTAAAAACCTGTAAAGACATAGTAATAGCTGCAGGGAGGGTTCAAAATAGCTCATCCCTGCAGCATACTTGCCAACCTCGAGACCTCAAAAATAGGGAGGATTTTGAAACTAAAACACCGGAAAAAACAAGAGTGAAATTAAATTTTAAAAAGTTTGCTGCATTCTGGGGATATTCAAAGAATGAAAATAACAAAGTAATAAGTGCACTTTTTTTTTTTTTTTTTGCAAATGGAAGCCTGCAGATGACTTATACTTATAATTTATGAGCTGGAAAACACAATGGGACCACAGCATTTAGCCTTACCTTGTCCAATTTGCATAGTAGGAAACAACATTTGGTGCTGTCGTCTGAGTGGAAACAGTTGACTTTTAGAGTCGTACAGGGCTTATACAGGGCTTATAGTGCCAGAAACAGGGTGTGATAATGAAAAGGAAAAAGTTGTAATAAACTGGGAGAAATACAGGACAATTGTGACCCTGGACGTAAACTAGGAGAGGGCAATGAAAAATGGGTGTCTCCTGAGAAAATCGGCAGGGTTGGCAAGTCCGCACTGCAGTCAAAAGTGTTTTGTTCACATTGTTGTATACAGAGTTGGGAGGGTTACTAAAAACGTATTCTAGTACAGTTACTAATTACCTGTTAAAAATGTAGTCATTAACCCAAGTATCACAATATTAAAGTAATGTAATTTGATTACTTTCCATTCTTTTTAATTACCTCAGTATTAAATACGGTGAAATTGTTTAGCCTAATATAGTGTTTTTAGGGCTGCAACTTTTATTTTCATCATTAATTAATTACTCATTTTTATTCAGTTAATCAGTTAGTTGTTTCACCATGAAATGGTGATTAAAGCCTCAAATGTCTTGTTTTGTCCACAACTCAAAAATATTCAGTTTACTGTCAGAGAGGAGCAAAAAAAAGCAGAAAATATTCACATTTAAGAAGCTGAAATCAGAGAATTTTGCCTTTTTTAAATCAAAAAATGACTCAAAACGATTAATCAATCATCAATATAGATGCAGATTAATTTAATAGTCAGTTAATTAATAATAGATTAATCATTGCAGCTTGTTGTTAGTTGTTAGGTTTATTAGTTTGTCCAGCTGTTCCTTCCTTTGTTATGCGCAATTTATTTATTTATTTATTTAGAGACAAAAAATGTTGAAATTTCCTCCCAGTGAAGCTTTTTTTCACTAGAGGCAACTGCATGCGCCGTGCATGGTAGTATATCGTTCTTTATTTTAAAATAGTTATCCTACTAATAAAATCACTGTTTTTACTAACTGTATCCGTAATCTGATTACATCTTTTTTTTTTATCTGTAACTGTAATGGAATAAAGTTACCTTTTTTTGTATTCAGATTACATAATCCCATTACATGTAATCCATTATTCCCCAAGCCTGGTTGTATATATTTAATAATATGTCATAGCTCACACCTCAGTCTTGAAGCACAAAACATGACGGTGACAGCGGTCACACTCAATCAAACCTGTGCATGTCATTGCATAAGACAGAGAGAGAGAGGAAATGAGGCTAGCCTGGGATGTTTGGGGTTGCAGGGGAAATCTGAAAACTAATTACACGAGACGATCCAAATAGATGCCCTCATTAGCCATGAATGAACAAGGAATGCTCTAAATAGTTTTTACATAACAGACACCAACATCAAAGTGCACACGCAGAAACTGCATAAAAGAATTTCGGCTCTCACCGGGCCGAATTCAACAAGATGACGCTCCATTTTTCCAAGAATGTGTACCACTGACAAAGCCATGGCATTAGGGTTACATGGGAGTAGGAGGGGATTTAAACTTTTTGCTCAGAGAGTTCATCCAACCTAATTAAAGGTACAGTCCGTGATCATATTGTAAACAAAAGGGCTGCCTGAGCACTATTTTTGAAAACAAATGCTGATAACACCTTCTATGGGGTCATGTCTACAATGCATCAGATCACATTCATAAAACATTATAAAGCATTTAGAAAACTCCTTATAAATATTTATAATCATGTGTGACATCTTATAACATGAATTATAAGTGGACATAATGTATGATAAGTTTCTTATGGCCAAAGTGACGAGTGTTTGAAACAAGAATCTGAGTGACACAGCACATTATAACTACCAGAACTTTATCCAATCATACAGTAGAGCCAGGCCGATAACCCGGTTGGGCAATATTATCTGTCCGATATTGGTCTCTTACAACTATATTGGTTTATATTGGTATTGGCATGTGTGTGGTCTGATATGCAGCTATGTGAAAAGTTTTTCTTTTTTTTTTTTTTAGGTGCAGAGTTTTTACAGCTCTGGTTTCTGTGTATCAGTGTGGACGTGTAAAATGGAGCATGAGGGAAACCATGATGTCATCATCTCAATTCCCACATTGTTGCTTTGTGTAATGAGCATGTAATGCGCAACAACAACAATAACAATGGCGGACTACTGGTTTGTTTGACCGCTGCATAACCCCTTCACACTGACCAGTTTCTTTTTAACTCAAACCACCACTTATTACCATAAAACATCAGTGGTGAGGATCATCCTGCACAGAGTACAACATCTCATCAGTGAGGAGGAGGAGGGGGAGGATGGAGAGGGAGGTGTGGCAGATCCAGGGGGCGCTGCAGGCCAGCGGGAACAAGAAAAGGATGATGGGAATTCCAACTCGGCTTAAGACAAGAAAGGACACTGCCAAATCAACAGGGACCACCAGGAACATAAGTGACTGGATCATCCAGGACAAGAAGTCAGCACTTCACCATTCAACACTAAGACTGCAACGAACGATTGTTTTCAGTATCAATAAATCAGCTGATTATTCTCTAGATTAACTGATTAATTGTTTGGTTTATAAAATGTCAGAAAATAGCGAAAATGTCCATAAATTATTGCATTTGGAACTTATTTGACGCTAAAGCAGCATCTCTAAACTGTACCTGCATCTGATTTTAATCAAACGGGAACATTTTTACATATCATGTGGGAATGTCCAACAGTTAAAAGCTTGGGGAAACAAATAACCATGTGTCTATCAGAGGTAGTGGCCTAGATGTTGTTAAATGATGACTCAGAGCAGGAATTTAACCATACTCAAGGACACCTGTGGCTACCATCTTGTACTGTTGCTAAAAAGATGTTGGTTGTCAGGTGGCAACCACCGCAAGAAATATCATGAATGTATGATGGGATTTTGTGAGACCCATGAGGAAGAGGCAGGTGTTAACGAGCAACCAAAAGTGCAGAGGTATGCTTTATGTAGCTGTAATGTATCCTGAACTGTCACAGTCATATTAGCAGGGCTGTAGTGTGATGAAATGTTAAGTTATGAACTCATTAAAAGAAAGGGGGAAAGTGCTTTACTTTATTTTTTATAATTATTTTTAAATATATTGTTTGTCCCTTTATGAATGCATTATGTTATGTGAACGACAGATTTTAGAGGCTGATGTACACCTGCAAACCTTGGAAAATATAATAAAAACAAAATGTCCATTTCAGTTTCTCAGAGTCCAGGGTGAAGTCTTAAGTGTCTTGTTTGTCAGTTCAAAACACAAATATAGTCGGTTTAATATGATATAAAACAGAGAAAAACAGGAAATCTACATATTCTTGTGGCAAGTGTTTTATTTTATGCTGCAGTCTGCTGGGGAGGAAGTTTGGGAAAAAAGCAAGCAAGGAGGCTGGATAAGCTTGTGAAAAAGGCTGGCTCTGTGATCGGAGTAAGGATGGACTCTCTGGAGGAAGTTGTGGAGAGAGACACAATGAGGACGGTGGAGGCCATCCTAAACAACATGGATCATCCACTGCATAACACCTTGATGGACCAAAGAAATAATGGTGGTGGAAGGCTTCTCTCTCTTCGTTGTAGGACAGAGAGATACGAAGATCTTTCATACCAACTGCCATCAGACTCTATAATTCTTATACAAATAGATGAGACTACAGACAAATGAATTTCCCCTTGGGGATCAATAAAGTATTTCGTATTCGTATTCGTATTCGTATTCGTATATTCAGAAGGCTGGAAATAAAATATTCTGCCATTTTTGCCTAAAAAATTAATCAGTTATCAAAATAGTTGGCAATTATTTTTCTGTCAATCTTATGATGTAAAATGCAGGTTTCCCACAGTTTACCCACCTTGTTTCTCCTCATAGTTTGATTCAGCTGATCTGAAAACAGATGAGTAAACTCCCAGCCTCATTTCAAAGAGGTGAGTAAACTGAGTTGACTAAGGTTTACCACCCGCCACTACACTGCTGCATGTAACATACCTGCCAAAGCTTTATAATATGATCTATTATTGGGGAGGGCACCTGCTTTATATCTGCCTCCAAAATGTGTAGTTTGGACACTTTCAGCATCGTGCTACATTTCAAACCTGTTGAAACAGGCATCTTTTACTGCAAGCGAAGTTTAAATATCTAAATATAACAACTTGCTCCATGTGTTTTCCCTGTCTAGGATCAACAAAGTAAGAGTACTTTCTCGTTGCACATACTTCACTTCTTACTGCTGCTTCACCGTCTCTGCAGCGCCAAGGGAGATGAGGGGAGATCCATGTATTGAAAGGACAACATGGAAGACTGGAGACATGGAGTAGATCATATCCATTCATGCATGTACATAGACAGACAAACACAAACACGGGATCTATTTGTATATAAACACATTATTATTATTATTATTATTATTATTATTATTATTATTATTGTTATTACTATTATTATTATTATTATTATTAGTAGTAGTAGTAGTAGTAGTATTAGTATTATTATTATTATTATCATTATTATCATTATTATTATTATAGGACTGAGTTAGCTTAGCCAGTACCATAATACCACCTAAAAATATATATTAGAAAAAAAAAATCTTTGAAATCTTTATTTGCATTTTGTTTTAATGTGTTAATATATATTTTCCTTTAAAAAATGATTATTTATTGGGAAGAAAAGAAATAAAATCACTTATAATTTTATTATTTAAAATATCTCTGTCTGCAGTAGAATGTGTGTACAGGCTCACTGGCCTGAGAGATTTCCATGGTTGCTATGTTTTATCTCCAGGTGCATCATTTTAGCATTTTTCATATTTAAAAATAAATAAATTTTCAGACAGTCAAGAAAGCAGTTTTGTAATATTTTACTCAACGATTTCTCCAAAAAAGTATATCCAGTGACGATTTTCACCACCTGACTACACTTCACAGACGACTTGGACAAACATTTCATCATGGAAAACGTGAGATTTTTATTTTCTTTCTTTTTTTTTTTTTTTTTATCAGTCTTTGTCTGAACGGTACCACTGAGATCGTCAGACACCTTGAAATTCATGAATATACTTGAAATTTAAAAACTTTTGAGTTATATTTTGTGGTACTTATGAGGTTTGAACCGGTTTTAAGGACATCTATGACATAGATAATCATAATCATCCCAACACCCAATTATCCCACGTGACCCGCAGGCAATTTAACAAGATTAAAAAAATGTAATTTAGGGGAAACGAGGCCGAGACAGTTGAAACAATGTATGTTTTAGACCAGTGATACTATATTACATTTCTCGAGGCTATTTTTCTGTGACATAAGGTGCAAGGTTTAGCTTTCTTTTAATCGGATTTTTAATTGAATTTAGTTTTATGCATAAGTTAAAAGAACTTATGCTTGAAACTAATTAAAAGACAAAATACTTACTAATAGTCATTTCCACAGCTAATTGCCTGATATTACATTTTCTTATAATGCATTGCATAATACTCCAATATAATGGTTTTCTAAGAAAAAATGTGGAAACCTGTCTACCTATCTACCTAGATACCTATCTATCTGTAGATATCCATTTATAGATAATTACTCTTACTGTGGTATTTCCCCTGCTTAATAGACTACAACAGTTGTGCACATCCTCAATGGTATAAAAGGCTGAATACTAAAAAATTAAACAGATTTTCCTCAAATTCACAGACATAATCTGCCCACTGGAGCAGCCAGTGGTGGAGAGTAATTAAATGCATGTACTTAAGTACTGTGCTTATGTAGCCTACAATTTTCTGTTTTACAATACTCATGCTTCATGAGATCCCAGAAGGAACAATTTACCTTTTTATTTAATGTAACAGCTCCATATTCTTTCTATTCTGTCTAAATATCATAACTTATGGGGGCCGATCTCAATTAGGGGCCCCAGGAAGTTGCCTACCAGTAGTCCACCTGTAGTAAGCACATAGCTTCAGTGAAGACAAAGTCACTTTTTTAAAGAAATGTCTAATTCTTCTTCAAGGTCCACGAGTACTGTAAGAAGAGGAAGAGGAACACCAGGCAAACGCAGGCCTGTGGAGACAAGGTAAACACATCTTGGATCAACTCTACACTTACGTCATAAATCCCTCATATTCAATATTCACTGTCTCTCACTATGTTAAAGGTCCAGTGCATTAAGATTTATCGGCATTCATTGTCAGAATATGGTAGAAATGGAATATTATCTTCATTTCATTATTGTATAATCACCTGAAAATAGGAACAGCTGTGTTTTTGTTACTGTAGAATGAGTCATTTATATCTACAGAGGGTGTGAGTCCTCTTCCATGGAGGCTGCCATGTTGTTTTGTGAATGCCACAGCCACTGTAGTTTCTCCTACACATTTGGTAGGGGAGGGTGAGGCACACTGGCCGTTTAACACCAGAAGAGCCAAGGTGGTCATTTTGACCATTTTCAGATTTATATGTGCAATAACTTTGTTGAATTAAAGAATACAATGCAGCTGGTACCTGACTTTTCCTAAGAGTGTATGTATTTTCATATTAAATGTATTTTAATATAGAAATTACACAAAAAGCAAAGAAAATGTGATCATTTTTACCTATTTTGATCATAGGCAGACCTACAGAACTTGCCACTGTTATATTGTTACTTTTTGAGATGCATCTTGGTTGTTTGACAGTTATCATTGTGTCTGTAAAACTTCACAAGTGGTCCCGATTTCCAGTTTTCCGACATTAACATACGAATATTAATTATTTAGACTCAATTGAAAATAAAGTAGGGGAGACCTGGGACAGATGTAGCACTTTTTGTCTCAGGACCTATAACTCACTGAATTTTTGTGTTAAAGCTCTCACATTTTGATACAAAGTACTCTTACTTGCTACAAATTGCAATGTTTCCAACTTTTTTTGTTTTCTTTTTATACTCATTTAACAACATTTACATTTAGGTGTTATTTCTTTTTTTAAAGGGTAAACCAACAGGATAAATATATTAATCTCTTAGTCTGTTTTTGATCATGAGAGATAACAGAGTGTGGAAGTCAATGTTCAAAATTTTAGTAATTATGGAGTTCTGGCACTTCTAGTGTTGAAACAGGGAGATGATTTTCTATGTATTATACCGAAACATAAAAGCTAATAGGGGCATTTCTTAGTTGTGAGCCCAGGCAGTTACTTATCTTGCCCAATGGTTAATTCCTTCCCTGCAGTAGGCGTATATAGGCTCAATGAAGAACAAGTCACTTTCATAGAAAAAACAAATAAAATTGACTTAATTCAACAGAACATGTGTTTATCTTAGTGAAGCCCCTATCTAACTCGTGTCATATGTGTGTTCAGTTGCAGCTCTCCAGTGCGCCTGTTCACAAGAGAAGGAGGACTGTGAAGCCGCTGGTCTGCACAGACCAGGTAAACACCTGCTTTTATTATCTTTGATAAAAACTAGACCCAAATCCTTCACATATTCGGTATTCACTGTTTTTGACAATGTTAAAATCAGATACTATTCAGGGGATGTGTAATGTGTGATGATGACTTGAGCCTGGTTGTTGGTTGATTGTCCACTACTTTATCATTGTTTATGGCACTGTGAGAACTTGAGTCCACTAAGAAATAAAACAATCCTCAAAAGAAAATTATGACAGCACAACAAAAATATTAAATAGTGGACTATATTGTGAATAGTGAGTGACGGGACACAGATGAGGCCTAATGTAGAAATTACTGAAATGCTAAATGACTTTTTCAGTTTAAGAGTAAGCTAACACAAATGACAAAAGACATTCATTCATCATTATGTTAGGGGACGAGCAGTAGTGGTGGCAAAAGTGCAAAAGTCTTTAGTCTGGCAAAAATCAGTTAAATAGAAGTATAGATACTTGTGTAAAAAAAAAAACTATGGTGAAAGTATAAGTACTGGTTCAAATTCTTTACTTAAGTAAAAGTGAAAAAGTACAGGGTCTGAAATGTACTCCAAGTATAAAAGTAAAAAATAGCCCTGTGAACGACATTTCTACAGGCTGTTTGTCATCAGCGATATACACTGATGGATACACAAAGAAATTGTCCTCTATGGTTGTCTATCCATCCATTTAGTTTGAAATCAGTCTTGACATTGGGAAGCAATGGCACACAATGATGCAAAATAAAATTAATCAATAATTTCCCTCAAATGCATTAAAACTAAAGTAACAAGCCTGTTTTGAGTAGAAAGTACAGATATTTGTGTAAAGATGTGGGGAGTAAAAATAAAAAGTTAACAGAAAAATAAAGTTAAGTACAGATACCTGAAAACTCTACTCGAGTACAGTAATGAAGTACTTGTACTTCATTACTTCCCATCTCTGGGTAGCAGAAGTTTGAGAGTGACTTAAACTTTGATATAGCTCAATATCTTGGCACGTTTTACACTGTTCGACCAAGTGAAAAAATATGTGTTGTTTTGTGTGTGTAATGTAGGAGAACTGAACCTTTAACCTTCTTGTTGTGTTATGACCACAATTCATAGATTTCTAACTTTACCCTGTCAAAGATGTTTTTCGCAATCTGATTGTCATGTGGTTTCATAATACATTCATACTATGTATCGAAAGACATCACAGTTTTTCTCAATCGCTTTGGCTCATTTTTCAAAGCAGTCTTAACTTTCTCAAAACTGTAAGTGCAATGGTCACAACTGTTACGTTGAACATGACAACCTTATTCATTTTTGCAAAAGGTTGTAGCTCAACCAAACATTTTATTCATGTTTCAAAACCTAATTTTTGTGTCACTAAAATGGCCTGTGCCACCAAAATGAAAAGTTGTTTTATCATTGTGTGAGCCGTACCACTCAAACCTGTTTTTTCACCATGACAGTCAGTCCTGCAAATGTTTCAAATCTAGTTTTTGTTAACACTGATACAATGCAAGAATGTCAGTTTTGTCTCGCTGAATGCTGTTGCATATTGCACTGAGTTTTAGATTCAGAGTTCAATAATGTACAATACTGTAGTACACAGAAAAAGGATATGCAAATGTGTATGTGTACAGCAGAATTATTTTTGTAGCAGTGTGTTACATACAGGACTGTAGTGGTACATTTTCCCCTCATTGACTTGATACAGTTAATCTGAAAATAGATGAGAAAACTCAGCCTCATTTCAAGGAGGTGATAAACTGAGTTTACTTGTCTTTACCCTCCACTACACCTCTGGTTACATTTACTGTGAACAGAAAATTCACCTTGGGTCTCTCATGAAAAGTCATATATCAAAAATGTGCCACTAAATGACCTCCACGTGATTCCTTGATCATTATTGTCACCTGGCAGCTCATTTGCCATCACAAACGTTCCGTGTCAAAGGTGTTTATGGAACATACGTGTATGCCTGATAGACTTTGATAACTGAATGGACTGTTTTACATGTGACGGCTCGAACGATGAAAGAAAGTTTAGAAGTTCTGAAGAATTTCAAGGTTTTACTGAGAATCAACTCATCAATTTTGATCAGCAACCATAGGCGAGTGGTTATTGTGGAAATTTGTTAACAATTGCACATAATCTTTTGAACACGTTCTAAAAAGTCTGTAAATTACTTGAATGAGAAATTCCAATATGTTGTGAACAACATACTAGTTGTTCAGAGATTTAATTAAGATTTCTTTATGTTTTGAAAAATGTAATTCTCATTTGAGAATTGAGCCAAAGTGAATGAGAAAAACTGAAAATTAATGGGTTGAATGTTGAACAAAATTTTATTTAAAAATAAAGGAGGATTTTTAACTCCGTTTAGTGAAACAAATGTCATAACATCTAAAGCATCTCATAGGACGGCCACTTCTGTGTTCAAGTACTGCAAGAAAGCGCAATGTTTCTGAAAATGCCTTTTCTGTTTATATTACAAACATTTTTTCATCATTTTTAACAAAAAAAAAAATAAAATACAAATGGCAGGTTCCATACATCTTTATAAACATTAGTTAGCCTTACATTGTGAACAAACTCAGCAACTCTTCTGTCACACTGAATTGGTCATTAACGCCACCGATGAAAATGTATAGGCGAGATTTGTCGATTTTGTCTGTGCTTTCATCAAACGCCACAGAGCATGTGGTGAAAACTCTGCCTTTGTTTCATAACCGATCATAAATGTCACTTGATAACATGCTAATACTCTAGCACTGTGTTTGCAGATAGAAAAATATTGTTTTACAAGCTTTTCTTTTCTGGAAACAGAATATTAGCAAATTGCAGCACGCAATACTTAACAAATGCATACACACAATACATTTTCTAATTTAATTTTTTATTTCAATTGTATTCAGATGAAGGATAGTTGAAATTTGTATTAAATAACCAGAAAAATAATTTAGCTGAATTATTTTGCTGGCCTGTTTATATTATATTTTTGACATCATGTCAGCTTGAGACTCTGATCTAAAGAGTTGTATCTGTAAATTCCTGTAAAATGGAAACACATATGGGCTCTTTATATTTGACAAAGTAGTGCTCAGTTGTGCATTTGATGTACATGTTCAACTGTGTGCTGTTGAAGCTAAAACAGACCTTGCTGACTCTCTGCAGGTCCAGGGTGTCATCCCCCAGTCCCACCCTTCCACACTTTTTCCTGGCCTTCCTCCCACACTCCCCAGACTTGAACCTTCCACTGCTAAGCTGAGCCCTGACGTCCAGGAGGCCCCTGTCCTGCCAAGTGACGCACCACTGGAGATCCATGGTTACTCAGTTGAGGAGTACCAGAGGATCTACCACTCTGTGGTGGACGACATGATCAAGTACGTTTGTAAATTTAAACTGAAACTTTTAAAAAGTTTGGTAGTTCAATGGTTAACTTGAATATGTTGTTACCATGATCTTACTTTGATCACATTTATATTTAAAAGGATATTCCACCCTGACATGATAATCCACTCAATATGTACTCACCTCTATGCCGATGTGAGGATGGGTGAAAATCTTCAGTTCACAAAACAATCCTGGAGTTTCAGCAGAAAACAGGGTTGCAGCCAAATCCAGTATAATGGCAGTGAATGGAGACCACGGATAAAATGTAAAAAAAAGAACACAAAACAAACACAAAATGTCTCCATCCTGCTCGTGTGGTGTAATCCAAGTGTCATTCGGGCTAAAAACATGGTGTAAATGGCGTCTTTTGTGGTTAAATTTTAATGTCGTGGCTCACGGACACTTGGATTACACCACACGAGCTGGATGGAGACATCTTGTGTTTGTTTTGTGTCTTTTTTTTAATTACATTTATATTTGGTCTCCATTCACTGCCAGTAACTGCAACCCTGTTTTCTGCTGAAACTCCAGGATTGTTTTGTGAACTGAAGACCTTCACATCGGCATAGAGGTGAGTACATATTGAGTGGACTATTATTCTGTGGTGGAATATCACTTTAAATGTATTTTTTGTGACTTCCTCTCAGATGTAAAAGTGGCAAGTCTTGCCAGTACAACCTGCGACTGGGGCGAAAGATCAAGCAGCGTCTCTGGGAGACACTGGGTCGTCCAAAGGTGACCATGGTAGAAAAGTCTGAGGGTATCATGCAGGTCAAAGAGTCAATGGGGACAGAAGTCTCCCCACCACTCATAGATGTTGACATCTCACGTGAACCGCACCCTTGGAAGTGCATTAGAAAGAAAGCAAAACATAAAAAATAAAGCAAATGCATTACAAGTAAAACCAGTGAAGTATATGAAATAATACTTCACGACTTCAGAGACTATAAATATTAACATTAATTTAGACAAAAAGTTAAAACATACTTCAATAAGATTTTTTTTTCCCCAAAAACCACAGTCAAAGGTCACACTGCAAAGTAGCCTCAAACTCCATCTGACAAGTCAACAAAAAAACATTTCCATCAACATCATCATTTACCTGACAATCATTAACATCAAGTCTGCAGGAAAACATCTCCAACAACATCAGCCTCCACCTGACAGACTGTAACATCAAGTCTGCAGGGGAAGACCTCCAGCATCATCAGCCTCCACCTCCAAGGCTATAACATCAGGTCTGCAGAAAAACCTCTCAAGCAAAATCAGCCTCCACCTGACAGATGGCAACATCGAGTCTACAGACAAACATCTCCAGCAACATCAGCATCCACCTAACAGACATCAAGTCTGTAAAAAAAATATCTCCAGCATCATCAGCCTCCTCCTCCACCGCACAGACAATAACATTGAGTCTGCAGAAAAACATCTCCAACAACATCAGCCTCCACCTAAGACAGTAACACCAAGTCTGGTGGTAAACAACACCTTGAGAGGTATGTGACTTGTGTCCACATCCCTTCATCAAGTGAACCGTTAGGCTCACCTGAGTAAAGGTGTGAGTGGGGGTCGTTAAGGTCTCTTGTGAGTCATTGACTCACCCTGCCATCATGTGAGTCCTTATGTTCACACAAGTGTAGATGGGGGTTAATCCATCTTGGGGAATGATCTTGGGACGGCATTGTATGTTGTTGATAGATTGTGTCGTAGACCTCCTCCTCCATTGAGGGATGGTTGTTCCAGGTTAACAGAAATGACTTCTTAGCCATGGTGGTTATGGTCGTTGACGCCATTTTTGTTCACCTGAAACAATCATCCCTCAACAGAGGAGGAGGTCAACGACACAATTTATCAACCTCATACAATGCAGTGTAGCAGCCAAAGATCACTCCACAGGAAGATTTATACCCATCTACACTCATGTGAACATATCACATGATGGCAGGGTGAGTACAGGACTCACAACTGAGATTAACGACTCCCACTCACACCTTTACTCAGGTGACCCTAACGGATCACCTGATGGAGGGGTGGGTACATGAAGCACATACCTCTCAAGGTGTTAACAACCCTACAGATGTTAAAAACTGCTGCCTCCACCTAAGAGACAGTAGCCGCTGCAAAAATGCCTCCAGCACCACCATCCGTCACCTGAGAAGTAACATCAAGTCTACAGAAAAACATCACCAGCAACATCAGCCTCCACCTCCCAGACTGTAACACAAAGTCTGTGAAAAAAATCTCCAGTACCATCAGCCTCCACCTGATAGATTATAACATCAAGTCTGCAGGAAAACATCTCCAGCAACATCACCTCCGCTCCCAGACATAACATCAAGTCTACCGAAAAACATCTCCAACATCAGCCTCCACCTCCCAGACTGTAACAACAAGTCTGCAGAGTAAAACCTCCCAGCACATCAGCCTCCACCTCCCAGACTACAACATCAAGTCTACCGAAAAACATCTCCAGCAACATAAGCCTCCACCTGACAGACTGTAACATCAAGTCTGTGAAAAACACCTCCAGCAACATCAGGCTCCATCTCCGCTGACAGTAACATAAAGTTTGCAGAAAAATCTCTCCAACATCAGCCTCCACCTTTCAGACTGTAACATCAAGTCTGCAGAAAAAACCTCTCCAGCAACATCAGCCTCCACCTCCCAGACTGTAACAACAAGTTTGTGAAAAAAAATCTCCAACACCATCAGCCTCCACTCGACATATTGTAACATCGAGTCTGCAGAAAAAAAACTCTCCAGCAACATCAGCCTCCACCCAACAGACATCAAGTCTGTAAAAAAAATATCTCCAGCATCATCAGCCTCCTCCTCCACCGCACAGACAATAACATTGATCTGCAGAAAAACATCTCCAACAACATCAGCCTCCACCTAAGACAGTAACACCAAGTCTGGTGGTAAACAACACCTTGAGAGGTATGTGACTTGTGTCCACATCCCTTCATCAAGTGAACCGTTAGGCTCACCTGAGTAAAGGTGTGAGTGGGGGTCGTTAAGGTCTCTTGTGAGTCATTGACTCACTCTGCCATCATGTGAGTCCTTATGTTCACACTAGTATAGATGGGGGTTAATCCATCTTGGGGAATGATCTTGGGACGGCATTGTATGTTGTTGATAGATTTTGTCGTAGACCTCCTCCTCCATTGAGGGATGGTTGTTCCAGGTTAACAGAAATGACTTCTTAGCCATGGTGGTTATGGTCGTTGACGCCATTTTTGTTCACCTGAAACAATCATCCCTCAACAGAGGAGGAGGTCAACGACACAATTTATCAACCTCATACAATGCAGTGTAGCAGCCAAAGATCACTCCACAGGAAGATTTATACCCATCTACACTCATGTGAACATATCACATGATGGCAGGGTGAGTACAGGACTCACAACTGAGATTAACGACTCCCACTCACACCTTTACTCAGGTGACCCTAACGGATCACCTGATGGAGGGGTGGGTACATGAAGCACACACCTCTCAAGGTGTTAACAACCCTACAGAGGTTAAATACCGCTGCCTCCACCTAAGAGACAGTAGCTTAAAGAAAAAGCACCACCATCCTTAACCTGACAGACAGTAACATCAAGTCTGCAGGGAACATCTCCAGCAACATCAGCCTCCACCTGGCAGACAATAACATCATGTCTCCCAGACAGTAACACCGAGTCTGCACGAAAACATCTCCAGCAACATCAGCCTCCACCTCGCATCTCTAGCAACATCAGCCTCAGGAAAGATGTGCATCTTTGAAACACAATAAAAGGTAAATAGATATTAGACACTCTAAGATGACACAATTATTTTTTACTTGTCTTAATTGGTCTTAAACTGCACTGTAATTTTCAATTTCCTATTTTATCTTATTTTTGTTTTCTATTTAACTCTTTTTATTGTGTTGAAATGTCATTCTGTATTGCTTTTATGTTCCTTTTACACTTTGTATTGATGGTTTTTT
Source organism: Lutjanus argentimaculatus (assembly GCA_034769285.1). Taxonomy (NCBI): domain Eukaryota; kingdom Metazoa; phylum Chordata; class Actinopteri; order Lutjaniformes; family Lutjanidae; genus Lutjanus; species Lutjanus argentimaculatus. The sequence goes on along the minus strand of JAWZSL010000033.1, from coordinate 9,304,358 downwards.
ATCTTTTTTGTAAAGCAGTCTTAATTGCCTTGTTCTTAAGAAAATAAAATCAGACACATTTTGGGCCATATGCAATGCATGACGGGGACTGATGCCTGGTTGTAGAGCATTGCATGTCACCTACTTTTTTAAAGGTTTATTACACTTTGGATGATAGGATGGGACATAAACGAGGCCTACTGTACAAGTTAATGAAATGCAGTTTGAGGGTCAGTTAACCCAATCCTCAAAATGTATTTTTTGTGACTTCCTCTCCTCACAGATATAAAAGTGGCAGGCCTTGCCCATACAACCTGCACCCCTCAGCTATAAGCCCAACACCCAGTTTTTACCAGACAGCAAGAGCCAAAGTGGTCCCCTGCCAGTAAACTTTGGCAGAAAGCTTCTGCCTGCAGCCGACAACCAGCTACATTAGCCTCCACCCACAGCCTTCAGCATCCAGCCTCAGATCAAAATGCAGCTGCCACCATTTACCTGCAGCACCAACCAGCTGATATCATCCATCTCTCTGCCAGCATCTCCAGCACCAATGGCCTTTCTTCCTTACACACTTCAGAAAACCTGCCAAGCTCCACCTGTAGTCTCAAGATTACATAAAGACTTCAGCACTGAGCATCAGCTCAAACCTGCAGCTGTTGCTAGTCAGCTGCAGCCCCAGCCTACATCTACAGTCTTTTTTAGCTAGTTACAGCCACAGCCTCCACATGCATGTTTCTTCCATCTGAATCTTCAGTCCTTCCAGCAACAGCCAACTGCAAACATGTGCAAACATGTTTTCATGGTCCCAGCCTCCACAGGTACCTCCAGTCAGCTTAGGTCCCACCCTCTGCCTGCATCTTCCAGCAGCTAGCTGCAACCTCTTCATCTGCCTACAGCCTCCAACAGCCAGCTGCATATATAGCCAATGACATCCAGCACCAGACAATGCCTGCCATTATTACCACTCAACTTTAATTCCAGCATCCTGCTTTTTCCCAGCCAACAACCAAAACCTCTGTAAAGCAGGTTCCACTACAGCCAGCTACATCAGCCTCCACCAAAAGCCTTCAGCACCCAGCTACAGTTGAAAAAGCAGCTGCGGCCATTTACCTGCAGGACACACAAGCCTATAGCAACCATCTTTCTGCCAGCCTTCAGGACCATTTCCAGCACCAACGCCCTCTCCTGCCGACACACTCTGCCATCAGAAAACCACGCAACCTCCACCTGTAGCCTCAAGATTAAAGAAACACACCTCCAGGAGCACCATCTTGTATCCTCCAGCCTCTGACATCTAGCCATCAAGCACCAACTCCAACATCCACCTGCAGCTTTTTGCACCACAAAGTGCAGATCCACCCACTGTCTGCAGCTTCTACCAGCCATTTATATCCTTGGCCTACACCTACTGCTGTTTACAGCCAGCACCAACCACATCCTCAGTGAGCAGGTTACATTAGCCAGATGTGACCCCAGTATCCACCTGTCCCTGCTAGCCTTAGCCTTATCATACACCTACACCATCTGACAAACACCTGCCTACCCAGCAGCAACGTACAGCTTTTGGCTACCCGCCTCACGCTTGCAGCTCAGCCTCGGGATTTACCCACAACACCCAGCACACACCAGCCAGTATCATCTCTCTCTCTCTGCCAGCCTTCAGGAAACTATCTCTAGCACCAACACCCTCTCTTGCCTTTAGGTTTTGCCTACAGAAGCTCCACCTGCAGCCTCAAGATAAAAAAACGCACACCTCCAGAAGCACCATCTATCTTCCAGCAGCCAACAACTCATTCTTTGCAGTTTTCTGACACCCAGCCATTCATCGCCAACTCCAGCATCTACCAGCAGCTTCTTGCACCAGCAACAGCAGATCCAGCCACACTCTGTAGCCTCAACCATCTACATCCATGGCCTACACCTACTTCCATTTACAGCCAGCAACAGCCACATCCTCAGGGTTTAGTTACATTTGCTATATGTGACCACAGTGCCTACTGTTTCCTGCTAGCCTTAGCCTCACCCCTACATCTGCCTGAAGCCTCTGACCACCTCAAGCCTTTGCTAGACTCCGCCCCCAGTGAGTCTAGACACACAGCTTCTGACAGCCAACTGAAAGCCTGGCTTGGACAACCAGCAGCTACAACTCAGTTTTTTTCAGTACCAGCCTCCTACTACAGCCATCAGCACCCAGCCTCAGTTTGAAATGTAGCTGTCGCCATTTAGCTGCAGCCCCCAGTGAACCCCAGCCAGTTTCATCCATCTCTCAGCTAGCCAGCAACAACCTCAGCCTCCTCATGCAGGGCATCTAGGATCCCAGTCTCTGTCCCCTGCTTCTAGCCTTAACCTTCAGCCTCCATCAGCAAACCTCCACCCCGCTAGCTTCCACTGCAACTACTTCCTGTAACCAGACATTCAATAACAGCAAAAGGTAGGATATCTTATTATGATATTATACAACCTTTTTTTTACTTGTGATATTTGTTGTTATATAACAGTGTCACTACACTGTTGATTTCTAATGCATGTACAACCTTACTGTTCTCAGAACCGGCATCCAGCCACAGCCTCCACACAGCCAGCTTCCATTTGCAGCCTCTGCCTGTAACCAGACATTGAAGGACAGTTGTTTATAACACAGCAAAAAGTAAGATATCTTACTGTAATATATATTATAATACAATTTTTTACTTGCGATATTTGTTGTCATTGAACAATGAGCTGATTATTTCTAATGCATGTACAACCTTACTTTTCTCAGAACCGGCATCCAGCCAAAGCCTCCACCAGCAAGTCTCTGCCTACAGCCTTCAACACCAGCCTCAACTTAAAGTGCACCTGTCACCATTCAGCCACACCTCAGCTGGCAGCATCCTCATCATCCACCTTTGTTTTGTTTGCCTAAAATGTATTTTTAACGTACCTTCTCTGTAGTACACTGTGGTCAACATATGTTATTGTAAAAATGTTCTGTAAGTAAACTGACTTAAATTGAACTGACTTGAGTAGTGGTTTTTGGATTTTGAATTTTTATTTGCTATATAAAGAGACCCCAGACACCTTCACTTCATCAGATTTGAAAAATTCAGAACTGTGCTTGTGTACATTTGATCACATATTCAACAGCTGAATCCAGTTAACTCAAAGAACAAAAACAAACATTTAATTTGGATAAAAACAAATATTTTACTCAATATCATGTTCTTTGGCAAATAGGAGTGTATTTGATAGTTTAGCAAACAGGATTCCTTGTTTAAAATTGTTGAGTTATAAATGCTCCCAGATGTGTTCGTCAAACATCAACTTCTCAAGGAAAGTTTGATATTCTGAAGAATGGCAAAAAGAAATTCTCTGCACTCAGTGCGATGTAATGCAGAGAAAATAGACCTAAAATAAAACCTTTGGGGACGTTTTAAGACATGATGTTGGTTTCTCCTTTTGATCACCTGTAATGAAAGACAACAACATATGCTGCACTATTATTTGCATTACCATTGGCAGATTGTCACTTTAATTCTATGAGTAGATCATCATTACATCCTTTGTCATAATGTGTTTGTCCCTGCTAAGAAATTCGAGTCACACCTTAAGTCACACCTGTACACATGGCAGACAGTGAACAGAAACTTGGATAAGGTCTTTACATGTGGTGAAAAGTAACTACGTACATTTTGGAGATAATTTGAGTATATTCTTTATATGCTACTTTATACTCCAGTTCACCTCATTTCAGAGGCAAATCCTGCACTTTTTAGAAGACTACATTTTATGGACAGCTGCCAATAGCAACTTTAAAGATAATTCAAAGCATGTTCAGTGTAAATAGCAAACTATTTTATACAACAGCTAGTTCTGGCCAAGTAATTTGATTGGACGAGAGACATTCCATGAGTTATTCCATGAGATAAAGAGTACAACATCACTAGGACTTTTTACTACATGTATCACTCCGCTGTTCAAGAGTTCTAGTAACTGCTAACTTACATTAACATTACAATGACCAACAGAAAGAGACCATAGAGACAGGAGGAGACAGGGGACATCTTGTAGATGACTCAGGTCTTATTAGAGTGGGATCTCTCTCCTTCACTTTTTAATCTGACAAAGTACACAGAGTAGGACACAAGAACAGCAGCTTTAATAGCTTTTGACCTGTTAATTAGGAAAAATACCTGCACTCTAGTGGCGGAGCTATCTGATTTGGCATCCATTTTTACTGTTACCTAATAAAAAGTGTTTGTAAAACTGTTGTATAAAAGCAATATGACACTAAAGGTCACGCTTTTGTGCTGAATAATCAACATGGTTATGACTGTCTTTGATTGAATCACAGCCGTGCTGATATTCAGTACAACAGCACTCCCTCTCGTGTGATATTGCTTCAATATAAATAATAGCTTGTAAGCACTATTTAAACCTGTTTTTTGACACTTTGGGGCAGGGGAAATTTTGAACACAGCACCTACATTTCATTGGGGCTGCAACTAACAATTATTTCCATTGTTGATTAATTAGTCAATCATTTTCTTGATTAATTGATTGATTGATTGATCCGTAGTGCATGTGCTCCACATCTTTGGACCCATTTTTCAAGTAGTGTCTGTAACGATTATTTTCATTATCAGTCAATCTGTTGTTCATTCTCTCATTCATCAATTAGTTGTTTGGTTCATAAAATGCTGAAAAATATTGATCAGTGTTTCCCAGAGTCCAAGATGAAATCTCCAAATATCTTGTTGTGTCCACAGCTCATAGATATTCAGTTTGGAGGACTAAAGAAATCAGAAAATATTGGCATTTAATAAGCTGAAATCAGAGAAACTTGACTTTTCTTTTTCTTAAAAATGACTCAAACCAATTAATAAATTATCAAAATAATTAGCAATTAATTTAATTATTGACTCATCGATTTATCATCGCAGCTCTACATTTCACCAGACATAACCTAAGCTGATATATTGAACTCGTGAGCAAACAGTTCCTTTACACATCCAGGAGATACATAGCAAAATTGACATTCAGTTGGCATTGTGTTTCTCACAACCAGGAGAGTCTAAGTCCAACATTTATTAAATTTGAAGCTTGATCTGGATCTCTGCTATCTCTTGAGGGAAATATCTGGCTCTATGGGCACAGCGGGTTTTTAGAACTTCTTTGCTTAAAACAGCAAAATTTGATACACTGCTACAATAAAAATATTGATTATAGTTTAGTTATTAATGTAATACCTTTATTGTAGTCAAACACTATATCTAAAATAAAAATATTAGAGAGAGCTCACTCAAATATACCTATACTTTAATTTGGACCCTAACCATCACTACCAACATGAAAGATCAGTGGTGAGGACCCTCTCACACAAAGCAGGACATCTTGTCAATGAGGAGGAGGAGAGACAGAGGAAGGTGAGGCATGACCAAGGGACACTCAGGGCCAACAGGCACAAAGAATGGATGATAAAAATCACCACAAGTCCCACAAAATGAAGGGAAAGATCAAGGAGCCCGTTCACATCTGGCTCCAGAGACCATCCATGAACAGAGACAGAGGTTACAATCTACAGTTCTACATTTAGATCATGACAGATACATCATCACTATGACAACTAAGCAAACTCCATAAGCAGATGAAGGCCATGAGATTTGGCTGAAATATTCAAAAACACAAAGAGTGTTGAATCAAAAAGAGTATTTTTCTGTTATGATATTCCTGTTTTGTATGGACACATACTGTAACTAGGACATGAGTGTGTATGCACGCACTCATTGTGTATTAGAGGAATGAGTCTTTTCCTCCTGGCCTCTCTGGCACAGCTCCCTTGGCACGGAGCCCCGAGCGGGCTGATAAGAACGCGCCCCTCTGTCTCTACAGCATTCCAAGTATCCTGGAGCGAACGTCTGGAGTCCCACTGCACGAGATGGGTCCGGCCACAACCTGCACCCACTCCCTCCACCCCACCCTCCCCGAGCGTGCTCACTCACACTCAAGAACAATGAGACGTTCCCATCACACAAGGGACATGTCTGGGGCTAGAAGTGGGACATGGACACACGCGAAGCACGACAGGCATGTTGTCTGTGGCCCCGCCATGGAATGTGCAACAAAAAATGCATGCGGGCTGCAACAATTCTGGGAAAACTTTTCTTATCTTGTAAAGGAAGTAGGGCAATTCATAAAAAGACACGTTTATCACATCCGCCAAGTTCTTCACTGAGGAGCGACATGAATCACACTGAAGAGACATTTCTCATTTATTGGGCCACTAATGAGAACTCTCTTTACACACAGAAACAAACAGTGGGCAAAACATTTTAACCACTTGCTGATAAATGGTTTGAATCAATTATCACTCAGAGCATCAGATATTCTTCTCTCCCCATGCTCATCAATCTCCTGGCAGTCCCGGGTTAAGAAATCCCCGCCAACCTGCATCGCTGCTACAGAGATAAGTCAGGCCTCTACACAAACAATCCATCCTCATTCTTTATTCCCATGACAAGTTATGATCCGACAGATAAGGGAAATTCCTCAAACAAATACCTCAGATATCTCCCTTCTTTAAAGATGGGTTGATAAAGTGAAGCAACTTTCCAGTTGAGTTTTCACTAAGTTTGCCAAATTTACTGATTTACTTGTTGATTTGGCTTCATGTAACCTTTGAGATGTCTGGTTTGTGACCTAAGGCGTTCAGGACAGCGTTGGATAAGGAGAGACATTCCTGTTTTGTGACAGGAGCAGGGAGGGAAAGTATCTTCCAAACAGCAAATACAGGCACAAGCCTCTGAATTACTGCTCGATTGAGTGTCTGACTTGGCAGATTCATGACTGTTGACCAGACAACAGAGCATTTAAACTGCACCCCCTGCTGGTGGTTTGTGGTAGAGCAAGAGGAGCAATAATGCTTGAATGAGAAAGTGAAGTTAGTGGAATGGTCTTAATAGGGACACTATTTACTACATTTTGCCACATTTCACTCGATGACAAATTGAAGAAATTCTTGGGGCCATTAATGGTCCCTTTTGCTGCTGTATTGTACATTTGCTTGCTATAGGAGCATTATTTTAAAGCCTCATTCCACTCAGAAATGTGTTTTGCTTACTGTTACTTCACTTGGACCTGTACATTGCAGAATGTTGACGCTAGAAAGCTGTATCTGTTTTTTTTCTGCTTAAGTGTATCTGTGCCCACCTTAAAGCTCGGGTAGGCAGTTTATTTTTGCCGGAACTTGGCAAGATGTAATTCAAGTGGTCTGAGAGAAAACTAGACTTCTGCACCTCCTCTTGGCTGTTTTCATATTTGCAAATTCATAGATTTTCACTGATTTTTCAGTGAGGTAGACGAACCCATCAGGGAGCCGATGTCATTTCAACACTGTCTCTTGTGCTAAATCTGGCCTGTCTGTCGTTACCTTTATTTTGCCCAAAAAGACATTGAAATTTGGACCTTGTTTAGTCCTTCTGAGTACGTCCAAATGTAGACCAAAATTAGACGTTGAAATGTGGGTCTTGTTTAGTCCATCTGATTTGGTCCAAATGCAGCCAAAAAAATAGACATTTAAATTTGGGCTGTGTTTAGTCCATCTGTCTTTCATATTTATAAATAATAATTGTCAATTTTTGCCAAAAATATCTTACTGCATGGTCCACATACTTGGGTTTTCCAAATCTTTCAGCCACATCTCTTGCATTCCTCAGCAGAATTTGCTGTGTAGACTACAGGGTTCTATTGTAGGGGGGTCCTTGACTTTTTCATTTCAAGTACCCCAACAAAAGAAGCACATTAGACCACAGACCCTCAATCTGAGAGAGTTTTATCTCAAGGAATTCCCTTTTGAGTATTTTTTTTAATTTTAGGCTTGAAGATAATAAATTCTTCATGGTCAAAGTGTTAGACGAGGACCATTATAAATTACAATCAAAAGTAGAAATGTCCTTGCAAACCAATTCAATCATTTTTTGTGAGGGGTGGGGGGCAGTGAAAGCCCTGTGAATAAAACTTAGATGTATACATGGATTGAATGTGTGTGTGTGTGTGTGGGGGGGTGGGTGGGTGGGTGGGGGGGTTAGAGGTTTGGAAGGTATATAAATGTGTGTATTTAGTGACCTTTTATCATTTTCAAGATGTAGAGATATGATTAGAACCTTATGGGGTTTGTGTGTGTGAGTGTTTTTTGTTTTCCCTTTATATTTTTCTGTCTATTTTGTTTATTCCAATCTTTGCATTTCACCTTGGCTACAAGTCACAATGGTCTTGGCTCTGGAGGGAGCTTTCAAAAATAACCCTGAAAATGTACTCAGGGTTTACTTGACGACTAATTCTTTTTTTGCAGAAAGCCTGTTTCAACAAATAGGTTGCGCTACAGGTAAATGTAGGATTCAGTGTTTTGTTTCAGTGCTTAAACAATACTCAATTTTGACCATTCCTTTTTAATATTACCTCTCTTGCAAGTTAGCCAATGAAGAGCAATGCTTAATTGCTGGAATGCCGTTTTAAAAACATAGTATTATCATTAGAAAAACAGTGATAATTCCTCAAAACTGAGAGCGATAACCAAAAGAATTCCTTAGAAATAAGATGTCCATTTGTCCTGACAGGGTTAAGAGCCTAATGTGGGCAATTCAATTCATTAAACTAATCAATAAAGCATTTACTTAATCATCTTGTTGCCTAAAGCATTTTTTTTTCCCTGTGAATCACTATGTAAATAAGGCAGCCCAAACTCTCCCTGGACTTGAATCAGCCTCACTCCTCCTCCCTCTTACTAGGCCCCTTCAAAGAATCTCCACATATAAAAACCTTTTCACCTCCCTCCAGAGAGAGCCAGAGGAATGCCTGTCTTGCCAAATTCCTCAGCGCTGTTTGTTGGGGCTTACAGTGCTCCTAACACAGGCTACCACATACCAAAGTGAGAAGTCACTGGACTCTAGGGACTCCGGCGCAGAACTTCTGTGCTGTTGTTGTGATAGTAATGACAGCAAAAACAGAAAAACACATATTTCTCGAGATTTTTCCACTTTATTTCAGTATGCGGTTCATTAGGAAAGCAGTAAAATATAAGTATTCCCCTCTGGCCTTTCAGTGTTTGTGAGGTTGTGCGCCCCACATGGTTGATATTAACATTCCATCAGCTTTCTAATGATGAGGACAAAGCAGGCCGCAGGGGAAGGTTCATGACAGCATTGGCATGGTGCACACATTCCTGCACTTGACTAGCCAGAGGGCCTCTGCAGGGTGGATGGATAGGTGGTGGTGCTGGGGGGTTTGGGGGACTGCTAACTGGGGAAAATGAAGAGAGCTACAGTATAAGCCGGCTTCTCTCCCTCCCTACTGTCTGGGATGTTGGACAGACATGTACATATGTGGAATTTTCTCAGTTATGACAGACGTGCAGGGAGGACGGACACCTCTTTGGCTCGCAGCAACATTCTTTTCTCTGGACGTAAATGCAAAGCTCTTATTAATGCTGCATTCCAGGCAACTTGAAAAATTAAAATATGCAGCATCCTACGAGAAAAAGCGCAAAACAACCCCACTTAATGTCAGAACTCCGACAAGTAAATCAGGCGGAGGTCAGCAGCCAAAAGTCAGTTATTTGAGGTCACACAAATGACAGGCTGCAGGGAAGAATACACCAGAAACGGTCAACTACTTCTTAAAGGGATAGTTCACCCAGAAATGAAAGTTCAGTCATTATCTCCTCACCCTCATGCAGACTGAAGGTCAGGTGTAGTTTTTTAGTCCACAAAACACTGCTGGAGTTTCACAGGAAAACTGTCGCAGGATCTCCCAAACAATGGAAGTGAATGGTGACCAGTTTTCAAACAAAAAAACAACAGAATTTATATTTTTTTTCCCCCCACTTGCTTTTGATGTTTGAAATTGTTTGGGAGATTCTGTGACACTGTCTTCCTGGGAAACTCCAGCAGTGTTTTGCAGACTAACAAAATAAACCCAACCTTCAATCAGCATGAGTGTGAGTAGATAATGACTTAATTTTCATTTTTGGGTTAACCATCCCTTTCAGGCCATTTCAATCTATTAAAAGCATGACAGAGGCACATTTCCATCCTGGTCTGAGCAAGCATCTCTAGTTATCAAATGAAGTGAGACAGACAAGACAGAACAAAACATCTCTGCCATAAAACCTCAGATATTCAGATACTCCAGACGTGATGATCACTTTCAGAAACAACTGGCAAGCGATTTACATGAAATCTAATGAGCAGTCAATACATATTAGAGCCCTGACAAAAAAGAAACACTGGCTGTTGTCAAGTTTTAGTTGTCCACCATCATGAGTCACATTTAAGGTAGTGTGTTTTGGGCCACTTGCATGTTAAGCCTTTCGCCTCTCGACCTGTTTTTCTTCTTCCACAAGCTGACTAGAGCTGAAACAATTAGTTGATTGGACAAAAATTTTAACTACACAAAAGCAACTATTTTGATAATCAGTCATGATTAATCATTACTTATTTTTCAAGAAAAAATGCCAACCATAAGATGGTTCCAGCTTCTCATCTGTGAGGATTTGCTGCTTTTTTCCTTTAAAGCTGCTGTGCACAACTTTTCCATGTAAATAAACATCCTCTACATTCTAAACCTTGCTAAATGAGTTCACACATTGCTGACTGAGACCATCACCACCAGGTTAATGTGTCTGTATTCACATTAAAGGAGAGGTCAGATCAGTCAGCCTGAGTCATTGCTGATTAATCTGTCAATTATTTTCTTGATTAATAGATTAATTAATCCTGTCACAACCTTAACTGTTGAATAATAGGTTCAAACACGTGGAGCACACAGATGTACACTGTATTTTTAAATTAACTTCTGTAACAATTCTTTTCATTATTGATAAATCTGATCTTGTTGTTTTGTCCATTAATCAATTAGTTATTTAGTCCTTAAAACGGGAAAAAAAATATTGATCAGTGCTTCCCTAAAACCAAGATGACATCCTCAAATGTCTTGTTTTGTCCCCAACTCAAAGATATTCAGTTTACTGTCAGAGACAAGTAAAGAAACCAGAAAATATTCATATTTACGAAGCTGAAATCAGAGAATTTGGACACTTTTTTCTTAAAAAGACTCAAACCAATTAATCAGTTCTCAAAATATTTGGGGATTAATTTATTAATCAAATTATTGTTGCAGCTCCAATTAGCTTGACATGGCGGGACAAAAAAAAAAAGGTACTTCCAGTCAAAACACATTCTGCCGCAACACTGATAGAAAAAAAAAAGATAAACAGAATAATAAAAAAATCACAGGCAACGATCTGAGATAATCAGTGCAACCTCATACAACTTGGCCGTCACTGTGGGGACGGAGCTTGAAAACACTTATGCTTAAAGTGCTGTGGCCTGACAGCACTCTGCACGTTGAGAGCTCAGTGGAATAAAACAAGGGAACTCAAAGGCGCTGCCATACTTAACTTAAATGTGCAATATGGATAAAAATAGGAATACACACCAAATGTCCCTCAACTGTCATTCTCAACTACGTACAGTCTAATAAAGTACAAGAACATAGTCCTTGGCACTACTGTTCAAGGCACTTCTTTCACTTTTATTCCATCTTACTCTGTAACTAACCCGTCTGTACTGAAGTCTGGGCTGAGTCGGGCCCTGAGCCACTCAGCAGGTACTTGGACATTGTCTTGTCGTTTTCCTCCACCATACCATGGATGTGGGTTTCCAATCTCTGGAGCAGCTCCGTGCACCGTAAGTCCTCTTCCTCCAGGAAATGAGCCACCATACCGTCTCCAGGTGAAACTGACAAAGGCTCCTGGGAGCCAAGAAAAACACACAAATTTAGGATTATACCAAAACATTAGATTTACCACAACTGTGGACTTGTTATTTGTGATGAGCCTCACCACTGGAGAGGGAGAGGGTGTGAGTTTTTCTTCAGAGCTGGAGCTCTGTCCCACTGCAGCAGGTTCGTTTGAGCTTGGGGTTGGCACCGAGTTTCTCCTGATGAGTCTTGTGCTACTGGAGGAGGATGATGAGGAGGATGCTGATGAATGAGGCCTGCTGTTTTGGGCCTGGCTACATGAGTGCTCTCCGGGGGAATGGGACAGGGTGTGCAGCTGTTTGAAGAGCCTCTGGATCTCGCCTTCAGAGCGAGTGGTGTTCTCCTGCAGCTTAGCTTTCGTTACCCGAACCTCTTCCCTGTTTTTGTGATGTCTGGTATCGTCGCTGCTACAGAGGGAACAAGAAGATGGATAAGGTATCAGTTTCTTGATCTTATGTGTGTGTTTCATGTGAGTACGCCAGGTACCTGTCCTGAGCAGCCAGTGGTGGGTCAGTCGTGGCAGGGCTGAGCAGAGCTTGTTCATATTTGTCTTGACAGGTCTGGTCGGGGACCTCAAGTCGGGCTTGTGTCTCAGCGAGTGCCTGCCTCAGCTGCCGATTCTCTTGTTCCAGGGTGCTCAGAGATGACACATACTCTCCCTCAGGGAGGCAAGTGAGGAATCCCCCCTCTGAGGAGAACAAAGTGATTCAGGGAGAAAAAAGCAAAAAGAGCTGAGTCAGATTTAGAAACAAGCGCTGGGGCCACATTAAGAAAAGAATGCTGTCTGCTGCGGTCTGTGAAACTGCGTAATGACGACATGACGACCATGTCAAAGCAGACAAACCTTTGGTGACTGAGACTCCAGCCCCTGCAGCAGACCCCTCAGATGCTGGTTCTCAGTTTGTAGAGTCTCCAGCTGGGCCTGAGTCATCTGAGAAAGTCGGAGAAGATAAATGTGACTTATTTTGCTGAATTCTTGAGCAGATACATTAGCTCCAGCATGATGCAGCTTTTCTCAACCCTTGAAGGAAAATAATAGCCTGGCATCACCAGACAATTTACAAATGTGCATCTGCCAGAGCAAATGAAGAGCTTGGCATATTGTTCTGGTTTCCAGACTAGAAAAATAACTTATACAATGACAAAGCTATTCAAAGGAATTTCCTCCTGTGGGCAAGTCTCAACTCTAAAACGGTCTCTTACAGGATAACTACACCCACTTTTAGACATACCAATACATAAATGTAATGCCAATTTTAAACATCAGTGTCATGTCTGAATAAGTGCCAAAGTCACCTTTAAATAACAGTTACCATGGTAACATTAAACTGTTAAATTAGATTTTCATAATAATGTAGAGGTCTGACCTAATAACATTTCTGCAACTCCTCTATTAAATAAATGTATCAATCAATTAATATTAATTACACACAAAGAAATAACTTAAGGTTTGGTAACTGGCACTAAAACCAATTCGTCTGAACTGCTGGTGGCACTAAAGGAAATGTTAAGCATTTGGATTTACCCTCTACAAACATGAGTCGACACAATTGACCCTTCCTAAATCACTAGCCAATCTACGTAATATGTTAGCTAGGTAGTTACCTCAATGGTTAGCTAGCTAATTACATCTGGTAGCTAATGTTAGCAAAATATTTTCCTATCATTACACATGTCACTTGTACAGGTCCCCCATCAACATCATTTAACCATCTTCAAAATTTGGCTCTTTTAAACATAGATGATCTTTAGCTATCTAAGTAGGCTAAAGGAAACAGCAAAGAAGAAAGTTGACCAAGATTCAGCTGGCACGGAGCAAAAAGATACGGACTAACCAAACTGACCAAGCCGTTTCTAGAGACATGGCGCTAATGTGGCTAAAACAAACTGTCTTCATTCCTCAACTGTCAGCTGTATGGATATTATAAATATCTAGCAAAACAGCATGTCAGTAAACAGAAATTAAACAAGAGCCCCAATTTTATAAAATATGCAGCAAAATAAAATCAAGAATGTAAAATGAACTAATAAATGATGAACTTGATAAGAAAATTCACCATAAGCGGGTTTCTCATCCTGATGATGTCATTAATTTAAGCTTCAACTGAAAATAAAATAGGTTTTAAAATTCGTAATGCAGCCTGTGTGAGACCTGAAAACACCCTTCCTCAATCATATCATTACGTTACATTACATATCGTTACGTTCTCTGTCCCCGAAGTCATCACTAATGTTGTATATTGCATGTCTGAAAAAGACCCATGTTCTTCCAGAAGGGTTCATTGTGATTATTGTATACAAAAGAACCTGATTTTAAAACCTGTAAGGAATAAAAAATTCCCACACTTTCAAAAAAGCCTTCAACACTTGTCAAAGAACACTGAAAATGCGGCAGATTGAGATGACCAAATGCTCATTAAATATCTATTAAATCTCTAATTTCCATAAAAAGACCTACACCTGTTTATTAGCTTACATTAACCTCAGTTGCCTTCTGTTCTGCTCGCTCCACCTCACGGCGGAGCTGCTGCTTGATGCTGGATGAAGAGTTGTTCAGTGAGGCGATGGTGATGTCACGTTGGTGCAACTCAGCGGTCAGCTTCGACACCTCCTTCCTCATTCCCTCCACCTCACCGCTGTGAGTCTGCTTGGACCTTTGAAGCTCTTCTCTGAGCTGAAGAATGAAGCCAGAGAAGTGACAATGTTGCTGTTACACAGGTAAACTTTACACAAATACAGTATGTACGTTAAAAACTCAAGTTTTCTGACCTTTTTCAGTTCAGCAACGGAGGAATCATATTCTGCTTTAATGCTCCACAGTTCTTCCATCTTTGATTGGTCAGCTCTCTGTCGGCTCACCCTCTCTAGTCTGAGCAAGTCATAAAACATTAACATCATGTTTTAATGTCACAAAGTTAAGACACACAGAAGCACTAATGTCAAGTTCCGTCCAAAATGGATGTATAAAGAGAGCCAGCATTACCTCTCTTTGACACATGCCAGTTCAGCCCTGAGATGAACCTCAGACGCCTCGGCACAGTGAAGCTTGGTTGTGGTCCTTTCCAGATCTTGTCTGAGAGTTTCCACGCCAGCACCACCCTGAACTGCCAGACAGTCCTCCAGAGAGCTGAGAAAATTACATATTGTGCTTTAATGACTTCTATAAAAGCTCTTTTCACACATCACACAAGCTTTGAACTTACTGTATTACAACTATTCAACAGTTCATCTTCCCTACACCACCAGTAGAGTGCCCTCTTGTGTATTGTTGCTGTACTGCATCATGAATGAGTAGGGCTGCACAATATGGTCAATTTTTTTTGTTTAGTTGCAACTGCAATATGCAATACAATTAGTGGGATTGATCACTTTTGCAATACAATTTTCATTCTTACAGGAAAAAAAACCTATAAATATCATGGTGATATGACATTTGTTGAGGTCTGCACCAAACAAATATGTTTTCTTTCATCTGTAGAACGAGATTTTTAGGTCAGATCATCCACGCAGCACTACAGTGCTTCACTACAGTTCATTTTTCCCTTTTCAAAAAATTGCGATTTGGATACTGCACTAGCCATATTGCGATTTCGATAATACTGCACAGCCCTAATTTAAAGGTAGAAGTGCACCCACCGTATGACTTGATCTTTAGCTTGCAGCACTTGGTTGAGTCTAGCAGCCTCATTACGAAGCCTTTGGCGTTCGAGACTGGCTCTTCGCACATATGTATCCTGGGAGTCCAGCGTGGCGTGGAGTTCCTGCCTCTCCTCTGTGAGGACCTGTGTAACAGCATAATAAAATTATATTTTAACCTCTTTTGAAGCTACTGTTCAACATGAGATCACCATTTGGTAATTATTTACAGCTATACTCCTGGAATCTGTTGCTTGTGTACTGGTGCAGATTAACACACAGGCTAGGGCTGGGCAACATCTCAATATTATGTCGATATCGAGATATAAGACTAGATATCTTAAACTTTGGATATCGTTATGTCGTGATATGGTATAAGTGTTATCCTTTCCTGGTTTTAAAGTCTGCATTACACTAAAGTGGTGTAATTTTCTGAATTTAGAGTGTTAACTGCTCTATTATTTGCGTTTATTCACTGAGCCATTATATCCTCATTACTGATGATTATCAAAAATTGTGTGTTAAAATTTTGTGAAAGCACCAATAGTCATCTTTATAATATTGCTGTAATATCATTATTGAGGTATTCAGTCAAAAATATTGTGATGTTTGATTTTGTCCATAGAGACTGGCAAGTTTGTTAAAATTATTTAAATTTGGTGCATTAATGAGTGCTTCATTAAGTTTCTCTTATCTGGTGATGTTATGGGGAATGCCCTCAGTCACTGCTATAATGCTAATTCATGTTTAATCCATCTACCATATATCTGCCTTCACCAGCAAACATCTTCTCAATCAAAAACAGTGCTCACATGGAGCAGGCTGAACTATGCCTGGAGTAGTTTCGCAAATTAATTACTAGGTATCATGCAGAACTTCACACCTCTAAAATATAAAACAATTTACTGACTTCTGTTTCTATTTTGTAACATGGGATGGTAGGGAGAGACAAGATCATCTTAAAGCAAGGACACACATTACAACTGTTAAGCTGATTATGGATATGATTTGTTCGTGACGAATGATAGGACCAAGTTGGACCAAGCCTCTTCCATTCTGCTGGTGTTGACAGTCAGCAGATAAGGTCATATAGTATGTGATATGTAAAGATAAAATATAGAATACGTCAAGATAATATTATATAAAGATATAAGATAAAGATAAGATAAGATAATCCTCTTCTACATCAGCTGCCAGTTGTGCTCATAAATATTATGTTAAACACGTTATATATTTTTGACTGACATCGGACACGTGTGTCACCTGAGGGCAACAAGCACAAACAAAACAGAAAGATGCCAAGCAAAAAAGTTTGTGGTGTAAGAATGCAGTGGAAAGCTGACTAACTCTTTACTTTACGTGCAGGTTTATCCGCTCTTTGCAGGTGTCAGCTAATCTTCAAGTTTGTCACAAGTTTTAATGCGCCCCTGCCTGTACACGTTCCTGACATTCTGCTAACCTGCTGTTCTCTCTGGTACTGCCCCAGCCACATCTCGAGGGGTCGGAGGCGTTCCAGTTCGAGCTCCTGTGAGTGCAAGCTGGCCTGAGCCTTTTCCAGCTGAGTACACAGATGTTGCACCTTTAAGCAGCACTCCCTGTGCTCCTTCTCCTTCTGCGACGATGCCCGCTGGGCCTGGAAACCAAATGAAAGAACATGTGTACTAAAAAGCATTAAACTGTCTCATTGATGTTACTGTGCTGTCATGACATGATAAAGTTATAAATCCGCTTTTACTTTCACATGTGTGAGCTCATCAGTCAGGCTCTTATTTTGGGCCTCCAGTGCTGTCAGTTGTTGCTGGTAATGGATGCGCTGCAGATCCCACTCTACAGAGTGCTGTTGATATTCCTGCAGGGAGAAACAAGAATGATTGTACTATACATAGCCAGCAGATGGCAGTAAAGGACAATCTATAAGTGGCTAGGGTAATAACGTAAGGAACAGGATATAGTGGCAATTAGAGAAATATTGTTGTACCTCAATCTTCTCATTGAGTCGGTTCACCTCTGAGTGGCTGCTGTCTTTAGCATTTGCTCCTCCACTGGTCCCCTTGAGCTGTTTGCGCTGAAGCTTCTGATAACTTCTCTTTAATTTATCTAACTGCAGAGAAAAGTGTTTGTGAGAATGGATTCTCAAAATCAAGTTTTAATAAGAGACTTTGGTAATAGTGTTGTCAAATACATATAAGGACCACACTTCAGAATATTCAGCATTACAATTGACAGTAATCAATGCCAATCTTTTGTCATCTCATGATATATAGTTTGAGAAGGATCTAAGATTGTCCAGCTATAAAGACCTAAAATAGTAATTAAATCACATCACTCCTATTCTTATTTCATTACTTTGACTCCCTATACATGCTAGGCCTCATTTAAAGATTCTACATCTAACTTATAACATTTTACACAGACTTGCACCATCTTACCCATCAGCTCTAGTCACACCTCATATACCTGTTAGACCCTTGCGATCTCAATATGTCAGCCTCGTGACCACTCCAAAAATAAACAAAACATCAGTAGGTGGTAGAGCCTTCTCTTACCAAGACCCTCTTCTTTTGAGTCGTCTTCCTACTCAAATCAGGAAGACCAGCTCAGTCGACTCATTCAAAAGCAAACTCAAAACACATCTTTGCTGCTTTCAACAGCTTTCAAACTCATTTAGTCTGCCCTTCACACTGAGCTCTGGTGAGTCAACAAATACTATGAGCATGGTTACATATGTGTGTGTGTACTGTAAGTTAGATAATGCATAATATGTATAAATATCTGTGATATCCTACCTCTGTGCATTTTTAATTCTGGTCATTACTGTTTTTACTGTATCTGTCAAATATTGCATATTGTTTATCTTCTACATTTTGTGTGTTTATTTTATGTTTTTTTATATGTTTTTTTTTTTATCTAATGCATTTTTTCATGTATTGTGCATTTATTGTTTTTTCATTATATGTACAGCCCTTTGAGGCATGTTTTGTGATATGACAAACTTTGACTAGACTTGATTGACACTTTCTTAGGTTACACTGGTTTATAAGGATTAAAATTAAGTAACACTGCTCAATCTGTGCACTACAAATTTACCCCAGAATTTTCAAAACTGATTGTTTTTAGTTGTGTCTCACCTCTTCTTTGAGTTTCTGCAGTTGTTGCTCATACTTGGTAACTAACTCTTGTCGACCAGGCTGGGCTTCTTCCAGCTGCTTGCGGAGCAATCCGATCTACAGTCAGGGGGGATGACAGTGATGGTATTGTAAAAATCAACATGATAACAATATTTAGTAACATAAGTGTCATGCAGTGTGGACAAACTGTCATAATTGTGCAGAAAAACAAGAAAACAGCACAATGAAATTTATGAAGGATCTGTCACTCCACCTCCAGGTCCCTTCGTTCAATTAGATTCCTAGAAGCCAACAGCTCCTCTTCCCCACTCTTCAGCGTTAGCTTCATGGCCTGCATCTCATCCTCCCACCCCCTCTTCTGATGACTGATCATAATATCAATCTGTCTCATCAGCTCCTGCAGCTCTGGCTCACATGATGACAGAACCGAGCTGGAAAACAGATACAAAACATCAAAACATGGTGATGTTTGCTGGAGCAGTTAAAATACCACACAGCAAAGACGTTGTCTTCTCTAAAAGAGCTCATCATCAATGTTTTCCTGCTATATTAACAAATTATCGCATGTTATTTGGCTGGTCAGCAGCTTCAGCCAGTTTACCTTAGATCAGGATTCTGCAGAGATCCCAGAGAAGCCGCCATTTGGTTGGAAGTCATACTGTCAGTGTTAATCAGATCTGGTAAATAACATACACCATAGCGGCTCTGCGGACACTTGAACTTTTGTCTCAGCTACACGCTGAGCTGACTAACCTAGCAACCCGAGACAGCATCAACGTTAGCAGCTAGCTAACCATAACCAAACAGAGCTGCAACGGCGCCAGTTAAGTTGACATGAAATTATTGAACAGCTACGTTAAAATGAACTTAGTCTGAATTACAGCAAGGCGAAGTGAATTAAGCAGAGTATTAAAAGTTTCTGACATGGTTATCAGACGTTAGTGGCTAACGTTAGTTATTTTCAGTGCGGCTAGCTGCTTCTGTTTACATTGTTAACTGAACTATACAGCACAAAAAGTAACTTATTACAATGGATTTCCTGATGTAAGGCGGTAACTCCACCTCCAACCTGTGACCTCAGCACGCTGTACGTCCGGAATGCTAACTCAGATGGGGCTTTGTGGGTCGTGTCTAGAAGAGAACCCCAGACATGAGGAGACAAGGTCTCGCGAGAGTAATCATTTTAACCCAAACCATGAGCCTTTCCTAACCCTATCTAATTGTTTTGACCATGAACTTACCTAGATCTTAATCACAGCGTTGTCAAATGATAAAACGTAATTAGTTTGTACAACATGCACATTGAAAAAAAAAAACACGTACAAATCACGCGAGAGTTCGCAAAACAAGGGTTGCCTTCTAGACACGTCCCTCTGTCTGCATCCAGGTAACGTTATGGCTAAAATTCACCTCGTATAACACATCTGTTCTAATATAAAACACATTAGAATATAAATCCATGCGTACAGCACTTAAAGTTACAAGATGCCGCAGTGCCGCTCGTTCTACATGTAGCACACTTGTAATGAAACTTGTTTCTACAATCTTTATTTTAGTTGTCGGTGGCCAAATCGGCACTGGGATTGCAATATACGATTTATAAAACAGAGAATCATCAGTATGTAATCATTATTGACTTCAATCTATGACATCTTTCCACTTATCTTTGTTAGTGCTAATACATTAAATTCAGAGGTACCTTCCTTCGTGAACACGTGGCTCGTTGGTCTAGGGGTATGATTCTCGCTTCGGGTGCGAGAGGTCCCGGGTTCAAATCCCGGACGAGCCCATTATTTTGCGTTGCGATGAAGGCTATTATGGAATAGCTAGCGTTAGCTATGTGTAAATATGAAGCTGCAATCGATTGATAGATAAAAAAGCGTTTACAGAAAAGATATAAAATTCCACAACATGGTCTGGGCTATAATTTGGTCATGTTTCAATTGCATTGCGGGCTTTTCCCTCTAATAGCGGGCGGCACGTTGTTGCGTGGCTAATTTAACTGAATTTTGTTAGAGGTGTACAGTATACCCTCAGAGAATTACCCCAATGTTAGGGTTAACGTCAGAGTAGCTAACCTACAGCCCTTGAACGGGTGCGTTACCCTAAGAGAAACGTATTACGGACCTTTAGTCGAGCAGAGTCTCGGAAAGACTCTTTGCGGCGTCAAACATGAATAAATACTTAACAATGAAACATATGAGCTGGTTACATACTTAAACTCAATGGTAAAGAGAAAGTAGTGTGGCTCGTTGGTCTAGGGGTATGATTCTCGCTTTGGGTGCGAGAGGTCCCGGGTTCAAATCCCGGACGAGCCCGTCTTTTTCATGCATGATTAGGTTTATTTATCAGAGGGAGTTGTGAGCGTAACAGAATTCTCTTTCTGTTCAGAGACAGAATGAGAATGACGATCCATCTACCACTTGATTTTAATACAACCACATTTGAAATGTTGTGGGTCATGTTTTGAAAATGGGAGTAGCCTATGCACTGTGTCCTTATACCTTCTCTCAGCCCTTCTTCTACAACGTCCCACACCCGTTTCTCCACCTGCCCTCCGTCAAACACTGAACAAAGAGCGTCTCCACCGCTCTGCTTCCCCAGCTGTTGTGTTGTGAGGGGGGTTTGGGCCGTGAGAAGAGAGAAAGACGTTTCTGTCCCGCCCCCACAAATACACCAGACACTCCTAACAGGCGGCAGACGAGCTCTCCCTCCCCATTCACTGCAGTGTGCCTGTACTACACAAGAGCAAAGGGACATTACTCTAGAGAGGCCTGAAGGAGCTCTGCGTCTGTCCTGGAAATAACATTAATACGCTTCAAGTATACTGTAAGTAAGCTTTTCAGACATTTTTTTTGTACCATATAATTTTAAATGTTGGATACTTTGTTATGGTTATGAATTTCAGTGTTATCTAATTCCAGTTTTCTTGAGAATTCTTTATTGTCAGCACACAGTCTTGACTATATGTAAAATGTACATCTGACTGTTATCCATTAAGCCTCAATCACAATATAGTTTAAATTTCATTTGGAGAGTTATCTTTAAAATTAGAATAAGATAAATATTGTACTTGTGCACTAATTTAGCCAAAACAGCTTGCATTTCAAATTTACTGCTGTGAAAAGGTTGTTACTTGTCCCAGCAGCTCATCTAAAAACCAAAACAATTTTTATTTAACAGAAAGAAGCGCACTGGGAACTTGAGCCCTGCAGCAACCATCTACTTCATCAGTTGCTAGATAGTGAAGTGGTTTTCATCAGGACTTACAGAAAGACTCATTTTATCCTTCCACAAAACTTTTGACATTCAGCTCGACCATGGTTCTGTGTGAGGATGGCGAGTGCAGTGTCTGCCTCTTGCCCTTACTCTCGGATGGACAGGATCCCCCGGGTGCTCCACTGTAGGCACACCTTCTGCGACCTGTGCCTGGAGACCATGTCCCAGGCCCGGAGCGGGCTGCTCACCGTGGGCTGCCCTCTGTGTCGCCGGGTGACCTGCGTAGGACGTGGTCTGAGCCTGCAGGAGGCTCTGTGGGTCAACAGCAGGCTGTGGGAGCAGATACCGGAGGAAGAGGAGGAGGAGGAGGCCGAGGAGGAGGAAGAGGGTGGACTGAAACGAGAAGCCGAGGAGGAGAGGATGGAGACTAAACAACAGACAGAATGGTGGGTTTAACAGTGTAAACAGACCTCTGGTTTGCTGCAATTGTAGGTTCAGTTTTCTCGGTGTTTATGGACATTTTCATGACTATTTACAGAAGCAGACGACAACTGCAAATAGAAACTTCCTGACCTTTGACCTCATGTTGTCTCCCATGATTTTCGCTTCTCTGTGGCTTCAATATTGAAATGTTTACTATATGATATAGCCGTTATAAGGATAGGCCTGAAAATGTTAAAAACAAACAAAAAAATAGAAAAGTAGGGGAGACCGGGGGCAGTTGTAACAGGGGGCAGTTGTAACCCACTCAATACTCCAGTCAAAAACAAGCAAGAGTGATGACACTTACTCTGCACACACTCATTAGGATTATCTCTCCGCTTGTGGAAGAGAAGCAGAATTATTTTACCTAATCAGTTTTCAACAAAAAATGATTTTTAGTTTAAAATTTTACTTTGTGGATGTAACGTATTTTTCTTCTCCTGTCTGAAGTTTAGATGTCAGCAAATTTAAACTTAAATCAATTTCATCTCAAGGTTATTGATTAAAAATTAACATTAACAAACTATGCTAATGTATTTGTTGCTAGCTAGCATACAATATTTTATCATAGCTGCAATCGGGGACAATTGTGTAACACTGTTACAATGGTCCACATGACCCAGAGTCGGCACCTTGTTTGTCTATGTTGATATACTGTTCTGTTAGAAAATTAACACATTGTACTAAATTTAAAAGTGAAATTACTTTTAGCTCAATTCAAATAATTAAAATGTAGTTACCACTAGAATAGTTGTCTAGTCCTCTGCAAAAATGAATCAGACTTTTGCTTTGAATGCATACAATGCCTGACATCTACAACATCTTACACTTCAGCAGTAATGTGATTACTTTGATGTGTGCTTTTATTTTAAATACAGTGGTTAATATGGCTTATTTTTCAGTTACAATCGCCCTCAACCACTGTTGCAACTGCCCCAACCAAGGGGCAACTGTAACACTCTGACTGTTGCATTAATTTTAATATTATAGTCTTGTAATTGTTAGTGAAAATGTATAAGTTTTGTTATTGTTATTGTTGTATTAGTGTTTCTTTTATCAAGAGATGACTTGTATATTTCACTGTGAGTTATGAAGGAAAGTGTGACAGATGTTACAATTGCCCCTGGTTTCCCCTATCTCTTTAAAAACCAGTGTTGAATTTGAAGAATTGGAACCTGGATCCAAAAAATTCCAGCCATGCCTCCCCATTCACACATCAACGTTAATCAGTGTGTTTGTCCACAAAGCTTCTCATTAGCACCTCAGCTCTGCAGCGCCACATTTTGTTGCAGGAGAAAAGTTCTGTCTAACGTGGGAACTTTTATTTTTCCAGTGTTTCCTCCAGGTCTGCCAGAACAAAGCTCAAACTGCCTGCGTTCTTCAGAAGGTTCAGTTTGACAAAGCAGCACCAAGAGAGAATTGTGCCCGGCAGTAATGTGTGAGTTCTCACTTTGAGATAAATGGCTGTAATAACAAGGAGAAATGTGGTGAAAGTGTGGACTAATGTGTTTTTTTTTTTTAATTTGAAGGGAAATGAAAGCCTGGCGCAGGCTTTCAACTGAAGACACTATTTAAGGAGACGGATGACGGACGGTGTGACAGGTGACTGTTCTCTCAGGATATTGTAGACGCCAGTAGAAGACTCGACTCAACCTCGTCAGGGAGGGAAAGTTGAGGCCGTTAGGACCGAGAATCCATTTGTGTCCCTGTCAAGACATTGTTTTGTCCTGAGCCAAAGGTGCCCTGTCTGTCCCCCCATTATTTATTCGAGGCTTAATTCCCCCAGCTGGTGCTGTGGGATTTGGTTCAGCTGTCCCAATGGGACTCACACCCAAAGACCCCCTCGTGACAGATGGTCTCCTGAGGACGTTCCCTTTTGTATAGCCACTGCTGAACGTCCAATATCACTTTTCTTTTTATTTATGATAGCTAGTTGACAAAGTATTTAATAAAACTATTTTTGAAAGAATTTTTCGTATCTGTGTTTTCATTTACTAATCAAGGCAGATCACACGGAGCAGCTGTGGGAGATGAAAGAATCATGAGCTCAAAGCAAAGACAAGCTCCTTCTTCACTGTGTACATCATTTATGACACATTAAGTATTCAAGTGACTGAAGCCAGGAGATTTTCTGAACAGCATAATGTGAATATTACTTTTTTGCGGGCTTGATGCACAACAAAAACATGTCACAAAAGACTCATCCAACCATGAAAGCAGATTATAAACTCCATTCAATGAGCATCTGGCAAGTTTTCCATGTTTGAAGGTATTAGAGTACTGGATCATTTTATTCCTTTGTGTCACCTTATGTGCATGTATCACTTCAGAAATATACCATTCTGACACGAAAACAGAATTATACTGTGAAGTATTACAGTGTTTGGCGTCTCAGTAATATTAAGGTCATTGTTACGGGTCTGTTTGGATGAAGCAAGAGATCCGTTACTCGTCAGTCTGGTTTCTGGTTTAGTAGCCAACTGGTTGTAACAGGCTGCATCAATGTAATACACTCAGTCATATTTTGATAGATGGTGTGTCAAGTTTGTGTTCCCACAGTGAAGTATTATCACAGTGACTGACATCATCTCCTCAGTGATGCTAAACACGGAGCCGCATCCAAGTTCTAAATGAGCTGGCGATCAGCAGTGTTTGGCCGTCACAGCTGCGGTCTGGACTTACAGCAGGATGGCAGCAGCCCTGCAGAGAACAAAACAAACACAACGGGATTGTGAAAGTGGCAGACGACCAGTTTCAGTTTCGCAATGTATTTACTGGCTCCCAGTGCGGCCCTGGTAGCGTTGATCACTGGGATTAGGGTGGAATTGAACAGGAAGTGACTCCCAGTGCAGGCTGGCTGTGGTGGAAGTAGTACAGGATCATTTACGTAAGCAAAAATAGCTATACTTTAGTATGAAAATAACAAATTACACATAAGAGAACTGCACTGAAAATATTAACTGAATATAAGTACAAAAACATTATCAGAGAAATTCATCAAAAGTAAAAGTATTCTATTACAATGCAGCACAGTGGCCCCTGTATTATCACTGTCATGTGTTGGACATCTACTGATCAGTAACTAATCACTACAGCTGGCAGATAAATGGAGTGCAGTAAAAATGTTTGTACTTAGTTACATTTTACCACTGACTAATGAGGCAGTTATCAGATCAGGTGCCACAACATACAAAACACTTTACGAGAGGAATTCCTGTGGGAAGTCCTTGCAACAAAAACATGGCGTAAGACAGCTTCCACATTGCTGCCCAGTACACTGAGCAATAGTACATTCCTGTTTAAGTATGTGTATTCCAGTCAAAGAGTGTTTTGAATGCTCGGAATAAACCTAAGTACAATGCGGATGTATTTTTGCAGTGTGGAAATTAGAAAATCAGGAATCTAGGTCAAAGGTGGACAGAGCGGGACAGAACTTTAATACAGCGCCGATACCAGGGAAGGCAGGCATTTGCTCAGAAAAGTTAGCCAGTTCACTTTGTGAGAGTTATGGTCACTGCGTTCACAAGTGGCATTTACAGGTTAATGGTAAATGCTAAAGCATAATCACACAAGTTAAGAATGGTTATAAAGTCAGCATACTGACTCATTTCTTTGGTAACACAGCAATATATGTTAGCTAACATTAGCCTCCATAAGCTACTGTTCATCTACTGACACCACAGAAAACCACAGGAGGTCTTTTCTACCTGTGGACATCAAACTGTATAACTCTCCCCCATTTCTGCAGGAAGAAAAACTGACACTGGGAGCAATTATACCAATACAGTGTTCAGTATCACTTTCAACATCAATATTATTTTTCAGTATCATGGGTTATATAATGTTCATTACCCTGTGCAATATTATTTTTTCTATTATGTTTAATGTCATGTTTTAATACACTGCAACATTACTTTCACCATCATTTAAGACTGTTACTTTTCATTATTATCATGTACAATTATGTTCAATATCATGTGCGATCTTTACATTCATTATCTGTGATGTTTAACCTTTTTTATTACCTCTCAATATCAGTCAATATTACTTTCCATGTAAATGACATTACTGCTTTGTCTGTTTAGTTTAGCTCCTTATACACTTTATATTTTATATTTATGTTTCACTTATGTGATGCTCCATAGTTGTGATCCTTATGTTACTGTAATTTTGGAGCAACCTGTCACATGAATTTCCTTCGGGATTTATAAAGTTCTATCTTATTTCATCTTACCTTATCAAACCAGACCAAATAACACGGTAGCAGATGTATTGAATGAAGCAAGTTCATTTAAATGCTTTTTTTCAGTTTCATAGCTCTGTCAAGGACATTAAATATTTCAGTTGATATTATACTTAATTTTATACTATTATGATATTATACTTAATTGGGGCAAATTGCTCATCTTTCTACAAAGGGCCTGTTGCATGTTAATCCAGCTCTGGCCAGTACAGCAGGTAATTCTGTTGACAGGTATTGCCTCTAGCAATTCATGGAAACTGGGGATCTTTGTTATTGTGCTAAACCAGAAACCACACACGCCACAACATGCGCAAATATGAACGTTGACCCAATTATTACTTCATCACTGGTAACTTCACCAGTGGTTCCCAGCCTTTTTTTTGTCTCACGTACCACTACATTCCTATGAGATGAGCTCGAGTATCCCTTCGTCAACACCACCCTTTTCCCAAATGTATTTATTGTAATGGATTTAATATGGGGGGGCGATAAGTGACACTACAAAAAAATGAATATCGTCATAATTTTTTTTCATGAGTGAATAGACCTTTTTCACAGCAGCCATACTGATATGAAATATTAAGAGTAAAGACAGGTGTTACTAATGATACTGATTAAGGTCCTGTTGACGCAGAGCCTTTCCAGTGAGTCAACATGCCCAACAGCAGCAGCCTGACTCTGTCTGACCTGGATGGAACGGAGCTTTAATTAGTATCATTGGTAACACCTGTGTTTAACCTATATTTCATGTTCAAATGGCCGCTGTGAAAGAGGTCAGTTATTAGAGTTTAGGTTGGTTCGCTACCACTCGGAGTGGCAAAAGCTGGAGTTTCATCAACCATTACTTTTAAAAGAATATTTTTACTGTTTATCTTTTTAGCAAACTATTTTAATGATTTATCCATTACTTACTTTGACTAATAATCTAGTAACTTCACCGCTTTTGTTGCTCCAGCATTTATTTAGTTTACTCAGTTATTGCTGTTAAATTATTGGTTGTTTCTGGGATGATTTTTTTATGCTTTCAAAAATGTTTGAAAAAAAAAGATTACGAAATTATCACATCATGTTTTTTGTTTTACACAGTGTCCCAACATTTTAGGAAGTGAGGATACAGCATGAAAACAGATTACCTCATGTTAGGGTTGCAAATGGTGAACACGTTTCTGAATTGATCAGTCGTAACAATAATGATCGATTAATCATTAAATTAAACGTAGAAAAAAAAATCTCCTAATACCAAATGATACCAAATGTATTTTTCTCCCCTCAGTCAAAGCTGTATTTCCTATATAAACCTATAAATATGTAAAGGCCTACATATTAAACACATATACTTGTATATCGGATTGCATGTGGACCACACTCATAAAAATAATGTTACATTTCAGATCTTTATTTGATAGCACATGGTTAAATTTTACTTGATCTATCTTAATTCTTAACGATCCATTAATTGATCATTGATTAACTGTCATCATCCCTACCTCAGATGCATACCGTGTTAAAGAAAAGTTCAAGGAAAAAAGAACTGTGCATGACTTTGGTAATAAGACATCTTTATTAATCATTTGAAGAGACATGCTAGATCTCTGTACAGTGTGAATGGAGAGCCAGCTCTGGACTGATCAGGCACAGAGCTGTGACAGAACATACACCCCCCCATGCAAAGACACATGTTGCATTACTTGGTCCATTTCCAGGGAATGTTAAAATGGGTGACAAAGGTGGACTCTACTTGAATATGCAAGGGGAATAAATACAAAGGAACATCTACGGTAACTGATCAATCATTTGTCCTTATTTAAAAATAAATACCCATTGAGTCATTTCTCAAAAAGTGCTCTCCTTACAAGGCTCTGTGGTCGGTAATGAGAGCAGTACATTCCTGTTGTGAAATAATAAATAGGCAGCAACACAGAGGGTTGATACATTATTACTTTTTTCATTTTGAGGGACTTTATCTTGAAATGCAACCTGTCTTTGTTATTCCCAAACCCACAGAAGAGTGTGTTCCAGCCGAGATCTCCTGCGATATTTGATCCATCTCTGTCTCTTATAGCATTATTATTATCATCATTATTATTATTATTTGGCTCATTATGTGGGTTAGAAAGGTTCACTAGTTTTCACAAGAGTGCTCCCCTTTTTGGACACGTGTGAACAATTCAGAAATGTTCAAGTCTACTCTAAGACACAGTACTCCAAACGTTCTGGAGATAGAGATTATTATTATTTTTTTTTAACATCGTCACTCTAATTCTAAAACATATTTCTTAAAAAGTGCAGTAAGATTTCACTTCAAAGACAAGTCAAATCAAAGTAGTGTTCTCAACACTGGCTGACTTCACCACCAGTACGTTATGATACCGGGCTCTAAAGTTAAAAAAAAAAAAAAAGAAAAAAGAAAAAGAAAATTAAACAACATTGCAACATTGCATAATGCCAACGTCAGTAGTCAGTTTAAACACAAGCAGCAAAAAAAGAAAAGCTCGTCTCAGTGGGGACACGTTACGTGACAGTTTCTATGACAATCAGACAGGTCTTGAATTAAGTGACTGTACATTTACAATGAAGCTTTTCAGAACTTCATATTAACCTGAAAGGTCTACATGTGCAAATTAGTCTTTTGTCAGGAATGAAACAATGCACTGATTTACAATGTTAAAGGCCTGTTTTGATCACAGAGCCTGCGTTAACGTTAAAGATCACCACACAGCGAAACTTCATGTTCCTCTGTGACACAAGGCGGCAAGGGCTTTGATTCTCCACTGCTCACTTACAGCATTAATGTGCAGACTACCATAATCACAACTACAAGATATCACAGAATGCAACAGCAGATGTCACACTGCTGTGAGTGGAGGACATACCGCAAACAAATGGTGACCTAAACGGTGCCGTGATGTGGCGAGAATGACACGACCTGGCAGTGGCCCTCTATACATCTGCATTCTAATGTTGCCTATACAGAAAGCACACATTTACACACACGCACGACAAAAAGATAAGTCAAGTATACAAATCCAGTTCAACGATTTCCAGAAACAAAAAGACTTGGACTATCAGAGTGCAGTAAGTCACTGGTGTAATGTTACCATTTACATATTCAAACTTGTGTACACTGGTAGACAGTACCTATGCTGAAAAACTAGGCATGCATTAGATACTCAAGATGTTTCTGTTCAGTTTGTCCTGTAACACCTAGAACGCACAATTATGGATCCCACAGGGGTAATGGGCAGGAGCGCTGTGATTGGCCCACCAAAACAGAGGGTTTAGGCTTAAGGTTAAAAATGGTTATGTTTGGGTAACAAGCCTCGAGATGGTTAAGATTATGTGAGACATTAGGTAAGAGTTTATAGGCAGAACCTCAGGAGTGGGACCCATAAAAATGTGTCTAAAACCATCTGTTCTTATCGAGCTCTCAAATACAGAGCTTAGCTGTTTGCATCTTTTAAAAAAACAACCTTTCCAGAGAGATTTCCCTGAATATACAAAAATATACAAAAAAGAAACTGGGGAAACTTCCTTATCTACTTTAAAAAAACGTATCCACATTTGCAACTCGGGGGTCTTTTATCTTTTTTTTCACATCTTTGTCTCTCTCTCTTTTTTTTTTTTTTTTTTTTTGCAAGTTGTAAGACTTTTTGGCAGTTTCATTAACAAAGTAGGCTACACTACTTTAGAACCAAATTCACATATTGCTAGTTCCAACCGATGACCAGTAGTCAGGTGAGAGGAGGCCAGATTCTCAACGTGCAAAAGTCAACTGCAGGTTAACCAATAGGAAGCAACATAACAAGCATGTGGTGTAAATGATGTATTTTTTTTTTCCAGAGCGGTGCTGAGTATTAACAGGAACAGCCGCCTTCAGTGGTCTGGGGCTCCTGCGGTGTGTCAAACTTGATGTCGATCACTGGAGGAGAACGTTAAGGAAACATTTGGTATCGATCGTAATCAGTTACATGCATCTGAGTGGATCAATCAGCTGATATGAATATTTTCAAAGAGGAAATGTGGACGAACCCAGTGAGTATTTTGCTATTGAAAAGACGTTTAATAAACGACTATGGTCAGTGAAAAGATGTTCAGAATGAGTTCAAAACTGAGTGAGAAAAGGTTTTTTAAGGTATTGATTGAACATTCAGATTTAGACCATATTTCACTGGGATTTGCAACAGTGGCATTTTTCATCCTGTAAAATGTGCATTTAATAGACTATCATCACATTGCAGCCAACGAAACTAGTGTTGTCACGATACTGGGATTTCTCATTTCGATACAAAACAAAAAAATATCGACATCGGCATTGAATGTCGATACCACTGGGAAAAATACAGAGGGATAAATATATTAACAGGAACAGCCGCCTTCAGTAGTCTGGGGCTCCTGTGGTTTGTTCAACTGGATGTCGATCACTGGAAGAGAACGTTAAGGAATCATTTGGTATCAAATTTATATTTGAACTTTATCACACTTCATACTACATCAACTGACTTCTCAAAGCCTTTTTGCCAGAAACTTCAGGTGAGTCCCATTACATATGCCTTCAGGGTTATAGACATACTTATGCATAGTAGTCGAAGCTGTAATCAATGTGATTTACATTAATGTACAGAATTTCTTCCATTACGATGTCCTTGTTGGCAGCACACAGCTCATACAGTTTGTTTTTATGACATTTTATACTAAACGTTAAAGAGATAGTTTGGATTACTTGAAGAGGGGTTGTATGAGGTACTTATCCATAGTCAGCGTATAACCTAAAAGAGATGGTGGCTGACATGCCCTAAATTTGGAGAAGCAGCAGGAGTACCGGTGTAGGAAGCTTAACAATGTACTGCTTTGGACAAGGTCAGCAGCAAAACATATTTTAGCCACTTTAAAAAATGCTGACCTAAAAAAAATAATATCAGTTTAAATCAGAATATTTTCACCACTTCACCTTGCCGTCAGACAGGCTTTTCCGATGGGAAATTACTGTTATATAAGCCAAATATTACCCTCTCCAAACCAACCAGATTATGAGCGAAGTCAGTGCTTTTACCTCACAGAACACAGGAGTTGCTGGTCTACTGCTACCTTGATTGGTTAGTTAGTTTGTGTTCATTTGTGACCTTGGTAGATCCAAAGTAACCCTTTAAAACACCTTATACAACCACATATCAAATATTCCAAACTATCCCTGTAAATGCGTTGAAATTACGTCTTCACGTAAGCCACTTTTCACCTCCCGAGGAAATCTGACTTTGGAGAATTACCTTGACAGTAATCAATACCATCGTTCTTTCAACCTACAACTGAACGAATTATCAGAGCGATGAAACAATGTCTGTGTTTTCTGACACGCTCATGTTGTAACTGCATTTTAGCTGGTCGACAAGAAGGCGAAAAGAGGCATTCAGACTGAGTATCACCGAGTTTTGAACTAGAATCAATGCTGAAATCCCGCTTGGTGTATTTTATAATTTTCATTCATGTTGTGTTCAGAGAGCCAAAACTATGCACTGTATTTTTAATGAGGGGCTGTTGTACAACTTTACGACCACTAGATGTTGCTATTTCCCATGAATCTATTTCATCAACACGGCATCAACAAAGCCAAAATACTTCTGTGAGTCAATAATACATGACTATTATTTACCAAAGAAATTAATTTGAAAATACTCCTAAAATATCATCTGTAATCAATTTATTACAGTAGTTTTTGAACATGGTGGGAGAGAGGTTAAGTATCCTAAAAATCCTCCTCTGACAAGTTATCCAGCTCAACAGGGAACCCTCTCCTCAATTGTTAGTCGGGTAATAAACTGAGAATGGATGTTGGCAAAAATCACTGGCACTGCTGTGCTACAATTAAAGCTGATGAACAATGGTGTGTGTTAATGAGTTGTTGCTGTATAAATCAGAATGATTCTGCTGTTTTTTCTCAGTTTAGATTATTCCCAGTCAATCCTCCAGAGCATTTTTTTATATTTAGCAGTGAGAAAGAGCAGCAGATCTCCTCTGTTTTCAGGAGAAGAGAGGTGTATCATGACTGAGAGAGCTTGTGAATGCTTCCATACAAGACTGCTGGTGAATGTGGCAGCACAGCAGCAGCAGGCTCTTACTTGTTATTCATTCTTCTGGTGAACATTATGCATGTATAAGGAGGGGGCCTTCAAAAACTGTGGCCTACATATTGTATGCAAGTGAGTCTGGAAATTGTCCCACTGTGGCTTTCAAATGCCCATCCCTACACTGGCTGTTAAACGCAGCAGTTGATGTGTGTGTTTTCAGATTTTTTTATGGTAGCATGTCATCAATGTGAAGGACAGTCTTTAAATGCAAACATATACTTGAGCGTTCCCATTTGGATTGGTTCCCATCTGGGATCTGGAGGCCTTAATTCAGCAGCCAACACATTACCAAACCAAATGAGAAGCAGCCTCAGTCCGCAATATCTTAGTCCTCTGATACCTAAAGTGTATGTGTAGGTACAGTCTACAGCATCTCCTGAACAGTGAGTAATGAGTCCTGCTACTGTGCTACGAGTAGATGTGTTTTGAAAAAAATAAAATGAAATTTGTTTCATATTGTAAGGGTACAGCAAAGTTGTTCAGTTAAAGTCTTGTTAAGTTAAGGGCTTCTGAACAACAGATGAAACATCTTACAAACACTGCCTGTTTCAAATAACAATAATCTTATTGTTGCTGTCCAATGAAAAACTCATCTCCAAAATGTCAACTTTTCAGGAACTAAGAAAAACAGCCATGTTTTCAGCTTTGTGGAAATGCATTTTTCAGTTGATCCAGTGGCTTTGTAGATGGTTTCTTTGGCTTAAGAAATAAGAGAATTGTCTCAACTCATAAAGAGCATTCCCTCCTTCGCCTTTAGTGAAAAATTCAAAATCAACAAATCTGGGGATAAGTGTTTTTTACAGGACACCGTTAATGTTAGCAGTTGCCTATTCACACATCCAGCAAATACAGAGAAACGTAAGTTTTATTTTAAAGTCTGCTTCTGTCCAACTAATGAATGCAAGTCCAATATTCACAAAGGATGACGGCTGTGCTTTGTAAAGCGATGACATCAAACTGATGAGCCTACGCTGAAAACGTGGAAAGAATGACTCATGACAGAGGAAGAAACAGTCCAAAACATGGCTTCATTTCACAAAGAAAGACAACATTGCAAGTTGTATAGTGTTTGTTAAAAGATCATATCAAGTAAGTGTTGAAACAACAGCAATATGTTGTGACATCTTTCTATGCAACATAAATTCCAGGAATGCTGTGTTTGACACTTCCAGCCGAGCGGCACGTCCGTTACAAACAGTACATATTGTATGTTCTTAAAACATTAGTGCCACGCAGGCAGGCTTAGCAGATTTTTTCCTTTGACTAAGAAAACCAAACGCTATACGAACATTCTTTGATTTCATCCGTTTTAGAAGATAACAGGCAGACTTTTGCTACAGCTAACTCTCAGGCTACAGCCAGTCTGGATGAGCAATTGATCAGGAATCAATAAGTCAATCGATAATGGCTACGATATCAATAAAATCCCATCGATTCCCATCCCCAATATTCATAATGTCAGTTGTTTTTTGTTTTGCTCTCCTCTAACTCCTGAGGGAAATATCTCTCTCTTTCTTTAGCTACTGTTTTCGTGCTAGACTACAGGTAGAGCACAGTCGGATTGAAAACAGCTGCCTGCTGCTGCTGTAAACAATGTTGATGAGAGTGGTGAGACTGAACCAAAACAGTGAAGCTGCAGGCCATGAAATCACAATAATGAGCTGCAAGATGCTAAAATACTCTGTAGAGCCAAAAGAAACTACAGAATTGGGTGATAATGTCCTGTGGGGTCATCAATATGAACAACCAATTCCCACCTTTCACTTTACACATGGTCATGTGGTCAACTGCTACAATAAAAATACTGATCGGGGCAGCTTTAAAAATCATACTTTAAAAAGATAACACTAGACAAATAACAATATACTTGAGTTTGATCTTTGGGGCATATTTTGGTCGATTCTATGTGGCTGTATTTTATGATTTATACTGAAAACAGATGTGATGTTAACTTCTCACGTTTAACAAAAGCTAGCATCAATCTCACTGAAAAGACATCTTAATCTAAACCACAAAGCTTTACCTTGCCTTTTCTCTGATCTTCTTGAGTGTGGCGTGATTTATTTTGCTTTCTGAATCTCTCTTATTAACATGGACGACCCGAGCACTTGATCTGGGTCGAGTACCCTCTTCACTCTCTTTCTGCAGACCTGCAGTGGTTATTATACTCAGTGACTCTGTAGGAAATTGTTCTCAGAGAGAAAGCAGAAGACTGTGCCCCATAGGTGCTGACATTCACCATAAATCAGTGTGACCCATCGGTCCGCAATTTAAAACTGTCATTTAGAGGGAAAAGAAAGGATACCATGAAGGCTCTTTGAATACCTACTGAACCTGACAAATCTAGGACTTGTTCTCTCAAAGAAATGCAAGTGGAGGCATAGTGAGAAAACATATGATAAATTGTCTTCTATGTAACTGTTTCCTTCTTAAGTTTTTGTTGCTAAATATGAAGAAGAATGTGCACCGTGCTTATGAAAGGGATAGTTTGGATTATTTGAAGCGGGGTCGTATGAGGTACTTATCAGTAGTCAGCATATTATCTTCACTAGATGGTGGTCAGCACGACCCCAGTTTTGAGAACCAGGGAGGGGCACCAGCACAGAAGCTGAGCAATGAACTGCTGTGGACAGTGTCAGCAACAAAAGGTATTTTAGCTGCTTAAAAAAGATCCACCTAAATCAGTTTAAGTGTACGCTATATTTAGAAAACTTTCAGCACATTACCTGCCTTTGCTGGCAGGAAACCTCTGTCATATTAGCCAAATATCGCTCTCTCTAAACCAACCAAACTCCACCGGCAAAATCAGTCATATTACCTCACAGAACATGGGAGCTGCTGGTCTACTGCTGCCTTGATCTGTTAGTTTGATTGTGTTATTGTGTGACTTTGGTGAATCCAAATGATCCTTTTAAAACACCAAAGTCACACAACATAACATATTCATTTTTTTTATATAACATATTATTATTTGAAAAAAAGGGCACTGCTTACCAGCAACTGACAAGAAACATTTTCGTTTCATTCACCCGTCCATACTGCCTATACAAGATAATGTAGAGGAAACATTTGACAGAAGATTATAATACCAAATTGAGAAGTAAAATAAACAGACAGATACAGAAAATACAATAAAACACTTCACAGACAACAAAATACAAATGCATACATAGGAATATAAATAAATCAAATCTATGGATGTTCTAGAATACAGGCTAATTTACCTACAACTCTTATCACTACACTCTGGCATATTGAGAGCTCCGATAAGTGGTCCCAGGAGAGGGCCATTCATGAACAATAAAGATTACAGATTCCTGCCTAGTTTTGCAGGAGAGTCTTCAGTCTTGAGAAATAAAGTACCAGAGGATCCCATGCGGCATGGAATTTTTGGGTTGACCCTCTAGTTATAGTTTAGTATTCGTATTTAATCTTTTCTAACTTGAGGAATAATATCAAGTCATTTATCCAAGCAGAAACTTTGGGTGGATATTCTGACTTCCATTCCAACAAAATCCTTCTCTGTGCAAGGAGTGTAGCGAAGGCAAACACATCTTTCATTTCATTCATCATTAAAATACCCTCCCCGGGGACTCCAACGATTGCCAATTCAACGCTGGGTTGAATGTCCTTGTGAAATGCTTCAGATAAAGTCTGAAATACAGGAGCCCAATAGTTGTTCAGCCAATTACAAGACCAGAACACATGGGTCAGGTCTGCCTTTTCTGTGTGGCCTTACTATAATGAGTTCGGTGAAGAAGCTTAAACTGAATTAAGCCAAGACAAGCACGAGGTCGAGCCATTTACCCTTTCCAAAGCTTTATCCCATGTGACATCAGATATATCCATTCCAAGCTCTTTCACCCAGTCTGACATAATAATATTATAAATATTTGAGATAAGACCTTTAGGATGCACAGGAGTTGGCAGGATATCATAAAATATTATAGATATAGCACACACTTAAACTGATATTGATTTTTTTAGAAGGATCTTTTTTTAAGTTTTTAAAATACCTTTTGTTGCTGACCCTGTCCACAGTAGTACATTGCTTAGCTTCTATGTGAATACTAATCTCTGCTTCTACAAACTGCGGGCGTGCCGACCAACATCTACTGTAGTTAATACACCGTATATGGATAAATACCTCATGCAACCCCACTTAAAATAATTCAGATTATCCCTTTAAAAGTGCAGGAGCATTTTCAGGCTATATAACATGCATGTCTGTACCGTGGACAGAAGCCTATGTGTGCCATTCTCCAAGTGAAATCAATACCATTCACAATGCAATAACAACAGAGGAGCTGCTCCATTAAGTGACAGTGTCAGCAGAGGCACTGAGCTGCTGAGAAACTGTCATCACATGCCATCCATCACTACACCTCCACCTCACACAGCTCGCTCCCGCATCCATTATGCCTCATTAAGATAGAGATAAAATACAGGAAGGGAGATAAAGGTAATTGGCTGAATGTGAGTGATGCATTATAACCAGGAAATATGGCTGACTGCAATAAAGAGCAAAGGGGGGAGGGGGGTCTCAACAGGTCAGAGGGCTGTTCGGTCACTGAGTTTATTATTGAGGCCGCGCAGCCTGCAAAGGCTGGACGACTCCCAGCAAATGATGAGTGAGCTATAATCAGAGATGCACAGGGGGACAAATGGAGGCATTCCTTCTCTACACCAAGGTCAGTATCTGATTTATGTTTATGTTAGAGCAGATACACGCCACGGTGTTCATCTGGACACCCTGTGAGATGGCTTCACACTGAAGAGGTAACAACAGAGATATATACACATGGTCAAATCAAAGGCAATTTCATGATTCATCCAGTTACCATAGAGATGGCACCCTAGTTTGTGTAGTGAAGAGGATATGAAGGACTGCTGCTGTCAGTGGAGAAACGGTGACCATATTAAATGCTGATTTACTACATATGTATTAGAAACATGTCCAAACACTTAGTTTTAGTTTTAGTTGTCAGTAGCAAAATTCAGGGACAACTGCATTTGTAAGGAAGGATAACGCATTCACTTTCTTTTTCTGAATTAACCAGGTAATTATTTAAGAATTCTGAGAGAAGTTTTCATGAGGAAAATTCTGCTGTTTTTCTGAACTGAGAAAATATTAATGGAAAAAAATAATTCAGAAAAACAGAACAGATTTTTTTCCCCTATGAAAATTGTCTTGTTAATTCAGAAAACTTAATAGATTTTTTTTATTTCATGAAAACGTCTCTCAGAATTTTGAGATAATTATCTAATTACTTCTGAAAAACAGAGCAGGATTTTTAATACAATAATAATAATAATAATAATAGTTTTCATATAAACTTTTCTCAGAATCTTGAGATAATTCAGAAAAACAGAGCAGATTTTATTTCCTGTAAAAAATTAATTCAGATAAACAGTGAATCCATTATGCTCCTGTACATTTTATATTGGACAAGAACAACAGCATTGGATTTGTTTCCATCCTGGCCCCTGATGTTCTGAACTGAGATTCTCATGGGAAAAAACTTCTTGTCAATTCAGAAAAACAGAGCAGATTTTTCTTGGTCCTTCAGAATTTTTTTTTTCTCAAGTGAATCCATTACACTTCTGTACATTTATATTACACAACAGCAAAAGCATTGGATACGGCTCAAGGCGATGTTAAAAAGAGAGGGCGATGTAAAAGGCAGTTAAAAGACAACATATTGGCCATTAAGAGATTCCTTCATAAGGCAATATGAATGGAAGTGATGGGTTGAGTGAGTTGAAGGGGAGGCGAGATATAGTATGAGGTGAAAAGGACATGCTGCAAGTATCTGAGTCATAACTCAGTCAGATAGAAACACATACACACGATACACATATTTTTACATTAATTACAACTTACTTAAAAGATTTCCTGAGAAGATTAGTATCCCAGCTATCCTTGGCAAATAAATGTCGAGACAGCACAGTTGGGGGCCCACAGTGTCTGACTTTGAGAAACTCTAATTTAAATTGATGACTGATAAGTTGAACAGCTGTAAAGCAACACATCTGCCTCTCTGTGAAGATTTTTGCTCTTTTATTAAAGGAGAAAACTGAACAGATATTAACCCTGATCTATTGGGAATAGAACTCAACAAAAATATAAATGCGGCACTTTTGTTTTTGTGACCCATTTTTCATGAGTTGAAGTTCAAGATCTAAGATTTATTCAGTGCACAAAAAACTTTTATTTCTCTCAAATTTTGTTCAGACATTTGCTGAAATCTGTGTTAGTGAGCACTTCTCCTTTGCCAAGATAATGCATCCACCTAACAGGTGTGGCATACTGATTAAACAGCAGCATTGTTGCACAAGTGTCTATCAAAATAAAAGGCCACTCTATAATGATCACTTTTATTTTGAAAAAGACATTTATTAGGCACTGAATCATGGCTATTTCACATACAATAATACTTTTCCCAGGAGAGCAAAAGTCAAGCCACATCATACTCTACGTCTAATTGCCAAGTACTTATTGCCTGTGTTGGTTGGGTTGGTTAGATGTAGGCATGAGGAGTGACTGGTTAGGATTAGGGTAAGAATGTCAGGGTAAGCCAGTCAGAGGCAGAGTAGGGTGGGTCATGACTTTGACCCGCTGGGAAAAAAAATGTTATCTGTAGCCCACTGTGAAATAGCCATAGTTCATTGCCTAAAAAATGTATTTTTTAAAGATAAGACTACACATTTTAGACTGGCCTTTTATCAGTCCAAGGCATACTTGTGCAATATTATTTTAGCAAAGGAGAAGTTCTCAATAACATGGATTTTAACCAATTTGTGAACAAAATTTGAGAGAAATAAACCTTTTGTGTGCACAGAAAGTCTTCGATTTTTTACGACAACAAAACGGGAGCAAAAACAACAGTTTTTTGACTGTTTATATTTTTGTTGAGTGGTATATTTTTTATGCCGATATAGTGACCCAAGTGGTCACACAGCTTATTGTATGTTGTATCATTTATTTTACAAGAATTTACAGTTATCACCTTCTCTGTATTATAGATATAATATTAATATGTGAGCAGTCTTTGGATGAATGGGCTCTTATTGCATTTATAGTGGAGTCATACTGTATTTACCAGTCAGAGTGACTCAGACTGATGGTGTCATAATGGACTTAAAGCAGTGTTGGTGATGCAGTGCTGTCATCAGGATTGGTCTGTGTTCTCTTTTCATTATGTGCTTTATCTGTCATGCTTTGTTTTTCGATCCTCCTTTCTTTAAAAAATAGAAAAAGTTAATAACAAAGACGAAAACATGGTCTAAGGAGCTAATAAGCTTTCTTTGGCAATCAAACCAATCAAAGTTGAGTGTAGATACTGTATATTAAATTTCTCATTAACCAAAGACTGCAAGAATCATCTAAAATAGTGTGTGTGAAGTGTTGGATATATTTACAGATGTAAAAATCAATGCTGGAGCGTGAGAGGAGCCCAGACAGTCTGAGGGGTCTCTGTAGTTACTGATGAAAATTACAGTTAAAATCTGTCTCAGCTGCTCTGGTTTTCTCCTTTGACATCAGACATAAACACAAACAATCTCTGTGTTGTGAATTATTCAAACAGAGGGCCAATTGAGTCGAACACTCCTTAAATGCAATCAAAACAAATAAATTTTACACTGTGTGTTTCTATAATTCATAAGACTGAAAAGATGCTCTCAATGATTTGTGAGATATTTTGCAGTATTAAATGCTGCTTCCTTAAGAATAAAGTATTAGAGTTTTGTTAAAGGCTGCAGCCCCTGACAAATCCTCCACAGGTGGAGCCACGACATGCTCAGTTGACAGCGGCAGATATGAGGTGCCAGTTAGCAGCAGCACCACAGGCTGAGACTCCTGTCTCTGGTTTAAATGAGCAAACCTGCCCGCCCACCCACCATAGACAAAACTGCAGGTGTCTACTGTCGGCCTGACCAGCCGCCCACTCCTGCTCTTGTCAGGCACCAAACAGTTAGCGAGAGTGTCGTGCTGAAAACACATTTAATTGGACAGGTGGCTGACACCTATTTAAATAGGTGCCAGGATGCAGAGTTCACTGGTGGAACTCCTTTCATTTAAAAGTGAGCAGTGCTATCAGACTGAGATTAAAATGAGAAAATATTTCCTCTCAGCTTATTAATATGCTGTTCACGCATTATTAAAATAGGCCTTTCATATCATGAAAAGGGGATTTTCATGATATGTAAATGGGTCAAAGGATACTCCCTTCTTTGCTTGGTTCTTGCACACTTTCCATTCCCGGAAGAGCAGCTGCCACACGCCGAAACAGCTGGAAAGAAAGGAACAAAATGAGGACACTTTCTCTGTAGACCTTAACAGGGACACACAACATGACACTTTCTGTCTAGACAGTCACTGCCTAATTTGTCTAACAACTGGCCTTTTGATAAATGGTTAATAAATTAAGGGGAAAATAATATTCACTGATCAAACTAGTGTTTTGCATGTTTTAGCAAGGCGATACAAGACTTGAGTCACCCTGAAGGGGTTTATTTCACGCACTGTATGATGTAAATTAATCTGTTTATTACATGGCTGATTACTTAAAAAAATCAATAATCAGACACAAAATACCGATTTAAAAGATATTTTATTGATTTAAAAGTGATTTTATTGCACCCCCAGAGTCTATGATCAGAACTGTGTCCATAGCAATGGACTGTTATTCATAATGGTCTGCTATTCAGATATAACAGGAATAAGTTCTCAAACAAATATGTCAGCATACGTGCCTGTCAGATAACTACATTCAAATCTAAAGTTCTGATTACCATATCTAGGTGCATCATCTGTACCTACAGGATGTCTTTCGGGAAGCGCTTATGTCATGTTTTTCTTAAGCATATGTCCATTGTCCCTTTACACTTTTGGGTGGTATTGTAAGTAGTAGTCTTTGTAAAGAATTAAAAAAAATACAAAAAAAAAAAGTGTCTCAATTCATTAAAGTTTTGGCTAAACAAATAAAAAAGAAATGTTTAGATGATGATATGCCGCATATTTTAATATCAAAAAACATTTTTCACTGCAGCATGTTGTTATGAAATAGTGAATAAACAGGCGTCACCAATGATACTAATCAAAGTCTTGTTCCATTTAGTGTAGCAGAGCCTTTCCAGTGAGCCAACATCCAAAATTGCAGCACAATGACTCAACATAACCTCAATTAGTATCATTGGCAACACCTGTGTTTACTCAACTATTTCATATTAATATGCTGCTGTGAAGGTCTATTGGTAGTCTTTCTACATTACATATGAGTTCTTACAAAAGATTGTGACATTGATGCCTAAAAGCTTAAATTTGCTGACACAACATCTCAGTGGGGAGTGATGACACAGCCAAACAGTGTGAACAGTGCTGCCTTTGGAGGCAGCAGCACTGTGACCTTTGTTTTCCATCCTGTCCACAGTCCTGAAGTAAGGTGAAGAATGGCCGCCTCTGTCTGCACTGCTACGGGCTGAGAGAGGCGCCCGTCAGCAACACCATTCACTGACAGACACAATACAGCCTCCCTTCATCTCACTGCTTATTAACTTAACAGTCATTGTTTTCATCGACAAACATCTGTTCAGAGGCAAATTACTATTTGTTGACCAGGCAGCCCTTCTTTTTGTATTAGCAACCCACAAACTTCTCTGAAACGTAGTTACTCTGTTTTCATATATGCACTCCTACACTAAAAGTTAGAGTTAATTAATTAATTAAATGTCACTTAAAGGAATGAATAGATGCACTATTCAGTCTTGGTGAGATGTTGGTAGTGGCAGCATGGATTTAAACAGCAAGAAATACTGCACTCTCATCTGTATTTACTAGTGGTCGACCAATATGGATTTTTCACTTCAATTATCACTTGTATTTACCAGTGCTTCTGTGAGTGGTGTTTGCATGAAAAACACAAAAACAAAACAGTGGATTTTTGTGACCACTAATACTGATATGAAGCAATGATTTTATGAATGGGTCCCTGTTTTGTTTTTTATCTTGAGCATGCACACAAGGAGGCACACACATGAGCACTTAAGATGAAGAAGAGATGGGGGAAACTTGGAAAGAACTAGTCATGTCAGAGGGCAAAAGTGTTTATAGCTCTTCCATTTAAGGGCAGAGGGAATGCTGGTTGAGTGAGGATATGCAGAAATCATTAAATATGCGGACAATGGTGCTCATTTTCAGGCAGTCTCCCCTGGAAGGCATTAATGGTGTTGAACAAAAAACAAAGAGAAGGTCTGCTGACACATACTGACACATGAGGACTGGCAGCTTGCAAACATGGATGTAAATTACACATGTAAAAAAACAAAAAACAAAAAACAAAAAACAAAATTAGCTTTGCATATATTTTATGAGGAAAGAAATGAATTCAACATGTTTGTCAGTTATCAAGGATACACAGTGCATTTTGGTGAGGAGTGAATGTAAACATAAAAAAGCAACAAATAAAGTAAAATAAAATAAAATAAAATAAAACAAAATAAAATAACTGATCTAATCCATACATTAAAAATGTAAAATTATTCATGTCGACACGTCTTTAAATCAAATATTAACAAATCATGATCAAATTACAAATATGCATTGAGCTCTTAACTAACTTACAGGGACTCACACCATCTAACCTATAGGAGGAGCCTGTGGTGTAAATATTCTGTCATGTTCTTGACACAAGAATATTTCTTCATAAACTATGATGTCAAAACCATGACAACAATGTCTTGTGGGACTATCATAATCTGTGTTTGTATTTCCATAATTGTGCCAGTCAGTCATAGGTAGTATGGCCTGTAATTCTTTATTAAACATTTAATACCTCTAAGCATCAAATGTCCACTCACCTGTTTGACGTTATAACCTGTCTTGGCGCTGGTCTCTATGAACATGACACTCAGCTCTTTAGCTCTTTGTTCACCTTCCTCAATTGTGATTTGCCTGTGAAAACAGGGGAATTATCATCAAAACACTACAGATTAATGCATCAGAGATCATGAATAACTGTTTACAGAATGTGGACACAAAACAGAGGGTGATGTCCTATTCAGTCCACTATTTGCAGCTGAAGCTCCTGTTATTCTGGGCTAGTGAGGATACATGAGACTTAATTAGCTAATGACTGAGAAGGATTAATTACATTGTCCAGCAACAAATTAATAACAGCCAATTTGCATTACATGTTAATGAATCTGGCAGTGATTGTTTGGCTCTCGCTGTGAAACGGAGACTGCGTTGGGTGTCCATTAACACAGAGAGAGAGAGATCGGTACAGCCCTGCTGACTCCACAGCTCGCACAGCCAGCAGGTTCGTTAAGATGACTGGTTTAAATCAACCTGCCACTGGTCTTCTGGGAAAACCATGACGTAACCGGTCTGTCTTCTTTGTTCCTCTTCACACAAAGGGAATCTTAGCTGTGTACTTTCTCAAAAACGCCACTTCCTTACTTCCAGCTAACCCTTAAGTGGTGTAACGCCTGTCTCAACACACTCAAGTCGACAAGTTATCCTGTTGTGAAAAGCATCAAACAGGGCAGCATTATATTTAACTGATCCTCCTCCCCTTAAATAACTCCTCCTTTGCATCGGAGCCCAGAAGAAAGAGAAATTCAGTCTTTGTGAGGTAGGAAAAGAAGTTCCTGCAGTGAGAACAGAAAATACTGCACTGAAGATATATTTACATAATAACACCACCTGACAGAGTTGCACCAGTGCC
The DNA here is from genome assembly GCA_034769285.1 of Lutjanus argentimaculatus. Taxonomy (NCBI): domain Eukaryota; kingdom Metazoa; phylum Chordata; class Actinopteri; order Lutjaniformes; family Lutjanidae; genus Lutjanus; species Lutjanus argentimaculatus. The sequence goes on along the minus strand of JAWZSL010000033.1, from coordinate 9,260,023 downwards.
GCTGTGGCTATTTCTGGATGCATGCGTCTGAGTTCCAACTTAAACAACACCGAGGCTTATTCATCATCAGACAGGCAGTTGGCAAGAAAATTGCATAATGGATGTGCAATAGGTGGCATCCTAGCATCTTTCATGCACGCTGGTGGGCATTTGGGGTTTCAGAGCAGTTCTGTCCTAAAATATGACGTCAGCTCTCACTTAAGCCACTGGTGATCACAGCTCTTCCACACTTTATGCAAATAAGGGGACTATAGCACCACTATCTGTGGTCATTATGAAAATCAGGCAGAACAAAGTTAACAAATCAATTTGATCTTTGCCGCCTTATTTTTTTTTTTTTTTATAATTGTAACCACTCATTCAACTAGTTATCATTAAATAAACAACTTGACTAGATCCAGTGATTCTCAACTTTCTTCTTAAAGGAAAAATTTACCACTTTTCATGTGGATGTCCTCTCAGTGTTCCTAATTCCCCAGTGTGTGCTATATTGACCAAGAAAGCTGAGTTCCCTGCTTGCGGAGCCTTGCCAGCAGTGCCTACATGTACCAGGATGCATTGCTTGTGAACTTGACACCCCCCCCCCATGTTGCTGTGTATCACCAACCTAACCTTTAGCTATTACTTTGTTGGACAAAACATAGTGTTAGGTGACAAAAATATTAGGGCTTCCTCCTAATAGTTGATTAAACCGTTAGTCGTTGTGAAGAGTCTTAACTGACCAAGTTTTCATTCATTTGTTAGCTTCAGAAAACTAAAAAAACAAAACAAAACAAACAAACAAAAAAACCCTAAATTTACTGATTGGACATCCACATAAAAAGTGGTGAATTTTCCCTTTGTGAAGGCTCTAAAATAAAGTGATACATGACACATACTCGAGGAGGCCTATTCAAATGCTTACCTTCGATTCTTCACTCAGATTTTTATTTATTATTTGAAAGATATGTTAGTTGACCATCAAAGCTGCACTAATATTTTTTTAGATTAATAATGAATAAAATTATTACATGTAATGCAAAAGGTGTCGCCTTGATGAAATGTGATGAACCCACAGAGAATTATCACTCAACTCCATAGTTCTTCTCAGCTCTACAGAGCTTTTTAGCATCTTAAAGTTCATTATTTTGGGTTTTTGTCCCACAATTTCACTGCTGTTCAGCAGCATGGAGCTGTTTTCAGTGAAAGCTAGGCTCTGATAAACACTCGGTACACATCAAACAGCACACAAGCACAGTTAGTGAGTTAGCTGGTAAGCACAGTGGAGCATTTATCTGTGAAAAAGCCAGATATTTCCATCAGAAAATTAATACAGACCAAAACAGAGCTAAAAGAAGAGTGAGTATTGGACTTAAATTTGCCAGGCAAAAACACAAGTTCGAGTGAATGCTAATGTTGCTAGTTCCGTGGAATGCGTAAACAGGAAACTGTTTGCACATAAACACAAAGACCATAACAACTTCACAGATAACATGTCAAGCAAATCTATTCATGAAGGTTTAACACAAGTCTCAACAGATTAGTATTCATTGCATGGACAGTGTATTATATGTGTTATATGTTTGTCTGCCTTGTGTACTCATAGCATGAGCATAAATTTGTGGATTATAATAATAATTTTGATATCAGGAAAATCACCTCAAGCCTGTGTGAAGGCTCCAGATCACTGAGGCTGATTGTATTAGTACATTAACTTTAACACTGGCTTCACAAAAGAATTCTAGTAGCACTGTGGAAGGAAATCCGAGAAATAAATGAGCAAAACACTTAATTTATACACTCAGTTAAGCAGTACAGTTTTTAAACTCCCTGAGCGCCTTCCTGTCAATATACAGCACATCAGGCTGCACTTGGCTGGTGCTGCTTGGTGTACGATGCACAATAGGCTTCAGAGACTCTGCAGCACCTAAACTGCACATACTTTAACTCCCCTCAGCACTGAGCATTGTGAGAAGCTTCACCACGCATGAATGAACAAACCAACAAACACAGAGAAAGACCAGCTCAGAAAGGTGCTACTCCCGAGCAACTGATAATCAAATTGCACCATATCACAGTAATGCTATACCCGTGAATCTCTGCTTCTTCTCAAGTAATGTCAAAGGTAGGATTATATGTGTCGGTGTTGATGCAGAATAAGACAGTGCAACTAAATTACATCACCAACCTTATTTAAGATGTTTTTTAAAGGTCCAGCTACAAACACAACCATCTAGAAACACATTTAACATGTCTCACTACATCGCTGCCAGATGTTCGATGACTTTCAAGTCATTTTTCAATGTCAGCCACATTATTTACTATGCTGTCAGATGATGTGCCAAGTCACTGACACACAATGCACATGCACAACTTGTTCTTTTTCATTTGATTCATATTTCTAAATTGGTACAGAGCGAATCCAAATAAAATCATCATTATCACTTGAATTTGACAGTTGCTGCTTGAGGCCCGCCTCGTGTAGCGTCACTGGAGATACTGAAAACACGCAACAGTACCCGAGAGTGACAGCAACATTTATCATTTCTTGCATGTGGAACAGTTGCTGGCATGTGCAACCACATTTCCACGAGGAGTGTCACTATGATTAACCTCAACTTGCTTTACAATAAAGGAAATAAAAAGGTAGAAATTACATGGAAGATTCTGAATGACTGATCAAGACAATGCAGACGATAACTGGAGCACAGAAAACTTTGCAGTACTGTAGTTTAAAAAAAAAAAAAAAGGAAACAGCCATTTTGTTTTTTCTGCACTGATTTGTACAAAAACCCTCCAGGCTCATACACACAGCAATATGGCTGATTTATCACTAAGAAGAAGCAAATTAGGAGCGGACGCTGCGGTGATGTTAATGCAGTAAACAGCTTTCACTTCTTTACCATGGAACATTTACTGGAGCTTTAACTTCCAGACTCCATTAAAGACTAGACTACCAGCTAAATTGCAGTTAAAATAAATTACCCATAAATTAAAGGGAAAAGGTTCTGTAATGTTCACTGTTTTATGTGTAGAGGCCCAAATTTTTGAAATAACACACTGATGATTAATACAACAGGCCAGCTCTAAAGATATATTTAAATATCACATTAGATAAAACCTGAATTTTAGGCTCATAACCTTTCAACAGTCTTAATTTGATAACATCTAAAATATGCTCCACGACACTGTAGAATCAGATGGGACACTTAACTCTAGCCCAGTTTTACAATCTCAGTCTCAAAATCCAAAGCTTTTGCCTTTGGTCAGTTGTTTTAGCAGTCATTTTAGTGATAGATCCAGTGAGATACGTCATGGAAACCGCTACCACCAGCAGTTTTCCTGCTTCCCCTTCAATCTGATACACAAGTATGCCAAAGGGAATTTCTTTCTGCAGCTCAAACTATTTCCTCGACATGCTAATGCTGTGAATGTTATTGTCACCGCATGGGCAAATAATGCTGACAACAACAGTTAAATTGTGCATATGTGTGCACAGTCTATGCACGGTTACTTGTGATTTGTAAAAATGCTCATGAACACTTTTACAAAGCTGACATTCAGTATGGCTGCATAATGTATTTGATAGGTGCAGAAAGAAGAAAGAAAATGGAAAGTGTCAACATCGCTCGCTGTTTTCTTTAAAGTACGCTAAGATCAGTCGAGACCAGACCAAAAAGTAGTTGCTCAGCGGTTTCTGCGATGTGTTGACTTGGGAAGTGTATCCAGCTAAGAAATAGACCATAAACCTGAGCAGCTGTCTAAACCTAACATAAAGGATATCCCAGAGGACTGCCATTAATTAAGACGGCAGAACAGCAATAACACAGTAGGAAGATAGATTAATGGACCACATGAAGTGTTTGTCGGCTCCCCAACTGTAGCTCAGAAATAGACTACTAATGGTAACTAATGAGTACTCTTGATGTATATTAAGAACTTTAGCATGCATGCTAAGATATGCATGCATTTTCCTTACATTCAAAACTCACTGCATATGTAAATACCTTGTATATCATAGAAGAACACTGTTTCACTATGGTCTGTGAGACTGTACTGAGGACAGCAGTGCTTTGAGATTAATGTTGACATCAGCCCACTATATGCTGATGTTCAGCAGATATGATGTTTACATATTCACCATCTTAGTTTAGGGTGTTAGCATGCTAACATTTGCTAATTAATGTTCTGTAGTGTACACTACACCAAAGAAAGGAAACAATTTTTTTGTTCAGTGTTTTAGCAGTAACTTCCAGGAGGCACATATGCATGAATAAATTGATTAATTGGCCATGTCTTTTTTTTTTTTTTTTTTTTAATCTTTATCTGTGTTTTTATCATCTGTGTTAACTACTCTATGCTTCCCTTTTGGACAGGTCTCTCTTGTAAAAGAGATAATGCATCTCAAAAGACTTCTTGACTTCCTAAAAAAACATTGTATAGACTCATATCACAGAATCCCTTTCAATCATCACTTATGACGCACTAGAAGTGTGTGGTGTAGTGATGCCTGTATTTTCTTATTTTTATCTCATCATTTTGTTATGCTCCGGATATTTCACCAACCAAAAATCTAGGTATTTGACATCCTGATTCGTTTAGGAACAGCTTGGACAAATCCTACTGACTCTACCTTTAAGGTCTAATAGACAAAAAACAAAAAGAAGATATTACTGTAAGTTCCATGGATCCACATAATTTAGAGAATCACTGATCAGTGGTTCAGATAAATTTTCTACACTTTTTAAAGCAGGGCTTCCAAACTGCCAACCAGGGGGTCATTTTTAATTCAATTATTTTTTCTAGTTCTTCCACACCAATTTAAACTACCCTTCACTTGAATAGAATTAAAGTAAAAACACAAATCTACCTATAAAAATGGCCTAAGTGTGTACAGTACTTCTGATGCTTGTTGCAATTTGCAATTTTATGTCCAGAAAAGAATAGCTTGTTAAACAATATTTCTCTATCAGCAAACACAGAGGCAGAGCAGATTAGCAAGTTATCAAATGATATTTGTGATGAGTGAGAGTTTTCGTCACATAATCTGGCATTTGACGAGAGTACAAACAAAACCCACAATGCCCTGCTAGCCATTTTCATCAGGGGTATTAATGAGCAATTCAAACTTTGAGTTGCTGAGTTTGTGTCTAATGCACAGCTGTTTCTGCATTTTGTCAAGTATGATGAAAATGCTAGAAAAGGAAACAAAAAAAGTACATTTTCATAAATATTGTGCTGTCTTGCAGTACTTGAGTGCTGAAGTGAGATAAAGCATGTCAGGAACAGGAGTTTTACATGAAAAGGAGGCAACATAGTTTAACATTTTTCTGATTACATTACATCTGTTATCCATCTCAAACAAGGATTTGGTGCGTACCGCACAGTACGCAACCTAAATACATTTTGTCACAAGACACAAGCCATTTTATGGCTCAATTCACCCTTTAATTTCCTCACTATTTCTATACATTCCTGCTTTGTCTTTTCATTTTGCCCCTGCTTCTCCAAGTTCCCTTTTCAAATCATTTTTCCTTCTCAGCTTTATTAAAACATCCTATTTCAGCCTTTCTTAACCTCGCTATAGAGCCGTATCTGTAATATACGTACATATATGTATATATGAAAAAAGAACTCCCTTGTGCACAACAGGGGTTAAATCACTGAATAACTTCCCCAAGCTAGCAGTAAATTTCTCCTGTCAAAACCATAAGAGCAGCTGTGTTGCTTAATGTTCCACCATAATTACTGCAACAACGTAACATAACTAGTTAGGCTAATGAGTCTATTCGTTTAGACATTTGATATATAGCATAGCAAACATTAATTTCCCATACTTGTCTTTATGTAACATGGTGAGGTGGTATTAATATTAAATTCATATGGTAAAGTATTAGAGTTATATGGGTGTCAAGATGATCAGTTCTGTCTCATTAATATACAGATTCATTCAGCAAGCACTCCGACATCTAATCAAATCATCCACTCTGCAGGGGAGCCTGATGATTTTATCATGTTTTGTTCTTGAGGCACTGTGCTCAACTGAATGTTCCCGCAGACTGACTGACAGACAGACTGACTCTCTGAACATCATGGTTGCCATGGCGTCCAAGCATAAAGGGAAATGCTGAATAAAAAACATAAAACAAAATGTGATACAAGTACAGACGTCAGGAGGCAGGTCCAGTCGTGACTACATACCTCTTATCTGCCAGGTCTGTTTTATTGCCGACAAGCATAATGATGACATCACTTCCTCTCTCTGTTCTCACATCCTCGATCCATTTTGACGTCTGCTGGAATGAATTAACATCTGTTTTTTTTTTTAAAAAGGGAAGAGACAAAGTCCAATTAAAGATACTGTTTATGCTACTACAGTGACATTCAATACGATGACACCTCTCCAGCTGTTACTGCTCTAACCACAGCCATTAACATTTCAACTGGATTTTACACAGTGACAGCTGAGACATAATAAGAAATCTGATGATATAAAATGAATTGGACATTTTGCAGTGCATGGCGCTGATTACTATTGATGTAAGAAGGAGATATGGATAAACCCCATGTGGTAGATCATATTAAAAAGATATTGGCTGACAGATGATACTGTATGATACGCAGTATTGGAATTACACAATAAATCCATGTTATACTGTACATGCCCAGCTCTGTAGCATGTTAATAAAGCTCTTCCCTTTGACCTTGCCATGTCCATTGAGTATGCAGGCTTTGTGCATGCAAACTAAGGGTTGTATGATATTCTTGGACTGAGAATTTGATTGAAACAGACCCCACGTCTTTTTCAAGGTGAAAAAAAGGAGACGGTAACCCATAATTTTTAATAAAATCATGATATAATAAATGCTCTTTGCTCTTTTACATGATTAAATAGAATCCACTGACGATGTGAGGGAGAATTATGTCACTTTCTGTCATGAAAAATACTAAATATTCCTCACCAACCAACACCAACCTGAAAAAATTACATAGTTTCACAGGATTTTAGCTGTATGGCTGAGCAAGAACCATCGTCTACATATTACTGTTTCACTGCACTACTACTGTAGTGGAATTTAACAGCCAGGTGAAATATTCAGGAGAAACAGTTCTGTTTGAACAGTGGGAGGGTCATGTTAGGCCCCTAGTTTTTCCCTTAAGAAAAAGTCATCAATTTAGATGTCTACATTTTATTTGCGTAATAGTTACTGGTCCAACCAAAATCACATTTAGTTATCCATTTGTGCAGTCAATTTGTTTTTAAATGTATTCCTAGTAGTTTATTATTAACAGGAAGAAATAAGGTCTTTGGGGAATTATGAAAAATGTTCTTTTTCATCTCAGCTGCTTGGAGGGGCATGTCTGTGTTTGACTGACAGTAGGGAGCAGGCTTAGCTCAAGTACCAACCAAGAAAACAAACATGAGCAGGCAGTATGTTGGGACTGAAATGACATTTGCAGGTATGTCGGATGTTGTTTAATGTGCAGCACCAGCTAACTGGCTATCTAGCTTGAAAACTGATGTCAGCAGTGAATGTTTCCTCCGAGAGTGTGCAGTCAACAAGGTGCCAAACGTGCGTTCATGTTTGTAAGTCAGATAAGGAGGCTTTAGCATGGAAAGCTATTGTGGTTGTTGTTCAAAGTTTGTGGCTCTTGTGTTGTGCTGCTGCTGTCTCGCTCAGTGTGTGATGTGACATTTGTTGGTGTCTTTACCAAACAAACATGTTTTCTTACATCTGAGAACAGGATTTGTAGGCCAGGGCATCTCTGTAGCACTACAGTACTTCATTATAATGCTGTTTTGACGCACATTTTCCTCTCTCTAAAAATTGCAGCCTCTGATGTCCACGTAAGTAATGGGTGTGACTCATGCATACAGCCCTTTGCTGCATGTTATCCCCCTGCTCTCTGTCCCCCTTTGCTGCCCTCACTTCAGCTAGTCCTATAAATTAAAGTCATAAAAAGCCCAAAAAAATATGTCTATAAAAAATGTTGCTTCTCTGATTTGGATATTGTACTTTGCCATATTGCAATTTCAATAATATCTCTATTAACTGTGCAGCCCTAGCACATACATATATATACTGTAGCAGACAAAAAAACATAAATGCAATTTCATTTCAGATGTACTTTGAAGAATTTGAGATGGTGGGAGGTTAATACGATAAGTCTCATCTCATTGCACAGTAGATCCAATTTGCTTATGGAAAATATCAAGCAGACATTTGATATTTGTGAAATCTCAACTTGGATTTTGCTACTCAGAGAACTCCATCTGTCATACGTTTCACAGTTAAAGACAGTGAAGTTTTTGGCCAAGGATCTTTAAAGTGGTATAACAGAAACAATTAGTTGGACACTTAATGGGCCACCAGCTTAGTGTAAGTACACAATTCAAAATATTTGATGAGGGACACTAACTTGTAATGTCGTAGACCACCACAGCCACAGTGGAGTCCCGAATATAACTGGGAATGAGGCTCCTGAAGCGCTCCTGTCCTGCTGTGTCCCAGAGCTGCAACCTCACCTGGGGTTCAGAGAGAGAAAGCTGAGGAGGCTGAGATTATTCAGAATGTCAGAGAGCCTGGAAAACAGAAGGCTCCCTCCACACACATGCGCACGCACACATACACACAAGCTTACACAACACGTACACTATCATAAACACAAACACAATAAGATGTATGTCTGAGGACACACAGCACAAGATTCACACTCAGGCGTCATTTATGAGCAAACTTCTCATGATGACACTTGCAAGGTGGCACTACTGTATGAAAGATTCCCAAAGATAAACAGACATGCATAAAGGTTTGATAGTATTCATCTGCATATCACAAGCTACAAAGATGACATGCTGTTCATTAGTACTGCTGGTTAATGTTTCAGTGCATGCATTATTGTAGTGATGAACACTTCTACAATGTGTGTTTCTCTCTGAGAGAAAGATTACCGCAGTGCTGGCACTTTACAAACATTTAACATCTTTGTCATGACATTACAGAGCTGTAAGTGAGCTTCTTACCGTTCGATCTTCCAAGTACATGGTTTTCGACAGGAAGTCAATTCCAATTGTGGCCTAGTTTGGGGAAAGAAGATATCCATGGATCAACATCACTGTAAGCACTTCAAAAAACAGAGAATAGAGTATCAGAGTCCTGCGCCAGGTCCCCACAAAAAAGTTGCCTAAGTCGAGCATGGGTAAAAATTAAATGCATATAGACAGCGGAAAGAACAAATATGTTTTTTTTTCTCTAGAAAAATCTGAAATTAAAACACATGGAATATTTTTAATATCTAAATCAGCTAATCAAGCCTAATCAAGCCACCAGGATTTTTTTAAAAGTGAAAGCCAACGACACAACTTTTGACCTGTAGATTCACATCCAGCCAAATAATGGGATGTCACTGATTCAACACCGATGTAGGCTAGCTGATAGCTAGTACATCAAAATGGATGACATAAAGACAAAAATAGCCAGTGGTGGATACCAAATTGAGTGATGAAAATTATATATAATATAGCAAAAGTACTGTTGTCAGTGTCTTTGCTGCTTGTAAAAGGAAGAAACACATCAACAGCTGCAGGAGCACAGGTGCTGCACCTATAGACCTTCTTCACAGCAGCCATATTGATATGAGATAGGAGGGTAAACACAGGTGTTACCATGATACTAATTGATACAATGATACACCCGCTCTGTTTAGTGTAGCAGAGCTTTTCCAGAGAGCGCAATGCACAACAGCAGCACACGGACTCTGTTTGTCCTGAATGGAACAGAACCTTCATTAGTATCATTAGTAACACCTGCATTTACACTGCTTACACAGGTGTCAAACATGTGGCCTGTGGGCCTAAACCAGCCCACCAAAGGGTCCAATCTGACCCACTGTATAGTATAATATTGGTTGAACCTTGTTGCTAAGGCTCTGCCAAAACTTTTGATTTGTAATGGTTTCGAGGCAGGGGATAACTTTACTGTCTTCATCATTAGCCTTCACTTTGTTGTGTGGTGATGGCAGAATTAGAACAAAGTATTCGAAATATATGTAAAAATACAAGAATGTTCAGATCTCAACAACTTGTTAGATACAAAAATGTTTTGTTTTTGTTTCCTCTATGATATGTACTGTATATTGTAATTCATATGAAATAACAATAGATACATTGAGACATTGTTATTTTTCCTTAAGGCATCTAAGACTGTACGTATTCTGTTCTGTAAGTGGATGGTTCAACTGTGCATGTTTTCAGAATGTACCTGTAAGTTTCTGCACTAAAAAAGGGGAAAAAATGGTTTCCTGGTCCAGCCCATTTGACGGCACCCCTGCTTTACTATGTCATGTCAAAATGGCTGCTGTGAAAAAGGTCGGCTGACAGATTTTTCCAAGAGCACAAGCTAATGACTTCAAATGTCATGGGTTGGGTCGCAGGACTTATATGAACAGGCCTGGATCTGACTTGGAAATAATTGTGGGTAGTGGTTTGGTTCTCGCACTGAGCTTTGCAGGTGTGGGCATGGGTTTGCAAACTGAACTTGTGCAAGACTCTGCAGAGTATTTACTAAGGCAATGAATAATGCAAGTTAAAGATGCAGAGGGTGATGAGGAGGATGGAGTACTATAACATCCATGGTTGATCTACAGTCCTGATCACATCACATCACCCAATGTACAATACATCCAGTCTAACAGCACTGCAACAATTGAAGCCTTTGTGAAGCTTATAACATGCAATTTTAGTAGACTGTTGATTCAACTCTGTGATTATGTCTAAGTTTCTAATGTCTATTGACCGTTTATTGATCATCAAGACAGTTTAAATTGGAGCAGGCTACAATATGTCAGCCGTTATTGTGGAAATATTGCACTTTAATAATTAGAACAGCTGTATTTTTCTCAGTACATTTTGTTCTTTGTATGGTTTAAATACTCAATTGGGCTACCAAAAATCATGGCTCTTATCATCTCACATTATCCATTTATAATAGCAATCTAATCAGTCTCTTATTGTGTCATGAGGCAGATGGCACTGTGTTCCCTCTTCAAAGGATGTTTACTTTCCACAGCCAAGCCCACGGCTTTCTGCTTTGCTGCCTGCCATAATATCATCAGGTGCTCTGGCTTGGACAAATCAAAACCTAGAAATTAATGTTAAACTGCAGAGCTGGTTTTGTTTGTTTTACTGATGCCAGAACTGTTCAGTTTTGGAAATGTGACAGTAAACCTTCAGATCTCACAATTATAAAGATGGCTTCTTTTCAAAATAAAAAATACAGTACGATCAAAACATTAAGGTCATTATTATAAATTCCAGTATTAGTAGTAACTACCAATATTCTATTAGTTACTATGCACTTTAAATGTTTTTAAGAACAAAAAATGCTTTGTGAGAGACAGAGGAGTTTGGAATGAGAGATTTTTAATGACAGCTGTGAAAGCAGATGTGGTTTGTGATGTTTGGTGTCTAAGTGAACACGTGAGGGTGTAAAGGACAGTAGCTGGTGTAGGACTGACCCCAGATTATGCAGCAGTCCCCAGCTGCATGTTTGGAGCCTGTGTGACCCCAGCCTGCAAACTAAAGCACCAGCCATTTGGGACAACAGGGCAGACGATGCCATTTCCTAACTTGTATTTAACAGTCAAGTTATTTGTACAAAGACACATTTTGATACATTTGTACCCATCTGTGATTAAGCAGGTGGTTGTATCTGCTGTGTTTGCCTATGTTAGGCAGTCCAGTAGGGTGCCCACTGCCCGCTTTGACAGAACTGGGCATCAGCAGCTTGATCACGCACTCGTTTCCGTGGCGATGCCAGCTACCACAGTGGACTAACTCAGAGAGTCTGGCATGGGGACAGGACATCATTTATACTCTTTTGCTGCACTCAGTCAGATCAAGCGCTGCTTAAAATAAATAGCCTCAAAGAATTCAAATTATAAAGTACTTGATACAAGATTATAGCGAGTGAAATAAAACTTCCTTTGGCTGTATCAGACAGGTGGATTACATAAACTTCCAAAATAAATCCCCTATTAATTCTGGCAGAATGTACTTCAAAAGTGTTTCACAACTTTATGTCTTTCTGTCACTGGCTGGCTGGCCCGATTAAATGACGATGTTAAACATCATCAGAAAAAATACTGCATGTATTAAGAGTCATTTAAAACCACACATCAATCACATTCTACAAAAGTCAATTCCTATTTTAAATGGTGCTGTCATGTGTGGCACTTTGTGCTGTGCAAAGAACATTGCACATTATCCTTCAAAACATGACAACAACTTACTAAAAGTTTCATCTTTTCAGACTGAAAAAGGATCAAAACGTCTGTGGGTAAACATCATTCACCTGGAGCTGACGTTAGCCTCCATCCTGCAACCAAGTGTGGCTAACATTAGCACTGCTAGCAGCAGCAGCCTGCTCTACTTGCAGGTTAATGTCCGTGTGTCTGTGCTGAATGTGGTTACAGATTGCTCCAGTAAAGTGGTTAATACCAGTTTATTCTGACACAGCCTACATTTAACCTTATTTTAATTTTCTAGATCAAAACACTGCTAAACTGTGCTGTTTACAAGCTGTCATCTGCCCCACTGTGCTGATAACAACATCTGGGCCATTGGGGCATTCATGCTGGGTGAGAGGGGCTGCCTTCTGCTGGAGCTGCAACCCCAATTAGTGGCGGGAAGCTGCACAACATGTTAGACACAACAGTTAACTGTCATTGTACATGAATAAAATATTGTTAAATAATTTAAACAAGTATTTCTGGTGCCGGCTAGTGGGGGTAGCAACGTTTAATTGTATAGTCGAGTAATCTCGCACATCCCCACTACAGAGTGGCGCAAGAATATTTGCTAATTACACAACGTGTGTGCTGGCCAAGAAAATGACAACTGTGTTGGTTAGAAGATAGTAGTAGTTAGTGGTAACAATTTGTAATTTTTTTTTGGAGGACATGATTTGTCCCCTAAAGTTTGATCTGATTGCAAGACCATTCATATTGGACAATTTACACAATGCTGACCCCAAATTGCATTTCTGCGCCAGAAATGGAGGCTATCTTGGAAAAGTGGCATTCATCTTGATTTTTGTGTCATTTAATGGGTTTTATTTATATATATATATATATATAAAAAAAAGTAGTGGTGAGGTAGTAAATTGTAACCAACTAAATACCTCTCACCTCTCCTTCCCCCTCCAAATGTGTAGCAGACCCTACGGTCGCTGCAAAATTCACAAAAAACATGGAAGGACCCTCTAGCACAAGTGTTGGGTTTGTCTTATCTGGGCTAAAGTAGAAACATGGTAGTTCAACATGGCAGCATCGATGGAAGAGGACCTGCACCTCCTGTAGTTATAAAGCACTCATTCGAAGGAAATGGAAACAAAATTCTTATTTTCAGGAGGGTCTAAACTTATGAAAACATACCTAAGAGTATTATATTCCATTTCTGCCGATAAATCCTCCTAAATCTTACACACTGGACCTTTAATGCAACAAAAACATTAACCAATTACTCCGTGTTTTATACTATAATACTAGGACTTTTGTGTAAAAAAAAATGCTATTAAATAGCAAAAGATGCTATTTAATAAAAAAAATAAATCACTGGGAGGTTGGCCCATTAAAAGCTTTAATAGCCAAGACTTTGATCTTTTAAAATATATTTTCCCAGGCATAAGTAAAGTGTACAAATCCAACCCCCTTCAAAATTTTTGTTCCAATTCTCAAGATTGAGTGAAAAAAATATTTGCCCCTAAATATATTAGAATTTTTTAACCCCCTAATATCGGTCCTAAACACCCAATATCGGTTGGGCTCTGCAACAGACTGGAAAAGAAAATCACTGTGTGATAGAGGGTGAAGGCACTCATTTTGTTAAATTGGCCCACCGCAGCAGCCTATAAAAATAACTTTTTGCGTCAATAAATTAAAGAAAGTTTTGAACATTCGGGTCAACTCAGAAAACCATGAAAATTGCTGATCTGTAGTGAAATTATTGACACAATAGCTTGAATGAATTTAAAAGCATAGAGATGTTGGAGGGGTTTTTCTTGGGGGATGGCAGGCAGAGGTGCTGTGGGCTCTTTCCTGGCCCCAGTTTTAAAAATAGAACCCCACACAGACAGCTATACATGAACAGATTAGATCACCAGAAATTATTAATATTCCTTTTAAATTTTTAAATAGTGCACAGTGCCAGAAGACAGAGCTCTTGCAGCTCTCTGGCCCAGCCTGCCAGCGACAAGGGCATAAAAAAAAAAAAAAAAATCTTTCAACAGATTCAACAGATTTCACTCACATCATATTTTTAATGTGTTTTTGACATTTTATCTTGAACATGGCTCGACGATATTGGTCTTAAGATATTTTTTCACACGCAAAAACATCATCATTAAATAAATTGATTTTGACAGGAAATTTTTGATGTGTGAAGACATCAGGAGACAGTTTTTGAGATTCATTAGCATTTACTGCTGTGGCTAAAAGGAGTACAAACCACAGTGAAGGTGATGGGAAAATATGCAAATTCCAAATAATGTAAGCAAAAGCAAGGCGAATTAACTGTATATTACTAAAACAACCATATCAGCTGACCAAAACTAGTATTTGCAGTACAGTTGTTTCCCTACCCTGGTCCTGACATATAAGATGGGTTGGAAGAGGGAAACATTTAAAACATGCATGGCAGCGTGCCCACAGGACCAGGGTTAGTAAACCCTGAAAGAGATTAATTAATCTGCAAGTAGTCTGATAATCGTTTAATCCTTTTAGTGATTTTTTTTCAACCAAAAAAGGCAAATTTGCACTGGCACCAGCTTTTCAAAAATAAGGATTTGATGCTCTTTATTGTCATACGTCGTAAAATGAAGATATCTGAGTTTTGGACTGGCAAGTTTGGGCAAAAAGAATCAGCATCTTTCACTATTTTTGGACATTTTACAGACAAAAGGATAAATTGAGAAAATAATCAGCAGATTAATCAATGATCAATCAATCAATCATTAATCAATGATTTAAACTAACCCCTAGTTTAAGCCCGAGTTAAGACATTTAGAAATAATGAACGCTTAAAGATAATTAGATATGGGTATTTGTGACAATCACACTTGTTCTCCTATAAATCAGTGGTTTTCAAACTTTTTGTGGCCAAGGCACACCTGTGTTCATATCCGTGCAAAACAACCTCTACAACACGTTAACACTCTTAACATTTATTTTTTTGACTAATACCTAACAAGATTTGACAAAAATCATTACATTAGTCATCAAATATTTATTAAGAAAATAATTAAAGAATTAATTTGAAATGTTGTAAAAGCACATACAAGTAGTAACACACCAATTTAATTCCGACAAGTCACAAAATTACAAATGAGGTAATGGAACTGAGGGGGAGACAGACATTTGCCACCATTTGGCAACTGCACAACCGGCATTAAAACGGCTGAATCCCAGAAAAAGAAAAGGGTTCTTCTATTTCTCTATTTTGTGCATCCTTCATCCTCTTTCATGTGACCTGAAATTGATCTCGACATGTCATCTTGCAGGATGTCTCAATTCCTGTAATGCATCTCAAGGACAGAGGAGCGAGGAGAGAGGAGGCTTGTCGGACGAACTACAAGCGAGGATGCACAGGTGTATCCTTTGCATCTTTTCAGTCTTTTTCTCAACTGTGACATAGAAAAGAGCTGACTCTACAAATGCAGTTCTTTTTGTAATCAGAAGATATATTAGTTATTTAAGATGATTGAATTTAGAGTCCAGGCTTCAATTGTTACAAATAGAGAATGGCAAAATAACTTTGGGGCTACAATAATGATACATGAAAATTAAAATGTTTAAAAAAATAACTGTTATTCATATCCATATAATTTGTTGTAAAAGCTACAGAGGGGTCAAAGAACCACATGTAGTCAGATGCTATAATCGTGACATGATCTTTACAAGAGCAAACAGCTCGCTTGAGAATTATTATATCAACAAGAACATTATCTTGCATTTAGCACTGATTTGCTGAATGCAAGATAACTCCTCTCTCCTCGTGTCTCTTCCTTGCCTCCTTCACTTGGATCACAGAGGGAGGGACTACGATGGAAGGAGAGGAGGCGAGGAAATGAGTCAAGGATGTACAAACTGAGAAATGAGAAGAGTGGAGAGTAACAGGCAACTGCTGGCTTGTTTACATTCGTACAGTTAGTTAGCCAACAGGTTAGGGTAACTTGCCATTTACGGTGTAGCGTGTTGGTTGCTAGCTCAGAGGTTGCTGTTATTATTGCGACAGGGATTTTGTAAACGGTAACACAAGATAGCAGAAGGGGAGGAGAATGCTGCCAGAAATAGGCAGCCAAAGGAAGGCTTATACCCACAGTTTACATCCGGTGAGTCAGACTAATTTGGCCGTAACATTATCTAAGTCATTAAATATTTACGTCCAGACAGTAAATGTAGTTCACTAGAACACAATTTATTCCAGCGACTTCTGAAAGAAAGCAATGGGATGATTAATGTGGAAAGTTTAACTAGTTGAAATAATCAAACAGTTCACAATGTCTCCATAAAACAATCTTGTAATCCAGTGGGACTGTCTTCTAATCAGTCTCATACATACTACTGATTCCAGTGAGCATTGTCTACCAGTCCAAGTCTTTATACAGAGCACAGGCCTCACAGTTTACTGTTCAGCTGTGAGGAGGTCATGGAGCATGAGGCCTGCGGTATAATCCAAACAAATCCAATAATATTTGGGGTGTTTGTGTTGGATTTCTGAGTGACCAGAAATGCTGCATCTGGCTTTAATCACAGCATGTAAATTCATTAACAAATGCGAGGTTTTGAGATTTTGGTATTTCTGCTTTTATGTAAGTAGAGAATCTGAACACTCCCTCTACCACTGCTGCTTCCACCAGGACTTTCAAGGTCCTCCATCTGGCAGGGACGCTGTTAAACCAACAGACCTTGAGTCACAGTAAGCATACTGGCATTTGCTCGCAGCGTCGTATTTGACAGCAGTTTGTGAAAACACAAAGTAGGATTAATTTGAAGTTTCCTGCGAGCACAAGAGGGATTAGATCAGTCTATGATCATGCCTTTTTTGTCAGACAGCAAGCTGTGGTTAGAATATATGTAGAGCAAAACAATTACAACATGCTACATTTTGTAATCACAGTAATGAGGAGTGCCAGTGTGGATTCATACTTAGTCTATTTGACTCACTTTACTCATGTCACAAAGCATTAAGGGTTGATTTGTACCTCACTACAACTTTCATTTAACATTAAATCAATCTTAAATTAATGTTGTAGCAGATTAAAAACGACAAGTTAAAACAGTTTCCATAAGCCCAAATTGACACCTTCAAACTGTTCTGTCGGAGCAGAAATTCAATTGGTCCACAACGGATTGTTCAGTTTACAATTTTATAATACAGAAATAAGCTGCACATGTCCACATTTGAGAGGGTGAAACCAGAAAGACTTAAGCTGACTGACTAAAATTATTAATCAACTATCAAAGAGATTAATTTTCCTCTTGATTGACTAATTAATTGTTTGACTAAGTGTTTCAGCTTTGCAGAGAATATAAAAGTACCTTAACTGAAACCGACAATTATTTATAATAAATTACTCATTACATCACTGCTATACTGCATGTAAAAGTGGAGAGAAGTAAACTGCTACATTTAGGTATGTTTAGCTACATTTTCCTGCTCAGTAAGCTAAAACTATAAAAATAAGATGTTAGGCCAAAATCAGTAGAGCCCCCGAAAACTACCAAATGTGAGCTTTTAAACTTACCTCCCTCACATAGGACACTGAACTTGAAAAGTGTCCTTTTAAAACCCTGGACTTGACTGAATATAAAGTGGTAAATAAACCAATAAATACAATGAATAACAAATATATACTTTTTAAAGTAAAGTGCTACATTTATCTGTTACTGTTCACAGAGTAATGAAAAATAAATAAAATAGACAATATAAATATATATGATGCCCTCTCCTGGCACGCAATGTCTCTTCCAAGTGGTAGCTGTATTTTTTTTTAACCTTTTGGAAATTCTGAGTTTGAGTTTCAATGCTTTGAGGTTGCTGTAGCTCTTCAGTGTGGAGCGTTGAAGCCAGAGTAAAAGACTGACTTAGCAATGTGAAGTCAGCAGCTATTAGTTTCCACTGAGCACATGTTAGTATGAGCACACACGTAGTTTCATGTTAAGCTTGTGAAGTGAAAGGGATCCATGTGTTAAAACAATATTTCAGCAATTGTAATGCTAATTTCCGTTGGTTTGTCAGTGGCTACCATTATGTGTTGGCATTAAGCTAAAAGACTAAGCACTAGTTATGCATATACAGTATATTTAAAAAAAAAAATGGATTCAGCAATTAAAAAAAAAAGATTCAGGAATCGTAAAACAAGAAACACTTAAGACAATGAATTTTTTTCTCCCACCCCACCTATAAATTGGTTGTTTAGTCTATATGATGTCGGAAAATAGGGAAAATACCCATCACAATTTCCAATTTTAGAGTCTAAAGTGGCGTATTAATGCTTGTTTTGTCAAAAACCCAAACATATTCAGTGTACTGGGCTTTCACGTAAGACAAAGGTGCAAATTCTCAAAATACTTGATTTTTAGATGCATCACGATGCAGATGTGGAAGATTCTTTATTGATTCATATATGTCAAAAATCGATTTTCTAAATGTTAACTGACGACATGATGTTGACAGAAACGAAAAAGGTAGAATTCAGATGCGAGGGCAGTGCAGCACCCAGACAGTCTACAGGGTGCACAACCAAAAATTTCCTGGTTTTGCTGCTTAATAATAAAAGCTTTTGAATAACACAGTAACTCTGGACTTTTATTATAAAGAAATCACTGGAAGTTCAGTGTTTATTTGCCAGTTTACAGCTGCTTGACTAAAGCTAAGCGGCTTGTCTTCAATTAAAAGACACATCTTCAAGCAGGTGGCCCTGTTGTAGTGGAAATGCAAATCCCTGCCTTGCTGGGTTGACGTGCTGAGTCAAACTGAGTAAAGCCAAGCCAGCACCTGTATGGGAAAGGGGTATATGTGGAAAATGAAACTGAACCATTTTCAAATTTAGTGCAATGAGAAATTCAACTGAAATAGAATGATATTAATTAAAATTTCACACCTTCATTGTCTTATCATCTGCTTCAAATTGTCAGTCAGTATGATATTTTTATAAAAGCTATTTTGAAATGTCCAAATAAATGAGATTCACTAGTTGCTACACTAAATCGTGGAGTATTTGGGCTGAACAGACAGATGCAGTCACAGCCTGGTGGCCAGAGCTGACTGACAGCTCCACCACAGCTGACAAAAGCATTCTGCCTCTGGAGGGCTCTGAGCCCTTTAGCATGTGCTGCCAGGCATTGAGGACGCCTGCCGCTGTCTCCCTCGGCTGGGTGCTGCTTGATGGGAGTCTGCTGCTTTAGAGGCAGCAAATCTGGCCTTAGTCATCGTCCCGCTGACTAAAGCCACTACCACACAGGTTTCATCTTTCTGATGGCCCTCAGTCTCTAAATATACTGCTGCTCTTCCTTCAAAGGACTGCACTGGATCTGCTCAAATCTAAAAGCCTGACGTACGTGAAAACAAAAACGTGGTGATTCAGTACGTAGGCCTGGAAACTGTGACTCCGTAAATCTTCTCATCAGGACAGATGTCTCCTGCAGGCTCACATTCAAAGCATCTTTCCACCCTCACTGGGCAAATCAAGCCTCCCCTCTGTGCAGCAGCATAAACACTCGAACGAAGCTAATGCATGCAGCATTTTAATTAATACTCAAAGGTCTCAGGAGATGAACCAGAAAAAAAATGCAAAATCATTTACAGCCCTACCTGTCACTGAGCCAGGGAGGAAAAAAAGAGGAGGTATTAAGACACGGGGGAGATGGGGGCAGCATGCAAACACACACAGAGGACAACACACATACATTTAGGAGAGACTGAGCTTTGGCTTTGATCTATGGCTATAAAGAAGAGGTTATGGCACCCATAACAAAATCATTAATCCACTATCAGAACCAAAAAAAAACAAAAAAAAAAAAAAAAAACAATAAGTAGAGAATGAAGAGCATTAAGTGGTAGATTCAAATTGGCTCTGCAACAATGAATCACTTATTAATCAACTATAAAATTAAATCATTTTGAGTCATTTCTTACAAATTCAATAATTTCAGTTTCTCAAATGTGAATATATTCTAGGTTCTTTATTCCTAAACTGAATATCTTTGGGTTGTGGACAAAAAAGACATTTGAGAATGTCATCTTGAGCTTTGGGAAACACTGATCAACATTTTTCAACATTTTGGACCAAACAACTGAAAATAACTTACAGTTTAATTGATAATGGTAATAATCCTGAGTTGCAGCCCTAATTCAAATGACTTCATTTTACACACAAATAAAATAACAAAGTGATTTTTATATTCCTGCCTGGCTAATTTGACGTCCAGGCCATTACAATAGCAGGAGGCAGACACTGACATTAAACAGCATATGGATACATTATTAACAAAGCAGATGCTATCTGTCCGGCATCTGTCTGCCTAGTATGCTGCCTGCCCACTTACAATGGGAGGACACGGCTGAAAAAGCGAGGAGAGCTCGCTGTCCCTTCAGGCCTCATCACAACGAGGCCCGGTGCATACGGCCATTTGTCTAGAAAGCCACGTTCCCCCGGTGCTCCTCGGAATGACTGCACTCAGTGCTGACTTTAACGGCTGCTGGATTTCAAAGTCGTAATTCATCCAGCTGTATTCAGTGTGTGAATTACAGCAGCGGCCTTGGAGCGAGACAGACAGCAGGCAACAATAGACGCCCACATTCACTCCAGGTAATAGTGCTTAGGAGTGCGCTACTCTCTGAAAATGATGCAGGAAATAATTGTGTTGCATTTACTTTCCATGCATTATAAGCCTTATTTAGGAAGATATTACTCTCACTACAGTCATGACATATTGTATTATACTGAACTGAAACAGAGTATGGTTTTTTTAAAAGTCTGCCATCTAACAGTGGACGAAGCTTCCAGTGAAGCCATTTCACAAGTGCTTTGAAAATGTATTCTTTCTAATGGCCAGGAGGGGACCACTCCAGTGCTTTCAAAAAGAAGTCAGATCGTATGTACACTTGTGGCAAAATCACCCTACTTCTCACTTTATTTTTAGCAGTAAACATTTTCCTAATAAATTTATAGTCTCAACTGCTAGTTTCAAGTCTTTTTGAAGACAGCATAATGTTCATTTAGTAAATTATGATCAAACTGGAATAAAATAGAATTAAAAATCAGGGTATGCTTCAGGGCGTGGCTACCCTGTGATTGACAAGTCATTCTCAGTGAGTCCGTCCAGTGCACCACTTAGACCAAACTGTTAAACCAGACAGTGCTGATGAAATATGGATCAAGGTTCTGTTACTACATTGCCTATTTCTCGCCTAAAATGTTTCCAGAGACATATGCTAGTGTACCGCTTAGTTGGAATACGAGAAACTTTGTGGCGCAGCAGGTCACCATTATTTGAATGAACTAGCCAAAACTAAGCACTGCCCAATTCACCCAGCAAAAAAAAAAAAAAAAAAGATGGCGACCCCCGGGAGGCCAAACTTGAGGCTTCAAAATGCTAGTCCACAAACCATTGGCTACAAATTTTTTTTTTAGCCTATATTTATTTAAATGTTGGCTAAGTGGCAAACGTATGCTGAACTAGCTATTATCAGGTTTTGTCTGCAATGTTCCCATGAATGTTCAGACAACTATCACTGGTTTACTTTGATAATGAAGAAAACCTGAAAACATGATGATTCTCGTGCAGGTACTGGATTTATCAACATTTATTAATGTTTAGTCGCAATGGACACTGCATAAAAGCATAAGTTTCTTAAAGTAACATAAAATAAATGCATCATGCTTTGTGTTTAGATTTAGAGCAGTATGGTTTTTGATAGGTTTTTGATGCAAATTGCAGAAATTGGGCACAAAGGGTTTTAAAGTACCTTAATTGCCTCTGTGAACTGTGTGTCACAGCCACCACTGCTGCTGTTGACCGTGTCAATAAGATGGCCAAATCAATGGGCTAAACTAATGTCCTGTTGTTTTTAGAACACCATGCACTGGTCCCTTTCACCTCACGCTTTGTTTCATGTCTTTCTTTCCACACCCCTGCTTCAACAGGGAGGCACACCTCACAGTTTGAAAAGCTCTGAAATAGAATAATGAATTAAAACCAATTTTCCATGTCCTAACTCTGCTCTGTTAAGGAACAACTTGGGTCCAGAAATACTGATAATAGACTATAGAGTAATACCTCCATTATATCAGCTAATCATCCAGCAAAAACTCTCCCCTTTTTAACAAGAAAAAACGAACCGATTCATTTCTTTTCCCATCATTGAGACGCTGATAGGTTAAAATGTTGCATAAACAGCTGTTAAAATGAGTCTGCTTCACCATGTTTGAGTCCACAGCCAACTGGGCCCAAATATAAGCCAGCCCCGTTCCATAGCAATTCGTCACAAAGAGATGTTTAAAGAAACATCTATGCATCGTGGAGATCCAGCAGCTTAACAACACAAAGACACGAGCCCTAACAGTCAGTGTGAAATGTCTGGCTCTGTAGTCTTTCATGACTTAGGAATGTAGAAATATAAGAGGATACAGCAGCAACGGTGAAAGCACAGCATCACAGAGCTAACACAGACAGTTTAATCCACACACAATGAGGCATCCAAATCTCATTACAGCACAGCACAGTACTCGTGCTAGCGCTGAAGAATAGACCCCCCCCCCCTTTTGAGGGGTTAGTAGGATGCAGTGAGGCCAAAGAAGACAGGTCTTAGTAACAACACTGATAATATAATAAAGCCTAGCCGAGTACAAGCTGAACACTATTTCTTAGCCATCTTCATGTTGATGTTGTGTTCTCTATGCTCTGCAGTTCCTCAAAGCAAAAGTTACATATTTTGGGAAATAATGCTTTTTGGCTGTCTGGCAGAGATGATAGATGAGAAGACAAGATGCCACTCTCAAATCTGAGATTTTAAGATATATACCACCAGCAGCTGGTTAGCACACAGACTAGAAACAGAGGGAAACAGCTAGTCTGGCTATGTCAAAAGGTAACTGGCACCTGCAACTAACACATTATATTGTGTTTATCTCAACTGTACAAAAACCAAAGCTAGAGCCAAGCTTTTTGCTATGCTTAGCTAACCAGCTGCTGGCAGTAGCCTTACACTGAACAGCCAAATATGAGAGTGGTATCAATCTTCTTATTAAACAATCCACTAGAAAGCAAATAGGCTTATTTCCCAAAATGTTGGCCCGTTCCTTTAATAAACCTTCATTCTTGGTGATAGAGAGCCAGACTTAATTATAGATGTTTATACAGGACAAGAAAGTCAAGTTAGGTGGGGGAGGTGAAGAAAAAGGAAGCAGACTTAGATCAAGAACTGAGGCAATCTTTAGAGACCGCCGCAGATGATTCAAAGGCAGTGCCAGATTAACACTTGGGCTTGTGGGATTGAAGCCGGATGTCTAAAGCTTTAGAAGGACCAGAAGGCTCCAGAACATTATTAACTCTACTGGCCTGACAGCAAGCCTTCAGGCCAATTTTATACCTGATGGAAATGTTTTTTTCCAACTCACAGATGTTTTTAGATGAAAGCAACAACTCCTCAAAGTAAAATAGAGATGTATAGTCAGATAAAGTGAGGTTCTAGTCTCACCTGTCCTACTGTATACATTATGAATATATACACAATGGTGAAACATTACAAAAATATATTTTTTTGAGATTTCTCAGGGGCAACAGTAATGTTTTCAATTTGCTTGATTTGCTTGTTTTTGCTAGAAAAATGATAATTAGACTAATTGTTGCAGCTCTAAATCCATCCATCAACCGAAATACAGTGTTTTAGCTTTCCATGCATGGCCAGGGTCTTCTTTGCACATTATCCACAAAAGTTTCATAATCCCAATCCCAAGAAAGTCGGGACGGACAGAATGCAATGATTTGCGAATGCTTTTCAACTTGTATTCAAATGAATACAGTACAAAGACAAGCTATATAATGTTAAAACTGATAAATGTGCTAATATTTTGTAAATATACATTCATTCTGAATTTGATGCCTGCAACACATTTCAAAAAAGTTGAGGGGCAATAACAGACTGGAACGTTGTGGAATACTCAAAAACCACCTGTTAGGAACATTCAACAGATAAACAGGTTATTTGGTAACAGGTGACAGTGTCATGGTTGGGTATTAAAGGGGCATCCTCAACAGGCTCAGTTATTCACAACTCTACAGTCTCTCATTGAAAATGTGTGTTGCAATATGAAGTGCAAAATAAAACAACGGAGACTTCAGACTGAGCACCTGAAGTTGTATATCAAAGAAGAATGAGAAAGAATTTCACTTTTAAAAAATCAGCAATTAGTATTTTCAGTTTCCAAACACTTACTACGTGTTGTTAAAAGAAAAGGTGATCTATCACACTGGTAAACATGCTCCTGCCCCAAATTTTTCCAAACAATAAAGTTAATCAGTTTGAACATTAAATATCACGTCTTTGCACTGTATTCAATTGAATATAGGTTGAAGAGCTTTTGCAAATCATCGTATTCTGTTTTTATTTGCATTTTACACAATGTCGCAACTTTTTTCAAACTTGGGTTGTAGACATTATATTGTAGACAAACATTACCCCAACAAAGAGCAAACCCTAAATCAAACACGTGTGACAAGACTGCCTCATCACAGTTAAATAAAAATGACTGTTCTATTATCAAGCAAAATACATCTGAAAATTAAAGTGTAGTGCAGTAATAAATGGTAGAAATGCAATTTAAGTAAAAAAAAAAAAAAAAAAAGGCAGACAGCTGGAACCTACAATTTGTTTGCAAGACTGAGAATCTTCTTTCTGGCAAGAGAAACAAGACATAAAGTAGTCGCACTGAGTGATATCCTGGTAATATTATCAGCAGATAACCAATAACATTCAGTGACAAATTAAAGTATCAGTGTGTATGACTTAGTGACATCTGGTGGTGAGGTTTTGCTTAGCAACCAACTGAATTCCCCCAGCCTCACCCTCCCCTTCCAAATGTCAGAGAAACTATGGTAGCCTCTTTAGTGCCAGTGTGTGGTTTGTCTGTCCTGGACTGCAACACTGTGAGTCCCATGGAAGAGGACCAACGCCCTCTGTAGATATAAATGGCTCATTCTAAGGTAACAAAAAACAAAAAAACACTTATGAATATACAGTAATATTCCTGCCATACTCTGCCAGTAGATCCCCATAAATCTTACACAATTTAAGTTTAATTTCTTACTTAAAGTTAGCAAAACAAACATTACCTCTTAAATTTTTTTTTCATGCTGTGTTCTCATATAGATGGTATTTCAGTGCAGCTAATCTACTTATGCTTTTTCACACATTGCACAGGCTCATAACACTGTACATTCCCTCAAAGAGCCAGAGTGAGCTGAAAGCCACACACACACACACACACACACACACACACACACACACACACACACACACACACACACACACACACACACACAAAACTATATTAGCAGGAGGGTGGAATAGCTTCGTGAGATTTATTTTTAATTCTTTTTTTATTACTACATAAGTAGATACTTTTTGCTTATAAAGCAATAATACTGCAGATTGGTTTTATTTAAGGCCCCTATGTGTGTCTGCAGACACTTGCAAAGACCTCTATAAGAGCTTTAGCTGCATAAGCTATTTTCTGTTTTTCGGATGACGACTGAGATTAGGCTGTTTTGGAGAACAGGGTTAGAAATAGTGATCGCCTGAGGGCACACAGTTCTCTTGATGTTGTTCAGTTCAAAGGTGTCTGTTTTAACTTCCATGTTGGCAATCACTTCCTTGTCTCACACACAAATACAAAAATAGTTATTTCTGGTGAATTCATTTCCTTGATTGTTATGTCTTTGATTTATGTCCCTAATTCATACACAGCTTCACTAGTGAAAGAGAAGAGCACAGTGTGACTAATCAATAGAGACAAAATTGATCATTAGAGACAAAATATTCACTTTCAGTGCCTGCTGTAGCACCTACCTGATATGTGTTGTCAAAGCTGTCATACATGAATCGTGTGATCAGAGACGTCTTTCCAACTGCAAAAGAAGAAAAGACAGAATGTGTTAAATGAGAGACAAGAGGCTTTGTCTTCCTCTATTCAGACGCTCAATAAATGGAACAGCGGGAATGGTGGTTATGGTTTCTGCCAAGGCTGACACTGCTGCCCAGGGAGCTCATTACTGAGTGTGGGGGTGACCAGGAGGTCAGCAGTGGCATCAGGTCCAGATGTAAATACAGTGCTGCTGCCGCTATTGGCATTACGTGTGTTCCCAAAACATGTAAATTTCCCATATAATACATTTAATGAAGAGAACACAGTGATGAGATGCAAAGAGGCAAAGTAATTTTTACAGAACAGGTGGAAACCTGAGGGAAAAGACCGTTATCTGAGGCCTTTAACAGCCTTGGCTGACATTTACAGTTGTCCATCATCAGCATATCGTTGAAACCGAATGCCAAACCACACACTGATTAACTGAGTCTAATAAAATGACAGCTGGTTAGTTTTAAAGACCCTGAAAACATATATTCTCTGTCATCTCCTGGGTTTCTATCAATCACAGTGTAGCAACATTTGAACCAAACTGGTTATTATGTGTCCAGACCACCATGAATCAAATCTCATCAAATCACACTAACACAGTCCTGGTGAAGCTGTTTTTTGTGCATTATACTCATGGCAAATAACACCTAAGAACTGTATTGCACCTTGAAGTAGCTAATATTTTTTATCATATTAAAAAAAAAATTTCTAGTGTTTAAAAAAAGCAAACAAATATTCCAATAAATCATAACACTGAATCATAATACTTGTAGAATGGCAATACATATCCAATCAACACCCAAGTATCATGATAGTACTGAATCAGGAGATAAATGTATTGCCCCAGTCCAAAGAAAAATATGAGAAAATACGAAAATACAGGCAGAAGGCAGGGTCTCTGCAGACACAGACACCACCACACACCTCTAGTGGGTCATAAGTGATGATTTGGATGAAGAGCTGCGGGCGACAGGCTGCACACCTCTAACTTCACAGCGAAGTGACCAACTTTTTTCACTTGTCATTGCTGTTCGCAGACTCATGCTGTGTGCAGCATGCAATCAGATCACGGTTGCTCACAGAATGATGGAAAATGGCCAGTTATTACCAGACTTCTTTATTAAATGACAGTAGTTAATTTGAGTGCACCATAACCTAACACACCAGTGGCTCTTACATTGTAGTTAATTCAAAGTGACAAAGTAGCTTTTCAAGGAGTGTTTTGCTGCCCACATTTGGTGCATCACTAATTCAACCAGAAATTAAATTGTACAGATTTGAACTTTAAAGTGCTTAGAAAACATACAATTTGGACTTCTTTAATTCCATGACGGATGTCAGTGTAGGATTATTTGGTCAACTAGGCCTACTGTTTCCAAGGTAAATAATGAGAGGCAGAGATAGTGGAGAGGAACGAGTAATTTAACTTGTGCATTTAAGTCCCTCTCTGTATTCTCAGAGCTTCAAAACATCTCACTGCCTTCTGTGTTTTTCTTTATGTAAAGCACCCTGCATTCATGTCATCATGCAAAGAGGGAATGTCCCTGAAAAGTAATACATTCACTTCAGGTCTAACAGGTCAGTGGTTTTCATTCAGCGTCAATCAACAGACAGGAGGATCCACACAACTTTACAATACTCTGGAATTTTAATAAGGCTTCTAGACTTTATTTTTATTTTCTATATGTAATAAAAGAATAAAAATGTGTCAACAACAGCTATATTTGTCCTACATATTTATACATACAGAAGAATTATATTTTAATACGTATTGTTTGTAAAATATAAGCCTCTATTGTGCAGTGTATGTGTTTGTTTGCATGGTTGTGCTGTACATTTTGGGATATGGGGCCCACACAAGTCATGGTTTTAACAGTGCCCAATGAATTATTTTTTGGACTATTTAAACAAATTGCAGGGGTTTTTTTTTGCTATAATTCGGGCATTTTAATAATGATTTTCAAGAAATCGACAGCCAACTTAGACCGACCAAGACCCAACTTAGGTTCAGACATAATTTGTATTTCATAATGGAGGCCATGTACAGTAAAAGAAAATAAACTGAACAGAGAAAGAAAAACATAACATCCCTAAAACTAAGTAAGATTTGAGCTGAGGGACAGTGAACACTTACCCTAAGTAGATCAGAGGGTTAAGTTATCTTGGAAATCCAAGAGGAGTCGGTGGCTGTTTTATTAGATCAGCTCCGAGGTAGGCAGAAAAAGAGATGATGTTGAGAAAGATTAGTCATCTGAAAGCTCAGCTGGAGGCCAAACGTTGAGAGGCCTGCTCTTCAAAGAAGACTAACAAGAATCTAAAATCACAGCTGAAAAAGATTGGCAGGAAAATGTCCAGGCTTCCCATCCAGACCAGTTAGAGGAACACAGAGCCGAGACCAGGAAGATTGCATCTGCCCTGAAAAAGGCAGTGGGTCTTTTGGAGACTGAGCAATTCCACTGGCAGCAGGAGAAAACCTCCTCGCTCAAGGAGACGGAGAAATCCACAGTTTTATATGAGGCTCAGTTGGACAAGTGGCAACAGGAGAAAAACACCCTCATGGCTGCTCTGAACAAGGCTGAGCAGCAGTTGGAGAGTCATCGTATCAAGTACCAAGAGGAGAAGTCATCCCTCATTCAGGTCACAGAATGCCTAAAAAAAGACTCTTCAAGACAAGGAGCAGGAGGCAAAGAAGAACACTGAAAGATCCTGGTCATCCCAAGATCAGCGTGATCCTGCAAAAAGCTCAGAGTGACCTTAAGCAAGAGACTTCCAATAGCAAGAACCTTGAAGACAAATTGGAGAAGATGAAGGGAGAGAATGACAAGCTTCAAAATGAAGTCAAGGCAATGAAGTTAAGACGCCCGTGCTGAAAAGCAGCTCTCTACGCAGACTAGAAATACAAGCTCAGATGGAAGGAACACAGCAAAGACCAGGGAGATTGCATCTGCCCCGAAAAAGGCAGAGTATCTTTTGGAGACGGAGCGACTCTGTCGGCAGCTGGAGAAAACCTCCCCCCTTGAAGAGATGGAGAAATCCATAGCTTTATATGTGGCTCAGCTGGACGAGCAGCAAGAAGAGGAAAACACCCTCATGGCTGCTCTGAACAAGGCTGAGCAGTAGCCGGAGAGTCATCGTATCAAGTGGCAAGAGAGGAAGTCATCCCTCATTCAGGCCACAGAAGGCCTCAAAAAGACTCTTGAAAACAAA
Organism: Lutjanus argentimaculatus; assembly: GCA_034769285.1. Lineage (NCBI taxonomy): Eukaryota > Metazoa > Chordata > Actinopteri > Lutjaniformes > Lutjanidae > Lutjanus > Lutjanus argentimaculatus. Next base: position 9,230,639 of record JAWZSL010000033.1, on the reverse strand, counting down.
GAGCAGGAGGCAAAGAAGACCATCGAAAGATCCCTGACTTCCCATTGAGTCCAACTAGAGAAGCACAGAGCATAGACCAGGAGGATGGCATCTGCCCTGAAAAAAGCCAAGGATCTGTTGGAGACTGAGCGATTCCACTGGCAGCAGGAGATAACCTCCCTGCTCACAGAGACAACAGAATCCACAGCATTCTAGAGAAAGAGACCTTTATGAGGTTCCAGCTGGAACCTCTTGTGAGTCAGATCACTAAAAAAGAAGAAAAAGCAAAAGTAGTACATAAAACTCTTCTGAGGCAACTCAGTTGAACAAGTCCACCTGTTCCTAACCTCGGTCTGTAAGGCCAATTATTATTACTTATATTCTGGCATAGGCAGGGTCTCTCTGTGCGCAGTTTGCACATTCTTCCCATGATTGCCTGGGTTTACTCCAGGTTCTCCAGTTTCCTCCCACCATCCAAAAAACATGTATGTAAGGCAAATTTTTCCTGTCAGCACCATTGACCAAAGTAATGGATTACTGGTCCACTGCTCCTAATACTTAGGATGGGTCAAATGCAAATGCATTTCACTATATGCCACTATGTATGTGATAATCACAGTTGATTTATCTTCATTGAGACAGTCGTGTAATATTAAATGCTTTGTTTGATGTATCATAATGTACAAAAAAGTTGATGAAGCTACTGAAGTGCATGGATGTCCACCTAAATACAACTAACTAATGACTAAAAAAAAAGAAAAAGAAAAAATGCTTAGCCTACATAAGGCTGGCAGAGAACAAAGTGTTACTGTACTATTTACACAACTCTGAGTCGTTAGCAGTTCCATCGAAGAAAGATTTCTCATCTAACTTTCTCAGATGGTTTAATTTAAAATGAGGGTTTTAAGGTAAAATTATCCAACATCAAGAGACAAGTCCAAAAAATGAATACAAATCAATGTGGCAGAATTTGTTTTTTTCTTCTTTTACACACCACCAATCAACTCACGACCCCTCAGATTTATATTATGACCTGGGCCCTCTTTCAGAGAGCAGGGTTATCAAACTCTGACCCTAATCCTGAACTCTGAGTTGACTGAGCCTGAGCTGGTTCTATAACAGCTCATCAGGCTTAGTTCAATCAACTCTGAGTATGTTATCTCTGGGTTAAACTTGTGCATTAAAGCCATCATCAATGGATCTCCGATACTATGATTCACCATAGCAATGGGAAAACAAAAGGCTGAGCATCCATTCAAATCCAGTGGAGGTAGAAATATGAATGCGTGCCAATGTGGACCATGACAAAAAAAAACAACAACAAAAAAACAGGATTAAGAATGTTAACACTATTCCATTTACATCATTTACCCAACATAATTAATGAACGATAAAGTGCTGGAATTTGATTATATGTTACATTTTTAAATATATTTATCAGCTGTGACAGAGACAAAATGCCGGTGGCAGCAACTGAAGATGAAAATATGGATTACACATGTAAGACTTCCCTTATTGACTTCTGGTGGTAAAGTCATAGTTGGACCCAGTAATAATGATTCTGCAGGTGTCTGAGTTCAAGCTGACTGTAAATTTTATTTAAAAATATTTCTCAACAGCATTCCATACTTCAATGTGTATAAATATTTCAACGTGACATGCTGTCAAAACACATTTAGACTATATGTAGCCTACATTCAAAAACTCACTTTTAAACTACATTTAGTCCAGTTTTACAACCCTAAAAGGGTTTCAGCTCCACCACACTCATCCTCACTCAGAAATATTCACATCATCTTCATCAAGATATGGCAACTATGATAGGAATGTTCCATCAGTGCAACCAAACACAACATAACAAATGATTATTCACTTATCAGTGAATAATGTGTCTAAAATTTCAGACACATACATCTTTACTGGGGCTGGGTATCGATTCAGATTTCCCAAATCAATGTGATTCACAAGGTCCCGAATTGATTCGATATTGATATTGATTCAGTTAGGGATATTTCAGTTACAATGCCAATTTTAAAAATACAAGCCAAGGGCTCTATTCATTTTGGCCTAAAAACATATTTTATTTTTTTATATTCTTATGGCACTAGCTTGCTGAGCAGGAACAGCTGAATGTTGCAGTTTATTTTAAAAAGTATTTTATATACCACTTTTACATGTAGTATAGCAATGATGCTGCTGAAATAAAACTCAGAAAGACTGACTGACGTGTGAATCTTCAGCAGCAGCCATGGGTTCATTTCCAGCCTGTGTCCCTTTTCTGTGCATTGCGAAAATAATTTACAGTAGACCTGGACTGCATACTCTCCAATTAGTTTACCTAGGACTTAAGCGATCAGAGATAGGCTTTATTCCCACCAACACTGGCATTACTAACAATATCAAGGACAACTGATTCATTGTGCTTCTTAATGTCTGCTCTGGAAAATCAATTTTGGACAAGCCGCTGTTACAGGGGATACACAAGACAATGATAACATGTATTCTTATTATGCAACTAAATGTAGCTAACTATTATATCTGATGCTTTGCTCTGCACAAAAATGATGCTTAACTAAGCTGAATTCATCATTTTCATCATATACCAGAATTAATCACTTATATAAGAAGAAGGCTGGTGAGACATGGTTGACTCACTGATAGATGGTGTAAATGGTTTTCTGATTTCTTATCCTCAGTGGTTTTACTAATGAGGGGACTGGAGCACAGCAAATGGGGAAGCCAGCAGGAATCAATCACATCCTCTTCTTATATCCATTTAGCAGCAGTGTAGAAGGTTGGCTTAGAGTCTCTATCTTATATTCCTTTAACTACAGTGGAACAGCTCCAAAGTGTTACAGTTATATCTAAAATGCCAGTAAACACTGACCCACCCCTGGATGGTGCTGACCACCATACAGTTTACTGACTTTTCATCTTATTGACGAATGACTAATAGACCAAAATCTACTCATCCACATATATTCCCCAGGCAACATCTTTTTATACAGCTGCCATTACAGATTTGTTCGTATTAAATATCTGTGAAATTTAAATTAATTATTCATGTGAAAGAAATGTACTGTAACTCAGTCCTCAAAATTTGCAAGCACAGGCTCACTCAGTAAGAATAATCTGTCTTTATTTCACAGTTCATCCAATGGGCAACCAGTTCCAATTGTTTACAGAAAGAGTTTTAATCAGGCAGACTAATTACATGTGTCTGTGCCCTCGCTTGGTTTCCATATCTGCGAGGCAGGATCTGATGTGCAGCTACTGATTATGCTAATGATCTCATGCTAATTTATCAACACATCATCTAGCTTACTTAGCTCCAGAGCTGTCCTACTTTAGATGGATACCAGCTGATTTGACACGTTCTACTAAGTCAGTCATGGTCTAATTGAAAATTCCATCATGACTTGTCTAGTAAAGTCTAATTTTGTCTGAAAGGAGCTGTGGTAAAAGCAGTACTAGGAGTATGGAGGGTGGTGTCTTCTGTTTGATCGCTTTTCCAAAATCAAAAAACTAGCGCCTGACCAACACTGGAGTTTTGGGCCTGCTGCCGATAACAATATCAAGGAGTAAAAAGACTCTGATATCGATATGTCGACCAATGTTCTTTATATAATATACAATAATATACAGTATTTATACTAGGGCCGCCCCCGACTAAAAATTTTCCTAGTTGACCAGCAGTCATCAGTTTAAGCCAAAACTTGACTAGTCATTGCACATTTATGTTGTTAATTCAATTATTTAATTATATATTTTGGGGGCACAAAGCACAAAGCACCCTAAGTTTATGTACTACACTGCAGACTGGACATTGAGTTACAGTGAGAAACAGACTGATAGATCTGTGTTATATTTGCTCTTCTGCTCTGTCTCATCTCCCTCTTAATCTCCCTGCAGTTCTCATGTATTATGCGGCATTCAAGTTACACTGGAAAGTTGGAATTTTGATTCCTAGATGGAAATTTCAACAGTATGTTGGTGTTCAAGTTTGCTGTAGCGTAAACCGTTCTCAAATTGAACTTAAAAATTCAAATTTGTGAACTATTAATGTGGACTATTTCATTTTAATCTCTGTGAACTGAACTTTCAGCGAGCTCTTTTTAAGTGTGAACTTGCACAACACTGTAGTTAGCTAGCTAGCTTGTACTGCTAACATTGCTGACTCAAAATGACAAGCCTTTTGTCTACCTATGGTCTAAATTTCAAAAAAGGTTGTTTTTTGAAGCCTGTTAACTGTGAAACGCTTGAACAACATTAAAACAGGTAAATCTCTTTATTTGCTCTCTTTTCAGAGAGCAAATATCAAAACTACATCACAGTGAGCCAACATCAGGTAAGGAGTGGGGCAGACAGCACAGCTGATCAAATCATTATTTCATGGTTGGGACATCACAAAGTCAACAAGAATACAGGTTCATGACAGCTGTACTGTATGATCTGCTATATTGATGTGATTGTCATCTTTAATTTTTTTTTTTTACAATCAGGCGTCAGAGAGTCCTCTACTTAACTCCATTGCCACACAAAACAAGCATTTGTTGCTAATTGTAATGGGCCTTTTTCTATTACTTTCTGACATTAATCAATAATGAAAATCAATATATTGATATTACTGTATTTGCTTTAGTTTGTATGTTTTTATCCTGAATTTTTCTTTGCACAGAATGCCTTCACATCAGTGGTTATGAGAGAGCAGAACATTAGGATGGAGAGTCTGATCCAACGTCCTCGCTGCTGACTCATCCTCCTCGACCACTAAGCAACATGAGACAGCACACTCTGTGCCTCTCAGTCACTGCTGAAAGCTTCAAAACTCAGGAACAGACAGCACGCCCTTATTTCTTCCTCTCAAATCTGGGAGAGTGCACTATGAACAAAATCTGAAGGGACACCAAATCATTTCTCAAGAGAGGCACTAGCTCACTTTGATTTCTCTTATATGTATGTATAAAACAGTATAATGATGCATTCAATTACATCACTGCACTACAAAGAAACGTTAATGTGTCCCTTAATGTCCTGATCCAACCTGGAGTATTCTCATAGTCTCAAAAGGCTTAACTGAGTGTGGTATTCAATTTTTGTCAATATCTTCAGATATAACTCCAGGTCTGTTTGTGTGAATTTAATTACTGGGGTGGAAGCAGGAAGCTTAGTTACGCTCATGGCTGCAATAATTTAGTAAATTTTCTGTTAGGCTAAAAAGAAATGATTAACAAGGCAGATTTTTGATTACATTTCAGAATTAGCTCTGCATTTCTGAACATTTCCCCCTCATAAGCTTTTCATCCTCTTTGCCATTGATGCTGAACACCATTTTAGAGATTATGATAGGATTCAAATCATTAGTGGCTTCAGTCGACATAAAAGTAAAACCCAAAGCAAAGGCAGAGATAACAGCAAAAATCTCTTTTCATTCAGGTGGTAATAGAGGTGTGTTCTCACAGGGCAGACTAGTTACAGGGACCACTGTAGCTTATTAAATTTAAAAAGGAAGGACTACAAGAAGTTACGCTATAATTTACACTGCTTAACTACTAACAAACCTTGAGCAAAGCTAATCATGTAATAAGAAACAAGTGATGAAACTGACTAATGCCACCTCTTTAATGACATAGCTTGGACACAAAACTGCGTCGTATAATGCACAAGAAAGTTCAGTGAGTACTTATCACAAATACGTTAAAGGTTAAGTAGAAAAGGTTGAGAACGTACAGGATGGTACATATTCCCTTTGGTGTGAAAGCAATGATGCAACAGTTATGTGTTTGATGAATTCTCCCACGGCTTCCAGGCCGTCTGTGCAAATGTCTCATCTTGACATTTAGGCTATTCAACTTAGTTTTTTCTTCAGTGTCTGGCACCTATTGATTACCGTCACGCTCTAATTAAAGTGGAGAACATGTACAAGCTCCTTTAGTCCAAATGGCCACCTTAATAACAGGAGGAAGCCGTCCACCATTCACAACATGTAGCAGCCTAATTTACCCAAGCCGCCTCCGTGTGGCTCTCACCAACCAGGCCAACTTGCCCCTACTAATAAAGGCCCCTGTGGGCTGTTTTAAGAATGGCTTATTCAAGTCCTGGTCTGCTCCTGGACTCAAAGGGGGACCACAAAATGAATATGCTAACGTGATCCTGTGTTACCTTAATGACTGAGTCTCTGGATTGAAGAGGAACGCTGTTGTGATTTCTATAATCAAGCGATTAAGAGCCCCGATTTTCAGTTTGAAAAATATGTTGAAAAATTTTTGTTGTGACTTTTGGTTACCATGGTTACATATAGCTCGACTCTAATGGCTGTGGTAATTTTAGAGGAGCTATTTTTTCTTGTTATGTAGCTGCAGCAGGGGTTAGAGAGGATGAATTCATGAGGTTACATAAGGCATTTAAATCTTTAACATCCTAGTGCAGCATTGTATGTGAACTTGATGACTTCATCTTCCATTTAGACCTGCAGTGAGTCCACATGCTGGCATAGGAATAGACAGCACCATCTGATGTAGGGCGGAACAATTAATCAAAATAGAAATTGCAATATGGCCAAACTCAACATCCAAATCACAGGAGCTGCAAGGTAAAATGTGTCACATTATATTGCCATAAATGAAGCATTGTGGTGCTACAGAGATGCCCTAGCCTACAAATCATATTCTCCAGATGTAATGGAACATGCTTGTTTGGCAAAGACCGAAGCAAAAATAACATCATCATCAATTTTATATTTTTCAGTGAAAAATAAAATGCATCGTTCAGCCCTAATTTGATGGGACATCTGTTCAAACTTGTACAACTTTTGTGTTATGTGCAGATGCAACTGCACTGGAAATGGAAGCAAAATTAATCATGATAGAGGGGTTACGATTCAGTACTGTATATTGCATATAATGCAATACTTTAAACGGTGTGTTACATCACACACATCACCATATGCATAAAATCTGAGTTTAATAAGTTTACCTTTTTATGCAAACAAAACAATGATACATGAAAATGCTACTACTTGGTGTTCGGAGGTTTAAATACAACACAGAACGAACCACTGCCACGAATCTTTGCATACCGCAATATTGCGATATAGTCTGAGAATCAATACAGTATCACAAAACATAATATTGCAGTCACCAACTATACCTGCAATTATTTTGCATAGACAAGCAAATGTTACTTTAGCCCTATCATCATTGGACTAGTATTACCACAGTGAATTTTACTCAAATTTATTTTAACTCTTTCCCAGATATGATTGCAAGGCTCTATGCAACATCATTGTTTCAGAGATGAAGTATCTGTTCTTCAGGAGCTACAGTAATAATACAGTTGTTTTGCTTACTTTGTGCATGTGTTACAAGCATAAATACAGATTTTCAGCTCATTTGGATTGAGTAACAGATGTTTGGTGGCTATACTTGAATATGACAGCCTTTTGTTGCTCCTAACTGTCATCATCACTCATTTTAAACTTGAATATAGCCGACCGCACAGCACAGCTGTTGACTTCTGATTAGCATATTATGAGCTACAGTCAAATTTCATAATTGTTCAGTTGTCTGACACCAAAACAGATGCTGAAAAAAAAAAAAAAAAAAAAAAAAAAAAAATACAGCTGAGATGCCGATTCACACAGGACTATCATCACAGGACCTGTGCAGTGGCGAAATATGGTTGGTAATTTGCAGTGGAATTTTTACTTTACAAATTGCAGACAAGGCAGATTAGCATGAGATTAAGATCACAACAATCTCCACAAATATTACAAATTACTAGAGGTCCTCGCTAGGTAATACTGGTCCTGTGCAAGTAGGGGTTTACTTTACTATGTTCTTAAACTCGACTGTTCACTGACAACGGTTCATATTATTCAGACCCTCAATGCACGTCACAGTGCAGGAATTCAACATGTAACAACCATCACACACAGGGGTGGAAGTAACTAATTACAAATACTCAAATTTCTGTAATTAAGTAGTTTTTTGGGTACTTGTACTTTTATGAGTAGATTTTTTTAAGTCTGTATTTTAACTTGTACTTAGGTATACATTACACTCTGTAATCTACTTGGTTACTTTTAAAATCATAACTGAGTACTGAGTAGAGTTTGAATTACCATCCAAAACTTTCATCTGCATTTTTCTGGCCAATAAGGTGATCTGATTGCAAACGGGCAAATGAAAACAATGGCATACAAAAAACGAAACACTGCAGCAGCACAGGTTTGAAAAAAGGATGCCAATGGTTAATGATTAATCATTAATTGCCTCTAAGAATTTAATCAATTAAAACGTATTAATCGATATTGAAGCTCTACCCTAGAAATGCAGTAATGTCTGTGCATCTGTACTTTTACTTGTAACTGAGTAATATTTTAGTAATGCAACAGTACTTGTACTTGAGTACAGATTTTCAGTACTCTTTCCACAACTGATCACACTCTCCCTGTTGATGATACACAACCACACTGAGTAAGCTATCAATTATGTAGTCATCTTATAGACAGCTTAATAAATAGTAACACAGACAGGGGAATCCTGCGTGGTGGGTTTCCAATTATATCCTTGGTTTTAATGAAGTCTCTACTTGGTGTGATGCTTCAAAGACTTAGTTAGCAACATGAGGGCCAATTAACAGAGAGAACTGAGCACCTGCTGCTGCACAACCTGCACTTCCACCACCAGGACTCTGCTGAGCACAGTCAGCAGACACCTCATCAAGGCATCTCTTAAGAGCTCAAAATGCAATTTTACGGCACGTTAAAGGCCCAACACACTTGTGCTCACATTAGGCTCTGTCTCCCTCCTGCCATTTGTGAACTGTGCATCCATAAAATGAGTTAGTTAAGGATTCTCTGAGCTCTACATCTAAGCAATCACAGACTAAAAACCTAATGTGTAACGAATACGCTCGCAAGAACCTGATAAATCCCTAACAGATATCACAAGAACTGTAAATAATTGTATTGAGTGAATGTAATTGAAATGGGTGTCCTGTAAAATAGAACATCCCACTCCCTTTTAATAACAAAATCAGGACAGCATTACAAGAATATTTCTAAAGCATATGCCTGCAAATGTATTTTGAGCAGCAGAAAGTGGAGTAAACTCTACAGATTAGAAGAAGTTTTTCAGTAAAGTTTCTTTCCAATTAAAAAGTGTTATGCAAACTTGTGCAGTTTTGCATTTGCAAGGATTTAAAAAGCTATTATGGCTGATGCTGTAAATAAAGAATTCATAAGTTAATTCTATGGACCAGACAATGCTCACACAAACATTATAAACTTCCAACTACCACTTCTTGCTGAGCTCTGTAAAGCTGAATAATAAACTAAGTTGTCCATCCAGCCCTGAAGCTGTGTGCCGAGCAGCCAGGTAAATCCACTGCTGGTCACTTGGCGGCAGGCATCATGGAATACCCTTGAGGGCTTGGCAGCCAATCAGAGCATGGCAGTGCTTTCTGTATGGGCCCGACTCCCACTCACAAGGAGATGGATAAAAATAAAACCGTGCGTGTCATGCCTTGCCTTCGCACGACACCGGGATGAGTGCTCAGCACGCCGGAGAGAGGCAGATATCTAATATTTAGCAATGAATGAAGGAACAGAGAAAAATAAGTGGTTATTTATGATTGTCCTTGCTGAGGGAGGAGACCTGGAGAAGATACAGAACAGTGGGAGAGATATGGACTCTTGCATCTGTGTACTTGTTTATTCATAGTCACAGCAGCTGGCATACAGAACCCGACAGGAGAAAGCCAAACAGCAGATGGGCTCCAAATGAATTTCCTTCAGTCTAAGTTAACGAATTACACACACATTAACAAATCAAAAGGAAATGCCACCCTAAGAGCAGTGAAAAATATATCTGCAGTGAAACTTTCTAGTTTCAATCCTATTTCCAGGCCCAACTGCACATGGACATGAACACCTGACTAGGTGCATCAGAGTTAAAACATTTGGCTGAATATTGTATTTAAAAAAACAAAACAAAAAACAAACAAACAAACAATTCTAGTTGTCACAAATTCAGGGGTCAGGTGCTTTGCTCAAGGGCAACTTCACAGATATAATCAGCATCAAATCATAGTTTTCCTCACCAAAAGCCATGCCCCTCATTTGAAGTTGCTTATGTAAAAGATCTAAAAAAAATGTGTCTCAAGATGTACCTCCAATGAGAGGGAAAATCAAGATATTGCATTTTTTATATCGGCAAATCCCTAAACTAAGCCATGATGAGCTCTCTGGATTCAGCCATTAGATGTGAGGCTGCCTCAGGCAAACTGCGGGACCCTGCTTCATCATCACATAACTAGAATTAGCGTACGTGTGAAGCAAACACATAACTGGTTAGAATAAGTGCTTTACTGTTATGTGTTTACTGTTTTTGTGAATAAAAGGCAGAACCGCAGAACCTGCACATTGTCTATCCAGAAGTAAAGTATGACACCCTGCCTCTTTGCTGGTAAACCTCCATGTTTCAGTGTTTCATGACATTGTAAACTGAGATTTAGCAAAATGAAATTGCAGTTGCAAGAGTCAGTAATGCATGAGGAAAAAGGCTTGATTTTTAAGTGTGCTGTAGATGCATACTCTTGTCCCACAATGCAGTGCACAAAGGAAATGGATGAGCTGCTCATAAATTATGGTGGTGAGACAACAACAGAAAGATCTTGAAAAACAAACAAGCAAGTGTAATTGGCAGTGACATCTGACAGTGCAGGTACTGGTTCATTTCCAGTTCCTGACTGTAGTTCATTTTTTGTATGTACTACCAGCTTAAACCATACACCCTTGAAAGATTAGTGTATATAGATGTACTCTGCTGTATACTGTATGCAGTTAGTTTGCAGTATGAAATCAGGACACAGAGTAACATTTCTCCATGTTAAAGCCCAGCTAGCACCATTTTAATAAACGCTGTAAAGGTGATTTGTGGATGAAACAATATCTTCATGTTTAAGCAAAAACAGGGTACATTTGTTTAATAAGACCACTCTTTAAACCATCTATGGCTATATTACAGCACATACATACAGTATAACAACTGTTTCAAAGGGCTTTCAGAGTATTTTCATGTGTCAAGTTTAATAGAGGAGGTTATAACTCATTTAAATTATGAGGCCCCAGTCCATCCACACAGGTGTTTCCACTTAATTTGCCAGATTAAACCTCACCACAGGACTGTGTGAGTGTGCAGAATGTACAGCATGATTGACATCTCCTTGCACCGTTAGGGCAGGACAACGTACACCTGTAATTCTTGTTGGTACAGAAAGTTTAACTTCTAGCATTCCACCGCCAACTTTAGCCAAGGTCTTATGAGCCAGAATTAAAAAACACTTGTGTGAGTATACCAGGTATGTCATACATCAGTTTAAAATGAGATAAACCCACCATTATCAAATTTAACATGAAAAAGTTTATTTCTTTGTCCTTTCCTCATCCGGACACATCAAGGATATGAACAAAACAAATGTTTAAAGGCTAATTTAACATGGCAGAATTAAATCCCCCAATACCCCTTTCAGTACTGTGAATAACGCCACTTAGCTGGCCATGCCAGTTTATGTCATTCTTGTAAGTCACTGTTTAATTCAGCTGTATGTGCAGCATGCAGTAAGGCTATATGTATATGTGTGTGTATATATACACACACACACACACACACACACACACACACACACACATACATACATATATACATATATGTGTGTGTGTATATATATATATACACATATATATATATATATACACACTCCTCCAGAGTCTCAGCTAGAAGATGCATACAAGTTTGCTATGTTATGAATGCTATGTACGTTCGCTGTACATCCAACAAAAACAAAACAAAAAAAAACTCACAAAAAAAAACAGTCCTGAAGTGTCAGAAACAGATTAATACAATTGTACACCTTGAATCCAAGTTCCTCTTTTGTACCGGATGAAGACCCCTCATTTATTCATCGTAAAACACACTTCATACAAGCTCAACAAGAGAACAAAATAAAACTCGCCAAAACCATAAACTCAACCAAACTGTCTAAGTAAATCTTTCAACTCTTCCAACAATCATCAACTCCAGTTTAGTAAATACTTAATTCAGCATGTCAGGTGTCAAATATTCTGGCTCTAGAGGCTGTTTTCATCTCACTCATCCTCCAGCTAAGTGGGTGTGCACTGTGCCATTGCACCACTGTATGGGACTGCGTCGCTGGGTAGCATCTCTCACTCTGCAGACCATTAAGTTGGCAAAATACACGGCCTGGCCAAAAAAACAAAGTCACACACTCTAACATTTCATTTTTCATATTTCATCAGGGAAAAAAAATCAATTGATGGAAAAACCTGCTCATTCAGTATATTCAGGTAGTGAGCAACTGAAGCAACCCCAGATCATAACACTGCCCCCACAGGCTTGTATGGTAGGCACTAGGCATGGTGGGTGCATCACTTCATCCGCCTGTCTTCTTACCCTGATGCACCCATCACTCTGGAACAGGGTAAATCTGGACTCATCAGACCACATGACCTTTTTCCATTGCTCCAGAGTCCAATCTTTATGTTCCCTAGCAAACTGAAGCCTCTTTTCCATTAGCCTCACTGATAAGTGGTTTTCTTAAGGCTACACAACTGTTTAGTTCCAATCCCTTGAGTTCTTTTTGCATCGTGTGTGTGGTGTGGGAAATGCTCTTATGTTCACTATTAAACATAGCCGTGAGTTCCAATCTTAATTTTTTATGATCTGATTTTACCAAATATTTAAGTGATCTCTGATCACAATCATTCAAAATTTTTTCCGACCACATTTCTTCCTGGAAGATGATGGTTCACCACTATCCTTCCAGGTTTTAATAATGTGTTAGACAGTTCTAAACCCAATTTTAGTAGTTTCAACAATCTCCTTAGTCGTTTTCTTTGCTTGATGCAGGCCAATAATTTGACCCTTCTGAAACAGAGTAACATCTTTTCCATGACCACAGGATATGTCTTCTGACTAGGGATGTTCCTGGCGACTAATTTCCCTGTCGATTAGACGCAAAATTTAATTTAGACCAGTCAACTAGTCTAACACTAAGAAAACACTCAGAAAGTAGTTCAAATTGAGCAGAATTTATTAATTTAGAATGTTAAACACTAATACTGTGTGTATTAAGAGCTATTTGAAGCTGTTAATCACAGTCAACAATCGCCAAATTGTACTTTAAATACCGCTGAAATGCGCGCTACTTTGTGCTGTGCAATACAAACCTTACACATTAACGTACAAAACATGACAACAACTCACTAAATGCTTCACCGTTTCAGACCGAAGAGGATCAGTGTCTGCAGGTAAACGACCCAGAGCTGACATTAACTGCCAGTCTGCTACACAGTGTGGCTGACGTTAGCAGTGCTAGCAGCAGCAGCAGCTGCTCCACTTACAGGTTTATGTCCGTGTCTGTGTTTAATGTGGGCACACATTTCTCCAGTCGATCAGATTATTCTGTCACACTCTACATTCAACAATATTTCCATTTTCTAGATTAAAACGCTGCCAAACCACGCTGGTTTTACGAGCTGTCATCTGTCCAACTTTGCTGATATAAACATCTGGGGTTGCTTAGGCGATAAGAGCATACATGCTGGGTGAGAGAGGCTGCCGTTTGACAGTGCTGCAGCCCCGACTAGTGACGGGCGGCTGCATAAAATCTTAGAGGCAACAGATAACTGGCATCGTGCATGAATGAATATTGATAATTATTAATGAATAATGAATATTGATAAATAGTTTAAACGACTGGTGTCGACTAGCGAGGGTGGAGACGTTTAATCGTATAGTCGACTAATTGCGCGCATCCCTACTTCTGACATGGTTGTTTAAGAAATGAGAAGCTACTCACTGCATCAGTTTGGGTTAAATAACTAGTATTAACATATACACACATATCAATCACTGCAGTAATTATCCAATCAAAGGCTCTTACCTATTTGCTTAGTTAAATACAGGTGGTGTCTGTTTTTTTGGCCAGGCAGTGTAAATTGACAAAATTTGACATACAAAAATATGTACTGGCAATTGTCCATCGTCAGGTTTACTTTTTCTGCCAATCACAAGTATATTCACTTAGATTACAGTGTTTTTAAATTAGCCATTTTTATTTTAGATCTTTAATAATTTACATGGTGTATTTGGTATTTACATTTTGGCCATGAATATTTTCATCTGCTTGACAACTACTGGTGAAGGCTGGCAATGCTGGCTAAACTAAACATTGCCACCATTAAGTTGACATTTATGGTTATTAGTGGTATTTTACATTAACTGTTTGCTGGATTGGCATGAAATTTGGTGCACATATTCATGACGAATCGTAATAACTAAGGATACCTGACTTTTCATCAGCATGCAGTAAAAATTTTAATTTGTCCAATGCTTTGATTTATGATTGCAAACCTGAGGGCATTCCCATCAACCTCAGCTATACTTAGTGTTAAGTGTTAATGCTGCTGACTTAAGCATTTAGCTCAAAGCTTTGCTGTGCCAATTTATCTCTTCATTTATAAGTATACGTATAAGTCATCGAGTCTGGCCACATGACAGAATCTGTGCAGCATTAATTGGTTTTACAGTGGGTGTCACATGGACTGCACCTATTGCAGTATGAACTCTTACCAGGACACGTCCATTTACCAATACCTCTGAATAATGGATGAACATGCTTTCAAACTCAACAAAGGCCGAGTCTCCCGTGCACACATAAAGCACTCAGAAAGCCATTTCGGCTCTTATGCAGTCTAATGAGGCATTTGACGTTACTAAAAGCAATAACAACACACGTCCACAGAGCGGTCAGAGCACAATGACATATCCACCATGGTGTGACACCAGTTTTGAAATATATGACTCTTGCGGTGTTTGTGATTGCCCCGGGAAAGGAAATAGAAGTCATGTGTCTCCTGTTGGAGACCAAAGGGCTTGAGACAGACCAACTTGATGTTTTAATGTTTAAATTTGATTCCATTCTCACAAGGCAGAGGGCAGCTGGAGGCTGGAGGAATGAAAACAGCATCTTCTCAGAGAAAGAGGACACTGCTTTCACTTCCAGTCTTCCAGACATACAATATGTTGTACTACTTCTGCTATTATCATATATACTTGTGTTCTTAGTGTTGAATACGGCAGATAAAAATCCTAAACACATTATACGCCGAGTTCAAATTAGCAGCAGAGGGGTTAACAAAACAAATTTATAAACCTGACTGCAAAATATGCAGTGGCTCTGAGTAAATCTCATTACTGAAATTACAAACAGGTGTTGGAAGTGTTTACTGTTGAATATGTTGCACCAAACCAAACCAATCTCTCTTTAATGCATCAGGGAAAATGGCAGAGGTGCTACTTCACACAGCAAGTGCAAAATATATAACAAGTGTGATTACTGTTTTGGCTCCCATCCACCAATTTAATTGATCATGGGATGGTTTTAGTCTGGATCAAGGTGTTTTGCCAACTTTGCTAAGTTTCCCTGTGATCAGTACCTTATTTCTTATTTCTCCTACCTCCAAACCAACTGCTTATAAATTCATATGAAATAATAATACAGCTTCTACTCGACATCCCAAGTTGGCCAAACAGCAGAGACTTCACAGAGTCCCACAAGACTTTTCACACATGGCCAACAATGAGAACTTAACACTGTAGCTGGGCTGTAAGCCAGCACAATGCTACTGGAAAGCTCTACTCTGAGGGAATATCTGAATAATGAAAATAACGATTAACACGTAAAAAGTATCCTAGTATTATTTCAGAGTGTCCTACATTCTTCATGTGCCGCTGAAGCCGGAGCTTAATCTGCACTGGGTTTAATTTGTTGTGTTTACCTACTCATTAATGTACATTGGTTTTTAGTCTCTCTGTTTAGATTATCTGCTGTCAAGTTGTTGCTTTTATGACACTAGAGGCCAATACCTCTTAATTAAACAATGATACTGTAAATGCATCTACTGTAATTACTAGTGTTGCCCCATCGAGGGTATTTCACGATTCGATTCGATTTCGATTATGGGAGTCTCGATTCTTCGATTATAGCGATTATAATGTTTGTCGATTTGATTCGATTATTGCTGCCATGATTTTTCGATTATGGCGATTTTTAATGCTTTTTTTCCATCTAAGATTGATTTTGTCTTCATCTGATGCTACATTTGTAAATAAATGGCCTATCAATTAACTCAGCATTACTCTGAACCTTCACTCATAAAATAAATACCAAGGTTTGTTGAAGATTTGACTAGTCATATTCATATTATCTTAAGTTTCAAAGACACAAAGTATTTAATGTTATGACTACAAAATAAGCAAATGACCACGTAACTTATCAGAATGGAGAAAACATCCATTTTGTTTACTAGAAAGCTTAGAAAAATACATAGTCTGTAAGACTAAACATTTCACGTTATATGTTGCTTCGTCTGAATCTGAGGAACGTGCGTGATTCGACAGGCTTTTTCCGAATTCTTCTGAAGTTTTGTGACAGTCTCCAGTGTTTCCCCTATAGTTTATTTGGGAGGGCGCCCCGCCCCCCAACAGACACCCCTGCCCTGCCAACAGGATCCCCACCCAGAAATTCAAGTCATAGATTTAAAATAAAATTCCATAATTTAATTTTTATTTTAATCAAAAGGGCCTATTTTTTATCAAATAAAAAAAGCTAACTCTAATTTGCGCAATTTCAGAGTCTAATGTTAATGCGTCGCTATCGTTTCATTACATTCATTAAAATGCATTTCTTCTCTTCTCTGCGACGGGAGGGGCTCCCCCCTCGCTCCTCTCTTACAACATACACAGTGCACTCACACCGGTACAGACACACCCACCCACACTCAGAGAGCGGAGGAGAGAGACTGTTGCCGACATTACAGTAAAAAAAAAATCAACAACAAACAAACAAATTATTAATGGACGACCGGAGGTTCCCCAAACGTTCGCCCCCCAGGCAAAAATCTCTGCATTTTTTAAACGAACCGTACGTGGCGAGGCGGGGAGCACAGCTAACTCTACGGTGGGTGCTAGCCTAAATGAAAGCATCTCCCCCAGCCCCGAGCACAGCGCTTGCCAATCCCCTGCCCCGGTTAACGTCGCCACAACTAGTACTAAACACACCTGTTCCAGCCCTCCCACCGAGACACGTAGTAAGAAGCTGCAGACGGGTCACCACCGTCGGTCTGGCTTTGATCCAGCAGATACTGCGCATGGCTGTACAAGACTGAACTTGGTGAGTGAATTAATGAGGATGGATGGATAGATGGATGGATAGATGCATAAATCAATAAATGAATGAAAAATGAATTGCTAAAATTAAAAAAAAAAAGTGAACGCGGCAAAGCATCGAGGCTAATTAATCGATGCCAAATCGTCACATGACCCATCGTGATGCATTCCCGGATCGATGAATTGTTAGCAACACTAGTAATTACCTTCATCAATTTTAATGAAAATTTGTAAAATTCTTCAGTATGGACCAGACATCATATATCGAGCTCAGACCTTTTCCATATTCCCCTTAGGAGTGAAACTGGGCACCCAGAGATATAATGTATATAATGCATAAATCTATTTGGAACACAAAATCATTCAAGACCATTACGCTTATTAAGTGCTTATAAATTAAATTTGTGTCATTTCTGTTGCGACAACATACTCAACAAGAATATATTCTACATTACTCATATGAACATGTGTTTTTTTTTTTAATTCTGACATAATTTTTGTGTTGCATGTATGGAACACTAACTAAACGTGCATCAATAATGCAGTCTGCAATAGTATAGAGAGCTGCTTGAAATTGTCATTTAACAATGAAAACCCTAAGTTTAAGACATCAAAGGAAAGATGTCACAGAATACAGTACAGACAAAAGAGACCACTGCACAACTAGAATAGACTGCAAGGTAGTATAGGATGAACAATTTAAACACCATGTAAAGCAATAAATGTGTGTTGCCGCACTATAGAAACATGTGTTAGTAATTACCCAGCCACTGAATTATTAAAAAAAGGAGAGGGGTGACAGTATCGTTTGTGTGTAGATTCTTAAGGCTTAGGAGGTCACCGAGCCATGTTTTAGGTCCACCCAAAAATTCTGAACACAGAAATTGTCAACAACACTTTACCGACCTAACTCCACAATTCAGTACAACACAGACTCAGTATTTTTCACGTTTTCAGCAACTGTTTTCCAACATGTGTAATGTGTTTAGAAGAGAAACCCCCTTTTTCCTTTACACATACACTTATTTGGGGCTTTATTTGATAGAACAGCTGAAGTCAGGACAGGAAAGGGGGAGAGAGAGTAACATGCAGCAAAGGGCTGCAGGTGGGAGTCGAACCTATGGCCCCTGCAGAGGACACACAGCCTCAGTATATAGGGCACATGCTCTACCAACGTAGTTACCCGTAGGGCTGCACAAGTAATTTCAATCACAATAAAATTGTAATATCCAAATTGCAAAACCAGAACCAAATCACAATTTTTAAAAAAAGGAAAAATGTAGGAGAAAACAGCATTATAATGAAGTACTGCAGTGCTGCAGAGATGCCCTGGCCTAAACACCTTGTTCTCCAGATGAAAAAAAACATGTTTGTTTGGTACAGACTTCAATAAATATCACATCATCACCATTTTAATTGTTTTTTTGTTTTTTTTTCAGTGAGCATGCATAATGCAAAACTGATCATTTCCACTAATGGTATCGCATATCACAATTCACTATCATGGCAATATGGTTTTTTTTTTGTTTTTTTGTTTCTGTTTTAACCAAATAGTGCAGCCTTAGTTACCAGGGCACCATTTACACAATCTTTAAAACAGAAGTAACCTGTAGCTTTGTCTGGGAGTGTGAGTAAATTGTCTATAGACTTGAGAGTAAATGTCCCAACAAATTTGTGTAGTTTAGATAGTTTTCAGGTAATACAAGAGGAAAATGACTGACGGCTCTCAAGTTGCTGGTATGTATTGTTCAGTGACAAACGCTGTGTAGACTGGACTGCGATAATATTCACCCTTTGTCTAATGTTAATTAACTAAAATTTCATTAACCATGTGCCCACAAGGTGCAGCTTAATTTGCTCTTAAAAGAATGACAAGGGGCAGCACAGGAATGTGTTGGGCTAGTATGATGTGGTTGTTACAATGCTGTTCAATTCAGTTTTTGGTATGATCAAGATGATCACGGCAAAGCATTTCTGTCACTCCTATGGGTGTGGGTTTTGATTGACATTTTGGGCGGAAGTAACAGAAGTTGTTTGCTACAGTTGAGTATTGTGTATTAAGAATGGTACACTATGGAAGACAGTTACACAGCCCAGCTGATATTCAGAGCAACACTGTCTAAAATAAAATGTCACTCAAGTTTATCGAATCAATTGACAATTAGCCACTCTATTTTTCAATTTATGACTTTCGTTATTAATTCATATGCATTTTCACTTCAATTTTTTTTGTTACTCCTAGCCTTGAGGTAACTTTCCTTAAATGATCCCTAAATGGCAAGTTTGTGCTATGGATGATGAATGTAGGACAGGGAATATGATGCAGCATCTGTTTTCATCATAATCATGGTTTTGTTTAATCGCATTGGCTTTCAATCACTTGATAATTTATCACTCCATTTTTCATTTCACATCAATTTTGGCCTCTCTGTTTTTCAATTCACATGCATTTTTTATTTTTTTTTTTTTTCAGCTAATTTTTGCTACTTCCACCTCTCATACTTAGCCCTCTGAGCCATCTGATCAATTTATCATCAAATGATTTCTGCCTAATTGATATGTAAATCAAGCTTATTAAAACAATACTGGCTGTTCCAGTTAATGGTATAACTGAGTCCATATGTAGGACAGTACATTTAATGTTCTAGTTGGGGCGCTAAGCATGTTCACTTTTTGTAATGTGTTACCAAATGCTTTCTAACATGACACATCTGAAACTGGCACATCAAATGCACTGTACATGATAGGAGTAAATTTATTGTGACATTGACCCACTGACTGATGTAACTTGCATGAAGCCATTTTTTTTACACAAGTGGGCTAAAAGATTTAATAACAAACCCAGTAAAAGAACCTTTAGGCCTCCAAGTTCTCATGGCTTATAAAAACACAACAACATGGGCATCCCAATGAGGTATTCAAGCCTGTTCTCTTGACCCTGGCAAACAGCCCAAACCGATAAATATTTTGCTTCCGAGTAAAATGTGAAACCAGCAGGTCAGACTGACTTTGGTTCAGCTTTTGCTCATATGAGCAAAATTTATCAAATTTAAGAGCCCTTAATCCAAAAGGATCTGGCTTCTTCATAAAACAAAACAAAGGTGCCTCTACACAACTAAACAACTGTAACTGCTACTGTTACACAAAAGCTGGTACTCAAGAATTCATACAACAAATAAATCTCATTAATGTTCTTAAAGACTTGTTGATTCTAATTATGACCAGTTGAGTTCATTTATTAGTTAAACAATTCAATTACACATGGCATAATTTATATGCAGAACAGCTGCAACACATTTGTAAATTGGCATGGTACCAGTAGTCAACAACATCATATAGTTTTTATATTCAGATCAGTCATGATGAGCCCAGCAAAGAAATGCTGACTCAAGGCTGATCTCACACTATGAAATTCTAACTTGTTTACCTTTAGATCTTTGTTCCAGAGCAGAAACAAAACAAGCATTGTAACCATTGTGTTTGGGATCAAGGCTTGCCTTTGCTCCAAGGCTGAACTAACCCACAGCTCCAGGGGTGTATGTGGGACAAAGTGCTCCTCTAAACAGCTTCTAAAGAATCAGTCAGGTTCCAGGAAGAAAAATAGACAAAATAATTCAAAAAGGGCCTGGAGATGCCTTCCTGTCCATCAAAGGATGCAGACAGAAAAAGCACTATAAAGAGCTGTGGGAAGACAGAAATACTTAGCATGTGATTAAAAGAACAAAAACGGATGTAACAATTCAAAAATAGCCAAACAACATGAGTGGTCCTACACTGCTGCAGCCCCTAGACATCTCTACCACCTGTTTCTCTGCAAGTCATGTGGTGGTGATTCATTTCTTTGTCCACCGAGTTAGATAAAACACTCCCTACTATGTTAAACTGGAGTGATGAATGTTCAGCTTGCCTCCGCTCCATAAATCCCTGCAGGGCCTTCTGCATGGTGCTCACACCGGCATCTCAATGAGACAGTATATTCTTACAGTCATGTCTGTTGAACAATGCTGATTAAAAACATTAACACCAATAAATAAAAACCCACTGAACATTGTACCATTGTACAACAGGCTACACTCAGGCTAAAGCTGCCCCATGATGAGGGCTCATCAGGGGAGCTGGGGAAAGGGTAAACACTGATGGAGACCTGCTGAACTCAGTGAAGTGTCACATCCCATGCTGGGTAAATGACAGCCTTCCTCCACAGCGGGGATTTTATTCACAGAGCCGTTCTGTTTGAGCAACCAGGATTATGTTTAAATGCTATTCTCTGTCTCTCTCTCTTCAAAAGATCCCACATTAAGCAAGGGCCCAATCTGTTTCTAAGACACACAATTTAGCGAGAATGGTCTGCAAATCGTCTCTCCAGCTGAATGATGTGAGGTACTTTAAAAGTTCCTGAATCTATTCCTGAAGTTTCTATTCTAACAAAGACGGGTAAGAAGTTACATTTGTAATAAGACTGGCACCCACTCTTTTATTCTTGCTCTTTATAAAACTGTGTCGTTAGATATTGCTTCCAAAATCTTTTTGCTGGCACACAGGCGGGCGGAACTGAATCAGACAGTTTCTCTACATCACTGCATGGGCAGCAGACAGATTTGCAATCCTGTTTTATTCTGGGCAGAGTGTATAAGTGAGGCTGTGCTTTCCCATGGGCCATTGGGAACACGCCCACTCAGCTGTGCAGCATATGTATAGAGCTACCGTCGCTCTGGTTGGTATTCCTTGGCTGCAGACCAGCTCCTGCTGGACTGAAAGCACCTCTTAATAAGTCAGAAAATGTTAGTTTATTTTAAAAAACACAAAAAACAAACCTACAGTTACAAATATTATTTTTACAGCCCCCAATTCTTCTAAGTATCCTCATGAATGTGCAGCATGCACAGTGAAATGTGTTGTAGCAGAAACGTCTCATTTCTAGTCTCATTTCAAGTTCAAGCTATAATATAGCTACAGTATATCAGAGCATTTTTGTAGAGGAATTCTGTGTTGGACATAGGAACAAGACTAAGATCCAACAGCCATGCCAGCACCTCTCTAAAGTTCAGTGTTTACCATGTTCACAATCACAGTTTAGCATGTTAGCATGCTGCTGGTATTTGATATTTAGCACTAGAGGAAAAGTCAGTGAATCACAAAAATCATTAGAAATCATCTTCTGTTGACCATAACTATCTATGACTGTCTGTCCAACATTTAATGGTAATCCATTAAATAGTTATTAAGATATTTCAGTCTGGACCAAAGTGCACCGACCATCTAAACAACATTGCCATCCCTAGAGCCATGCTTGCTCTGACCATGACTAAATACAGGTAAGGAGGCTCTACTATTTAGTATATAAAAATACCCAGTCTGCTGCGCTACAAAAAGAACACACATGTTCTTGCCCGAAAGCCATGGACGGAAGGACTAGCCTGGCACGTTGCTGGGATTGATGCCTTTTGATCAATTACGCCCATTAATGTACAGCTGAGCCAATCAATACCAGATCAAAGCTGTCAGGGAGCTGTTTCCCCCAATCCATCAGGGAAGAAGAACACTTGCCGGGAAGATGCAATGGGACGTGAAATGAAAGAGATGACCAGTTATCTTTAGGTGCAGCTAGATTATCAAATGTTCCAGCTGCAGAGCTGCCACTAAGGGGATATGGGCTGGACTCCCGGAGACTTCAATCCTCAAGACTTCAAGTCAATATTGACAGCCTGTCCTCAATGCCTTATTCAAGGAAAACTACGGTGGCCAACAAGTACAAACGCGCTGCATATACAGACAGACAGAAACAGAAAATAAATAAATATATATGCAAAAATTGAGAGATTTTATCTAGTAATATGAACCATAATATTTTCCATAAGACCGGATGTCTTGAAAGCTTTCTTGTTTTTACATATTTTACAGACAGATTCATGAAAAGATTTAAGTTCCACATAAAACAAAGTTTCATTTGGCATAGCCTGGAGAAATCTAGCTTTATGGATGGACACTTCAGGTCTAAATCTGTTAATGAATTCATTATAATCTGCTCCACACGTTGATACCGTTTTATACAGTCTACGGTTGATACGTCCGTTGTTTGTCTCTCGGGTGGACGCTCAGCACTGCCCCTAGAGGCCTGGAGCACTTCCGTTGTATGACTGGATATGCGGCGTTTTCTTTTTGCAGTTGTTTTCTTATTTGCAGCGCGTTTCTGTATTTGGAGCGTTTTCCTTTTGCATCTGTTTTCCTATATGCAGCGCGTTTCTGTATTTGCAGCACGTTTCTGTTTATGCAGGACGTTTTTGTATTTGCAGCGTTTTCCTTTTGCATCTGTTTTCTTATATGGAGCGCGTTTCTGTATTTGCAGCGCCTGTCTGTATATGCAGCGCGTTTGTACTTGTCGGCCACCGTAGAAAACCCTACAAGCTGAAGGTCTGGTAACTGCTTACACCCCAGTTTGCTGGCTGTGCCACACTGGAGGACTCAGTTTGAGAGGAATGTGAGGATGGTGGGACAGCTATACCCTCAAAAGAGCTGAAATGGAGCTGATGAGGTTCAGCAGAAGAGAGTTGAACAGCGCTGGAGATCTCACCAGTCAAGTTGGGGCTGCACAACAATGGCCAAAATGACAATCACATTTATTTTGATCAATATTGAGATCATGATTATCATGACTATTCATTTATTTTGACATTTTTATTGCACTTTCACAATGAAATAAACAGAGCTTTGTTTTCACTTCCATGTTGTGCTACATTTCTGCTAAAGTACAAATCTGTGAATCAAAATAAGACTGGTTCTCATTCAAAGTGCATTTTTTAGAAGCAAAATATAAGCTAAATAAAATTTTAGCAAAACCTTTTACCCAAAAAGCGTTTCACATTCACAAACATTGACTGACACGGTGCTATACTAAACCTTTGCAGTGATAAAAAGAGAAGCAGAAGTTAAACGAGTCTGGATGAGAAAATGTTTGGCACATCAACACAGGTTGTTTATTCTTCAGCCAGAACAGGAGGTGAGACTTTAACTGTCAGTCTGTGAACAACAGTGTGCTACTGGCTAACATTAGCCTGAAGAGCTAGAAAGTTTACTGCTGTTTGGCAACACTGTCAGCTGCTCTGTCTCGCTGTCTGTCTTCTCCTTATCCTGTTCTTGGAATCTATTGCTAACACCGGTTTCATGCAACATGTGTCTGAGTGTGTGCTGCTGTGATCAGCGCTGTTGTGGGTGTGATGTTACAGCAGTGTTTCCCATACATAGACCATTGGCTGTGCGCCACAGAATGGAGACCAACCGCCACAGAATGATTCTGGTTTTTTTTTTGTTTTTTGTTTTTTTTCCCTCTACAGTCTATGCTCTCAACGTAATATCGTTCCGTTCATTCATCTCCGCATAGTGCTCTTTCTCTGTCATTCTCGGACACACACGGACACACACAGACACAGATACACGCACATACGCGCACACACACACACACACAGACAAGCGCGCATTAGGCTTGTGCCGATTGGCGATCCGATCGTATATTGGCGATTAAAGAGATGAACAACGATTGTTTTTTCCCTTGGCGATGCTACCAGAGGTTGTGGTGAATGTGCAGATGAGGGAGAGGGAGAGAGAGGAAGAGTGTGGGAGAGAGTGTGTGTGTGTGTGTGTGTTTGCGTGCGTGCATATGACAGTGGATCTTACTGCGGCTATAATTAATTGATTAACAAGAACAAAGCATCATGAATTCAGACACTTCTGATCCTTAATGCAGTTAGGAGAGTAACTTGTGGCTCTACCATATTAGACGCACAACACGATGTCTGCCACCAGTTTTGCGTGGAAATACTTCATAATACTTCAAAATATTCAATGATGAGTATGCAAAGTGTGCGATACGCTGTGTAAAGGAGCGATTAAACGTACCGAACTGAGGTTCAAGGAGAACTTTGGTACCATGTTTAAATCTCAGACTAAACGCCAAGTGAAAGTTCAAATTAGGGTTGGGCGTTTAGACAATCCATCGCCATTTGTTTTTTGGAAGATTTTTACAGCGATGTTTGTCATTTTATTTTGCTAATGTAATAGTCTGCAGAGTGACAGCGTCTGCTCTGCACTGCACTCTCATCCAGCGGCGCAGTTCACACCCACGCCGCGGACCATGAGCGCGCTAAGCTGGGTGACAAGTGAGAGGAAAACAGCCTGCAGAGTCCGACTTTTTACACTATTTTCACGCGGTAAAGTGAGGATTTATTTTGACCAAACCAGAGTTGGTGATTGTTGGAAGAGTGGACAGACTAACAAAGACGGTTTGGTGAGTTTTACGTTTTTCTGTCGAGTTTGAATTAAGTGTGTTTTCGAGCCAATTAAGGTCGTCTTAGTTTGGTAAAAGAGTGAAACTTGAATTCAGAAGGTGTGCAGTCGTATTTCTCCATTTAAAATGGGAAATAAGTGTGACAACATGCAATTTCTAGACACTTTGTGAGTTTATTTTCTCTATTGGACGCAGTGAACGTACACAGCATGCGTAACATAGTGAATTCGCCGCTTGCGCACATCTCTCAGCTGAGACCCGAGAGGACGGGAGGAGGTGCGAGGGGGGACGATGACATCGTCAATCGCCGATGGATGGGCTGACGATGATCGTTTGGAAAATTTTAACATATCGCCCAACTCTAGCGCGCATATGCCAGCGGTGCGCGGGAAAATCAACCAGCGCATCACTGGTGCATGCACACACACTCATCTGATTGGCACACTCCTCTTCTGCACGCACCGATCACAGGAAAATCCGCCGCAGTGGATTATTTTGGCACTGGCACAGAGCAGGTCGGCGACGGTCTGGAGTTTACGAAAGGTTAGATATACTTGTTTAAATACGCCTGCTCTAAATTATTGTTAACTAAGAAAAGGTAATGATATGAAATGAAATCAGCATAGACAGTGTTGGTAACACAGATTACGTAAAATGAGATGAGGTTATATTTGAGATAGACTACTATGCCCACAGTCAAATCAAAAAGAATAGACCACTTTTTTAAAGTTGTTATTATTAATATTATTATTGTTGTTATCAGTACTTTTTCTGAATGTTTGCTGCCTTAATCCAGATGAGAGGAGTATCGAAAGATTTTTTTCACGGCAAAAACGGCCTCGTCAAGAGGACAAGGAGCAGCATGAGGAGGTATCGGTCTGAAACAAAGTTGAACAGTCAAATGGCTGTGGCTAGTAAACGTTAATTTATTTCGAATGTTCTATAGGCATCAAACAGTGCTGCTCAGGGAGAAATAGAGGAAGACAGCAGACAAAATGCTCCTCTAAGACAGGCAGCTGCTGAAACAACAGGTGAGGTGGAAACAGACAAGTGTAGACTTTAAATTAAAAAAAAAACAAAAAACAAGAGTGGGTAAAGTATTTTAATTCTGATTTGTCTGTGGCTGTTTGCTGTTTTGTTACTGTTTTTTTGGTCTTGTACTGTAGGCTACTGTTCTGTTCTCCATTTGTAAGTGTCTGTTTGGGACCCCCTTGAAAACGAGATGGTACATCCCAAGGGGTTTATCCTGAGATTAAAAAAATATTATTCTACAGTAACAAAACAACTTCAGCTGGAGGCTCCAGCTGAAGTTGTTTGAAACCAGGCAGGATTCTGGTAAAAAATGTTTTTAGTTGTCTTCTCTTAAAGAACTTACTTTTAAAGAAGTAAGATTGAGCTGAATAATTCCAAATGCTGTAGCTTTATAGTGGTCTCAGCAGGTGACTCTGAAGAACAATAGATACAGGTTTTTTCATATGGCAGCTTCAGAAAGTGTTGAACTGCATACACTCTGCATACACCCGATGACTGACTCCACCGACCGCCACGACACTGTGACACTCGATTCCCCCACCGGTGTCAGTGGAGCACCACAAATTGCTACCTGGTCTGTGGGAAACACTGTACAGTCAGTGTCTGCTGCATGGATGATGTGACCATCGTGCAGAGCATGTGTGTGAATATGACCGGCACAGAATTGGACTTGTAACACTGACCGGCTGGTCAGGGCTAACTTACAAAAAGAGGATGATTATCCATTTCTAGCTCTTCGCCTTCTGCTCCAGACATTTGATTTTTGTTATGGTCAGAATCAGAATCAGTCAGAATTGGTTTTATTGCCTAGCAAGTTTTCACACACACAAGGAATTTGCTGTGGTACCAACATATTATTAAAAACATAAATAAAGATTAAGGCAAGTATTGTCAGTTAAAAAATGCATAAAGAGAAGAATGTTAGGTACTCTCCCACTCTGGACTGCGGCCCCAACACCAAGGAAATTTTGTACAGGCTGCCACTGCAGATTAGTTTAGGAAGCACTTGATTTACACAAATTTTAAATGTCAATATCGCAGGCGATCATGTTCATGTAACTGCAGGGAGCCAAAATCATGACTGAGATTAATATTGAATTAACTGTGCAGCCGTGAGTCAAATCCAGTGACCTGCCCCAGTCCGTTCTAACCTGCCAACTGAACTCACTGCTCCACCCTTCACACACCTGACAGTACGTAACATTACATGCTCTTGCACAACAAGGAAAGCTTTTGTTTTGTCTAAATTTGAGAATACTGTGGTTTTGGTGTTTTTTTCTAAAACTTTCAAAACTCACTTCCATGGTAATTCAGTTGATATGCGTTTCTTGAGTGAGGCATCATATTATCTTGGTTCACTAATTAATGGCCTGTTGTTGCATAGAGTTTCAAGGAGCTCGAACAAAAGAGACAAAAAAAACAAACAAACCCAGAAAAACGAAAGAAAACCAACCTACATGAAAATCACAGCAGTGTTGTCAACTAGGGATGCACAGATTCACCGGCCAGAGACTGGAACCGGCCGGTTTTCAGTGTGACCGGCCCTGACCGGTGACTGGCTGGTCAGCGCCACATATCGTCATATTCGCACACATACTCTGCATGATGGTCGTGTCATGCGTGCAGCACACACTGGCCGTAACGTCACACCCACAGTGCTGATCATAGCAGCACACACTCAGACACATGCTCGCATGAAGTCAGTGTTAGCAACAGACTCCAAGAACAGGATAAATTGAAGACAGACAGTCTACAACAAGACAGAACAGCTGACGGTGTCGCCAAACAGCCGTAAACTTTGTCGTTTTTCGGGCTAATGTTAGCCAGCAACAGACTGCTGTTCACAGACTGACAGTTAAAATCTCACCTCTTGTTACGGGTGAAGAATAAACAACCTGTGTTGATGCGTCTGCTCAAACTTTTTCTCATCCAGACTCGTTTAACTTCTGCGTCTGTTTTTCTCACTGCAAAGTTTTACTACAGCAAACTATTGCACCGCATCTGTCTCCGGTTTGTTTATGTCAGCTTCTACACAAGATCACGTGAAATCGTGTCCCGTGAAATCTCGTGAGCTCGAGTTTCCTCTAGTACATAATATTAATTTAGTCTTATAATAAGGCCTGGCTGAAATCTGGGGCACTTTTGGAGAAAATCTATAAGTTATTTAATAATCAGTGTTTTATTATGAACATCCAATTTAGTTTTACAAGAAAAGAAAAGAAAAGAAAAGAAAAGAAAAGAAAAGGAAAGAAAAGAAAAGAAAAGAAAAGAAAAGAAAAGAAAAGAAAGACTGAAAATCGGAATCGGCCAAAATTGGAATCAGCAGGTCAGACCCTTAAAAAAATTGGAAATCGGAATTGACCAAGAAAATTGGAATCGGTGCATCTCTATTGTCAACTCATTTCATCTGCAACCTCCTCTGATTCACACCAGCAAGATATTCTCACTGTTGAATGTTTGTTTCAGTTTCCATGAGGAAGTGGGTGCACGTACATGCTCCACATACATTATCTACACATCAAGTGCAGGAAGCAGTTTTCAGAAGTCAGTTTCAAATCAAACTTGCTTATGCTGCGCCAAAGACTTGCATATTACCAAATAGACATACAGTAATATGAACTGAAAGTTGACCTCTGTTGCACTACCTACTATTACTACTACTGTATACAAAAAGATTGGAAAGTTCCAGTCTTTAGTGGTGTATATCAATCCAGACAGAATTACAACTTGGGTTCTGATTGCTACAGTTTTCCTAAACTTCCAACTGCTTATCATTGTACAATTTCTGTATAAAAACCTGCATGTTACTGATGATGTGCATGTGTGTGTACGGTAAATGCGTACGTCTGCATCTGTGGTTTCACAGCCTCAGTGAGGAAATGTGCTGGCTGCTCCCTGCCCAGGCAAGCCAAAACTCAGAGTTTCATTTGCCCAGAAAGCTGTTCCCTGGAGCCACAGTGATTGATGCATTAGACAACCAACTAAACCCTACTTTGAAGTGTATTGGTCCGGTGATTCAGCAGTATTTTGAAGCCAGCTCTCGTTTGCGCAATGACAATCTCTGTGCAGTGAAAGATGGAAGATGGCAGTTTGATTCAGTGAGCAAAATCTCATGGCAGCCATGCGGATGCACCTACCAAATGTATTCCCATCTGTTTGTCTGAGGTGAAATGAAGCATGCAGCAGGGGGATTACCTCCAAACAATTAGCTTGTACAAAGTACCATGCAGCATTGCTCCTTTGAAAACGTGTCTATGGCAAAACATCTATGACCCAATAATGCTGAGCAGTAATCTGAGGTGTTCTAACAGTGACCTGGTAGATTGCTCCGAGGCTGGAAGTTGCAAAACGCTGTTTCTGCCAGGAGCGTGGGCACACAGACTTGGAAACAGCTGATTGGCCTGCTTAAAGCCTTCAGCTTTGTCAAGGAAATCTTTAGCCAGCCTCCTTTGTACAGGCAGTGTAGAAAACACCCAAAGAAGTATGCAGGAGGAGAGACTTCCTGACAGCTCATTTAACATTCTGCCTGCTTCCACCCACTTAATCTGGAGCCCCCACCTCTCTGACGTTAGCTGATTCTTTTATGAAAAACAGAACATCATGCCATCTTTCCCTTTATAGACACATTTTTCACACACTTCCACCATTATGGGCCTTCACTGTACACAGGAACTATTAACCGAGAAAGAACAAATGGTCCTTTCACTGCAGTCTCTGTACTCATGCCCCTGTTCCTGACATACTTGAGTCCAGTCGTGTACATTAATAAATGATAGTGGCAGAGCTGACGGGATTCACGCCCGCCTGGGCACCAGCTGCAATTATAGCAGACATGTCAGAGAGACACAGCTCCACCAGAGACGACCCAATCAAACACAAGGCTGGCGCTGCCGCTGTCTGGATGAGCCCTGGTTGACAAATAAAGTCCCCTCACTCGCGCTGATAACAGGCACAGACTTCACTCCTCCACACTGGCCACGACCCCTCACTTAAGACTCGCGGGGTCTCCAGTGGCTTACAAGTTCAACGACCCCAGCCATTTTATCAAAGACGGTACGGAATGAGGCCAGCCACAGTCAGCATGTTACTTTCTAAAATTCTTACAAACCTCCAAGATTATATTAGGCCAAAGGTTTATATTGCTGATAAAACTTTACAGCAGTTACAGTAATTACCATGCAGCGGTGATGTCAGCAGTAATTATGGGAAATATGCTGACTCTGTGATCCTGTGTGAAATATCATTAGAGCAACACACAAAAGCACAGCAATTCTATAGTATGAGTGGCATAAAATATGTCTCAACAGAACGGACACTTATTAATAGATAGCCTCATCAATTTTTTGGCCAGTGAAAAAAAACACACCCCACAAAGACCAGTTCTTCAGGGACACTTCACCCTAAAATCAATAATACATATTTTGCCTCTTACTAGGGGTGTAAATCACAAGTTTCATCATGATATGATATTATATTGACTCTTTGGACAACGATATGATATTTACTAATACCACAAATTCTTCCACAATACGATTCCGAATCTGTTCAATTCAGAGGCGTGGGATTGACACATTAAGCTATATCTATGTCAACTTACAAAACATAACACAATTTTATGACTGTACTTCCAGGCATTTGTGACACACACACCATTGGGAAATCCAGAATAAACACACATCTTAAAGACACTGATATAGATCGATATTTTCACTTAGCATCAATCATACTGGATCTTTGAACACTGAATCGATATATTGATCCAAAACAATGCATCATTACACCACTACCTCTTACCTGTAATGCTATTTGTCTATTTTAATAGCTTTAGTGAGGTTTGCTAAGTTTTGGAGATATTGGCCATAAAGATGTCTGCCCTCTCTTGAATATAATGGAACTAGATGGAGGAACTATTTTTATTCTACCTAACTACACCTTCCAACAAGATCACAAAGCAAGGAAGCGTGCATCTACTCATGGATAAAAGGCTTGTGCTGGTGACAGCGTGGGATGTAAACATTAATGGCATCCTCCTCGCCTGAGCTGTAATGTTAGCACCTCTTAGCTAGCTGCTCACAACAAGGTCTGTTGATTATGTTGAATAGCCAGGTCCTGATTTTTGTAAAGAGCCTTTACTGATGTGTTCTTCAATTTTTTACTTTTTTGATGTTCTGTAAATCACAAGCTGTGCCATCTAGTTCCATTGTATTCAAGAAGGCAGACATCCAAAACTCAGCAACTCACCAAAACTGTTAAGAAAGCTAAAGAGCACTAGCCTAGGAGGAAAAATATGTCTCTTTCCTCCTACCTGTATTTTGGGGTAAACTACCTTTAATGAGAAATGAGCACAAGCTATAACAAAAAAAGGAAACTGTATCATTATGGACTTTAATTACTAAGTGGCGCACATTGATTATGTTGAGAAATGATTCACTGATGAGAAATGCTCATTAATAATCCAGGCCTGTCAGTTGCAACCAATTTATGTTCATAGACGACACACAAATGTCTGTTAATTATTCGAGATATTACAGACTGTAGAGTTCTGCAGCAAACCCTAAAAAGCACCATAACCCTTTGTCTAACCTGAAGGCCTGAAGCCTCTGCTTTTATATTACAACCAGCTGCTCATCCAGCATCTAAATGATAATAAAGAGAGATAGCTC
Source organism: Lutjanus argentimaculatus (assembly GCA_034769285.1). Classification (NCBI taxonomy): domain Eukaryota; kingdom Metazoa; phylum Chordata; class Actinopteri; order Lutjaniformes; family Lutjanidae; genus Lutjanus; species Lutjanus argentimaculatus. The sequence continues at coordinate 9,198,429 of JAWZSL010000033.1, read as the reverse complement.
CTGGTATTTTAAGTATGAATCAATAAGGCTTATAAAAATAAATTATAATAAAGCTTTACGTAGCACACACTCAAAAACAGTTAAACAATCAGATCAATTTATTCTCCTGTGCTGGAGATGTCCTCTGTGACACTCAATTCTAAAAACCTATAAATCCTTTTAAACATTTACATATCACTGAATAAGAAAGCTTGGTCATTATTCATAATGTCACAACATTCAGCCAGGTTCATTATCTGGTAAATACAGTACACTCCCTGATATTATGTTTGTGCAGCCAAATCCCCTTTGGCTTGTTGCTTGGCACTTAATATTATAAAACTGCCCAAGAGTAAAGCCAACCAACAGGCCTATGTTTGTATATGCCTATATATACTGTATCTAATTTACTTCAGAGATGAAAGCACTTTGAAAAGATAGAGGGGAAATTGCCACTTTATGTAATCTGAAGCATCACATTTAATAATGTTTTGACGGAAAACAAGCATCTCAATGCACTAAAATCCATCTTGACTAGGGCTGCAACTAATGATTATTTTCCTCATTGATTACAGAAGGATTTTCTTTTTTTAATTAAAAAAGCCTTTATCACGGCAGCCATTTTGACATGAAATAGTAAACACAGGTACAGTGATACTAATTAAGGTCCCTTTCCATTCTGGTCAAACATTTAGGTTGTGGCTGCTGTGCATGTTGGCTCACTGGAAAGGCCCCGCTACACTAAGTGGAACAGAACCTTAATTAGTATCATTGGTAACACCTGTGTTTACCCAACTATTTCATATCAACATGGCTGCTGTGAAAAAGGTCTGCTGATATTGTTTAATATGTAACATTTTAGAAAATGGGTGGGTATGGCCTAAAATTTTTGTCACAGTGTAATTTGAAGCACAAACATTAACAGTATATATCACGGTATATTAGTTTTTCTTAAAGTTTCAATAAAAGTCCTTCTTAAGGGGTAAAACACTGGCATGTAAACTATTGTTCTCTTATTATGAGGACATACTGCATTCTCATAGGACAGAGGTATCCTATATTTTAATATTTTATGTACAAAATTGTAATAATAAATAGAAAAAAACCCCAAAACATTTTCTCAAGTATATCAAGCATTGCCACCCCTTGTTACCACTGTCCACATAATTTGCAGATTATAATTTTCTGCTTGTTGCCTTGTTTGATCTTTTTATTGGTTAAGCAAAGTGAGCGGTCTACTGATCAGCACGGTATAATTATGTGGACAAAATTTATTCTGTAAGGCAAATTCATACCATTCTACGTTCTATACCATTTATACCTTCCACCCCAATCCCAGAGCCCAACTTCATATCTTCAAATTTCTTGTTTTTTTTTTCTGATCAGTAGTTCAAACTCCAAGATATTTGATTTGCAATTATATAAAACCAAGAAAAGCAGCAAATCCTCTCATTAGAGAAGCTGGAACCAGAGAATAGGCTTTTTTTTTTTTTTTTTTTTAACTTAAGTGGTGATTAATCGGTTTTAAAAGTAGCTGCCTATTGATTTACAGTTGATCAGTTAATTGATTGATTGACAAGAGCTGGAACGATTAATCGTTTAGTTGTCGGGTATTAGCTATTATTAGCTATTATTAGTCATAATTGCCAACTAGTTTGACAATCGATTCATCTGAAAATCTTTGGGTTGTGGACAAAACAAAACATTTGAGACATTTTTAACATTTTCTGGCATATAATAGAATGAATAATTAATTGATTAATTGAGAAAATAATCGACAGTGAAAATAATGGTTAGTTGCAGCACTATAATCAACTAATTGTTTCAGCACTAGTCTCACCCATGAGCACTGCAGGGACATCATCAGTTGTCAGTGTGCATTTTCAGGATTCCTTTAAGTTCAGCTAAGGCATCTCAGTGCTCAGTAATAATCCCTCACTGAATATAGAGCTAATGCTTGATTGTACAGATAGACAACATATATTCACTATTATTTCGATAATGCGTATGCTGCACTGTTGTAACTGGAACAATATACAATGTAATGCATGACCCCACTATACTGGAAGATCAATAGGGCCTACAGAACGACCGAACCATGACTAATGTGATTCATTTGGCTGTTCAAGACCTCTGAATTAGACCATAAACAGACCTGCGCTGTTCAAAAGACAAAGTAAATCTAAAGATGCAAATCATGTCTCAGCCACCTCAGAGTAATCTAGTGGAAAACAACTGTGTTGCCACACTGAAACCTCAGAATAGGAGGTGCTTTTGAATGTCTGAGGGTGTGGGTGAGTAAAGCTTGGGATGGAGGGGGCACTGATAAAAACAGATTATAGATCAAAGATCAGTCTCCACAAGGAACAATCATAAATAGACCAAGTCATCATGCAAAATCACTGACTTGGTCAGCCTCAGTCAGCAGGCAGACTGGAACAACTCCAGGGCTGTAGAGACTGCAGCCAGCCACATAAGTTATCTCATCGCCACTGACAACCTGGGTGTGTCTCCACAGACACACAGGAATATTTACCAACTTGGATCATCCACAGCATCACACCCGAGGCTGCTGCTGCGCCACATGCAGATATTCAGTGTCATTTACCGAGGCTTACTCATTTGCAACTAATGCTGTATTTAAATCATTTAACTATGTCTCAAACTAACAGCCGGTTTATACGCTTTACAAGGCGGACACAAAAGCATTATTAGAGCCTCTGTAATTTAATGTTAAACTACAATTCACACACTCCAGTCCATTGTGTGAAGCCTTACAGGCTGGTAATTTGATTAAAATAATGCCCTCTCCTCCCTGTCTTCACTCTCACAAACTGAAAGCACACATTTCACCAGTGAAGACATTTTCTCTTCAGTTTTAATTGAACCCTTCAACTCCAAACAGACGCATTTATTAACCGTTACACGAGCTAGCTAAATGTTCACCGACACAAACTTGCTGACTGGCCGGCAGGTGCAGCGGGTTCACTTGACACGCGACCAACAGAAATGAACTTCTCGTGAGAATTAATCAAACATGTCTTCTTACCACTTTGCTCCCCGAGAAAGACGAGTTTGAATTTTCTTAAAGGGTTCCCAAAGTCACTGCCCACGGACATGTTGAGGAGGAGGAGGGGGGCTCTGTGTGTGTACTTGTGTGCTCCCGCTCGAGTTTCGGTGCTGGTTGGCGGAGATGCTGGATGGAAAAGGCGGTGATGTTGCTTCCAGTTCAGCCCCGGTCTCTCTCTCTCTTCGTGATGGGAACTGCACTACTCTCTGCTGCTGCACCGGTCCGTGACGCCAGGGCTGCTTTTTTTTTTTTTCAACCAACGGAGTTCTGCGCATGCGCGACCTCTCCTCGTTCTTCGCTGAACTGACAGCCGTGATATAAAATGACGTCATGTGAGTCTGGGGAGAGACAAGGTGGAGAGGCAGACATGTCAAGTGTGCTGACGCTTCAATATGAAAAAAAAAAAAAAATTCTCTTGTTTAACAAACATTGTGTACATGGCATACAACATTTATAAGTGTGGGAATGCAATAATCACTTTAAATATGAGAATAAGAGTACTTCATGTTCCATGAATTTTTTATCAAGCCCAGGTACTGAATAGCAGAGACGCACGCGGCTCCGGAGCCACAGGTTGCACAACTTCATTAGTTAGAGAGAAAGTTTAAAGGGATAGTTCACCCAAAAATTAAAATTTAGTCATTATCTACTCACCCTCATGCTGATAGAAGGGTTGGTTTAGTTTTTTAGTCTACAAAACACTGCTGGAGTTTCACAGGAAAACAGCATGGCAGAATCTCCCAAACAGTTTAAGTGAATTGTGACCAGTTTTCAAACAGAGCCTCCATACCGCTCATCTGGTGTAATCCAAGTCTCCTAAAGCCCTCACATGAGAGACAGAGAGACTTGGATTGCACCAGATGAGCAGTATGGAGGCATTTTGTGTTTTGGGGGGAGTTGTGTTTTCCGTTTGAAAACTGGTCACCATTCCCTTAAATTGTGGATTTGATTCTGCAACGCTGTTGCAGTGAAACTCAAGTAGTGTTTTGTGGACTGGAAAACTAAACCCAACCTTCAGTCTTAGATTCCAGTATGGATGAACCTTCTTACAACATTGATTTCTACAAGTCCCATAAAGCAACTTGATAGGATCTTTCAATTATTCTCCATGCCTCAAACTCCACACCTCAGTTTTGTAACACAGGCCTTCTATGAAAGGCTTATGGGGATTTTATGGCAGAAATTGAATATAATGCTTATAGGTTTGTTCTCATTAGTGTTTAACCACCTGAAGTAAGAAATGTTGTGTTTCCATGGAGGCCATCATGTTTCTACAGAAGCTCGGAGCAAACAAATCAAACACTGGCTTTAAGTGTGACATTTTGTGTTTTGCACAAATTTCCTGGCCAGCATAGTTTCTCCTACATACTTGCAAGCACACCACTAATTGCCATTAAATCCTATACACTTGTCCTAAAGAAAGATCAAAACTGAGATCCTATATGGTCACCGCAAAACTTGCGCAAAACACAAAAGTCCCTATCAAGAGCCAGTGTCTGGTTTGTCTATTCTGCCATGTTTCTACATGGCGGCAACATGGCAGAACTCCAGGAAAGAGGACCCGCGCCCTCTGTAGATATAAATGGCTCATTCTAATGTAAAGAAATTACACCAATTATTATTTTCAGTGATTATACACTAATGAACACATCCTAACGAATATAATACTCCATCTCTGCCATAGTAAATCTTACTGGACCTTTAACTTGAACTGTTTTCAAAGGCTGTTTAGTTCTCCCCATGATGAGTAAACCGATCTTTATGCATAAGATCAGTAGTTTGAAACTATAAAAATATTGGCCAAATATATATTTACATAATATCCTCTATTTAAATATCAAGGTATATTGGCAACTATCCAACATAATAATAAAAGTGTTACATAAATCCAATCCAAATATTTAGTCTCTTATAGTTTATATGAATGTCATACAATGCAAGTATATAATGTGCAGGTATGTTCCTGTATATCTGTGTGTATACTTAGACTTACTATATAATTATTTTCAATACTTATTTATGCAATTCCAATGAAGTACCTTGCTGTAAAGTACTTAGTAGACTTAAACAGATCACGAACACAATACTACCAGGCACTATACTGTATCATTGTATACATTTAGAGTCTATTTATACATTTAGTTTAGTTTATAATTAAGAGTTTATTTGTTTTTTTTTTAGACTTTTTTGAGTGCCTTTATATTGTCTGTTTTGTGATTTACATTTAACTTGACTGTAGTGATACCGCAATTTGCCACTAGGATTAGTAAAGTACTATATTGCTGGCTGGAAATGCATTATATTATCTATATGGGGAGACATTCATGGCCTATTGAGCCACTTTTGATCCCACTTCCCCAGTTTGTATTCTTTATGCATTGTGTACCTGTTGCCTTCACATGGTAGCTTTTCTATTTAGCCGATCACTGTGCTAATGCTAGAATAATACTACTTGCACTCAGGTTTTCTGTGTTACACAATATAAACTGCAAATGTAAACTATATTTTGACACAGGGCCCCTCTAGAAGGTATGGCCACAACATTATATAAAAATGCAGGACCCAGCTTAGCTGTATTTTACTTTAATGGTGCAAATTTGTCAACACCAAAACCATCTGACAAGCAGTAAACCTGGGACATTTAAGTTTGCTTAATTTGTTGGGTTGGTTGTCCAGCCTTTGAGACATAGATTAAGACAGAAATGAATGAATGAATGCACGCCATCTTGATTCATTGTACTGTATATTTTTTATTAGCTAATAATTCTTACACATGATGCACTCCACTGTAATAACAACCATATAACCACACCAGTAGAGAGCATGACATGTGTGGTTAATATCTGAAAATTCATTAGCATTGCAATAAATCAAGTGTATATGATCATACTGTATATAAAGTGAGTACTACGGTTATCACAGCTGTCTCTGTGTATGAGACAAAAATCTATAAAAAAATAAACTTAAATATTAAGCTAGTACAGTTAATTAGTTACAGAATATGTTCCCATTGGAAATAGAAACCTGAATAGATTCCTACCTTATATGAACAAGTAATACACAAAGATATTTATCTGTTGTTTGAATTCTCCTCACTGTCTCTCAGATGCATGGAACACATTGTGAGGTACCACACAAAAGAAGTGCTTAGCTGTCCTCTCATCATACTGTCAAGAGTGATTCCAAACAGATGTTTTAAAGCCTTTAAAAAAACATCAGAAATTTTCCCTTTTGGAAAATGTACACGATAACTCCAACCAGTGAAGCTCCAGGGAGGGAAGTGGGCCTACAGAAATTGAGGTCAGTGTAGGCCTGTCTTTGCTGTCGCTTTCTCTCACTGACACAGCCCTGCTCAGCACTCTGTTCTTTAAAATGTTTAACACCGCAGCAACGCTTTAAGAAACAGAGATGCTTGGATCAACATGGACACTGAGCACGGTCACAGTAGTCCTTCAGGTCTCTTCTCCAGACTGTACTCCTGGGTCCGCTGCACCTTCCACCCTAGCATCATCAGCAGAACGATGCCCATGACCTTGTAACCCACCTGTAAGCCCAAGTACCTGCAAGGGTCAGACAAATGAAGATACATGATTGTCAGTGGCAGTGATGTGAATGTATTGCGTGATATGTGTTCTGAGTGATGCATTTTCTAACCTGTTCCTCAAGATGTTGTTGTCATAGTAACCACAGCTAAACTTCTTTCCGCAGACACGCTTCCACCAGATACATGATGTATCGATGGCCGTCCCAAAGAGAGCAGGGGCAGGCAGCCAGGCTGAGGGGGGGAGGGAAAGAAACAGAGTGTGTTCAGGGTAAACACATTTCTATACTCATATGGTTGATCTAAAGCCACTAGAGGGCAATCCAACATTTGCCACAAGGAGCTCTATGATAAAATACTACTGATGAAGAAATTCAAAGTTGTGTTTAGTTACATTCCCTAATTTTTACAGAGCCTTTCAGTGTGCAAATATTAAACAAATAAGTAATTAAAATAAACTTATTATTGATTAAAGGTCCCCTGTATAATATTTAAGGGAATCTGGCACAAAATGACATTAATGAAATCTAATATTCAAAAGTATGTTTTCATTAGTGTATAATCAACTGAAAATAAAAATTGTTGTGAGCCATTTATAGCTACAGATGGTGCGGGTCCTGTTCAGCGAAGGATCTACACAGGGCCTTGCACAATTATTGCAAGTTTCACAGCCCCCATAGGTTCTCCTACACTTTTGGAATGGGAAAGTGACCCTTCACCTTGGTTGCACTCTGCATGCTTACCACTACATGCCAGTAAATCCTACACACTGGTCGTTTAATATATAAATGAACAAATAATACGTGAAAAAAATGTGTGAAACTCAACTCATTATTTTGAAATGTTTTGAGTTTATTTTTATTTCATTATGAAATGCTTCTTTCAAAATTTTCACATCTGATAGTAATTCATAATGGTATATTTCCTATTGACGCTTTTGTGTCACATTTTATTTTATTTACACTTTTGTTTTATCTCATGTGACATTATGTAATTCTGCAATGAAATAAAAAGGAACCCTATAAACCTGTTGCTATAAAAAAATAAGAATAATGAGTTGAGTTTTAATAATTTCCTAAATTACTACAGAACACAATGGTTCATTTCTATTTGATACAATTTACTCATAGGATTATATATTTCATAAAGTCCATTTAATACTGTACTCTGCCCCTTAAGGACTGTTGAATTTCAAAATAATAACAGTGAACTCTGACCACATTTTGGCATTTGGCAGCTCTATAGGGCACTTTAACAAAATGAAGTGCTTCATTAATACAATAATTAGTTATTTGTATGAGTATAGCACTTCACACAAACAGTAATTGTGTCCTAACTTACCTAATACTCTCATGAGTAAAAACTGAATTCCTATGGCAAATGACTTCTCTTCAGAGGCAACAGATCTGTAAAGAACAGGGAAAGAAAGTCAGAGGTCAATACTTGCATTTTCCATAGGTGTACTGGGTCATGCTTCAATAAAATACAATACTGGACATCAGTGAGAGTCATAAATGGATATATTTGTTATTGTTATATATTAAAAAACACACTATGGCACTTCCTTTACATAAGATCACTGAATAAATCTATAGAGCATCTTTATGAAGAAATATTTCATCATATTGTCAAACTTGTGTCTATTTGTGGTCCATTCAGTCCTAGCTCTGCTATATTAAGAGCTGAGTGCACTTATTTTTTCAAACCTGTGTTTTTGACTTTTTATGGACTTCAAGAAGAGCCTGGTGGAGACTGTTAAACACAAGAGGACCTCAACATTTGACTGCAGCAGTTACTGGGAAGGAAATGGCCATCAAAGCCTCTTTAACTTTTATAGAGCTTAATGACATGACAGAGGTCCACGCTGGCTGAGGGAGAGAGAGATAAACGTGCTGGATACAACAGTGTGGTCGCATTTAAATATATTAAACATAAATTTAGTAAAAAACAGAACATAATGAGTCAGTGCTATATCATCAATGTTACAGTATGTACATGCAACTAGGTTAAAATATAAGTTCATAAAATCATTAGTAAATGTTTGGAGGACAAGCAGATTATTATGGATTTGAAAACTTTTTCAGTGTGAGGCTCAAACGAGAAATTCACAATATCACAGCGATAATCAAATTTGGTGAGTGTAATGTTAATTCTCTCACCACCTCATGATGAACTTGCATTGTCCACTGAAATGCTTTTAATCTGAAGCAGATACAGGCTGTGACATTTATTGACCGCAGCTGTACTTTCCTTCTGTGCTCTTTTCCCCTATGCTGACTGTCATTAACGGGTTGAGGGTGCTGAGAGATGCTTTGTGCCTCTCATTCTGTGCTGCCTGTCACAACATGACCAATTACGCTTAAGAGAGAGAGAGAAAATTACACTTATGAAATGGAGCTAATTAAAAATGAAAGGTTCTTGATCACTATTTGAGGAAATATGGTGTGCATTTTACTTGGTCCAATAAATACGCATCCATGACCCATTTGGGGTTGTGACCCTAAGTTTGACTAGTACTTCATTAGATCAATATTCATAATTTTGAAAATATCAAATACATAACAAACTAGAAGAGTGCACTTGGTAGAGTGCAGTCCCTGCCAGGCAACAGATGGTGAAGCACCTACTGCAATGCCACCTCAACTGCCAGATGCAACCAGTGGAGCTTTGCAAAGTTCTGCTAACATTAACACCACATAGGCTACATTGTCCCTAGCTGAAACAAGATTTCAAACTGAAGCAGTTGTTGAGCACTTGCAGCCCCAGTGGCTGGTTAAGAAGACTGAGAAGTCAGCTGTCAGTGGTTGTATAAAACAGAGCAGTCAAAAAATAGAATTGCTGCCTCGCAGATGCATGCCTCCACCAACCAGCCAAGTTACAGTTTACATCCATGTCTGTCTAGACTTATATAATGGATATAGTGAAGACATTAAAAGAATTCAATATGGAACTTGCCATTATATTAACCAGTAACACAGAAGGAATAAAATAAAAGGTATAAAGTGTATTTTTTGGCAAAATGGAAGTTCTCACTACATGTGTGATTCCAGTGAATAATTTCCAGTGAGAAACATGCTGTCTTCACTTAGACAACTATTTTTACAGAGGAGGACAGAGGACAGATAGAGAGCTGAACATTATTATGTCACAGTGAAGCTGACCTTTGACCTTTTGAATATAAAATGTCATTATCTCATCATTTTATCCTATTAGATATTTGTGTGTAATGTTGTAATAAATAGTGGATGAAATCTTGAGTTATAGCTGAACATGTGTTTAGTGGGGTCACCTTTGACAAAATCTAATCAGTTCATCTTTGAGTCCAAGTTTTTCAAGAATTCTGAATCACAGAGGTCCTTCAGCATACAGTCATGAATGTGCACAAAAAATATTAGGCTGATCTGGTCCAGTAGTATTCGAGATTAGCTGCGATTCCATGATCCACACCCGGCTTATGCCTGGTGAGGATAATAAATGTGTGAATATAGTGTCACCCTTCCTTACCTGAGCACCATCATGTACATTGGGTTGTGAGTGAGGCAGGCGATCAGTGATGCCAGAGAGATGACAAGTATTGCAGGGAGAAGAAAATGTGGGCAGCTGTTTGGACAGGGAGCTGGAAGGGCATGACTCTGGCTCCCAGATATACACCTGCAGTTGGTATATAGCTGTATCCAGAAAGAAAGAAATGGAAATATCAATGTTGTTACATGTGATAGGAAACTGAAAAACACCTTTTTATTTTTATTATGTTGTGCCACATCTGCTGTGATACTTAGTTCCTCAGTGGGGACTGCAGTGTGCGCTTTCTTGCCTGTTATTGGCTTTCTTAGCATTAGATGAGAAGATCGATACCACTCTCATGTCTTTCAGCTAAATTTGAAGTTACAGTCAGCAGCCAGTTAGCTTAGCTTAGCTTAGCTTAGCAGTAAGACTGGATACAAGAGTTTCAACACCTAACTACTATTAGATGTTTAACATTTCACTTTTTGTATGTATTAAACAAATGAAATATAACATTAGTGCGCTTCAGAGATGCTGACAGGCAGATTTTTCTTAATTTTGGACAGAGCCAGGCTAGCTGTTTGCTCCTGCTTGTAGTCTCTGTGCTAAGCTAAGTTAACTGTCTCCTGGCTTTAGCTTCATATTTAGTGTACAGAAATGAGAATGGTATTGATCTTTTCATCTAATTCTCACCAACAAAGTGAATAAACATATGCCACAAAATATCGAAGTATTCTTTTAAATACGGTTAAATGACATTAAAGGGACAAAACAATTAAAAAAATAATAGCTTTTTCTTCAAAAACGTAAAAGTATATGAAGGTACACAAACAATTATCTCATAATGTTAATAACCTTATACAAGTGACAACATGTAAGGGATAATATACAGTGAACAGGTCATTATGCAAAATAAACTCCAACAAAAAGATACAAATTAAAAACAAAATATAGATTGAAAAATTACATACAATATAATGGATTTACAAATTATTTAATTGCCTCTGCCAAGTCCTCCAGAGTCCATGCTTAGAATTGCATCCATAGCAACACAGAACATAGGACACTAATTAACTAATCAGAATTGAGTATTCAACAAAGGCATGTAAAGTGTATTACATGCTAATAGCTAGTAGTAATGATAGATAGCTTAAAACAGTAATATAAGACTTGAAAACATCTGAATTAATGTAAGTGTACTATGCCGTCATGCTAACATTTTTGAATAAAAATAGAAGTAAAAGTGTTTTTTTATAGCTTTCAAAGTCCTACACAGTTTATTTTTGTACATTTAAAATGGATTATTTCCCCTCAAACAATGCCATATATATATATTCTGATGTATTAAATACAGAAACAGCTCACGAAAAAATGTATTCAGACCTTTGTCTTGCACCTGATTAAAATCCATTTTCAGCTGTCAGCTTGTGGACATCTGAGTCCACAAGAAAGAGAAAATAATAATGACTCTGTGAATTCTTGGGATTTATCCATTAAGCTAGATGTAGCCATCACTGTCTGCGTTTGTGCTTCAGTAATACACAGTGGGCTTATACGCTGAGTCAAACTGACTAATACTCTATTCACAGTCACACAATCCACCCACTGGGAGATTATTCACAAGCTGTGACGTTTGAATACTGACATTTTGTCCCTCTTGAAACACCTCCTATATGCTCTGTGACTAATAAGCATTGATTGGACATTGATTATGAGCCACTTGTGAGCAGTCTCTGTCTGCTGTGATGAGACAAATTATGTATTGTAGGTCTGAGACCTCATATCGCTGCTGACAAAACACATGATCATTTCAAAGACCACATGGCCAATATGTCATAAAGTTAAAATACTGGGACACTGAGCCAAGATGCTGTGATCTAATTCGTGTCTCAAATCTAAGAGGCATGTAAAGCCGACTTGGAACTTCCTGTTCCAAGCATCTACTTAACACTGGGAAAAAAAAAAAGTTTGAAGATCAAGTCTACCCCCTGAAGAGCAGATTTAAAAACACTCTCAATGCATCTTAATGGCGTTTTCTTTGCAGTATGCATTCCCTGCAGTGCTCTGCCCCCGAGTACACAGTTAAAGGTTAATTACAGGCTAATTTACAGATCCTGTGCTGGGACAAGAACCAAAGGCTTATTCCTTCATCCCACACTGAGAAAATTATACAAGATTATAGAAGAAAATTACACCGTTAATTACTGTTATTTTATGTTTCAACACTTTCCCCCGCTGTAAAAACAAATTCACTCATCTTGGATGTTATATATTTCGTTTTATTCTATTCAATCAATACATCTAGCATTCCTATCTTTCCTGATTACGCTGCACCAGGTAATTTCACTGATTACTGTTGATGATTTATTGTGCAATCTTATTCTAGTGTTGCACAAATACTCCCCAGATACAAAAGGGAAGCTAAATGTCAAGTTTCATTTATACAACTGCCAATCACAAACATGACTTATATACTGTATATTTCACGTACAGTATCATTGTAAACTAATGTTAAAGACATCAATATATAACAGCCTAACCTGCAGGTATATTTATACTATAAGAGGAAATACTGAACAGATCCTCAGAGAAGGCACTGACCTCAACCCTGTGGGTGTTGTTGGGGTCTTTGGTGAAGTTGGTGCAGCCAGCATGACACGGAGAAATATACTCGAAACCATCAGAACCGCACACGGGGTTGAAGGCACTAGCAGGACAGGAGCAGTTGGAGTAGCACAAGGATAAAGACCTGTGGAGGACAGAGAGAGACGAACAAAAACAAGTTCAGAACTAATGTTTGAGCACTCTGTGTTTCAGTAACACGTGTTTGCTTTTGACTTAACTACATCTGAGTACTTTGTGCCTGCAAGTAGTTGTTGTGATAAAGTCACAAAGATTCAAATTGTATGGTTTAGATGTAATATACAAAAAATATTACATCATGAAGAAAACTGAAAGCAAATATTATTATTATGCTGTTTTTTTTAGCAGTTTCTAATTTAATTTAATTTAATTTAATTTAATTTAATTTAATTTAATTTAATAAGGGTGAAAATCTAAATTCCAACATGATGATGACCTATGAGCATTTTCCTTTTTTTTCTTTTTTTTTTTTTTTTTTTGTCTTCAAAAAACTTTTTTAAGTTTTCTGCTGTCAGATCATTGAAAGGTTTTTGACCACTAGTAGTGCTAAACAGCAATATCTTTATGAGCTGCCGCCCTATTTGTTTGTACACATTTTCAAAATACATTTTTCTGTCGCCAATTTCAGGCTATTCCACTGATCTACATTCAGTGGCAGTAACACGCCAAGAAACAGAGAAAAGTACAAAGAAAAGACAGGGAAGAATAAGAAAAAAACATGGATGAACAATGCTGGTTCCATTAATGATACTGTACTTTATGTATCATCTGGGTGTATGTATGCATTGTGTCTTTTTTTCCATTTTCTTTACAACATAGCCTTTAAATTTTTATTCTTTATTTCTAAGAAAACCACTTTGTATTTTGGTTCACTACGTATTTTTCTGTGTTTGGGTGGGAAGGTAAATTGGAAGTTGTAAGTTTGGAAAATACAAATCTCTGATTTACATTGCTGATGTTCTTAATTCAAAATATGATTGATTTACCCACTTTCATTCAATTTTTAGTCAATCTAAACTATATTTTCATGAAGGAAAAAGCTAACAAATGAATGGGATTATACTGTACAGTGTGCTGTCTAATGCCCGTGTATGTGTGTATATGTTATATGTGCTTATATTTCAGAAAATTTTAGAAATTTGTCAAATTTTTTTTAAAATACACTCACTAATTTTGCTAGGTCGCCCAATAAAATGCGCAAATACCAATGATTTCCTCCAAAATGTTGAACTTGAGGTAATTTTGTGACTTGGGGTCTATAATGTCTTTCTATAATGTCTTTCTTGATTTAACTTTATCCAAGCAAGTATTTCACATAAGCTGGGATGGATGCTGGGTGTGCACAACTGCATATATGGGAAAAACAATAAAAGTAAAAAAACAAAACAAAAAACAACTAAACTACCCTTTTGAGAAACAATACTGTTTGCATGAAAGCAGCAGCCTAAGGACGTCCCTCTCTTCTCACTCACCCATACTGTCCGATCTGGTAATGGTTGACCTCAGAGACTTTCTGTGTGGGACAGCCCATGAAGAAGAGAGGGATACAGAGGAGGGTGGAGGTAGTCAGCATGACCACAGAGAAGCGTGGGATTGTCTTCAGAGAGAGACCCGCCTTCTTCATGATGACCCCACCCATCAGCATCCCCACTGCTACAGCTGGCAGATTCACAGCACCTGGGAACCAGAAACAGTTTGGTGATGATCTCCAAGTAAAGTTGGTAATTGCTGTCGACTTAAGATATCCAAAGGAGTTTCCGAAACATCATGTACCGTATTACTTATTTGCTGATACCCTGACACGAATGGCAGGTTTAGTCTGTACATAAATGCAATGATGCCAAGGAAGTGCAGACCCCAAATGACATTATCGTCCCTGGAGAAATGTAATATACTCTTTGGAAAGTGACCATGGTGCAAGTAGGCTAACACACTCCAGAGTGTCCATTATAAATTTTAAAAGACTATTTAATTTCACTTCCAGAGAGTTCATAAAAAAGTTTGATATATATATACCATGCTGCTTATTATGACTTGAATTACAGCTGACATTGAGCAAGGAGTTGACTGAAAGGGCAATAGTTATATATAACAGGATCTTCTCCCGAAGCCCCATCCTTTATATTTGCACTCCTACAGTACCTACCCACTAGCAGGCTGGCGTAGGCGGCCGAAGTGCTGTACTGTCGCTCAAGAAACTTGTTTAGGAATGTTGAGAGACCTGCGATCACCGAGGAGAAGCAGCACTGGGCCAAGACCAGCATCAGGAAGAGAGGACTCAACAGGAGGTGGACAAACATCCTGGGAAACACTGAAGACACAATTACATACTGATTATTACAGATACTGGAAATGAGTTATCTAGCTGTTAGAGACCATGTCAGTGAGATAAAACTACAGTTTATGAATCTAACAGGTGGGACCACTGCAGTTGGAATACAATAAACTTACTTTTCAGGAAATCAAGCAAAGAGATATCTGGTTTCTTGAAGTCATCACTCATGTCACTTTCACTTTCGATCACCTGGAAAATAAGATGAAGTATAATAACAGTGTGAAATCTGAAGGGCCGCTTGTAAATTACATCAGCCCTGTTCTAGGGAGACTTGATTTGTCAGTTGAAACTTCACAAGTTCCTTTCTTCCACCTCTTTATTTCCACAGTGCCAAACAAGCCCCTGTCTCTCTATGCTGCATTCATGTGATGTGGGAACATTAGACTGAATTGACAGCTCTGTGCAATTGCTCCACAGTGTTCATGCATTCAAAATCATCTGCAGCTGTCAAACATCATAATGGAGGATTTCTGTGGAGTTTTTGTCTCTCTTTTTGTGGCCTTTTCATACGGAAATACATGCTCTTAGTTTTAATGTGTTCCACAAGAAACCAAACATTGTAATGTCTCAAAAAAGCGTTATGCATATCAATGGTCCAACCTTTTCTTGTCTGATGTACCCTCAACATTGCTATCAGATGATTGGTATTTCTCTAAAGTCATATTTCATCAGTAGGTGAAATGTGGTCTACAGGAAGATGTCATTTCAATGCATTTAATGTTTCATATAAAATGTCATAAATACGAACTATATACGCCAATAAGAAGGTTTCAGGACATTAGTTCTTAATGAAAAATAAAGAAAATGCACTTCATGCTGTGAGCTACAAACATGAGCAAGTACAAAGGCCTGTTGGTTTGTGCTTGGACCCGCAGCCCCAGTACATGTGAGAAAACCACCACCAACTGAGCCACCAGGACGCTCCTAAACGTCTTTTCAACTGAAAAACGCTCATTTGGTATATTCATAAATTTGATTACTTTTGTTATGTTAACACATCCAGTCAATCAGAACAACTTTGAAATGACATAAGTTTTGTTCATTCTGCTGACAGGAGTCTCCATCATTGCCACCCACCAATGAACTGTGGTGTTTTTGTAAATCTGTATATTTGTTGTAACAGAAACCTCCATGCTTGCAACATTACATCATTACTTGTTTGGTTTTTTTTGACTGCACAGGATTGCTGTGAACGTCCCTCCCTTTCTTCTTATCACTGTCTCCTTCACTCTCTCCCTCTTCATGGGTGTGAGATACACTTTAAATTGGAATACTGTCAAGGCTTGTTGCAGTTTACCAAGTTGGATAAAAACTGTAATTTTTGAGCTGTCCTTTTATGTCTTCTTTATTTTTAAGGCTCCTATCTGCACCACTTGAATTGTTGTTTTATTATTCTGTGATATTTGTTTGTGAATGTTTATGTTTATGAATTCATTAGTATTATTTATTATAGGCGATATTTTGGTGTTTTTGTTAAATAAGTTTGAGTAATTATTGAGCTAGAACACATCGAACCAATCTGGCAACAGTGACCCATGGTTGGGAATCACTGATGCATATGAGGTGTCACAACGGACTAAAATGGATATAAAACATGTTTTTATACAAGTTTATTCAACAGCTTTTCACCTTAAATTAGTTATTATTATTGGCCAACGCAGTTTATTTTATTGGTGCAATCTGTAACAATCTGATTTATGTTTCACTTCTGCTTCACATACTTTTATATTCTATTTGTAAGGATGACATGACCTGGAAGATTTTCATATCTTTAGCTGGTGTGTAGGTGTACATTCATTTTCATGATTTTCCTCTTGCCAATAAAAATGAATCAAAGCCAGAATAATAATAACTTTAAGTTTTTACTGCACTACACCAGACCCAGCCTGCTCAGAGATGTCTTTCATTACCAAAATGACAACTTCACAGCCATGATTTATATCTAATTGGTCCAAAATGGAGACATTTACAAGCTTATCATTTGCATATTTTTACAAGTTCAAGTCCTGGGCAAAGCTGGAGGAGTCAAAATGTGGTTTTACAAATGCGTGGGGGATAAACCCTGGCTTTGTCTTATCTATGACTAATATTTTCTGTTTAAGTAACCTGATGAAGGTCGTTGTACCGTAACGTTGTTATTACATCTTTGATTGCAAGTGCAGAGGAGCGTGTGCGGAATCTTTTTGTTTTTGAGTTCTGCAGAATGCTGACAAGGTTGATGCAAAGGAATCAAGTTCACAAGTTCAAGTACGAATCAGTTCTTGGGGATTAAAATGTGTTCACTGACATGATCTGTTAGTTATGATGTGGAGTTATATGCCAACATAAAGAAAACCTTTGTTTTGTACATTCAACATGGTAAAAAACCATAGGAGGGAAAAGTAAAATGCAATTCTGACATAAAGCCAGTAGGTGTCAGTAAAACACGAGAGATATACTGTAGTTTTACATTAACCACAAAATACATTCAGTGAATGTCTTGTTCCAAAAGATCTCTGTGAGTGAAAGTGTAACTTACATTGTCTTCTGAAGGCATTCTGCGAGGGAAGAAGAAGTAGGGGATGGAGGTGAGAACCAGGCAGCCGGTGGTGATGAGCAGGCCTATCCACCAGGCCCCAACCCAGCGGGGATCACCGTGTCTCAGCTCCTGTTCAGCTCCTGCGGGAAGCAGCAGTCACCAGACACATCACTGTGTTATCTTCTCTGCTTGAACCTCTCTGTAAAGAAACTTTCAGCATGCCTTTAAATACCACATCATTACCTAAACCAGTTCTGTCCACGTCCACATAGATCCGCAGCACGACTGAGCCCAGCAGGTAACCAATGGCGGGCCCAAATACAGATACTGCAAACAGGATGGCTGTGAATGATGAGAAAGAAGCTGTGAGGCAGAGTTTCTGAAGTACTGATAAACTGAAACCTGAAAACTGGTGATATTATCCAAAACATTATGACACCGAGTACAAAAATCAGCTAAGTGAGGTCTTTATTTTTATTTACCTTGTTTGACCTTTGTGAAAAGTCGATTTTTAACATTAACTGCCATTGCTACACCACCACTTGCTAATGTTAGACACTAATGAAAAAAAAATATTAAAAGGATAGTTCAAAATGTAAATGCAAAATGTATTTTAGCCACCTAAAAAAAGCCAACCTAAAACATTATCACTTTAATTGTACTATATATTTAGAATATATTTACTGCTTTACTTTGCCATCAGGCAGCCTTTTCCACAGGAAAACCCCCTTTTATATAAGTTATATAACATCATATAAGCCAAATACGCTCTCTCCAAAGCCATCAGACTCCTTTGACATCAACAGTAACTTTATCTCATAGAACATGAGAGCTGCTCTTTTACCACTGCCTCTAGTTTGTTAGTTTGTTTAACCCTTTATAAAACCAAAGTCATACAATGACAGTGGTAAACGAGCAACTCATGTGTTCTGCAAGGAAAAAATGCTGTTTTGTTTGGTGGCTGTCAGAAGAGTAATATAATATATTCAGTTTCCAGTTGCAAAAAGGCTGTCTGACAGCAAGGTAAAGCAGTGAAAACATTTTAAATATAGTGTACACTTAGACCGATATCGACTTTCTAAGGTGGCTAAAATCCATTTTGCTGCTGACTCTGTCCACAGCAGTACAGTTTTAGCTTCTAACAGTGGTACTCTACTGCTTTTCCAAGCTAGGGGCATGTTGACTGCCATCTACTGTTGATAAAACATTGACTATGACTAAGTACCTCATTCAACCCCACTACAAAAGATCTGAACTATCCTATCAGTTAATGTGATTGTGATGACTTACAAGATGACGGCAGTGAAGGACATTTTTTAAAACTTTATGAACTCTATCAGTTTAAATCTGTCCTTGAAAAATATTTTCATAGCCATATAAATTAAAAACTTCTGAACTGTTTTCTGTGCCCAAATTAAACCTTCCTTCAGAAGTTAAAATCAAACAAAGTAGAACCTTAGAGTTCCAAGTGAAACATTTGTTCTCAGATTAGTCTATCTGAAATCTACCTGATCTAAAAACCCATTTAAAATTCCAATTTCAATATTATGTATGACATAGAATACATTAAGGATGCCTGTTATTTTTACCAATAAAAATAAACTTTACTGCTTATCAGTTGTGCTATCTGGAATGTGAAACCCTTAACCTCAAGATCTGAACACCACTCAGATTGCAGACAGATATTCAAAATCTTCACATATGTATTATTTTAACATGCTTTTGAACATGCAAGTGTGCAGAATGCCCCAGGAAACACCACGAACTTCAGTTTGTGATGTCTTTATCTCAACTCAATCAATCCACCTCTAAACTACAGGCCATTCACCTATGTAAAGAGGGGAGTTTCCAGGTCCAGCAAAATCATCTATGTAGGAAATCCCAAACGGCTGGATGGGCACCGAGCCCACCCCGAAAAGCAGCTGAGCGCTGGCCATGAGCAGCCACAGGTTGTTAGTGTCGGTCAGGCGCCTCGTGTCATCTCGGCCGCAATCTGCTTCGCTTGTGTTCCCCTGCAGGTTGCAAATGTCGTGGCGATCTGGATCCCAGCAAGGAGTCACACACGGACGGAGAGGAGAGGAGAGGAGAGGGAGAGGAGAGGGGAGGGGAAGGGGAGGGGAGGAGAGGAGAGGAGAGGAGAGGAGAAGGGAGGAGAGAGAGAGGGAGAGTGGAGAGGAGAGGAGAGGAGAGGAGAACAGACAGTTAAAGCTGATGACAAGCCAGTGGTTGCAGATGTACTTTCCTTTTTTAATTTCCTGAAGCTTCTCTGGCCCTTCACTGACACTCTGTTCTATGCCAAGGTACTCTGACTGAGGGCAAAATGAATGAAGGAAGGGGGAGATTGTTATTATAAATTAAATGCCCTGGAGATAACTCTAATCTCTTTAGCTTTCAGCCTGTGCATAAAGATTATGAACTTCCTTCTGATTTCTACAAAAGTTCAGCTGGAGAGCACCAGCAAGGTTCTCTAAATACACCATTTTCTGCAGAGTACAGAAAGCCAAACAGCAGACACTTGTTTGACTGGACTGCTGAGGAGCCTTTGCTGAAAAGATGCCGCAGCGTTTTAGACGAACCCTTAAGTAAAGTCTCATAAATTGCACTGACATATTTGTACATTCACGAGTCCCCTGCTCTGGACTGAATCACATTAGCTGTCACAGCGGTGCCAGTGGAGACAGAGAAACAGCGATCTTTGTCTTACTGTGTAAAACAGAGTCGTATTCGTAGGGCTGCGACACAAAGTGAGGTAAGGTCAGGATTGTGGCGCTGACAGCCATCAGCAGTCCTCCGATTCCGATGATGCGAGGGCGGTGAACCCGGTTTCCAAAGTAGCTCACAAACACAATCAGCAGACTGTTACTGACCTAAGAGACAGACACAGACACATGATTCAAATCTGTAAGACAAATGCACTCTTCAAATAGTCCTTTCATATTTAGTGCACTGAGCTGGAGGTCTCCCAGTTTGGACTCTCAAAACCAAATATAGAAGTGGTCAGGGTTGCACAGTTAAGAATTATTGTTCAAAAAATGTAGAGGCAGGAAGAATTTGGCATATTGGCAACAGCTGCTCATGTAGATGCAGCAGCCAGTAGCTCCTTCAAAATCATCTACTATTTCTTTTTAAAACCGTCATTTTTGGCTTTATTGCTGAAACATATATCACCTATGACAGAGATACACTGGCAGGCATCATCATTATCTAGTTGCTGCTGTTGACATTCAACCTGACGCAAATTCAAATAACGCACTACAGAAATACTTCCAGAGTGTATAATGTATATAACTGTACATATTATTTTATTTGGTTAAATTTGATCCTGTTCCATTCTGAATTTAATTTATTATCTGTATATTTGTAATATTTTGTGTGCAGCATGAAGGAACAATAACTAATTTTTTTTTACAACCCTGATTCTGTGAATTTCAAAAAAAAAAAAGCTGCATAAGTGATGTTATGGATACTTGGGGGCAGTGGAACATATTACATATTGTCACCTTTTCAGTTGATGTGGCGAAAGCGTTATCAAACATTTGCTCATACCAAGATTAGCATTAATACACTGTCATGTTTCTGTTTTGTTGCTCTGTTTTGGTCTCCACCAACTCCTCAGCTGTTAAATGCTCCACTATATTCACCTGCAAGTCACTAACTTTTTTTTTTTTTTGTTTTGTGTTGAGAAGTTAAGGTTATGACTTTGTTGAGGCATTGAAGCACTGAAAAACAAAAAAGCAGCTGCCTGTTAAATCTGGAAATGAGGTTGAGAGCAAATCAAACAATAAAAACTAAACAACGAGCTGATAAATGCAAAAAAGCTTTGTAGTGCTAAGAGAAACTGCAGAGCTGGGCGATAATTATCTGTAGCTTTGTTGCTAAGAACAAACCCACATTTTGATCCATAGATAATGTAAAATTATATTATTGTATTATAGCAGCTTTAAATAGCCACACTGAGAGGAGATTTGAAAAGGAAAATTTCAGGCTTTGTTTGGTCTGTGTTTTCATAAAATATCATACAATCAAACTGTAAATCATATTATAACTCAGCCAAAGCTCAGCCCGACAGGATCTGAGCTGCAAAGAATCTGAAAAGCCCAAAGGTTGCAAATGTCACTGTAAAACAGTGATTTAATAAATGATTGGTGACCCATTTATCCTTTAATATAGAAGGCCTGAGCGGTCTAAATCTAAGTCTAAATCTAAATTATTTTCTCTCCTGTATTTTTGACTGAAGAACAGGTGAAAATATTATTTTTCCCAGAAAACTTTGAGTCAAGTTTTTTGTCAGGTAATTTTTTCCAAGTGTTTTGCTGCACCATTAACCTATGTTCTAAATAGAAGTAAATGCATTCATGTTTTCTTCCAGGTGAGTTTTACTTTCTCCATGCACCCTCAAAACAAGGTATATATACATACATATATATATATACATATACATAGTGTGTTAGAAAGTTATGGGGCAGTCGTGCATTTCAGCCACTTGTGGCTGAAATGAGTATAAGAACATTTGATCCTGACAGAGAAAGAAAAAATCATCTGCTAAAACTTTTTTTCCACCTGTTTGACTGATGAAAAAACACACACAAAAAATGGAACTTAGAAAGATTATCCTGGAAAAAAAAAGATTTTGTATTCTCACTTGCCTCTCAGGGCTTCTGTAGTTTAAACCTAAAAACAACCGGACATATCTTAATCTGTGCGGTGCATTTAAATCCCACTTGAGAAAAAAAATCCAGGACCTTCCACAACGAGCACATACCATACCTCCATTTGTTATTCTTATCTGTAATAAAGCTGTTCCAAAATACTTGAGTCAGGCTTGAACTGTCAGGAAGTGTGATTTTGATAAGTTGCTTGTTCTCCAGTTCCTCCTTTGTCATCAGTAACCTTGAAATAAATCTATCAAGATCTGAGGCCATGTGAGGGTATGCTATTGTTGGCTCCTACCTCGTTGAGAGAGGAAATGGTTCCTGAGGAGTAGCTGCTGAGGCCGTAGCGTCTCTCGATTGTGGTGATGATGCTCTTGAAGTAAGCGCTGTACAGCAGCTGGGAGAACTGCAGAAGGCCGTGGCACAGGACAAACAGCTAGGACAGACAGACAGACAGTAGAGGGGGCTTGAGTCTCTGAAATATGTTGTCAAAAACAGAGACACTGACGTGAACCACGAAAATGCTTGCTTATACGTACTGCTATCCATTTCCATCATTCATATGGATCCAAAATGTTCACCATGCTCTAACAAAAGCTTATAATAGTTATGGATCCAGGACTAAAATAGCTTATAAATGTCAACTGTGTCTTTTGTTCACTTTTTATCAGCAAGAGAAGTTTGGCTGCACTCACACAGAAGCAGAACAGACTCAAACATATTCCTCCTGAGAGGCCGGAATTATTTCAAGGAAAAGAGACCAATTCGGAGTAACCACAGCAATCAATGTGGTGGTGTTGTGTCCAAGCCCCGGCAACAGACCGAGATGACATTAAAGGGACTGTTCAGATTTTTTGGTAGGGTTGTATGAGGTACTCATCCATATTACCTACAGAAGATGGTGGACGACGCAGTCCCAGTTTGGAAAGCAGCAGAAGTATCTGTGTGGGGAAATAACCAATGTACTGCTGTGGACAGGGTCAGCTGCAAAACATATTTTATCCACTTACAAAAAGGTCCATCTCACAAAAAAATCTATATCAGTTCATGTGTATGCTATGTTCAGAATATTTTCACTGTTTTGCCACCAGGCAGCCTTTTCCAATAACATAAGCCAAATATCTCTCTATCCCAAGTCACCAGAATCCTTTTCAGAACACAGGCATTGCTTGCCACCACTGTCTTGTAGGGCTGGGTATCGGTACTCATTACCTTTAAGATATCGACTGAAATAACCTCCAAGTGTTGTTCAGTTCAAAGCTACATGTGATTGGCCCACTACCACAGCAGCTACAACCCAAACAGTTGGGGTTATGGTAAAGCTGAGTGCAGAGTTGGCAGTTCAGCGTGCCGAGATGCCACCAAAATGGTCAAAAGTGTGGCTATAATACATGCCATGTGTCTGATGAAAATGCATAAAATATATGCCTAAACTATGTTAAGATTATTTCAGGAATGCTTCCATACACATGATAGGTAAAGAAAGGTATCAACTGAAGTACTCTATTAGTAGTAGTACTCTATTAGTCAGTATCACTTTGAGGGTACTGGTGTTGGTCCTCGTAATTTTGAGAATGATATCCAGATCTACTGTCTAGATTTGTTAGTTTGCTTCTGTTATGGTGTGACTTTGGTGTTTTAAAGGGTTAGTTCAGATTCAACTGAGTCTTGCATCAACACAACAAACTAACCAATCAGGGCAGCAGGAGACCAGCAACTCCCGTGTTCTGCGAGATAAAATTACTGTTTTTGTAGATAATTCACTGACTCTGGATAAGTACCTTACACAACCCCATTTCATCTGTCCTTTTAAGTTAACCCACTGCAGTCTGCACTTAAACATCATAGAAGCAACCTATGCAGTGAAATGCAATAACAAAAGTGGTAAAAACCACAGCTGTTTCACAACTTACAAGTACTAACATATCAGGCCTGGACTCTGCTGCACTCATCCGATTCAAAGTCATGAAACAATATTTTAAGGAATACAATTTACATATTCTAGAGAGAAAACAACAGATGGATTGATTGAGGTGTAAAATGACATGACTTGAAGTAGTAATAGGCTATAAAACATAGAAATATTGCTAAATGGACGTACAATTCTTGTTAATGTTTTTTAAGAAAAGTTACAAATGCAGAGGCCCCTTTCAAACTCTTGATTATTACACATATTACATTATTGGATCATTATTATTCAATTATTAATAAGTAAGAAACATTTTAATGTTGTAACTGGTTGAGATGGCGTTATGTTAAACTACTGGTGCTCTACAATGTATCATAGATCTTATCATATATTTTGTATATAAAATCATAACCAGCAAAGCAACTAGGAAGTTTGTGTTTCAACTCCTGAAAGAGCCATAATGCAGCCTGCACCAAGATGAATCCCATTTTACATGTTAAAGAGAGTTATTAGAGCAAGTTAAACAGTTGTATATAATGGTTAAAATAAACTTCAGAATATTTAAAGGAATAGTACAATATTATGGGAAGTATACTTATATGCTGTCTTGCCAAGTGCTCAATGAAATACCAGTCTCATGAGTGGACTACAGTGTGAAGCTACAGCCAAGAGATGGTAAGCATAGCTGAGCACAGTGACTAAAAACAGGAGCAAACAGCTAGGCTGGCTCTGTCCAAAGGTAACAAAAACCTCTTAAGCTCACTAATCAGCACTTCATATCTCGTTTGTTTAATCCATAAAAAAACAAAGCACAACTGAAGCATGAAAATGACACCCAGAAAACAAAGGGAATGTGCCAGACTGATCTTGGCTGTGAGAAGTTGCCTGTCACTTTGGTTTTTGTATGGATTAAACAAATTAGATATAAAGCATTTACATATCCAGCAGACACAGGTAACACTTAGCATTCATTTGGAGTTGTGTTTCTGGCAACCATTGATTCATTGTCGATATAAAATTACTGATTATAGCCGCTTTGAGCAGGGTACCAATGTTACTTTCCATGCCTGGCTTCATAAGCTGGTTCGGTGAAAGTTTTAGTGATATGACGAATAGTGGTGTCTTGAGGCAAAGGAGTATTTCATCTGGTTTTCCTACAAAAAAAAAAAAAAAACCCTAAAAAAGAGTAATGAAATGTGTGATTCACTGATTCTGGAATTATTAAACACTTACTTTAACAAGTGATTCTTTATGTGTCTCCAACTGACTGCATGATTTTGTCTCTTGGACTTTTCTCTTGGAAGATCAAAGTTGCTCACTGGACGTGCTCCCAGTGATCTGGAAGAGCCACTTGCTTCTCTGTGTTAGGGAGTGTTCACAGACACTTGTATGACTCTGTGTACGTATACTGGGGGGGGGCCTGAATGCACGAATGATGCTGAAGATACGTATTGAGATTAAGAGTGAATTTGCAATGAAAACAGAGATAAATCCAAGCTTTCAGTTTGTTTGCTGGGTGCCAGGTTGGCTGAGGGAGAATAAACTATGCGTTCAACTCAGAACAGTTAATGCTCCTATTAAAGCTTGGCTTTACGGTTTGTTAGCGCACACAATAGATGCTTTTACACTGTTACCAATATTTCATCCTCATTTTGTATCAAATGGGTTTCAATTATCTAAATTATTCGACATGACTTACGTGCTGGCAGACAAAGAACTTCTTTTGTTTGTGATTTAGATTGAAACAAAAAGTTCACAACTGTTTTTCTAACCACAGCTTCAGGTCAACTGAAAATTGACTTTAGCCTTAATCCGTTCATATTTTCATTGCAGATAACGCCTGATACAAATATCATGTTTCAGAGACAAGTCTTTGGCTTTCTGACAATTTGGCTTGGACACTGGAAACACATAATCATTTTGATAACACTATTTAATCCGTTAAAGTGCAAAATTTCACCTCAGGCATGAGAAATAGCAAATACAGTGTTTTTGTCTTTTGTCTACAAAATCAATACTCATGATAAAATACAGCAAGTGAGTTTTTCATCATGAAGAAATGTTGCATTGTGTTGAAGCTTGGATTAGATGTTCCAAGAATATTACAAATTGTGGACAGAAAGGAGGCAGCGGCAATACAACTAACGCTGAACGCTGCAGTATGTCAACACTATGTCACACTGTGAAGACGCAGGGTTTATTATTTATCCACACTGTTCATACAAGTGATTTAAGCCTATTTGATGTTCTTACGCAGGAAAGTGTTTGTGCAGAGCTGGATCCTCCATGGATTATGTACATATTTATCCTTTTTGAACACTCTCAGCTCCGTCTGTGTGGACGTTATTGTCCCAGCCTTCAACCCTGCTGCGAGGGGAAGAATTGAGGGAAGTTCACACTTGAATTTCATTATGCTTTTATTTCAGGGACACGTGCTGTAGTTGAGACCCTGGATAGCCATGGATTTCCTACAAAAAGTGTCTGACCTACTTGGTCAAAAAAATGAAATAAAGGAAAAGCTTAGTGTATGAAGTCTCTCAGGATACTTGAAAGAAATGAATGCCATAGAATCAACTCCCTTCATTGTGAAACAAACATTAAACAAGGTTAGCTGCACAATAGCATCATGATCAAAGATACATTTTCTCTGATTTAAAGAAATAGTTATATTTTGGGTAATATGCTTATTCACTTTTTTTTTTAAAGAGAATAAGATAACAAGATCAAAAGCACTTTTATGTCCACTAAATATAAGGCTACAGCAAGTAGACAGTTAGCTTAGCCTTTAAGAGGGGGAACCAGCAAGCTTGGCTATGTCTCAATGCATGAAATCCAGGCTACAAGCACCTCTAAAGCTAGGGCTAACATTGTACTTAATCAATACAAAAAGCTGAAGTGTAAAAATGACGGGCACTGATTTTAGAGGTGGTTTGTGCCTGTGTGACTGTTTCTTGGCTGAGAGCAGTGATTTCCTGGAGTCTTGTCGTCTGGCAGATAACCCCGCATAAAATCACAGCCTGTTGTTTTAACCAGAGGTGAAACCAAGTCATTGTTGTGCAAGTCTCAAAACTTTTTTGTAACAGTGAATATTCAGCCTCTTTGATTTACAAAGTAGCTGTTACGCTAACGCTAGCTATGCATTAGCTCACTAACTAGGATGTTAATATTAGCCTTAACTTACCGTTCTTGGTGCAACTTCAAATGTCAAGCAACTTGATTGGATGCTGTCAAACCGGTTCAACAACCAGCGGATCTTAGGAGTTAAGTGTTAACTTGCTGGGAATGAATTAAGCTGAATTAATTAAGAGTTAATGTTAGTTGATTCGGGAAATGAAGACAAACGAACTGATTCTGTGGCACACATTTTAAATAACAGACATTTTCAAGTCTTTTTAGATTTTGTCCAGTCGAGTCTAAAGTCATCAAATCTGTGACTCAAATCTGACTGAGTCTACCGTATGTTCAAATTACCAGCGACACAGCTACAAAACAGCCAAACGTGATCGGCACGTTGCATTGTCACTGAGTGCTAAGGCCAGCTCAACTCTGATCTGTAGTGCGTTACACCCAACACACAGCGTCAAGTGTCGGGTATCAGTTTCTGGCTTTATGGCTCCATCGCAAACGACTTGTATCCTGATGCTTTGTCGCTGGTAGTCTGAACAAAACGACAAGTCACGTGACTCGTATCCACACCTCTGGTTTTTAGATTTTGTTTTTTGTGCGCATTGAACAAACAGGATATGACATGTCAACCAGCAAGCTTTAGAGGTGCTGAAAGATGGATTTTGTTACCTTTGGACAGAGCTAAGCTAGTTGTTTTCCCTTGTTTCCAGTCTTTGTGCTGAGCTAACTAGCTGCTGGCAGAAGCCTTATACTGAACAGACAATTATGAGAGTGGTGTCAATCTTCTTATGTAACTCTTGGCAAAAAATTGAATAACTGTATTTCCCACAAAGCTGTATCTCTATGATAGGCCACAAACCCATGAATCACCTCCTCAGGTGCAAGTGTGGATAGAGTGAACAGGAGCTGAGTGCTTCTAACACTTCTTACCCCACTGTTCAGGATGTAAACACTATTTGCCCCTGAGCAGAAACTTGGCTCAGATTTTGGCAGAGATATCCTTAAAAAGGAATTTGATGGTGCAGGCTAGGTGTAGCCCACAGTAGATAAGCTCAAAGCAGTGAAAATAAACAGAACGTCCTAATGAAACTGAGCAAACAGAGAGCAAAGCGCCGTACGGCATGTACTACTGTCAAGGAAAGATGGATGGACAGGACTGCTCCCTTTGAATCCATTTTTGAGGGGCTGGCTCTGCTGAGTGCAAAGTGATTTTGGTTTCATGTGAAAAGCAACTCGGACAATTTTCTGCTCTTTAGTTGCAATTGCTAAGACATGAGGCCAAGAGTAATCAAGAGTTCTGCCACTGCAGTTTGACTCGACACAATCTGAAAGATACCTGTCTGCTACCACTTCTCACTGCTGTGGGAATGACTTGTAGAAACAGCTGCTTTGGCAGCTTCCATTCTGAACTACTCCCATTATCTAAATATACTCCTACAAAACATTTGACATTTAACATTTGAATCTAAGGCACATTCACGCTGTGTAGGATGGGCGGAAGTTCATGATGTCTGTAGGATGAGCCATACTGTGTCACCGTCCTCCACCCTATCTATATTTGTACATCTTGGCTTCAAAAGAGAGGGGCTCTAAAGTGAGGAGTTAAGAGATAAACAGGAGGAGATTTAAAGAAACTGGACCTACCACAGTCCGTGTGAGAATGTGTAACAAACTGAAAAATCTTTCAAATAAACCATTGCCTCCTGGAAAATTTTAAAGTTGCTTAAGTTATTACTCCTGTCACTGTTTGGTCCAAACTTACAAACTACAGGTGTATTACTCACACTTCATTCACACAACACAACACCAATGAAGAAGACGTGCCATTTCTGCTGTGTTTTGCTGCAAGCTACGTGGTGTTTTGCCTCATTATTACTCACAGCCCTGGAACAAACTGTTATTGCCGTAACGTGAAATACAACTGCTCCATTTGGCACTCAGTGGGGTTACGTTTCTCCTTCTGGTCAGTGTTCAGTGAGACTTTTAATATCGAAGCCAGAGGGGCAGAAAC
This sequence comes from Lutjanus argentimaculatus, assembly GCA_034769285.1. Classification (NCBI taxonomy): domain Eukaryota; kingdom Metazoa; phylum Chordata; class Actinopteri; order Lutjaniformes; family Lutjanidae; genus Lutjanus; species Lutjanus argentimaculatus. The sequence continues at coordinate 9,169,141 of JAWZSL010000033.1, read as the reverse complement.
TATACCAAAGTTTGAACTTGATGCAGCTGCCAAACACATGAAAACGTCATGTGTCAAAACTGACTCACTGATTTATTTAATGACAGAAACACAAAACTGTCAACACCTTCTCTTATCAAAATCCATCTGAAGCAGAGGTACATTTCCAGAGCTGCAACCAACTCTATTGATAATTGATTTGGTCATTTTCATGGCCAAAGTGCCAAACACTCACTGGTTCAAATCCAGGAAACCTTAAATTGAATGTTTTTGGGGGTTTGGACTATTAATCAAACAATTTGATATTTCACCTTTAGCCCAAAAATATCGCAAGCAATTTCTGATGTTTCACAGACCAAATCAGGAAATGTAGTTGCCGCTGTAGAATGTGTGTGTGTGTATGTATGTATATGTGAGTGTGTGTATATATATATATATATATATATATATATTATAACACACACACACACACACACACACATATATAGGCTATATACAAATTTAATTTTTAATTTGCACTGTAAAAAATAATACAGGAATTTCATGGAATCAACTGATAATTTCTCATTAACTTAACCTAAATTATTAAATTAATGATTCATTATTAATTAATTAATTAGTAAGTTAAACTTAAAATCTGTATTTATTTTCAGAACACCTAAGAACCTCTAAACTTATAATGTTGAGTCATTTGACTTGAAATGATGAGTTAGTTACTGTATGATCAAGTTCAATCAACTCATCAAATTAAGTTTCCAAAGAAACATGATCAGTATATTGGCAGACTTCCCAGCAAGCATTGATTGAGAATTTTAATTCTCCTGAGACCCTTCTTTTTAATAGTTTGAAGAAAATATATGACAAAAACTTGCTGTTTGTCTCTAACACAGTTTAAGTTAAGACATGGTCATTACGCTTATTGGACATGTTTTGTCATGTACAACTGAAAAGTTTATTTTTTTGATTCATTTCAAAATTACCTTATCAAATTCAGTCAACTTAAAATCTTAAGGGGACTGACACTAACTTTTTAACATTAAAACAAAGTCTATTTTGACAGAGTGGCATCAAGATTAGAGATGACCTACTAGTAGAGTAGTACAGTAGCCAAACAACTGAACTGCTCTGGAAGGTTTGACGCAACAGCAATACATATATGACTTTGATTAAATATTAATCATTGTTCTTACTCACTTAGTGTGATCATAAAGACTGTCAAACATTAAAAAACATGAAGAAAACTTTTCCTCTAATGTATATCAAGGCAACTCAAGTTTTTTTTTGCATTACTGACAACTATAATCTGCAGTAAACCTGGCTGAATGTGAACCTTTTAGAAGTATGAGGCACACATGGTGGGAAAAATATTGAAGTGGCTGGTAGATTTCAAACAACACAAACTTATTTGCTCTTGAGTGACTGGTGAATCCTAACATTTAGTGGCTGGTGGGTATTCATTTTTTCATTTTTTTTTTTTAATTTCCCACCCTGAAGGCACAGCACCTCGACACTACGGCTGAGAACTTGTTTATCTAAGGTGAAGATCTGTTTACTCTCTCCTGTAGGCAAGGCTACACAGGAGACCCATGCTCGGGTTTTCTGAGGGAAAAAAAAAAAAAGACTATGAAATAACTGTCTTTTAGTTACTTCATTATTATTATCCGTGTAAGCTTATGCAATCTTCTAAAAATAAATGTTGCTTAGATGGTTACATAAACAGTGAGGGAACAAGTGCGACAGGTTAAAAAGAAGACATTAAGATGGTAACTGCAGATCTACCTTTATGCTGTAGCAGAGCTTTCTTGGTCTCCTCGTGTTTCTGGAGGAAGGCATGTCCATGAGCTCTACTCGTGTCCTCTTCATGGTGAGTCCTGGGAGTGGAAGCAGGCTGCTGTCTCTCCTTTTCTCTCTCTTCTCCTGTGAAGGTTTGTGTCAGAGGTTGTCTTTCTCTTCCCTCTGGTGAGCTGCGGTGTTTTATGACTGTGGGTGATGTAATTGGACTCAGCCCACAGCTCCACGCGTTTGAATGTTTTGAAAGTTGTGAATTGAGAACAGACAGTCCCGCGCTCATTGGCTGAGTCACGCGCGCGCCAGTGCGAACACTCACCTGGGGGGAGCGTGAGCCGACCTGTTAATTACGACATTACGAACAGTACCTACGTAAAACGAGTCACGTTTGCATTGTTTTTAACATGAAATGTGACCGTCATGTCGGTGAAGCCCTGCTTTGTCCTCCAGCAGTTCAAACAAGCTTAATGCTTCATTAATTATGGTATGCAGCTCTGAGCTGTTTGTGCCTGAAGCTAATGAGCTGTGAGCCCACTGATGAGCCTAACCACTGCTAATGAATGAATTAACTTCAAACTGTGGCAGTGCTCCTATTGAAGGCCTGTTATTTACTATTTTAACAGTACATGTTTGACTATATGTTAAAGAGCCAGTTCACCCAAAAATGAAAATTCAGTCATTATCTACTCGCCCTCATCCCGATTGAAGGTCAGGTTTAGTTTTTCAGTCCACAAAACACTGCTGGAGTTTCACAGGAAAACAGCGTTGTAGAATCTCCCAAACAATGGAAGTGAATGGTGACCAATTCTCAGAACAACTGAAAAAAAAAAAAACCCACAAAATGCCCCCATACTGCTCATCTGTGTAAGTCTCCTAAAGCCCCACTTGCATGCCAGACTGTCTCACCTCATGCCCCCAGTTCAGACGGTGTGCACACATGAATGTGGCTCCAAGGATCTGCATTGAAGATTCAGGCTAAAAACATGGTGTAATGATGTCTCTCAAGTCGACTTGGCATGTTGGGGCTTCAGGAGACTTGGGTAACACCAGGCGAGCAATATGGAGGCATTTTGTGTTTTTTTTTTTCTTTCTGATTGTTTTTCCCATTTGAAAACTGGTCACCATTCACTCACATTGTTTGGGAGAATCTGCAACACTGTTTTCCTGTGAAAGCTCCTGCGGTGTTTTGGGACGAAAAAACTAAACCCAACCTTCAATCGACATAAGGGTCAGTAAATAACGACTAAATTTTCATTTGTGGGTGCACTATCCCTTTGTGAGTTTTTTTTTTTTTTAACTCATCTTTGAACATGACAGCATGGTAGCTAAAAACAAAGCAGAACTTTTAGGATAATGCTAAAGGCTAGGCTAAACCTGTGTTTTAATATACTGAATTGATAAATGGCATTACCAAGAACATTATGACTCCTTTAAGTAAGGGATAATGTGTAGAGAGCAGAAGCAGAGGGGTCTTGAATCATCCTGAAAGGGTTTATTTCACAATACCGACCTGCTCATTATACATTATCCTGCTTATTATGTGATTATTTATTATTTGGCACACATTTACGTGACACAAGACATCAATTTTAAACTGATTTTAAGGCTTTATTTTGCAGAAGTGACCTGGTTACTTAACATCATCCTGCTTGTTACATGGTTATGTACCAAATATATCAATAATTTGATACAAAATATTAATTTTTCAATATTAGTGATTTAACAATGATTTTATTGTTCCTCCAGGGTTTATGATCAGAACTGTCTGCTGTATAGAAATAACAGACCTAAGAATGCTGTAATCAACCAATCAGAATCAAAAATTCCAACAAAGCCATGTAATAAGAAGTAATATTACTTTACATGGAATCAAAAATAATCAGTTACATTACTAGTTGTACCTTGTTGGCGGCCTAATTGTGTCCCAAAGTTAAACTGCTGATCCTGTTAAAGTCTGTTGTTAGCTGATGTTGACTGGAAACAAAGTCAGCCTCTCTGAGTGTGGCCTTCAGATTAGATTCCATCACCACATATTCTCTCTCGAGGAGCCAAACTAACTCAAAATAACGATAATACTTCCACTTGTGCAAAGTCTGCCTCTCTCCCTCTCCATGATCCCTTGTTGAGCTTTTTGACAGGCAGCTGATGTGACCTGCCCCGACCTGCATCATGTACAAGTGAGGTCAAAAAGTAACTCAGTAAGTCACAGTTAATTGAAATAGTAACTGTAATATAAGTAGTTTTAGGAACTGTAATCACTACTCGTTACTGAAAAAAATATTACAGCTAGTATTACATCCTAACACTAGCCAAGAATACAATTTCTATGGAAAAATACTGAATCTTGTTTATTTACTCTCTCAGCCTACAAGTGGTCATCTTTTAAATATATTTAATGACAACACCGCTTAAATAATGGAATAGACCTTTTAACAGCAGACATTTTAACTTTTGTTAGTATGCCAAGCACGGGTGTTAGAAATGACATTAACAAGGCCCTGGTTCAAATGTGCCAGTGAGCCGTGACAGTGTGACAGCATGCACAAAACCAGGACCCTGAAACTGAGGCAGCAAAATGGAATTTAGCCATCATTAATTTTTATTATTTACACCGGTGCTTTTTCTGCTGTCACATATCAAAACATCTTCTGTGAAAAAGGCCCATTAAAAACCCACCGAAGAATATGTGTGGATTAAACTCCCACCCAGGTTGCTGATAATCTTCAAATGAGCCTTCTTCGTGGCAGCCACGTTGATATGAGATAGTCGGGTAAACACAGGTGTTAGCAATTAAACTAATTAAGGTTCAGTTCCATTTAGTATTGTAGAGTTTCCAGTGAGCCAACATGTACAATAGCAGCACCCCGACTCTGTTTGACCTGAATAAAATTAACATTAATTAGTATCATTGTTAACCTGTGTTTACTATTTCATGTCAAAAGGGCTGATGTGAAAAATATATTATTATCAATGACCAAATATGGAAGTGGTCAGGAAGCAGGTAACATTTTTTTTTTTTATAATTCAGACTCACGCTACTTGCATGTTCTGATGTTATATAAGAAATGTTCAGATATTACGTAGTTTAGTCAGGTTGAGCCAGTATTTCCTCTAAGTTCCTTCAGTAAGACTCTGTTTCCGTTTCCACTCTGAATGTCTGACGTTCTCTCTTAGTCACTGGCCTGTTCGTAGCCCTCACTAACTGAACAATATGAATGTTTATTCCACATGAAGCAGAGAATGAACTGTCATGAAGGTATTGTAAGTCACTGTCAGAGATCACCCTGATATATGGAAAACTTTAAAAACTTTTAGGCAATGTTAACTATTAAAATCATACTTGTAATACCTTATGGCTGCTGTTATGCAACATCCTAATGCATTATCAAGGATTACAGCAGCTTTTATAATGCATTGTGAATCTGTTATGATGCATGCAACTATAATACAATGTTGATTATAGGTTTATCAGAAAGCCTTGGCCACGAATTAACAACACCTCAATATAATTAACGACCATATCATTGATCAAATAAATGTGTTGCTAAGCAATACAGACGAGCGCTGATCTTGGGTAGGTCAATATTTAGAGTTCATGTTCAAGTATAGTACAGTGACATTATGATTCAGCCAGTCAAAGGTGAGAAAGAGGTGTCCTTTCAGAGTCATATCATTGTTAAATACGTGTGAATAGTAGACACAAAAATGGACTTAAACTTTGAAGAAACTGAGTGACAATAACAAAAGCAGATCCAAATGTGAGTCATACGAAGCTCGATCCAGCCTGGAATCCATCATGTTTTATATGTAGCTCCGAGTAAGAACAGGGGCCTGTTCCAAGTAGAAGGTTTACAGTTACCTGAAAGAGTTTGCAGAATTAAAAAAAAAAAAAAAAAAAAAAAAATCAAACTTAGTGAAGTTTTGTGTTTCACTTTGGAAATTTGTCCAGAAAAGTCAGTAAACCCTACAGTATTGTGACACAGCAGTCTGGTAATGAAAATGTTCCTTTACTCAACATGTCTTGTGGCTGCATTGCATTATGGCCCATTATTATGCTGTTGGGGAGGAAATTGTAGAAATTGTGCAGAACTGACACAGGCTTTTGACAGTGACGAAGTGAAACCCGACAGTGACTGATGATATTTTGAAAGGCTGTCGAAGCTGTGTGGAAATATCTCACTTTGACTTTGCATCACTGGTTATTCAAAGAAATGAACAACGCATCAGCAGAAACAACAGAAACAAAGTGGAGCATAAAACCGAAGTGAGATTGTGAACATTTGTCAGTGACACACCATAAAAAATCATTTAGTTAAATCATATGAAGTGAACAAATGTTGCTATGATACTGATTATCAGTTTGACATTTATTCCCACACAAAATAAAAACTATTGTCCTTGAACATTTCTGTTAATTTAAACCAAAAATCCCAGACCAGCTGCAAATGCAGTGCCTGCCACAAATATAACCGATTTCATCTAAGGATGAGGAATTTAAGGATTCTGCAGAAATTAGATTTTACACAACTTTCCATTACGACATCTTGAAAAAGTGCAGTATTGGTGTGACATCAACTTCAGCCCACAGCGACTTGAAGGAAAACAAGGAAATCAAGAAAAGGAAGAACCCATAATAGTGTTCTTATATTACGTACACAAGGACGTGTATTTGGTAATATAGATACTTGAGTATTAAGAGTTGAAGGTTTGCTCATTTTTTTCTATCAACAAGTGGACGGATGGCATGGCTGAACAATAAAGGCATCACTGTGGTTTGAAGCTTTGGAGGCTGAACAGAAAAACACTCTTGTACCAAAACACTTGGCTCCAACTGTGGCTTTTGTGGTACAAAACAAACATTACTGCGGTATCAGATAAAACAATGAGGACTGTTGCTTTAGGTGCACGGCAAGTGAGTGATACCGATACAAAAATAAACAAAGTAGACAGTCTATCTTTAGAAGATCCCATTTAATTTGTGGATACGAATTCGGGAAGCAGTTTACAACCTTAATTCAACATGCAGTGACCATAAAGACACATCACAAAGATGTCAAAGGTGTGAGAATAAGATTAGACCAAGCTGGTAGGCAGTTTTTTTGTGTTCACAGTGATTATTAGTGTTCTAGTTTAAAAAAAAAAAAAAAAAAAAAAAACAGTCAAAAAATCCTGTGAAGGGCTGTGTTCTGACGCAGAACAATCAAGCTTACAAAATAGAAACATTACGATAATTCTGTTTGGAGATTGTGATAGTGGAAATAAAATGTACAAAAGAGAAAGAAGGTGGTGGAATTCAAATAATAATAGTGTCCAAAATTCACTCCAGATGTTGTTTAAAAGTCAAGTTCATACATGTAGCTTTGTGGTGCTGATGTTGTACGATCTCTGGCTTCTGTATTTCAGATCCATGAAGAAAAAAAAACAGTTTTTAGTGTCATCCAGAGGAAACAGTGTACCATTTGTAAAAAGGTCTCAGAAATCATCTTGACAAACATTTATCTGGTTTCTAAGAGGCCTCTCGTACCAAGCTGGAGCTGACCATAGCAAAGTGAAGTTACATATACAAATGAAGCCCTTTAAGTCTACTTTGGTACCTAAGTCATGCTGCTGTAGAGTTATTTTCTGTCATCCACAACACATCTACAATTTACACTGTTTCGCTAAGTAACAAAACTGTAGAAAATACTGTCCTTAAAACCAGGTTGTCCATTTAAAAAATTTCCTTAAAAAAATTTGTCCGATGGCACAAAAATGTTGACGTGCTGTACAGATGAGGACAGCTTTCCACCATTTATGTCCTCTTGGTCAGGGAAGAGCACCGTAATTGCCATTGCTAGACGCTTTCAAAGCAAATGAAACAATATTCAAAGAATCCTTTTACTTTGCTATGCTGTAAAAAGGTATTTCAACTATATAAAAAAACTCCAAAGGAACTGTACAAAATAAAATCATCAGGCTTAAGTCTGCTCTCTCCTGTGATAAGGCACATTTTCATACGTGTATTCCTTATGAATAGTGTCCACCAGCTTTTAGTGTTGCTGTTCTTGGGTTAAAAAAAACAAGAGCTTGTTTTCACACGTAAGCGCCCAACGCTGCGTGGAACTCTGTGAGACACTGGACGAGCTGCTGAAACTTGGGCCTCTCCTCTGGGTCCAGGGCCCAGCAACAAGCCATCACTGCAAACCTGCAGCACAGGGGTGGGGGAAGTAAAAAAAAAAAAAGAAAAAAAAAAAGACAAGTCAAATCAAATGTCAAGACAGTGTTGTGTAATTTGTGTGTAAGACAGGATGTAGTGGGAGAGAGAAGGAACAGGCAACTAAAATCTAGAGCTGGCGTCAAACTGAGGGCATTGTAATTACCGTACATTTTACCCGTTTCAATGTGCTCCACGTACAGGAGCTGCCTGTACGGCACTGATATACATGAGAAAGATACTATCATTTTTTAATCAGTGCATGCCCTTAAATATTTATTTTTCAAACTCTAATATTTTGGAAAAGGAAGCAATCACCTCAACGCCTATTGTATTTAGAAGGAAACCATGTTAAGTTATTTCACAGATCACAGGTAATTATTCCCTTATCTTTGTTGATATTTAACTTGAATCTGGGTTTTTCCAGCACAAGAGCAAAAGGGTAAAAAAGTGGGCCCAAACAATATTTTTCCAGTGTATTACAATGATTCCATGCTCTCAAATTGTGTTGCTATTAGACAGGTGGTAGCAGGTGGTACTAGTTTAAATGTGAAAACCAGGTGTGGAAGTAACTAATTACAACCACTCAAATTACTGTGATTGAGTCATATTTATTTTTTGGTAACCTCTGTATTTTTATCCAAGTCTGTAATTTTACTCTTACTTAAATATGCATTGTGTATGTCATCTTCTTAGTTTAAAAAAAAGCAAAAATAATTCACTACTACTTTTCATCTGCATTTCTGTAGCCAATAAGGCTAAACGGGCCAATGACAACCATGACTACAGACGGAGAAGAAAACATGCTGCAGCAGGTACAGGTTTGTAAAGGGTGACTGTGAGCACCAGTAGTTTTACTTGTAGTTGAGTAATTTAATCCTTTTTCTTTATTCTTGTTTGGAATCTGTACAATTTTGAGTCTGTGAAGTGTTTTTGCTCTGTGCTTGTTCAGAGACCTTTACAATATATCTAAATGTGAGGAAGTTAAACCATATATGATGGATTCAATGTCTCTGAAACTCAGAGATGAACAGATTTTTAGATATATTCCTTAAATAACAAAAGGTTGGACTCAAACGACACATCTAGCTTTGTGACAAAAGGATTTATGTTGATGGAAAAAGGAAGTGATGACTGATTCTGTGTGCAGATTGTCCAGGCCAATAATAAAATGTTACAAAGATAGAAATTCTTTATCAGAATATTACTGAAGTGAGGCAACAGACATCCGGAGGTTTTACAGGGATGTACAGCTGCGAATCGTCAGCGTAAAGGTGGAGAGAACTAGCATGCTACTAATGATATGACCAAACGGGAGCATATATAAAGAAAATAAATATGAACTTTATTTTGAACAGAGTGCCCCAGAGTTCTGTTTAAATTTGTGAACAGAGGTTGAACAATTATTGGCAATTAATACCAATAATTAATAATTTCTTAAGAAAGTTAAGGCAGTCAGGGTTCAAAATGATACTGTGCATCTTTATGGATTTTGCCAATACCACCCAAAACCCGAACGCTCTCAGATTTCCATTAATCATGCATCACATACTAATCCACCTGGGTGGTCCAGCACTGTAAAGCCCTGCTATAATCCAGCAGTGGAAAGGTGACGGCAGTATCGTTGCAACCGTGATATTGAGTAAATAGCCTGTAAATAATAATGCAGTGTTGGGAAAATGGCGCCTGTGGGCATGGGCTGCTCCTTCTTCTTGACATTTGCAGGATGTTGATAAGCTTCACATCAACCAACACTGGTAGCTGCTCAACATTTCAATTTGATTCAGCTCCCATTTTACACTGTGTGTCGGCAGCAGCAGCAGCAGCACACTTCATTTGATAAAAAGGTCTGCAATAACAAGTTTGGCTACAGCTGAACACACACACACATATTCTTCACTGCAGAGGTCTACAAACTTACATTATGTGTTTATACTGATAATAATGAAACGGGTAGGCAAGAATATAATCATGTCCTGAGAGTGACTGCAGCCTTGTCATTACGTCAAAACTAACTGTCGCCTGTAAAGGCCAACTGATAGTCATGCCAGTAATTTAAATGTAATTGTGGTAGAATAAGCTTCAGTATTGACTGCTTATTAGTAAATTTAATAAATGATAAAAACAGCATAATTTGAAGGCAGGCTAATCCACCAGTCAGTGCTTTCAGGCTATTTTGTTCAGTAAAAATTTTAGAAGAAATTGTATGTGCATACATATTAAGAATTAAGAATTAAGAAATTAATTAATTATTATTAAGAATTTTAATATATTCATTGTGTTATTTTTTTGATATTCCTTATAAGGGTATATTGCCTGCTGTTTCTCAGTGTTAAATAATCCTTCTGATCACCAAAATTTGATACCAATACCAAGTTTAGTATCATGATACACAATACCAGAATGATACCTGAGACTGAGACAATGCTGGCTCAAAACTCAATATCTAATAGATCAGATACAGAACGTCCTCGCAAAACCATGAGAAATATTTGGCGCACCAGAGCGGAGACGGGGGAAAAAAAATAGTAGACGGAGACAAAAAGAGATTAAACTGGAGGGAAAGAACAGACAGAAGTCTCCTAGAGTTCAGTTCAGTCAGAGGCTGAACTGAGCGAAAATTCACTTCACTTCAGTGTGAATACACCAATAATGACCTACAACAAGTACCACACATTGGAAAATTCTAATACTGAACCAATTTGGGTAACAAACTATCAAAAAAGCACCTAAACTTAAGTATACAAGGCAACACTGGTCTATGTTTGAATTGTGTTAATCACTTAATGAAAAAAAAAAACAATTGTATGATCTCAGTAAGGCACTTAGGTCTGGTTATGATGGCAACTAACAATTACTTTCTTCTTGATAAATCTGCTGTTTTCTCAACTAATGGATTTTCAACAGAATGTCAAAAAGTGGAAGATTTTTGTCAGAATTTCTCAGGATAGTTTGTCTTAAAACTGCTTAAACTGTCAATTTAAAATTGTTTTCTCACATCAATTAATCAGAATCAGAAAATTTTTGTGTGTGTGTGTGTGTGTGTGTGCACGCCCTGTAAATCAACGTACAGTTCATCTGGACAGTTGATTGGTTGTGCTATTCTGTACCCATCCTTCAGGTAGGCTGACATCTCAAAAGGGTCGATGTCGACATAGGGGGTCTGACCCAGAGTCATCAGTTCCCACAAGGTCACCCCGAAGGCCCACTGCGAAAACACGACAAATATTAACACTCAGACCAGGACTGAGCCGATTCATTCACAACATTTCACATGTATGATCAACACAAGTTGTTGTTTTTTAAAGTGTAATCATTGAACAGGATAAACATGACCACCATTTCTACCCAGAGTGCGGAAACCCTGTTGTGCCCATTCGAATTCAAATACAAAATGTTCCACAGGAACAATCCAAGGAAATGATGTTGATAAATTTATCTGAAATATACATAATTGCTTCAAGTATTTGTTAAGAGAGTGAAACTAAACAGTCGGGTGGCCGTTATGTTTAGGGAGACCGGGGGTTCCAGCTCCCGTGTCCCGAGGGCGAGGGCCCACCCTGCCTGTGTTGATTTACTGACCCTTCAATCTGACCTCCCAGGAAGAAACCAGGAAAAGGAACATTTCCCTATTCGTGTTACACTCATTGTTGCCAATATCTAAGGTCACTGTTAGAAACAAAGCACTTACAGTAGCTGTTTACAAGGGATGGGCGATACCAAACTTTTGAAATTTGATCTGATACCGATACTTTTTGTTACAATTTTATCAAAGACTTCTTTTCAACCAGCTAAAATTGGTTTACAACATCAAACAAAAACACAAAACACAAATTTCTTTGGTCATTTTGATAATAATTTTGTTCAGTTGTAGGACACAACATTGGTTAGTGTGAAAGCATTTCTCCAAAGTCACATTTCAGTAGTAGGTGAAATGAGGTCTATACAAAGATGTCATGTCAATGCATGTAATCTAAGGAAACTGTACTCGTAAAATCGATCCAACAATCCCTAGTGTTGATCCCAAACTTGGTATTTGGAATTCCGGGAGCCATACTAATCCTTGTCTAATATCAAGTAACCTGATAGTGACTTGTGAGCAGAGTACAACATATGATCCCTGACAGCGGAAAGTTTCTGTTGTGTTAGCATGTCATAACCTTCAATGGGGTGACACCAGGCCTTTAAAGGAAGTGAAGGGAGTGATTGAGAACACGGAGCACAGTGATGGGGGGGGGTAAACAGTAAACCCCCCTGTGTCTGCATCAGTACCCATGCCACTGCCAACATTCGCTACAAGGCTAATAGTCACTTTGTCATCCTGTCTAGCTTGGTATCCAGTGTGCGTAACCACTGGCACAAGGGTATAGAGTAATTATATGTAACAGTGGCATGTCTGATGCCCTGACGATGCTGTACAGCTCCAAGAATTTGTCTGGCTATCCCCTGAAGCTCAGTTTCGCTGGTAATGCCAGGCCTGTTAACTGTACGTGTAAGGGAGGAGGAGGGGGGTGATTGCCATGGAGTGGTGTGACCATAAGAGGAATGTGGAGAGGTGTGGGCATGTCTGACTGGTGTCTCTAAGGATCTGTTAAGCTTCCTGACTGTCTCCACCGTGCCTGCTCTGCTATCCTGAGAGAGGAAAGAGGGACACACTCCTCCCTTTCCTCCGACACCTTGACCAGGCGTCTAAGAATGGCTCGGATACGAGTGGTGCCATTTCCCACATCACCTTCTCTGTATCATCTTCCCTGATTTCTTTTTGTCTTAGCAAATCCTTAAGAAACAGGGAAGGTTAATAACAGGGTTGAATGGTTAAGCTGCATGAAGTAAACCATATATGTGGGACTGCAGTTCTTACCACGTCACTCGCACTAGAGAAGTCATTGTTGAGCAAGCTCTCCAGGGCCATCCAGCGGACGGGACGGTTCTCATTATCCCCCAGACAGTGGTAATCCATGGGAAATAGGTCTCGGGCAAGGGCATTATCTGTGATCTTTACCTGCATGTTGTCGTCAATGCTGACAGAGAGAGAGGGAGGGGGCAAGAGAGAAAAAGTCTGTGTCTTTATTTTTGCAAATTAAATTCCAAACCAAATCACCTGAAAGCTACAGGGGAGACGTGAAGACCAATAACGGGCGCTTTCAGGCGGGTCAGGGACACTTACACACAGTTCCTGGCGGCGAGGTCTTTGTGTATGACCTCCCTGCGAGACAGGTAGCTCATTCCACATGCAATCTGGATGGCCATATAAACTAAGTCTTGTTGAGAGATCGCCTGTGAGGAAATGAGGGAGAGAGAGAGAGACAATGTGTAGTTTAGAAGCAGAGACAGGAAAAACACAAAAAGGGAGGCAGTGGGGACAGGAGACTTTACTGTGTTGAAATGGGTCTTCTGTGTCAAATTGTTCCTATTTCCTTTGACTATACCATGGGTCAAAGATGGGAGTTGCATTCACACAGACTATTTCAGTCTTTAAATTCAAGCACAAGGCTAGTCAACTAAAAAACAAACTAACACCAGTGCCTGGGAAAATTATTTATTATTATGTTATCCAAATGTCATGAATTCTGGGAAAAAACCTAAAGGTTGATGTTTTTTGTCTTTTAGTGAAATATCACAACTATATGATGGATTGCCATGCAACAAATAGCGCCTCGTGCCAAGAATATGAATCCTTAAGACGGCTGTGACCCGACTTTTCCTCTAGAGCCACTCTGAGGTTCACCATTTGTAGTTTTGAGTGAAGTGTCTCAACAACTGTTGGATGGGACGCCCATAACAGTTTCTCATGTTCCCCTCAGGATGAACTTAAATAATTTGGTGACCCCTGAACTTTTCATCTAGCGCAATCATCAGCTATTTTCTCTGTGTTCAGTGCTAATCAGCATGCAAGCAAGAGGTTCATGCACGCAATGTTAGCATAAGCTAAACTGCTGAACCTTTTTTTGTGTGCTTCACACTAAAGTAAGATGGTAAACATTATACCTTTACAACTGTCATCTCCAAGAGGAAAAATATGTAGCTTTGATTTTGTGCTGAACTGTCTTTTAACCTCAGCATGTAAGCTTTGTCACTGCGAACGTGGCTGTAGACTCTGAAGCTTCGTTCCAAATGGCATTCTTTTTCTTTTTACTTTCAATACTGCAGCTGTCCTTACGAAGTACGTACTGTTGCATGCAGTATGCACACTACTTTGTCATAACAACTCCTGTTCACACCTCTGCTAGCAGTCCGTAGTGCGAAATCGATGATTGATTGATTTTATGTCGCAAAAAAAAAAAAAAAAAAAAACACACAATGTGGAATGCCGCTAATGAGCTGTCATCTATTTGTGCTCTCTTGGCAGGTCAGCTGATGTCATGTATCTTCTGCTGCTCAAATGATTGTGAGTCACAATAGCCAGAAAAGAATGCTGCCTTGCAAATTGCAAAATGTGACAGGATACAATAGGTCAGTCATTTCCAAAGACTGGGTCGGGACCCAAAGGTGGATCACAGGAGATTTTGTTTGGGTCCCCAAATAAATAAAATACCATGGAGGAAATTCTGCAACTTTAAGATTCATATCAGCAGTATAATTCATAAAGCATTTAAAATGCATATATTGTTTTACTGATGAGAGGAAAAAACAAGAGCCTGTTAATTCTGTCTAAAAAACAATGAGATGGCCTGTTAACTCCTGAACACCTGAATGCATTTATTTCTCATTTACAAAGTTTTAACGTGTAAATGTTTTCAATAAAGCATCATAATAATATAAGGTAATGCAGAAAGCAGTTAAAAATGGCCAGCAACGTTAATTCATGCACAAATTAAATTATTGTGATTTGGGTTGTGATGGTTTGTCATTTTAAAATATGGGTCCCCAGAAAAAAAAGTTTCTGAAACACTGCACTGGACATCGCCATATTTTTGGCTTACTGCATTTGCCTGTACTATGAACTGGTGTATTAAATAGTCTGGTAGTATGGGTACTGGAACACACTCTTATTCTTTATCCACTGTTCAAAAGCCAAATTAGCACTATTACATTGTCAACATTACACCAGAGGGAAAACAATCTGAATCACATGACTCAGAAAGTCCCTAACTCAAAGGTTTTAGCCAGAGGCTGACATTAAAGAAAGTTGTTTGTTTTGTGCTTGGAGCTCCTGAAGGGCTTGTAGACAATAGCTTGGCCAGCAGGTGTGTCTCAGAAAAGCCTGACCCTGTGCAGAGAAAAAACTCCAACTGGTAACAAAGTGAGGCAGCTCCTACAATGTATATAAACATCCTGTATAGACAACCTGTATAGACAACCTTGGCTCCTGAATTAGCAGTACTATATATTCATGCTATACTCAACCATTTTTGTATCCGATCCAGTCAGCTGCACAACCCCTGGTTCAGACACACGTAGCGGAAATGTCTGGGCTGTTTAATCTTATCTGACATTGGACAGGGTGATACAACCTAAATGAATTAATTAGACCCACAACACAGGAAAACAAAGTTTGGCAACCAGTGGAGGGAGATAAGAACATTTTAAGTCAACAACTCACACAAAACTGAGATGTGCGTAGCTGGTACTAGACAGCTCAGTCAGGAAAAATGAAAACTGTGGAAAAGGTCAACACTCAACACTTATTTTTTTTAACACAGTTCTACCTTCCAAACCAGATGTTCACCTTCAGAATGAATGCCACACTGCAGTATTGTGCTTTCCCAGGAGCTTTATGTTCTCTGTAGTGAAACTTTTCTGATTTATAGCTTGATGTTTATTGCAACACCACAACTTAATGACTATGTCTTTGTCTCGTACAACCGTCAGAACTACATAATGAGATCACTGAGACCGAAGGTGCTGATGTGTTAGCTGAAACTTTACAAAGCGGTTTTGATTAATGCAAATGGGTGGCAAGCTTCATCTTGTGATTGCTACATCTGTATTTTGGGGCTGATTGATTGGTTGGATCTGTGCTGTGGCTCTGCCAAAACACATCAAAGACTCCCTGGGGTTAACCTGTACAAAAGCCTGATTGTCTTTACATAGGAATAAAAATCTCTGCCTCAAGCACCGGCTTCATGACTATATCAACAGTCATTCTAATAACAGTGTAAACAGTAGTTACTGGAAGGTGTTGATTGCTTAAAACGCATAAAAACTTCTTTCAGACTTGACTCTCGGATTGAATCTGACTTTTCTTCCAATTCAGGGGATTTATTTTAATATCTTAATAAACGTCTCAACCCAATGCCATACATGACTTGCATTGAGGCATTTATCGTAATGGTTTAACAAATGACTGTTTTTAGCTCCACCAAATGTATGCGGAGTCTCACCTGTGGGTTGTTAGCCTCAGCTAGCTTGCACTGCCGCAGGAATAGCTTGAGATTCCCCCAGGCCATGAAAGGCAACAGCACCATGGGCTTCTCTCCGTCCTCCGTACACACATGACTTATGGGCAACAGATTTCTGAATGTGGAGAGAAAAAACAGCTGAGGAACAAGGACATTGTATAAGAGCATCTATACTGTTAAAGAGATAGCTCTGGTTTTTTGAAGTGGGGTTATATAAGGTAGATAGTCAGTGTATCATCTACAATGGATGGTGGTCGACATGCCCCAAGATTGGAGGAGCAGAGAGGGGCAACGGCAGGGAAGCTAAACAACAGCTACCTAAAAAAAAATAAATAAATCAATATTAGTTTAAGTATATGCTATATTTATAAGAGTTTCACCATTTAATCTTGCCGTCAGCTTTTATATGAGCCAAATATAGCTCTCTCCTGCTCAGCCAGACTACTCTGGCAAAAACAGTAATATTACCTTGCACAACACGAGAGGTGCTGGTCTACTGCTGCCTTGAGATCAGTTCGTTAGTTTGTCTCATTGTGCGACTGTGGTGATTGCAAACTAACCTTTAAAGTACCACAATAACACAAACAAACTAACCAATCAAAGCAGTGGTAGACCAGCAACTCCCAAGTTCTGCAATGTAAAATTGCTGCTTTTGTTAATGGAGTCTGGTTGCTTTGGAAAAAGAGATATTTGGCTTACATAACAGTGGTTTCCAGTTGTAAAAGGTTGTCTAACACCAAAGTAAAGCTGTGAAAATATTCTAAAAATAGCGGCTTAAATAAGTTCTGCGTGTAAGTTCTGTGTAAAAGTTTCCTAGATGTCAAGGGGGTTCCTGGAATATGAAAGTACACGTCAGCAGCAGTCATCCAAACCATTACAAAATAATGGAGGAGGAAATCTAATCAGCCTGATGACCTCAGCGATAAGAAAGAGGAAGGAGTGGAACAACATGACGACAATCTTTTCTACATAAAGACAGTGCAGCGAAGGTTCAAACCTTCTCATAAATTTGGGGCAAAATTATGAGAAGCCACAGACTTGACTGCAATTTGTATTTGCATTTATGTCAGAAAATATGTTTTGTTCCCTTTACGGTCTTTGTGTCAGTGTCTGCTCTTTGTGTAAAAATGTGGTGTTCTTTCGACAGCCTTTTAAAAGAAGACCACAGGAACTGCTCTGATGGAATACAGTGTTGGTTAGGAGTAAACCAGAATTTTTACTGCCATGTTGAATACCGAAACTGTTGCAGAAGTGGACAGCAATGATGATGAAGAAACCAACATATGTCTATGACCATGGTAGAGGTTAATAATGTGATTAATATTTGCGAATGTGACAGTGGCCTAGTGGTCTAAGATATATATCACACTGGGGTTATGTGGTATTTTGGCTTAGTTTTTACTTCTTTTTAAATTTTATTATGCTTTTTGTGAAACGAATGGAAATTGTGTTTGCTTCCACTCACCTATGATGAAGTCCACGAAGTTTGCAACTTTCAGTCAACATCATGGTCACCTGCACCTCAGAGGCATGATCTGAACACATCAGACATAAGAGAAAATAGAGCAATCTGGCAGAACTAGAGTGGGCTGTGCAGTAAAAAGGTTGAAAAGCTGAAGATATAATTTATGTACTCTAGGACCCCATGTAGTATTTGATTTTTTATTGGTTTCCCTGCACAGATTCCTCTGCCAACAGTCATTTGTAGTGGGAAACTTCAGAGGAAAACCCGACTTGTGCCAAACTCACTGAGGTCCGGTTTTTAATCTGTGTGTGCAGCTTTGCCATCGTCTGGTACTTATGGAAAGCGGTATTGTTCCCTTCCCAAAAGGCACATGAGGAGGAAGTAAAGAGTTTAACAACGCCAAGACTGGCATGAGGTTATTGTTCGCTGAGTGGTATCCACCCCTCCCTGAGTAAACATGAGAGAATGGAGAGGTCAGAAGGCAACTGGCAGAGAAAGCTGACACATGCCGCTAACAAAGAACCTGACAGTCCTGCATAAAGGAGTCCTTTCACTGGCATGCAAACCTGTAGTATGAGTAAGACGTATAATTCATTAAGTGTCAACTTGTGTGCCTGTTTACGGGATGGGAAACCATGTACAGCCATCCGCTGAAGCAATTAGAGAAGCGCCTATTATTTCTGATAGAGAGTGTGTAGTTTACAACAAGGCGCAGGACTCATCACCAGGGCTTGCTAAGAAAAATGCAAAAATAGTGCACAGTCACTGAACTGTTCAGCTGCGTTTCAGTCCAGCAACGATCATCATTCATCTTGCATCTTTGGCATTACAATCATGTTTCAGCCCAATGACGTTCACTGAGCATTGCAGTGTTCGCTTTCCCAACCAACCCATTTCTTAGTTTTTCCCATCGCTCATATTAACGTGCAACTGACTGTGGGTTTTCTTACAACACACTTGGCTTGACAATATTTTTTATTTCTTTGACAGATGCGTTCAACTGTGCATTATTTGCCAAGATGGAGCGTGTACCTTTTACCGTCTTCACAAAGACCTGCTTTTCCTTACTGGGGTCCTTTTCATCCAGCAGCACACCATGGAAGATGCGGCCAAACGTGCCTGTCAAAGACAAACCACAGATTTTTTTATTTGCGGAAAAGGGCAGGAGAGACACAGCCAGAGGCATCACATACAAAGCTCCAAATGTCACCCCACTCAGAGGCTGCCATGCCTGGCTGATCTGCAGACAGAGATGGACAGGCTTCAGCTTAAAATGCTTTGTTTCTTAATGGGATTAGGCAGTTTTGGCTCCTGTCTCGCTGACAAGAGCCAAAACGAGAGAGATTCACTGGAGCTCAGAGGACTTTTCATCACTGAGTACGATTCAGAAGTGCGTACGCCGAGGAAAAGCTAAGTGAACATGTTCATCATCTCCTTTGTCTAAACTGACAACCGCATTGCTCCAGGACTTGACTGAGGTAAAATGCCATTTAAGAAGATAAACCATCAACATAAACTTCGAAAGAAATCTGAGCCCTAAGGCTAATGACGCCTTGTGTTTCGACAGGAGAGGAGATGAGGCATAACAACAGGGTAAGTGTGCAACTTGTCTCCCTCCCGCCCCTACCTTCTCCATCGAGCCTGTCTGGACCTGCTGGCTCCTGAAAACAAACCCCAACTCAGAGTTCAACTGCCTCTGAGACATGGCCTTGTATGTCTTGTATTTGTTGCCTTTAAGTCTCAAGGGTTTAATATATATTTTGCCTTTGGTGTCATTTTTGTTTGCAGGATCTGATGTATGTGTGGATCTGTCCTGACTGCACTGGCAAGTCTGGAAGTCAGATAAAAACAGATATGTGCCAGTGTGTTTATTGCAGATGGCTGTGGAGTAGAACATTAATCGGACCTAAAATGTTGAGCCCGAAAAGGCCCAAGCCTTGACAAAATTCTGTGCGAACCTGCCCCTCATTAGCATATTTCAGCCGAAACTCGACATTTTTCTTAACGAACTTCTCTCAACGTACCAAACAGTAGGAGTTGGCAGTGACAGGGACAATATATGGGGGAATTTGAATTGGCAACAGCAAGAAAAGAAAAAAAAACTAATACTACTACTGATAATAATATAATAATAATATAATAATAATAATATAATATAATAATACAGCCCACACCCGACGTAAGCCAGTTGAACATGTGAGAAATATGCCCCAACCTGTCCCATCGGGTCCCATCTGCTTCGGGCACAGATCTGCAGCTCTATTGTGGAGTATCCTGGTAATATAGTTACAGTACTTTGAACCTTGTACCTACTTTACTTTACCCTAGTATCAATATTTGCATCAAGATGACATCTTTGATAAAAAAATAAGATTAAAAAAAAAAGTCAACAGATTGCATAAGACAAAGTAACATAATGAGGTCTCTAGAGCAGGGTTACAGGCATCATAAAGCCTCAACAACTGCCCATTTAAAGACACCACACCCTTACAAAGTACAACGAGTCACTTAAACCTTCATAAGCTAGTCACATCCATAGCAAGTAAGATAAAAAATAAATAAATAAATAAATCAGAGGCCATGCTGAGGTTGTGTTTGACACTGGAATCAGATATTTCTTGATAGATGTGTAAATATCTTAAACAAGCAAATATACTCAAAAAGAGCAGATGTTTACAGCTTAGGGCTTCAAGTCAACACTTGCAGCTCTGTGAGGCTGTACTAACGCTCACAGTGACAATGTTAAGATGTTGATGTTTAGCTTGTTTACCATCTCTGTTTTTTCATTCATTGTTTTTTCATTTGCACTAATTTCAACTATTCAAACACTAATAACTGTAATTAAGTCTTTTTTTGGTTACTTGTACTTTTTGTAGTTGCACTTGCTGTATTTTTTCCAAGTCTGTAATTTGTACTCGCATTTAAGTTTGCATTACACTACTGTATGTACTCTACTTAGCTACTTTAAAAATCACAGTACAAGTTGAAGTAATATCCAAATCTTCCATGTGCATTTGTGTAGCCAATAAGGCTAAATAAGCCAATGAAAACAACATGAAACACTGCCACAGGCATGGGTTTGGAGAAGCGATGGTGACCACTGACTAAGTAATTTAGACTGAGATTTGGAGAAACAGAAACCCCTTTCAATTGAAAACCTGCTACTGATAATGCATTAATCACCAACAGTTAAAAAGTAACTATCACTCTGAGTAGTTACTGAGAAGAATACTTTGGACTTAACACCAGTAGTTTTACTTGTATTTGAGTAATATTTCACTAATGTAACGGAAGTGGTTCTTGAGTCCAGATTTTCAGTAGTCTTTTCATTGCCAAAGTAAAATGTTTGACCTTCTGGTGGCACTAGATGGGGTCTGTACAAAATATCATGGCTATCAATGCAGTAGTTGTTGAGATATTTTAGTCTGGACCATAGTGGTGGACTGATGAATCAACATTGCCATCTCCAGAGTCATGTCGTTAGCAAAGACATTTCTTTGAAATTGAGGTGTTCAGTTACAGCTTTTGTTCTGTAAACAGTAGCATGTTGAAGTGGGCTGAAAAATAATTTGAAGAGACGGCACAATGAACATAAACCATCTGAGGGCCTTCCAGTGGCATTTAAAAACAGAACACCCATACTTTTCTCTTCCATTGTGTTGTAGACACCCTTGGGTAACTATTACATCATTCACACAGCCAAACTAAACCCCAGTGTGGGCAAATCTCCAGAAAGTGAAGTACAGTCTTGTTTAGTTCCATCCCTCCATGACGACGCTGAATCGTCTCCAAAAGCATCTAAAATGAGAATTGATTGAGCCAAACTGAGGCCAAAATAGTTGTGTTTATCTCTGATACAAAGCCAAGGAAAGAGATTTAGGAACTTCACTTTCTAGGGCTTTCTGTCAATATGTAATATGCCTCGGCAAGAACAAACTTTTGCTATTTTAGGTTCACTGACACTGATTTGATGAGGCATGCTCATACAGTGCAGGAAAACAAGCAGCATTCATGTTCATAGCTCACGACTCTTTTTTATATAACAGACACGCAAATACATAAGGATAATTGTTTGAACAAATCATTTAACTACTGAAAATAATGCGAAATCAAATGTTTGTCCTGGAGTCTATATACATCAGGTCAGATTCCACACAAGAGATGTTTCGCCTTAGATTTTATGGAGGAAATTCTCCAATTTTTAGATTTATATCTGCAGTACACATTTAATAAAGCACTTAGAATGTGTATATTGTTTTATTGATGAGAGAAAAAAAAATGGTTAATTTCACCTAAATGCACTTATTTTGTCTAATTTATGAAGTAGGCTAAAATGTACTTTATTGTTTTCCTGATGAGAGAAAATAAAAACAGTGAGATGGCCTGTTAACACATCCTCAATACATTTATTTCTCATTTATAAAGTATTTACCATGTATGTTTTAATAACATTCGTCAAGATAATCAGGTGATGTGGAAACGGCAGTAAAAATGGAAAAACACTTTTTTAATATAGTTTATTGAAAGAATGAACAAAATGATCATAGGCTTAATCGTAGTGGCCCACTGGCTATTCTTGTCTTAAGTTTATAGCAGCATTGGGTATTGGAAATTCATCACTTGGAGCCACACTCAAGGCCGTAGTGAAATACACACACCTGTGACTGCATTACATCAGTATTACTGCACAAAATCATTTTTGAAAGGTTGAAAAGGTAAATTTTGATTTAACAGGTGGACGTAACGTGGATGAGTGGCAGAAGGAAACGAACAGGAGAGAGGAAGAAGACAAGACAAGAAAGTAGACACGAGGAAATTAATAACAGAAAAACTGAAGAGCCGAAGAGTCAAGATACCAAACCAGAACTGTTTAACAGACTGGACCGGTCGCTGTTTGCACACCTGGTGTGCCAAGAAAGATATGGCTATTGATTTTAAAACAGTCACTGAACTTGAGCTAAACCAGGCTATCCATCAGTTTTCTGCCACATTGAAAAGTGGGAAAGGTGAAACCTTTCAGCAGTTTGTTGGCCTATGTGAAGGATTTAACCGCTAAGTCAATGATCCACTCGGTGAAAGAAACAAAAGAGAACCAACGGGATCTTCTTAGATCTTCTTAGACTGTCAGGAAGCCTTTGTACCACTGTTGATTTCTATACAAGACATAAATAATCTTTAGATTGATGTGTTTATATATAAATACACGTTCTTGTCACTGCATATCATGTTGCCACATCATATTTTCATGATCTCTTTAATCTTTATTGATTTTTCTATGATAACTGTCAGCCAATAAATATTTTATTGCTCTGTTCTATTTGTGTGCACCTCTCATGTGGTTGTATTTTTGAGGACTGTTTTCTAAATAACTTTTTTTATGCTCATGTGCATGGAAATAAAGAAAAGCATCAAATATTCCCATAGCATATGTTGGAGTGAGTTGTTTTATAAAAATGTTGTTTTCACAAACATTTAAGTTTGATCTTCAAAGAATTATTTAGGATATTCCTCAGACTCTCTGAATTTGTGCTCCACATTTTTCAGAGAAACTCTTGAGATAATGTTCACACCTTTCTGAAGAGTGGAAAAGTTATTTGAGAGCTCCTTTGGGAGAAAGAAAGAGTAAAAGAAAGAGGAAAGAGGGAGCAAGAGAGACAAGTACCTTCTTGCAAGACATCTCTCAGTGTGACTCTCTCCCTTGAGATGGCAATGTCTTTCACTTTAGCTTTGGCCTCCATTAAAGTAACACTCCTCAAGTCATTCTTCTCTATGCGGAGAGACGGGTAACCTGTGAAAACACAACTCGCATTAGGCACACGTGATCCAAATGTAAACAGAACACTTTCAGAGAGATTGACGGGTCTTTTAACTCTGATTAACACCAGAAAACAACCTGGGGGACTTCTGCTTTGCATCACTTTTGACCAAGCCACAGGAAAGTTCCCTCTAAAGTTCCCTCCCTCCCTCACTTACAATCCTTATTGAATTCTACTTAATTCCAGCACTTACTAGAAACATAGTCAGCAAGACATATACAGCACTCTGCACATGTTGCATCAAAGCAACTTCATGCAAAGTCCTGTATTACAGCACTTCCATTACATAACCTCTCCACATACTCACTGTCATGAGCTGCAGGCTAACTGAGGTACGATTGAGTTTGGATACAAAAACACACATACACACACAAAGTTCTCCACAGTGTGTGCACACAGATGAATAAACAGTATAAACACGACCCCTTTATATCAACACACTCCATGTGTACACAACATGTCAGTGATGAGAGATAACACATTCTAACCTCCTGTTTCTGCTGCTCACCGCTACTCAGGAGGAACAGCCACGCTCAACAGCTGCTTAGACAGACTGCAGATAAACCAGTGGATGAATAGCGGCTATGGAAAAGTCACTGACAAACAACCTCAGGCAATGTCAATCTACCTGCAGCAGACAACAGCTTCTTCTTGTTCTTTTGAGCTA
Organism: Lutjanus argentimaculatus; assembly: GCA_034769285.1. Classification (NCBI taxonomy): domain Eukaryota; kingdom Metazoa; phylum Chordata; class Actinopteri; order Lutjaniformes; family Lutjanidae; genus Lutjanus; species Lutjanus argentimaculatus. Next base: position 9,144,891 of record JAWZSL010000033.1, on the reverse strand, counting down.
CTTCTGACAGTTTGCATAGAGTTGTGAGCTTAATATATGAGAATGAGGCAGAGGGGTCAAGCTGAAGCTTTAATGTTAAATCCCATCAGAGTTCAAAGATGCAGAAATTGCAACAAAAGTTACGTGGTGCTTTGATGAAAGGTTTAAATCTCTGCTGTTGCATGTAAACTGTGTAGTCAGCAGCAACAGTATAGGTCAATGCTGCCCCCAAGAGGTCAAACTAAGAAAGACATTCATTTTCAACTGAATGAAAATGAATACAGTAATTAAAATACTAAGATACGGCAGATGAAAAATTAAATGGCAAATGGCAATGACAAGAGCCACTGCACTCATGTTAACTATGTGACAATACAGTGAACAAAGCACCTTTAGCAGCAGTTTGCAGTGGGAAAACTAGTGCTTTTTCCCTAAACCATACTACATAATACATGTGTACACTGCGGGCTACATACTAGGTTTGACAATGTACTGTACTGTTCCACCAGTTAGAAAATAATAGTCAAAATACTTCACCATTTTAGGCAATGTCACAACCCTTGTGACATCAGACATCACTAACACCATAACCTTGGAATGCCAGCAATTAAAGCATTTTTCATTTGTTTTTCCAAAAATCTTGTTATTTTCTGTTCCTGGTGTTGCTGGGGGTGTTTCACGACAATCCAAATCTTGTTTTAATTTTTTGTTGTCCAGCAGTGAGCAGTTCCCCCATTCCCTTATGCACTGCATTGTGGTAAAGTAGTGTCCATCACACTCAAAAATCTATCTATTTCTTTTTGTCTACATACAACGGAAGATTAAGACCAGGTGCAAGGGGAAAAATAATGAGGGGAAGTATTTTCGTAATTTGCATTTCGAGAATAAAGTCAAAATGTCAAGAATTCAAAGATATCAAAAGGTTGACTAGAAATTAGGAAAAATTAAAGTCCGTGTCAGTGCTGAACATATGACAAAATAAATCAGACAGACATTATCCTCAACATTTCAACTTTTTTCCCCTCAATATTTCAACTTTATTCTTTATTGTTATTTAAATAAATATCCTCCTCTGATTCATTTTTTCTTATGCTTAGCACTAATACTGAAAGGTCAACTTTATTCTCAAAATGCAAAATTAAAACAACATTCCCTCTTATGCCTTGCTCTAATACCCCCGTAGCTTACTGATCAAAGTATACTTCATCTTGTCATTTTCCAGTGTTTTCAGTGTCCTGGCTTTTCATTGGTGGCTCATGCACACCTCACAATTCAAAAAGATGCAGGGGTTGTTTGGTGCTGAACATATATGTTGGTGTTGTTAGAAAATTTTGTATTTTGAGTTAAATCTTCAATTTGAGTCAGACAAAACACTGGCAGTCACTCCCAAAAGCTGTTTTCTTCATAGTAAGAAATACCCATATGTGAAATTAAACACATCTGAAAGACACAGCAAACAGTCGTGTTGAGGAATTGCTGCAAAGAGGTATTTTCATTATCTATTCATTCATAAATTTCTATAATGTTTCATCAAATAAGTCTATAAAATGTCAAAAATAGTAAAGAATACCTGTGAAACATCTTTATGCGACTTGTTTTGTCTGACTAACAATCCAAAAAGCAACATTATTAAATTTGGAAGGATATAAAACAGTGAAAAGCAGCAAGTTCGGACAGTCTGGCGGCTGAAACCAGAGAATGTAAACTAATTTCCTTTAAAAATGACTCAAACACACCCACAAACATCACAACTGTTGATAATTTTCTGTGGATTGCCTTATCAACTAATAAAATGTTGTTTCAGGACTAATTTCTGAGTTTACAAATGCCTAAATAAGTATCTGTGTAACTTTTAACACACACACGCCAAGTTCCCCTACAAAGGTGACAGAAAATGTTAGTATAGAGCAGGTGAGATGCATGAATCAGGATTTTGCGGCTTGAACCAGCCACCAAGAGGAAGGGAAGACTTTTCATAACTGAACTTCTATAAGGATGAACTTTTACACAATTGCTCTCAATGCTCTAACTAGAAGCAGGACATGAAGGTATAGAAATGCAACCCTTGACAATATTCATCTAGCCAGAGTCCTGAACTTTGTGTAACAAGTGGACAGTTCAGTCTGACATCAGGTTAGCATTTACACAAACAGCGTAAAGTTCAGATAACTATGGACAAAACATGGTTTAAGTGTTAATGTTCATATAAAGACTGAACAGTGTTTTAGTTTTTCCAGTCTGAAGTCGTCTCTGGAGCTTCACTGGAACTTACTTTTGGTTTCATGAGGGGGAACACCAGGGTTTTGGAAGGAGGAGGCAGCAAGCTGGAGTATGGGTGCAGAACCAGGTTGATTGTCTGGTGACAAGAGGACAGGGGGCGGGGAGTGGAGGGTGGAGGGTGGGAGACAGTGAGAAAGAAGTGATTTAATGGATAGCTCACTCAAATTACAACATGACCTGAACGAATAAATACACAAAACATCAATCCAACCAGGCATGCTTGCAAGTTGGGTAAATCTGCCCATTAAGAGTTGGATAAATCAGTGCATGGTGGGCAAATAAACACAATCAGCAAAGCATAAGACATAAGGAAAAGGCAAGTGGGTCAAACAAAACACACAGGAGGTGAGATATGGGTTGCATCCACAAGAGGGCAATGGAAGATCAGACAGTGACAAAATGTCAGGATGGAAAAACAGCTGGGGTGCTTTTCCAGTGGTTTCCAACATGAACCACAGAGATCAATGTTTCAGTGAGATCAAGATTAATGTCATCATTACTTCATGAGGCGGTTACAGTCAAAGGTTTGATTCTCTCCACAGATATATCAACTCGTATGTAGAGGAAAATAACCCATGAACTTCAGTGACAACTGACTGTCCAAGTAAGGCTTGTGGATTACCTTGGATGGGATGCTTTGACATGAATATTACAAAAACATGTTTAATTTGTTAAAACAGGCCGTGCCATTCATCATGTAATCAGAAAACTTTCAAAGGGTCTGGGTAAAATCTTGTGACAATCATAGGAAGATGGATCTCTTGTGAAAATGGTTCCTCTTTTTTTTAAAGTTGCAGGACATTAAAGGTGCATTAATAATAATAATAATAACAATAATGATTAAAAACAGAAAAGTGCCTTACTGTACCATTATTTACATTAACTTTTAATAATTCTTTCTCTTTGTAAATTAATTTTCATGCAGTAGGTGTACAAGGATTGCTCATTACAGTATTTCAGTTCAGTAGCAGTTGTCCGGCAACCTCCAGAGACACTGCTCGTTGCCAAGAAATAAACTGGCTCATTAAACAGCAAATGCATGTTTTTACACTTTGGTTTTTGCATGGACAAAACAAACAAGATATAACTTGTTATTTAGTGATCTTTTGAGGTGCTTGTAGGCAGATTTTGTTCCCATTGAACATAGCAAGGTGCTGTTTCTAGTCTTTCTGCTTAGCTAAGTGAACCTGCTGCTGGCTGGATATGTGGGTGGTCTCAATCTTCACATGTAATCCTCAAAAAAACAAATATACGTATAGTGTATAACTGGTTTACAACATGCAATAGGTACAGGTTGTATTACGTTCAAATACATGAAAAGATTGAATAGACTGTGAGATGAGACAAATAAAAGAGCATTCTTACTACTAAAACGATATTTGTCAAAACTAGGGCTGCAAATAATAGTTATTTTCAATGTTGATTAATCTGTCCATTATGATCACGTTTAAGTTGTTTGGCCCATGATAATGGTGAAAAATGTCAGCTTTTCTCAATGTCCTCAAATGTCTTGTTTTGTCCCCAAACCAAGATTATTCAGTTTACTGTAAAAAAATCAACTATTATATTTAAGAAGCTGGAATCAGAGAATTTTGACTTTTTTCCTTAAAAAAAAATCACTCTAACTGATCAATCAGTTATCAAAATAGTTAGTGATTACTTTAATAGTTAACAACTAATTGATTAATCCTTGCAGCTCTAGTATAAATGTCACATCTCAGATGAAATCTAGGGGTGTCGTGGTAACCATGGTGATGCTTTTAATATGGAAACCCTGGATCTCATTATGTGGCTTTATTACTTTCACTTTAATTAAAAAGGACAAATTGACATGACAAACAGAAATTGCTCAGTGAAATTTTTATACTGCAAAGCCAGCTTATTTTCATTAATACAATACCCATAACAACAAAAGGGTGGTAGTCATGACAACAAGGGCTGGGTGAGTAATCATACTGCTACTCAGTAACAACTAACAAAGAAGTCAAGTCAAGGAAATGTGTTGGAGCCAGTATAGTATTTAGACTTAGCACTAACATGTTGTTAGTATGTGCGCATGTGTATGTTTCCCACCCTGTTCTATATTTACACCAATTAAGAGTAGATCAGATCCTGCCAGTTCAAATATAAAAGACTGCTTGTACTTGTCTAAGTGTTGAACAGCTCGCCTGATGCACAGCACACACTGAGCACATTTACACATTGCTCAGACAGTAATGGGTCACAAGGGACAAAAAGAAAGGGAACATCACTGCAGGAACTCTGTTCTTCATCATGATCTTATGATACTTGTTAAGCTAATTAGGTCATTCACGGTCAATTATTGCATTTGGAAAAGCATGCACATTTGCAGATGCCAGTGTGAGAATAGAAAACAACAACTATAGCCAGCTGAATCAGACTGAATGTACTTGAACACTTCTAGGTGACATTTTGTTAATGTGGAACATGAACTGAGGTTGCATCTTGTTACCGATTGCCTTTGGGTAAGTAAAATCTCTTACTGGTGACAGGAGCTGCGTTGTTTGGAGTGTCAGCCCTCAGGTACTGTGTGGTCTGGGTGGATGGCTGAGAAAGGCCCTGCGAGCTTCCACTGTCACTCACACTGAAAGACACAGAGAGGAAGAACATGGAGTCGCAATCCAGGGAAATCAGATGGTAAATCTATTACTTCAGTTCTTGTGTTAAGTCCTCATACGTTCTTAGTGACTACTAGCCACTTTCAAACTGGTGAGTTACTCTATCAGGTTGCACCAGTAGAACTGAATATCTAACCAATTGAAGATCTTGGTAATATGTCAGTCTGTTGCCTGTAAACATGTGTAGCACTGACCAATCAAAACCAGTCAACTACAGTATGTAAACAGCAAGTCTCTGTAGCATGGTGAGCTGCATCCCAACTCCCCAACTGTTTTTATTTTAATCAATATAAAATGTAATTGGAAAATTATTAAAATGCATTTCAATCAAAAGTCAGTTCAGATACGATGGCCATATTCCATTTAACCTTTTACAATCTAAATAAATCATATTGTATTGACAAGCTAGGTTTGTTAGTTGGTTTAGTGAGCTGTGCAACAGTTACACATGGTGCATCACAGGGGTAAGTATTAAAGAACAACTAATCTCTGGCAGTGTGTCTGGTGCAACACATTTTGTTTTAATTATGTGTATACTCCACTTACTTATGTCATAACTAGGCCACGTTTGATCTTACAAACAGCTGGTACAGCCAGCTACTCTTCTCCAACAAAAGTCTAAACTTCACAGCAATGTACCTTAAAAATACTAGGGCTGAAAATAATTTTGCTGTTGCCTAATCAGATGGTTACTGTCTAATTAATCAAATAATTGCTTAGTCCATAAAATGACAGAAAAGAGCAAAGAATGTCAGTCAAGGTTCTTCAGATGCCTTTTTTTCCCTCTGACCAATGGTCTAAAACCCAAAGATATTCAGTTTACTATAATAAAAGACAATAAATAAATAAATAAAATAAATAAATAAATAAATAAATTTCTGAGAAGTTGAAGCAATGAATTTGGGGCTCTAGAACCTATTAAAAAATACCTTGACCTAATGTAATGCTCAGAAACCTGAGTGATTTTGGTGAAGAAGTGTCTTAGGTTGACAGACCAACAAAATTTTCTGTATATCAGAAGTGTGTGATCACAGTGATTAAATCAAACCATTTTGGCAAAACAACATTGCAGCAACTAAATTTAGTGAAAATATCACATTAGGCAGATTTCCATGGTATGTAAGAAAACAATCTTTGAGGAGTTTAAATTTGCCACTGTCGTGATGCCTAACCTCTTCAAATCAATAGCAAAGGGAGGATGTGCTGATTGCATTTCACACAGATATCTGATAACCTGTTCAGCTGCCTACAGCCATCTGAAGTGCACATTACAGGAACTGAATGACAGGAAAGCTAAAGTGCAGGTTTCAACTTGATATAATTCTCTCTGTGGAGATGACCTATTTTTGTTGGTTTCTGAACAGCAGCACTCAAAATACTAACATAAGTTTCACAGGTGACAGAAACAAAGCTGTAAATCTTCTGTGGCTTGTGCTGGTTTTCATTAGTTTCAATGTAACAAGTGTACTTTTCTTAGCTGATATCGACCAATGACTGTGGTCTGTTTGGAACTGGGACAAATTAAAGAGACAGACCTGTCCTCCATCTCCACTCTCTTCATGCTGTGCAGATGCAGGATGGCCAGGATGATGGCCACAAGGAAGATGACGATGCAGCACACACTCACACTTATATAGAATACCTGGGTGGAGGTGGTGGGGGTGGTCACACCATCTACTGATGAAAACAAGCCATACATTAACAATGGAGAAAAAGCCATGGAGAAACTCTGCAAAACAGGGCATCATTGCACACAAAATCCTCATTAGAGAAAACAGGTTTGCTGTTATGAAAGAATCCGAGCAAAAACATGAGGTAAGGCAATGACATAAAGACATGAGTGAGAGAGGGAGGAACTATGAGTGCACTGAGGGCTCTACTTTGAGTTAATGGAGGCCTGGAATAGCGGAGGCTGTGCCCAGGATCCAGTGTCTGAGAGCTTTTCTCATCACCTCTCTAAAAGCCTCTGAGGGCCCCAGGTTCCTCGGGCCTACCCAAGCAGAAGGGATACAACTCACTAATGGCACTTTGTTACTAAAGAGTCTGAATAAATCCCATTGGAAAAGGACAACCACTCCAAGGGGGTGGGGGCTGACAGAGTGCATTTCAATGGGAGAATAAATCCTTCTCTTTGGGCTCTACGATCATATGCCTTGGTTGCAGAAAGTTTGAATGATGTGCACAGCTATACAGAGAGGCTTCTCAGTAAAAATCCAGCCTCCATCTTATCAGGCTGATGCCACCTATGATAGACAATACATGGAGCTGCTAGAGAAGCATAAGTAGAGCAGGATGTGGACTTTGAATTACTTACAGTCAGGCCGTGGAAGAGTGGCATTGTTGAGAGGAATGGGAATCTTTTGGTCAGGTTCTATTCCTGTTGACATAGAAAGAAGCAAAGAATTACATCAACTGAATAGGAGACCTTACAGCTGTGATATTCAGTTGAGTATGTAAAGGGAAAGGAAAAAAAGGGATTGTCAGTAATTTTGAAACCCACAGACCCAGCAAATAAAGAGCCATGCAATTCCACCACATCTTACAAACTCCAAAGATATATTAAATCAGACTGAGGCCTCATAAAAAATCAACAGTTGTGAGATGTCATTTTCCCACACAACATGACAACAACCCTATAAATGTGGTTGTAGGATGAAGTCAAAATAATCCATGTGATTCAAATAGGTGCGTCTGTGATGTTCTAATCAATGTTGAAAGAAAAGGTGCAGAAGTCCTGAAGTAAATTAAAAACACCAGAAAGGTAAAAATCTTTCCTCCAAAGTGGTGAGGAGAATTGTTTTTGCTGCTTTAGAAAGTAATAGCAATGAATTAAGTTTTTTATATCTCTCCCTCTCTTTAAATGAGCACAGCATAAAATAGAATGTCAAAAACATTAAACAAACTTCCCATGCAGAGTTCTATTAGTCCTTCGTCTGATTCTTTACCAATTATTTGTACACAGAAGATACAATAAAGTGAAGACAAAAAGCAATGACTAAGCTTGTGTTTTGCTAATTAACAACTGGAATTCTTCACACGGATAGTTCCTACTTGACAGGAATGGACTCTTTGTTAGGCCCTGGGACAAAATCTGGAAATTGTTTTTTAGGTTAAGCTCCTGAGTTCTTAAAAAGGCTTCTGCTCCAGTAGATCAAAATGACGATGAAGTCAGTGAGCTCAGGGCGCAATTTTAAAACAGCAAGCATACATCGCTGGTGGCACAAATCTGCTACAACCCTACGGGTACAATCCAAAAAGAAGTTGACAGGTATGATTGCTCAGTGTACATTTTGAGCGCCACTCAGGCATACAAAGAACCTCTTATGGCTGCTAATTTGACTCAAAACCCTAAAAATAAGATGGAGATGAATTTGTTTCCATGGGGTGTACAGCAAGAAGCCTCTTGGCCACATGTAATTATGTTCAGGCAGCCTGAAAATAGCACAGAACTGAATACAAAAACCTGTTCATCTCTTTTCCACCAAATTAACTGTGGTTCTTGAACCAGTTCCATTCAAGATTCTTGGAACTTTGGTGCTATCTAGCGATCTGGCCCATATTTTCACCAGTTTTGAGCAGAACCGTTGTAAGCAAGGATGTCATCAACAGCTCCAACCTGTAAAATGTAACACACCTACTTTGCTTCCCAAGAAAAACCTGATAAATGGTTCCAGCTGGGAACCAAATTTTCAGGTTCTGAATCAGTTCATTTTTGGCGGATATGATCCAAACAGTTCAAAATTAGGTGTACAAACCAGAGTAGGGCCGGTTCCATGTTGGTGGAAAAGGTATAATGCTAACTCTTTAGAGTACATGACGCACCGTGTTGACAAAATTAAGCAAACTCATCCAAGCCTCCCCACCCTCCATGTTCTGTGAATATATTTAGGAAAAAATTACTTTAGCTCAATGTCATAACAGATGATGCTAACAGTTTCTAATAGGTCAACCCAGGCCCTTTTCACAGCAGACATTTTGATTTGTCAATGTTGTAAAAGCACAGGTGTTATAAATAACATGTTAAGTTATCTGCTATGAAAAAGCTCTACAGGTGTATAAATAATAATACTGAAAGAAAAAGAAAAAAAAACATTCAGTAAGGCCACACTACTTCATTGATGAGTATTTATAACTATACATTAGCTGATATTAAGATACTTACTTTTATAGCACATTTTCCTCCTCTTGAAGTTGAGCACTGTGTAGTTGTTGGCATGGATGGTCAGATTGAGCTGCACTGTTAAAACAGCCTCTCCATCTACCTTGCCGGAACAGAAGAGGTCCACTCTAAAGACTGAAGAGACACACACGTTAAGAGAATATATCTGGGCTTTGTTTCAGGATGCAGGATTAATATAAAGCCTGAGATGAGGGGAGCTCTGAGTTTTCAGAAAGAGATAACTTAATCTCTAGGTCAGTTACTACGGTAACTGCCGCTGTGAAGCTAACCTGCTCACCGGCAGGTTTTCTTCAACAAAGTGAGTTTCCTCCCGCGGAGCCTGAAGGAGCCCCATTTCATTTTATCATTCATACAGTTACGTTAATGCGTTCAGACATGCGCTTTGAGTTTTTAAAAACATGAAATCACAATTAGACATTAGTTTGTTATCCAAGGACTTTAACATGAGCATCATCAATGTGAGGACAGAGACAGTGATCTGAGACATCATGGATTCATCCTTGGCTCAGAATAAAATCTATACATCTTCCGTTTGTATAACACTGTGACTGTGTGGACATGAAGTCAGCTGTCAGGCTGTCAACCAGTCCCCCTACACAAAAACCTTTCTCACACATTACTGTAGTGATCATTGTTTAAACTGTATAAGACACTTATCAATCATTTGTCATATTGTGATTTATTGCACTGATGGAACATTCCTTTTGCAGTCACCAGGCAACCAGCAGAGACACCAGGAAGTTCCTCTTTCTGGCTGAGAAATAGTCAGACACAGAATCCCCCCTAAAACCGTAAAATGGCGTTTTTATACTTGGGTTTCTGTATGGATTAAACAAGTGGTATAATGTGCCTATTAGTGAGCTTAGAGATGCTGGTAGCCTGATTTTGTTACCTCCATCCACCAGTTATAATGTGCTGAGCTTTGCTGAGTCACACCTGATATGGACCTTCTCCAGAGTGGGAGCAAAGCCACAGAAACACAGAGGGCTAGCAGTTTTACCCTGTTTTCAGTCTTTAAGCTGAACTAAGCAATCTGGCTCCTGGCTTGAGGTTCATATTCAATAGACAAATAAGAGAGTGGTATCAGAGAGGTATAAATCTTCTCATGTAACTCTCTGCCAAAAAGCAAATAAGCTTATCTCCCAAACTACTCCTCTAATAAGAGTGTGGGGGCCATCATGATACAGTAGCGAGAATAATGTTTAAACAGTGTTACTGAGTTGCAACTAAAACTCCTCAGCATTTTTTCCTTACGTATGGATTGTATGTTACTGGCACTATTTTTGAAAGTCTACAAACTGGAAGCATGCAGGAGTCGTATGAGTGAATGACAACAAAGAAAGAATATTTGACAAACCCGAGGGAACACGGGGCACCTCCCCCTGACTGGAGATGTTGCTCCGTGGTTGGTTCATGGCAATAGGGTTCTCCATGTGGAAGCCAAGCCGGTAGTCAACCTAAAAACAAAGAATGAAGAACAAAAGTTATCAGAACATAAACGGCTTGCCTGTGCGTGCTCAAGTAAGCACGGGCTTAAGTGATTAATCGATAATTCCTGATGCAGAGACTTACCTTTGTCTTGGAATGCCATGTGAAGTGAAGGCTGTTAGTCTCACTGGGCACAGGCAGGGTGAAGGAGAGAGCATAATGATTCACCACATTGTCTCGCACATAGTAGAGCTCTGCGTCAAGGCCTGTATGTGGACAGAAGACATAAAATTTTACTTCATGAGAACAGGGCTTGAAATGAACTTTTTTCCTCAGTTCCTAACAGTCCCGAATTCTCCTCTCAACCTTTAAGTAACTCATCACATCACTGACTCACTCTGTACCCTGCAATGAGTAAAAGAAATGAAATCACCCTAGGTGTTACGTCACACTCGGTTTTTATTACTCTTATTACTAGTCATTGGTTGAGTTACTTTTTCTTGTTCATTTCTAACTGATTATTAAACCATCACTGTAAATGGGAGTACAAATGCAAACCTGCGTCTTATACAGCAATGGAAATTTACATACACTTCTAGCACCTCTCATAGTAAACATTATAACAGTATATGAGCATGCATGCAATGTAGTGTAGCTGTGGGGGTGCCACCTCACATTTTTCAAATTTGAACACTAACAATTTAAGTATATATTCCAAAACACTGATCAAACACTAATCATTTCATCTGTAATGATAAGTTTCACCATTGTCCAGGAATTGTGTTTTTATTGTCCCTGAGTGCTGCATGTAAAAAATGATGTGATTTACGAAAACTTTGAGAAATTAAGAAGAGAACCCACCACAGCAGACAGAAAAGACAACACATTTTCTAATTTAGAGACAGATTTAGAGACACGCACAGAGCGAAGCTGAGGAAAATGGTAAAATATCCACTCAAAACTGCCAACTTGGATTAGGAGGGGTTCCCCCCCAATGAGAGAGATGGACTGCCACATCTGTTAGTACTTGAGACCTCTTAGTGCCCAAGTGAAAGACTTCAAAAACGTTCAAGTGAGACAACATCCAAAATATGACCGCAATTTTCTATCCAGGAAACAAAATTGGGCAGGGTAAGGAGTTAAGAGGAAAGGACTGGAATGCCTAAGATAGAAAAATGTGAACTCACAGTCTGTTCTACCATTCAGTCTTTAGTGAATGCATACGTCAAGACATGCTTTAGTACATGACCATCAAACATCTACATGGGTTAGCACTGTATATTGTGTTTCTTTCTTATTCACGTCACCAAATTCAAAGCTAGAAGCTAGAAAAAGTTATAAAAGTCAAATGAGTGCTGGTGAAATCCCCACCCCTGGCCTGGGGCAGTGCTATCAGTCCTTGAAAGCGTCTGTCTGGCAGAGTGGGGTCTGTCTATCAGTCTGTAAGTATCTAGTTTAAAGAGAGGGGAAGAATGTGCCCAGGCTCCCCCTATACCCTCGGGCTGTCTCAGAGCTCTGGCTCATAGACCTTTCTCACATTGGCTCAATTAAAAACATTCTCAGCCATTTACCAACTCAGAGAGGGGACGGGTGTTACATAAACTAGTATCTAACCAAGCCCAAAGAGTTGCACTGCTGGCTTTCCTTTCCTTTAATTAACAAACTCCTGCTTGTTCATTTCCACTAAAACAGTTCAAATTAGAGCTGCACAATATGGTAAAAAAAAACAAAAAAAACAATTAGCATTTTTTTGGAAAGATATTGTGATTGCAATATGATTCACTATTAGTGGGAATGATCATTTTTGCATAACAATTTTCATAGTCACTGAAACTATTAAATTCTTGATGATGAGAGGCCAAACATGTTTTCTGGAGAGCAAGTGCATCTCTGCAGCACTACACTACTTCATTATGACGCCGTTTTGTCACACATTTTTCTTTCACCAAAAAATTGCAGCTGCTGTGATTTGGAAACTGCATTTGCCAAATTGCGATTTCAATTATATTTTGATTCATTGTGAAGCCCTTGTTAAAATTTAATTTAGACCTGACCATACTGTCAACCCAGTTGAGCTTCATTCAACTCTCAGTGAAAACTGAGAAAACCGCACCTACTGATGAAAGTGGGGATGGGATACAGGTGAGAGCCCCACAAAAAAAAATGGAGCAAGTGGACCTCAAATTATGTATGTTTTTTTCATAAAAAGCTATAAGAGCTGCAACAATTGATTGAATAATCAATTATTAAATTAATCGCCAACTATTTTGATAACTGATTAATTGGTTTGAGCAATTTTTGAAGGAAAAAAGTCTAAATTATCTAATTCCAGCTTCTTAAATGGGAATATTTTTGCTTGTTTTTACTCCTCTACAACAATAATTTGAATATCTTTGGTTTGTAGACAAAACAAGATATTTTAAAATGTCATCTTGGACTTTTGGAAACAGTGAACAACATTTTTCATAATTTTCTGACATTTATAGGCAAATAACTATTAATCAAGAAAACAATCGACCGATTAATCAAGTATGAAAATAATCTTTAGTTGTAGCCCCAGTAGGTAGTAGGTACAGGTGTGTAATTCAAATGCAATAGCACCGTATAGTATTGCAATATAGCATTATATTACTTATTTGAAGATAAGCCAATAAAAATTATTTATCTTATTTCTTTTTGCCCCTTTGGCATCACTTAACCTACATTTGCTTCACTAATCATACTTGCATTACAGCTGATTGCTGTGTAAATTAACTCAACTCTCTGTACCTCCCTTGTCTCAACATGTGACCACACTGCTTTGATACCAATTAAACTATGCAACAAGACAAAAGCCCAAAGAGGAGCAGTGTGAGCTCGAGTTTGTCCCTCCCACAGTACCGTAGCCATACACCCTAACTGCAACAACTTCAAAACAGGAATGTGCAGGAACGGCAACAGGAGCCTGTCAGTGTACACAGACCGAGGACAGGGAATAAGTGGTTCCTGAGGTGAAGGAAGTTGAACCATGCACTGCAGTTTCATCCCTGACTCACACTCTCTGCACTTTGGAAGGAAAACAGCATTGCTACAAGGTGTGCCAGTAAACAAGATTCTTGTGTTTGGTCACAACATAAAGTGCTTCACTACATCATCATGCTGTTTGCCACTACAGATGCAAATGTCTCTACTGCTTCAGACTTCTTCAATGCTACTGAAAATAACATCATCATTTTAAATTCCTCCTGGATAACTTGGCAGCATGTTATGTTTTGAAGGATTATTTCCTGCTGGACATTTCCATTTCCCTCTGCTGATGTTGAGTGATTAACAATAGCCAGGGCAGAACACACTGTGTCACCTGCACTGATCTGAAAACACTCAACTCTAGCACACTTGAACAAAATGAAATGACAATGACAGAGGAAATCCAAATTAGCACCTAATTTTTGTTGGTGAAATAAACCTAAAATAAAAATGTTATGTGAGCTTTTCAAGGCAATAATATGTGGTATTCATTTGTCACCTCTGCCAAAAAGGCTATTTTTTTTGGTGTTGTTTTTTTGTCTGTCAGCAGGATCACAGAAAAACTACTAACTCCATTTTCAAGAAACTTGGTGGAAGAGTGCAGCATGGGCCAAGGAAGATCCCATTAAATTATGGAGTGGATTCTTAATCACATGGCAGACAAATTATTTTTCACTTTTGTTAACATAGTGAGACCAGGCAGAGGTCTGCGCTGTCTGAGTGCCGCTCTAGTTTTCAACTCATATCGATACCTCACATTACATTACGCAATGTTTTCTGTCTCAGTGAAAACCATTCATGAATTAGCCTCAATTAGAGGTCAGTAAGCCCTTCAATTAAGAAGCACATACAAAGGTGTGCAACTATGGTTAGGAATAGACTTCATTTATGCAAAGTTTAGCCCACAGTGAAATACAGCCATAAGAACCAACTGTGAAAATCAGTGCTACAGTTTACTACGTTAATGTTTGTGTGTCTCAACAGAACACTAACACCAGTATCCGACTGTGAGAGAGTTATTGGTTGACTCAACTCCACTGTAAGAAATAGTGGAGACAATCTACAGCCCTTGTGTGCAAAAACGCATTCGAAGGTTTAGCCAAAGCTAATATAAGATTTCAGTAGCCTTTTGGCAAATCAACTATGAATTTTCTAAAGTGACAGTGTTTTAGTATGAAATTCCCTCTATGTGGTTTCCCAGACTGTGCTGCCTACTTGATTTAACTTGCTCAAACTACTGAAGCCCCATATTAATCCAGTACGCACATGAGGAATTAGTACAGTGACCAAAAGCTCTTTCAGTGTACAGGACATACACGTAAGCTGTATTCGGACAATTCCTTTAAACCGATATTCCACTCCCAGATGATAATCCACTCAATATGTCCTCACCCCTATGCCGATGTGAAGATGGGTGAAGATCTTCAGTTCACAAAACAATCCTGGAGTTTCAGCAGAAAACAGGGTTGCAGCTAATGGCAGTGATTGGAGACCACATGTAAATATAAATGTAAAAAAAAAACAAAAAAACAAACAAACACACATGTAGCAGGTAGCATGTAAACATGGCGTCGATGTATCGCGAGACTTCGTATATCTCTTAATGGATGCACGTGTGAAAATATTGCGAGATATACGAAGTCTCGCTACCGGCTACATGCTACAGTTGACATTTCGGCTAAAAACATGGTGTAAATGGCATCTTTTGTGGTTAAATTTTAATGTCGTGGCTCACGGACACTTGGATTACACCACACGAGCAGGATGGAGACATTTTGTGTTTTGTTTTGTTTTTTTTTTTACATTTACATTTGGTCTCCATTCACTGCCATTGTACTGGATTTGGCTGCAACCCTGTTTTCTGCTGAAACTCCAGGATTGTTTTGTGAACTGAAGATCTTCACCCATCCTCACATTGGCATAAGGGTGAGTACATATTGAGTGGATTATCATCTGGGAGTGGAATATCGCTTTAACTGTGACATCTCAAAGGGCACCATGAGTATCAGGGTAACTCACTCAAGTTAACTAGTGCAGCCATTTACTATGACATCACTGACAATACAGCAGAAATGTGAAGGAATCGCAGCAGGATGCATCTATTCATGGATGGAGGATATAGATCAGCTGATTACTGTTTACATACCACACTATCACGAGCATGAGTCTCTTGTCCATGAGTAGATACAGGCTTCATTCTGTGCAGTGATGTGGTTGGTGGGTGTAGTTTAGAAAGTAGTTACGTGTATTGTCATGAGTTCTGGAAAAATTTTGATTGAGCATCTAGTTCCATTATATTTGAGAGAAGGCAGACATCTCTAAGACCAATATTTCCAAACTCAACAACTCACACCAAAACCATCTAGATGGATAAACAGTTGGGCTGCACAATTAATCACAGTATTATTGAAATTGCAATATAGCCAAATTGTAGAACCAGAACCAAATCGCAATTTTTTGAAAAAGGAAAAATGTGTAAGCATTATAATAAAAGTACTGTAGTGCTGCATAGATGCCTTAGCTTAAAAGTCTTGTTCTTCAGATGTAAGAAAACATGTTTGTTTGGTATAGACCCCAACAAATATCAGGTCATCACGATTTCAATAGTTCTTCTTTTTCAGTAAAAATTAAAACTGTAATGCAAAAATGATCATTCCATTGTACTGCAATATCTAGCATATAGCGCAGCCCTAATAAAGTGGCAATACAGGTAAGGGGGAAAATATGTTTTTTTGATTTGGGTTAAACTGTTACTGAAGTTAGCTCACTCTTTACATCAGAATGAAATGCCTTCGTCTCACACGCAGGGATGCAAATTTTGTGTATTTTCGTTAACCAATAGTTGAACGCATTAACAACCGATAATTGATTAATCACTAATAATCAATAAAACACAAAATTATCTGTTTAAGTTTGATTTAAACAATTCTGACAGCACATTTGTTATGTGAGGCATCAATTCATGAAGCACAATCACAATAATAAAACAATAGGAAGGACCGACCTAAATCATGAGAAAACCTGTGCGCTGTGGAGGAATTGTACACAGAACATACATGTTGATGGGGCAATCTCGTGGAAACTTTTGCGGGTCTGGGGTTCCCTGCTAGACATGACCCTCTGTGTTTCTGTCAAACTTACACATTTCGGGCAGCTACCCAAGTCTATTTTGTGACCCATTTTCACAAATTTTTTTTTTTATCCATCTGACAGAACGATGCCAACCGCAACTGATCTACCCTCTGCCTTCCTCTCTCTTGTTCACTCTGCTGTGTGAGGAGGGTCAGACAGTTTCATCGCACACACTCTGCAGAGAAACACAGAGACCAAGTGTCCTGTTCATTGTACAGTATATGCCTACGTATGCACGTGTTTTATAAAAGTGTGTAAGTGCAGCTGGTTGGGTTGATGTCATTCAGTACCACTTTGGTTTTGATCATTTTGTAGCTCCATCATTAGCCTCTCACTGGGAAGATACTGGCCACATAAACCAAGGAAGGAGAAAATAGGGGCTCGCGTGAAACTCTATCAACTGAGAACTCCAAACAAATCCACAAGCAAGAATGAGGGAGGAGAGGGGAGGATAATGTAAAAAGAATCTCAAGATGTAAGATACTGGACACACAAGAGAAGTTATAAACTGAGGAGACTGGGGTTTGGTCTGTGATTGAAAAACACATCATGTTATGCAGCCCAAAGCTAAAATCTCTGTGGATTTAATGAGCAGTTCAGTCTGTCAGCTGACAGGTAAAAACAACAATATCAAGGAATATTATTACAGCTCCTGTCTTCACTATGTAAGATTAATCACTACTACCAGAGTTTTACTATTGAGTGTTTGCTGCCAAGCAGCATGCCCCAGAAAATGGCAGGAAAAAGGCCTCAATATCTTTTTTCATGGAAAAAATGGTTCACCATGTAAAAATGCAAAGCAGCTCCCTTACACTCCTTCTTACAAATGTTCATCAAAAAATTAATGACAGGACAAATACTTCAGTACAAATCAGAAACTTTGACATGAAAATTATAGCATAACTGATGACACATTCAAACCACATTCAGAATAGGCAGTGCTTTAAGTGCTGATTCAAATGATAGCAAGACTTTGTTAGACTGTCTCTAATAAAAGACATGTGCTTTCACTTTATATTTCAGCAAATAGCTCAGGCTATCAACTGTAGCTTTTCCATAAAAACTTGAAGGGCAATACACTTTGATAGTACACTACCTTTTGTTTATAATGCACCCTGTTTAAAAGTCCACTAAAACTTGAAAATGAAAACATGTTATAATACACACAACAAAAAGTGTATACTGGCTTTTTTCAAGAAAATGTAATTTTGCCTTTGAATCCTCAAATAGCCCCCCTTTGCTTTAATAACATCCACTCTAACACGAGGCATTGGGTTAACAATTTCAGCAGGAAATCACCTGATATGCCATCCCAGCTCACATGGCTCTCAGAGATACAGGGCACTTGAGACTTGTTTTGTTTCAACTCCTTATCCAAGTTACAAAGTCTGAAGGGTACGTAATTTGAGTTGTCATTCAGCTTAAACCTTCAGTAAGAATTTGTATCTTCCTGAAGAACACTGACAGGTGTTGGTAAAGAACAGGCCATATAAAATAAACAAAAATGCCATATTTGCATAGTGTTTTCAACACCGTTTTCTAGTTTGACCTGCACATAACAGTAGTAGATGGAAATGTGCATCAATTTACAATTTCTTTTGTAGATTTTAGGGAGATTTGGTTAAAATTTATACTACATTTGGATGGAAACTTGACTGGTGAGGTTTTTCACTGGCAGCCACACACTTTTCTTGCTAGAGGAAAGGTTAGACATGGCCAAGCTTTAGTGCATGTCCAGAAAGAAAACCAGAGGTCTCTTTACTTCCAGCTATTTAATAAAATGATCAAAGTATCAAAGTGCTTAAAGCAAGAGCAATAATAATGTAGAATACAATTATCATGATGTTTTACAGATGATGATATCTGAAAAACAAGACCAAACATCCGGACCAAAGAAACCAACGCTCAGGCTGCAACAGCAGCGCTGGTTGCAGAACTAGTCACTCTGAAAGAATCTTACAGCTAGAAGAAAAACACACATTAAGTCACATCTCTGTGGTTTTCTTTGACTCACTTCAAAGAAACCATACATCAGTTTCCCTCTTTTATTCTATGAAGTGCCCCGAGGGCAGACAAGGATGAAGGCAGAGTAAGGAAACTGAGCAAGACTGTCTGCCGCTGTCCCTTTATAGGGACCACGTTGATGGTTATTTGTTGCTTAAAGGGGCTCCTTAGTTTACTCAACAAATATCAAATGGTTTGCTGAAAAAAATGATTAGCTGTTTGAGGCAGAATTACCTCATCTTGACCCTACTAATTGGTCATTTAAAAGCTGTCACACACACAACCTTATTCATCTATTTTTGGATGCTGTTTGACATGGCAGCTTTGTGAGTACAGCAGCAGTTTGAAAGCCAGGGCTGTGTACGCAAGTTCAAATATTTTTGTATTTTTTTAGCTTAGAAAGGTGTGCTTCTTAAGAAATTGTATAAATTCTCTCAAAATGCAACAGAAAGTAGAAGACTTGATCTGATATTAACATCTACTGCTCCCAATATTTCTTCCACAACATGACAGCAAAATTAAATCAATCTAACTCAAGAATGGCTCAATAGAATTATAGTGCAACAAGCAGAACAAAACATGATTGCATATTTCTTTTGCCCATGTTCAGATTTTAACACAAGGGAAACAATTTATAAAATGGGAATCTCCTGTAAAGCAATGGCCCATCTTTTGTCTAAGAGCAGCAGTTCTTAGACAAAAGATGTGAAAGCAGGGGCTCCGCTATTCAACCACAGGATCCTTGGAGAGTGGCATGAAGGAAATGAATGCCGCTGCCAATCACTCCTCGCTGTTCACAGGCTCTTTTTCAAAGCCCCTGCTTGCCTTTCAGTTCTTTGGAAGAGCGGGGGGAGGAAGGCTAGAAGACTGGTTAACCAACATGCACTTGGCTCTTCAGAATACAAGGATGATTTTACACACTTGCTCGCATATTTTATAAACCTGGATATTTCCATTTTTGCACGCTCATCCAGAGGAATTAAGCCAAACTCTGACCTACTCATCTGATTGGGTGGTTGGAAAAAATGACTTGCTAGAATTTTCCCTGTTGGAAGTCACAATGAAATAAAGTGGAACATTTCAGATTACTATATGTGAAGTAGTTATAACACCAGGTGGAGTTTGATTAGAATGTGTCGACAACTGTAGCTACACAACAAACAAACATGTTTCTCTTTCCCACGAGCAAAGTATTGGAAAAAAAAAAGGACTTTAATGGAAAACTGCTTATTTTGTCTACACAATACTAATTTTGGTCGGGGAATAGGGGAGCTATGGTTTTGCTTTGACTGGAGAAGCACAGCACTACTACAGCGACACAGTAAGTATGCCTTGCAAGAACTTGAAAACAGACTCTCTTAGTGCTCACTTTCCACCAAGAAAAATTTCTCAGAGTAATGTGTTAGGGGATCAAGTCCACTGGTGAATCTACCACGGAAAACTGCGCTCAAAAAGGTCATCATTATTGGAGACAGCAAATGAATGTACAGAAAACCTATTTTTACATCATCCCTCATCTTCTAAATGATCACATGGAGGGTCCAAATGCCAGGAAAACTGTGAAATAAAGAAAGCTACTGAAGCCTGTGAAATGTCATGGGGCTTATGAATGTAGTCCTTAAGATTTGCCTGGTGTTTAGCGAGTAGCGTCATGCAGTGTCTCTCTTGCAACAATTGCAATTCATTTCTGAAAGACTCACTGGAGCTGTGAAACGCATGCAACAAAAATATGGTACCTGATAGTGCATGTCGCTCAAAATGTGAGCTTAAATAGTTAGCTGATTAACTGATTGACTTTAAAACTAAAACTATTTTGATAATCAATTAATCATTTAAAGGGACAGTACAGATTATTTAATGTGGGGTTGTATGAGGTGCTTTGATAGTCAGTGTAGATGGCGGTCAGCGTGCCCTCAGTTGTGAGAAGCCGAGCAGGAAGCTAAGCAATATACTGCTGTGGACAAAGTCAGGGACAAAAGGTATTTTAGCTACAAAATACAGAGGTGAAATCAGTAATTTTACTTCACAGAACACAGGAATTGCTGGTAGGGTTGGGGGAAATAATTGATTCTTAGGTGCATTGCAATTCTCTCTACAAAGACTACGAATCATTCAGAAAAGTTAATAATCAGAAATTTAAAACAAATTGTCTTTTGTAAGATGGGCTGTTTGTTCCTTATGGCTGAACCAACTGAACAGTGAAATGTAAAACATATAAGTGTGTGTCATGTTTACGCTCCACTGGGGTACTTCTTTAGTTTTGGTGAGGAGGATGTAGAGGGTGAGAAACTGCACGGGAACAATCCAAATGCCAACTCTGGCTTAAAACCTACAAATTTTCATGCATCAAGACACATCAGTACTTGTTTTAGAATCACATTGTAGCCTTCTGAATCAGGATCGAATCAAATCGTGAGGTGCCAAGAGATTCCCATCCCTAGTTGCTGGTCTACTGCTGTCTTTGCTATTGCGTGGCATTGGTGTTTCAAAATTTTGGATTCACCAAAGTCACACAATAACACAAACAAACAAAGAGATTGAGGCAGCGGTAAACCTGTGACTCTTGTGTTCTGTGAGGTAAAATTACTGATCTCAACCATGGAGTTTAGTCTGTTTGGAGAGAGCCACAATTGGACATAAAATGGTAGTTTCCCTTTGGAAGAGGCTGTCTGGCAGCAAAGTGGTGAAAATTTTTACCCTTTGTTGCTGACCCTTGTCCACAGCAGTACATTGCTTAGCTTACTATACTGTAGGCAATACATTGACTATCAGTAACTGATCATAAAGCCCCACATTAAATAATCCTAACTATTCCATTAATTAATTTTTCAAGCAGGAATACCAAGTTACAGTTACAGCTTCTCCGAAGTGACAATATGCTGCGTTTCGCTGTTTTACATCATTGTGAACTGAATGTCTTTTGGTTTTAGACTGCTGGTCAAACAAAATAAATGAGACATCTGAATATGTCAACATCTGGTCTAGAAAACTGTGATGGACATTTTTCCAATGCTTTAAAGACTTACTGATTAATTGAGTCTTCCCTCTACCCTGGAACTGCATTATATTTGTTTCCCGTTCAGGACTGTATTCCTATTCAAAAAGATATGATTCACTAACTAAGCATTTTAACCATTGTGGACCTTCATTATACTCCAGAAACACTAAAGCTGGATCAGTGGCTTTATATCTAAAAAGAGCAAGTGTGATCTGGCCAACTTTTGGTCAAATCGGAAGCAGTTTGTCCCTTGTGGTTCTTGTATCTTTTCATGTTTAGAAACACAATCCAAACCCAGGTTGCAGGTCTTGAGACACCGCTGATGTGGGAGCTGAGTGTAGGAATGTGAGAGCAGGGTTCAGACAGACAGTTCACTACCTATTAGTCATATGTAAAAACAATTAGGGATGCTGCCTGTAGTTTATCCACAGACAAACATGCTGTGCATGCAAAACCCTGTTTCAGTTCAGGCATGAAGTCTTCCTGTTCCTTACCAACCCCTTGAGGGCCACGTTGTTTGTTAAAGTTATCAAAATGAAATCCTGAATGGACAGTCCATCTGCTGGAAAAGCAGAGAGCTCCCAGCAAGACTGTATTACTTGGTGATGTCGCTTTTTCCCTCTCACAATAATGTCTCTATTCTTGACTGGCAAACTGTATTACTTCTGTATTGTGAACGTGCGATGAATAGAAATCCTGTAGAGCTAATGGCTTTCTGGAAACTTCAAAATGGTCAATATGGAGCTTAGTGGGGATTTTAACCATGGTCAAGGAATGCTCACTGGATTCAGCAAAAATCTGACACATCACGCTTTAGTACCACTGAGCTGTGTGTGCAGATATCCAATGTCAGAAAATTATCTGACTGCGATTTTTCAGACCGATATGGTGACTTCTCTTATTGTCAATACATTAAAGTCCTGTCCTGCATTTGTGGTCTGTATGGCACTGAATTAGATAAGTTTCAATAATATATAGTAGTTTATATATATATTACAGTAGTGTTAAACTTGATAATACATAATAATTTTCAAATATAATCATAACATGCAAAAGCAGTCTTATATTTATTAACAAATACATTGTTCTCCATTTCTTGGAGGAATGACAAACTGCTTGTTAGTGATGTCTGAGAATGAAACTACAAGTTTTGATATCCAACAGGTGCTGACAGCTTTGTACAGTGGCATGTTGAACTCATGTAACTAATAACTTCAGACTAACTGGACAAATTACTTCCTCTGTGTCACTACAGCTTAAAAGATGTTCAGCTCAAAAAAATGATGGTGCTTCAAAGTTTAACAGGAAAACGTGACCACTGGTCAGTATCCATCAGCTGGCAGTAACTTACACTAACAAGATAGCTCTCTAGTGTTGAGAGTCACATGAGGTGATCTACCTGCTACATTCTACAGTTGACATTTCAGCTAAAAACATGGCGTAAATGGCGTCTTTTGTGGTTAAATTTTAATGTTGCGGCTCGCGGACACTTGGATTACACCACACGAGCTGGATGGAGACATTTTGTGTTTGTTTTGTGTTCTTTTTTTTTTACACTCCAGGATTGTTTTGTGAACTGAAGATCTTCACCCATCCTCACATCGGCATAGAGGTGAGTACATATTGAGTGGACTATTATTCAGCGGTGGAATATCGCTTTAAGGTTTCACTTAGTGTAGCAGAGCCTTTCCATTGAGCCAACATGTGCAAAAGTAGCTCCCTGACTCTACTTTACCTATACAGCCTAATTATGGTTAACCCTCATCATTGTTAATACCTGTGTTTACCGTACATTTGGATGTCAAAATGGCTGCTGTGGAAAAGGTCTATTAATCTGTGTGCAATCAGTAATCTGTTTTATGGCATAATTAAAATCGTGGGTCTTGCAACTCCTTCAAAAATCATCTAGCCCTACCTGTATTTCAGCAATAGGCAGACATTTTTGACATGCCATAAGATAAGTACAGATGTTCCTGCAAAATTAATAACTGCTCCGTTTCATATTGTTGTGGCAGCCCCAGGACTATAAACCTTTGTGTTAATAATAGGTATGCATGCTAACTACTGGGGCCAATAAATTAAAAAAAAATCATATTGTGCATCTCTAGTTAATAATAACATTAACGGTGGCTCTGTGCTATTCAAATGTCCCAGTAAGCCATGACAGTGTGCCAGTCTGCTAAACTGCACAATACTAGGACCTTGGACACACAGGCCCTGCAAGAACGTGGCACCTTTTCTTCTGATCCTAACTGATCTATAGGCCATATTATGAATCACAAATTATTACGCACTTAATAACAAGCTTGGAAACAAATCATACCACAATCACATATTAATTTGCTGTCTTGATGAATGAAGGAAACACACTAAGCAAATCTAAACATGCCCAAATATACTACAGCTAAACTGAACATTTTCTAGCATCCCAGAAGTAAAATCAGAAGGTCACCCAGTCTCTGCCCTGTCTGGTGCTCCGGATAGTCCTATGTTAAATGCGAGATTCTCCAAAAAACTCCCAACAACGTTACCAGACACAAGCCCATTGAGGTTTAGAGAACAATTTTAGGAGATTACATTCCTTTTTGGTCGACAGGAAGTTGTAGGCATGTATGTTAGAGTATGTGAGCATGCAGGGTTGGAAGCAGATGGGCACAATATAGCCTACATAATGTATTTTACTATATTATGTGTATTATGTAAACTGATAATCTGAGGTTTTAAGTCTGGTGTTGTACCAGCTGGTTGAAAAACAACAGCAAACCTTACATCTCTCCATGAATATGAAGTGAGACTCCCCAGCAGCCCATGTGATGCCAGCTTCACCTCCCTCCAATGTTTTTTTTCCTACTGTTGCCACTGCATCATGGAAGTTTCTGTCCACACATACTTTTAGCTCCACACACATAGTTGTCAAACATTAAGAGATTTCTCCACATGACCAGAAAAGGTTTCAGGCAAACCACAAGAGAGGCCCTCTTCTGGCAACAGAAGATTAACTCTAGCCTGATGGAGAACAAGAGGAACCAAATGGGACAGAGTCAGACTACGGTCTAACACCAGGCAGATTATAGAGGAGAGGAAAAGAGCTGAAATGTTTTTCTAAATGCCACAATGGGCCCCATGCAAGAACCACTTGTATGAACACATTTGTTCTTAAGCGGTTTGTATGAGGGATTCAGGAGAAGTTGCCACATTCACCAATTTTCTCATATTTTGATTTTTCTCTTCAGTAAGAAGACCATTAATGAGTGGTTCAGACCCGCTGTAGTAGTCATGTACAATTAGTCTGCTACTGTTAGGACACACCAACATTAAGACTTTCACTGATGAATTGTGTTATTTCAATACTTTAAAGCAATTTTGAGTTGAAAATCCTAAAGTTGACATGATCCTGTTTGACTCTGCATTTCAAATTATAATATAATTAAAAATTTGCTCATATAGCTTAATTTCATCACCCCTCCTCCCATTGCAATCATTGATCACCTTACTGTGGCAAAATTTTTGTTTTTGGAACCCATAATCATGCTGAGCCATTTCTTCTTAATTTCAGTGGACAGAACGACCTTCAGACAACAAGGCATTAACAGTACTCATTATTTTTTCCCATTCCTTGGCTTTAGCAAGTCCCTTAATTCCACTGCTGGCGCTGTTAAAATGACAGACTTTCCCTTATGGACTTCTGAAAGCAGGACTTCAATCTCCAAACTCAGATAGTTCTTTTTATCACTCTTGGGTGCATTTTCGTGAATGAACACTTACTGACACATGAGGCAGGACATGCCTTAGCCTTACATTGTATTACTGGACATTAATTATGCTACTTTACAATTCTCAGAACATGTGCTTAAATATGCAAGGGTGGCATCATGTTTGCGCAGGTAATCTAAATAGTTAATATGGCACACTCTTATGAGCCCAACGCATGAAAAAAGTAAGAGAAAATTAAGATACAAAAATGTTCTTGCATGATGCCCAATGAGTGATACATCAGCACTCTTATCAACAGGCCAGAGACCAAAATCATCTCGTTTACCTGTTTACATATTTGAAAACATCACAAGATCTGATAAATCTGCCATGAATTTGCATCAGTATGATGCTCCTAATTTAATCGAAACATCAAAAAGGACCTAAACACTGGCAGCACTGAATAATTCTGCATATAGAGCCTACAAAGTCTGCCAACACAACTCCCTGTTGAAAACCTGGACACACTTGGAAACAAATCTTGTTGAGTCCTTCTGAATTACATCTAATGCAAAATGCTGGTGCAACTACAAGATGATGATAGATTTATTTACATGAGCACATTAGTCAGTTTGAGAAGCTGCAGCAGCAGCTTCCACCCTCTAGAAAGATGTCACGCACTGACACCTCTACCCGTTCATTAGACTGAACAGTGGCACTCAAATGGTAAATGACTAGTTCCAAATTGCACCCTCCAGACATCTTCAGTAAACCCTAAATTAACAATTTAGGACCAATCCATAGACTGGCTCAATCTTGGCATGAGGATGAAGGATCTTTGCTCATTTACAGCCAAACTGTGAAGTATAAACAGCACAGTTATATCTATTTAGTTTTTTCCCCTGTGTGTGTAAAATACCATACATAAGGCACTACTTTCACCATTCCCCAGCTGTATAATGGACTCCAACAGCTCTGTCAACACACTGGACCAAATGTACCTCCCTTCAGGTCACTTCATATAACCTAACACCAACATTCAACCACAAATGTCTCGGTCTGGTCATAGTTTTTAAATGTAGGGTTAAGTCACTTCCTCCAAATGACACATCAGCACACCTTTCTTGATGCAGCCCAATGTGAAAACACACCACAGCTGTGAAGCTGCTTCAAGTTTCAAGCCCCTTTTCTTAATATGTAGAGTTTGTCAAGTACTACAGATTTTGTCAAGTACTACATCCTGATCTAGCTAGTACAGCCTGATCAATAATTAATTTTTGGGGATGATGCCAAAATTATTTTATTGAATAAAAATGCTCCAATATCAATATACCAGCCGATATTTTTTTATACAGAACATTATATCCAGAATAGGACTGGGCCATGTGGCTTATAAAGAACATCTCAATATTTTTAGCTATTCTGCAATATACAAAATATATATCTTATCAAACCCTTGTGAGAAAGACAGGAAATGGAGGCGAAACACTTTACAGGTGAACATTGAACTTACTTGTCCAAAATTATATCAGGGCACTGAAACAGTAAACTTCCACTGTTTTTTTTTTTAATATCTATAAATAACTATAAATAAAAACACAAAAGGAATAGAAAGAAGAAGGTGTGATACATAAACATTGGGCTGATAGATTGGTCGGGCTCTACTACACAGTCATGCTACTATGTAGAGATAAACTTATAAAAATAAGTTACTGCCAAGCTGTTTACTATTTTGGTGATGGCACAGGGTACATTTCATGGCAAGTGATTATCTTACATGTATCCACGCATGAGGACTGTTAAATAAGAAGTAACATTATTTTCTTTTGTTACGTTATTATTATTTTAGATACAACCGTCCCTTGGAAACCTTAAAAAACTTACACAGACATGATCCTTTAACTTTTTAATATTTGAATAAAGGCCTACTCCTATATTTCAGCTCAGTTACACTAGTACTAGTACATTAGTACAGATGGGGTTGATAAATTATCAGCCAATAATGGGATATTTGTATTATTATTTATCATTCCGATAATGAAATTATAGCTGATAAATTATGGCTATAATAATATCCGATATGACAGATTATATCAAAGCATTTAATTTTGACTTCTTAGGCAAAATGCTCTATAAAAGCCAAAGTATATTTGTGAAGTTTTTTGATGAACTTAACTAGAGAAAATAAATGAACATTGAAGAGTAAGAACTGGTTTTTGTATTTGTTGCAATAGCAATGTCAGTTGAATTTGGTTCAAACAGAGCTGTGGAATATTAAATTGTCACTACATCAAACTTTCTTACCTTTAATTGTACATAAACTAAAGGTTACACAAACTTCTAAAAGACAAAAATGTGTTATCTTGTCAGTGTCAACCATGAGAGGCAGGTAATTATCGATTATCGGCTGGAAAAAAAAAATCAATATCTTGCATTCCTAACAATTAGCACATGCAGTGATAAAATATAATGTGTGCAGCACATGTAGTACATTTTGTGTATTACAATTAACTTTGCAGACTTAGAACTGAACTAATGCTCTTTGGCACAAGGTTAAAAGCGCCACTGTGTGCCAGGGAGAATTAACAGCCTAATCACTGTTAAACCATACAGTGTGAGTCAGTGTGGCTGCTCTGACAAACACTACAAGAGTAAGTTCAGTGCAGTTTTAACCTCTAGAAGTGAGTGACACACTGGCACAACAACACCGACTCAGTTTAGAGACACACTGATTTACATGCGGGCCTTCTTCTTCTTACCCAGCAGCTTCTTCACCTCCTCCACACTCATGTATATGTTGACACTTGGGTGGTTGTTGTTGTTGTTGTTGTTGTGACGCCTGAAGTGCTGCCCGGGTTGGCGAGGCAGCCGGCCCCTTCCAGCAGCAGGAGGAAGAAGAAGCCCCCGAGCCTCCACAGCACCGAGTGTGGCCAACCTCGGGACTCCGGCGGGCTGCCAGAGCCGTGAATCAACCCCAACATAGCAGCGGTCGTCTGGCTCGCAGTTGTTCTCGGTCTTCCCCACTCGCCAATTTCTTTCTCATCCGTATCTGAAGTTAATCCCGAGCGGCAACATTACTAGTTACTTCACGCCGCAGCGCCACTTTCAGCCTCAACTCCGCTCCCAGCTGGCTGTTTTTTTTGTTCTCTCTTGCTAGCTGAGACAGGCTAAGTTAGCCGAAGCGGGCTAACTTTCGTCGGGCTGTGCTAACCGTCCGCGGTCAGACTGTCGGTAAATGTTTGAATGTCCGGGAAATTTACGACGTTGTCCCGGCACATAAAACACACAGCGGGTACCGCCACATTGAGGCGCTTTGATATACGCGTGAATATAAGCAGGTACAAGCGAAGTAAGGAAAAAGTTCACTAAAGCAGCAAAGTAGCTAATACATCCAGCTTCCTCCCTCCATGGTCTTTCCTCCCGTTGCTTTTTCCTCCTCACTATCTCAGTTTTCACTCGGAGCAGAGAGGGGGGGGGGGGGGGGGGGGGGGGCAACTCACTGCTCTGACTGCAGGAGTGGAATGATGCCTTCAGGTGCATTCGGAAATATTTTATCAAACTGAGAATTAACGAACGACCCCAAAAGGATATGACCAGTTTGATAAATAAAACGAAAATCTCTCTCTATATTTTTTTTTGTCATTGTGTAATTATTTTAGCAGTTTGTTCTTAATTTCAAGGGCGTAGTTAGTCACTAACAGTGGTGGAGGAAATTTTGAGATATTTTACTTAAGTAAAAGTATTAATACCACACAAATCATTTTATAAATAAAATTGCAATTATTGAAATAACCTTCATATTTTAGAAATGTTCTTGCATGAAAAATCACTTAAACAATTATCAAAATAGTTAATTTTCTGTCTATCGTTTCAGCAACACTTATAAATTGTTGTGTGTTTTGTGTGCCTACAATATTTCCCTCTGAGATGAGTGGAGTAAAAGTATAAAGTAGCAATCAAAGAATATACTCAAGTAAAGTACAGTACCTCATATTTCTACTTGAGTAAATGTACTAAGTTATGTTCAATCACTGGCCACCAACAAATGTACATCAGCAATAGTATAGTAATAGCATATCTTTTTCAATCATACTCTGTTAATAAAGTCTACGCAATTAGTACAAGAGTACGATAAATGTGATTACAGTGCTAATGAGCTTTCTAAATATTCTGATCATTAGCACCCGAAAAGCCACCGAATCCAGGACATTCCGAGGTTCCGTGAAGGCAGCACATAAATCGAAATCTGGGATAAGAAGTGGGATAAGGGATCCCCTCATCCCACTTCCATATTTTCCATATTTTCTCCAAGGCCACCAAAAGTAGTAAGGCATTAGTTTTAAAATTTTAAAAATGCAATTAAATTAAGTGCTTTCTGTATTATTTTTTGGTTTCATGGGTCAGGTCAGTGGTCTTTAATCGTGGGCCCTCTGTGCAGTAAACAGTGAGAGATACAGGTCTGCCCTGCTTTTTCTTTTTCACCTTGAGTGTAACACTGCCTTTTTAACAAGTCTAATTGAGACTTCTTTCACCTACACCAGTGGTTCCCAACCTTTTTCTCTTGCCTGAACACAGACTGTTAAGACAGACTATAAATTGCAGGTTCGTACGGGTGCCAGAAATCCTTGGAAACACTTTGATTTTAATGTAGTGTTTTCAATGTTTGAAAAGTGTTTGGATTTTGGATAAAGGGCTTGAAACTGATTGACATTATAATCACATTAATTTCATAATAAATTACTGCTTGACTTAATTAGTTACCTTTTTAGATGAATAAATAAAATAAGTCAGATATTTGCTGAGCCCGATTGTACAGGAAGTTAATGATTAATCATAAATCAATTACTTGCTGAATAAGAATTAAACTGATTAAACGTATTTAATCAGTAGTCTAGAAATTACATTAATTGTGCAATAATTTCGTCTGGGAGAGCCTTCACTGTATAATGAAACTAAAAATTAAACTTAAAATAAGAAAAAAAAGGAAAAAACAAACAAGAAAAGAAAATGAGAAAAAATGTGCATCTTATATCTTGTTAATTATTAATGATTCATCAATTCATCAACTGTAGCATTTCCAACAAGGAAAATGTACAAAATGCATAACCCTTATAGGAAGCACAATAACATCTGATTAAATGTGATGAGGGGGTGAAATAATCATTTTGTATCATCTTGTATATGTATTTTGCTGGAAAAGACTAAAAATGCACCTTGAAAATGCTTGAAAAGGAGCACAAACCCTGAAATTGTGATTTTAGTTGACATGTCCAAATCTGATTTTGGGGACCTCAGAACAGATAAATTCTTGGGGACCCCCTGTGATTTCTGGCGCCCCCCTAAGGAGTGCCCAGACCCCAGGTTGGGAACCAGTGTCCAACACGTTGCTGTTCCATCTGGCCAAAGAATAAATGAAAATAAAATAAGCACTAAGCAAACATGAATCACTGTAAAGGTATACAGAATACACCACACCACATTAAGTACACAAGATTAAATTACATTGCAGAACACAGTTCACTACATTATATTGCTTTGACAGCAGTAAAGGCTACAGTGTGAGTACTATTATAGTAGCTGCATACGGGCCTATAGTAGTGACTATGGAGTTTTGGCACATGATACACATTATGTAGAACAGACAAGTGTCTTTTTAAGGTTTTGGACAACCATGAGTTGCTAAAACAGCTTCACTGCTCCCTAGAAGTCTACTGGAGGGGTAAACACCATTCTTAAAACCTTTCCGTGGTTTGGTGTTTAATGATAGAGCGCCAAATCTCCCGTATATGTTCAGCTGAGTTGAGAGCTGATGATTGTGAAGGCCATAGCACATCACATTTTCATACTTATCAAGCCATTCAGTGACCCCCTCCTGCTTTGTATAGAAGAATCTGTATTTGTTGTTTCTTATTTATCTAGGTTTTCCTTTAATTTGCCTGTAGTTTTGTCATTTCAGAAAGTTGGGAGACGCTTATCAGGATTTGCCAGTGGAATTTGGGTAAGATGCTAAGCAAAGAGACTGGAGTGATGAAGACACTTTTGAGATGCAGTACTTTCTGACAATATGGCATTTTTTCCAAGGGGATTTTCGAGAAATCCATGGTTACTTGGGTGGATGAGTGAGATCACTGATGATAGAGAACACAGGCACGGTGTGTTTTCCACCATGAGGCATGTCTCTATCTGCCTCATTTGGATTAATGTTAGAGCTAGGGTTAGAGTCTTTATATTGTGCCAGTCAGTGCTCACTGCTGTGTACTACAGTTACCCGGCAATATGACACGAAGTAGACACAGACAGTAACAACTAGTAGTTGCCATTTTAAGTATGAAGGACAGTGTTCCTTTTTTAGAATGTCTTTTCAAAAGAATTAACAATTTTTCTCCAGTCATGCATAATAACATGGTTTTAGTCTTGCTTGTCCCCTATCATTAAAATCAGGGGTCGACCTATACGTTTTTTAGGGCCGATACTGATTAACTCATAACTGATATTTGAAACGATTATACATTTGTAAAATTGAAAATCTTGGTTTCAAATTTTAGAATAACACAAGCTCCAACACAAAATGTCACTGAAATGCCTTTAAGCATATATGTGTCAGTGTTAGCTATACTTGTGACGTGTAACCAATTAGATTACGTTGAGGTATGGACACTGAGTGAGACCACAGACAGCGAGACATTTTTAAAGTAATTTATCTTATCAGCAATCAGATTAGAAAAACACAGATTCTAATAATAGTTAAAAAAAAATGTTGAATATCGAATCCAATAACCAGCTAGGCTAAGTGACTAACTCAAATATATATAGTGCTGATACAAAATATATATATAAACAGCAATATATCATACAAACGACCCAGGGTTCAAATGAAATTGGTGACCATGTAATATATTAAACTTTTTGAAGATGTATTCCAGGATGCAAATATCAACCCAAAAAGACACCAGAAACACAAAACATTTTAACATTTTTATTATTAAAATATTCACCTACAAAATGGCCTATAAACACTATTTACAGAATAGCGAGCAGTGATGCCTGCTAAGACACAGAGAAAAAATATTTATACACATAAAATACTGCGCACCATTGTCAGAGGAAGAGATGAATTTACGGGGTGTGGCGAAAATGTACATTTCCCATCGTCTTTACAAGGAGATCACGGGGCTGGTACAAGGATAAGATTGGGACTCGGAGCACTCTACAGTTATTTCCCTGAGGGACAAACCTGCAGCTGAATCACAAATAATAAAAACCTCTCCTAATGTGTCAGCACGGACATGGAAATGAGGTATATAAGGTCTCTGATGCAGTACAGTGGACTGCTTAACATTAATATTTGCATACATTTTGTGTGAAAAATCAGTCATCAAACATCACAAATGATAAATGATTCGGGACATTTTTCATTTGATTGATCGAAGTCCTTCGATGAAGCATGGAGCTATGAAAACACAGCTCTCAGAAATGAAAAAATACAACCTTATTCTCAGATGAACGACGATCTGTTGATAAAATGTTACAGTGGGTTCTATCAGGGTTTTTCAGCACAAACATGACCATAATCAGTTACTTCAAGTAGATTATAAACACCAAAATTGAAGTTAGGTTTTTCACGACAGTGATGACAGTCCTTTCATCAGTATCCAAGTGCTCTAGAAAAACAAAAGAAAAGACTCATTTTAAGGGTAATTGTTGAAAATCTTGTGATCCTCTACACTATCAATGCATATACATAATTAGAGGAAGCATTTCACCACAAAAATATTTTTATATTGATTGTGTTTAAGAAAACAAACCTTTATTGTTGTCTGTTTGTTCTTCTGTCTGTTAAGAAAGTGAATAAAAGTGTGTGAGAAGAATTGCATTGGTTTGTTTGGTGAAAACAATTTCAACACTGTTCAGACACCTTTTTCAACTTACTCTGATTTTTCTTGGGAAGCACCGGTTCACAAATCTCTCGATAGCAAACATCCTGCTGTACTTTATATGTCCTTTTGTACCTGAAAAGAACAAAACACACTCTTAGATTTAATCCTTTAGTTACAAATAATCTCTGCATCTCTTCAGATTTGTAATTTGAACATCATATAACGCTGTGATGAGTAGAAACATGCAAGGCCAGGACAGGAGATCCGATCCTGATAATGACTTACAGGTAGTGGCACACTCCGCCCTCCCAGACAGGCACACTCTTGGTTTCAGAGTAGAGACGGGTGCAGGGGTGCGGCACTCGCTGGCATGCTGCAAACAGCGGTCACACAACAACATGAGGTATGAATGTTTGAAGTACTGTGAGCAAGGAAAAGTCTGCTGGATGGTTTAGGAGTCATGTGGGATGGAGCCAGGCCCTGCTCTCTGCCTGATGGATGGTTTTAGGAAAGGAATGTTTAAACAATCTGACGCTGGATGTTTAGGTGAAGAAAAGAGCTCAAGAGGGACAAGGGTATGTCCAGTGTCTCCTCATACACAGCTTCATCAACTTCTTATTATTAGTGAATTCAAACTGACATTGTTTTACTGTTTTTCACTTTCACTTGATGTCATAGAATGTATTCCCTACATGTAGTTAGTGTGAAAAACATTATTCTTTTAAAGACACTTCTGCTAAGCTACAGTTTTGATGCTACCAAGATGATTGATTGTGGGTTAGACTGTGCATAATTCTTTGTAGATGTCCGCTTGACTTTTTGATGACTTTTTAAATTTATTATAATCACTCAGGGAAGTGGAATGCTGAATCATCAGGGACTGCAACACCCAGTCCTATTAATGAATCTATTACAGTTAAAAGTTTTGACTTGATGTTTTAAAAACAATCTTATTGACAATTTATATTTATATCTCAGCCAATGTTTCCAGTATAAAGTCTGCTGCAAAATACTCATGACTGCAAACTGATAAAATGTATATACAGGTACAGTAAGCTTACCATGAGGACCTTAAGATCAATATATTTTCATATGACAATAAAGTTGAGTAAATTAATCTGTCATTAAGTGCACCAAAAATAATAAATGCATAATGATGCAGAAATGAATGAAGAAATGTAAAAATAAACAAGAAATAAAAAAAAGGGGAACTAATACAGAAAAAAAACAAAACATAAATGCTTTTCAAAAACAAATAAATTACTATATTTAATGGGAAAGTAAATAAATAGGGGAATTTATACCAAAGTAAGTAAACACAGAAGTAAATGAAAATAGAAATATCAGTTTATACCACATTATAAATTAATGAATGCCTGCTTTTGATTTTTTAATATTATTTTTGGTGCATTTAATGGCATATTAATTTATTTATTGTGTCATTTTTTTGGGGAGTTTTGATCCTCCGTAGTTTACAACTGTGTTACATTAAACTGTTTGCTGAAACAGCTTCATCACTAATAGCTCTGCAATAAAGAGACTGATAGAGAGTAATAATTGTTGGCAAAAACTCTTACTACAGTAAGGGGGTTTTACAGAGGGTTCTGGATCTCAAGATGACTTCTGAATTAAGGAAAATATGATTCAAGCAGCTTATTACATGTAATAAAGGAGGAATCAGCAATGATCTGAATAGTTATCTATATACATTCCTGTTCAGAAAGAAATTACATTTTATCCATGCCCCTAAGTGAGAATCTATGCTTTAATCTTGGTAGCATGTAATCAGCCACTTTGATAAATGTAAACACGTGTTTCTATGATCATGAACTTCAATAAGGTATTGCATACTGTAGATAATGCATTCCTTCTGGCTGTCATCCATATAAAGTAGTAGTAGTGGTAATGGCCAAAAGACTTTTCCTCCAGGCAGCTGGAAGTTTCCCATTTATAGTCCGTCACAGATTTATTTAATACACGCTGGTGGCTTGAGTCATAATTGTGCAGTATATCTTAAAAAGTAATGAGAGTGTACATAGGGAGATACCAGTTATCTAAAGATTTATGAATTTGGACTGTTGAGGGATTTTATGAAGGTGGAAACCCACTTTCGTCATTCATACTATGAAATTGTTTTGCTATAACTGTTTTGCAATGTTTGTAATGTTGGTTATTAATCTGAAGTAACAGAGCAATAGTAAAATCAGAACAAAGAAGGATATTGTCCACAGATAATAAACCGTTGCCTCATAAACCCCCAGAAGATTCAAAAGAAACACTAATAATAAATGTAACACTGGCTCCTTGAAAAAAGGACGGAAAGTGGTGCAGTGCAAATAATATGGTGCTTTGTGCCTTCGTTGACACTGCGTTCATGTTGTACATTCATGGCCCTGAGCCTTAAAGTTAACCAAGCCATTCATATATGTCAGAGGGGTCAACTGTCAGTGGAGCGTGTTTCCTGCTTTTAAGCAGCCAGAGGTCTATACATAGCTCTGCACTCTATGTCAGTTTACATGATGAAATGCAAATCTAACTGTAAGTTCACACCATGAGATGCTAGAGAAAGCAGAATTAAAACCCTTGGGAACACATAGACAGAACTGTAAATCCTGCACTGACACTCCGACAGCTGTGAGCGGAGATTTTGCACCAGAAGCAGATAGACACCTACAACATATTTGAGTGGGCATGAATGTTACCACTCAATTTAATGCCTGAATGAGATTGTATTGTTTTCACTTGAAATAGCATTATATTATTATCATTCATTCATTTTCTACATCATTTATCCTGTTCAGGGCAGCAGGCGCTAATCTCCAATCCAGCTTATGACGTTTTTTTTGGACGCAGGAGAACATGACAGCTCCACACAGACACCTGGGACCTTCTTGGTGTGGGCTGACAGTGGTAATCTCTGAGCCACTATGGAATTAGTCACTGGAATTAATCACTTTGGTGATGATCGGACATTTTATCTAGCACCATCATTAGGTCAAAATGTTTGACCAAATACTGCAAAACTAATGACATTCCCATCAGCCTCAGCTGTACTTTGTGTTTAGTTCTAATAAGCGAATGTTTGTATGCTAATATGTAAACTAAGGTGTGAACATGGTAAATGTTATACTTGCATACATCAGCATGCTAGCATGCTGACATTAGCATTTAGCTAACAGAAATGCTAGTATAGCTGCAGACTCGGATAATTCGGATCTTTTGAAGTACGGTTGTATGAGGCACCTATCCATAGTCAGTGTATTAACTACAGTTGATGGCGGTCGTCACACCTCCAGTTTGAAAAAAACAGCAGGAGTACAGATGTAAGAAGCTAAGCAATGAACTGCTGTGGTGCATGCTATATTTAGAACATTTTCACTACTCTACCTTGCCATTAGACAATCCTTTCTGTCAGGGAACTGAAGCGTTGTTATGTGTTGTCTTCAAAGTCACCTTTGATAAAAACAGTCATTTCACTTTGTAGAACACGGGAGTTGCTGGCATATTGTAATCAATTAGTTGTTTGTTATATATTTATTCAGTCTGATAGAATGATTTTTGTAGATGTCTTGCTTTGAGGTGGATGCATAAAATATAATGTCTAACAATAATATATATATATATTATATAATATACATATATATATATTATATATATATATATATATATATATATATATATTATTATATTGTATATTTTATTTTTATTCCTTAAAGTTTTATCTCTACATAATATTTCTATTTTTATTTCTATATTTTATATTTCTATATGTTATATATATACTTTTACTTATATTCTAGTCCTTCTTGAATGGGTGCAACTGTAACACTAACAATTTCCCCCCAGGGATCAATAAAGTATTTCTGATTCTGATTCTGAAGGTAAAGTGGTGAAAATATATAGCGTACACTTAAACTGACATAAAATTTTTTTATGTGGCTAAAATACGTTTTGTTGCTGACCCTGGCCACAGCAGTACATTGCTTAGCTTTCTACACCGGTAGTCCTGCTGCTTCTCCAAACTGGAGGTGTGCTTATCACTATCTACTCTAGGTAATAAACTGACTCCACTTCAAAAAATCCAAACTAATCGTTTAGGCTTGTTAAGACATACAAGACTCACTTGTTTAAAACAAAAACATTTACATGCCAAATTGGATAGGCTGAAACCCATCCATTTTTGACTTCACTAATCAACTTATAGATCAGGTGTTTAAGACAAAAATCAATCTCCCCAAAGAAACCATGTGATTAAAATCCTTTTTGACGTCCTGAAACACCAACAGAATGAGTGACTATCCAGTGCATTTGCTCTTTTTCCAGCCTACCTTCACTGAACCCACCCTGCGTGTATGTGTATGTCTGCAGAGGAAGCACATAAACTTACACAGTTCACACTGTTTGCCCTTGAACCCCGCTACGCAGTCGCAGATGAAGGAGTCGCCTCCGTTCACACATGTACCTCCGTTCTGGCAGGGCAGGCTGCGGCAGTCCTGCGGCAACTCTAAAAGACAACAGCTGCCATCAACATCCACAGTACAGAATGAGTCTGGGTCTCAGGTTACAGGCATACTACTCCACATTATCTACAGCTGATACCTGTGTTGATAGCCTCTGGCTCTTACCCCATTTCCCCCCTTTTTTTAACCAATCTGAATATTTCATCTTTGTATTTCAAGGTTAGCATCCTCACTGACATTTGAATCACAGCACGTGGCAAAAACACCAATTATAAATTACACATCTAAACACTAAT
Organism: Lutjanus argentimaculatus; assembly: GCA_034769285.1. Lineage (NCBI taxonomy): Eukaryota > Metazoa > Chordata > Actinopteri > Lutjaniformes > Lutjanidae > Lutjanus > Lutjanus argentimaculatus. Next base: position 9,106,919 of record JAWZSL010000033.1, on the reverse strand, counting down.
AAGTAGACCCTTTCCAACAGGACATTAATCTATCAGCTGGAATCACTTACAAGGGCAGATGTGCCACCTACTGGAACACCTACCAGGCTTTGTTCTTAAACCTTCTTCTTGAATCTCTAGTGCAAGGCTGATTTTGTTTGTTGTTTCTTCCATCTTCTCTAATCTAATTGGTGGGTCAGGTTCTGCAAGGCAAAACATTTCCTGTCATGAATCAGTGTAAAAAGCCAAAATTAATGACAGACTGTGACTCGGGCAAAACGTAGATGTCATACTAAATGAGACACTTTAAGAGATTTTGTGTACATTCCTCAGCCTGGAATGACGACGCACAACATTACTGATTTAACAAAATAGTCAGAATCATATTATGACATCATGGGTGTAACATCATTAAGAAGGCCAAACAATCCTAGAAAGGAAGCTTATTTCCTAGAGATACGATAACATCTGTAAAACATTTTTTTTTCTGTTTAGGCTATAGGCTATAAACCTCTGCACTGGGATGCATCGAGTTACAAGAAAAAGTGAAAATACATTACAAATAATCATATGAAAATCAAAAATATTTATTCTTAACAGTTATTGTTCTCAGATTGTCTTGCTTTATCAAAAGCCGCTGGATAAAGCGAACAACATGTATCAGATAAGGTGGATCTGTTAGTGTGATAGCAGAGAGTCCAGTTTACATTAGAGGACCGGCTATATTTCATCCAGACAGGCCACGGTTAGGGCCATATGGTTATAGGACCATGGCGTAAGTTATTCCATCTGCATCAAGATAAGAAAATAAGATTACTCTTTCATTGTTTGGACATCCTGAGCAAATCAGGACCATATCAATGTGTTGGTATAGCATATTTCAGAAAGAATCTGTAGAAGCAGAATAAATTACTTTATTACGTTTTTATGTCAAATATTCACTTGACAGCATTACCTTTTGAGTGAAATAATATATATATAGCACATTAAACGTTTTTTAAGAATGGTCAAACAGTGCTAACAGTGTCCAAAATGTTTATCACGTGGTTACTTCTACCTGTACTTACTAGTACGATGTCGAATGGCTTTTCTTGGCAAGTTAGTGAACTTGGCTGTTATCCTCCCCCTTCTGTCAATGAGTTCTGTGTATCTGCAATATAGAAAACAAGGCTAATGGTTTAGCACCGACAGTTACGTACATAACCAGATAGAAACAAAGTGATCTTAAAATAAGATAGGATAAACTTTGTTGATCCCACAATGGGAAAATACACGTTACATTATGACTATGTAATAATAAATAAATAAAAAATAATAAATCATCAAAACTCTACATCAGGGGTCTCAAAACTCAAATTGGCTTGGGTCCACAAAGAGTATTGTCATCTTTTAGAGGGGCCACTTCAAAATTCAAGTACTGCTAGAAAGACCAATATTACTGAATATTTACTTTTTGTTTCCATTACTAACATATTTGCATCATTCTGTAACAAAAAATGCAAACAGCAGTTTCTATCATTTTTTACTTTTTTATACAGTGGATAACCGTGCATTGGACACAAACTCAGCTACTCTTCTGTCACTTCTCTATCATTAATACCCCTAAATGTAAATGGTTACTTGCATTGTTGGCTTTATAGATAGATAGATAGATAGATAGATAGATAGATAGATAGATAGATATTTCAAATTGTTTAATTGAATTGAAGGGGTAGTTGAAGGGTAGTCTAAATTGGTAAAGTAATCAAATAAAAAAAAATTGTCCAGATTTAATTATTTGTTTAGAATCATGTCACGGGCCAGTGGGAGGGGGAGAGGGGGGCCAAGAAATGACCCCCAAGCTGCATATACTGGGCAATTCCTCTGAGTTCTCTGTTTCAGTTGTGCCCCCTAGGACCTGAGGCTGAGATGGGGGAAGTGTGCGCACGACCTGAGTCCCCTGTCCAGTCGCTGTTGGCCTCTCTCTTCTGCCTGATCTAGCCTCCATTGGCACTGGATCAAAGAAAACATATACATGCATTAAAAAGGTTTGGATTTGGTTTATTTCATGGATAAAGCTTTTATTTGCATCCCCCCTAGCTTGCACAAACACTGATTATTCTGATTATTTTTCCTTCAAAGGAAATGAAGACTGTACAGAATTTGTTTTGAAATTCACTTATATGAAATTTGATATATTAGGTGAAGCCAAATTGTAAATTTGAGCAAATAGTTTATGTTGCAGCCCACAAATGCTACCTGTATTTGCTCAGTATCCACTTTAACTAAATAGCTGGGCATCAACATTGTCAACTCAAGAGATACTGTTTCTACAGCAGCTTTCTATGGTGAAAAGCAGTACAAGTGTGTACCACACACATGTTGTTTTGAAACATTCACTCACATGTAATGAAGGCTAAGTGTTGAGGTATGCTGTGGATCTGTTCCTCCCCGGTGTTTTTGACGGATGTGAGAGCCAGATAGTAGTGCTGTCCCGGCGTCAGTTCACGCAGGGTATATGATCCTAATTTCCCATTGGGCAGGTAGCGACTCCTGGTATTCAACCCTCGGGTCACGTTGACCACAAAGCCATCTGGGATGCTTCTCGGGTGGCGGCTCCAGGTGATGAGCGCAGAGTTAGTGGTCACATGTGACAAGGAGAGGTTCTGTGGAGGAAGAGGCCCTGAGGGGAAGAACGCATGTAGACAGTCAGATTGTCATACAGCATAATGAATATTCTTTTTGATTTGTTTAGTTCTGACTAAAAACTATTTTTAACTTTATTTGCATGGATTGACTGATTGACTGATGCTTTGTTACAGGATTGAGCTTCATGCACATCACTACAAGCTAAAAATCAGATTTGTCCCATTGAAAATATTCCCGTTTATGCTTAATGAATGAATGAATGAATATTTTTTAGTATCATACACACAGAGGTTGCCCACCATTATGGGCTTTCCAAGGATCATATATTGCACAGAGGAAAGAGAAAATTAAAGTAAAACACATACATATTCATATGTGTCAAAGCACATTATATCAGATATAAACTTGACAAACTGACCATAAAACACTGCTGATGACAGCCTTTACCAAAAACTGAGCTAATGCTAGATTTTAAAATCACAGCATGTAAGTTTTGCTGCTAGGTGTCTCTCTCACATTAAAATAATAACAAACAGTGTAGTCTAATGACATTGTGAAGTAGTGTGGGATTGCCATTGCTGAACAACCACCACTGCTGATGAAAATCTATCTGAGGAGACTCAGAATCAGAATCATGTTCTCGGAGGAGGTAATGTGTTACAGTTTTATTCACGTTACATTCAGACACGATCACCGACTTCCTTCTTCACTCTCTGACATGTCAGATGTATCCTGTGTAACCGGGAAGTTACAGCAACTCATGGCTGGGAGGAAACATGCTGTTACCTTGAATAAATTACAGATTTCTCTGTGTTTGAACATTGTTGGAGATATTTGGGATCATGTAAGCACATGCAAACAAAATAACATAAGTATAGTATATTTGAAAGTTTTAATGTGGAAATGTAATGACATATTGTTCTGGATGGCAAATGTCAATTTAAGCGCGCTTCTTCTTGGTTAATATTACTGTATACTGTTATTACTATGTTATAATGGGTTACAGAACATTTATTAACCCTTTACACCAAGACCAAATGCTTTCTAGCGTGTTTACAGTTTTCATAAATGTATCAATAAACACCCAAAGCTTTCTGACTGTGCGCTCACAATTCATGCATTTAAGTGTGTTAGCATTTAGCCTTCACTGACAGTTGGTGATGTTCATAAACGTTCGTTTGGTAGCTCTCTGCACATAGTTAAAATAAAACACACAAAACAAGTAATAATAATAAATACACAAAAATGTGTGCAGCAACCATAAGGGGGGTGATATATGGAGGTATATAAAGTGCAAACAGTGTAAGTCCCAGTCCACAGTAATCCACAGTTATTGTGGATTAGGTTAAAGAAAAAACATAAAGGGAAGATTAAGTGAAAATTTTTGTTGAAACAAAATAGTGTTGATATTGAAAAATGTTAATGCTATCTATATGAAAAATGTTAACTGCATTTCCGCAATGAATGGTATGCAATAAAGTGAATTCTTTACATCTTTACATCTAGATATACACATACAGTACATTATGTGGTGATATGCAGAGATGTGCATGGTATTTTTTAAATGAGAAATGATCGAATGGAAATTCTAACACACTAGCATCTAATCATGCAGGCAGAAGTCATGTTATTATCATACTAATAATGTGTATGTAATCTATTCTTGACTGTTGAATGCAGGTACGTAACTTACTTGTCCAGAATTTCAGTGGCCCAGCTGAGTGGCTGGTGGAGGGAAACTCATCTGGTCTGATTCCACTTTGAGTCAACACATCCACTGTGTACATCTGACCAGGGAGTAACGAACTGAGAAACACAAAGAGGCACACAAACACATTGCACTACAGCAAACAAAGCATGATACCTGACCTCATCATACTCAGAACACTGACAAGAGCATTGCAACTGTGAGGAAATAGTGCCCTCTAGTGGTTGAAAGGTGTACTCCCCTAGGCATTCAAAGTGCAGGATTCAACAGCACCATTTAGTGGCCACAGTAAATGCTGCAGGTCTACATAGTAAACTGAAATTCTGGGATTTCAGTGTTCATTTGTAGCAAAGAGCAAAACCTGACCTGAAGGTATACTCAGTGGTGCTCGTATTGAGCACAGCAGTGCGAGCCTCACTCCCATCTGAAGGCAACAGTGACACGTGCACCCTGCTGACTGCAGCATGACGAGCTGCCTGAACCAGCCAGCTCAGCCACACCTGAGAGGAGGACACATTGACCACTTGCAGCTGCTCCACCCGTCGAGGTCCTAGCACAGAAATACACAGAAGCACACAGAATTCCACATGAAAATTCATGCTCACATGCTTTTGAACTCATGTGAATACACAAAGAGAAACACTTTTCAGCACTAGTGGATGAAGTAATCAGACCCTTTACTTAAAGCTACTACAAACAATTTTTAACTGCTTATGAAACAGTCTCAGTTTATTACTGATGCTACTATATGACCAAGATAGATCAACCAAGAAGATCAGTTATATCTGCATAGTTGTTCTTAATGCCTGCCAACAGGTCGGATTCTCTGTGAAATCAGATGAAAAGAGCCTGTGTTTACATTTTCTCAGCCAAAGTTACAGTGAATAGTTTGTTAATTTTATTTCTGACATTACATTTTGTGGTTATTATAGTGGAAACACTACTGCTTTTATCCACTGAGGCCTCCAAAATCAACAAAATATGAAAGACCTTTGTAGTAGCTTTAACTAAATGTATTAATACCACACTATAAACATACTCTGCTACAAGTAAAAGTCCTGAAATGAAAATGTTACTTATATAAAAGTATGTAAGTATTATCAGCAAAATGTTCTGCAAGAATTAAAAGTAAAAGTACTCAATGCAGAAAAATGTCCCCTGTGACTGTTACATGATAATATGAGAAAATTATTACTTGTGTTTCAATATAAATGCAGGATTTTACTGTTGTAGTTAGTTGAGGTGGGGCTCATTTTTTAAACTATTTTGTATAAGACTGCAACTAATGATGACTTTCATCATGGGTTAATCTGCTGATTATTTTCTTCATTAATTGAATGATTGATTGATTGTTAAAAATCTGAAAATAGTGGGAAATTCACAATTACCAACCAATCACCTTCTTGTATAAACTGTTGAGTAGTTTAATTTACAACAAAATATCACATTTTATAAACTGAATATGTTTTGGGTGCAAAAATCAATTAAAAAATTGTAAAGTAACTAATGATTAAAGCTGTCAGATAAATGTAGGGGAGTTAAAAGTACAATATTTCCAGCTGAGATGTAGTGGCACAAAAAGAACATACTCAAGTAAAGCACAAGCACCTCAAATCTGTAAGTACAGTACTTGAGTAAATGTACTTAGTTACACTAAGTCACTGCTTTTCAGGAGCCTTCTGTTACTGTAACAACATTAAGAATGTGCTTACTGGTGCGTATTAGTGCAGTGGCAGGCTGACTGATGTCATTGCTGTTGGTGTTGCGTTTGGTGGAGAAGGTGGAGATGTTGTACAGCAGGCCGGGCACCAGGCCCCTCATGACGTGAGTGGACTTCTGCCGGTCCAGGAGGTCTGATTTGCGATTACTCCGGCCCAGAGGACCATAAGTGACGATGAAGCCGCTGATCAGGCTGTCTGAGGGCTCTGGTTCATCCCAGCGCAGCTCCACCTCGTTCTCCTCCACACGCAGTACGTGGAGACCAGAGGGAGGCAACAGGTCTGGGAACAGTGGCAACCTTACATGTCTAATCCATACATTAAATAATTACATAGTTGTCTTTGTAGTACAGAGCATGGGCTGACACATAACAGGCTGACTGGGCTGGACAATGTTTGATGTGACTATTACTGACCTTTCTCACAGTCTTTGCCTGTGTGTCCTGTTTTGCAGACACAGTTGTAGTTGCCTCTCCTGTCACTCCTGCAGAGGCCGCGGTTTCCACAAGGTTGCAGTACACATGGGTTCTCCACTGGGGGGTGACAAAGACAAGCAGTTAGTGCAATATGATTCATGTCACAACTGAGTGCAAGTTGTGTGAATTAGCTGTTAACCAGAGGTGGAAAGTAACAAAGTACAAATACTTCTGTACTTTCAGTTTTTACTCTAATTCCAAACATTTTACCACAATATCTGTACTTTCTACTCCTTATATTTTCAGAACAGGCTTGTTATTTTAGTTCAGTGCATTGGAAGGCAATTGTTGATTATTAGGCTGTTAAATCAGTTACAGTTATGGTTACAGATTCTGTCTCCACCTCCCCTCACTCGTATTTTGAGTATAATTCATTTGCTAAAAAAAGAGGCAAAATTAAAGATCAGTTTGACTGATAGCATTATTTTTATTCAAATTTTCTATACATATTGTAATAATGTTGTTATTGTGAATTCTTTAGACCATGGCAATCGTGTAGTGACAATCTGATTTTGGAACAGCCCTTGGCTGAACTAAATATTTTGGTAGTCCTGCAGAGATGAATTTCAAACAAAAGAAAAAAGGTCAAATTAGACTTGAAGTATGTTCTCATGTTGATCATAATGTTTCAAATTCTGTTGCTGACATTGAAAACTGATTTGCAAATTGAAGCAAAGTTACTGTTCATTATTCTCGGTATATTATTTTTTAAAATTTTACTTGAAGTTAGTATGGTTTAATAGTCTTTTAATTATATTAATATGACATAAGGTTCAGTTGGCTTTAAACAGATGTCAGACATGTCCATCCGAGGCCTACTTTTTACTTGTGCACTTTGAGGAAATTTCAGAGACTGTACCTTTTCACTTTTACTTGAAGAAAGAAGCTGAATTAGTACTTCTATTTTAGTAGTAGTAATATTATCTATACGTCTACTTATAAAATGTGTGTACTTTTGCCACCTCTGTTTTAACATCAATAAAACAGACTTGTGAGGCAGTGCAAAGTCACTTACACATCTGGCACTGGTCCCCAAAGAAACCGTCTTTGCATACGCACAAATAATTCCGTCTGTAACCCCGACACACACCTCCATTTAGACAGGGGTTGGAGTCACAGCCATCCTGCTCTGCACACAGATATTTAAGGTAGAATTTGATTACTGGCCTGTTAAAATGTAAAAGCTTTAAAAGTAATGCAACAGGCTGAATGAACTCTGTACCTATTTCACAGTTCTGGCCTTTGAAACCTTGTGGACAGTGACACAAGTAGGAGCCAGGCTGGTCCTCACATGTCCCCCTGTGCTTGCAGGGTTCTGATAGGCATTCATTTATGTCTTAAGGGAGAGAAAACAAACATATACAGAAACTATATATGTGTGCACTGAATTTAATATTAATATTAATATTAATATTAGAAGAGTGTGATCAGGCTTTACCTGTCTGACAGCGCTTTCCACTGAAGCCATTTCTACACTCACACTGGTAGGATCCGACATGGTTCTGACATTTACCGCCATTAAGACATGGCTGTGATAGGCATTCATTTATCTCTGTAATGATGGGAAATAAAGAAATCAATATGAATCAACATCAACCCAAAACATGATAAACTGTAATAACTGGACAGGAACTCTCTTTATGATGACCATGTCTATATCCTGTGCTTATAGAAATGTATAATTACAAGCACTTCTAAATATTCATAATGCTTTATAACAATAATTCTAACACATTATACAGCATTATATAATGACAAGGGTCAAGTATCACAATACCTCAAATGCTGGTCATTCACTGACATTGTTTGCAAGGATCATATTGTATCTCATAGTTGTAATACATTATATCCAGTTTATAATGCATTGTAATCACTGTTATAGTGCATTATAATGTGATTGTAATGCATTATACAATGTTTTTTTTTAAATATTACATTCATGTTTATTGCGGAAACATTCCATTAGTGAAATGTAAATGTCCATTATTCAGTTGTTCATCATCAAATTGGAATGCTCAATGTAAATTATGATCTGTTAAACAAATATGTTAATTGTGCAGTGTTTTGTGCTTTGTTCTAACATAGATTTATTTTTGTCACTTTACTTAAAGCAACAACTGCCACTGAAATCGATTTATGACCAGCTATTAATGTATTATATCTGCCTATACGTCAGGAATTTCATTACTTTACTTAAAGCATGCGATGACCATTTAGGGTGTTTAATATCTAATCACATTATAATGCATTTTAACAGTGATTAGAATGCAAAATAGTTATAATGTATTAAAACTATGAGAATCATAATACACTATGAGCCTTGCCAAAAGAAATGTCAGTAAATGACAAGCCATTATGAAGTATTATGATATTGACCTTATAAGTCACTATAAAATGCTTTATAGTGTGTTATGATTATTGTTATAAATCATTATGAATATTTATGAGTACTTATAACTATAATGTGCTTTTGTAAGCACAGTATATCTCATTATAACTATGTTTATAATGAATTATAATGCATTACAGACAAGGGTGTCAAAGATAGTTTTAATAAATCTTCTTTATTGAAACTTTTCTGGGTTCATTAAGGGACAGTCTTTGTGTGTCGGTGTATGTTACAGACCCTCACAAATGGGTGGCTGGCTCCAGTCCCCCTGAATACCACAGATGCTCTGGGTGGCTCTGGGCACAGATATGAAGCCTGGGTGGCATATATACACAGCAATGGAGCCCGGTGTTGTTGAGGAGAACTGGACCTCGGCGTGCTTCACTTGTGGAGGCGGCCCACAGCCCAGCTCTGAATGCAAACATGTTGATAATGTCAGCATGGCTGCATAGTAACACAAGCTCACAAACACTGGGGTTTATCCAGGACAGGCTAATGGCAAGAGATGTAATTTCCATTGAGGCTCTCTGTTTTTGTCCTCCTAAAATTACCTCCAGCATGCTGTTGGAGTGTGCACACATGAATCATCAGGCCAAATCGGGTCGTACTTTGTATAGCTGATGCAGTCATTCTATATCTGTATGTATGGGTCCTCCAGTGCAGCAACACTGCTAAGATTATCTTCAGATGGAAAGCCAATATCTCTACAGTTAACCACACAGTTAACCGCATAGGATATCCTCTGCTTGTCAATCTATTTAAGTCAGCATAGTTGAGCGTGGACATTATTGTGTGGTGACACATGGTCTGCTTACCTGTGGAGGTTTGTATTGAGCTCCTGCTTACTTCACAGTGCCTGCCAGTGAAGGCCTCAGTGCATTCACATTTGTACTTTCCTATGTAGTGAAAACATGTCCCCCCATTCAGACAGGGGCTGGAGGCACAGGGGTCTGGCTTCCCTGCAAGAAAACACTGAGAATTATCATTGGTAATAACAACAATAATAATTTTATTTGTATAGCGCTTTCTATGCAAATATGCCAGCTCAAAAATTTTAAAATGTAAAAGTTGCATTAAAAAGATTTTTTTTTTACAGATACCAAGAGAGTTTGCTGTTTTCTTTAGTCCTGACTGAAAAATTCTGATAACTGTAATTTTCTTGAAGACTTTTTTGGAAGCCCAGTAAAAAGAGAGCAGCAGTAATATTAGCAACTTGTAATAAAAGCATGTATCAGCATTTCAGATTGTTAAAAACTGTATAATTTTGATGTGGATTACCTACAGCAGACGGCGGTCACACTAACAAAGGCCCTACTGAAACAATTAATATCAGCTTAAGTGTATTCTATATTGACAGTATTTTCAACACTTTAAATTGCCATGGGACGGTCTTTAATAGCAGGAAACCACTGTTATATAAGCCAAATATGGCTCTCTCCAAAATGACCAAAAACAGTAATTTTACCTCACAGAACACAAACATTAAAATTAATGTATACCTCTGCCAACCAGTCATGTTGTAGTTAATATCCATGTCTGTCAGAATCATATAATACAATAAATAATATATGTAGTGAAGAATTTGAAGAGGTATTAAGCATATTTTTTGGCAAAATGGAAGGTATCACTCTTTTGACATGTATAATCCCAGTGAAATATTTCCAGTAAGAAACATGCGTCTTCACTTTGAGACTGTTTTGACAAAGAAGTGAGGATGGAGGACTGATAAAGAGCTAAAAGTTTTTTTTGCAGAACATTATGATGTCACAGTGAAGTTGAGCTTTGACTTAACTTTGATATAAAATGTCATCACTTCATCATCATTCTTCATCATTTCATCCTATTAGATATTTGTGTTTAATGTTAATTAGCATATGAATTCTTGAGCTATGACCAAAAACATGTTTTGTTTGGTCACAATGACCTTTGACCACCAAATCCTAATCAGTTCATCCTTGAGTCCAAGTGAATATTTGTGCCAAAAATGGAAGAAATTCCCTCAAGGGATATCATGTTAGTAAGAATGGGACGTATGTACAGATGGCCAACCCGAGTATACAATGCCCAAGTTATCTAAATATTTAAATTCAAAATTCAAAGAAACTGTGTTTTTTCAGCTGAAAAGATTACTTATCATGCATTTCGTCACATGCACTAAAATGCTTTCACAAAAATTTGCAAGAAAAAGTTTGAGTGTTGAGTTCAAAAAGGTTCTGAATATTACCTGAGGGTGTCACTCACCTACTTCACAGTGTTTTCCAGTGAATCTGTAAGGACACACACATCTGTAGCTTCCTGCCTCTTCCTTACAGGAGCCTCCGTTGCGGCAGGGACCAGAAGCACAGGTATTGAGTCTAACTGGAAAGAGACAGGGAGAAGGGAATCCTTGAAGTAGAGACCACTCTGGCTTTTAATCACACAAAATAATTCCGTTCCAGTACATTACAATTCAAGTCATAATTCAGGAAAATAGCCCATAACTCAGTCATAAGTACAAATCATCATAAGCCTTTCGGCGTTGTAATATTTCAAGAAGCATTACGAGTAATGGCATGTTTCCTGTTGCATTTAAAGCTGGATCTGAGCCTGATTAACAATGCAGAGATTTGAGGCACTTTTTGATAAAGGCAGAAGTTCATGTGAAGGTATTCTTCTCATGTTTTTAGCAATTATGCTACCTTTCTCACAGTGCTTCCCCCAGTATCCGTATTTGCATTCACAGGTGTAGCCTCCATCCCGCTCGTAGCAGTAACCCCCATTCAGACACGGAGAGGAGTCGCAGACCGATCGGGGCTGTACTGAAAAACACACACAATACTTGACTGTGTTCCATTGCACTGGGAAACAGTAAACCTCTTTAATGTTACTAAGGCTTGGTGGGCTTCATCCAACCTTTAAAAAACACAGATTATTTGTCATTTTATGATTGGATCAAATGCAAAAATCTCCTCGGCAGGAGCATAAATCATTTTGAAATGTCTCTCCACATCGTAAATGTAAACTGCAAATGTGACCATTCCTTTTGAAACAAAAGTGACACTTGTCAAAACCAGTGTGTTGCAAAATGTGTTTGTCGCTATAGAAACCGGCTGCTCATGCAATGACACATAGCTGCAAAGTGCCGTGTTGTTTGGGTTGGTGCCTGAGGCTCTTACCATAGGGGTAGAAGTCCTTGTGATCTAGCTCTGCTCCACTAGTCTGACATGTACACAGGTAGGTTCCTCCATACTCCAAACAAGGACCTCCGTCAGGACACGGCCTGCTGTTACTGCATGGCGTCTGAGTTACTTCTGAGAGGAAGGGATTGAGAAAATCTATTAGTATTAAGATTCCATTTAGGTTTGATCTATTATACTTAGGCCAGTTACCTAAAAACATGATTTTAGGAGGACAAACATATTTATTTTAAAGAATTTTGGTTGGAGGTAAGAAAACCACAACTAGGAAAGGTAGGTTATTTTATTTTGTAACTTTTTTTGGGTGTAACAAATGGGCAAAATAATTTCCCTGTCATTGTCATGTAAAGTAAATCAATGAAAGCTAAAGAAAGTTTATTCCAGTCTGCTCCCAATTTCTCTTAAACAATTTTTTCCTGTTTTGTTTGTTTGTTTTTTTTTTGTTTCTTTTGTATAGTTTCCTTGATTCTGTGTATGGCTAAATGTTTTATTTCATTTTGTACTTGTCTTCTGCTGTAAAACAGAATGACAAGTTTTTTTTTACATTCATCACAGCTCTTGTGAGACACCTGATAGGATTATCATACCTACCAAACTGACAGTAGAGTCCTGTGTATCCTGAAGGGCATTCACAAGTCCCATTGCTGTCCACACAGACACCCCCATTCTGGCAAAGACATTCCTCTGCAGACACAGGAAGAAACAGAGTGCATGTGTGAGAGAGAGGGACCCAAAGCTGGAAAGTTTGCTCAAGCTACTCGAAAGCAAGTAGTTATATTATGTTAAGTTTTCAGTATTGGTCTTAGTGTAAACATAGGCAGAAGGTATAAATGGTAAACATGTGTACCATATGCTGCTCAGGGTCTTACATCTGCTTTACTGTAAACTATGTATTGATTCGCTGTCATTTCTCTTTTCTACCAAAGTTCACAAGACCAGAGGATTACCAGTCAGCATGTTGCACATCCGCTCCGTACAAATTGTAAGAATGTTTTTATTTTCCTCTCCTCCCTAATTGCAGCAGTGGATCAAAGGACGTGGCCGTATCGCAGCTAAGTGGCTCCCCTTTGAAGTCTCGGGAGCTCAGTGGAGGGTATTATTTTTCTGATGATATGGAGCATATTTTGTGCCCAAAAATGTATGGCCCTGAGGGCAATTAATGGATTGTTAATTTGCAAGAGACACTTTCATTGGCCACCTGTGCAGCCCAGGCCCCTTTGATCTGAGGGCCTGATTAGGCACTTCTGAGTCCCACTACTTTCTCTTCCTTGGAGGATCATGCTCCTTTTTCCACTGTGCCTTCCAAGTGAGCCAGGCAGGAAAGTATTTGGGAGATTTAAGAGAGCCTATATAAGCACTGATAGTTATTTCAGCTCAAGGGTGAGAGGTAGCATGCATTTGCAATAGCTCAAATACTATTAAAGAGCTTTTGGTGGGAAAAAAACAGCTATCAGAGGGTGACACTAACCTCCCATGTGAGCCTGAATCAGCTTTAAATAGCTCCATTATTATTTCCTAAACCAAATACAACATGATACCAATATTAACATAATATGAAATGACTTAATATGTATTTATAAAGGAAAGGTGTGAAGCATTAGCTGAGGATGACAGCGTTTTACATATTTTGCGTTCAAATTGCTCTTTGGTTATGCAAGCAGCAGCTGTGCTTGAAACTACAGTGGTGGTGCAATGGCCAACTTCCAGAGAAGCAAGTAGCGGTGTGGAAGCATGCATATTTCAACAGCTCTGTCTGAAGAAATGACCTGAATACCAAAGACCAGCTTTGACTCATAAAAAGGCCTTTTCAAGTCTAGACAAAGCACTTCCTCTTGTTGGTAAACTAATAAACTGTGCTATAAAACAATTATTCACAACATCAAGCGACTGGTTCCCGTAGTAAACTGGGTGAGGCCGTGTCAGTTTTGATAATTACAATAATCCATCATCACAGCAGCCTCTTCCAGGGCAGAGCTCCAAATTCCTGTGGGATAGCAGAGCTCCTCTTTAAATACCCGTGTCTGCTCTCTACCTGCCCAGCTGCCTGCAGTCAGCAGTCAGCCGGGGACAAGTGTACGATACCTTCACACTTGTCACCGTAGAAGCCCGGAGCACATGTGCAGTTGGACATTCCCGAGCTGGTGTATTCACAAATCTGGTTCTTCTTGCAGTCTTCTTCTTCGCACAAGGCTGCATAATGGAAAAGCATGACAGGCTGAGGTGTGGGAATCAAACTGTATTTGAAAATATTTGGCAAAGCTTGAGCTGTAGCTGTACTTGCTTTTACCTGTTTGGTTTTCTGCCTCAGTTGAATTGACTGGAAGCACCACCAACTCTGAGAGAGGAACACAGGAACATGTTCTAAAGGGTTTGGTTCATCCAAATGCCAACAAAATGTATTTCCTCACTCTTGGTAGTGCTTGGCAATGCAGTTTTTTTAATAATAAATCCAAAACTGTCTGCATGGCTCGATATCACTAACTATTTGTAATGTGTCACCATTACATAGATTGACCACCAAAGACCACCAAAACGGATTTATTATTCAACAATTCTTAAATAGCCATATTTAGGCGATTTATATTTTAAAAAATCATAGTATTCAGATAGGGTCAGTAATTATGATTGCTGCAATTTGTGATTCTGCTGTGTGAGTACAAAAATCTGTGACCGTTCACATTTTGTGACTCAGTAGAGTCTTAAATGGAAAATTCGTCACTTTTTATGTAGTACATTGAAGCAATAAATTCTTCAGTGCGCTATATTGACAGAGAAAGCTGAGTTATTTTACTGCAAAATCGTTTGTTATTCCTGATTCCATTGATATCACAGTGATGTTGCTGGCGTTAGGGAAGAGCTGCAGGCTATTTCAGCTTGGATTTCTAGTCTCCTCCTCTGGGTAGCCAGGGTGCATGCTAGATGAGTGTTTTTATCACCTGACGCTATGTTCTGGCCAAAAAAGAAACAGCTATTGGCTAGGGTGGTGGTGATACATGGCAACATTGCACGAGTGTCAGAAGCTTGCATCCAATGCATTCTGGTGCAGTGCACGGCTCCACAAGCAGGAAAACTCAGCTTTCTTGGTCAATGTACAACGCACTGAGGAATTTATTGCTTCAATCGACTACATTTACCATCCACACTGACTGGACATCCACATAAAAAGTGGTGAACTTTGTCTTTAACTACAGGACCAAAAGGAAAACCAACTAGTTATTGACAAATGAGGCGGTGAGGTGTGCTTTACAGATAGACCTGCTACCACAGCTTAAAAATGTGACCCTCTCTGTAATTATGTTTTTTTTTCTTTGCAGCTGTCAAGATTTGTGACTCTATTAAATACTATAAAAGGTCCAAATTTGTTAACTGCAAAGGAACCTTAACAGAAAGACAAAAGTACAACTTACAGGCTACGTCAAAATAAGTCAAAATCCAATTTCCATACATGCTTTGCTGGCAGAATTTGATAAATTCAAGTCACCTGTCTCACAGAGCATCCAGTGAAGGCAGCAGGACAAATACAGGTGAAGTTGGCCACCTGATCGACACACTCTCCTCCATTCAGACAGGGTTGAGACTTGCACTCGTTTATGTCTGGAGGATACAAAAACATGTTGATTCAGTTTCATCCTAAGATTTTTCTAAGGCTGCCCCTTGGTAGTTGAAGATTCTAATCATCAATCAGAGACCTCTCAACTGACATTAGTGAAGCAGTTGTTTTTTTTCCTTGTCTGTCAGTGTGCAGTGTACTTGAAGGGACATTTTGGTCCCTTGAAGTAGCTGCAGAGCAAGTGTTGCTCACTTATTCCACTACACCCTGTCCACTTGGTGAAGATGTCCCAAACGGATGCCTACACAGACAGCTGCGGACACCTCAGATGTGTACTGTAGTAGTGAATGAAACTAGTGCAGCTGCCCAGAGGAAAAGAGACCTTGCAGTCAGGCTTCGAGATAACGTTGTCTTCTGCTTAAAAGTGGTAACTTCATAGCTCAAGGCAACTTTATATGTCATAGACTTTGACTTTTATTTGATATGCAGAGTAGACAAAAAATATTGTGCTACGATTGTTAGCATAGTTAGCACGCATTAGCTCAGAGGGCAAGTATAATCCAGGCTTTAACCTGACTTGTTCAGTATATTACGTGAACGTCACTGTCACCCTGAAGATACTGCTGAAGATCGTTCAAAAACCTGGCAGTTTAATAAATTGTTGCTTGATAGTCTACATGAAAACAAGAACAAGTAATCATATATTTGTATTGAACAGCAAAATCCAATTCGGCTGACAAAACTGTGAGTTGGGTACAGCCCTAAATTTTTCAGTGTTCGCATGGAAGAGCAAGAGTTTGCTGTCTAAGACACTGAGCTGGATTAAGAACACTGAACTTCCCTTCTGAAAGCATAGAGTTTCATTGACCAGGTGTCTGGTATTAAGAGTAATCCCGTCTCATGTAGATACATGAACTGTGCAGGGCCCGATAATTTAATGCCCCAGTGGCTTCAGGTTTCATCAACAATCAATCACAAGAGAAGCAAGATTAGTAAAGGTCTTCTTGGAAAGCAAACTGACTTCAGTGAACTTCCTCACTGTGGTTCATTGCTACATTGTGTGACCCAAGGAAAAAAAAAGTTGTTTGCAGTTGAATTCAACCATAACCTCAACTTGGATTCATTTGTCTAGGTAGACTGGGAAACTCTTTGGACAAAAACATCTGCCAGAATGACAGCAGTGTGAGCAATGAGTTTGGTGTGGACAGCAGCAGCGAATATTTCCTCTGGAGGGAAATGCCTACTTTCCTCAGGAGTGTGAAAAATCCAGCTCACCTGTCTCACACAGGACACCAGTGTAGCCCGGTTCACACACACAGGTGAAACTGCCAGCTCCTTGTATACACGACGCGTTGTTGAGGCACGGCCTGTCTTTGCACTCGTCAATGTCTGTAACACACACAAACACGCACACAGAGGGACAGTGAGACACGCTCATGGAATATTTACTCAGCTGATTAATATATCCGCCACACTGCTCCCCTCACTCTTCAAGTATGTGCTGCTGGCTGTGAAAGGTATTAGAAAAGGTTTGATACATCTCGGCAGGCTGGACTGTGGGAATAGGCATAGAAGCTCCAGAGAGGCTGGACCGAGATATTCTGAAATTCTTTTTTTGTGTGGAAACTGCTTAATGAGGCACAGAAATACTTTAATTAATCAGAGGTTTTCCTGGTCTTCAGCCTATTTTAGCATGCAGATGGTAAGAGGAGAAGCCTGTATTTTTTTTGATGTACAGTAAAAATGTCTTTAGATCCACTGCGGTAACACTTTCTATGACCATGTCTATAATGCACTGTAACGTATTATAAACATATGCAATGTTTTATACTGTTCTTACAGAACTGTAAAATGGAATTTCATTACTTTACTTAAAGCATATAATGACCACTTACAATCACATTATAATGCATTATAACAGTGATTATACTGCATTATAAAATGTGTTATAATGTAGTGTACCAATTACAAGAATTATAAAACACTATGATCTTTGCCTAAAATTTCAGTGAGTGACCAGCAGCTATGAAGTATTGTGAAACTTGACCATATAAGTCATAATAAAATACTTTATGATGTGCTATAATATGCTTGAATGTGCTAATTATAATTATACATTGCTATAAGCACAATACAATGCGTTACATGTATGTCTATAATGCATCATAGTGCATTATGGGTGTCACAGAAAGCGTTACCTCAACTTGTTTTGGGGTAATTTCTTGCCATTGTGTAGAATGATATGTATGTGGCCTTTGTTGTACATGCTGTCACTTTAAATTTACATTTTAAGCAAAATTACAAATTTCTATTCTACAGAAAATATTCCGTAAAAGAAATATATAGTAGAAATTTAAAAAAAATAAGAAAGAAAAAGTGTAATTGTAACCACAGTATATACCAGCTTTGAGGCAAAGCATTCTTTGTACCTGTTTCGCACTGAACCCCAGTGTATCCAGGAGGACAATGACAGATGAAACTATTAATCTGGTCTTCACAAGTCCCTCCATTCTGGCAAGGATTTGAGGCACACTCATCGACATCTACAGAGACCGGGAGAAATACAAAGGAAGTAGTGTTACTCTTTTAATTAGAAGACAACATCTGGCCATGGTCAGTTAGTGAGGTGATGTCCGAGGAGAATGCAACAGGCTGGCATGAAAGTGATACAGGTATTAAGGAAATCTCCCAGTGTCCCTTTGGCAGGTTAGGTGAAACCTAGTATTTTTGTTTACAAGTTGTCTTTTTTTTTCCTGGCTGATCTCATGTAGACAAGTATTCATTCACAGTGCGCAGTGCATGTCAAGCACAACACAGCAGGAAGCCTTGTCAACCATAACTCACCGATCTGGCATCGTCGGCCGGTGAAGCCAGCCAAGCAGGAGCAAGTGAAGGAGGGGTTGCCTGTAATACAGTCATCGATGCACTGGCCTCCGTTCAGACATGGTCGAAGGTGTGGGCACACTGATGCTGTAGTGAGAGAGGTTAATGCAACAGGAATCCTAGAAGAAAAACAGGAGTAGAAGAACTATTCTCTTAGAAGCAGGTCTTACCGGAGTTATTGCAGCCACCAACTTCCACATTTGCATCATCTATACGGAAGACCCATCTGCCCGGGTAGCCCACGTTGGTGGTCCCCTCAACGTTCACCACATCAGCTGTGCGAGAGCCGGGGATGTTGAAATAGCGATTGCCATCACCGGCATTGAAACCTGCCTGGGAAGAGAGTAACAAGGAGGCACACATCACAAAAGATGGCTGAATTAGAGTTTAGACATTTACTTTGAGTCTTTACATGAAACAGATCATATGGTACATTTCCAAATTTTGATAAATAGCCATGTGATCTTACCTGTGCTGCAATCCCTCCCAGCCCTGCCAGGTTTCCTCCACTGCTGGCATGCATGCCTGTGGTCCAAGTGATGTTATTGTACTGGAATATAGTGAAGGAAAGCTCTCCGTCTGTAATAAGCACCACTTGGAAAGTATTTACCTGCACAGAGAAGAACAGGCTCGGTTAAACCATTTCCCGATTTCCACGAAATCTGGTAATAATGCATGCATCTGACAGACTCCTCGTATTAATGATAGAGATTCCTAAATCTCAGTCAGGCTGAGACATAATAGACTCCTCTGAGCCTGTTGTTGAAGCAGATAGCAAGAAATTCACAATTACCATTAGAATGAAACTCAATAGTTGTGCTTTCTAACCACATATTATATCCCAGAACATCAAGGCTGTTTCCTGGACTTCGGGATTATTTAGGCCAGTGATTCCCAGTAGTTCGTCCCTATCAGATGAGCTCAAGTACCTCTTTATCAGCATGACCCGTCATGTTTCAAATGTGTTGAATTCACTTGAAGAGCATGTTAAGTAACACTACAAAAAGTTGATAGTGTTATTATATTTTTTTCACACAAGTTTGCATTCTTACTTCAATGACTTAGAGAGGCAGAAGCTTGAACTTTTAACCATTTATCCATTAGATTTAGCTAACTATTTAAACTGGTTACTCTTTTTTACTCTACTTTTTGCTAATATTTAAATGCACATTATGTAATTACTGCCACAACAGGTCTCTCACATCAGAACTACCATTGCTGATGAAAATCTATATGACAAACGCGAGGTAAGATATTAAAGTTTTTTATATTACATTTAGTCACGTTCACAGATTTTCTTCCTCACTCTCTGATGTATTTCATGTTTCTTCAGATGCCATTGACAGGTGGCCCAATGAAATACACGCTACCTTTAATAAAATATGGATTTCTCTTGATTTGAAAATTGTCTGAAACATTTGGGATAATGTAAGTACACAAATCATCAAAATATAAAACATAGGTCTAGCTGTTTTTGACATTTTAAAGCAGAAATGCTACATATTATACCTTTAAACTTTTTATCCATTACTTTTCGTCAGTCATTATTGATATTTACCTTCTAATTTCATATTTTCTGTTAGCTTGCCAACTAATTTTCATGTATTCTCAGTGACAACATACGGCTTTAATGTGTTACAACTGACTAAGGTGTGTACAGTGCAGTAGCCTGTTGTAGCTGGTTGAGGTTATTGTGACAATAACTTTACAGAAGACTGGTATCACACCAATTTGAATGATATGGACATATTTTTAAATCTATTTTTAAAAACCTAACTGAGCCAGTCCACAATCTTTCCACATACAGCCTGGCAACTGCAGAAGTACCCCCTGATCGGGAATCAGTGATTCCCAAGCAGGGGGCCCTAAAGATACCTAAAACTTACACAGAGAATCAGAGGTGTTTAAAGGCATAGTTCAGATTTTTGGAAGTTTGGAGAAGCAGCAGGAGTACTGGTATAGGAAGCTAAGCAATGTACTCTTGTGGACAGGGTCAGCAGCAGCTGTGTTATTGTGTGACTTCAGTGTTTTAAAGGGTTAATTCAGCTTCACAACGTCACACAATAACACAAGCAAACTAACAGATCAAGGTGGCTGCAGACCAGCAACTCTTGTGTTCTGCAAGATAAAATTACTGTTTTTGCCAAAGGAGTCTGGTTGCTTTGGAAAGACTGATATTTGGCTTACACAACTGTGGATTCCTGTCAGAAAAGGCTGTCTGACTGCAAGGTGAAACTTGTACAGTTAAGTGAGAGTTTATACCGGTGTTTGGGAGTTGCCTCCAAAGAATGTAACTTGAAACCATGTGGAGATGAGGACCCATGTTGCGTTGAAATTGGGGAATTCTGAAAAGTATGTCCTGACATCAGCTGAGGCCCTCCTCAGTATGGAGGACTCCTGGCTCTCTCTGTAGAAGACTTTCCCTGCTCGACGGTTGTCCACATCAGCCCAGAATGGTGCCACAACCCTTCTGTCCCCGGCGATTGGAAAAGCCACAGGTGTGAACTGAGACACTTCCCTCAGGAAAGATACCAGGCCATTGTTGTTAACCTGAGGAGGACAGAGTTGGAGTTAGAGCATCTGAATAAGATTAATAATATTACAGCGATATATTTTGTCCCACATATCAGATGAACTGACTTGTTTGCTGGATGAGGTGGGGTTAGAGTAGAAGTGCTAAGGAGAGGAGGCAAAGGTGGACAAACAGAGGTAGTCTGACCTCACAGCAGCATGGGGCAGTGAACGCTCCCATAACGGATGTTTGCACTTCTCATGTAGCAAACAGACGCTACCTTTATTCCGTGAAATGACAGCAGCTGAGAAAACCGGGTCTCTGCTGCTCACGCACCTGCAAAGTCATCACACCAGGAAGAAATGTTCATGGCCTTTAAATCCACAGATGTCTGCCAAGAGCAAAGGAATTAAATAAATGAACCCATCCTCCCCTCGTCCATATACAGTATCTCCTCTGTGAGAAATACACAGTCGGCACTGAAGCTATGTATGGTAGCATAGTTAAATAATAACCCCGGAACAGATCAACTTTAAAAAGTCAATGAATGGTGTGTTGCTGAGGCAATTACGTGATTAATTGTTTACACAACTGACAGAAAATAAACCAAGGATCACTTGTACCCTCAGAGGTGAGGGTTCTCTGGTTTTCTGTTTTATATTATCACAAACTGAATATCTCTGGATTTTGATCAGACAAATCTGCAATTTGAAGACATCTGCTATGGATATTTTTCACCATTTCTAACAGTTTATTTTATCGACAAAGAAATTAATTTATCACAGAAAATAACTCAGATTTATAACTAAACGTATTGTTAGTTAAAGATGCACTAATGGATTCTGTCCATTTGGGGGCAGCAGAAAAACCTACTGACACTGACATATTACCACCAGAGAAACATTATTATTCATTGTTTATGTTCACCTGGCAATAGTTCAAAATTCACCTTTTAACTCTGTTTTGGTCTCCAACATCAGGGTGAAATATCTGACTCTTCAGCTGCTAAATGAGCCACTATATTCACCAGCTAGTTGCTAACTTTTCTGTTTCTTTTTCATTAACCTTTTTAGTAACTTTTCTTGTTCTTGTCTAGCAAAATCAGCAGGTGGGCAGACCTCCGATTGTCTGGGGATTTCTAAATGCAAGACAGTTGCTTGAAAGGTGGCAAGTATAGCCGCTAACAAAAATATGCCCCTTCCATTTTTTCAAAGACGTCAACCCTAACCGGAAACAATCTATTCTCCTCTTTAGTTAGCAAATGACTTCAGCATGTCACCGCCCCATTATGAAGGGCAGTCAGAATTATGATTGGTTCTGCAATGCTGTTTTTTTTTTAAACTCCATTTGTTTCAACCCAGTTTTAACGATGAAAGCTGGGAGACTGTCTGTAGTCTCTAATAAGCGAAGCACTGAGAAACTGACTTGTGAATCTAGTGCTGGGCAGGTAGTGTACAGTTGGTTTATCAGAGCTATTTGGCTAAAACAGCTATGTACTGCAGCTTGAAACAGTTTTGATGAAAGTGATGAGACTGAACCAAAACACTGATGTTTCACACTGTAAAATCAAAACAATTAACTTTAAGACACTAAAATACTCTATAAAGTTGAAGGGAACTGCAAAGTTAGTTGATAATGCTCTGTTTGTTGCTACAACCGACGTCTTTCACATAACATTAAGTAATTTGATCTATTGTTTATACAAAGTATGGATTAGTGCAGTTTTCAGAATTGCAACAGAGTAACAGTAAGGATTGCAAGATGAAGGTTGCAGAACCAAGACTGTAAATATGACAAATTTTCATGTGTTTCTGGAAGGTTTCCACCCATGGTGCCAGATAAAAGAGGTACCGTGAACTGTGGAAAAAGGTCCAGATTATTGATTTCAGGTGTACAGGAAATAAATGAGGGATGTTTCTGGGCAGGGTGGAGGTCATTCAGAGGAGAAATTTGTGCAGGAAAAAAAGTGCAGTGTCAGTAGAAGAGGAGTAATTAGGCAATTTCTGAAACAGATTCTAAAATATCACTTAGTAATGTGGTAAATGATAAGCATGTAGCAGTGTGGAGACCTTATATCATAAAGATTAGGTGGTGTGCTAGCTGCTGCACTACATTTTGAACATCCTGAGAAACAAGCTGGTAAACCTGAGTGGAGAGGAAAGTTATACAGGCTGAATCCTGATGAAAGGCCTTCATTCATTCATACATCATTTCTGCATATCATCAACAAGGGGAGATTCTTCCCACCATGGCACCTATCCTGTTTCCTCTAATCGCTGGCATGAACTCTGCCTCTCTCAATTCAAGCCGAGTGGCATGTGACAGTGACAAAGCAACGTCAGATGGCTGGGCTTTGCTCTCTGCATGTATGAAAACCATAATTTGAAGGACTTTGCTGTAAAAACAGCAGAGGAAGTTTTGTTTGGCACGGCGCGGGGCCTAAGTTAATTGCCCAACCACAGTCTTCCCCTCCGCATCAGCGTGATGTGGTGAGAACGTGGCTGATGTGGGGAAAGAGAGGAGCGACTGCAGGGGCAGGGCCCAGGGGTCAGCCAGAGCGCCATCTGATACTGGGAGAAAAACAAGAGAGAGGGCACAGGACTGGATGAAGGGAGGGATGTACATGAATTACAAATCTCCCACACCCACGTACCCACAAATGAGAGACCTGTGGTGGCAGCAGTCTGGAAGTCACCCATCCTACAGCAGAATTAGTGTAGGAAATCATGCTGAACACTAAGTGGAGTTTATACTCCAATACTGGAATATGTTTAATCGCCTAATCCAATCTCTTGTAGCATCTGGAACTGTTTATACAAGCGAATTTCTTACTTGTTAAGATTTTTTAGGGGACCACTTTGACATTGAAGTGACCTTAGAGGAATTTAAACTGAACTTGGGAACTTTTTCTTTGCTCCATATGACATACTTTTCTTCTTCTCATGGATTTCAACAAGGCTATAACTAGTACAGAGATCCAGTGAAGGGTGGTTATGCATCACACTTATGTGAGAGAGTGAATGGGTTCAGAGCTGCCTTGTGTTATGTTGTAACATGACCAAGGTCAGAATCACAGGGGAGAGAGGTGCGATCAGTCAACCTTGTAAGAAGCATCTCTCTCCCCATATTTCTTTCTCTCACTCTCAGTGGTGCCACTCCACTCTACAACTCCCTTGTTATTTTTTGGGAATTCTTCGCCGGATATATCCAGGATTTTGCTTGGGTGGTTTTCTTTAGAGCCAAGCAATTTATGGACTAAAATAAACTTTCATCTGGCTTAAGTCAAGCCAAAGCAAACCCCTGAGCGAAAAAGGTGCCCGTGGATCAAGTCAGGAAAACATTCGTTTTCCTTGTCAAAAATGGAGGTTTCACAGTTACAAGCTTGTACAATTATTTGACAAGGCTGAAGGAAGTGACTACAGTCTGACAGTCTGTGCACTTGGCCTGACTCCTAAGCCCCCGGCTCACCTTTATCTCCAAAGAGTTTAGATGGAGGCAATAAATCCTGACTGGAACAGTGCGGAACGACTCTAATACAACTTCCATGGTACAAGTGATATGGAGGTTTGGTTTAAAAGGTGTGAGTGCGCTGTTCAAATAGTCTGTAAAATGTGGGAAAATGCATTCAACAAACACTTTAATTTGCATATCATATATTTTAGAATTACATAGGTATTTCAAAATACTTCCATTACATAATTAAATGAGCAGTGGATAGGATTTAGCGGCATCTTGCAGTGAAGCTTGCAGATTGCAAACACCTCACATCATCCTCCGCTTCCAAGCATATGAAAGCATCTGTTGGCTGTGAAACTCATGCAAAACATGAAAGGCTGCACCTAGAGTCAGCATTTAGTTTGTCCGTTCAGCTCCCTCTGTAGATATGAAGGGCTCATTCTAAGGAAACAAAAAACCAAGCAATTCTTTTTTTCAGATGATTACACACTAATGAAAACATACTTATGAATATTATATTCCATTTCTGCCATACTCTGCCAATAAATGCTTGCATATCTTCCTAATTCCTTATGTTATCATTAAAGTTTTTGTACACTTTCCTGATATTGGGTTTGAATTGGCCGTGGTGGTGCTTATGGATGAAACGATAATAGGTTTCACTATAAACCGTGATAAAATTCCTGACAATAAGGATTACCGCTTCATCTTTACTTAACATGATAACCATGTTTGATTACCACACTTTGAAAAACTCACTATGAATACTGCCCAGCATCAACCAAAGTTTTTAATAGTCTCTCAGACATAGGCACACTACGCAATAATGAAAACTGACATCACAAAGGACATGACGCCATTTCAAACTGTTAAGAGGTTTTCAACATAAAAGTTTGTGAAATGATTTTAGTGTGTGTGTATCAGTATCTTTTTGAACATGTTCAGCACATTTTAACAATACCATGGTATCAATGATAACTGTGATCATTTTGCTATTAATCTAGTTGTCTAAGTTGTGCTCGGACATTTATTACGAAAAATTACAAAATTAATTCCACAAACCAATCATAAAATCCATGTCAGCTGTCTCACCCAAACAACAGAGCAACAAAACCTCTGTTTAATCTGACTCTTTGAGGCTGAGCCCACTCAACAACGCTGAACTGAAACCATTACATCACTCCAGTCCTTGTGATAAACAGCAATTTTACCTCCACAACACGGTAGTTGCTGGTCTACCACTGCCTCAATCCACAGCAAGTTAACGTTACTTCAGATCGAAACAAATGTGTTAAACCCCGAAAGTCGTACCATTAACAAACTAACCAATCATAACAGCAGTAGTCCAGCAACTCCCATGTACTGCCAGGTAAAATGACTGTTTTTGTCAATGGAGTCTTGTGGCTTTGAAGAGAGCATAGATAAATGAAAGCCTGAAACTGGAAATGCTGTAATAAAGAAAGTTAAGGGTGAAATTCATGGCAAAGGCAATCAAGTTAAAATGAAAAGCCAAAGTATGTGGACATGTTTCCACAAAGAAACATAAAAAGAAAAATACATGTACATATAATAGCATGGTAAACCAAACAAATTACCTCTAATGAGTATTAAATACATTTAAATACAATTTTGGCTTAATGTCTTAATTGAATAGTTCCACATTTTGTAAAATACTCTTACTTGCTTTGTGGCCAACAGTTAGACGAAAAGATGTAGCAGACTGTTTCTTGGCTGGGTGCAGTGACTTCCTTGAGTCCTGTCGTCACTGCGATCTTAACAGGCAACCAGCGGAGACTCCAGGAAGTCACTGTGACCAGCCAAGAAATAGTCTGGTACATAACCCTGCCGTAAAACCACAACTTGTTTTTACATAAACAAGCTTCCAGTGTTTATGCTCAGCTAAGCTAACCATCTCCTGGCTGTAGCTTCATATTTAATGAACAGACATGAGAGCGGTATCAATCTCTTCATCTAACTCTCCATAAGAAAGTGAATAATTGTATTTTCCAAGACTTCTTAAGTGCATCATTTATTTCAAAACTTTGAAGTCTTTTCATACTTTTTAAAGCATGTGCAGATATATCTTGTCCGTGGTGGATGAACTGTTTCTAATATCACTCAGTCACATCTCTCATCCCACACATGCATGTAAAGAGCACTCATGCAGAGTACAAAGAATAAAACTTAATGCACACATCTTTGGGCCATACATAGTGGTGAGTGAATGTGAGTGAATGAAATTGCACAAGTGTTGAAGCTCTTCAGAGGAGCAGATGAGCACTAGCAGATGTGCAATCTGTAAAGAGTGCAGTTACACTGTAGCACGTTCTTGGCAGGATCCTTTCAAAATGTATTTGAACTTTGTTTAAACGTCGTTTATTTCTAATTATAGACAGCCATATAAACATACTATACAACAAGCCCTAGAAAAGCTTGAGTCTTTCCACTGTCCATGAGCTGATGTATCTACAATAAATGCCTTTGATCATAAGCATCTATTCTCACATCTGCTTTTAAACTTGCATTCTTTCCTCTCTGACCTTGGACATCCTCCTTCATGTTCGTAACACTGGCCATCCGTAAGAGTAGTTAATCCGTGAACTGCATTGTTTGGAAGCCCCTAAGACACTTTGCAGATACATCTGTGTTCTGTTAAAGTGATTGGTCATTTCTCAGATAAAGCAGCTGGACAGTTCCAGGGGGAAGACCCCTGCCATGTTATCTGAGGCGTGGGAGGAGAGAAGGGGGGGACCTGGAGGAGGAGGAGGAGAGATCCCAGCAACGTGTGAAAACTCCCAGACACAAACCATAACAGAGGGACAGCCTGGTTACCAGGAGGCAGAAGTGGGACGGGAGCGGAACCAAGTCAGAGGGGATCCATATTTGTGAAGGGACATGAGAGATCTCTGTACCCAAGTGTCACATGGCTATGGCAGTCTTTAGATCCACTACTGTATTTGTTGATCACAACTGTTTTTTTTTCTTCAGGAAAGGACAAAGGTTAACAGTTGAGGGTTTAGTAGGTTATGCTGTGAGGGGTTTCTAGGTGTGTGTACAGCTCTGCAGAATCAGTTATGATAATAAAGTAAGACAGCACCCGCACACTATCTAAAATCAGTTGGGTTCTACAGCTTCCATGTGGCAGTAGCCCAGAGCCATGGAACAAACTCCTGGAAGAAAATATTCATACAAATTTAGCCCCTTAGTGCTCACTGAAATATTAACTGTTCAAAGCCGCTCTCTGGTGGCAGAGATCACCATGTGGCCATGTGTGCGCTTTACAGCAGATGTTTAATGGATTCAGGTGAAGCATTCAAAATGAGCGTGACTGTAATTTCAAGTGCCTGTCACAATGTGTTATGCCTTGCGTGACTATAGAATTACAGCCCAATGAGATGCATAGTGAGCTAAAGGATATCACAGCACAACTAACACAGCACATTTCAGAACATGGAGTGCTCAGATTATTATCTCAATCAGATGATAATTTCGTGTTAGATCAACAAGCCAAGCGACCAGTAACTTGTTTTATCTTGTCCAATTAGACTATTATGTATCAGTATTATTAGAGGAGAAGTAATGAGCTGGAAGTCATTGCCAAACTTGAGAGAAACACAATGTGACTGACAGCAATTGTGATACACAGAGGCTGCAGACTGTCTTCAAAGAGGCAAACCTCTCAAACACTGCACTTAAATGTCGTGCCACTGTCTAGGCACTGTGGGTACATGCAAAAGAGTTTTAAAAATGTCTTAATCAGGAGACTGACCTCACCCCATTGGCACAGATGCTTAGATTAGAAAGACGACCTTTGCCCTTGCCCATTGTTGCCATGGTTCCTCAGCCTCCCCTGCCCATGCTTTGAACAGGGAGTAGGCAGGCGGGGCTCAGTAAGTGGGGAAGAGGAGGAGGAGGGGACTCGGAGAGCGAACACGGATGCATAACCGCAACAGGTGGTGTTGATTTAAGGGAGTTCTGCCTTTCCATGTGCTGGAGCTGAACCCAATACATGACAAAGGCAGATCAAAGTGTGTTTCACTGTGGTGCGCGAAAATCCTTGTCAAACCATTCTGCTTCCTCCCATGTGCACTGTTCCTCTCTCTCGCTCCATATTTTCCCCCCGCTCTCTCTGTAAAAAAAAACTGCTCACAGATGCTCCGCGGCAATGGTAAGAACACAAACTGTCATTTCCTTTAACAGCTCATTGTAGACTTATTAGCATAGGGCTTACCACTGTTTCTGCTAATAGTTTCTCTGTCACACTCCCTCTGTGCACTTGAGAACCCTCAGAGTGCAAAGAGGGCAGATGTAAAGTGAAGAGAATGTCATGGAGGATTGTGATTCCACCCATGGGGGTAAAACACGATATTCTACAAATGAGGTTACACACCAGAGCTTGTGAGCGCACACAAACATATACAAACTCTCAAAGGGCACTGCAATGTAGTATTTGGCTGCATGCCAAATCTCATCTCCCTGAGGCTCTCATACAATCCACACCATGTCGGTTTCAATTGCCAACTGCCAAGTGCAAGCACACACATACACTCTGACATATAAAGACACACACACATCAGTAAAAACACACTGCTCTGTACTCACATAGAGTCCTGTGTGCCTGTCTCCAAAGAAGGGGAAAGCAACAGAGATCTCCACGAGCCTTGAGCCTCCGTCGTCCTGAGCAATGGTCTGGGAGTCCCCCTTGTCCTGGCCAAAGGGGTAGAAGTCCTCCAGGGACACAACGGGTTCCACCCCAGGCAGCAGGTCCAGGGACAGCAGGGTGCAAAAGAAGCAGGGCAGCAGGGCTCTCAGCACCAACACCATGGCCTCAGCCACCCAGGGATGGAGCTGACAGCAGGCACCAGCGGAGGGGAGGGAGGAGCACACACACCTGAGGCAACAAGAGCAGAGCAGAACAGGACAAGAGCGTACGTTCCTCCTCTCAACCACAGCAGTCTGAATCCTCCCCTGACTGCTCTCTGCTGGCTCTGCCTCTTTCTCTCCTCACTTGTCCTTTAGGAGTGAACTGGGCTTCTTGTGTGAGACAGGGGAATACTGTAGATTCCTTGCATTCTGCTTGCTGCTGGGTACTGCATGCAGCTACACCCCGTCTCACTGAAATGAAACGAGGGAAGGAATGAAAGAGGGGGAGCAGCGTGATTCAGCTGAGATGGTTTTTTTTTTTTTTTTTTTTTTTTTTTTTTTTGAACAATCCAGCGATTTGGTCCCTGATGGTCAGCTTAGAAATATCCTCAATAAAAGCTCTATTCTGCCTGCCAAAGGAGTTCTTTCAGTTTTGGCCCCACCTCCCCCACAGGGATTCACTACCTTGCATAATTAGCTCCTTCCAGCCAATAGCTGAGAAGAGGCTGGTAACTGGATAACCACTGGGCGGATCTATCATAATCAAAGGGCTGCTTTAAAGCAACTCTGACAAGATTTTCCCCTTTCAGTGAAACTCCTACTATGTACAGTTAAGGCATGCAAGGTAACACAGTGAGAAGACATGCATGTGCACTGTTGTGAAAATGCAACAGTCAGTTTGGAGCTGAACTGAAAGAGAGAGTGAAAAGGCAGAGTTACTGGCTTGAAGATACTCACATAGTAGATGCATGTGTAGATGGAAACACACAAACACATGGAGAAGACAGCATATTTGTGGTCACTAATCAGCAAAGAGAAGACCACATATTAGCTAAAGATTTAAGGGTTGTGAAGGATTACAGGAGGATCGCCAGCAAAACTCTCAAGGAATGATGATCCCCACAGACCTTGGAGTCTGCAGCGATCTCTGAAAGAAAACACTGAAGACAGCACTGGCAACAGAGAGCGAAGGTCATTCTCTCACCCACAACACTAAATCCACAAAGGCTTTTAATGGTGCGAACCAAACGCCAGAACTCACATGCCATGAAAGGGCAGTGCTGTCCTCTGCAAAGTTCACAGAAAACTTTTTCCATAACAAAGTTGTGTGGCCAGTAGAATAAACATCATCATCAAAGCTCAACATCTTTTGTAAAACAAAAATGTATAATTGTGCTCTGATACACCCAGTTTATTCAAAACAATCACAACTTGTGCACACACTTTTGATTGAGTCAACATATAAAATAAATGAGTAACATTATAGAATCTTTGACATGACACTAATAAATCACAGCACCAGGAAAATCTGCAAACAATTACTGTAAATATTTGGAAATTATTCTCATTAGGACACAAAAAACAGTGATTGTGACATATAAAATTTGTACATGATTAATATGACAAATGAGTACATGAACAATCATTAGAGAATAAAGCACCAACTAAGGAAACTTTTCATCACGTTGTTTCCTAAAAAAATGACCCAGCATAAACAGACTCAGAAACGCCAAGTGTAGCGAGCCAGAGGAAATCCTTAAAACAATTTGGCACATCCAGTCCGCTCATAAACAAAACACTCATTGTTTGTTGTTGTTGAGTTTTCCTGCAGATTAATGTAATCCGGTGTGCACATGTGCATGGGTGGGAGCAAACGCCTCAGGAGTGTGTTTGTGCGTGTGGACATAGCTTATAACATAATGTTGTTGGGAAGCAGCCATGAGGAAGCCAGAGGTGCATAATACGTCACTGCAGGGTCTCACACCCTACACACCAGGTTGTAGCATTTGATTGAAATAAGCCTGTCGTCTTCTTGTCTCCTGATCAAGCTGCTCTTTCAGAGTCAGCAACTATGAAAAACAAAGAAACAGAAAAAGCATAAAGTAAGTAAACAAACACAAAACGACAGACATAAACCTGATGTACAAAAGAAAGGCCTTCCCAACAAATTATACATACTGGAATTAAAATACCTGTTCTTCCAGACATTTGACTCTCTGGCGATGGGCCTTCTCTCTGGTTTCCAAGGCCCGTTCTGCTTGGAGCTGACTGTCTCTCAGACGATCTGTCTCCAAATCCAACTCCTGGTGATGGCGGGCTGTCACCTCCAGGAGGCGCTGTGCATGAGAGTGCTCCAACTGGGACATCTGGGCCTGAAAACATTTCAAATGAGTTTATATGATTGAAAATACAGCGTAAGAAAAATAAAGGTCAGGATTCTGTTGCCTTAATATGTGTTTGAGCATAAGGGGGGTTCTTTGACCCTGGGGTTACTGAGATCATGACCCCTGGGGCTAAGAGGGATTCTTAGTTCTCTAAATTGAAATCACATTGTAACAGTAGCAGCTTCCTTTTGAGAACTATGACTGATATGCTACTGCAGTTCAAATGCAACTTTAAATGCTTCTAAAGGGTGCAGGATATCTGGCTTTTCATGCAAGCAGTACCTTTAATAAAGTAAGAGAGGGTTCCAGATTCCTTCAAAAAGCATTTTTACATTCTTAAAGGACCAGTGTCTAAGATTTAGTGGCATGCACTAGTGGAAAGACCATTGAAAATCTGTACTCAAGTAAAAGTACTGTTACATTACTGAAATATTATAAATATTAGTAAACTAGTTGAAAAAAAAATTCTTGTGTAAAAAGCGTTCTGCTAATAAAGTAATTCAGAGTTACTTTTTAACCACTGATGTTTAATGCATTATCAATAGCAGACATTTAATCACAACGGACTTCTTAAAATCACATTTCTCCCCAAAAATGAATTACATGAATTTGAGTAGTTGTAATTCATTAGCTTCTCAAAAGTGAATATTTTCAGGTTTCTTTAGTCCTCTGTGACAGTAAACTGTATATCTTTTGGTTGTGGACAAAACAAGATATCACCTTTGGCTGTGGGAAACAATGATCAACATTTAACATGACCACATACTATTTCTGCCATATTCTGCCAGTAAGTCCCCATAAAGCTTAAACACTGGACATTTAAATATTAACATGCCTTATTTCTTTGAAATAGACAGACATACTATGTAAATGTAAATATATGTAAATAACAGATAAAAAACATACTTCTGTTCTGTTTCTCCAAGGTCCAACCTTGTATTAACATTCAGCAAAATGTCTTTATAATATCTGATGTAAAGCTGTTTGCAGTTCGACCCTTGATCTGTCCCTGGCTAAAACCCAGTAGCCTCTGACCTGTACAGCCTGCACCTCGTCCAGCTTTTCAGCTAGCTCCTGCCTCAGGCTGCAGACAGTCTGCTCCAACTGCTCCTTCTCTCTGGCTGCAGACGCTGCCTCCTCCTCCCACCTCAGCCTCTCCATCTCCACCTGACAATGACACGAGGGTGACATAATGTGAACGACTTTACCATGATTGTTCTGCACTCGTGTGCCTTCCTGTAATGCGTGTAGCAGAAGCCAAGCACAGATCAGCCTCTTGGTTCTTACAGTCCACCTACATGTTTCCATCACTTCGAGACTGCTTTGCACAATGTGTGACAAAGGAGGAATCAAATAAACAATATTATGCAAATGACAAACTATAGTATAATGAAACAGCAAATTAGTCACATCATCTGCTCCTGCATGGATTAATGTGACTGCACATTTATGTGCCTTAATGCTTCGGCAACTACACGTCTTCACTTGGTCCAGGATGTGGCAGCAAGGCTCCTGACCAGCACTCAACGCGTATTACTTCAGCGCTGGCTTCTATAAGTACAAGGGCTTCCAGCAGTTTTAGAATTGACTTTAAGACGCTTTTAATTACATTTTAAAGCCCTTTGTGGTTTGGCTCCCTTATATATTTCAAATATTATACCTCATATTCAGCACCAAGCCTTCAGGTCCCCTGACCAAAAGCAGTTAAACGTTCTGGGGTCCAATGAAAGGGGGGGTCATGTCTTTACTGGTCTAGCTGTGACATTATGAAGCTGCTTCTCACCGATCAGTGCTACTTTACTAATATTTCTTCTTTCACTTACTATATATTGTTTTTACATTATATGACTATTGGATCAACTTTTTCAACTGTTGCTCCTCTGTCCCTCAAATTTATAGAAGTACCATTAAAACACTGCAGTTATAGCTGCGATTTTTTATTATTAGTTACCGTAATCCATGTGTATTTGTAACTGTAATTAGGGCCCGAGCACCGTCTGAAACTGAAGGAATTATTTTTCTTCGCCATAATTCCTTGAAATGAATCGCATTTTTGGAGGCTTAAACATACTCAAAAACTCACCAAATTTGGGACATGCATCAGTCATGGTGAAAATTTACGTTTGATATGGTTTTTGGCGATGGGCGTGACCAAACGGATTGGCCACGCCCCTTAAACAGCAGCCCCGACTGCATGTTTAACCGACATGCACGAAAATCGGTACACACATGTATCACACCCAGACGCGCAAAAAAGCCTCTTGGATGTATAGGCCAAACCCAACAGGAAGTCGGCCATTTTGATTTTCATGGTCATTTTTGGCGTTTCGCACGTTTCATATTTTAACAAACTCCTCCTACAGGATTGATCAGAACGGCTTCAAAATCACTGTGTACCATAAAGACTACTTTGTGATCAAAAGTTATTAAAAGATTGCGCTATTGTTGAAGGGTGTGGCCGTGACGTGGCGTGGAATTTTGATGTCTCGCCATAAAACACGAAATTGCTATAACTTTAGCATACATGGTCTGATCTGCACCAAACTTCACATGTATGATAAAAGTCCTGCCCTGAACACATCTAAATGACAATATTCCATGATTGTGATAGCGCCCCCTGCTAGCGACAGGAAATTACATGTTTTAGACTTTGAGGTGCTGCTCCGAGCACGTTCACCATATCAAACTCAATTCTGGTCAGACAGGTCTTCAGACCTTGGCTATGCTGTATTGTGAAGATCATGACGTATCATCAAATGGCGTAGCCCTGAGAGCGCAGCGAAGGTTGATGTTTCGCAAAAACACAGGAAATGGCCTTAACTACAGTGTACTTGGTCGAATCTGCCTGGAACTTCACTTTGTTAATGGCCCAGGCCTGAACATGTGATATGAGTTTGGTCAATGGGCGTGATCAAATGGCTTGGCCACACCCTTTAAACAGCAGTCCATGTAGCATGTTTCACCGACATGCATGAAAATTGGTACACACATGTATCACACCCAGATGCAAAAAAAGGTCTCTTGGACCAATAGGACAGACCCAACAGGAAGTTGGCCATTTTGAATTCCATGGTCAATTTTGGCGTTTTCTTGGCGTTGTATTTTAATGAACTCCTCCCACAGAAATAATCCGATTGACTTCAAAACAAGTGTGTACCATCTAGCCAAGTGTGTGATCAAAAGTTATTACAAGATTTGATCAGCATTGAACGGAGTGGTGGCGAATTTTGATGTCTCGCCATGAAACACGAAATTGCTATAACATGACATTAAATAGTCAAATCTGCTCCAAACTTCACGTGTGATAAAAGTCCCGGCCTGAACACATCTACATGAAACTCACGAGTCATAGTCATAGTGCCACCTAGTGGAGACAGGAAGTAACACTGCAGTGTCCAAAGGGGGTGAAAATTCAGCACCTCGTCTACAAGTCGTCCTCTGGCTACGTGGTCGCGGCCGCAGCAGGCCCTGAGTGGCGCGGGGGTGCGAGGGCCCGTTCAATGCTGCTTGCAGCTTAAATTTAATTTTGAAGTTCCTTCGAGACAAGTCAGGTTTAGTTGAACTAATTCTAAAAATAATGGATAAAGGAATAGTTTGATAATTTGATGCTGTTTCTCATAGCTTCCTGTCTTTCTGCTAAGTTAAGTGAACCAGCTGCTGGCAATAGATTCATATTTACAATACAGACATTTTCAGAAAGAAAGAGAATAAACTCATTTTCCAAA
This sequence comes from Lutjanus argentimaculatus, assembly GCA_034769285.1. Taxonomy (NCBI): domain Eukaryota; kingdom Metazoa; phylum Chordata; class Actinopteri; order Lutjaniformes; family Lutjanidae; genus Lutjanus; species Lutjanus argentimaculatus. Next base: position 9,071,691 of record JAWZSL010000033.1, on the reverse strand, counting down.
ATGTCAAACTATCCCTAAAGGTACTCCTATAGGTCAGCTCACCTTCTCCAGTGTCCTTCTGAGTGCTGACTTGTCTTTACCAAGACGTGTCAGTACCCTCTCCATCTCTGCTCTCTCCCTCTGTAACTTTTGCAGAGAGCTCTGAAGGGTGTTGACCTTGTCCTGGAGTTCCTCCTTCTCTCGCTGCAGCTGCTGGGAGCTCTCCTGGGCCTGCAATTCAGCTTCCTGCTGTTGCTTCAGGCTCTGGGATACAGTTTATCATCCACACATCAAAATAATGTCTCAACCCATATGCTTTTATTTGCACTTTAAAGGAACAATTTGGATTTTTTTTGAAGTGGGATTGTATAAGGTTCTTATTCATAGTATACCCCCAGTTAGGAGTAGCAGCAGGAAACTAAGCAATGTACTAATTACTTCTTTTGCCAAAGGAGTTTGGTTGGTTTGGAGACAGCGATATTTGGCTTCCATAACTGGTTACCCTGATATTGACTTTTTTAGGTGGCTAAAATGCATTTGGCTGTCCACAGTCGTACATTGCTTAACTTTCTACACCGGTACTCAAGCTACTTCCCCAAACTAGGGGTGTGCTGACCACCATCTACTGTAGGTAAAGCAGTGACTATGGAAAAGTACCTAATACAACCTCACTTGAAAAAATTTCAACGAACCCTTTATCCTAAGTAGGACTCACCTCCTTCAGTATCCTGTTATGTTTCTCTAGTTCAGAATCTTTGAGCTCTAAGTCCTCTTGGGCTCTTTGAAGGTTCTGGTTCTGCTCTGTTAATTTGTGGTTCAGCCTCTTACTCTCTGAAAGGGCATCTCGTGTTTTATCCAAACGCTCCTATGGACACACACATGTTATATACACTATACAAAACATGATTTTGCACTTAGGCTGACCCTGTATTCCTCATCTTCCTTTATATTCCGTGTCCTTTACAGTTGAAAGCTGCAGGCAAGAGTCAGGGTTTTTCTCTCTCTTTTTACTGCCATGACCTGACAACTTTTGAGCAAATCAAGAGATTTATACCAAGAATGTCATGTTTTTGTTTGCTCAGTATCTTTAAAGTGCAGTCCCAAACTAAGACCGGAAAGCTCTCCTGAGAAGCTCTTGGAGAATTAATGAGCTTGCCTGAGCATTTTATTGCTCAGTCTTTGAGGTCCTTCAGGAAAACCACAGCAGCAAATGTAAATAAAAAATGCACAGTGTGGAGCTGAGAAGGCTACATAGCCACACTGTAAATGGAAGCATGGCTATTCATCTTATTTTGAAGTTTCAATCAAACATCCTTCTGTTGAGAGGAGAAAAGTGCACATAATGTTTTATGTTACAGGTGGGAAGTACAAATACTCTCAGTTCAGGTATTTTTTTTTCTGACAACTTTTTACCTTTACTCCCTACATTTGAACAGAAATGTCTGTACTTTTTAATCCTTACATTTTCAAAAAGGGTCATTACTTTGGTTTTAATCCATTTGAGGGGAAATATTCATTATTTTTATTTTGTGTCATTGTGCACTGACTTCCCAAAATCACGACTGGTGCATCCATCACAGATGTAGAGACAGACAGACAGCTTCAGAGGGCTATTATTTACTTGTGTACTTGAGTACATTTAAGAGCCTATAATTTTTCACTTGAGTAAAGAAGTTGAATCAGTACTTCTTTTACCAGTCTTTTGTTACACAAGTATCTGTACCTCTAAGTGAGTAAAGACTGTGTACTTCTGCCTCCTCTGTACAGAAATGAGGAAATATTTTACCTAAAATGCATTTCTGTCTCTAACTTGTTCACTTACAGCATTTATCTTGTTAAATTATCTTGCATTGAGGATGATGAGGTGATAGACTGTACCTGCAGCAGCCTTCGGTCCTGCTCACTGGCAGTCAGAGCCCTCTGCAGCTGTGTGATCTGCTCCTGCAGGGCTCCGCTGCTGGTCCTGTTGTCACTGAGGGTGTTTGACAGTTTGTGGATCTGTTCTTTCAGCTGGCTCTCATGCTGCTCAGCTCGAGCCAGCGACATGGCCAACCTCTCCTCGCTGACCCTCAGCACTGCACACCGGTCCTCACTCTCACCCAGCTTCCTCCTCAGCTCTGTCAGTCTCTCCTGCAGTGCCCCTGCTTCTGCATCCAGCTCTGCTGCCCTGAGCTGGGCCCTCTGTAGCTCACCTTCAAGGGTGCGCTGGGCGAGCTCCAGGCGGCTTGCCCTGTTCTCTGCTGCTTCAAGAGATTCCCTCAGCTTCCGTTGTTCTACATTTGCACGAGATTCTAAGCCCTGCAGGAGCTCCAACTTGTCCTGTAAAGTAATTGGCACAAGAGTTGTCAACGAAGATGCTGTAGGCTGCTTTATTTAATATTTACCTCTTTGCCTTTAACATACTTGCAGTGCCCTGGACTCAGCTTCAGCAGCTTGCAGACTAGTCTTCAATTGAGCTACCTGCTCTTCAAGGTTTCTCTTCTCCTTCTCTGTACGATGTACTGCTTCTTCCTGCAGAGAAAGGGACGTATGCGCCTCGTGCAATCGCTCTGCCAGCTCTCTTTTTCCTGTAAGAATATGTTGAATATGCTGTATGTCTAAACAGAATTAATAACTGATATTGACTGTGTTTGTAGGATTCACCTACTGTGCTCTGATTGCTTCAGGGACTTCTGTAGATGTAGCAGTTCGGTGGCTGACTTGTCCTGGCTTCCCTGGAGCTCTGTCACCTGCTGACTTAGACTCACTATCTGAGCCCTGGCTTCATCCTGAAGGAAGAGGACTTGCTTATGAGATAAAAAAGTGCTAGACATTAAACACTAAAAATGTAATAAGTGAATTCAACTGAAGATTGCTGAACTGGTTGATCTGGTTGTATGAAAAGCAAGACCAACTTTAGATCAACAATCCCACTCACTCAGAGTTCAAAGTTTGTGTGCTTGAGTCTTTATTGTATTTAGTTATGAAAATGTTCAAATATACCCTGTCCCTTTGTGTGTCCCTGAGTTCCTGCTGGAATTCCCGTAGGGCTGTGTGCACTGAATCCACATCCAGCTCTTCATCTTCACCATGACAGAAGGTCAACGCAGATGTGTCTGCCACATTCTCTCCTCCTAAGAGAACACACACATTAATGCATCTGCTTGTAGTAGTTTCATTGTACCTGAGTATATGACACTAAAGCAAATTTATTCATTTGTTATAGCAAAAAATGGCATTATGACAACTCATTGTGATATATAACTGTACCTTTAACCTGCAGGTGGTTTCTCCAGGGAGAGGGAGAGCGTCTACGGGACCCAGGTGTGCCTGAAACCCTTGTATGGCTGGTGCCAACAGTGCGGCGCACAGCTGAATACAACCCGGACAACTTGAGCTCCAGGTCCCCGTGTTTGGCATGGGCCAGGCCCAGTTGCTCTTCCAGGCCCTGGATTTTGCTTTCAGCAAGACCAACCTGCACAGAGAGTTCCTTCACCTGGATCCTGGCATCTTCTAGAGCTTCCCCCAGCTGGGCAGTGGTTTGTCTGTGTCTCTGGTCACACTGCTGCTGATAAGCCTCTTTTTCATGCAGCAGCTCTTGTTTCTGATGCTCCGCTGTCTCCAGTTCCCCCACACGGCGCTGCAGACCTGCAACCTGGACACAGGACAAACCTAATTTTTTCTAGCCCAGTCATAAATGTATTTATTATATACTGCAGAGTATGTCATAAGTAGTATAAACACACAATCACAACTGGGGTGATTTTAGAGGATTTAAAATCTTTTAGAATTTGAGGACACAAATAGACACAGTTGTCAACTCTCACCTTGAATTATCTGTCACCTGTCAACATTTAGCCAGTTACTTTTGATTGTAATTTTTTTGTACATGTAAGAATGTGGATGTAACCAGACTGGGAAAGCCCAGTTCAATTAGACTACAGATACACAGTCTGCTATCCTTGGTTTACATGATAATCTGCTAATTAAATTCCCTCACTTAAATTCTTTTGTGGTGGGTTTTATTAAGAAAGTTGGGTTTAGGTAAAAGCATGCCATAATTGCCAAAATACGGATAACAGGTTGAACAAAATTCAAACCACAGCAGTGAAAAACACTGATTAATAACAACAGTGCATTCTGAGGAAACATGCCCTGAGCAATGACACATTGATTGATTGATGAAGACTTAACTGTGCAAATAACAGGGACATGGTTTCTGTAAAGGGTTAATGTGCTTTGTGATGACAAGCTTGTCACTGCAGTTCACGGATACTGTTTCTGAAAATATCTTCTAAACTGTATCATAAAGGTTAACAAGTACAAGAACCATGGCTGAAGCATAAAACTGAACAACAATATACTCTGGAATTGTAACCCTTCTTTATCCCTTTAGAGCAGAGCTTCAGGGCTGAGATGCTTGATATGTAGACAAGGTCACATGATATTTCAAAGACTGGTGATTTACTTTGGAAAAATATACATTAACCAGGCTTAAAATATATCATAATAATGAGGAATCCATCTCAAGTTGTCTTCAAGCTCTTGGAAACAGAATACTAAAGTATGCCATACATTTGCTTGACTAGCTGCTGTGGTCATGAGAATTTGCAGACCCTAAAAATGGGGTTATGGGACAGAAGAGGTTCAAAAAAAATAAAAAATAAAAAATAATTTACACTGTTAATCACTGTTTTGTTTTTTTGTTGTTGTTTTTGTTTAGTTTTTTTTTTTTTAGTTTTTTTTTTACTTCTGGTAGCAATAAAATAGAGTTTCTTTAATAAACTGATAAATAAAAAAAAGTTACAGTAAAACTCAAGACAACCCATCACTTAATATATTCAGTGTGCTATGGTTCATGTTCTCTGACTCTGCGTGAGTATGGCAGGTATTCTTCAAGTATGTATGCAAAGGTGGAATGTTTGCTCTAGCATGTTGTTAACAGACTAATTCCCGGAGGCTTTGTACCTCATTCAGTGCTGCTTCTCTGCCAGCCTCGCACTCCAGTACTCTCTGCTTGAGCGTGAAAGCCTCGCGACGTGCCTCCTCCTCCTTCTGCTCCTCCTGACATACCCGGGCCTGCAGCTCTCGCAGCTCCTGTTTCTGCCGGCCGTTCTCGCCTTCAAGGACCTTTACCTGCTCATGTTAACATAGCACATACTACTTGAAGGAAATCCTTTATTTGAAATAAATCAGATGGAAAAAAGTTACCTGAATAATCCCTCACCTGTCTGCGCAGCTCCTGCAGCTTCTCTGCGTGCCTGCAGGCGAGACTTCTCCAGCTCTCTCATACTGCTCCGTAGACTGGTTGCCTCCTGGTGCATTGAGTTCTTACATTCCTCTAAGATGGCCACTTTCTGCTCTCTCTCCTCCACAGATCGTCTTAAACTGGTCAAGATATGTTCAAAGTTAACGAGACAGAGAACATGAAAACTTAATTTGCAGGAAATCTGTAGTTCCATTTGACAGTTGTACCTGCTGTTATCACTCTCTGCTCTCTTGATGAACCCTCTTAGCTCCTGGTTAGAGGTTTGGATGGCCTCCTTCTCTCTGGTCTCATCACCCAACAGCCTTCTCAGGTCCAGGGTCTCTTTTCGTTGCTTGTCCCGATTCTCAGCACACTCCTGAAGCTCTCTGTGAGCCTCAATGAGCTCCCTTTGCACTTTAATAAGTCCATCCTCTGCCTCCTGCAGCTGCCAACGAAGGCCCTCTAACTTCATGACCAGATTATGGAAAATGAAAGGCGCAACAAGTCAATGAGGGTAAATTAGGAGGTCTTATGGATAACTTGTAAACCTCTTATTCATGAGATAAATAGATTAGAATAATAGATACCACCTAGAAACACTAAGTTTTATACTTGTTCCTGGTCTCATGATTGGTTGTCAACCCAATCCACAAGTTATTTGGTGATATAAATTCCAAGTGGATAACAACCATAGTTTATAGAAGAATTAATAGGGACTTACAAAAGAAAAATAAGCCTCAAACTGCTTTTAAGACCTGTCTGTTTTCAATATAAACTCAATACCCCCCCCCCCCAAAAAGTCTTTATATTCTCAAAATTCATTAAAAAAACTTGTATTACACTGTTACCTACAGAACACCAAAGGCTGAAACATGTGTGTATAATCATCAAAATTGAAAAATCCTTCAGCATATTTAAGTCCATACATACAATTGCTGCATACTGTAAGATTGATTTTGAGTCAGATAATGCATTAGAGCGTCATTGTTTGAAAGCTAGACCTCAACAGCTCCTATTTTAAGTGCTATGTGCACAATCTCAAGATACCATATGACCTATATTCTGTTTTATGGTAACATGTTGTGTGTAGCGAGAGAATGAGGGAGGACAGAGCTTATCTGGGCATGGATAAGAGCCAGTTGGGCCTGTAGCCAGGTGCTGTCTCTCCCCATCTCCTTACTGCGGCTCCTCACGGTGTAAAGAATCCACAGAGAGCAACATGATAAACAGCAGTCCCCCACCCCCCGGAGGTGGTGGGGGCGGAGGGGGAAGAAGGAGGATGAGGAGGAGGAGTGTTATGTTCAGAGGCCACACAAGATGGTTCTTTCTCATAAACTCTAATGTGAGAAAAAACAAGCTAGTGCTGATCTGGCCAATTATACTTTATTTTATCTGATTTTTGCAGGGTGGGGGTGGCAGAGGAGAGGGGCAGAGAATATGAGGGCAGCAGTGTTGTGTTATGTGGATGGGAGAGGGGGACCTGGAGTCCCAGTGGAGCCAGCCGCTCACTGCTGCTAGGGAGAAAATAAACACTCCCCCACTGGCTTATTTACACAAGGGGTTAACTCAAACTTTGATTTCATATTATTGTACCAGGGACCGTAACCCCCCCACCTCTCGTCCTCCCTCCCTCTCCTCCCTTTCCACCTCTTTCATGCTTATGAGCTCTCTGTCACACACTCTCACTCCTGCTCTGTCACTGTCTGACATAAGACTCCTGACATGGGATAAGTGAAAATAATCAAACAGAGAATCGAGCGGGGGTGGCGGCCAAATATGACAGTGTCGCTGAAGTTGGACTTGATATATGGTGAGGAGGGTTGTCCAAACCTCAAAACTCCTCTGCTCTGGCTCCACACAACCTCATTCACTATTCTTTGACAAGACTAAGGAGACAGAGGGAAGACAGGATGATCCTCGTTTGTGCTTTTTTATTGAAACCAAAAAGTCCCACACAGATAAACAATCCCCCTTTCCAGGGAAAGCAGGGTTTTAAATCAAGGCAATGGCGAGACCCTTACAACTTTGCAGTTACATCTTAATGAGGTGACTGTGAGCTTGTTATTTCACTAAAACGCCTAGCAACCCCGTGCCTGGAATCCTGACCTCAAGCAACCCCAAGAGATGAGATTTACAGCTCTCATTTGGCTCCGAGGGGTATGTCACTGGGCCAAAATCATAGTCTCTAATTGCACTTTTATGTTAATATTAAGGTCAATGGAGCTAAATTTTCCACCAGTGGACACAGAAATGAGTGCTGAGAAGGAGTCTTAAGAGTGGACACCACCACTGCTTCTTAGGATTTGGCCCCAGCACACTCTGCACCTGATGGCACCCTGACGCTAGTAATGCTCTGTGGCATCGGCCAAGGTCAACAGCGGCCCATGGTAAATGGCTCTCCCTCACACTGGTACTAATTGGTGCAAACTCCCCCTCACTCTAGAGGCAGATCTGTGGTCTCCCATCCAATGCCAAGGCAAACAACCCTGTAATTTCCTATCCATTTCTGTGATCCTACTGTACAAACCACCTCTGGTGACATCCACCTTATAGATTCTTGATGATTTGTTTATATTTCCATGTCCATATCAACATCCTAAAATTCACTTGAGGCTATTTAAAGCTGTAAAAAACAGCTAAAGTTTTTAAAGATTCTCACCTCTTGTTGTGCTTGTTCTCTCTGTTGGTTCAACTCTCTGACATGCTCAGTTAGACTCTTCTTGGCATTCTCATGGGAGTTCAAAGACTCTTCAAACTGAGTCTGCAAGTCTTGCAGTTCGGACTGAAGGACGGCCATGGCATTCTGAAACACAGAGTTATATATGAAGAGCAAGCAAAATGACCAGACACTATATGACCCTGTCAAATTTTACCTTATACTGCTCCTGTTTGCTCAGTGCCTCCCTCTGCATACGTTCATGCTCCATGCCTGCTGTGGCCAGGTCCTGCTGCAGGGCTGCTAGCTTCTCTGTGAGGGCAGCCTTCTCTGTCTCCTTCTGGGACAAAGCCTAGTCACAACAAACTGCAAAGTCAGGGTCATATATGTGTATGTATGTATGTATGTATATACACTACCGGTCAAAAGTTTTAGAAAATTATGCAGTTTAATGTCTCATTGTACTCTGAAATGAAAGCATAGAACAAATAAACAATTGAAGGTAAAAAAAAGAAGTCACGGAATCAATTTATAAACCAAAATGTATTCTAAACTTTTGACTCATCAAAGTAGCCACCTTTGGCAGATATAACAGCTGAACACACTCGTGGCATTCCTTCTACAATGAAAATCAAATATTCTTCAGAAAGTTCTTCCCAACTCTGTTGCAGAAGTTCCCATAAATGTGTGGCACTTGCTTTGCTTTCACTCTTCTGTCCAGTTCATCCCAAACCAGCTCGATCGGGTTTAAGTCTGGAGACTGTGCTGGCCACTCCATGTTTTCAAGCTTACCATCTTGTTCTTTTTTCCTAAGGTAGTTCTGGCATAGCTTGGACTTATGTTTTGGGTCATTATCTTGCTGTAGGATGAACCCCTGACCAACTAGGTGCATACCAGAGGGTACTGCATGGCGCTGCAGAATGCTGTGGTAGCCGTTTTGGTTCAGGGTGCCTCTCACTCTGTACAAGTCACCAACCCTGGATCTAGCAAAACAGTCCCAGACCATAACGCTTCCTCCTCCATGTTTGACAGTTGATGTCACACACTGAGGAACCATCCTTTCGCCTACTCTATGGCGTACAAAAATCCTGCGTGATGAACCGAAGATTTCAAATTTTGATTCATCAGTCCATAACACCTTCTTCCAGTCTTCAGTAGTCCATTGGCAGTGTTTCATGGTCCAGGCAAGCATCTTTTTCTTATTCTGATGTCTTAGCAATGGCTTTCTTGCTGCAACTCGACATGTCAAACCTGCAACTCGAAGTCTTCTCTTCACAATTGAAACTGAGACTTGCTTACTACGACCGCTATTAAGCTGTGCTTGAAGCTGTTGTCCTGTGAGCCGCCTATCACGCAAGCTGTTAACTCTCAGAAACTTGTCTTCTGTTTCTGTTGTGGGCTTGGGTCTGCCAGACCTCTTCCTGTCAAGAGTTTCCCCCAGTTTCTGAGTGCCTTTTGATGGTGAAGGAAACTATGCTCACTGACACCTTGACTTTCTTTGCAATTTCTCTGTAGGAAAGACCTACATTTTTAAGTGTTATAATGGTCTGTCTCTCTTCCATTGTTAATTGCCATTTTCTCGCCATTTTTATAGCAACACACTACTTTCTGCAGTACAATACTGTTCAAATGATGCTCACAAGGGTATGGTACCACAGTGTGTTCCAACACTACTTTTATGCAGACAGAGGGGGTTGTAAGTAATCAAGAAAAGCTGGGATACCTTTAGTAATTGGTAGCACCAACTTTCAAGGCTTGATCAACCTCCATTGCTGCAGAACAGCTTTAAGTTGTTAACCCATTTCTTGTTCCCTGAAAAGGGCCTTTTTGTATAATTCTGAAATGTACATTATTTTTCAGTTTTGTTTAACCTTACCTTTTTTTTAACCTCTGGGGGTGAGAGAATTGGGGACGACATGCAGCAAAGGGCCGCATGCAGGAGTTGAACCCATGGTCAAGCCACCAAGTCAAGATCATTTACCTGGGCTGTACCCGCCTAAGAATTTTCTCACTTGAATCAGATCTGGCTGTTCGATATGAAAATTCAACAATTCGCTGTGTTGCTGTTGCTTTGTGGTTTTGTTTTTTTGTTTTTTTTCATTTCACTTCATAAACTCCTATATCAGCCTACATGGGTATGTTTAACCAGTAAGGCTCATGTTTTAGGGCAGCTCATGTTTTCTTCATCATCTGTGAGGTTAAAACATCAGATTTCCACAGTCAGAGTAAAGTAAAAATGTCCATAGCACCTGCTCTCCATTTCTATCACTTTTCTCTGCTTCGATCACACTTAGTTTTGCCGTTTGTTCTGATTTTGAGACTTGTTTCTAAAGTTTATAGCCTACTATGCTCTTGCATTGTTCTGTGTACACTGATCCAGCTAAAAAACGAGCCAAAACTTGTTCATCAACCGCTCGTTTCATCATTCAGCATGCTGACAAAAGGATTTTTTTTAAGTGTGCCAGCAAACATGAAAAAATATTTATGACTCTCTTATTTATAATTCCTCACTGAAATGAAAGCTTCTATTAGTTTTATCCTGTTACTGTAATGCACAGTGAATGCCAAAAAACAAACGCCAAAAAATGAACTGCTCGACTTGAAGACTCACTCGACTGAGAGGTGTCCAATTGAAGATTGAAGATTGAAGACTCATCGACTTTAAAGGGGCTGCTCACAAAATGTTTGGCCATGAGGACTTGGAGGATATTATGATGAAGTTAAAGATAAAGAAGATATTATGCTGCAATACACCTCTACTGAGGGACAACCGGAATGGACCTAGCATTTTGCATTAGGATACTGGCAAGACATTTGACTTTTGATGGACGCACAACTTTGAGGACAGGATGTTGTGGTTATGAGAGAAATCCTTGGGCTACCCTAAAATACTCCATACAAGATTTTAAGGTTTATACATAATCTAAAAAACCAAAACAAATCTATGAAGCTACCACCTCACACACCTGCTGCTTCTCACTCTCAGCCCGCAGGAGGCTTTGGTTGAAGTCTTGCTGCAGCCTGGCCAGCTCCTCTTGCACCTGCTGCAGCTCCTTCTGGCTGTGCACACGCAGATCCTCACACTCTCTCCGCAGCTGCTCCTCGGCCTGCACCCGCTGAACCGTCAGCTCCTCATACTGCTGCTCCTGTCAACCATCAAACAGACACACTGCTGATTAATTAATAGATGGCTGCAGTATACAATTTAAATCTTAACTATGCAAGTCTTACTGTACCTTTTGTCTGCGTTCACTTTCGAGCTGCTCTCTGTGAACTTGCTCTTTGTTGTTTAGGGTCAACAGGGCATTCCTCTCCACCTGTGCCAGCTTCTCCTCCAATTTAGTCCGCTCTTGTGCAGCTTGTGCAAACTGGCGTTCGGCATCCACACGCATCCGAGAAACATCACCTAGACAGATGCAATCGATCTCTATCAAAATCCCACTCAATTATTAGATAGAGAGACTCGGGATTAGCAAGCTTTTATTTAGAGTCTTATTTACAGGGGATACTCATGCTTGTTTTTATGTGGAACATGCTAGCTTAACACCACTTATCCAATCCATGTGAGTTTGTGTGGAGTGGTGGGACCCTGGTCAGCTGAGAAAGCAGCTCCAGTGATCCTGCAGCCCAGCTGTTGCAGAGCTCACAGCTGAAATATGGATCTCTAGTGGGCTGTTGGAAAGGCTTCATGGCCAGGGGGCTTGGCACAGAGGAGAATGGGGTCTCTGAGGGAGGGGGCTACTCACGCGTCAAGGCCTCGTTAGCCAGGAGCAAGCTGCACCTCTCCCCCTCCATCCTGGTGCACTCTGCCTCCAGAGACAAGGCAAGCTTCTGGCTCTCGAACACAGCCGTCTCGAGGGACTCCTTCCCTGCTCTGGAACACAGCGGCAAAGTGGTTTGAGCTCAGAAAAAAAAGACCTTTGAACCACTAGGTGTAGAAGGTCATAAAATCCAATGATCCATCATGAGCAAAGTTTCCAAATAAAACCAGGTTACTTAAAGACTCTTGTTACATGTGACTGGCTGAGCTTTAGAAAGTAGAATTTGCTTAAAAAGTCAAAATGACCTTAAATACACATTGGCAGTTGGTCTGACTTAAACAAACACACACAGACACACACTGAGTTGTTTATGATGCTTTTGAGGAGATCATTCTGACTTACATTCATTCCTTACACACTTAACCTCACCATAACCATAACTGATACATGCTTAACCTCAAACCTGACCCTGACCTTAACCAGAAACAATTTTACTGTAGCTTGTGAATGCAACTGCAGAAAACAAACTGGGAAAACTGGTTTTAAATGTGAAATTGGTCCCAAAACATTTAGAGGTCAAACCACACAAACAAATACACACACACAACACACACACACACACACACCACACACACACGACAACACACACACGACACGCACACACACACACATACACATACACAAACACACTCAGACCTAAGTGCAACCAGCTCCTGCGTGAGACCACAGGCGTTTCGGTCAGCGGAGTTTAGCTTGACATCCAGAGCAGCCTTGTCCTTGGCCAGCTCCTCCCTGTCATGGGTAGCTCTCTTTAGGGCTGTGGTCTGTGTCTCAAGCTCCTTCCTGCACGCACACAGCTCCTCTGACACGGTCTGCATCTGCCTGTTGATCTGGAGACCAACACACAATTAATCTATATTTTTTGCTTATATAAAATAAATAATTTACACTAAATCATTCTGTGCATTTAAACTACACACTTAATAGCTGTATTATCATGAGCGTGGAACACTTTTTTTTTTTTTTTTACAAGTAGAAGTATGAGCAGCAGAAGGAAGCCCTACATTAACAGTTACATTATGGTTTGTTGCACTAATATTGAACTCTACATACCCCTCTTGCTGCAGTTATGAAGCATAAGTTAAACAAACTTTTTGTGATTCATGACAGTGTATAGGAACTGCAGGGCCATAACAAATGCACTGCCTGAAGCAAAACAAAAAATGATTAGTGGGGTTACAATTTTTTTCCAGTTACCACTTAAATCACTATGACACACCACAGGACCTATATCTAGCAACAAAAATAATGAAGTGGGAACATGTGCAGTTCATGTGGAACTTGCTGAATTTTTTTCAGCATTTATTAACTCCAACAACAGATTATTGAATGAAAGAACTGATGAGACAACTGACCTGCGATTCATCCTTTACTGTAGAAATTGTTTGACTGCAAATTTACGATGGAAATGATAGGCTCGCACATGGCTTTAAATGTTGGAGTAAACATTACTTGAGGAACTGACAATCACCACGTTTAAGTGTCATTTAAAGGAATATTTCATCATTTTTGAGAAATACACTCCTTTGTTTTCTTGCTGAGTGAAGAAGTGGGAGAGTGGGAAGATCGATACCTAAGGCCAGAAATACGTGTCACTAGAACTGAAGTGGAATCATTTATATTTGAATTTGAATTACTTGACTTGAATTTTCTCTTAAACTGTGTTTGATCATCACTGGAAATTCAACTCTCTATGTACAATTCAAATTCAGTTCTTGCAATTCAATTTCAATTCACTGAGACACACATCCAGTCAACGAGGAAGAGCCATTGAGTGTAGATTTACTGAACCCTTTTTCAGCCCTTTTCAGCCAATCAGCGCCTATTTTCTATTGATTGATGCACATTGAAGATAAGGTGCAAAATAAACCAAGATTTTTTTTCTCTTGCACGGCAAGACAGAAAATGACAGTCTTCACAAAGAATAGACAAAATACTTCACAAAATATCTTGGTCACAGATATCGTTTAGAGAAAACAGTCGTAACAGTACAAATCTGCACTTGTGCAAAAATGTGTGAAAACAACATGTTGTGATTTTACAAGGGGTTATGTGTAGGAACTATTCCAAGGCCTAGCTAGTGACTTCCAGTACTGTCTGCTGCTTGCCTGGCAACCTCCCTGTGACATCAACACTCCAATGCCCAGCCAAGAAATAGCATATAACTCCAGAAAATCACAACCTCACCTTTACATTACTGTTTGTGTACAGTACGATGTGTTAATTAGTGAGCTTTGGAGTTGCTTGTAGGTATCTGTTTTTAACTTTGGGCAGCATAAAGTTAGCTGTTTCCCCCAATTTACCAGTCATTTATCCTAAGTTAACTGGCTGCTGGCTTCAGCTTTATATTCAGCATACTGACACGAGAGTGGTATTGATCTTCTTATCTAATACTTAGCAAGAAACCTAATTAGTTTACTTCCCAAAATGTCAAACTGTTCCATTATAGGATATTGTCCTGGTTTGAATCAAACAATAATAAAGCTGTATGCTGAAACAAAAAAGTATGTTTAACTATAAACTGTAAGATGTCAAAATGGTATTTCTCCGATATACTGTACCTTATCTTTAGCGCCAGTTCCTAGCACACCATCACACCATGTATTAGTCTATAGTGGGCCCCTGAAACTTCTAATATTTCACTGCAACAGATTGTTTGAAAAGCAACAATCACTGAAATTTGATTTTGAACCTAACTAAAATGAACTCACACTAACTAAATATTAGCACATGATGTCTTTCAGCCTCTCCTTAGGTAAATATTAAGGTGGATAAATTACACCAATGTTATGTATGTGAGTGGTGCCCAATAAGGGGATGAAACATGAGCTTAGTTTGGTGGAGGCCACTCCAGGGCTTGTTTTATACACAGACTGATTTATTTGTACAGATAAGCTATCGAAAAATGTTTGGATGGAATTTGTCAAATTGTTTAGGTTTGTTATATTCTCGCTGAGATCAACATGGATAGCCCAGTTTCACATTCAGAACAGATAACAAAACAGGAGAGGATTCCTTTCATTCTTTAGGAGACAAAATAGGGAGATCTTGATCTGCTGAGGGAAGAATGGGAATACTTTAGGTGTTAATTTATTGAGTATTTCACTAACCCCCACCGGATATTATATGTCTATCTATTTATCTTTTCCAGTTCACATTTGTTCATGAAGATTCCCTGCTTGTTATGTCCCAAGTTACTCATAAAACACAAAGTGGGGCTAAAACGAATCTCCATATCCCATTTGAGAGAGGAAAACCATTGCAGATGTGTCCAGTACCTCCAATACATTTAAATGTGACAACAACCTGCTGAAAGCCATTAATAACATCAACATAGTTCTCCCAGGTGGTGGGAGCTGGGAGGATGGAGGCTGAAGTGTGTGAATGGCCGGGGGTCTCTGACCTGGGAGTGCTGCTCCAGGGCCTGAGCTTTCTCCTTCTGCAGCAGGCTCAGCTCTGCCTCGAGCTTCTGGCAGAGATCCTGCAAGTGGCTGTGGGAGCTCTCCAGAGCTTGTTTCTCAGTGAGTAGATCCATCATCTCCTGTTGCACCCGTGCTGTCTCCTCCCTGGCCGCTGCCCGCTCCACTTCAGCTTCCCGTCTACGTTCACTGAGCTCTGCCTTCTCACCTTCTGTCTGGAAGGGAAGCAAAAATACTTCCCTTCTGTTTTGTTCAACTCTGCCTTCCATCAATGTTACAGGGCACCTCCAAAACTACTGACCTGCAGCAGAATACGATTGAGTTCCACCTTGTCTTTGGCTAGGCCTTCGCTCAGGGCGGCCATTTTGGCCAGAGAATCTTTAAGGGCAGCCTCCTGATTCCGCAGTTTGGTGAGGGCTAACTCGTTTGCAGCACTCTGGGACTCCATCTGTGGAATGAATCATGAAGATTAGAAGGATTTAAACTAGTGCTGCCCCCTGAAAGCTGAAGATTCGAATCATCAGTTTGAGACCCCTCAGTTGACTGAGATTCTTCAAGTCCAGCAGTTTTTTTTAGGTTTTTGAGTCAGTGTGCATTACAATAACATGATAAAACAGACAGAAGCTTACCAAAATGCAAAGTAATAACATTTCAATGAGGAATTATAATAAGGAGAATCATACATTTCTATATTAGCTGGCACACCTATTAAAAAAATCCTTATGACAACATGCACTGGTTAGACGAGGTGAAACAAGTGGTTGTTAAAACAAGTTTCTGCTCTTGTTTTTAGCTGCACCATTGTGCACAGAGCAATGCAAAGGCTATCAACTTCACAAACCGAGTCACCATAAATGACAAAACTCAATGATCAAAGCAGCAAAGCACAATAGAATCAGAGCACATGTGAGAGTCTGTCAGTACCCATCACACCACGGAGCATGCAGGCCAGGTGACATGCTGCAGTGGCTGACAGCGCTGCTGCACCATGGCAGGAGAGACACTCAGCATTGCACTGGGATTTTATACTTAAATTATAAGCGGGATAGTGGACACTTCTGTGTTCTCTGCCTGTGTGGAAAGCTGATGTCTTCAGATCAAAGATGACAAAGAAAGGCATTAAAACACGAGTCTTACTAGTAAAACATAATCATGTAGACTGATATAGGAGTTTAGTGTGGCACACTGAACTGAAAAAAGTAATGGACCGTCAAATATTCGTATTGAGTGGCCAAATCTGATGTGATTGACAAAATTCTGAATTGGGTACTGCCAAGGCAGTGTACCTTGCTGAGAGCCAGAGCAAGGCTGGCCTTATTGTCCTCCAACACCTCCTTCTGCAGGGTGATTTGACTCAGAGCCTCCTTCACTGTCACAAGCTCCCTACGTAGATCTGAGTGCTTCCCTTCAAGCTCCTCCAGGCTCCTCTCACTGAAACACAAAATGACTCCCTCACACAGTTTCTTTGTCTCACACACAAGCAGATTATTTATATAAACAAAATCCCTTAACAGTAATCCATCTCCACTTTGAAAGATGGAGAAATGTTGGTGCCAAAGGCCAGAACACTGAGGGAGTTACTTTTTTACCGTATCGCATGTCCTGCTCCAATTCTCAGCTAATCAAATTTTTTGAGGCAAAAGAAACCCTCAACAAGAGGAAAAAAAGTTTTCTTCTTGCATGAGTGCAGTAATGCAATGTAAATCATTTACATTTTCATCCAAATGTCATCTGGGTGCATTGCCGGCCGGAGAATGACATGTGTTACTGATCTGAACTCTAAACAATCGGAGCTTGAAAACAATCACGGGTGACGGGGTGTGTGTTGTGTAACGGTCATTCTCCTTTGCTCATGCTGTACCCTCTCTGGGCCTCTGTGCGCTGGCGTGCCAGCTGCATCTCCAGATCCTCCCTTTGCTGCCTCAGGAGGTCCCGCTGTCTCTGGAGCTCCAGCGACGAGCCCCGCAGTACCTCCAGCTCAGCACGCTGGGAGTCCACCTCCTGCTGCAGCCCTGACAGCAGCTTCTCCAGGCTTCCCTTCTCACTGTGAGACACAGAGGTGGAGAGAGGCAGAAGAAAAGTTGAGAGAGAGAGTATGTTGAGGTCAGTTGCTGCACAATGATCATCAACATCATCATCATTATTAGAACACTTGGTTTTCTCCTTTACTTCTTGTATAATATTGTATAAATGTTGTTTTTGGAGGTTTTAATACGTCTAAATATGTTCTGATAATGAGAGTGGAAATTATCTACTTAATTAAACATAAAACCAAAGTATACCATTTGTAATCATCATCATAATCATTATAACATTTCTATTTTTCCAAAAACAACACTTTGTCCTAATGGTAATTTCACAAGTAACAAAACAAAACCTAAAAAATATGAAACAAAGTACACAGTTAAGATGCTAAGCAGCTTCTTTTTATCCACAGCCTTGAGGCTTCGACACAGTCCAGAAAAAGGATAATAAGCGCAGTATCAGGAAGTACCTGGACATAAGCTCCAGTGAGCAGCGATATCTGTTGTTATCTCTCAGGCTTTCCTCCAGAGCTTTTTTAGCCTCCTGACTTTCCCTACGCACGTCCTGGATCTTCTGCTCCAGCTCAGTGTCCCTCTCCTGCAGATGATCACGCAGCGTGTCCACTTGTTCTAGGGCAACATCTAGACGCCCACGCAGGTCCTGTGGTTTGCACATGGATGCAGTGTTTATGGCATTCAGCTAAAGAAACTTGGTTAATTGTGTTAAACATATTATCCCTCTAAAACAGTGGATTCCAACATTTTGGCTTCTGACTAGGGCTAATGCGGTAATGTGGTATGGTAAAAAAAAAAAAAAAAAACAAAAAAAAACCTTTCTAATCTTTTTAGTGTGAATGATCATTGTTGCATCAGTTTTCATTTTCATTGAAAAAACAACTACTAAAATAATGCTAAAAATAAATAAAAAAGATTATGTGACAATGTAATTTGCTGGGGGTCTGCACCAAACAAACATCTCTTATATCTGAGCAACAAAATTTGCAGAGGGCATCTCTGGAGCACTATGGTACTTCATTATAATGCTGTTTTGTCACGCATTTTTGTCACAAAATTGCAGCTTCTGCGATTTGGATAATGCACTTGGACATACTGTGATTTCAATATTTTGATAATCCTACGTCTGGCCCCTCAAAATTAAGCTACATCTACTTATGACCCCTGATTTCAGGCTAAGTCTAGGTTGTTTGAACATGATCAGTTCAACCACAGAGTGATTTTTCCTTCTTTGTTCATCTCTTTTGTCGAACTGTCAAATACCTGAAGAGGTGAAAAAAAGCCTGAGGAGTCTGAAAAAGAAACATAATTCTGAAATATATATTTGTATTTTGTGACCTGTCAGATGTCTTTTGGGGCCCCTTGAGCAGTTCCTACCCTCAGGTTGGGAGCAACTGTTCTAAAACATCTCAAAAGACAAAAGAGCAGCCACTTTTGTTAGACCTGTGTTTGTTTCTGGTGCTTGGAGAGAGCACTCTGCACAGCCATCAGGGTAGTGTTTCTCAGAGGAGACCGGCCATGACGAGGTGAGGAGGACACACTTTCAGGGCCACTGCTATCACCTTCACCAACCAACTGGATTCAGCAGATACAATGAAGGACAATGGAAAAGCATTAATCTTCTCATGGCTAACATAACGCATGATGTAGTTTAGTGTATTTGTTTTGTTCTGACCTGATGAATATGAAATAAAATCTTTTGGAGGGCTTGAATCTCTGTGTGGACAACCTCCATCTCTGCTTTATCCTCTGTTCTCCTCGTCTCCTGAGCAGGAAACCATTAAAGTCAGATAAGCAGTGCACATAGAGCAAGTCTGACATTCCCCAGACGGCAGCCAAGTAGACAAGGAAGTCGTGGAATTTATCAAGCCTAAGGTCCAGACTACAGGCGATTTAGCCCCCTTTACCACCCGTCTATCTGCCACCTCCCAGTCATGAAACCCAAGATCCCACCATCCTGTCCAGACTGATCTGCATGGTGTTGAGGCTGGCATCCTTCTCACTGCTCTGGCTGCGGAGGTGCTTCACCGTGTCAGTCAGCTCCAGGATTCTACATAGATCAAAAATGCAAGTAAATGTACAGAGAATGATACCACAGACACACACACACACACACACGGTTCCCTGGGTCCCTAAGACACTTAAGATACAAGACTGCAATACACTCCTCCTCTACTAGAAAATCAACACTATCATATTCTCTGTACAAAATCATGGGATTAACAATGACAACTCATAAGATCAAAAGCCAGCTACAACACAGAATACAAAGGCACTGACAGTCCTGCAGTCTTCTAACTGAAGTGAATGTACAAAAGACTTGATTCTTCTATATGAGGACAAGAGCAGTTGTCACTGAAAATAGCTTGATGTGCAGGATTTTAATGATC
Organism: Lutjanus argentimaculatus; assembly: GCA_034769285.1. Taxonomy (NCBI): domain Eukaryota; kingdom Metazoa; phylum Chordata; class Actinopteri; order Lutjaniformes; family Lutjanidae; genus Lutjanus; species Lutjanus argentimaculatus. The sequence continues at coordinate 9,052,160 of JAWZSL010000033.1, read as the reverse complement.
AAAGCTTGAGTTAAATTCTGGGGTTCCATCTAGGGGATTAAATTTGGCTTCCATTTTATTCATGGGAAGAATGTGATTTTTGCAAAAGATCAAACAGTCATACAATAGTTGACCTCAGGCCACAAATTTTTATTTCAATTTATGATGTTTTTTTGCTCCTTGACAGTCTTGGTCATCCAGATCAATTCAGAGACTGTAAACAAATATGCATCTACACTTTGCGCTGTCAGTTCCTTGTTTAGGTTTAGGGGCTAAAGAGGGATCAGGAAGAGAAAATTTAAGACTTAAAATTAAATAATTACTTTCATTAGTAGTTACCAAGTCCCTAAATTGAGGAGGAAAATGTATAGACTTTTGACGAATAAATTAAGGGGTTTATAAGTAGTCTTGATGTAGTTATCATTGAAACCAGAATCCACCAACTCTTAAATGGAATGCCGCTTCAAGCTATATCTTATGTCATTTTGGCTGCCATTTTCACAAGACAGGAAGCAAAATCTTTATGACAGACAGGCCCATATGGATTTGGAGAAGACTTTACCTGGAGTTAAGTTCGACTTTCTCTGCATCCCAGCGACCCTGAAGCTGCATGGCCTCTTTCAGCTTGTCTTTCAGCTGCCTCTCCAGTGCTGACATCTCCACACCACTAGAGGTGCTCTCCTGAGTAACTCTGGCCTCTAAGTTCAAGCAGGCCACATGCAGCTGTCGGCTGGCAGCAACACACTCCCCGCGCATATCAGACAGAGTCCTGTTGAACAGAATCATCAAGATTTGCAGAATGTATCATAAAATATGAAACATGACATGCTGTTTTCATCATACAGTTGTGAGCCATTAGTCTAATTAAAAAAACTGTCTGTTTGTATTTGAGAAGGATGGATGTCTGTAGTGGTTAAGCTCTGGGATCAGGGCTCACTTTGAAGTGTCTTCAGTTTCAGTTACAGTACAGCCTCTAACATGATCACAGCTGTCTATGAGCTGAGCAATCATTATTAAAGCAAATTATTCTTCAGTAGAGCTCACAGTGGTTCAACATGAGAGAAGCCATGTCTTGTAGGGCTCCAGGTTTACCCTGATGGATGATTTTAACAGTGAGGCTAGACACCTTAAGCCATCGGTCGCCCCAGTAAGGAAACAATGAGCAGGGAGACTGGCGACCCTGTTGACCTGTTCCACTTTGATCCTTGGCTGAGAGAGATGGATTGTGGTTGCATTCATGAGTATGAGACACAGGAGAGGTGGGGGTTCTTGTGGAATCCTGAGTCGCTGGAGGGGTTCTGGCAGTGCGCCACACTCACCTGTCAGTGAAAGTCCTTAGCTGGGTAAAAGTGCTCCGCAGGGAAGCGGCCTGGCGCCACAGTGCTCTGACACGAGCCTGTTCACGACTCAGCCGGGAGGCACATGTCTGAAGAGAGAAAGAGACAACAAGGGGACTAGAAAATGAAGGGTGGGTGGCAAGGATTGCTTACAGCAAATGATGGCACCTCTCATTTTATTGTGAACCCAGACAGATGCGGTACTGGAACTCCTGGACTCTGGCACACTGGCACACATACAAATAATTGGATTTCCCTGAATCAACAGATGTAGCCCATTTACAGCACGAACGCCAGATTGTTTGCACAAAATTTTCCTCCCCCTCAGCAGTTGGAATGTTTTCACAGGAAACAACAACTCAAAAATCATAGCAATGAAACGAACAGGGAATGAGAATGAATTGACGAAACTGGCTATGAATGGAATTCCTACCCCATGTGAACTCAACAGGAGTTTAATTGCACAATCTCTGTGCAGAAAGGGATAAACTTGAGCTCTCCCTGTTGCTTTTCTGACTCAAGTACTTCATTTTTGTGGTTTTTCTCACCTCTTGCTCTCTGCGCAGACGGGTATCACACAACTCAATGTCTTCGCGAGCCTTCCACAAGCTCTCTGTCAGCCCATGGTTGACAGCGCCTGCCTGCTCCAGTTGCTCCCGCAGCATGGAGTTAACTTGGCTGAGGCTGGCACACCTGGAAATAACCAGCATTATGGCACTGAGAGACCGTTTGGCACTTCTATCATGACAAACTGTCATGACACCCTCCTGTAACCTTTCCGCAGCACCCAAACTCTGTCATTCATATAGCCAGCATATCACTCTTACATCTGTAGCCTTTAGATCCACCCTTGCCAACAACACTTACAGGGTGAACATGTGTGACAGTTTTATAACGTCTGTGTCAACTTAGATTTAATCTCCACCAGATTTGCTTGTATAGTCATTGACAAAAATATTTACATCATTCTCACACTAAACACACACCCAGTTACAGTAAAGCACGCCACATTGCTGTTTGGTTATCTGCATGAGAGGAAGCCAAACCCATGTTTGCATGTATGGCATGAGGCATAGGGAAAGAGGGGTTCAGTAATTCCAATAATAAGCAAAAACATATAAGTCATGGTTGTAGATGCAATCTCTGCATTAGACTTACATTAAAAAGCACTTAAATGGATAGAGCTTAGTAACTCTGCAGTGAGTGATATTTTAGTAAAAATTATCAGGTCCTGGCAAAGTTTCTGCCATGGGCATTTCAAATAAAGTTCCATAACTGTATAAATCATCGAGCATTAAAACCTGGCCTCAGCTGCAGAGGTTGGCCCATACTTAATGTGAAGCATCGTTAAAATGCTTTGGAGAAGAGAGCCAACACAGTCCCACTAATTTTCTCTGACAAATTGGAAGCTGAGATTATCGGCCAAGGGCAGGTTCTGCCCTCTCCCTGCAGCAGGGCAAGGAAAAACACAGCAGGAAAGCTCAACTGCTGGGAATATCTCTGCTCCACGCATTTCACAGAAATATTTTGGTTTGATTTCTGCTGCTCAACAAGAAACAGAGAAAGAAAAACAGGAACAAATTTCTAACAGGCTTATCCATGAATTTACTGCTCCAAGTCTGCATCCAAATAGCGACTCCCTGCTGCTAGCGGTTGTCTGATTTCTAAATTCCAAACTTTGTGCACTTTTTCTAAAACTCCCTAATATGTATTACTTACTGATACAGAAGCTGTGCACATTTCTCTGTTGGCTAGGTAACCTGCCTACCTGCAGTGCATGGTGCCCATCACTTACCTCTTCTGCTCCTCCTCCAGCTGAGCAGACTTATTCTGGATAGCCATGTTGAGCTCCTGCTCTGTCCGCTGCTGACACTGGGCTGAGTCCAGGTGGGCCTGCAGCTGAGCACACACACACATACAGACACACACACACACAGCACGCACACACAAACACACAAATACACGCACGCACGCACACACACACACACACACACACACACCCCACAACTACAACTGGCGTCCTGATAACACTTAAGTATATGCTAGCAGGAGTAAGTTAGCAGTTACCTAATATTTATAAAGCAACACAATTACAGTGTAAATCTGCTAATCCAAATTCTCTGTGGTGGCCACTCAGCCAACAATAATATTTGGATGAATTAAATACATTTAAATAACAGCACAAATCTTATTCACGACATGAAAAGAGCATGTTTTAGTTTTCAGTCCTGCATAATTCTTTTACTGGTTGTTAAAATGCCTTGCATTGCTTGCATAAACAACTGGATTCAAACAAATGAACACAAAAGATATAATTGTATTGCAATTCACATTCTTACAATGGTTCATTCCTAAATGAATTATAACTAGTTAAACAAAAAACATGTGTTTTCATGTGACAAACAATAGTTTGACATCATTTTGAATGTTTTTTTTTAATATTGTAACATATCATATTGACATTGTGATAATGCTGTGATAATCATCAAGAGTCCTACTCAGTATTACCTTCTTTGTCTGGGGAAAGAATCTTTTGGACTAAACTTCTATTTGAAAAAATATAATGCAGTAAAAATGAAAAATAATGGTTTAATGCAAGGCAATGTCAGCTGATGACCTCTAGAGAACCCTAGCAGGCCCTTTAGACCTCAGACTTTATTATTTACAGTATATCTAAACAACACTCATTCTTGAATGTGATGCTACAGTCTAGACATACCAACAATCTCATCTTCTCAGACTCTGATGTTTTCTCCAGCACCTGCTCTTCCAGTTCCCCACCCTTTTCTTGTACTGAAGAACCTTGTGTAAAACAAACACATGTTGCACAGTTAGCTTAAGGAACTCTATTTTTGTTGTGTAAAAAATTCTAAATAGTTAGGTCCATTTCAAGTCACCTTGGTCTGCAGTTTCTGAACAAGTTGGGCCTGTCTCTGCTGGGCCTCCTGGTAGACCTGCAGTCTTTGACTATAAGCTCTCTCCTTGTTCTGCAATTGCAAGGATCCTAGTGATACGCTGTCCTGGTCTGACTCCCCTGCAGACTGCAGCATCAGCATCTGATCGAGCTGGATAGAGTGGCAACAAATGAGCTTTGGCAAGTTTGCACATTACAATACATAATATAAATACACTCTATACATTTGTACAGTCTAACGCAATCCCATGCAACAGCCTTGCAATAAACCTCCACAAAGCTTGCTGTATTCTGTTTTACTGACAGTGTGTCATGAAGGTGTGGTATAGTCAATTTTGTTGTGGTGTTGTTGAACTGGGCTGCATTATACTGAACTGTATGTCCAGCTCACAAGGATTTATTGCACACCAAATGTATTGCATTGCCTTATATTTCATGGGTGTATTTAACAACCCAGTAACTCAGTCTATCTCATCCTAATTATATGGATATACAAATGATTAATGGTCGGGCTAAAGGATATGTTTGCATCCAGACGAGTCATTTAGTGGTTTTCAACAGTTCACTGTGGTTTACATTTGTAAAAATAAAATATGTTAATGCATGGGAGCATTCAATGCATTTTTGAGGTGTTCTATGACTGCATGTTCATGCCAAAAAGAACATACAATACAGTGCTTTTGATTGGTAATTGCTATCATCACTGTCATAATTCAATGATATTAATACTGATGAGATTAAATATGTGCCTAGCATGTTTCCCACAAGTACAGAAACCCTCAACATTTGAGTGACTAGAGCAATCTAGAGAACATCTGTATTAATTCAGTGTGAGGGTTGGGCAAACAGTGGCTAGACCTAGAGATGGGGTGTATGGAATGTCCAAGTACACTAAGTTTGTATATTGGTGTTTATGCATGATGGCTGTATCTGTCAAATGCATCTAAAAACAAAGATATTCACATGCACTGGTCTTTCTCACTGTAGAATCTCATATCCTCTCCCATATCTGAAATCCAAATGTCCTGTAACCTCTCAACCTCACACAACCTAAACTCCCTCTGCACCACCCACTCTCTATCCTGGTGCCAGACACCCTGTCCTCACTAATACAAACCACATGGCCCTAGAGCACTACAACACACTGCGTGCCTCCAGCTGCCCTTGCCGACTTCTCATTTAAAAAGAGAGGAAGAGAGCGAGAGTGAGGGAGCCCCCTCCCTGCAATACACTCCAAACCACCATCCAAGCCCTTCAAATCAACCCTGCGACCCACTCCCTCCCACCTCTCTTCTGTACCTCATCTCTTCTCTGGGTGCTTAATCTCTCCAGCAGGCTCCAAGAGAGCCAAGACAATAGTCTCACTGTTCAACACTGAACCCAGCCACTTTGCCACCATTATTAACACATTTTCAAATGCCCTTTTCAGAATTTTATTCTACAAACTACGCTAACGGCCATCATGCACTTGGCTCTGTGCTTTTGGTGTTTTTCTCTGAGGACCTGGGGAGCACAAAAGCTTCTTTTACTGCCCGTTGTTGAGGTGACAGCTTTAGGGACTGAGAAAGGAGGAACAACATGGGCGGAGTATTTGAAACACACAAAACTGCAGCAGCTGTGTTTAAAGGGACTCCTGGAAACAGCTGTGTGTGGAGCATTGGTGATTATGCATCTTTTCAAGTATTTTGGCACAACTATTGCAATAACACTGACTTACTAACAAGCATGTACTTTATAAATACACCTTGAAAACATGGCAATAGCACACACGGTTTATTACAGCACGTGAGTACAATCTACATCTGGTGCCTTATAGAGGGGGGAAAAGGGACCACAGTACAACTGAGACCATACTGTACTACACCAATGTAACTAATAAAAACATACTAAAACTTATACAAAGTCAGTTTACCCTTACAGCACAGTGCAAAATACAAAAGGCTCAGTTATTTATACAGTGTCTGCCCCAAAGGGAGGATAGTCAACACCATGGCTGAGATGAACCCACTGTGCTAGTGCAAAAATGAGCAATGGGCCCCAGCTGACCATTGACGACTATTGCCTTTCACAATATAAGTACAATATAAACTTTACTAATGATAGTTTTTAAAATAGGTATATGATTGGGTAATAATGCAAGATTCACATAAAGGCTCTTGTCTCTTCATTTAATACTGTACTTAAAGGGTATACAATACCAGAGCTCAACAAGGACTGCCTACTTGCCCAATCGGGCAAAATCAATTTAACACGTTTTTGTAGAGCTTCCAACCTAACAAACGATTAATAAATCCCTCTCTGGGGAGAAGGAGGGGTATTGTCATACCATTCTTGATATGCAAGAATGTTCACTGCTTCGCAATTATGACACACTGTGTCATTCTGATTTGTTTACTTATTTAAAGATTAAACTAGAGCAATGATTTAATAATCGATTAATTGTTAATTTTTCACGCAAAATGGCAGATAGGGGGCATCCTCGTACCTTAGTTGGTAGAGTGAGCACCCCACGTACCGAGGCAGTGAGTCCTCTGAATTCGACTCCAACCTGCAGCTTTTTGCTACATGTCATTCCACCACTCTCTCTTCCCTTTTTCTGTCCTCACTTCAGCTGTCCTATCAATTAAAGAATCTGCAGAGCCCCCCTGCTGTGACCACTGCACTGTTTTTATGAGTGAGTCCCTGTTTTGTGTATTGAATACATGCCCTGCTGTCAGTTTAACTCCAGTGATCAACAGCTGCCAGCAGTAACATGCAGAGAGGAGACTGCTAGCTAGTAAACAAGGATGTAACCAATCATTTAAATATTGGATTTGTAAATGCTTCATGAGGAGGGAAACACATTCAACATGTTTTTTGAGGCCTCAGGGATACACACAATGCATTTTGGTGAGTAAGATTGAATGTAAACATAACCTTGTTTGAAAGAAAACTCCAGAGGGCACCTTTAATAGCATATATCCCCAAACAAATTTGCAATTAATAAAATTACTCCAAATCATACACACAGTGAAACAGCAAACCATCAGTAAAGATTATGTCATATCACAAACTCTGGCCCAGAACAGACCTTTAAGTTTTTTGTATTTTCTGAACTTTTAACTCTTTCTAAAATGAAAGACATCATCAGAAAACACATATTGTACGGACATACCAACCTCCTTAAGGCTGGAAGGTAATGCAAATTACACAAATATTGCAGATTTGTTTCCACTGTATACAGTATGGTAATTTTCCCCTTATATATATGTATTTCAGTACCATCACCAACTGTCACTGCTGTAGACTACACCCTCCCTACCTTCACCGTGCACTCAGTGACCAGGTGTCCCTGGCAACTCCTACAGGTTCCCTGCCCTGCCCGGATGAGGAGGGTTGTTTACACTTTTTCATACATAGCTGAAGTGTGTGGGCTTTTTGCCAGCGCCTCGCCCCTGCTTCACACACTACGGAGGGGACGTTTTTTTTATTGTTTCTCCCCAGTCAGCTGTAAAGCAGAAGGCCGGGGGCTGCTCTGGATTAGCCATGCTCCGTGCAGTAAGCTCCCAAGAGGGCGCCATAACAGTCTGTTGCGGAGACCCCCACCTTCACTAAACTCCCAAACACCACCGTTTACTCCCTTGCTCTGCTTGCATCATTTAATCTCACAGCCCTCATCTCCAAGTGAGCTTGAACTCATTGTTCTTCACAACACACCCATCCATTGGTGACTGTAAAAAGGCAAAAGAGAGAAGCAAGTAATCCCAGTCCTCCATCTGCCCTAACTCAGGGGCTTACAGGGCTTACTGGGAGCCTAGAAGTGTGCTCACTGAACACCCTTTCTATTTACGATCTGCCTCAGAGTACAATCACTCTCGAGCAGCCTCCGCGGCCCCCTAAAGTGGGCTGAGCCTAATCCCAATGTAGCCTGACTCTTTGAGGTCATCTACTGCCATTTTGCAATAACGTTCAAGATGCAATTTATACAAAAACAGCCTTTTTGTCACAGTATGTTTTATGCCTCCATATGGTTGCTATGGTTCCTTTCCTTTTTTTTCACTCCCAAGTATCTGTTTCTTGAGCCCCGCTTATGTTTCCAAAGTGAAAGACTTTTCAGCCTCTTAAAATGTGCTTTGAATTAGCTTTTTATATTTCTTGATATTTATGATTTGTGCCACTCCTTGTATTGTCTCTTTTGATAAATATTTCAAACAACATCAAGGGATAATCGTGCTTTGATTCATCTGCCAACAAGCAACAAGAGAATCATTTTCAAGGCTCTTGTGAAGGCTTTGGTGTTTGGGCCAAAACTTGCTGCCTTGCTCATGTGGTAGATCAAAATCCAATCCATTTCAGTTACCAAGTTATGATTACAATATTCTCTCACTGACCTAATGTCACAACATTTGGAGATCTGATAATCCACCAGTTTATCTAATGTCTCAACTGGGTTTTGTGGAATCTCTGAAGTAATTTCACTCCTCTCTTATTGTATAACTCTGGCACTGTGGATCCATACCTGTTTATCTATACAGAGATACATTTCCAGGCATATTCAGCAACTAGTCCCCAGTCCTCTTGCTTTCTATCTCTGGCTCACTCAGGACAAAATCTGGCTGTCAGTGCACAGTCCAACCAGCATGTGAAGGGTTACAGCTGCAATCGTTTTCCCTGGCTTGGCCTGGGCCCAGAGGCTTAATAAAGGGAATTAATGGAGTGCACTATCTGTCAGATTCCTAAACACAGCTGGAGCGGATGTCCATCGCCCCCAAGCTGCCCAAAAAACTTACTATCCTACTTCAACAACATACCCGTTCCCGTTTCCCCTCACATTACCCCCTGAGTGCTGACTCTGTGAAAGAGCCCCAGCTGATTGTGAAAGCTGTTTATGTATCACCACTGACGGTAATTACACAATGTGGGATAACAAACAAGGGGGATGGAAGTGAGGAGGGGGAGCTGCTGTGAGTGTGTTACCATGGAGTGAACTTTTTGGTCATGGGGACAGCTGCTGTGATGGCATACAGGGATCCAAGTGATCTCTGTAAATACAGCCAAACTAATAATACATGCTGTGTACTCACAAGCATGTGGCCGGCCTTGCAGCACTTAACACAATGCCCCAGCAAGGACAATGCTGTGCAAAATCTACACACACACACACACACTCAGTCAGGTCACGACTTCACATCTGATTAGACACTCTTGACATGTGAAAAAGAACTGAAAAGTGTGCTTAATGTTTGACTTTAAAGTCGGGTAACATGAGTAGCCTAAAGTCAAATGTTGAAAAGGTTTAATGGAATACTTTCATCAAAAATTCAGCCCTGAGATGGGCTTTTAAGCATATTTTCTCTGGGGAAGGCAATTAATTTTTACAATTTCATGATAGTTGAGAGAGTCAGACTTTTTGGCAGTGTTCCACTCAAAATGCAGCCTAAATGAACAGGTTTGTACCAGTAGGAAAAACAAACTTGAAACAGAGGGGGGTAGCAGGGTAAAAGGGGACAGTAACACAATCCCTAAAACAGACTTTATCTGCTCCAACTATGTTTGACAGGGTTCTTATGCAGAGACCCAGGGGATTCAAGATTTCAGACGGTACTGGCAAATGGCAGCTGGTGTCAGAAATCATTCAGCAAGAGTTTATCTTTATCCAACCAACTGCCACACTGCAGTATTGTGCAGTCACTCGCTAAGTGTTCAGGCAGTAGGGTATGGATGTCTATGTCTGAGAAAATGCACACTGGCAGGGCTCCAAAAGCAACACAGAGGGTTCAGAATTCACCCCAACATGCTCTCCAACCTCCCGAGGCCATCCAACTCACAAACTAGGTCAAGGTTTATCCTGGTTCAGGTGCAATTTTCTGGGGTCACCAGAGATCACGCTGAGTGACTTAACAGAGACACAGAGGAAGCCTTTCAGAGTCCAGGTGTGACTTCACCAGTATTGCGTTAATGGTCCTCTGTCAGGTCAAAGAGACTGGGGAGAAATGGGGATTTAGGATAACTATGCACGTTTCTCATTCAGTGGTGGGCCTGCTTCAGCTGACTTTCTGACACTATGAGCATCAGATGGATTTCAGAAAGTAGTTGGTAGTTGGCCATCATTTTGTACCTTTCCAGAATGCATGTCACAGCCCGATTTCAAATTGAAAAACAAAATGCTTTTTGGAATAGTAGACATATTGGGAAATACACTGATTCACTCTCATGTTAAGAGTTAAATGACCAATTGGTCTGTATGGTAAATGGGAAGCAACGACTGACAGTCGATTACTTCAGTTTAGCACAAAGACTAGAAATGGAATTTACATCAGCTCATCTAGCTGTGTCAAAAGTTTAAAAAATCCACCAGCAAAACACATAAAGCTCACTGATCAACATGTTATAGTGTATTTGTGAAGAAGTGACTTCCTGGAGTCTTGCTGTCAGCAACTAGCAGAGACTCCATAATGAACAACATCAACCTGATGACAAAAGGTACAAAGCAACTTGGTCTGTAAGCAGTTATGATGGTGGCTTGGTTGTCCTTTGGAACTGACAGGAGGGCATACTCCGCCTGTGAGTTGCTGACTGTAGGATGACTGTTACTGTATGAGCAGGGTGATACCTGGTCTCCACCATGTTGTGCTTTTCAGCAACATACGCAACCAAAAACTTATCAAGAGAAACTACACTGTTGGCCTTGTATGCTTAGCTTTGAAGGAATGCACAGTGCAGAATTATGAGCAAACCATTAAGACAAATTTCAAGTATAATTTGCAACCGACACTTCCACTATCAAGGGAAGTAAGAGCAACTGGGACAAATGCTGATTTTCAACAAAATATACAGCAAAAGCAAGTTACTATTTCAAGGCTGAGAAACATAATGGGTGTAAATAGGTCAGGGCTGGGCAATACTGCTGAATAATTTTCTTATCCATTTTTTATGTTCAAATTTCAGTTCATCGCTATGCACTCAACATCTTAAACTTCAAAAGCTGGATTTCATATTATCATTGTACAATACCACAGAAAGCCAATGAATGATTAAACCAAATAACTGCTGAACCTTAAAGGGACAGTACGGATAGCAATATCTGTCGGCAATAGATACGACATCAGTAGCAATAAGAAAGTATTTTGATCAAATGGTTAGCTTGTTTGTGTTATTGTGTGACTTCAGTGTATTAGAAAGTTAGTTCAGATTCACTGGATTAACCAAACTAGCCGTTTCGCTGCTGAAGCTGTCCACAGCAGTACATTGCTTAGCCTCCATCTTGGTACTCCTCTCTGCTTCTCCTAACTGAGGGTGTGTCAACTGCCATCTACTGTAGGTAATACACTGACTAGGTATAAGAACCTCACTAGAACTACAAATTATCAGAAATATCCCTTTAATCTTGAGATTTGATTGGGAATATATACTGTCTGTCTCTGATATGATCCCTTTAGCAGCAAATGTTAAGGGAGGAAGCCATATGCAAATAAGACTGTTGGGCTAAACATTAGCTCCACATGGATGCCACAGCCATGGCAGTTATACTTGTCTGCAGGGCACTGATTAGCACACTGCATTAACATCACAGCACAGCATGCTGCTCTGCAGGGAAAAATAGTAAGGACAAGGCAGGAGCTTTCATAGAAGACAAGTTACAACAGGAGTTTTATAATAAATCCCATGAACCTGAACTTGTGGGACACTACCGGATACAACATTCAGCTGCGTTAATAATTATAACCTTAGTGAGCTTTGTGGAAAAAGGTAGATCTCGTGCTAACCCCTCCAGTCTCTCAAACTGCCACTCAGTGGCGTCTGCATCAAATATCAGCAACACTTGCTTATGTTTTTTTCTGTTTAGTGCCTTTTCACACATCTAAAAATATCAACAAAATAAATATGCTATATATATCTGCCAAACTAATTAAGTTATATTTATAGCCTCCGTTTTAAAATAAGTTCCAAGAGTAAAGCAAGCAGTGGGAGTTCATTAGATTTAAGCAGCAGAATGGGGGCAGTGTTATCACAAATGGCTGCTTTGTGCACCATGAAAAATGAGCTTTTTCTTTGACAGTCTCCAGGGAGGAGGCCAGTGACCTTCACAATTTTTCCCCCAAAACAGCAGCCACTACATGGAGGGGTAACTACGGGGGGCTATGAAGGGAGACGCCGGTCCCTGTGAGCACAGGGGGTCTGAGTCTACCTGAGCAGACCACAAGGAAACCCTTCATGAACTACCCTCCCCTCTCTTATTTACACTTACAAACACATACACACGCACATGCATCAACACCCCCACACACACAATGGATGCTCATAGAGTACTTACTGTAATATGTAACCATAATTCTACAGCAATTAGTTTAAGAAAAACGTATGACATAAAATATGTGCTGGTGCCAAGTTTCATTAATTCAATCATGAGTCTGTACATGTATATTCCATACTTTTTCCAACTTAGTTTTCACTACAGTACATGCAAAGCTGCTTCAACCTCCCACACACTGTTTGTTTGCTCAGCCCCAAAAGGCTTTCCCTGCTGGAAAGAGTGGTGGTACACTGATGTTTACTGTAACCATATTCCATTTCAAACGTGTGTAGCGTTTTGCTGTCAATGCCCTAGTGTGGCTGCCCTTCTTGATCTCATCTCCAAACAAAACTGCACAAATTTACCATAGACAGTATTACATACACCAACTCCTGTAAAAGCTGCATTAACGTTTGACATTATAAACAATGTCTGCCAAGGCAGTCTAATCACTAGGATGGCAAATGGTAAGCACATTCTATATAAAAAGTATTTTGACGTACTATTTGACGAGGTGCGACTCATTATCATGGAAGAAGGCCGCATTTTCCTGTGTATTGCTGTTTAACTCAAGAATATGTAGCCAAAATGAAAATGTTTATCAGATGTACTTACCTTCAATGTAGAGAATATCACCTGTGCATCCTATTACAACTGTGATATCATTTTTGACATCTTCGTTTTTTTTTCCCTTTTGTTACATAACAAAAGCATAGGTACAATAAATGCTAAAATAAATTCTAAAAATGTAAATAATGTTCCACAGCTTGACCTTGACCTGAGAATGCATTGCTGCCCTGTGTCACCCCTACCCTGTCTGTGAGACTGGCCTGTTTGACTAGCGGCTGGTCACGGTCCATCTGGCTGGGAGACAGCTGCTCCCTCAGGGCCCTGCTCTCCTCTGGCTTGCTGACCTCAGAGCTCTCACCTGAGATTAAGAAACAGATCATGGATACAGAGGTGTCAATCTTACCACACAAGGTATAATGACACCTGATATCCAGCAAGGCAGATTTATTGTTTGGGCTGATTGTGTTCAATGCTTTTGTCTGTGCATTTCAATTAAAGCTCTCTTCCCTACCAGCTGGCCGCTCTGCCAGGTTGCGGGTTATGATCTGGCGGATGCGGGTGGAGACAGGTGTTGGCGTGTCACTGGGCTCCTGTCCATCACCTCTTAGTGTCAGAGTCCTCTCTCCTGAGCTGCCATCAGAGTGAAGCAAGGATTCTTCCAACTTCTACAATCATACCAGCAACCCCAACACATGACATAACTGAGCAGATAAGACTCAGAGGAATACAGCAGTGGAAGAAGTATTTTAATCTTTACTAAAGTAAAAGCAAACAAACAAAATGTACTTGGTCAATGGAATTCATTAAGCAGAATGAGCAGTGGATCATTTAAATACTTCATATATGATATGTTCAGTAATTATAACTGGGAGATAAATGTTGAGTAAATGTAGAGTAAGAAGTACAATATCTCTGTAATGTAGTTTAGTCGATGTAGAAATCAAATAAAGAACAAGTACGTATAAAGTGTACATAAGCACAGTACTGAAGTAGATGTACTTAGTTACTTTGCACCATCGGAGAACAAAATGCACTGAAATCTTAACTTATCCATTAGGGTAATTTGTTCACTTTGCACTGTTTCGTCACTGGAATTGTAACTTTTCCTTTCAACAAGTAACGATTTATTAAGTAATGTACTTATGTACAACGTTGAGGTACTTGGACTTTTTCTGCTGCTTTATATTTCTATTCCATAACATTTCAAAGGCATTTTTCTCTCCACTACATTTATTCTAACCCTTTAAATGTTGGTTACTTTGCAGATTCCAATTATTAACAAAAACATAATCAACAAATATATTATTAGATATATTATAATGGCTCATTGTACTCAGCAGTATATAAGCGAGTTAAAACAGACCTTTTTCAAAGCACAAATTGGCATAAAACAATAGGGTAATCACAGGTGTCACCTATGATTCTAATCAAGGTTTCACTGCATTCAGGTCAAACTGAGTCAGGATGCTGCTATTAGACATGTTGGTTAACTGGAGAGGTTATGTTACACTAAATGGAACAGGACCATAATTAGTATCATTGGTAAAATGTGTGTTTACCCCTTTTTTTCAATAGGATTGAAAAAAAAATACTTTCGGTGTTTTTAAGAATATTTCGATGCTTACTTAAGTAAAAAGTAGCTACCTCTTCCACCACTACCTGTCAGAAGACATTTTTACAGCAGACATTTTGACGTGTCATGGTAAGTGACAGGTGTTACTAATAACCACACTGTATAATTGTTCCGTTCTGTTGTCCCATCATGACCTTGAAGAAGAAGCAGCTTGCGTCAAATTGAATTCCGCCATCTTTAATTTCATTATTAACGCCTGTGCTTTTCCTATCGCGACATGTCAAAATTACGTGAAAAGAGCCTGTTAAAGTATGAAAGACGCAAGCTAACACAGCTGTTACTTTACTAACCTGAATCACAGCCTCCAGCCTAGGTGAGTGTGCACCTTGCTCCCGTTGAGAACTCATTGCAAAAACTGGCCCAGCTTTAACGATAAAATGTTTAGCAAAAACCGTTAATTAACGTTTCATTTCACGAGACAGAAGCCTTGCTCTAACGTTAGTTAGCTTGCTATAATTCAAGCTAATACAACTTCAGATTCAGAGAAGTCAAAGTTGAGTCAAACAGTGCAAACCTAAACAGGTCATAAAAACTATGTAATAAGAAATAAAGGACTGTCGCACTAAATTGGTACCTGCATAAAAAAGGCAAGAGTTGATTAAAATCACTGGCAGAACTTGTAGTCAAGAAACTTCAGGAGCAACTGCGGGGAAGGCAAGTAGTACCAGTCGGAGTTACCACGGTGATCACGCGTGCCGCTTCCGGGCCGTTGCCATAGAAATAGAATGCTGGCTTGGGTGTTTCCATGGCAGGACAGACGCCATGAGCCAAGCTGCCGGATTCCGATGGGTTAATGATCATCAAGACAGGCAGAGTGAACAATGTTTTCCCATAAAGGATTTACAGCTGGTTGACCAGGAACACATTTTATTAATATTTCAAGCATTTCCAGTTCCAAACCCTCGATAACCAATAATAATAATAATAATAATGATAATAATAATAATAATAATAATAATAATAATATAAAACAAGAACAACAATCATAATCACAATCACCATTATCAGAAGCAAGAAGAAAATTATTTTGGTGATCAATTTCTTAAGTCTGACCTAAATTGTTTTCTCTCCTGTGATTATGACAGTTCACCCAAAAATCAAAAATGCATATTTTTCCTCTGGCCTGTAGTAGTGGAGTGCTGAGTTGCTGAGTTTTGGAGGTATCAGGCATAGAGATGTCTGCCTTCTTTCGAATATAATTGGACAAAATTGTGGTGCTCAAAGTGCCAAAAAAATGCAATTGCAAAACTCACCAGCAGAAATCATGACACGTTTACTCAAGATTATCCAGACTTGTTGTGAGCACTTTCATGTAGGAACTACTTTCTTTCTATGGTAGAATCTATCTGAAAATCTTTCTACAAGAAACCAAGTAGTTCCTACATTAAAACTACTCACCACAAGGTCTGTAGATTATCTTGAGTAACTGGCTCATGGTTTCTCAAAAGAGACACTAGTATTCAATTATTCAAATGTTTTGTTGTTGTTGAGAAACTGTGTGCCATTTAGTTCCATTATATATAATATGTATATTTGATTTTGAGGTGAACTGTCCATTTCAGAAGAGGTGAAAAAGGTTTTGCTAGTACAGTCTAAAATATATATAATATATATATATATATATATATATATATATATCTGTGAAACAAGTGGGAAAAAATTGGCACTCTTTTATTTATTTATTTATTTTTTTTGGCTAATTTTTTCAAGTGTTTGTTGTTGTGCCACTACCCCATGTTCTGAATAGTTTCAAATGCATTCATGTTGTCTTCCAGGCGATTTTTAATTTCATCATGCATTCTTAACACAAAGTACATATTTATGTATATGCACATCTAGCCAAAATACACAGAATTTATGTACCTTTGTGTACCTTGTGCATGGAGAAATCTCACCTGGAACAAAATATGATTTTTTTTTTAGAACTTAGACCGATCATCCTGGTGAAACCTTCTTTTACCTGTTCTTAAGTCAAACACAGGAGAGCGAGAGAAAGAAAACCATTTAGATCAGAAAACAATATTCTCATGTGCCTCTTCCCAAACTTTTTCTGCCATGCCCCCCTGCAGAAGCCAAAAAAAGTTAATTAATCAATTGGAGTAGCAACTGATAAAAAGGATTCAAAAGTTGAATTTTAATGAAATAAAGGTCAGCATGATAGCATCAGTAAACACTTGTTTATTTCTCCTACATATAATTGGTATTCATTCAACTTTGTTTCTCTCTTTATTTCTCCCCTGGTCATCTGCACCCCCCTGCAGTGACTCTTTACCCCCCAGTTTGGGAACAACTGCTCTAAGGGCTTCTGTGTCATCTTCATCATCATCATCATCACCATCACCATCATCATCAAAACAGTCGCCCACAAACTATTTCTACAAAGATTTAATGATTCACAAGCACCATTCAAAACACAAAAAGGAAATCAGATCTCAAACACATGATACAAAGTATAAATAAACACCTGCCAAGCAGCCAAGCGAGGCCCTAAAAACAACCAAGAATACCTCAGGATCGTGTAACACACTATTCTAGAGCACAATGACACCCTGGGATAAACATGCCATTTGCATTGTAAGATAGATATATGATAGGACACTGTCCCTGTGAAGAGTTGAGTTCAAGGCCGCTATGTTGAATCTATGGGGAAAAGTTCAGGCCACTGGGATGGATCAAGGAAGATGGTGCAAACTCCACTGTAGAACCAAAGTCTTGGTAGGTAGCACTCCACCTCCCAGGTGTTGGATGCTCGGTTGTAAATTTCCACTTCCACCCCGTAGTCTCCCTCCATACCTTTCCAATGACCTCCGGTGACAAACAACTTTCCATCCAGTGTTACCAGGCCACCATTCTCATGGAGCATGTGGAGAAGCTGGACCTGAAGAGAGGGAAAAGTCAAAGGCAAAATAACAGGAAAATAAAACTGATTCTTCTTGCTATAATCCTGTTAAATTAGCATTGATACAAAGGATTGTACTACTGTATTATGACTGTTGTCAAAACCGATATCTAATCCTACCTTCTGCCACATGTTTGCCTCTGGATCATAAGAGTAGACTTTCTTAGTGTTGTCAGCAACCAGATATATAATACCATCCACACAGACAGAACGAGGAGAGGACAAATACTTAGGGATGAAGGGCGAACATATACTGATCCAGCTATCTGTAAAAAAAAAAACAAAACATGTAAACATACAGTATATGATTTAGTAGAATGAAGAAAAGACAATTATCCATACTGAATTCAAGGATACACAATCATAGCTCAATGAATGAACAATAATGATAAATACTGAAATTAATATTTAAAAAAGGGGAAGATAGCCCACTGTTAAGATTTCATATAGTGATCAGTTATCTGAAATCATACATCAACTGATTCACATACTGTATATAGAGGAAATGTAAAAAAAAATAAATAAATAAATGCTGCAACAAATTATAAAAAAATGAAGTTGTATGGTACTTTATCTCTATAATTTGTCTTAAAGGAACAGTTCACCCTAAAATATATTAAGTATATATATAAGTGTTATATATATATAGAGAGAGAGAGTATTTTTGCATCTACTCGTGGATGAGGTTAAATGTCAATCGAAGATGTTTACATTCCGTGCTGTCACAAGCACAAGCCTTCCATGAGTAGATGCACACATCACTCTGTGCAATGATATGGTGGGTGTGGTTTGTAGAAATAAAACAGTTTCTAGCCACCAAAACCATCTAGATGGATAAATAGCACTATGGGTAAGAGCAAAATATGTATTTTTGACTTGGGGGGTGAACAGTCCCTTTAAGGAACTAGGAAACTCTACTAAGAAGTGATAGATATTTGGTTAAAATACCACAAATAACAAGAAAAGAAGCTATTACAAGTGAGGAGAAATAGCTAATCTCACAATGAAACAATGGATAATAATTGTTGAAGAAATTAGCTTAAAAGAAAAGCTGGCATAACTTGAGATAACAAGAAGCACAGCTGGAAGAAAAATGAAAGAATCCACCAGTAGGACTGCAGAAAAAAGTGAGTAGTGCGAATGCATTTCCAAAATAGTTTGTTTTTAATTGTTCTTGTTTAATATTGCAAATCTCTTGCCAATTAATATCTGACTGGAAAAAAAATCTGACCATCACATACATGAGCTTTGCTGTGATCATCCTTACCTATAACAGGGTTGTAACACTGCATGGTCAAAGCATTGTACTTCACAGCACACGAGCCAATCACATAGAGCTTCCCATGACACGCTGTGGCGGTGAAGTTAGTCACATATTTTAAGGCCGGGCAGGACAAGGCCCAGGTGTCGTTGTAAGGATCATAATGCTCAACTTCAACATGATCTGCCGTTGTACCTAAAGGAGGGAGCAAGCAGAGTCACAAGGCTGAATCATGGTCTCATAAATGTAAACAAATACTTAAATTTAAAGATGTGTGTTTGTGGCAGCACACACCATAAGCACCACACCACACATCTAAAATACTGCCCTGTTCTTAAAGCCTGAAACTATTCAACCACAAAGAAGAAATGCAAGCAAATTCTGACAAATTATCACCGCAGAGGTAAGCCATTAAGGGCAGATGAGCGACCTGAATTTACCAAACTTTTCCATTGCACTGCAGGTTTAAGGCACCACATGCAGGACTGTATTTATTTTCTTACCTCCAATGACGTAAATCTCCCCGTTGAGTGTTGCAGACGTGTGGTTAGTCCGAGGCCGGAGCATGGGTGCCACAGTAACCCACCTCCCCTCTCTTGTGATGTATTTCCAGGTCTCTGTGGTCGACCAGGTGTTGGTATTTGAACCTCGCGAGCCCCCTGTCAGACAGACAAGAGCACTTTGTCAAAAGTCTGACAAAGTTTTGCATTCTTCTCAAGAGAAACTGGTGAGTCCTGCTTTAAACTATTTTCCTTCTGCTGAGGTTTCTGTGTTTTAAGGGGTTGTATACACTTGACTTACCTGTGACGTACACATCATTGTTCAAGGAGACCATAGAGTAACCCCACTTGTTAGGATTGGGGAAA
Organism: Lutjanus argentimaculatus; assembly: GCA_034769285.1. Lineage (NCBI taxonomy): Eukaryota > Metazoa > Chordata > Actinopteri > Lutjaniformes > Lutjanidae > Lutjanus > Lutjanus argentimaculatus. The sequence goes on along the minus strand of JAWZSL010000033.1, from coordinate 9,032,429 downwards.
TTAGGGAGCTCATGCCACTGTTCTGCAGAGAAAAAGACAGGGGAGTTCATGTTTGAGCATCATTTAGAGTGAGGGAAAATAGATGAAAATTTCCACAAACAGTAAGAAAATTACAATGGATAGCAGAGGAGGGCAAATATTTTTGAACGCTCTCAAGGACTATTTAAAGGACCAGTGTGTAGGATTTAGTGTCATCTTGCAATGAGTTTGCAGATTGCAAAGACCTTATCTCACTCTTCCAGTCCAAACAGTGGCCCAATAACTCATGCGAAATGCAAAAAAGCCCTCTCTAGACCCAGGCCTAGCTTGTCTGTTCTGAAAAATGCCACGTCCTCTGTAGAATTAAATGGCTCAGGAAACAAAAACTCAACAATTCTTCTTTTAAGGTGATTATACAGTGATGAAAACATATCTATGAAGGTTATATTCCATTTCTGCCATATTCTACTAACAGATCCCCGCAAATATTACACACTGGACCTTTAAGTAAAAGTCAAAGTTAGGTCAAGAAAGACAGAAACAGATTTTCTGGCACAGCCCTCAACCCTGTGGCTACAGTTGTCATTGCCTCAATATAAAACCAGAAATCTTCGAATGAGGCGCAGCAATCTTTTCCTTAACATCCCATGAAAAACACAGACATGGACGCCTTCTTCCAGCACTGACCAATAAAACGCTCATTTCAGGAACTGAGAAGATGATCCAATTTTGTCACATCCAGACCACATTCCTGCAGAGCTGTTTTTCTGTCAACACTAGATTTAACGACCTACGACACATATTCCAAACTGTTTTTTCGAGGAATCAGACAGATATTTCACAACAAAAATCTGTTGTAAAATGGATTCTGAACTTAAACAAACATGATATTTTGATATGTGCAAAAGTCTGTACTTGTCTTTGTATTATAGAAGGCACAGTTCCTGAGCAGCAGTCTTTGCAGTCTTGGGTCTCTTTCCTCATCTGTATCTGAGTCATCTTCATCATCAGAGTCATCCAGTGAACGACCTCCCATTACAAAACAGCACCTCTTGCAGGTTTGGTTGTGGGCTCAAAGAGTTGAGTCTGTCCCTACACTCTGGTGCCAAATCCATTTTCTAGAAAAGTAAAAGTCATGATTGCTTTTGGAAATCACTCAGATTGAGCAAACAAAGATAAGAGAAAAAAAGACGGAGGAAGTGTGAACTCACTAACCTCTCTGTGAATTTTTTCCACGGCTTCTCTGCAGCTGGGAGAGGCCTGCACCAGACTGTCCTTCAGCAGGGTGTCAGCCAGGTAGTCCAGGCTGAGTAGAGAGAGACGGGACAAGGTGAGGAGTTCAGGGAGATGGCAGAGACGGGACTCTGTGTAATGTCTGACCCATTTCAGGATGGCCTCCACGCGGGCACACTCTGATCGGATTTTTAGTCCTTCATCGGAAAGGCAGGCAACCAGCCTGTCCTTTTCCAATAGTAGAAACTCCTCGCCTTGCTGTACAGCCTCAAAGTTCTCCAAAAGGAAGGCCCAAGCTTTGGCCATTACCTCAGGGCAGCCATGGATCGCCCCAAACTCCAGGATTCCCAAGCAGTTGGTAGCATCAATCTGGTGCTGGAGGTATCGGCTGCACACGGCTCTCACCGTCTGGAACTGCAGCTGGCTGGAGGTGCAGATCAAGCCCTCCACATTGCTCTGGTTGATGGTCAGTTTGCCTGTGTAGGCAAAGTCCAGCAAGCAGCTGAGTATGTCAGGATCAACATCGTGAAGCTCCACACGTGCAGCTATGCTCTCCACAAAGTCCCCTGAGAACATACAGCGGAAGTACGTGCTGCAGAGGGCCAATACGCCGCGGTGACAGGGGAAGTCCCGACCGCCAGCGCTCAGTGTTACATCGACCAGTTTGGGCTGAGAGCAGAGGGAGCGCAAGCCCTCCAGGATGCTCTGAGGGTGGGAGGACAGGCAGAAGTCCAGGTCATCCACATTCCGCACCATGGTAAACTTCAGTTCAAAATTTAGGTCAGAGTGTCTTTCAGCAGGGATGGACCAAAACTGACTTTATAGCTTACCTGCAAGTTTAGAAAAATAAGTAAATATACAAAAGAAATCATTATAAAATCCCATCTAAGCAATGTTTATTTTTCAGAAATAATCAGCAATAACTTATCTATCTTAAAAATCTTATTCCTAAACAGTTAAAATTTAGTATACAACAAACAGATACTAAAGTAACTGCATCACACATAGTGTGAGACTTGGTAACCTGGAAAAAAGGTGTCCTACAGGAATAGTTTATCATTTATTAAATACAAAAAAGTGGCATATGATCAAATATTTTTCTTTGATGTTAGAATTAATGGCAAAATAAAATTTGCTTTTTTGTCCTAAAGTGTAAATATAAAAGGCCAGAAAGAGATGAAAGACACATTAGATACAACCCTTTCAGTTTAGAACTTCGTTCAAAACCTGATCTTTCTGATTTGAGCAATAAAATACAAAGTATCTTGTAAGAAATGTCCTTGTCTTCATAAGAGTGCCATCATTGTGTTCTTACAAGCACTACAAAGTACTTTTGGCTCATGATTAGTACAATTCTATGACTCTCATCTCCTCTGAAGCCAACAACAAATGTAATTTCCTGTCATCAAATACTGTAACAAGGAAAAAAGTAACCAACAACAAACTCACCACAGAAGCAGACAATGGAAATAATGGCTCATCCTTCCAGTTAAAAAGCAGTTTGTTTGTAGCGGAGCAGCTGGTTAGATCAACACTGAGTGGGCAACATGGCGTAAAGCTTATGCCAAGTCACTGGGACAGGCTGCCTGTCGTTGGGTTATTTTTAGGACTGACAGTGACTCCGTGCTGGAGACAGATTCCAAACAACAGGCATGGGACCCGCAGCTGCTGTTACAGGCACATGTTTAGCATTTTCTCAACAGGCCGGGAAGCTAGCAAAGGAGATAAATGATGTAGCACCAACTTTGCTGTAAGTTATAACAATCAATAAATGATGCTGCTATGACAGACAAAGTGTTATGTGTCTATAAATGGGATAAAATGAAAAGAATATGTAATGTCAGTGAAATGGGTGTTTACTATAAAGTAACAATGAATAATCATGACGAGCCTTACAAGAAATGAAATTACACAGGTATCTGTGTAATGATTTATTTTATAATCATGCCAGAACTGGTCCTCCCACTGCTGCTGACTCGAGGCTGTATTGGGAATATTAACCATTAACTGCATTGACAAAGATGCTGACTCTCAGGAAAACACACTAGTACTCTAGGCACTCTGGATTTTATAGTAGGGCTGGGTATGGTTTGAAATTTGCTGCCAATTTGATACCTGAGTTTGAACAGCAGTACCAAAATATTTCCTAAATCTAACTTATATTACCTTATATAAACATGTTTTCTCTTACAAAACCTTTTGAAAACAAAGTCCAAACTTCTGAAATGCATTAAAGTCAAATATTTTTACTCAAGAAAACACAGTATAAAATTAACAAAATTATAACTCAAATCAGGCAACATCTGATCAAATAAGTAAACAAGAATCTGGCTAATAATTCTGTAATAGCTTTCGGTACTTGATAGTTGACAAATACAACAATTCAGTTCACGATTCAAACAGTATTTAGGTTTGATACCCAGCCCTAATGTCATCTAACTACAAACAATACAAAAATATCAAAAGAATGACACAACTACTCAAAATCAAAAATCTCTGCCTCTTTCTCTTTCCAAAAAGCAAAACTACGGTCAATGTATTTACAAATTTCCTCATTGCTAAAACTGGAGATGTCAGTTCCACAGTGAAGCATCCCCTCATCAGGTGTGGGTGTCTGCACAATGACTTTAGGGACCTGTCTAACCTCTGGGAGAGTATGTTTCACCACTTCGACAGTGCTTTCAGACTGACTCACGGCGTTGCCAAAGAATTTCACTTTAATGTCCTCAAAGCCGTCCTTCCACTCGCGGTTACCAGCCTCGATGTCCTGTATGACAGCCTTATGGAAGTCCCTGACCAGCTCCCAGGGAAAGCTCCCCACGTGGTCGAACACCTCGAAACACAGCAGATGCCTCATTTTGCGTTCATCCACAGGCAGGTCCAGCTCCAGGATGTGAAAGTAGCCCAGCATGAAGAGATCCAGGGTCAGGTTGTCGTACTCTACCGGCACACCACCCAGACGGGGTAGGAACTGCTCTGGGGAGTAGAGGGCCTGCTGTCTATGGAGCCTGTGGATGACACAGAATAGTTGGTCAGGATGTATTAACACTTGTCTGAAACTACAGACTATAAGCTTCACCACATATTTAGCGTTGATCCTTGCTGAATGACTTTGGTGATTAATTTTCAAAATTGTTGATTAATTTTCTGTCAGTCTACTAATGGATTACAAGTTTCAGACAGCATTCCAAACCAATCCTGTAGGCTGTTCAGTTGATATTCTCTAGGTTGCATCTGGACATTTAAGCAGTTCACACTGAACAAAACCTAAATTTAGGTTTTTAAAGTTGCATCACCTAACTTTTTGTCCACTTGAGGGCAGGATAACTAAAAACAGATAACTAAAAACATGACCTATTAGCTTGCTTGTGGTAGCATCTGCAATGTTCAATGCAGTGATCTGCTGGGGTTCTGAAAGCACGGAGAGGGACAGAAAAAGTCGGATGTTAGCCAAGTTTATGTCAATCATGGACAACACCTCTCACCCCCTGCATGAGACTAGTGGCCTTAAGCAGCTCAATCAGCAACAGACTGCTGCACCCACAGGACAAGAAAAGGCACTACCGCCTGTCCTTCATGCTGGTTATATATAAGTTACACACTGGACTAGGGCTGAAACGAACAATTACTTGCATACCGATTAATTAATTAGTTGTGTGATCTACAAAATGCCAGAAAATTGTGAAAAATGTCAGTCAGTGTTTCTCAGAGCCCAAGACGAAATCCTCAAATGTCTGGTTTTGTCCACCGCTCAATGATATTTCATTCACTGTCAAAAAGGAGTGAAGAAACCAGAAAAATATTCACATTTAAGAAGCTGGTATCTGAGAATTTTGACTTTTTTCTTAAAAAATTGCTCAAACTGATTATCAATTACAAAATAGTTGGTGATTAATTTAAAAATCAATTTATAATCGATTAATTGCTGCAGCTCTACACCTCCTTGACCTTTAATATGCGTTTGCCTTTCTATCAACACCTTCTTAAAAATTATGAGGGCAATGCAGGGTTAGCCCAGAGTTTGTAGGGTTATGGCCTGAAAATTGACTAACCCAGGACTAAAAGGTGCTAGAGCGAAACGGGACAAAAAGATCAAGTAATAGTACTAACCCACGACTGGTAGAAGTGCAGTGTGAATTGTTCAGCCCTGGACTGAGTGGAACCCTGTTTAATAATGAGTGAATAGAAATGGGCTAAGTTATCCCACTGTTAACTCTTAGCCCAGGGTTAAGGATAGCACTGGGCTAAGTATATGCAGTGTGAAAAGCCCTATTTTCCAATGAAAAGCCAGATTTACATCATATTTTATGAATTGGTGGTTGCTGTGGGTAAGGAGTACCTATTCAATACCTGCTCAGTCAATGAACGAATGAATGCATCTTTCTAAGTAGTTTTTATCTCACTAGCTCATAAAGTGCATGTTAAGAACAGTTCCAGCATAGTACTGAAAGGTTAAATGGTATCATACACAAAAAATGTCCACTGTAAAATGTCAGGGCTTCAATTAAGCTCATGACATAATAAATTGCTTACACTGTGTAGTTTGTCAATTCTTTCAGATTTGTGTGTGTGGTACTGGATAAGCTTTTGGTAATTTGAAAATTACTGATTCACTTTTGGGTGAATTTTTGAGAGATGAAATTAGCCTAATGTGAGTAGTGCAGGTGTGTATACCTGCGTATTTGTCTGGAAGGGACACTGGAGATCATGCTCCTCCAGTTTCCCAGCATTTTGTTGACAGCACTCCTCTGCTTGAAGAAATGTCCCAGAGAACTGTTCATCATCTTCGCCTGGGTGCTCTCCACACTGCTGCGACCTGACCCAGGTTTGTCATCCATCCCCTGGTTTCCGCTATTCTTCCTCTCTGCTGCGTCCTTACTCTTCAGTGCCACCGTGTAGGCAGATTTCTTCCAGTGGCCTAAGAAGAGCACAACTATACGCTCCTTTCTGAGGCTGGTGGTCTCTAGAACATCTGCAACATTTTCATCATAGTCGATGCCGGAGTCGCTGTTCTGGTCTGTTTCTGGGGCTGGATTCAACACTTTCGGCTGTTTGTCTGACGCAGGAGCCTCAAGTTGTGTGGAAGAACTTAGCATGATAGCCTCCTCCGGCTCATCCGACAAAGGTGGGTTCTGTGTCTCAAAATTAGACTTCAGAGTCCTTACAGACACTCCGAACTGCTGGATTTCATCCTCTATCCTCTCCCTGCGTCCCCTGGTCGAGTTCTGGTGTCTGTCTGGTGTCTGAGAGAACACGGTGATCAGGTCGGTGTTCGGCATCTTGCAGTAGGGCTGGTCTGTCAGGTTGGTCATGAGCAGAGACATGCTCTTAACGATGCCCGAAATTCGGCCGCACCATAACGGCAGAGGAACGTGACTTGAGAAGTTTCTAAACTGCGTGTTGACGGTGATGTTGACTATGGGGGCTGGCAGGATGTGCCTGAGCTCCTCAGCCAGACGAGCAAGCTCCAGCTCGTAGCCCTCACAGTTCCTCTGCATGGAGACATTGGCAATCTGCTGCTCCAGATAGATGAGGTCATCCTCAGCCAGCAGCTCACCAGAGGGCCCCAGGATGGCATTGTGGGCTTGGGAATACCTCCAGGTGACTTTGGCATATCTGTTCCCATTTTCCTGTAAGAGCAGAGGCAAACAGCAAGCAATTAAAACATGCAGGATATGATTTTTAGTTTTTCTAACATTTCAAATGGCTTAGGCGTTAAAGGAAAAGAGTAATGATATACTAAAACTGTGATCCAAACCTCAAAATTATGACTCGAGTAGCAATGTGTTATGTCTTCAGTGATTTGTTACATGCAATTAAAAGTAAATGATGAGGGCTTTAGAATAGCATCACAAAATCAGACCACAATTTTTGCTTTGCTCATTGTGGTCTGGTTAGGCTGAATAAGCATTAGTTTAGAAGGGGACTTGATTTTGAGTAAGCTGTACAGCATTTAACTGACTCTTTTAGGGCTGCAAACAATAAATCAGTTAGCAAAATAGTTACCATTTCATTTTCTGTCCATTGACTTGTTGATTAATTCAGTGGTTCTCAAGCCTTGTTCAATAACGTACTTTCTTGAAATATTTTTTCAGCCAAGTACCGCCTGAGTGCAAAACATCAGTCTGATTTATTGAACAGCTTTATTAAATGCCTCTGTTTTTGCTTTCTTATTCACTTCTTTCTCCATGCTTTCATCTGTGTTGCTAATACGGTTCAACCACAGATCCATTTTCTTGATTTCTGTCTGTCTTTGAGTATCGAAACGTTTCCTGCTCACAGTGAACATAACTGTTTGTTGTTGTTTGTTTTACAGCAGATAACAATTTACTGCAGTTAACGATGGCACTGAAAACAGAAATATTAAATATAAAATGTGGTTTATCAAACCCGCCAGCGGCCCTTTGCTGTGTGTCATTCCCCAGCTCTTTCTCCCCCTTTCCTGTCATATCTTCAGCTGTCCTATCAATTAAAGGCATGAAAAGCCCCCCAGAAAATTTTAAAAATTACTGATTATGTATGACTAATGTTTTTTAAACATTTTAAAAAAATGTCATATACCTCCATGCTGTAATTCATAGGGTACTAGTTAAGGCTGAGTATTGGTACTCCATACCTTTAAGGTATCAATTGAAATAACCCTGGACCGAGTAGTTTTGAAACTTCGCCAGTCAATCGATACCTGCCTTTGATCCTTTTTGTACCCACGTTTAGAGAAAATTAATTTTTTTAAGGTTTTGCTCACAACCAATCACCTCAAGCGTCCCTCTATTTAATGTGACATGTGATTGGCCACTACCACAGCAGCTATGTACAACCTGTACGGTCTGTGGTGTGGTGAAATCAAGCGTGGTGTCCTGTATTTGTCAGAGTTGTTAGTTAAGCGTGCCAAGCTGCCACCAGAATGTTCGAAAGTATGGTTTTTCTACACACCTGTGGTGTCTGATAAAAATAAAAGCAGAAAATAGTGAAGGACCTAAAACAGCTCCTGAGTAAAAATTGAGGTGAAACATGGGCCATGCTGTTGAAGAAAGATGCCTTATTTTCTATCTGCCTGCTGAAGAAGTACAAAATGTCAAGAAGAGTCAGTCTTTAGAGTTAAAAAATAAAAAGGTTTCCTCAGAGTTCTGAGTGTTTTGCTATCAACTCCTTTCTTTGATGTTGACTTGCAAGCCAGCACCTAATTGAAAAAACTGTGCACTATCCTTCAGTTCTTTGTTTTCCATCTGTAACAACGTCACATCATCCTGTAAACACTCCCCATAGCTCTGTTGATTAATCAAACATGTATCTGTTGGACTCGGCAGATTCACATGAGATGTTTTCCAGACTAGATAATGTGGCTAAAACTGTGGTCATGACATGTACAGTACTACAGTCAGGCTGGGAGTATTATTTTCTATAATTCAAGCTGTCAAAAAACTGTGCCACATCCATTATCACAACAGATTTGTAACACTAACATGAATGTATGAACATAAATATTGTAACCCTGTCAAATCTCTGGAGAGACGTTACCTTCCTCCTCTGATCCTCTTCGTCCAGCAGCCTGGCCTGCAGCTGTCTCACCATGACTTGTCTCTCCCACTCAGCGATGGGACGGCCTCTCTCATCATGAGTGGGCACCAGGTAGTCGATGTCCGACAGGTTGGCCTCCTCGGTGGGCAAGGACTACCATTTTGCTCTGAACAGACAAACACAATATTTTAGCCGAAGAAAGGAAGCACTTGCAAGGGAAGAATGAAAGCTTATTGCACTCACTGCTTGTCCAGTGAAGACTCCTGATATCCCTGATTGTTTCAAGGATTTAATGGGCTTCATGTTGCCAAGAAGTTTTCTTTCGGCCAGGAGGTTTGCATCAGGCAACATCGTCTTATCAACGAGTTGGTTTGCTCACTCTCAGTGGTCTTGGACTGATTGAAACCTTTGATAACTGAAATACAGATCATAAACTTTTTTTCTATTGAGTGTTAACTTCCAATAACCACTTCATGTCACAGTTTGTTGCTTTGTTTTGGTAAAAGAAACAGCTGTTTTTCTCACCAGATGTTGCAATGTGAACCTGCTCTATTCTGCTGGCAGCTGATTTCTCTGGCTGAGCAGGTGTGGATGAAGCAGAAGGTGCCGAGGAGGGTTGAGGATATCTCGCCTGCGGGGAGTCCTCACTCTCAGGTTGCTAATTTGGCGCAAAAAAAAAAAAGGCATGACCCAGTTGCTTTGGGTTCTAACAAGAAATTGTGGAGAATGGAAAACAATTCAGTTTTTACCTTTAAACTATCCATGGGTGTGCTACTGCTGTAACTGTCCCCGCATGTGTCACTCAGGCGGCCGTAGTAGTCCTCCTTGTTGCACTGCAACAACACAGCTGGCTTCACCTTCACCTCCTCTTCCACTGGAGCAGTCACCTCGATGGTCTTACCTGCACAGGCTGTCTGCAAATATCGTGGTCATATATAATAAGATTTAAGACCAAACATGAAATTTAGAACTTAAGGCAGCAGTTCCTGAACTTTTTAGGTCATACACCAAGGTTGACCCCCAGACCTTCAAAAAAAAAGAGCAACAAAGCCAATTTGTAGCTGTCTACTATTGGGAAGGTGGTGCTTTCAGATACATTTAAAAATACTGCAACCATTTGAATTAAGCTGCACTAAAGTAACACATAATCTGCTATGTAAAGAAGAAAGAGAATGACACATGCATAGGCTCAGAGACAGATACAGTTGGCTCTCCCACCGATTGAAGGCAGCAAGAGAAAGATGTGTGAGTAGGCCCAGTAACCTAGCTTACTCACAAGAATACCAAAATTATACCATTGCATTTTTCCTCTCCCGCACCCTCAAGAGGCAGCTGGCTTATCACTGGGGGTGCACGCCCCCCTTAGGGAAACCCTGACTTAAAGTAAAATAAAGTTTGGGTTGCTCAGAAAATTCTCCAAAATATTCAACAAAATGACATACATTTCACCCTAAAATAGCTTGTGAAAAATCCAAACTGTAGCAGGACTACAATGATGTGTGAGAGTGACCCAGATTTGAGATTTATGTTTGTAAATCTGATGATATTGATGGAACCTAAACATTGTCCAATATGACACTATAACAAAGTTGTTGTCCCCTCCTATATTTTACAGTCAAATACCCCCATATCACAAAGGCTTTTTCTGCTTTCTATTTTTTTAGCATACACCACCTGGTTTGCCTCTTTGCATGTGAGTGCAAGCTGATTATGGAATCAAATGTTTTGTACTTCTGCATGTTATCACACAGTGAAGCAGAGGCACGGCGAATCATATTTCTTTTAGCTGGAAATGAGATTATTATAAGCAGAAGACTCTCAGGTGACATCTGAACAGACATTAGTGTGTGTATTTGTGTTTTGCAAACCAAGCTTTCTATGTGATAGTTGTGTGAAACTGGCATCTGACTGTAAATGGAACCACAGAGAGGTCATCATTTCTTTCCTAAATACATATGTTCATAGTAGTCAGCACCACAAATCTTTCATTGTTGATGATGTTCATAGATAATTTTTTTTTTACATTTTGAGTCATTACTTTCTGAACTGTACAACTTTACAATGAAAGTTTAAAACCTAGACTCAGGCTATGACAATTAACATCTAATGTAAAATGAATTGAGGGACAAAAAGTGGTATTTTTTGATCATTGTACAAGAAAATAATTACCTGAGGAAGGTGACCTCCCTCTCATTTGTTATCAAAGACACAATATTTATCCAACACAAGTACTGCAGGTAAATGTAGAGGCAAGTGATATGTATTTGGTTCTTCCCAAAGGTAAGAACATACAGTACACTGGAAAGGTAGAAATAGAACAGCTGCAGTTTGTAGGGGATAGGAAGGTTGATTTAGACAGTATAATCAATCACTATGATCATTTTTACTATAGGATTGTTTGGATTGTTTCCCCAGGTCCCTATGACATTGTTGTGGCCTGTTCTTTGAACTTCTTTTAAACTGTGCCACCTTAACCAGGCTCCATTTCTTAAGTCACACATTTAACAGTCAAAATAACATCACTGCAGGCACATTCTGTTGCCTTTATTTGGCTGATTTATTCTCACGTTAGGCTTAGAAATGTTTTGTTATTTTTGTTTAATGTAAGAATAAATCAGCCAAGGCTGCAGTGTTGTGATTTGGACTGTTTAATGTGTGAGTCAAGTAGCGGAGCCTTGTTAAGGTGGCTCAGACAACAGGCCACCGAAAACTTAGTCAAAAACTGCACCGATCCCTCGTTCTACATGTTTTCTACATATTTGCTGAAAAAAGTGACGCTCAGTCCCACCTCATCCCTTTATCGGAGCTGATCATCATCTGATTAATCACAACAGATCAAAAAATAATAGCTCAGAATATTAATTTGACATCAAATCATAAGTCAAAAGAAAAGATTAACATCTCCTTAATAAACTGTGAGAATGTAATTTGCAATCAACACAAAAAATATCTCTAACAGACATGTAGATGTAAAGGGAGATTTCATTTGGCAGGTCTTTTCTCAACAAATCAGTTCAAGTCAAGTACATTAGGTTAAGCATGGAAGTAAGCATAATATACATCAAAAATATGTAGAAGCTGATGAAACCATTCTTTTATTCTAAAAAAGGAATGAAGAAACTGGCTAAATGGATTTAATTAGAATGTCTACAGTAACAATAACATATCAAAACATTTTAGAGCCTGAATGCATGGATTACAGAAAGACAAAAGAACAAAACAAATGCATGGGATAGTAAGCAACCTTGAATAATTGGCAGCATTTCACACCACTCTAGGGAGGATGTCGGATGTATGGAAACATTTAGATCCCCTTTAATGAACCTGCGTTGTCTTAATGCACTCCATGCAGAATGCATATCAAATTCAGCTCTCCAAGGACATTATTAGTAACCAAAACATCAAAGGCAGCCCTAATATGCTGCTGCATGCTGTTGTGCTTTGCATCCATGAGGTGGTCCTTGCCATTTCCTCTCACACGGCACTTTGATGTCGAACAGCACGAAATATGCTGTGACACTGCTCGGGTGGAGGAATAAACTTCCCCGAAGTTGTGCAATCCATAAATAGATAAACAAGGGGGGGCTGGGAAAAGGAGGGGGGAGCCCAATTCCTTTGTGACCCTTCTCGTAACAGTTCAATGTCCTAAAAGCTATGATGAACCGGTCCTTGTGTGTGTGTGTTTAATTAGACCCAGTGGCCAGAGAGCATTTGGTTTTCATCAGCACCCCATCACCATTGCCACGCAGATATTGATAGCCTAGCCCTGTTTTGGCCTGGATCCACTCTCCCGCTATCAAAGACCACAAAGAGCCCCCGATCACTACAGATTAGGAGCCAAGAGTTAAGAAACAGCTACTCAGTGCTGTCTCATTGTCCAACATGCAGCACCAGTAATCTGTGGTCCCCATGGGTCGAGCCGTGAGAGAGTTGAAGTATTTCAGAACAGCATGTGTATTTAAAAAACATGTCTTGTAATTCTGCGCTCTGAAATCAATCATTAAAACAACCTGCCTCCATGTGAAATGCTCGCGTTCCGGGTGATAAATTGCAACATGGAATGTATACAGCGGGTGTACATTATACACAGAACACTATAGTGTAAATACATGTCTACTCACATGTTAAAATACTCTCAGGTTTCCTGCATGGAGGTAAATGCTTTAGAGGCTAAAAGCTGACTGACATGATGTTTTTGCCAACATTTACAGCTTTTCTGCATTCACTGTAGCTAAACAAGACAAATGATAATTTGTCTACTGCATGCTGGAACATTTAACAACTACTGGATCAGAAAACTGAAGTGAAATATTCAAAGAAAGGAAGAAAAATCATGTCCAATTTGCACAAATCAACAATGACAACATATATTAAGGTCATGAGCCTGGAGTATTAGTCATACCTAACCGTAAGAGGCCACAACTGATCAGAAAATAGGTCAGCCACTGCCAAAACAACTGCCAGCTAGGGCCTCTTTAACAGAACTTACACAACTTTCCTTTCATTTTACAAAAATAATTACTCAGCCGGTCCAGTAACTACTTGTAGTATGATCAAATGCTCTGAGAAAAACAATGAACCAAAGCACAAAAAGGAGTAAACACAAGCAAAAGCAGCATCAAGCGTACAACTAATGGTGAAAATGATCAATAAAACCTAAAGCTCACCAACCTTGGCCTTCAGCAACTCTCCCAGTGCACACCAGTGAGACTTCACCGTACAGTGAAACTCCAGAGGCACTGACTCATGTAGCCAGGTATCCAGGGCATCCGCTGACTCCGCTCCGTGTTTGAGGATGTGACACTATCGTAAGATCACCAACCACTCGTTTGACACCACCATCAGCATCTCTGCTGCCAGTGGCCAAGGGCCGCCAGGCAATAAACAATAAACTCTGATCGGAGAATGCTGTTAATAATTAAGGGAAAGGATAGGATGGCCGGTAATGTCACTAATGCATGGACAAACCAATGGGCATGTTGTTGCACGAAGGGAGGTATCAGCGGAAGACTTGTCAAAGCAGCTGGAAAAGAGACATTTTATCCATGCGCGTTCAGGCGATTTTTCCACTTGGGACAATTGAATGGAGGAACTAATTCATCAAGCTTTTTTTTATTGTGAGGGTGGGGGCAGAAGATGCGACAGTGGAAATACAATGTGACACCCTAAGCTTAAATAGATGGGTTTGACTGTTAATGTGGAAAAGCTGACAACAACAAACAAGAGTGCTGTGACACACGGTGGCCACATTTTTCAAGATTTTATCACTGACATCATCCACTAATTTACCAATTTCCTGATTAATATAACCTCTGCCTCATCAAAATCCATGCAATCTGGCATCCTCACTAGAAAAACATTCTAAAAACAACAATTATCAATTAATCTGCGAATTACTGCCAATTAATCTGTGAATTACTGCTGGTGTTATCCAAGTCTCCAAAAGTCCAGACATGCCATTCATTTGCATCCAAACACCGCCACACCACACACACCCAGTTCAGATGGTGTGTACGTGGACATGAAAGTGGTTCCAAGCTAAGGATCTACAGTGAAGATTTAGGCTAAAAACACATAAATGACGTCTTTCAAGTCAACTTGGCATGTTGGGGCTTTACACCAGACAAGTCCAGTGACTCCAGCAGTGTTTTATGGACTAAGAAACTAAACCCAACCTTCAATCAGCATGACGGTGAGTAGACAGTGACTGAATTTTAATTCTTGGATGAACTATCCCTTTAATGTCACAGAAGGCGACGAGAAAAAAATCAGCAAATACTCACACAGAGGGAGCTTAAAAACCAGTGGAATTTTGACATTGTAGCTTAAGAGAATTACTTAAACGATTGAGTGGTCAATCAAAATAGTTCATATTTTTAAGTACCGGCTCCATGGGCTCCCAAGCCCCTAAATTTAGTGGCCAAAGTACATTTTTGGTGGCCCAATGTAAAAACAGTACAGAAAAGGAAATTTAACGTAGCTTAACACAGGCATCTTTAAAGGGACAGTTCACCCCCAAATCAAAAATGCATAGTGCTCCTCTTCCCTATTATGCTATTTATCCGTTAAAGATTGCTTTGGTGTGAGTTGCTGAGTTTTGTATGCATTTTTTTGGTGCTTTGAGCACCACAAGCTGAGTGCCATTTAGCCCCATTATAGAATATTAGAGAAGGCAGAAATCTCTAGAGCTGATATCTTCAAAACTAGGCAACTCACACCAAAACAATCTAGATGGATTAATAGCAGTGTAAGTAAGAGGAAAAACATGCATTTATGATTTTGCAGTGAACTATCCCTTTAACTGTGACAACTGTGGTCTGCTTTTTGTGTTTCTTGTTCTTCTGGAAGGACAGCGTTAGCTTTTTAAGTAGGCTCAGTAAACCTTGGTCTTGCATAGCCAGACCTTTCTCCATAGCGCTCAGATCTGGAAAAAGGTCTGGCTCCACACATGCACATTCTGCTATTGGGGAAAAAACGCCCTGCCTTGTTTGCATTTCTTTAAACCAATCACAAATGTCTTGGGAGGCGCTAACCCCAGGATGCAGCGATGGTGCTGCGGCAAAACAGCATCAAGGGGGAACTTGTTTTGGTGGAACATTTGCACATCTGGAGGCAAGCTCCAGCATTAAAATAACTACATTACTGCAAAAGAAAAGGTAACAACTGTTCACTTGTTTATGTTCATACCATTAACGTCCCAGGTGCTTATTTGCCGTTTTCAGTGTGTAGGTTGCAGCTCAGATGTTGTTCTTGTTTCCCAGGGACTTTGAAAATGTAGCGGACGCTGTGTTGCCAAGGGACCAATGGCAGTTATACCCACAGTGTGCATACGATGAGTCAGACTAAGTTAACCCAGATTTCAGTAGCCCCAACAGCTAGTCTGCGATGCGTACTCTTCGCTGTTTTTGAAGAATGTTTAACTAAAAAGCACTAAGAAATCTAGACGTTTGTGTTACTGTAACATTGTGTTGGTGAAAGCTCACACTGCGGGGATCAAACTTGTTGGCCACAGAGGGCCACCTGCATGAAATCTATGGTGGCCATAGAGCAACTTTTTGTGGCCGTGGGGCATGGTTAATGTCAAACCCTAATAACACATTGGCACTAGGAGCTTTTAAAGCTATGTAAAGAGTATAAAGGGGAAACATGGGGTATATGGGGATATGATATGGATTTTACACAACAACAGGCCTGATGTGAAAGATGCAGGGCTGATGATGAAGGGCTTCATAAGACGCATAACTTTATTGTTTAATTTCTGACAAAATAAACAGCACAGTAAGTTCATTAGATGCTCTCCGATGATAATGTTGATTAGATGTTTTAATATCTGCAAATGCAAAAAGTTATAAAAGCATCTGTTTCTTATTGCAAAAAACAAAGTGGAAATTTTGACAATATCCTAAAAAACACAGTGATGAATTAGACGACAGCATGTTTCTTCTTTCCAAGTATTCTAAAAATACCACTCTCAAACAACAGTATCTTTGGCCTGATCACTGTGAATGGAGAGCAAAAGCCACAAATGTGTGTGAAGTAAACCTCACGCCACACACTGTTTATTTGATTGCAGCTGTTCCTGAGATGCGAGATGGGAAGAGTGGTTGACAGCGCTGAACGAGTCTGACCTCGATGTGAGCGATCCAAACATGCGGAGAGGCCAAATACGCTGCTCTCCCCATCCCCGGTCAATGTCCCAACCCATTTGGGTCGCTGCTCGGAAATGAGATTATCTGACTGACACTTAAGAACGGATGAAACCTGCGATCTACACAGTACTTTACAAACCTAAAACACCATCACAGATGTAATTAAAGTATGTCTACCAGTACAGCTTGTCTCTGGAACAGTAGCTTTCAAAGCATCCATTCTTCAAATATTATGAGGATTTAAATCAATTAACTGCTATTTCAGCTTCTCTATTAGATGACCCCTTCGTTCACATCAAACCTCAAGTTTGTGCATCCAAGTCATACGTTGCCAAGAAACATGATACATCACTCTGTCTGCTACGAACATTACACAGTATCCAGAGGTGACAATCATAGCACTCCCAAGTCCCTGGAAAAAACATGACACACAATCAAACGCGTGTTTGAAGCCAGTGACATCCTGCTCTCCACAAGTCCACAGAGGGATAGGGTTGCTGGTTCCAGGCATCAGAATGGTGAAAACGCTGAAACTTAAGCTTGTGGATCTCATAACGGGCTCAGCCCCTGGGCCCTGCACCTGAGCCGCTGGAGAGGGGTAACTGATAGGCCCTTAGCTGGCGGCGGCTCCAGCTGCGTTCGGCGTCGCAGCAGACCCTGCGCTAATTAGCTCTCCATTGTGGATGGGAGGATTATTTCTGAAGAAGGAGCTCAGCAGCCATGCCTCGCTGCCTCCCTATCATCATCCTCTTCATGTATGAGTGCTGCTCTTCTCTGCTGACTTATTCATGGCTTCCATTGGCCGACAGCTTTCATTACTCTGTGTACATCGCTGGGCTGTCTGCGCTATAGGCAGCGAGTGAAGTGTGATGGCAGAAACAAAGTCGGGCTGCATGTGGACAACTGTGAGGCTTCAAGGTTCAACAAGTCTGCTGACTGAGAAGACTCCATAAGCTCTTACAGTTAACTGTATTCTCTGTTTCCTATTTAAAATTGACTCCACAAGCTCAAATTCAGTACAGTATCAACTGTAACCCTCTAAACCTAATTATTATGCAGCTTTTCCAAAGATAAACAAATAAATCGAGATATAAAGAGGCTGCACAGAGCAAATTGACTATTTAAGTTGAATGCAGGTCAGTTTTGACTGTGTTGACCCCTGACTTGAACAGGCAACGCCAGCACAAACAAAGTGTTAACACTAAAATATTCATCAATCACATTAAGGAGTGTCGTGCTTTCTGCGCAAAACAAAAGTGCTAATCTCAGAGAGTAGAATCTCCTCCTGCACTCACGGCATCATCACATGTAATGCCCTATTAAACACAAAAGCCGTCACCCTCCACTTTCTTAGACCTCTTAAACTGAGAGCAAAGCAATCAGGCTGAGTGGGAAGATGAACGGCGCTGAGGAAGGACAGGACTTCATGGCCTACATGTCACAAATTAAGAAAATGATTCACCGAGGTTGAAAGATCTTCCAGATGTTTGCTGTTGACCATACTCCCCTAAAACTAGCTTTGATTTTCATGCCAAAGTAAGCAGCTGGGCAGCGTTGACACAAAGACAAAAGACAACGCAGGAAAAAGTGTCAAATAAAATAGTAGGTGAAGAGGAGAGAGCTTACATTTTTTTTCTCCATGGCACAGAGGTATCTGGCACATTCATGGTGTCCATTGTACTCTGCCAGGTCTGCTGCTGTGAACCCATCAGTGTCCTGGTCTGTAGGGTTCGCTTGATAGGCCAACAGGATTTTACAGCACTGAGAGTAGGAAAAGAACAGTATCTTAGATCAAGAAAAAGCAATATGCACAAGCTATTCTTTGATGAATGTACACTGGTTTATTTAGACAAATAAGACAAAAACTAAGACAAGAAATCTAAAGAAGAAAGTTTCATCTAACCTCCAACTCTCCATTTTCTGCAGCATCATGAAGAGGGGTCCCTCCCCAGTAATCCTTAATGACCTTTGACCCATGTGAAGCAGTCTCTCCAAGATGCAATAGTGCCCTCTGCTGGCAGCAAAGTGCAGAGCAGTCGCTCCATCTCTGTCCTGGCTGGAAAGGCTGACATCAGTACGCGTCACCTGTTCGGGTTCATGAAACAGGATTGCCTGAATAGGGACTGGAAAAAACACAGCTTTCTTTAGGAGACACTTGTTTCGCTTCTCTACTGACCAGCCACACCACCACAGCTTGGTGACCCATGTGAGCAGCAGCATGCAGGCAGGTCATGCCATCGTAGGCCCTCAGGTTGACATCAGCCCCGCAGTTGTTCACGAGGTACTCAACAATGTGCAGGTGCCCCTCCTGGCAGGCCAGATAGAGCGGGGTGGCACCAAGGACTGTCTGGTGGTTCACACACCTGTACTCCAACACACATGAACAACAGGGATACACGAGTTTAAGTTACTAGTATCAGCTATTAAATGTTATAATAATTTGATATGTAGATAATTCCTGATGTTAAAAACATGTACAGCAGATATACAGTATGATTGGTTGTATGTCTATTTTAGACATAATAGGCTTCTGTTCATTTGAGACAATTACCAGTTAGGATGTAACATTCAGAATCTTACAAAGCCAAAACCTTTTAAAATAAACAAGATGTAGATAAAATGGTTTCCAAAATGCAATATCGGTTCTAAATTTCAACCTCTGCATCAACAACAAGGTTATTGCTTGAAATGATGAATAAAATAATTAACCTCTATATTATAAAACCATAACCAGCGAGGTAAGTATAAGTACTTGAACATTAGAGCTACGATGTTTAGTTGATTAAAGGATTAGTCTATTGAAAGAAAATTAGTTGCCAGCTACTATATTTTGATAACTGAATATTTTTTTCAGTCATTTCTCAAGCATAAATGTCAAACGTTTGGTGTTCCATCCTCTTAAATGTCAGCATTTGCAGCTTTTCTTTGACATTTATGGAACTAAATGAAGAGTCTTGTGTTTAGACAAAAAAAAAGCAATTTGAAAACATCACTTTGGGTTCTGGGAAACTGATAAGCATTTTTCATGTTATTTAATTAATTTAATTAAATAATTAGAATTAAAATTAATTTTTTAAATCAATAATGAAAATAATCATTTGTTGCAGTCCTACTGAACATTGCAGTGTAAGGAATTCTTTTAAAACGCAGTCCCATTGTGCATATGTGTTACTAATAAGAGTACTAGTAGGCAGCAGATACATTCTTCTGTTAAATGTACTGATTCTCCTATACTTGCTCTGCTTTGAATTGAAAACCATTTTTGGTTACTGCCCATCAAGCCTGCTAGACACCACAGGGATGCATTTACACTGACATAGGCTACATACTGTACTGTGTGTCATCCACCGCAAGGTTGACGTGTGACCAACAGTGACTGGGCATGTATTATTAACGGGTTACTGATGGCCACATGTGATGTGATGGGGTGACCTTGCCATGTGTCATGCAAATTACAGTCTTACTCTCCTGTAACAAGGAGATGAAGGAGGAAAACAGCATATCTTTATCTGGTCCTTACCAAGTGCTACTGTCTCAGGTTTAGGAGATGGAGGAGATACGAGATTCACGGGGGGATTGACATTTCACGTGTTCACCTGCCTCTCTGGACCTAGTGTAGCCTTAACGCCATAAATCTTTTTTTGTAATTATGAGACATGTCAAAAAGTGACTGATCACTTGATAATATCCAATCATCATCTGCAAATGTGACTGCAAATGTGATCATACACAAATATACATAACAATGAGTTAAGTTATTTGGCATTTATCAGACAGTGGTCTGGTAACAATCAAAGAAACTTGTGTATAAGTAGCTGTAGTAAATAAGTAGCTGCACCCAAAGCTGTATCTATCATGTTAGTCATATTACTGAGTCTGTCATGTTAACACGTCACTGTAGCAAAACAAGTTCCCTTTAAGAAGTTTATTGTATCTCACTATTAAATTTTAGTTCAATAAATAGCACAGTTTCCTTGACCTTGTTTCCCAGCATTCCTCACATTTCTGTGTTGAACTATTTACTTCAGTCCAATGTGTCAGTTCTTTTAAATAATCAGACAGGTTAAATTGTGCAATTTTATATGTGTTTTACAAGTTTGAATCTGTAAGGAGTCACGCTCTGCCCTTCCTCCTAATCAGATGTTATTCCACATTCAACAGGGAGTATGCAAAAAGACTGCAGAAAGCTTAACTAATATTAAAAAAAATGGAAATATGATTTGATCTAAAAAAATATACCTATATTTGTGTTTAGGAAGAAAATAAGCAGCAACAGATTATTAAATTAAATCTATGTGATGAATATATTTCAGTATATTTACAATAATAGGTTCATTTGATCGCAGCAGTTGTGAGGCATTAATACCACGGGTTGATATTGTAATAAAAATAAGCAGTTGAAATGAATCACTAAACGTAATGGATAAAGAATTAAAATAGCTAAAAGTAATGAATAAAGGACAAACGGCTGAAATATCTAAAAGTACAGTGATACCTTAACAGTTTGGATGCTATCACTAGCAGATAACTTTGAAATAGTTAGCAACAATTTAAAGTAAAAGTAAAGTAAAGTAACGGATAAACTGTTGAAATAGCCATTTAAATAGATTTCTTCTGAGCACACAAAAAGCTTCTTTCTCTTAAATTCTGACAACAGATTTGTTAAAAACCAACCTGACAGGTGTGGCATATCAAGATGCTGATTAAACAGCATGATCATAGCACAGGTGTGCCTGGGGCTATTCACAATAAAAGACCACTCTGAAATGTGCAGTTTGATCTTGAAAAAAACACATTTATTAAGCACTGAACTGGATATCTTTACTAAATGATGTGCCAATCCTTGTATTCACACTGTTGAGATATTTGACAGGATAAGCAAAAACTTTTACCTGCTGGTGTTGCTAAAAAGTCAAAGGATGAAAGATGTTAGAATTTACTCTCTGGCAACATCCATGACACGTCATGGAAATCAAGCCAAAAAAAACCCAATGGTTATCTATTGACTGGATGGTAAAATTTGAACATTCACTAGCCATTTCTCTGGTTAAAATGTTCATTTTTCACCCTGGTTGTAAAGGTATTTTACTCTGAATCACAAATGTCAACCTCACTGTGGCACCAAAGGAGGAGCCAGGAGTTCAAGTCATTAGGATTCATACACTGGGAACAATAACTGTTTGTCCAAAAATTTATAGCAATCCATCTAATAGTTGATATTTCAGTCTGGATCAAAGTGGTGAACGGTCCGATGATGCCATTGGCAATCTAAAATTTGGCAATGGCCAGTAAGGGGCTGTGAACTCACCCAGGTGCGTGCTGAACCAGTAGTTCTAAGCATGTGAGGTCTCCACTGGCTGCAGAGTAGTGAGCCGGTACAGCTCCACAGTTTGTCTCCACCTCTGCCCCTCCTCCAACAGAGAGCAGCCACTTAATGACTTCCACACAACCGAACCGAGCTGCGAGGTGGAGCGCAGTTGCACCAGCCGCATCCCTATCCTGGAAACATTGACAAAGATCAGTTAGATGCAGCTTGATTTTGACCAATTAAACTTCTCTGCTATGTGGGTTCATTGTAGTTAAACAGTTTTTATAAAGACACTATAAAGGGCCCTCAAAACTCATATGTACAAAGGATACAAAGCGTGATATTGAACAGGTGCATTTCTTTCTCAAAGCTACAGTATGGTCTCTTATGAGGACGCTAAATTAAGACATGTAGTGGTCTCGAAATGTCTTAAGTGTTAAATACAACATGTCTGTCATTTCTACGTTGTTGTAAAGTGATCTGGCCAGGAATGTTGATACCCAGGTTTTGTCCACGATTTTAAGATTTTGTCTTTCTTTGTTTCCTCTCATCTAATAAAATTTATTAACCTTTTTTTCTTTGACGCGGCCTCTGATGGCCTTGCCCCTGCATGGTGTGTGCATAATTACACTCTCTCTGCTTCTACTAATAACAAGATAAAAATGCAAAAATTATACATTATCTAATCAATCAATCATTTAATTTTAGGCAGGATTCCGCAAATTGAGTCATAATGGGCCTGTTTAATCTTGAGAAACAAGAGATGTATGTTGGTAAACTTGACTCTACACTAACAGCTAAGTCCAGCAGGAGCTCCCCTCAAGCATCTGGACGTAATTACACTTGCTACATAATACTAATGAATATCCAGTAAGTCAACACCATATGACGTAATCAGCTGGTGATACGTATGAAAAGGTAGTGTACAGTACCTTTTACAACTGCAGTGATGTAACCTCACTCTGGGATCAGTCAGATGACCATGAAAGCCATCGCCTGAATATAGACTTGCACACGACTGAGTCGGTAGAAATTACCAGGAGAGCAGGACATGTGGCACCTCTCCAAGGCATCTGAGCTCTCAGGGTAGGTTTCTCTCGCTCTCTTTGTGTGTAGAGATTAGTGGATAAACTTACCTCAATGTTGCAGCCTCCTTGGTCTGCCAACCATTGCAGCTCCCGGATGTGGCCTGTGGCTGCTGCATCATGTGCTGGTGTGGCCCTGTTGGAGGCCGGGGCATTAGCCGCCAGCCCCAGCTCGCTCACCAGGAACTGCAGGCACTCCAGGCGTCCACACCTTGCTGCGTGGTGCACCGGGCCAGCACCCTGAGCATCAGTGATGGCAGGTGCAAGGTGACCAGAGGACGCTAGCTCCCTCAGGGTTGCAAGATCCCCGGCTCGAGCCGCCTGGATGGCCCGATGAAGCACCATCCCCGGCTGCTATGATGATGAGCAGGTTATGGCACGCAGAACAAGCTCCCTGGAGTTCTCTGGACCCCAGCAGGTTATCATCTCTTTCCCTCTCATGCTCATACAATAACAAAAAACTCATGCACTCATTGCCTCCTCCCAAGCCAGGAAAGTGACACCCGAGCGGCAGCCAGCTGGCCAGCATGGCTGCTGGGGAGAGAGGAGGGGGTCAGAGCCAGCGAGATAGAAAGGTAATGAAAGACGGGTGGAGGCGCACCACTCGTGGCCTCCCGCTCTCCTTTGTGTGGCAGTGACCATATGCTGGCACACGCACCAACGCTTCACTGGAGATGGGGGAGCTGAGGCAGCACGGAAACTTAAGTAATGGGAGAAGTCAGAGCCAAGAGCAAAGGCATGGTGGATTACAATGAGTGTTATTTTTTTACAACTATTTTAAAAATTCATCTCAGCGGGGGTGATTAAACTGCTGAGAAATCCGCAAGATTAGAATATACATAGAAGATTTTATTGCGGATTGGATTACAGAAAAAATATGAAAAGTGTACGTAAATATTTTATATCAATAACACTACCACATGTCCCTCTGAGTTGAATTAGCTGATTAGCTACTCATATGACGTGATGGAAGCCGAGTACAGTCATCTCTCCATAACATCACCCCTCAGGTCATTTCAAGTTCTTCCCTTTTATTATTTATATTAATATTTCATCCACTTTACATGATCAGTTAAAGGGACAGTTCACCCCAAAATCCAAAACATTTTTTCCTCTTAACCTGTAGTGCCATTTATCCATCTCAATCGTTTTGGTGTGAGTTGCAGAGTTTCGGAGGTGTCTGCCTTCTCCCGAATATCATGGAACTAAGTGGCACTCGGCTTGTGGTGCTCATTTCCAGAAATGATCACCCATTTGCTCAAGATAATCCACAGACCTCCTTGTGAGCAAGTTGGGGTAACATCACAGCTAAGCAGAGGAGGATGCTGTCAATGCATGCTCCATTCTGTGTGGTGATACAGTTGGTGGGTGTAGTTCGGTTGAAAGAAAATAGTTCCTACATCAAACTGCTCACAACAAAGTGTGTGGATTATCTTCAGTAATCGGGTCATGATTTCTGGAACGAGTTTTTCAAATGAACTTTTTTGGCTCTTTGAGCACCACAAGCAGAGTGCCATTTAGTCCCAATATATTTGAGAGAAGGTTGGCATCTTTACAGTGGGGCTGTGTATTGGCAAGAATCTGGTAATACGATACGTATCACGATACAGGGGTTACAATTCAATATATTGTAATATATTGCACTGTATGAACACTGTAACACTGTATGAAAGATGATTTAATGCTTTTGTTACATTCTCATATTAGGAAAACTGTTATAAAAAAACACACCACCTAATTCATAAAATATTAAGTTAAAAATTAAATGTACATTTTTATGCAATCACAACAGTGAAGATAAATAACAACACTACTATTTAGGTTCAGTCACACAAAATGAACCACTGACATCTTTGCATTTATTATAATATTGCAATGCTGTGTTTTTAAGAATTGTAACATATCATAATATCGCAATACTCAAGTGTAGGGACATTTTCTTACACCCTTTCTCTACTGCCGCTACCTCCGAAACTTGGCAACTTGCACCAAAACAATGTAGATGGAAAAACAGCACTACATGTAAGAGAAAAATATGTATTTTTGATTTTGGGATTAACTGTCCCTTAAATGTAACAATAAACACATGATGATGATGTATTTTTAATTCTCTACATCCTTATTCGACCTCCTGGATAACTGTTTATGCCATCAGTCCAGTCCTTCCAGCAGCTGCACAGTTTCCCTCAGGTCCTCCACGACTGCATCCACATCTGCTTTGGTCGTCCCCCGACCCACACTCAACCTCAAGGCATTAGCTGCCACCTCTGAGGGGACACCGCAGCTCAGAAGGATATGGGAGGGCCTGATGGACAGACAGTGCAGCAGTGCAGGGGAGTTATGTAATTGCGATCAATACCGTGTCAGGACAAAAGGACAACAGGGAAAAGAAGGACCTCTTTTTACCTGTTTCCACTGTCTGAGTGGCAGGCGGCACCAACGCTGGCCAATAGCCGTGTACAGTTGGACAATACCTTCCAGCCTAAAGCGGGAGAGAGATATTAATCATTAAAAGCCTTTGTAGTTTACAAATAGCCTCGTGCAGGTCATGAACTGTCTCTGATAAACATTGGTGTAGGGTTAGAGGACACTGTGCTGGACTGGCAGACCAAAACAAATTTAGGACAGAGAAGGAAGAGCCATGACATCACCTTGTAATGTTGGGCCCAGGATGGACACATTACATGTGTTTGGGAGGATATCAGAGCCGGGGTAATGGCTGTTGAAGTGTATCTTGTCTTTAAAGACGGCCTGGAAAGGAAAACATACTGATGGCGCACTTTGTTCTTAAAGTCAAAGAATAAAATTCCCTGTGAACCACAAACATTACAATAACCTCATGCTCACTATAAACTGATAGCATTACCATTTACAACTACAGTATCACAGTCACAATGAGAATGAGACAAACTTACCTTCAGTCGTTCTTCCAAGTAAAGTTTGGTATTTCGCATATGACTCTCATAATCTGACAGATTAGAAGTCACCAGTTCTGCAGCCTAACAGACACACAAGAAATCAGAAACTATTAATGAGGCATAATATGACATGTTTGGTATGTAAATAAAGAAACAATATCAATGGTATTAGTCTTTTAATGCTTTAGTTCGACTGAAAACTGTTCAAACTCATTTGAAAAAGTACTACATGAGGTTATAATAATGCCATATTCCTACTTTATCATTAATAAGGTAGGAATATGGCAGAGAAGTAATGCCGCAACTGAATCCCAAAAAGCAAGACGAAAAAACAAAGTAATTGACAAATAATGTGGTATCACATGAAAATCGCAACCTATTACTTTTAGGGATGCGTGATGATATTGTCACATCACTGGTATTTGACCAAATTAAACATTTCTGCTAAAATGACAGGCCAAAAAGATGACACTTTTATTATGTGCATGCAACACTAGTATGTCTGCAATGTGGAGGTTTTTTTAAGTGTCTGAAACCAATAGTAAAGTTGCTGTTTGCAAAGACTGCTCAGCGTCAGTCGTGCGAGAAGGAACCAAATCACATTCCTTCAGCACTACAAATTTAATTTGCCATCTTTAGAGCTGTCATCCCAATTACGACAAATTTATGAAGAACAAAGAGAAAGAGGCTACAGCGTCTGGCAGTGGGCCGTCGCAATAAAAGTAGGAATAATAATATGTTAATTCCACTACCACAAAAGAGATGATGTACTCTGCAGTTACACAGGAAAAAATAGGTGCATATATCGGTGTCGAACACAGGCCAATAAGGTGGAAAATATCTGCACATCAGATATTGGCAAATATCAAATATAGTCCTGCCCTACTTACTTTGCCATGTTTTGGAAATTCTAACATACTGAAAATGAAGGGTGGCATCAGTCTATAGCAGGTCATGACACAAAACTATCATTAAAAAAAACTATCATCATTAAGATTTTACGATACACAATATAATGCATGACATTCAGCAACATATATCATGAAATTTATTCTATATAAATGATCAGTCATTTTTGTGTGGGAGATGTTTTTATTCGGTGCATTGCCAAACACTTCTCTGTCTCAGTTCCACAATACAACAAGCTACAGCCTAAAACACTGATAACACTGATGACTTTAGTGTCAAACACAGTCATAACACTTTAAAGATACCACAAGGAGTTTTTAACTAGTTATGAGACAGTCTCAGTTTGTTATTGATGCCTCTATACAACCTATTGACTAAATGACCAACTGGGTCAAAGTCTCGCTTGAAATCAAATGAAACGAAGTTGTGTTTACATTTTTCCAGGCAAAGTTACAGTGAGCTGTATGTTAGCCAGTTATTTTGAAAATGTTTTTAATTTTATTTTGACATTATATTTTCAGTTTATTGTGGTGGAAACAGTGCAGCTTTTGTCCACAGGGACCTCTACACTCAACAAAATACCAAAGTTCGTTGTAGTAGCTTTAAGCTTCATAAATGCAGCATTTATTGCGGGGCTACCGTAGTGGATTGCAAAAGCTGCTGTATTTTTTTCTTCCAACCGCTGTAGTTCTACATTAAATTAATGAAGAAATTCTTATCAGAACTGGCTGGCATGATGGGGGAAAGATGAAAAACAGGAAAAGAGCCATGTGGAAAACATGTAGCTTTTTTTTTTTTTCAAAACACATTACAGTATACATTTTATGATACATTATACAATGACATTTTGTATTTAAGTGTGAAAGGCACACTGAAATGGGTGAAATAAAATTCTAGTACAATCTAGACACTCAGTTTATAAACTATAAACAGTGGCTTCATTATTTATTTAAAAATTATTTATGAATGTGTTATAGATCAGTTGTAAACCATTAAAATTAACACATTTTGGGTTGCCAGGTTGTGAACAATCCCTTTGACTGATCTGATGACCAGAAAGTGCACCAGTGCATTTTATTTTTCACAATTTGTCAACCACAAATTTATTCTTATTAATGGTATAATAAGTAGATTATTCATTAACCCTTATTAAAGCAATTAATTACAACCTATCAATCCTTTACATAGGGCGCATTAGTAGCAAATGGGACCATTCTATGTAGAAAGAAGGAGATATTTTAGAGGTTTATCCAAAGTAACATTCAAGTGTCTTCCACTACATATATCCATCCAGATATCCAACATTGCGTCAGGTATAACCTCTATGGTATTTTCGACACTTGTGCAAAAATCCTTTTGTCAAAACTTGTAACTTGACAAAACCTGAATTTATTTTCAAGCACCATTAATTCAGGAAGATAAAATCTGATTCAGGGTGACATTTTTCAGTGTAAACTTCTGGAGAAATGTTCTGAAGCCTTAAAAAGAGGTGCTTGTAAAAAGTTCAGTGAGATATGAAGCAGGAAACATACCTTTCCAAGTCCGGCAATCATTGGTGTGTTTTCAGTGCTGTAATATCCAGAGAGAGAGAGAGAGAGAGAGAGAGAGAGAGAACACAGACCCTAACATTTAGATGTGCAGCTCCCTGATCTTGGCCAGTGTTTCATGCATTTTTGGTACTTTTTTGGTAATTCCTCAAATAAGACAATGTGGTATGTTACCCCGGTCTGAAGTTTCTCTCCTGTCCTCCTCCAAAAAGCATCGGATAAAGCGGCGTTCTCGTCCCAGGGCCATTCACATATAAAGCTCCAATCCGAGGGGCACAGAACTGGAAGTGTAACAACAGCTGTCAATAACATGCTCTCATATTTTTTTTCTGATGCCAAATAAAGATCTTATACATTGGATTCCTGACCTTGTGCCCCACTATGGTGAGGTAATCCACTCCCAGTTCACACGCATCAACTCGGATTTTCCCCAGAGCCTGAGCAGCATCGGTGTGGAGCAGGATCCTGAGCCGCTCACGCTGCTTGTTGAGAGATTTTATTCTCTGGCAGATCTCTTGGACTGGCTGACAAGAGGAAAAAATGACATGAAAACACACTCATCCCTTTTTTTGTGTTAAGTCAACAACTTTTGATTTTGGAGTTATTTAATAAAATTTATAAAGCCAATATTACCCAATTAGTTCAAGACCAATAAACAACACATAAACATTGTTAACTTAACGTATATTTTGATAGTTGAATTAACTTAACTTGTGTTCACTCAACATAACAAAAACACATTATTACAACAAGATTTGAAGTGTTATGGTGAACACACGTTTTTGCATTGTTAATATAAAACTGCTGCAATTCCCTGTGTTTTTACTAACTTATTATTTCTTGCACACACAGCTTAATAAAAATCAGTAAATGCAATGTTTATGTTTAGAGTGCAGGTGCAACATATTAGCAGACTTCCCAGCATGCACTGTGCTTGAGTTAATACTCCTGAGACCCTTCTTTTCATAGTTCAAAGAAACCGTATATTATAGAGACTTTTAAGATAAGTCATGGTTGTTTGTTTCCAGAATAATGAAAACACTGTGAACCGTGATGAAGGCTAGTATTAGTATTCAGGCCCTACCTCCTTAGACTAAAAATCTAATAAATTCACTGAGAGCAGTTTCACATGTTGTCAGTTGTGCCAATTCTGGAACAAAGCGGCTGCAACAGGGACAGCTGTAGCTGTAGCTGTAGGTTGTGTGAAATGAAGAATAACTGTTCAAAGTGAAAAAAATGTAAAAGGAAATCAAATTTGTTTGTAAAGTTTGTCGGTAGATGTGTTTATATTTTTCTGATGTGCAAACTGGTTCTGTCCCTCCCAGAAACTTGTCAAACGTTACCTACCCCCACATTGACAGACACGCACTGAAATATTTTTTAATCAATCCAGAGAGAAACAGTCAAATTAAACATTTACATGGTTATTACTTTCCTTTTAATCAGATTATTAAAGGTTCACACCACTTCATTCTGATCAGGCCAGATCGGATCAGTCTGTTCTGAATGAGGTTTTTCCAGGAGGCACTTTTGCTCTGATTGGGTTAATCTTATTATTCAGGATCCATATAAACGCAGGCCGAACAGTTGTTGGTTCAACTTAATATCTTAAGCTTATTAAACATGTTTTCTCAAATATAGTTAACATTAATCAAATTTACAAAACAAACTATTAAAACTTAAAACTAATTATTCAACTCAGTTAATTTACAACTTTAAGTTGAACCTCATAAATATTTACATTTTTACACATTAAAAGTTTCGAGGGCAAGCTGTATACAATAAACTTTTTATAAAGTGTGACCAGCGTGTAAGATTTAGAGGAATTTATTGTCAGAATATGTTAGAAATGGAATGTAAAATGAAGTTATTTAGCATATAATCACTTGAAGATAATTGTTTTTGGTTTTGTTACCTTAGAATGAGCCCTTTATATCTACAGAGAGAGCGGGTCCTCTTCCACAGAGGCCGTCATGTTACATCACCATATAAGTAGCCCTGCATGGACAAACCAAACACTGGCTCTAGACAGGGCCCTGCACCTTCTCCACAAGTTGTTTCTCACACACTTTGAAGGGGAGGGTGAGTCGAGTGGTATTCAGTTGTTTGCAGTCTACAGCCTCATCAGTAGATGCCACTAAATCCTACACACTGGTCCTTTAAATTGAGCGAAAGAATTGTCATTTACAGTGTACAGTCAGAGTTAAAGCTTTTTGTTTTTATGTTGGAATTGTATTTAAGAATGCAGAAGACATAAGAGGCTGTCAGGCTCCCAAACGTCTGTCTTACCATGATGACTCCTGTCTCATTGTTGGCCAGCATGATAGAGATGAGGCAAGTGTTTGGACGCACCGCAGCAATGATGTCTTCCACCTCCACACGGGCTGTCACCTTAGACACAGGCACAAATGTCACATCTGTGACAGAAACACAAGTCAAGAAAACGAGCAAATGTAAGGAAGCTACTTTAGGCTGGAAAATTAACTATTTTTCTGGTATCAATCTGAATAAAACGTGACAGGATTCCCTCCTACCTGCCTTGCCATGTTTCTGTAGGTGCTCAGCTACTAGTTTGACTGAGTCATGTTCCACATTAGAGGTGATAATGTGAGGAAAGCCATTGCTTCCATTCTGGTGCCCGTCACCTTGCTCTGCAGCCCTGCAGTTTCTCCTGAAGTGCTCTACAGCAGTGTGGAGCACCAGGTTATTGGCCTGAAAGAGGGTTTGTTTGCTGTGAACCACGTTGCACACATGAAATTACTATTCTGCTGATGTAGCTTTATAAAACACGAGCAAAAAAGTACACCAGTATTAGAGATTACCTCTGTTCCACCTGATGTGAAAATGATGTCTTCTGCTTTACCTCCAACCATTCTTGCCACATTCTCTCTGGACTGATTAATTATTGCCTTAGCTTTAGCACCTAGAAAAAATGATTTTTACATAAAATACTTTTTTATTGTTTGCATGCTGAGGACATTATTAGTTGGGTACTGAAGAGGCCAATTAGTGAAAGGCAGCTCACTGATTGTTAAGGAAACAAATTTACCTACAAAACTTGCTTTGCATTTCAACTACCACATCAATTCAATGCATACTGATGCAGTTTAAGTTTTCTTCACCTGCGATATAGTTGCTACTTGGGTTTCCCCACGCATCCTGGAGGGCTTCAGAAATGGCCTGGATTACTTCTGGTTCCAGAGGAGTAGTGGCATTATAGTCCATGTAGATCCTGTATTACAGTAAGTACACTGGATGTGTTAAGCCTATATGTTACATCACATTAACAAACATTAAGAGCATTCAAAATCTTCAAGCCAATCTTTTGCATCCACTTTGTTTAAGACTTAATTTGATTTACAGAGAATGACGGACTGATAAAACTTCCTACCTGTCTAGATTCATAGCTGAATAATGATGAAGGTTATGGCCAGTGAAGGTGTGACCCTGCACTGAGGGGATATCATCACATTGTTTGGCCATAATACTCCTGGAGAGAAATAAGACGTTTAAGTATTGTGTCTCTGTAAGATTTATTACAGTCAGGCAGAACTGCCAGCAAAAACTAAAATCACTAGATTTATAACTATACACTAACACTTTACACACTGATCCCAGAGGAAACTGGGTAACGTGACAATTGCTCCCATTCAAGAATAGAACTATGTATAAACACAGAGAAATTCTATTGTATTATGCACAATTAATCAAAATTTTATTGAAATCCGAATATGGCTTTCTGCAATTTTCAAATTGCAGAAGGTGCAATATTTATTTAAAGGCAAAATGTGTCAAAAACTTTTAAATTAATGAATCTTGTGAGACAGATCAGATTCTACACACTTCAAAAAACATCTTCATTTGGTACAGATTCCTGCAAAAAAAAAAAAAAAAAAAAAAACTTCACAAATGTCATTTTAAATGTTTTTCAATCAAAATAAAAATAATGTAATGCAAAAATGATCATTAACTCTAATATCCCAAATCATATCACAATTACAATACCAGTTAAAATAACTGCAATTAATTGCAATTATATATATGTATAATACTTATATATGTATGTCTGCCCAGTATCACAGTTATATCAGTCTATACAGTCTCTATCAGTATCAGCATATATGTTGTCTGATATGAAAACTTTTTGTTTGAGAGAACACAATTCAGATGGGGTTTTTTTTGTTTTTTGTTTTTTTTAGTCTTTTAGATTAGAACAGTTTAGACCAGTTGAATTAATGCATAAATTTACTGTGCTGTAAAATCTAAATAACAGTAATAATGAGCTGCTGACGGGGGCGAAATGAATTTAAGGACCAACTTATATAACTCTCTGCAGGAAAACTTCTAATAACAGCTCTCAGCTCGTCAAAGAGTGACGGGTGCGTCCACGCGGACAGTATGGAATGGTGAACGACTGCAGACCAAACAGCAGGTGAAACTGAATCTCGATGCTTCAACTGTACTGTCAGCTACTTAAATGCTGAACGTGTTTATCACCGCGCAGTGTGTCATTAAATGTCAGCTGGGTATCTCACAGGCTATAGAGGTTTATTACACACTTGAAGCAAACATTTAGCGTTTACATGGTCTAACTGCTCTGTCAGCTCACGTTACATCCAGCCTGTCAGCGGCAGGAGTGACAGGCTTTTTACTGTCGGGCAGCTTCCTGGTTCCGACTGGACTTATAGTCAATTAAAAACATAGGGAAGCTTACAAGAGCTGAAACATTAACACATCTCGTGTCATTCCTGGCAATGGTTTACCATACCGAGGTGATGTTTAGACAGCAAACGCTAACTTTTTTTTGTAGGTAACATCTGTTAACTTTAGCTAAAGCTAGCTACTGCTGCTAATTCATTTTTGCTAGCAAGATTATATTTAACTTTTAATCGGCTTCCGAGCTCCAAAATGAGTCAGATATGCTCTCCTTCGCATGACATGGAAGGCTGAGGTTCTTGGCTTTGTGTCTGACCTTGTGAAGTGATGCAAAGATGTCCTGAATAGATTTACTACTGTCTGTGTCAATCATCAGCTAGCATGCCCAGGCTGTATGGCTGGAAGAGGGTTGTAATGTCTAGAAGGGAACCGTTGACATGCGAAAGTCTCGCGAGATTTGTACGCGTTGTTTCTTCGTTGTGTATGTTATACAAACTTATTAGCTTTAGCTATATTATCGACAGATTTAGCTCTGGGTAGGTTTAGGGAAAACACTTGGTTAAGGTTATGGAAAGATCATGATTTGGGTTAAAATTGTTACTCTCGCGAGATATTTTGCAGTTCTGGGGTGTACTTCTAGACACGACCCTGTATGAAGCGCTCCTCCGCTGGGTTGCCAGATGTCTTGAAGAGAAACCTGCAATCTGCAAAACAACCTGTCAGAGAACGCTAAAACCAATACAGTATGAGAGTTAAACGTTGTTATATACACTGTATGGGATGTTGTATGGATTATATTAATTTAAGGTTCGAATATTAGTGAAAGCAAAGACAATTCCATCTTTTTTAACACTTAATACATGAGATTAACTGTTAACTGGCTGAAATTCTTAGTTGAACGACTGGCAAAGTCAGCATGTCTCATGCCGGAGAGCCTGAAATACTATACTGTATAATGTAATATCATTTATGGGTTCAGTAAATGTGGATTCAGGAGATTTAAGATGATCAAAAATGTGTTATAAACAGTCCCAAAACACTGGCAAGAGGACATGGCAACTATTTACTCTCGCCTTATTTATTTACGCCTTTTGAATTTATATACTATTTATTTAAATAGTATAGTTTAATAGTATAGTAAAAAGAAATTTTTGCTGTTGTTATCAGCCCTCCTGTGTATGCATTTTTGATATATATAAACAGAACTCAAAATTTGTCTCGTGTATACAAGGTACATTTTTGTATTTTAGTGTTTTTGTATAATTTTTGTATCTGTTGTCTGTTATTGTATATATAAATAAGCACATTCTTTATACTGAGTAATATATAGATATATTTATATGTGTGTGTTTTATATTCTTGCGTATGAGAAGGGTGTTCCCACTATTTGTATATATTGTTGTTATTACTTGGTATGTTATTGTATAAGCGAATTCTTATGATTGCGTATATTACTGTATGTTTACCAGTGGTGGACAAAGTACTCAACCCCAGTACTTGAGTACTCCTGGTCAAATATTACTCAACTACAAGTGAAAGTTGCTCAGTCAAAATTTTACTTGAGTTAAAGTACTAGAGTACTTGCTTTAGTATTCAAAGGTACATGCTTTTGAAAGTACTTAAGTATTTAAACGTACAAGTTACAAAGTATATTTTCTAATATCAATACATTGCTGTATTATTTTCACAATGCATTTACAGAACCTTAACTCTCTGAAATCAACTAATGATGCACTGACTTGCTTGTAGAACCGCTATGCTACACAAAGCCTGTAAAAACTGCAGCATAGAAAAGCAATCAAAAACAAAAAGGACAGATATTGCCCTGCTGTTTTGGGCAATATCTGTCCTTTCCTTTTTTTAAGTCGCAAGATTTACTGTACAATCTGTTACCACGAACAAACTACATCTCTGCTTTCAAGAACTTACCGTTCCGTTGAACCACTTGACTACACAACACAGTGTGTATTGCATTTTAGAAAAGAAAAAAAACAGCATACTCAAATAAAGTACAGTACTCAAGTAAATGTACTTTGCTACTGTCCACAACTGCTATTTACTGTACCAGTGCTGTAACACAGGAATTCCCCAATTTGGAATCAATAAAGTACATCTATCTATTCTAAACTTTAAAAAAGTTAGGTTAAATAAATAAATATGTGACAGTCAGTCACGGTCCACTGAATCAAAAGCAGATCATGTCTTTATGTAGATCATATCACCAGGTACAGATACAGATACAGTAGAGTGTATAAAGAAGAGGAGCCCATTACTTTGTGTTGCATAATTTCCATGTTTATTTAATATATGACAATGTGTTTAGTGTACACAAACATTTGACGCTAAACTCCAACACTCAGAGACACTGACTGAACTACTGCCCATTTAAGATTTTGTAAATGGGTGCAACTTTATAATACACTGTTCACAGCAATCATGTTTATATACATGCAAAATAATTTGAAGAAGAAAAAAAAAAGAAAGAAATGTACCGGTGCAATTTGATAGTGCAAAAAAAAAAAAAAAAAGAAAAGAAAAAAGAAAAAAAGAGAGATTAGATGTGGAAGCACAAAAATGTATTAAATGATACTCTTTCAAAGGGCAGGGGAGGGATTAGAAAAAGTAGATTTTGTGAAGGCTGTCAAAGCATGACGGTGAATTAAGAGTGAAAGTGTGACAGTAAAGTAATCTACAGCATTACTCTGTGCAAGATGCAATGCCTAACAGGGCCGTAATGAACCAACCTTCCCCCACGCATCAGTGGACAGATTATTACAGGTATATCCCACAGCCTTCATTTGGTTCCCTGATGATAACCTAACTACAATCAATAAGGAACCAGACAGTGAATCCAGAGGACAAGTCAACACAACCACTCCTGCAGAATAAGTATTTTCAAATATCAATGTACATTCAGTGATTTTTTTTGTGTGTGTGACTGCACCAATAAATACATTGGTTGGCTCAAATGTGACGCACATTAAAAGGCCCAGAGAAAACAAGAGAAACAATCTCAACACAGAGATCAGACAGGAGCATTCCCGGGATCACATTTTAAAATCAGGTTTTAAAGGAAATGAGACAGAAATGAGTGCTTGAGACAGTGTAATGTACAGTACAGCAGGGTATTCCCTCAATGACGATGCTATAGCTGGATAAAATACAACTGCAGTCTGTGCCAAGAAAGTCTGTGATAGACTTTGATCATAAAATTGATCACCCAACCTGTTAGACAACAAAGTAAAGATATTAACAGACATTTGACTGTTTTATTAACCACAACTATACTGACAGTTGTACACACATGTAAGACTGTAAAAAGGTTTGATTGGACCACTCTGAAA
Organism: Lutjanus argentimaculatus; assembly: GCA_034769285.1. Lineage (NCBI taxonomy): Eukaryota > Metazoa > Chordata > Actinopteri > Lutjaniformes > Lutjanidae > Lutjanus > Lutjanus argentimaculatus. The sequence goes on along the minus strand of JAWZSL010000033.1, from coordinate 8,996,283 downwards.
TATGTCCACAACACAGAGAATACTTTCCAATCTCAAGAAATATGCTTATAGTAGCAGAGTATGGTACTGTGTAGTGATACATGGATCAAAAGCATTAAAATGATTGTAACAAAGGACTTTATTTTGGTAAGAGGAAGTGGCAGATTTACACTCACTTCTGGCTGTATTTATATCATATTTTATTTACCTCAGGCACCAACTTTCAAAAAAGGAACGTGTTTGTTTAAATTTAGTCTCCATCTGAAGATTGCTACAACTGTATGTGTTACCTCAGCACCAAAAATAAAAACATACTAAGGTACTGTCACAATTTAATCCCCTGCTGAAACATACTGTTCTATTAAACAGATAAAAAATGATATTCTTGCTCTTTTGCGTAACAGTTTAATGCTTTGAGATGATATAAGTGAAATGTCACTTCTGTCACTGAGCATGCTGTCTAGGCTGGCTGACCTGAGGCACACTCATCATTTAAACTTGACACAAAATCTCACAAGCTGCATCCGTCACTAGTTTTTAAACAGGTTCAGTTTCAGATTCATGGTCAATTTGAATGACATGTTGTAGAAAATGCACAGTTGCAATTTTCATCAGATCAGACGAAGTGATTAAAAAAAAAAAAAAAAAACAGCAGTCTTTCAACTCGACAGCACCAATTTGATACTTTCTGAGCATGACTGTTTAACAGATACAGCAATATGCCTTCTGACAATCTTGAAATACATTAAAGTGGGCGTTTTTTTAATGTTTAAACATGAAGTATACTCTGTATTATGGAAATCCTGTACTATATGACAGTTGATTTCCATAGCATGTAACATCAACATAAAAACGATACCTTTTTGTCTGGGTATGAACGTGATGATGATGATGGAAAGCAGGAAAGTGATGTGATACGATCTGCAGACACTTCCAGGACAATCTTATAGCAGCATGAAGGATGTAGTTTCAAAGCAACTGGTGCAGAGGCATACTGTACAGTATGATTGAAAAGAGAGGCACTACATTTAATCAATATACATATCATTCAGAAAACCAGCTTCTTATTCTGTACTATGAGGAACAGTTCATACTTTTGATCGCTTGAAGAAGGTAGCTTTGTGCAGCTGAGGATGGACAGACCACCTTAGTATTCTCTACCTAACAATATGTCATTTTTTTCAGATGAACGTTAGTTGGGTCAGGTGTGACTATCCTAATCTTAAAGGGGATTATTCAAGTAATCTTCAGCACAAAGACAGTGGCCAATCATAAAGTTATTAAATTCTTTAACTACAAGGGGACAAGGTTGTATTATTCAAACATTTAAGGAACTCATATTAAAAAGTGCAATGTGCAGAAATTGCACGGTACTACTACTTTAGAAATATAAATGTCTTTGTAAATAAATACATGCAGAAATAAATAATAAAGCTGTTAAATATCTAAATATATCACATTTTAAAAGAAGTAAAATTCAGGTAGAGAATGAGATTAAATTGAGAGGATTAATGGTGATGATATTTGATTACTTGTTGTGTGAATGTAGATACCCTCGGTGCTCCTACAAGTAGCTAAAACGACATGAATTGATCAAAATGCCACAAGAACATGAAGTCTATGATGATATGCCATTCCTTTGCCAGGCTGTGTGTGCTAAAGTTTCCAACAAGTTTTAAGAATAGGAAGCAGATTACTCGATGTCAGGATTCATGGACCACAAAGAAAAGAGGATTATTCTTAAGAGTTACACTCAACTGTCATTTTTTTTCTTTTAGCTTGTATTTTCTAGCTGTACATTGTATGCAAACCAGTTTAGACACTGTTTATATAGCTGTAGAGTAGAATAGAGAAGAATCTGCATGTTTGTCTGTTTACGGATGCAAATGTAGCGATGTGATCCTCACTGACATGGTAGCTTTAGGTAAAAATAAATGTCACTGCAATTTTTTAAGGAATAAATGTATAAGGCTTGATGTGTCACTGACAACAACTACAGTACATTACCATACGTATGTAATCTGAGATAAGAAACTGTTGCTACTTCCTCCATTTTCTTCATTCGTCCAGCTATGAATAAACTTCAGTACAGTACAGTGACAGCTTTTTGAAGAGGTTCTTCAGACTACGAGACTCACACCGCAGCAAAGGCCTGACACGAAAATGGGCGCTTTAGGTGCTGAGGACACTAGTGATAAACTGAGAACGTACAGGGGAAAGATGGTTGTTGGTGACTGTGGTGGGGTTGGGGTGGGGCTCAGCACAAGGGGAGGGATAAGGACAAGGATCTATGTACATCTTAGTCTTTGCGTCCATCCTTCTCTCATGAAAGTCACATCCTCATCTGTCCGGCTCTTCTTCTCGACAGCTTTGACCTGACAGGCAGAAAAGAAAATGTATTTATATTAACGACGCATCTTCCAAGTAATAAGTTTGTGTTTAGTTTGGAGAAGCAGAAGGAGTACCAGTGTAGGAAGCTAAGCAATGAACTGCTGTGGACAGGATCAGTAGCAAAATTAATTTTAATCACCTAAAAGGGGCTCACCTAAAAAACAGTTTCAGTGCATGCTATATTTAGAATATTTTCAGTGCTTTACCTTGCTATCAGACAGCATTTTCTGACAGAAAACCACCATTATATAAGCCAAATATCTGCAAAATCAGTAATTTTACATCACACGAACACAGTAGTTGCTGGTCTACCACTGCCTCTATCAGTTAGTTTGTTTTTCATTATTGTGTGACTTTGGTGAATCCTTTTCAAACCCCAAAGTCACACAATAACACAAACAAACTAACCGATCAAGGCAACAGGCGACCAGCAACTCACATGTTCTGCAATGTAAAATGAAAATAAAATTGCCTCAGGAGCTTGGTTGCTTTGGAGAGAGCGGTATTTGACTTATATAGCAGTGGCTTCCTGTCTGCCTGGCTGTCTGACAGCAAAGTAAAGCAGTGAAAATATTTTAAATATAGTGTATACTTAAACTGATATTGATTTTTTTTAGATGGCTAAAATACATTTGCTGCTGACCCTGCCCACAGCAGTATACTGATTAGCTTCCATGCTAGTACTCCTCTGTGCTTGTCCAAACTGGAGGTGTGCTGACCACCATCTACTGTAGGAAACACACTAACTGTGGATAAGTACCTCATACAATCCCACTTCCTTCATTTTAAGTATTTTTTACCTGATAGTTCCAGCAAGGAGAGGATTAAATGCATACAGCCAGTCGTGCATCTCTTTGTCATTAGTGGCTTGAAGCAATATTCCACGATGTTCTGTACACACGGCAAATGTGTTCGGGGTCTGTTGAAAGAGACAAAAAAAGGCTTTTTATACCAAACCTGTGGTTTTCACTAATAGGAGAGTGGAAAGAGGATTTTTTTGGAGAGGTTCGTTAATCACCAACCTTCAGCATTGCCTGCTGGTCCTCACTGTACTCCACCTGTGCAGAGGAGAGGTTGAGGATAGCCCGCTCCACAGTGTCCCTCTCTGTGTTGTAGATGTAGACGTATGGCCGCCGCACAACAACATAGCGCTTCACCCATCCGTTGGTGTGTGGCTCTAAGAAATGGATGTAACCCTTCTTTGACACAATGGGGCTGCAAAAAAAAAGTGAAATATTATCACATGTGAATCCAAGAAAGTAATCCAAAATCCATTTTCCCTGGTTGTAGCTGATTTAAAATACATTTTTTGAAGCATCCCCCTTACTTAAAACAATGATGCACACAGTATCATTTCCCCTTTGTTCCTAGAATGTCTAAAGAAATTAGGCAACGCACCTTGAAATTTAAAGCTAATCTGATTGGAATAACCTGTCCAGTTCACTTAGATCTATTACCTTTCATAACCTTAAAGCATTTTTTTTTTCTTTGCTTATCGTCAAAGAAACTGCTCTTGCTTCTAATATATATCTAAGTATATAAATGAAAATTATTTATCTTTATCGTATAGGTAAATTCATGTTTATAGCTTTTCATGGATATGTGTACATTTTCTTTATGTCTTTTGGCATTTGGGAATCAGTTGTTGTGGGAGTGGCTAGGCCTGGGAGAGCTTATGTCTGCTTACGTGTGGTTCATGTTATGTACTGTATTTTCTGTATATTTGTGTTATGGACCCCTTGGAAACTAGATGGTTTACCTTAAGGGGTTTATCCTTTTAATGAAGTTGTATAAAGACATCTTTTTTTAGATTTACTGCAGGTGACTTACCTGACTCTAATCTCCTGGATATCAGGGACAAATTTGCGGATCCGAGGTTTGGTTTCAGGGGCTCCATTGACAGGCTTTTTGGCCTCTGCGTCCTGCAGTGTGTCAGGACTGGGGCTGACGGCACGAGAACGAGGCGTGGGGGGTCTGCAGTACAGAAACAAGAGGTCTATGAGTCCTTCGAGATAAAGTAGCTGCCTACACCTTACGTGAAGCAGTACTTTTCCACACACAACAAAAGCTGCCATGGCTACCGAGGATGACAATTGATACATAACAATAACCAAGTATGTCTTAGCGCTTACCTGAGTTCAGTGTTGACATAGCAACCCTCAACCAGTGAAGGACATGTTGAGGAGGGTGTGATTGTGTTGAGAGCAGAGATTGAAGTGGAGTCTCTTAGCGTTGTGACTGACATCTCTGAGATCTGTGACACACACACAATCACTGAGATGTATGCTTGCTCGACTGTGAGGAACCAACTGACCAACATAAATCCTTTTTTTTTTTTGTCATATACAGGGTTAAATTTGAGCATCTGAGAACTACCTTGCTTTCACTGGCGCTGACACACACATGGCTGTATTCTCGGTTGAAGGAGTGAGTGAGCAGCCGCAAACACTGTGTGTAAAAAGGACAGAGAGCTTAAAATGTCTTCTAAGGTTAGATACAAGATGAGTAAAATCAGATCTGTAATATCACAGAAATGTAAGCACTATATTTCAACTTGACATAAGTGCATATACACTGAGGTACATTTCAGCACATACTTCACATGACAGAGATCATAGAACAGCACAGAATCTTCTCTGGCAACAAAATACAGAGTGCACTTAAAGGATCTATATTTATTATTGTTAAACCTGACCTATAGCTTGGCCGCTCTCCCTTATGTGACATCACGTCCAATTTGTCTTTTTTTAGGTGGACAAATAACTCTCTTATAAAAATGACTCCAGATGTTACTGTACTGTATATAGATGTTTTTGTTTTTTGAATCTAGTTTCCACATAATTTTCCTACACATCAATTCACTGGGGTCGCCAAACCACATGATGCCATTCAAATCAAACCAGAAATTCAGTGTTCACTGAGTTTGATGGCTGACCTTGGCAGCGAGCTCCTTCTGCCTCTCAGTGGTGATTTCAGAGCTGGAGCTGACCTCTTGGTCAACCTCAGGGGGCTGAGGAGACTCACTCAGCTCCTCTGTGACACAGGACAGCAGGGACTCCTGGCCCATGAGCAAAGTAGACTCCAGTTTCTCCCTCAGCAGAAGGTAATGTTTGGTCTTCTCCACCTTACGGAATGGGGAAAGAACATCAAAGTCATTGGCAAAAGAGCTTTGTTTAAACTTAGAGAAAGTTGTCTGCAAGCAGGTTTGTGAAATAGTGGAGAAAAACAATTTATTTGACAAATTCCAGTCTGGTTTCTATCAGAGGCCCAGCAGAGATGGCTCTCTCTACTGCTTTCAACACCATAAATCATTTTATTTTATTAGATAGTCAGAGCAAATGGGTTGGGATATCTGATACTGTATAACGCTTGAATGATTTTTTTTTTTCCTATTTTTTATAACAGTGACTTATTTGTACCCATTGCTGACATACTATCTGATTGTGCTCCTGTGTTCTGTGGGTTCCTCAAGGATCAGTCCTGGATCCTCTCTTGTTCTCCCTCCCCTCCCTAGCAGTCAGTTTAGCCGTGTCTCTGACCATTGATATGGTCATTATAGCCAATATTATTATTAACATTACATAACTTTTTTACAGTTTTCTGCAGTTAAATCACAGCTAAGCTGAAGTGCAAAGGATACTAAAAGACAGTACCCAACCCAGGCACTGCTTACTGCTGTCTGACAAGAGATGAAAAAAGTACCCACTGGCGTACTACCAGACTTTGTTGTTTTTGTTGTGCTCTGTGTTGTTGGTGTGTGTGTACCATAACTGAACTACTAATGTAAATTTTTGTTATACAACCTGTAAATGAATTCTTGAACCCTTAAATCCCTTGAACCTTGAAGTTTTTGCCCTGAAATTTTAAACAAAACCTAGGTTCCCTGGCTTATGACTCAAATTTGAGTTCAAGAACCTGAGGGGTCATTTCATATTTCCCGCTGAGCTTTAAGAAACATCTTATGTGAGTTATTCAGGCCTGTTGTTTTAATTAAGAAACACTGCAACATAAAGGCAAGACGCAGTAGCACAATTACAACTAGAAGAGGGCACTCAGTAAAGTGCAGATCTCCACCAGGCAACAGACGGTGAAACAATTACTGCAATGCCACTACAACTGCCTGATGCATCCAGCATAAATTTGTGAATATATTGACCTGTAACATTGAAGGAATTTAATGAAAGGTGTTAAGCGTATGTTTTATGGCAAAATATAAGTTCTCACTATGCATTTGTGATTCCACAGAATAATTTCCTGTGAGAAACATGTTGTAATAAAAAGAGGAATAACAATGAAGTTGGCATTTGACCTTTCCAATATAAAATGTCATCACCTCATCATTTTATCCTTTTAGATGTTTCTGCGTAATTTTGTCATAATTAGTGTATGCATTCATGAGATATGGCCAAAAATGTGTTTTGTGAGGTCAGCGTGATCTTGACCTTTGACCACCAAAATCTAACCACTTCATCCTGAAGTCCAAGCAGATGCTTGAACCAAGTTTGAAGAAATTTCTCATGAGTGATTCCTGAGAAAGCAGAGGCTTTCATACAGTATGCTCAGATGCATTTATGGTGACGGTTGGTAACCACATGTGCATAAATTTTGTTGAAAAGCCCTACTAACAAGGTTGACCAAGGACCAAATCTTCATTAATTAAGATGATTTAAGACAGTGTACCTTAAATAGATGATGTGTTTAGGTACATGTAGGTTCAATAAATGAGGGCAGTAGTATCTGTCTTCAAGTGCTAATAAAAGTATCTTTTGCTATAAAAGACAAGTAACTAATCTGACTAACATCTTGAAGGAGGCTGAGTTTTTCCAGCTCCCACTGGTGATCCAGAATGAGGCTGTCACTACGGGGCCCTCCACCCAGCCAGGTTCTCCTCCCCACGGACGTAGGCCACTGAGGTGTCCAGCACCCGCCTGCGTCTCCTCTGCATACCTGAGGGTGGGTGCAAGTACAGGATTAGAAATGTTGCAGAGCTGAGCTGGATGCAAAACAGTAATTTCATCTTGACTCTCACCTGGGCTTCCTGCATCTGCTAAGTTACACAGGCTGACCTCATAAACTCCAGTTACACGGTTTCTAGAAAATGAAAAAACACAGAGGTCCTTATTGACAGAGAGATTGCAAGAGCTGCATGAAGTTTTTCATAGTTCGATGTTTGGGACTCACCCATCTGCTGCTCTCAGGCTTCCAGTACCAAAAAGGTTTCGGATTGAGCGGGAGGCTGAGAGCTTTGTGTCTCGGGAGTAAAACACCATGCAGATATCTTTGGTTATGACTGCGGGCTGGGTGCAGTTCTCCATCTGCAATTGATGAAAGAGGAGGGATTTCCAACACTGATCCTCTGGAGTAATTCACACATCACCTCTGATACTGTGAGAGCTATTTCTGTCTCTCATGAATGCAGGCACTGTACTGTACCTCTAAGTAGGCAGAAGGGTCATGTAGATCTTCTCCCCATATGGAGTGACTCGGTTTAGTAACAGGGAGTTGTGCATGGAGCTATCCCAAGCTGCCTCGAAGCGGTAGAAAGTCCTGAGGTAATCCGAGCGAGAAGTCAAGAAAATGAATCAGCAGTCAAAACTTATGTCCTTCTACCTGAACAACAAATTAACAGCCATAGCTAAACCTATGCAAAAGTCTATCAACCTAACAATGGAGATGTTAGCATAAAAATCATACTTCATAATTAAACAAATACTTCACTTACAGAAAGATGTGGACTAAAATTTGATTTGATACACTGAGAAAATAACATGATTTGTAAAATACATATTTAATTTACTATTGGCATTGTAGAGTATTTAAAAACTGTAGTAAGTATTCATCAAAATTTCAATACAACAGAAGTGCTAATGATATCTTTTTGCATGCAACAGGCTAACTGGGTTGATGATCTGCTTTGTACAAAGCACCACATAAAGATGACTATTAGTACAGAAAAAGGAAGGGAAGATGAGAGACAGCCAGACGAGATGAGGGACAGGGCAGTGAAATACCTATGGTCAAGTCCCAAGGAAATGCTGTGAGAAAGAAGAAATCAGCAAAAGAATAGAAAGTGAGAGTCAGAAAGTATGTTGTGGTTGTGCGCTTGTGTGGCTGGGATGGTGTTTGTCCTTTTTTTCCACACTGTTATCTCATTATATAAACACTGCCATGGATAGTACTGTACAGCTCACCCATAAGAGACTGCTGCTGAGAAATCCTGTGGAAGGTGCTGATTGACTTGATGCAATCTCTCATCCTGCTCTACCATTGAAAAGGTCAAATCACAGCATATGGCCATCCCTCAAGCAAAACAATACTGCTTTCTGTTACGCCTCTGATTTACTCCATACGTTAATGTACACGATTTTTCCCAATTTCCCCTGAGGGGAAATAATCATACGCTGAAACCAGTTATTCCTCTGGCCTGCATCCCGGTACAGCCTTAAATCTAAAAAAGATAATCCAAGCAAGAATTGTAAAAGGAGACTAATGTTTCTGTAAGCCATAAAAACAGGCTGAATGGACTCTTCATGAGGTTCAGATGTTGGGCTCACTGGCCTTGGACTGATGTGACCTTGTGGGAAATGGAACAATGTGTCACCCAAAAGAAAGCAACAGCAACGTACTGAGCTGACTCTGTAGTAAAGAGAGCTCACTGCTGCTGCTGCTGCTTGTGTGTGTGAATAAAGGGGATTCAGTGCAGAGATGGCCTGTTTTTTAAGTAATTAGCAAGTGCATTAACACACACACTCACACACTGACACACTCACACTTCTTTCCCAGTAGTAGAAAACTGTTCTCTCACACTACAAGGAAGCAATTTCCTCTTTGCACTATACCAACATGTGCTTCTCTGTGTTTTACTACCTCCTAAAAATGCAGCAGCCAGAATTGAAGTCATGCTGCTGGCGCAACATGTGAGGAGCCGTTTGTTTCTGGTGTTTGGCAGAGTTTCACTTGAGGTACAAGAAAGATTTAAAAATATTCACAACATTGCAGCAATTTTGGGCAAAGTGCTACTGGTGAGGTAATGGTTCACTGGATTACATTTTAATAGCCGCATTTGAATATGGTGCCAAAGCGGGTACTGTAAATGATGTGATCCATATTACAGCACTTGAGTAATAGTGTTCCTGTTAATGTTCTGTTGCTGTGATGGGAAGTGGCTCTCTGTCTCTTGGGATTAGAGGTAACTAACAAAAACATGTTCATGGATTCAAAATATTGCTTCACTGCAGAGATCAACAATATGAAATTAATAAACAGAGAGGAGAGAGGAAAGCAGAACATTCAGCCTTTTTATGATTATTCTTGGTAAGGACAGGATCTCATTGCCTTTTTTGCTTCAAATTAACTATTGTAATAATGGATCACTACCACCCCCTGCTGGCAAGTAATACTAATGTCTCTTACTCATACTGAAATCTTTCAGGTCAACCAGTGTAAACAGACCTTTATATAAAATGTTGGCGCCACAGCCAAATATTGATACACTTCCTAATATCAGCCCTATAGGATAATTCCTGCAGCAGCTACTGAAGTGGAAACAGAGAGTGTGATACTGGCCCCACGACACCTCCAGCAGAGACACAGTCAAGGACAGTCGACGCGAAGCAAAGCGAGCCATGCAGACCCTGTCCATCACGAACCGCAGCCTGATAACAGCTCAAACGCACCCAGCGCAGCAAGAGAACTGGGGACATGCAGAACCACATCCCTCACATCTCAAGGGGGGGAAGAAAACAAAGAGGCACAGATGAATTGCTGACAGTGATGGCAGAGTAGGAGAGAGGGTAACAAAACCACTGGAGGCCAAGTGGGAATGACAGGGTGTAGAGGTTGTTAGAGAGATGAAAGATGTGTTTTTGTAACTTAAGAGCATGAGAAGAGAGGCAAAATAATATACCTAGGCATGTCCGAATCAAGAAACTGTCTGCAAAAGCAAAAAACAACATTCCGTTAGTGGACTGGAGGGAGAAAAATGTTAGCATCCATATATACTTTGATGTTAGTCTCAGCAAGACTGAGCAGAGACCATGCTAGACCACAGCCTGACCTGGTGCACAGCCCTTAAACCCAATTCTTGCCACTGAGGCCACAACAGGACAAACACTGAAGGCTGAAAACCACAGGGGTGCAGCACCACGGTCAAAGACAGGCCGGTCAATCAGGGCCACTGGACAGTGCTGCGTGGAGTGTTTGGTTGCTTTAGATTAAAACTCATTAAACCCAGGTCTGGGTGATGGTGGTGCTGATATTGTTAGGCTTTTTGGAGAGTTGTTGGGAAAGCAGAGAGATTAAGCAATGAGCCAAAAACAGAGGGTCACAAAAATAATAAGTTAGATGACAAAAAATACTTCACAGTTTTCATAACTTTAACTTAGCAAAAAAAAAAAGGCCAAATTTACACTGATATTTGTCCATATAATAAACTCTAAATACACAATGTTAAGACATAATGTATGATATATGCTACCACTTACGAGTTATTATGCCACCATACAGTGGTGGCACTAATGGTAAATTAATCTTGAAAAAAAGCACTGAGGAGTATTTTTTATGCCAGTAATTACTGTATTTCTTAATTAACATGTTACCTACATAATATATCAGTAGTTGCCAAAACACAAGTTCTCATTATAGGACCAGGAGGCTTAAAAGAAACCTACTGCCCTCTACTGGCTGGCCGGAGAACAGCATAAAACTTTATAAATCACAGTTTGAATACTTGAGACTAACACTTATTCAGTCACACAGAGGTTAATCTACTTTGTCCTATGGCGAATTTTATGATGTTAGTAAAAACATTCTATGTAAATTCCAGTATGATACGGCAGTGACACTGGTCTGTTGGGATGTTTTCTGCACTTTCTCCCTGCTCCTCTACTAACTAGGTTGTAATCATACCCCCAGAAACACCATTTTCATGGCTTCATGTAAGACATTACATAGGCTAGTACATACTAAACAGAGACCTTTTTCATCATTAAATACAATTTGTGAATCTTAAATGCAAAGGTTAAATCAAAGGATCCAATAAAGTGATGATGAAATGTCATATGCCTGACATCATAGTTTAAGGTTTGTTAGGGATTTTACACTACCTGTAGTGACACAAAACTACTGCAAGAGTTAAAAGACATGCATTGTATTTGTTAATTTAAGTGAAATGTTAATTCAGCCATGAGATATAGTAAAATGAGAGTGTTTAGTAAAAATGAGTTAGTGTCAGTGTTGGGGTTAGTAGATCTAATCATGGTTGAGAGATGAGATGGGTTAGAGGTGAGGTGATAAACAAGGTGAGATGCAACATGTACGGTGCAACGTACAAACAACGAAAAGCACAGATTAACAAGGAGGGTCGCATAGCCAGTGTGGACAAGAGAATTCATAACTACTTGTGTAGCAGATCTAGGTTTAAAAAGCGACTCGAGGGGAATTTCATTCACTTTGCTAATAGTCACTCTAGTACACCACATACACAGTTATTTTTAAAAAAAACTGTTTTATAACCAAAAAAATCTCATAGAGAAAGCTATTCTTTAAAGATACCCATGTAGGTGTGGAAATGGGCTGGGTTTTTTATGTGTTGCCTCCTGCAATTAGAAAGAGGAAACTATACTCATGCAGACACAATAATAAAGATAACAAAAGAACTCTACGGTTTGTTATAACATTCAAGTTGAGTGTCTTCTGCCATGCTTTTTCTTTGTACTGATGTGCAAATACGTGTACAGGAAGTTTGCTTTGCCATGCATTTGCCTCGTGTGCCGTGTTCCAGTGCAGGAGCTGCCACAGTAGTAATAAAAGTGATAAGTTAACACAAAAATCAGAAACAAAGAGTTTCCAAATTTAGCAAAGCTGAAACAAATATATCTGTGGCCACTAGACATTTCTAATTTAGATTTCCATGCTGTACCATATATATTCAAAATATAATGAAGCCTACAAAACATGGACAGCTCTTTTATGCTTCCTTTGCAAAGATCTGGCTGTTGCAAAGTAAGGCATTTTCATCAAATGTCAACAACGGTACGTACCGGTCATCTTGCATGGGCCTGACATACCCAGCAGACAAGATGTTAAGAGAGAGAATATTGGGGTCAATGATGGTCTCATCAGCCTCAGGGGTGTTGCGGAGACGTCCTAGGAAGGCACAAGTGCCTCAGTTAAAACAGCCCACACACAAGGCAATATCACTGTGCAATGTTAAGGGCAAGAAAACCTGAAAACCAGACTTACCCACAACAAGCTCACGGATGTCCTTCCATTCCATGTCATCTCCCGACTCGTGTACAATGGTTACAGTGATTCTCCTCTGCAGGCCCTTGTGGTGGTCGAAGAAAAACAAAATTTCTCCTAATTCATATCGATTCATCTGTTAATTGTTTTCTTGATTAACTGATAAGCTGGTTGGTCCATAAAATGTCAGAAAATTATGAAAATGTTGATCACTATTCCCCAAAGCCGAAAGTGACAGCCTCAAATGTCTTGTTTTGTTAACAACCCAAAGATATTCAGTTTACTGTCACAGAGGAGTAACAAAAACAGAAAATATTCACATTTGACAGGCTAAATTCAGAGAATTTGGACAAAATGACTCAAAACTATCAATGGATTGTCAGAATAGTAATTTAAAAGTTGACAACTAATCAATTAATCAACTTAACATTGCAGCTCTAGTAGCTATGTTCAGTATCTTTAAAATATTCCAGTTATTTTATTCATTCATAGTGTGATTGACATACCTGGTGCAGGAGGAATGTGCCATGACAAGGCATTCCTCCTCTGTGGTCCACCACTGCAGGGATGTAGCTGGAAAGACAAAGATGAAAACAAGCTTCACTGATATGGTTCAAAGTTTTTCATCATCATTGTACTTATTCCTTAGTGATAGGACAATGAAAATCCAGCACTGGATGTTTAGTGAGGGTTGACACAGAACTCACTCTCCATTGGCCTCCAGCTCACAGATCTCAAAGAATACCATGAGATCATATTTGCTGTGGCAGGGTCCTGCTTGCGGGCGGGTCATTGCTGTCAGCTTGGTGGCAGGTACTGTGTTGGAAAAGGAGATAAAGAGTGTAAGACAGGTTGAGGGTAGTCAGAGAGCAGACTAGTGGCTAACAGCAGGGAGCTGCTCTAACCCTACAAAGGAAAGAGAAAGGGAAGAAGAGAGGAAATCAGAAATGCAGGGAAAGAGAGGAACCACTGAGTCCTGTAGAAGGAGCTCCTTTCCTTCAGCAGATTTATAAGCAACTCTGCAGTCCTCTTTTAAAGGAGAATACCACTGAATTTCCCTAGAAAATTCTTTATGTAATTTGAGATTTCAGATATGTATCCATAAACCTTTACTAGCTCTGTGGGTTCTCATTTTGCAAAACAGCCCTTTGTGCGATCAAACACATAAACTCCTTGAACAGTATTCTCCTTTAATGCCATCCATACTGTTGATCTTCCTTGTATTGTAAATCTAGTGTCTGACTATGAGTTGACTGCATTCCTTCAATTTAAGGTAGTTCCCCAAAAGGAGTTCAGAGTTAAGAGAGAGTGTGCTTGAAAAAGCATTCCCATGCAGCCCTGGGGTTTGGCCCAAGCTCAAGCAGAAATAATGTAATGTGCAATGTTTTACAGTATAAAATATGTTATATACTTTGCACATATGCAGTTGTCTATTTGGACAATTCATATGTTATCAATATACTATGGCCAAAGAATTGTAATGTATTACAGCTTTTGAATGTCATTTCCTGAATTATTATTTATTGCATGCATTATTTCAAATTGTTCTTTAGCTGTTTCCTACCTCTTTGGAGTTTTTGCTGTACTGCTGTAACATTTCAAGGTCCCGTCCGGGATCAATAAAGTATTTTATCAGTGTCTATTTTATCTGTGTAATATATAAATATGCAGTATAATGTACAGTATAGTTTATGTCCCCATCCCATCCCATTTAAGAAGAGCTTAAAGAGGGAACTGCAAGGAGAATCCACCACGCAGGTCAACAGTAAACACACAGAGAACCAATCCAACTGAATCCTGATACATGGAAACCCATTTTACATCAAATTGTTTCATTTTTAAAATTATAACAGCTACTACTAATCAGTGATCAGAAGTGCCTGTAATAAAAACTGTAGCAGAGGCTTTGTCCTTTTTTGTGACAAGGTGGAAGGTCATGTCACAGGGTGAGAACCATTTGAGCAATTATTTAGCATCATTGATGCTAGCTGTCACAGCAGCATGAATCTCTACATAAAAGTGACATGCTATTGTGTCTTGAATAGTAGTTAATGAATAAATTGTAATGCAGCATAATGGTCATAATTGGCTTTAGAGTAGTCAAGTCAGACCACAATAAACACTTGATATAAAAAGGCTTTCAGTCACAGGATTCTTTTGGATCTGGCATCAATAACCAACCCGGCTTCTGAGCTTTAATAACTGAACAGATAGAGGTGGGCGGAGCTGTCAGCTGAGCTTGCTCGTTTGCTTCCAGAAGGAAGGAAGCAGCCAAGCCAGCGGCAGACAGAGCGTGGCCTGACAATGAGTCCACCAGTGCCCCATTGAACACATCTGGGACCAGGTATCGGATCAGCTCCAGCGATTTCTCCCGGTCCGGCGAGGCGTCAGAGTCAACTGCTCATACCCAACAACATGAAGCTAAGATGACATGACTTGCAGACAGACCAGTACAAAGACAATGCAACATAGATAAATGATGGAATTCAAACAAAGCAATGTGTTTACCTGGTTTGGACAGAGGCATAACTCGTGGGAACTGTCTTCTGCAAGGACGTAGTGGGCTAGATGTGGAAATAACAACACATCTCGTGTTATTTCATGAAAACAGAACAATATAATATCTTCGTCTGTTCAGTAAATCAGCTCTATCAGCAGACTTCATGCAGGTACCTGATAACGTCTTTACAAAGTGGAAGAAAAGGCTGTTTCTGGTAGTGTCCAAACACTTCAAACACAATTGGTTGAGTCTTAATGTAGTCCACAAAGGATTTTGTAACTTCAACAGCAATCTATGAAAAAACAAACAGAAATGTTAAAGTACAGAACCTGTCAAAACCAGTCACAAC
Organism: Lutjanus argentimaculatus; assembly: GCA_034769285.1. Taxonomy (NCBI): domain Eukaryota; kingdom Metazoa; phylum Chordata; class Actinopteri; order Lutjaniformes; family Lutjanidae; genus Lutjanus; species Lutjanus argentimaculatus. The sequence continues at coordinate 8,980,822 of JAWZSL010000033.1, read as the reverse complement.
TAATCACTGTACAGAACCTGGCTGATACTTCTTACATTCTGCACATGGTAGAAGCCGAGAGGGGGGCCGCGGCCTGTGTTCTTTAGAGGTTCAGTGGAGAAGGCCTCATCATGGCGGTGGATGAAACTGAAATAAATGAGAAAGAATGAGGAACACAGACATCAGTCAGTATCAGTCCTTCATCCTGTCCTCTGTCCTCCTCCACCTGCAGCTGATGTGGTTTGCTGAAGTTAGGCCGACTGCTCGTAGAGGCAGGAGGTGCTGCTTTGTCTCAGCCAGCAGCTAAGTTTACAACAACATGTGAGATTTTAAGATACGTGGCAAACTAAGTAACATACAGACCATTTTCCATTTTAGCTTATTCGTAACAAGTCACTGGTAGCCAAGCTAGCACGCCATACTTGTATAAAGCCTAGCAGATGGATGAGAGACTGATAATGAATGATAATTAATTACACTAAAATGGTAAAAAGTACCAATAAAAGAACCAATAACGTCATGGCTTATCAATACTCGGTCTTTGATAATTTAGCCCTGGAGACCGTTTAATACTATGTTTTGGTACCCATCTGTACATGAGAGTAAAAATGTACAATAAAAACATTTTGATGAACTGCTTACTTGAACTGGCAGAAGATGTCAGCATATTCTGCAGAGATGCTGGAGGCTTGCAGGACCGTCACCCTGAAGGTAAAGATATTACCAATCCTCAGGTGCTCCATAGTTGTGTCAAGCGAGCCATCCAGACTGGACTTCAGCGGATTCTCCAGCTCATCTGCACCAGCTGTAAGGAAAGCATATTATACACAGGTTAAAGCTTGCATTCCACGTAGGGGTATCGCAATTCTCCAAATCCACGATTTGATTTCACTTTTGATTTTAAGGGTATGATTCAATTCAATTTTAAATTTAAACTTTCTTTTCAGCACTTTCAAATGCTTCTTTCAAATTCCCAGTGCCAGCATGTTGCAGCAGTCACAGGAAAGTGCTTCAAGATACATGGAGCAGCTAAGTAACTTTAGTCAGTTATAATGTGGATAGATAAGCATATGATAATAGTTAAGGTCATGTATTGTGTTTGCTGTCAGAGATGAAAAAAATAAAAAGCTCCCTGTTGATGCAATGTTACTGCACTATTCTCCTGCGTTCTTCACAGCAGAGTTGTTTGAAACACTACTTACCACAGATAAAAGTTACCAGCATATTACACCACTGAGCGAGCTACTGGGTCCATCCCAAAGTGGATACATCTCCAACTTGGGCAATGAAAAGTGCAGCTGCAAGTTACCAGAAAGCTATGCTTTGTTTTCTTCGGACATGTGTCGGACATGTCGAAATAGGCAGAATGAAAAAATGCTACAAGAACTGCAATTTTGATTTCAATTGTTGAATTTGAGAGCTCATTTCGAGTGATTTTCAATTAATATTGAAATTGTGACACCCATAAACCTAGGGGCCAGCGAAGTCAAGCCCATGGTCAGCATGCCTGGTTGTTTTCTGGCACCATGAAACATGGATGGTGACTATTTGGCTCAGATTTTGGGCACTGATTAGGTCTGATTTGGGCCAAATATCATGTGCTCCTTGTTACAGACCTCTGTGACCAGAGCTAATTCCTACTGTGACTCTTATACGCAGGCCTCTGTTGTGCCAAGTGGAATACTACACGCACACACACCCAAACATACCAAACATCTAGGCTATCCATTCACTCATAAAATAATGATTACCCGCACATGTGTTGTTGTTGACCTCATCAGCTGATGGTCCCATTTCTGCGTTCTGCCCCTCCCCCTCCACAATACGAAGCTCCTCCTGCGAAATCCCTGTACGGGACAGTCCAACAGAGCAGGTCTCGGACTGGAACTGCAAAGGCAAGGTGCAAAATAGACTGGTTAGCAGCTAAGTGTATACAGGTGAATCCTCTATCTACTATGTACAGATATTCTCTCTACCTTTTCATATTGCTGATCCTCAAAAGAGATTTTGGCGGTCCCCGACTGCCTCACTCCTGAGCCATAGTCTGGAGCTTCCTCATCAGCTGGAGGGAAACACAAAGCACCTTCACTTCACTCCCTCAAGAAGTCACACACAGCCTGCCCTTTCAAATCCCTTCATGCCCTTTTTATCAGCAAGGATGAGGCTGAGGGTCCAAGCCTTACCAGATATGGCCTGCACCGCTACTCGGAGGAAGCCCTTCACCTCTCCCTTCTCGCTGACGATGGCCACGCGGTGCACGAGAGGAACTGGGTACAGGAGGTTACTCAGATAAACAAAAGCCCTGAATAAGAACCAGAAAGAGAGACAGAAATGACGAAAATTAAAAACAAGCGAGCTAAGGAGACAGTTAACACTTGATAAAATGTCACTGGACTGGACAACAGAACACAGAGCTGCAAAGCAACCAAACAGAAGCTGGGACTGCTCTTGCGATGGCCATGGCTGCCCTTTACTATCGCTTTGTAGGGGCTTTTCCTCACCATCTATAACTAATGACATTATCAGGACAATTATGGGTCACATGCAGGGTTCCTTAACTTTTGTACTGTCCTGGTGAAAGTCTGGTGAGGCAAAGGAGCATGTGTGTAAGGGTCAACTGTAAATTCTTTAAATGATTTCAAAATACAGGAAGCCAGCTCAGTACTAAGCTGGACTGCAGATGTTTTCCTCATGAGTTTCATTCCTGAAATACATTTTTTTGCATTGCTTCATGATTTTATGCTACTGTATTGTGAATGTGCCTCAATATGAAAATATTGCACTACATATCAAATGTATAGAGCCAAAATGAGCACTTGAGGCACTTTGTAATTGCATTAGATTTACTTCAGGGGTGGTGACAGACTAACTTCTGAGAGTATAAATGTGGGGAAAACTGCATTACAAATATTTATCTTGCTTTTTTTCTCAATCTCTAGTTTTAAGCTACAATTCTTGATCGTGCAGTCAAGGACCACAATAGGGGTAGACATTTAAGGGTGGAGAGTGTAAAAAGGGAGAGGCTTATGACAAGATTGGTGAGGTGCAAAGAAGGCATGCTCAGGACAAAAAAGGGTGAACAAAAATGCTTTCAACTTCTCGACTCAAAGGAATCAAAAGCAAATGGAACAGAAATCATCATACGGCACATGGCTCAGCTTGAATAAAAAAAAACTGCCAACAGCTTGATATATCGTATGCTACACCAAAAACAACGAATGACATCAGAAATCAAAGTGCACCTCCTGGGTTGAAGTGGTAATTTGTGCGAAGGAGGGGCACTAATAAAAAATTGACAAAAAAGGTCAAAATGAAAAGACTTGTGCTCTGGCATGCCTAAAAGAGACAGCTGCAGTAGAAACCAGCTCTTTCATCTTGAGATTTTGAGTCTTCCTTGAACACCACTTTTCTATTTCATATGAATAATTTCCAGACTCTTTCGTACTTATTCAGGTTTCACAGCATGGTGAGAACATTTCACTGTGGGTTCCTGTGTTATGCAAATCAGACCTGACTATACTCCATGAGACATGTCAGTGCTTTGGATAGTGAATGGTCTTCTTTAAAAGCCGCTACTTTGCATTTAGGCACACATAAGTGAGACACACACCTCAAGCAGCCGTTGAGCATCAACTTTGCTTGGATTTCCATGGAAACAAGGGGGTATGAACTGACCCACCCTGGGCTGAAGGATTTGTTTTATAAATAGAATTGTAAAATGCAGGAGAAGCATTTAATTCTAAATTAGTGTGGAAAAAAGTTTGCAAAACAAAGACAATCAAGCAACAGTCAAATTGGATGAGATTAAAGATAGAAAGCAAAAGATAAACCTTGAAGCCCAGAAATGTCTACTCCAGTGTCCACTCAGTATCATGTTCATGAAAAAAAAAAATCTGTGCAGTGGTTTGACATTTGAGAACATTTGTGTCTCAAACATGAGACACAGTGAAAGTGACAACTAAGACAGGGAATAGAAACTAAAGTGGCTAGTTTGACTTGGTGGACTAAGCAAGCAGGAAGTGCTCAGAAGATGGAATGAATGAAATTCCTACCATCACAGAGTATAGGTAACCTTGGTTTTCAAGTCTCCACAAGCTACCCAACTGAAATGTCCCATCTCCATGTTAAAGGGTAACTTCGGAATTTTTCAATTTTCCCATGATTTTGTGCCGAAGTGATTAATGGAGATAACAATTTTTGAAATTGGTCCAATATTGAGCAAGACCACTGCAACCGACAGCTGGTGAGATGGGCTGCAATGTAATCCCTATGAGTGCAGAACGTCAAAGTAACAGTGTACTAAGAGTGCTTGTTTTGCCACTGACAGACTCAGAATGTTATTTTAGGTGTCTGACAACATTATGGAAAGGATCCCTAAAGAGATAGACATTTTGTTAATCCAGAAACAGATGATTTACAAACTCCATTTACAGAAACAGAGTCATTTTATTACTGAAAAACACACTTAATTCAAACTAGACAGAACCAAAATAAAATTTACCAAAACAGTCTCGATTCGTCTTTCCACTGCTCCAACAATCACTAACTCTGGTTTGGTCAAAATAGACCCTTAATTCACTAAGTTAGATGTGAAAATATTCTGGCTGTTCACACCATTTAACGTGTTAGATGATGATTGGTGACCGTGGACAGTGAAAAGAGTGAGAGTGAGTTTAGAACCTTGAGGCAATAACCCCCTTGGTGTGGTTTGTTTGGGTTGGTATGAACATCAAACTCAAACTGGTGCGGACCAAAAAATTGCACTCTGATCTGCCTTGAATGGGTGGCCTCGGACTGCTGTCAAATGGAGCAGTTTCTGGTGTGAACACTATTCAAACCAGTCAGAAGTGCACCATTTTATGCATCTTTTCACTGGTTAAAAAATCTTTTTCTGGTGAACTTGTAGACATTAGATAACTAGCTAGTTAGCTTGCGTTTTGATAACATTAGCAAACTTAAGATGTGACCTATCTGTCACTTTTTCAGGACAAGGATAAAGTTGACCAAGCTACCAAGTTTGCTCAACTGTTATTGGAACGCAGAGAAAAAAGGGGCGGGACTTAGGAAGGATCAGATGCCCCAATACATTGCAGCCCATTTTGTAGCTGACAGCTGCAGCAGTCTCACTCAATAGTTACTCTTTAATATTAAAACTATATCTTACTAGTCCCAACTGGACACTTCAATGGTAAATGCAACAGGCTAATTTTCTGACACTCACATCAAGTGTTGCAGAAACTTCATTGTTATACATTATATATGCAGATATTTCATGTATCAAGCACACCCAGTCCACAAAAGGGTGAGAATTTTGTGAGAACATACTCTTGTGCTGTATCAGTATCATGTTTTGCATCTTCAAAAATGTCATTTCATTCTATGCTGATGTCTACCAAGGGAAACAGACCCTGCGTCTCAGCGTGAAAGAGCTAGTTTCCTCCACCAGCATGCTCCCGAAACCTCACCAACCTTCCCACTACACTGAATAATGGTGAGCGGTCGTAAAAGGGATCCTGGCCTTCGCTGGAGCCTCGGCAGAGCTCTCCCTCATCATCATCATCATCATCATCATCATCATCATCATCATCATCCTCTCCCCCGAGCTCCAAGCACGGGTCGTCCAAAAAGATATCATCGTCCAGGTCCTCCAAATCCTCCAACTCCTCCTCCTCCCCTCGACCCTCCCGCTGCGGGTCAGCCAGCTCAGTAATTTCAGAGGCGGAGAGGGTCGGGGATGGGGTGGGGTCACTCATGCGCTCACTCATGCATGTGTTGAAAATAGGGTTTCTGGTGCAGCCAGAGACATGGGAACTGGGTTAGTACAGTTAGATAGAAAGTATACACTTGTTCAAACAAGAGCGTCTGTAGTAGAGCAGCATATGGACTGGACTACAGGAGAAAACCTGCCCCCACCAAAATCTGCTGGAGCTGCCTGTTTTAGTGGACAGTATACATGAACAGTGGAGACACAGAGGACAGATGGGAGTGTGCGAGAAAGTTGCTGAGAGTGTATTTACAATGATAAAGTATGCCAGACGATAAAGATTATGATTTACACCCACAGAAAAAAGACCAGTCACTTCTCTGTATCAGAGGAACCCATCATGGTAAGTCTAAGGTGATGTTGGGTTATGTTATCATTTATCTGTTCATGTATTTCTTCATCGTATTAATTCAGATAGTTCTTAAACTATTTTCTCACCTCATAGCCTGTCTCTATACTGGTGGAAAATTACATCTTATTGTATTGTACCATGCATAATTACTTACAGGTCTAGGCTGCTAAAATTGAAAACTGATTTATAGAAGACTTGTTAAATAATATATTATGTTAGCAATATTGTAAGCTGTTAAAACAAGCAAAAACAGAATGCAATGACCTGCAAAAATATACTCATTCTGAATTTGATGCCTGCTACATGTTCACAAAAATTTGGGATGAGGGCATGTTTACCAATGCGATATATCATCTTTTCTCTTTTCTAATACTCAGTAAGCATTTGGGAAGTGAGGACACTAATTGTTGAAGTTTTGAAATTGAAAGTCTTTCACATTCTTTCTTGATATACGACTTCAGGTGCTCAACATTCCGAGGTCTCTGTTGTCATATTTTGCTCTTCATAACGCACGACACGTATTTAACGGTAGGCAGGTCTGGACTGCAGGCAGGCCAGTTTAAACTCTTTTACTATGAAACCACCAGTTCTAACACATGCAGAATGTGGCTTAGGATAGTCTTGCTGAATGTGTTGCTCCAAAACCTGGATGCATCTTTCAGGATTAATGGAGCTTTCACAGATGTAATAGTTAGCCGTGATGCCACGGGCGCTGACACGTCCCAATATAGATGTTGGCTTTCGGTCCTTTTCGTCTTTAGCCCGGAGGTCATGATGTCCATAATTTCCAAAAACAATCTGAAATGTGGACTCATCAGACCACAGCACGCTTTCCCACTTTGCATCAGTCCAACTCGGGTTCAGAGAAGTCAGTTTCTTGATGTTGTTGATGTGGCTTTTCGCTTTGCATGGTACAGTTTTAACCTGCATTTGTAGATGCAGCAACAAAATGTGCTTACTGACAACAGTTTTCCAAAGTGTTCCCAAGCCTATGTAGTGTCCTTTATACAATCGTGTGGGTTTTGATGCAATTTTTAATGCAGTGCTGCAGAGGTCACACTCATATGATGCTGGTTTTTGGCCTCGACCCTTATGTGCAGAAATTTTTCCATATTCTCTGAATCTTTTAATGATATTATAGATTGTAGATGGTAAAATCCCTAAATTCCAATTGTGATGAGAAACATTTGTCTTAACCTGTTTAACTATTTGCACAAAGTTTTCCTCAGAGTGTTGAACCTCACCAATCAATCCTTGTGAACTACTGAGCCTTTCAAGAATGCCCCTTTAATACCCAATTATGATTCTGTCACCTGTTACCACTTAAACTGTCTCCCTTTGGAATACTTTTCCACAACTTTCCCAGTCTTTGTTTGCCCCGCCCCAATTTTTTGAAACATGATGCAGACATCAAATTCAGATTCTATATTTACAAAAAACAATGAAGTTTATCTGTTTGAATATTAAATATCTTGTCTTTGTACTGTGTTCCATTGAATATAAGTTGAAAAGTATTTGCAAATCAATGTACTCTGTTTTTACGTATGTTTTACACAACATCCCAGCTTTTTCAGAATTGGGGTTGTAGTGGGGTTGTAACAATATATCAAATTTTGAGATATTGCAATAAACAAAATGTTTCAATACCATACCAGACTGACTATATTTACTGTGATATTACATGCTTATTTATTATTTAATTTTATAAAATAATTGCTACTGAACTCTGCCTTGTTTTTGTTTTGCAGTTCAAACAGTTCATGGCAATTTTCTGCACATGCTTAAGTCAACCTTATCCCTAACCCGACTTCCTGGATATTGTTCTTTTTTATAGTATATTTTTATCTTCTGTGGTATCATTATGTCTAGCTTTTTTGGTATCATTATACCCCAAGTTACTAGTGTTCAATTTAGTTTATAATACAAATAATACAAATAAAAAAATAATAAAATGTTTGGTGTCTAGTTCTGAGTAAACTTCAAATATAACTTCTACATCCAACTTCAGTTGACTGCTGATGCATCATTTGTCTGGGGAACTAGATTTAATTAGCTTTTGGCCACACATGCCTGTATTACTCACCTACTGTCTGAATAGAAAATCTAAATAAGCTGACAGGCAACATATTTCAAGGCGACATTTTTCAGATTACTGCCTGATCATTTTTGCTTGTCTTGCAGGAGCTAAATGGCATTAAAGGCTTGATATGCTGAATATTATGTAACAGGGCCATGTGACTGTGTGTAGGACCCATCTGCAAGAGAGAGAAAGAGAGCTTGACAGAGAGACTGAGGAGGCTGTGTGCCAAGATGGGAGAGAAAGAAACAGCAGGCTTTGAGTAGGAGGACTGAAGAAATCTCAAATGTTCCACGGCCGATTTTTCCCATTAAAGAAGACAGGTCTGGCATCAACCAACATGTACAGATCATTTCCATTGATTGTCAAACCCATCTTTTGTCTTAAAGCTGCAAGAACATCCTCAGGAGAAATATATTCACTCTAGATACCAGGAAAAAAGAGACTCCATTCAGTAATAAAGCACATAGAATTTAAAAGTTGAACACTGGCAGCACACTGAGATAAAAATTGATACATACAAAAAAGATGTTCGTCCAAATTTGCAGTTTTGTTTTTTGACAAGATGATGACAAGACCAGAAACTTTTTAATATAAATATTTTTTTATACTGAAATGGAGAGTGACAGTGATAGTGGTGCACTCAGAGCATGGACTGGGAACACCAGACTTCAGTATGTAATGACCAAGAGACCATAATGAATTGGGCTGCAGAGTACTTCATCCTGGTGTCTCTGTCATTATGGTCCATTAGTCGACCACATGCACAATATGTGGCATTTACAGCCAACAGCCTCCCATTATCCTGAATGAACAAGTATGACTAACAGTGCTCTTCTGTTTGCTCTCTGCTGTCAACCTTTGTTTGAGTTCAGTGTGAATGCCTTCCTGTCCTGTCCATACATACACTGTTAGGGTCAGTGGTGTTCAGTGTTTACCTGCCAACCAGACGGAACCATGGAAAGCGGTCATAAAAGGGGTCCCCTCCAGTCATCACATTTTCACAGTCTTCATTAGTATTGTTGGGCACATCAGCAGCACGATCATACATCTCTCTCATGAGATCAAGCCTCTGCCTGCAAGACACAGCAATGATTGCCACATTGAAACCTTTGGAAATGTGGCTTTAAACATCAAAAATGCATAATATGAAATCAGTTTCTCATTACAAATATCTCACAAGATATGAGTGCATATAAATGTTCAAAAAACAGCACATTTTGCTGTTTGGATCATTTCTCAAGACCGTGTGGTCGTGGCAGATCATGTTTTGATTGGCATGTCCCTCAGGAGTCCCAACACAGAACTGTGGACCGCTGTTGACAGGGTCAGCAGCAAAATATATTTTAGCCACCTAAAAAAAGGACCATCTAAAAAAATCAACATAAGTTTCAGCATAGGCGATATTGAGAACATTTTCCCTGCTTTACTTTGCTGTCAGCAGACTTTTCCAATGGAGAACTGAACTCCTTTGGCAGAAACACGAGTGGTCAGACTACCGCTGCCTCAGTCAGTTAGTTTATTAGCGTTATTGTGTGACTTCAGTGTTTTACATTCGGATAATTCGGATCTGAACTCTAAACTCCTGTGTCCTGCAAGACAAAATTACTGTTTTTTCAAACATAGATGGCAGCTTCAGTTGCCCAGTGGATAAGCCTGTCTCATCTAAATATAGTGTGCACTTAAAGTAATATTAATTCCTGTGAAGTTAAATTATCGTCGTTATCAAAGGAGTCTGGAGTGACATAACAGCTTCAGTTCCCCATTGTTGAGTTGGGTCAGACTCAGAGGCAGATTAAGCCAGTGGGAGCAGAGAGATATTGTCACACAACAATCTAGCAACTGACATGGATTTTTTTTATGACTGGTTTGTGAAATTAATTCTGTAATTTTCACAATAAATGTCCGAACACAAGCACACCCAATTCAAACCCAATATCAGGAAAGTGAACAAAGAATGGACTTAATAATAAATGTTCTCCCAGTGGATATGGTGCTTTTTGTGAGATTTAGCCCTCACAAGGACACTATGAACATGTTTTGTTACCACTGTTTGTCAAAGGCTTGGAGATGCAATGGGTGCAATTATTTAACAGAATGCTTCTAGTGAAATAAAAAAACTAATTTCATGAGCTGCAGAACACCCCATAAGAATAATATTGTATAGGCGTATGACCAATATATTGACCTCAGACTTTTGAAAAACATTGTTATGTAAAGACTTGGTGCATGTTAATGTACCTTAATTTTTCTAATGTCCAGTAATGAGTGGCTCCATTTTTCTGATCCTGCACCTCCACGGCCACAATGGTGCGTGGGAAGTGTCGTATCTCTCTGTCCTTACTTGCCTCTGGGGGCAAAAGGTCTGGAGGCAGCGGGGAGTAGAGAGTGTCTGTGAGCAGCACAAACTGGAACTGGACCTGCAGGGGGCACAAAAAGCATCGGCATGGTCAGAGAGCCATATGATAACATCAGTCTGTGTATAATAATGGAGTTCAAATAACAACAACATGTCAAACCTTCTTCTTAAGTTCCACACTGATGGCATTAGCCTCCTTAAGGAAGATGGCATTGCCCCATAACAGGTCACGGAGAGAGGTGAACTGGTAGCACTTCCACTTACGGAAGCTCCACACAGCCAGCTCTCTTTCTCTCTCTGTCCATTGTACTGCGGGAAAAAATGGATAAAATTTGGTGAGGATTTGCTCACCACCAACATAGATATGTATACATGTCCAATAATTTGCACCACCTTCCTCTTCTGGCTCTTCCTCTTCTTCAGGGGCTTCTGGGTAGTAACGGTCCACTTGCTTTTGAAGAGCCTCAAGCTTGCTTTCATAATCCTGGACAATCGATTCATGAAATAAATCAACTGAATCAAATAGAGTGATTAAACACATGTGCTCTTAGTACATTAACAAGCGAGTAAACTGTCCTATTGATTGACACAACTGTTGAAATGGTGGGCCAAAGCTTTTTTTTTCCAAAATACATTTTTTTATAACTTTGACTACTTCAATACAGTACATATAATACCTATATATGAAAAAAATAAAATAAAATAACATGGTTTTAGTTGGTTCTAACTTGCTGTGCCACACAGAGCTGCTCATTACTGTACCAGTCTTTGCTGCTCCAGAAGGTTGTTGGCCTCCTCTCTTTCTTTGCGATACTGATCCTCCAACTCCTGTAACCTGAAGGCAGAAACACAAGTGAACAACACACATTTGAGAGTGGGGATGCACCACCTCAAAATACACTAAAACATTGCTAAGTTTCTGGAGCAGTTGTGGTGCAGGCTTGTATAGAGGCTATTAATATTTCATTTATTGGCAGTATCTCTTTCTTACTTCCTAGCTTCCTTATCTGCCTACAATATGGAGATGATACCCAATCGGCTTCCTACAGCAGCTTTTTTGAAAAGGTTGAGTTTCTCCAAAGTACCTCTGTTCCATTTCCTGCTTCATGTCAATGCCCTGTTTCTCCAGCAGTTCTCTCTGTGCAAAAGCCCAGTCCACAGGCTCAGCTGGGGTTTCAGCACATGGGGTCCTCTCTCTCTCAGCCCTGGCCTGCACAGGGTGATTGAACCGGAACACATGGCTCTTCCCCAGGATGATGCGATTTCCTTTATGGGAATAAAAAATCTACATGTGTTAAGGTGCCACTTACATGTTGCTACTTGGTAATATAAATAGGAAAAAGTAAAATTCACAGAGCAAGAGAGCTTACTGACCTGATTTGAGGATAGTGGGTTCTGTCACTCTCTTGCCATTGACATACGTCTCAGCTCCTTCACAGGGCTCCAGGACAACCGCTGCTTAGGAACAGAGAAAGCAATATGAGGCTAAACTCTAATGTACACAGCAACAAGCCTGTGGAGAAAGATAAAGATCACCCACTCTCCCCCGTTGGACCACTTGAGCTTGTAAAGGTGCAGTGCTCATCCTTGATGAAGTGGCCGCTGAGGACTATGTCCTGACGACTGCTGGCATCTACACGACCTACCCTGGAAAAAAAAAAAGTGGCAATATAATGTCAGAGCAAGCAAGTAAATAACAAAGTACTGATTTAATACATCAACTGCATGTGTACTTAGCACAGAAAAAAACTCTGAACGCAAGGAATGAAAGAAGATCCTTCTATATTATATTAGACTGTAAAATGTGTGACAAAATCTAACCTGGTGATCCCGTCTTTAATATAGTACAGCAGGCACTCAGACATCAGAGGATCCTCGTTGAGGTTCACCAGATGAGGTGTCTGACAGGGAACAAGGAATAATTTACTAACTGTAGATATTAGGTGCATAAATCATTCATTACCCATATGTTATTTACAATATAACATATGCATGCACTGCACACCAGAGAGCTGAAAAACAATCTCCCTCAGTTACAAACATCAAATAATCAGCAATAGTTAAAACCATGCAGTCAAATTCACTCCCCACAGCTTCACAGCGTGAGTGTTTAATGTAGTCTCAGTCAGATGTTATGGGGCCGCAAGCCATAAATCACTGAAATGGGGGCACTACCATTATCTTTTCCCCCATGTTTACACCCATTGCTTCCTTCAGGGAGTGTTTGAAGTGAGTAATGAAGCAGATTTAAGATAACACTTAATGAAAAAGAAAAACCCTCGACTGATCTGCCTTGGCGAGGCTCCTATTGAAGTGAGACTCAGAGCACTCAGAGAGGGAGACAGATTTAAACACTTCACAGCTACAAACCTCGTTGGGGGAAAACAGCCCAACTGTGTCGATAAACACAGGCTGAGGCTTTCTAGGGTTATCGGAGGGCTTTGGGGGTAAATAAACAAGCATTTTAGTGAATAATTTAAATGGCGAGTATTAGATCACAGCAGATTTAAGGAGATAAAATTTTCTTACCTTCTTGGGAGAGAACACTCCAACTGTTCCACCGTCTTCTCGCATTGCTACCCCCATTTCTGCCAGCAAGGCCTCTCTGTGGATGGATTTCAGACTCAGTGTACCAAGCGACTGCAAGACTTGTCCTTATATAAAAATATCTCACTCATCAATCCAGTTTTAAGCAAAGTGGATCATTTTCCTTTAGAAATCCATGTTTCCTATTAGCTAAAAACTCTATTGGTAGTTACAACCTCAGGTCTAGAGGAAAATGCTAAAAAAAAATTGATGAAAATGCTTCCCTAAACTTGTTCTTACCCTCTTCTTACTGCAAATTATCAGTCATTACAGCCACAGTAGACTGGAAAAAATCTCTACTTCAGGGGTGTCAAACTCAAATGCGCTTGGGACCACTGACGGTATTGTCATCTCATAGGGGGGCAACTTCAACATTCAAGTACTGCAATAAAGTGCAATATTTCTGTAAATTTACTTTTTTGTTTCCATTACTAACATATTTTTTCCTTCTTAACAAAAAGGCGCAAACAGCAGTTTCTACACATTTTTATCCATAGCAATTAGCCATGCATTGGACACTTGGAAATGGCCCTGAGGCCAGCAGTTTGAGACCCCTGGTCTACTTCATTTTAGGACTCTGGGTCCTGTTGTCTCTCCATGTTTATGAATTATTGTCTTTTTTTCTCACAATATATTTGTTTGTTTTGGCTGAGATTCTGAGAAAAAACAAATCAAGAGAAAAAAATAATCTCACTACCAAAATAAAATAAAATAGTGAAATATTCCGTATATATATTTATCCATGTTTATCTCACCTTTCCATTCTAATGGCTTCTGTTCTGCGAAGTTTCTCTTCCCAAGTCTCATTGAGTTCAGCAATGATTTTCTCTGTTTCCTGACATTTCAAAAAAAAAAAAAAAAAAGTGGTTATGAAGGTACACAGTAATTTCAAGGACAAGTCAGGTCCTGGTGGTTTTCTCTATTTTTCTTTTTGGCAACAAATCTAATGAAAAGACCCAAACCAACAACAAGTATTGTCTTTGTATCCAAAGCTGCACTGTTGTCCAAACACTATTAAAAACACACTAATGAGCCACACTGTTGCACTGGATGACATGCTCCTGATGAATGTCAGCACTGTAGTTTATTCTGAGTCAATCCCACATACAGTGTATGACTGAAAATAGTCCTCAACAAATGTACTCCTGTTTGATTAAAACCTTCATTGATCCACTTTTTAAGAAAATGATCAAGCCTTGTTTAAAAAAAACTATAGAGGCAATGACCATGAGCCACAACACCTCAAGGTATAGTCTAGACTGTTATTGCCAATTATTCCACATCTCTCTGCCCTCACGTCCTATCATTCGTCTACTATTGATTCTCTAATTCAGGGATTTATGACTATAGTAGGACCAAATGGGCTGGTCTGAGGAAGTCAGATAAAATTGAGACTGATACGCTGCTGGGCTTGGTCTTTGTTGACTGATTTATTGACTCTAGCAAAAATATAAAACATTCCAAGCTTTGCATTTTAACTACCGAGAGGGTTATGAGTAAAAATGCTTAGTGAAGAAACTGAAGCTTTATCTGCATATGGTCTGACAACAATCAGCTGAAGAGCGTTATTATGTACATGGTGTATTATTATATTGTGTCAGTGTATGCAATCCAGTGTTCACCTTGAGCCTCTCGATGGCCTCTTCGCTGCCTGGGCTGAACATGATGCGGTCATGCAGACTGGCAATGGATCCAGCACGGCTGGACAAGGCTGAGAGAGACGGAGAGGGACTCATCCCCGTCATGGCATTGGTCACTGTGGAGAGATCATCCCTTTGATTCACAGCTTGGCCTTTATTGTTATTGTTCTTGTAATCGGATAGGTCTGTCGGGGAGCGACGGAGGCACAGCGTGTACACAGGAAGTGGGGTTGGGGTAATCGATAATAGGGAATAAAGAAATGGAGAAATGCAAACAGATAAGGAAGAGAAGAGAAGGGAGAATAGAAAGAAGATATGTGGCCTGAAATAACTCACAAAAAGTCACAAAGAGAAATTCAAATTGCCAGTATAGAAGCGAGGTCAGCACTAGCAGAAAGCCACTCGCAGAGGGGACCAACTTAAAGGATGCAACAAGGAGGCTGTACAGCCATGACCAAAGAAAATGCAGGTATTACACAAAAACTTCAAGCAGAGCATCATATGCAGGCAAGAACTTTCAAAAACAAGAACATGTCCCATTTCCATATACATACTGTTGATCTGCCACTTCAGATAATCTAGTATGAGCTGAGAATTCTGTTGTTCACTCCCAATCAAGCATCATTAACAGCAAAAAGGAAATTAGTCATCATGTATGGAAAATAAAATACATAAACTAGGCCGCCCTGTGTGCAGAGACATAATGACTCATTTGTAATGAGGTCATTTTCCTGCAGAGAACATTGAGAAGCAAGAAGTCTCAATTAAGATTGTTATCTAAAAGCAGCAAGATGCATTTAATGCTCAGTGTGCTTCTCTAAAATTAGCAGTGTCAAACAAATACTGAAAGCAGAAATCCATTTCTCTGGCAGAGTCATAAGTTTATTTAAATAGCCTAGAAACGCAAGTCCTTATGAGGCATTTCTGAATCAAAATTGGTATAATTTCTATTTATCAAAATAGTCTACCCACAGAGCTGATTTTACATCATGCTCACTGTTTTCTGCTCAGTGTTTTATCTTGGCATCATTGTGGCACCTCCAGGGCCTATGATAGATTCTACAAAATAAAGAATAGCAACCCTGCAGCTGCTGCTATGGCAACACGGAGCAATAAATTGGGAAAGTGTATCACACCCATCCTTCTGGACAGGCTGTTGGCCGCCAAGATGGATCACATAATATTGCCTTTGCCGTGCAGTTAATGAAGTCATGTATTATAGAAAAAAAGAAAATAAAAATTTATGGCATAAAATGAGATGACTACCTCAATAGACCCACATTATGTAAGTGATTATACCCTCTCTGTGACTGAAGCTTGCCTCATCATATTATGTTTTCTGTTATAGCTGCCAACAGGAGGTGATAAAGCCAGACAGACCCTGCCAGGGGAATGGGGAAGCTACAGTTTCTACATCAGGGAAATCAAAGATCGGGATGAAATGGATTTCATTATGGGCCCTAATCTTCCATAGTCTATTGCTCTGCTTTGTTGCTTCATAAACAGTTAAGCTCTCTCAGGCCAATGCCACAGCTAAGAAGCCATACATAGATCCCTGCAGCACCATGACATGGCACATGCTCAGGCTGGGACTATGTGCTAGTTGTACTGCGTTAACATTATCTACATGTATTTCAGTGCAACTCGCCTAAAACATTCTGAGCAATTCTTTATGATATTGTGGTGCTGCAGAGAACACAGGAAAGCTACTATTTACGCTCACAGTAAGCACCAGTGATGCTAAGCTGCCACAAAAGCAAAAGCAAGAGCCAGAAAACACACATTTCAAACCCTCTATGTCAGCACCAGATGTTCGATATGCTGGGAGAAGAGAAGATAAAGAGTGACAGAGAGAGAGAAAGAGAAAAAGATAGCGTAACACCTTTAGATAAAAATGTTCATGGACTTTGTATTTTTGCTGAACATCTGAGCAGAGCAATCAACAGAAATGCAATAGAAACAACTTATAGTGATCAAGGTTACAGTGATTAACGGCTTCAAAAAGCTTTGGATAGAATTATTCCTATGCAAAAGCTGTTTAAATAATTCACTTATAGTAATGAAGTAGTCCTCTTATAGTGTTTATTTTAGGTCTTTTCATACAAAATTTAAAACAATGGCAAGGGTCAGCTAGCTTTCATGATACTTTGCCACGTGGTAACCTGCTGCTACCAGGGGCTGCTGCTGCATGCAATCATGAAGAGAAAGCATTTGCTCTCGATGAAAAATGTAGTCTCCTCAAAGCTTATAACAAACTGCCAACATGATGCAGCAGCAAAACTACAGTAAGCACTGCTTATATACAGTCCTTTGCTGTATTATAGTATCATTTAATTATACCCGGCATGTAGAGTAATTTAGATTGTCCAGTAAGTTGAAAAGCTTTGTTGTATTTTTAAACAGTCAATAAAATTCAATGAATAGCTAAAGCTCTCCATTTTATTACTAAATATTCATGTAATAAATATACAAATGTCAATTAAATAGGAATTGGGATGAGAAATAAAGAGAAAGAAAAGACTGTTTATAGTAATCATCCACTTAAAGTTATCAGCCCGGATAGACATGATCACTATAAGGTTTCCACCATAACATCAGTTTGGCTCCAATGCTCTCACTACATGATGTATAACTTTCTACTTTCATTTCTGATGATATCCATCTCAGACAAATATTGTCAATAGAGTTGTTCCGATTCCGATACCAGTATCGGAAATTGCTCCGATACTGCCGAAAATGCTGGCATCAGTATCGGCGAGTACTGGAGTCCAGGCACCGATCCGATACCATACATATTTAAAAATATTGTGGCTGCACTTTAATTTTTTTTAAAATAATTATTCCTAGATTTATTTAGTTAAATTGCATTTGCACTACTGTTTTTTATACTGTTCTATTTAAAAATAAATTTAAAAATAAATGGCTTGAATTTGCTGTATTTATTCGTGTTTTACAAAGGGTTTAACCTGAGCCAGGCCTTACCACAATGATAATCATATCACAGTCATGCAGGCGTGGTAAGATATTTTTTTATAACATACTGGTATCGGATCGGTACTCGATATCGGCCGATACCCACAGCACAAGTATCAGGAGGGAAAAAATGGTATCGGAACATCTCTAATTGTCAATGAACATCTCTAATTGTCAATGAATTGTTTATGTGTTCAGACACAACAATGGAAAAACACATTTTTGTGACAGATGTGAAGATGCAACAAAGAAGGGGACAAGACGCATTCTTCTTCTTGACCTGTGCTATTTGAATTAAAACACTAGATCCTCTATTTCTTTTTATAATGCAACTCAACAGGATCTTTTCATGAGATCCTCTATTACAGCAAACAATCTGAAGCCCCTCCCAAGTCTGAAAAGCAGGCTTTCTATTATATGTTAATGTTAGCTATCTTGGCATGCTAGCTCCAGAAGCTAATGCTTGAAACCCTGCCCACACTGTTTCCAGTCCTGCCTGTGTTTTTTGCCATAACATGGGAGTAAACTGCACTTTGCCAGTTCTGGTCCCTCCGCAGTCTAAAGAGAATCAGCATCTCTGTTTATCTCCATTCACGTCTTCCCATTGATTTTTCTGCCCTGGTTAATTTGCTTTGGGCTCTATCTAAATGTACATCAACACTTACAATGTTTGTGAGCACAGGGAGACTAAAAGTGTAGTGCTGTTTGTGAGGGGAGCTGTGTGGGCTGAAGTGAGACTATCATTGATAATAGTGCGCACACTGAGAAAAGGATCTGAAAGCAAACGTTTGAAATTAAATCTAGAGATAGCACTAATGGTCGCATCAACCCAATAAATGATCCCTTACTCTCAATGATGTCACCCAGGCCCTGGGCATAGAGAAGGTCTTTCAGACGGGACACCTCCTCCTTCAGCTCACGCACCAATCGGTTGTTGGGATCCTCATTGATCACAGCGTTACAGCGAATCTGTTTGGCGCGGTCTGCGTACCTGTGGGTATGAGGGAGGGATCATTGAGCATGTTTACACAGGGGAGGAGACAAAGAAGCACACACACACTCAGATTCACAATCCCCCTGACATCTCACATCCACGCAATTCTCCAGCCTGGCACTGCGACTAGTGAAGGGTGTTTGAAGTGTGAAACTGATGCAAGCCGCTGAGGAAAATGTGTATTACACAACACGATTGGTCTCACTGGCATCAGTGTCCTTCAAAGACACATTCAGCAGCTGCGTGGGAGGAAAAAGATGCAGCAGAGGACATGCTATCTGCACTCTACCTGAGTGTGCTGAGGGTCTCATCATAGTTAATGTCAGCTGGACTCAGGGCAGCTACCATCGCAGTGCGTGAATTCCCCCCTAACACAATCACAGAACAACATTTTGTCAAGAACTAATGGATCAGTAACACTGGCTTGTTAAACAAAAAAAGTTGTATTCATACCCAAATTTTCTCTCAGCAGCCAGGTTAAGACCGAATCTCTGTATGGAATGAAGCTTTCCACTTTCTTCTTCTTTTTATTCTGTGCATTAAATTAAAACACAAAATTAAAATCATATATATATAATTGCATTTAAGTAAAGAAAAAAAAGTAAATAAATGATATTAAATAAATTACCTTATTTGACCCAGAGTCCTAAAAGAAAGTAGACAGGAAAATTAACATGCTTATCCCCTATCTGGTTTATCTGACAATGAACAATATGCAGATATAATACATACCACTTCTGCCAAAGCAGAGATAACTTTTCCCAATGTAGTTAGAGATTTGTTGATATTTGCTCCTTCCTGTGACAGAGCAAGAAGCAGAGAATTAGGACTGTACCAAATGCAATTTTTTTTTTTTACATTAAAAGCTTCTTTTGAGGTTTTCGAATGAAGGTGAGAATGTCTGTCGTCATATTTTATGACATCATCACCCTCAAAAAATATTAAAAATCCTCAATTTGAATGAAGTGATTCATTAGATTAAATAAGTAAAGGGTGTGTGCTTTTCTCTGGCAAATAAAGTGCTGGCAGGATGCAGGGGGGTTGCTTGTGCTTAATTTCTAACACTTCATATTAGATTAATTGGTGGTTGCACTGTGGTTGCACAAAACAACATCTGCGGACAAAGCATATGAAAATATAATTTTTCTACTTCTTTGCCTCTCTGCTCTGCTGTCCACTTTGTGTGTGTGTGTAGGAGCTGAGCCCCGCCCTCAGTCAAACAAGCAGAGGAGAGGACAGAGAAGCTATAAGGTAGAGAACTCTTGGCATAGGTTTTTTTTCCCTTTTATTCATGTCTTTTATGTCTCGTTTCTGCCTAATCTTTATCTGCAATGTGCAGAAATACTGTGTTTGAGCAGAATGAATAGACGTAAAAATTGTGCAGCATTCAAATGTTGATTTAGAATTCAAACGTCAACATTATAAACAAAGCCTCAAATTATTCAGCACAGCCCTAAAAAGAATGCTATTTACATTGAACGTAAACACACTGATTAACTCATTTAATATGGATTTAGTCATAGTGATTGTTTCTCATATAAGCAAAGAAATGCGTTTTCAGATCTGTGTTGGAATGTCCAAAATGCAGTTGAGGGAAACGTTTCACCTTGAGCCTGGTTCCTTTTGCTCCAGTAGAATCTGCCCTCTCACTGCCAGCCAGATCCACTAAACTTATTTTGCTGACCTGTAACAGAAAACCCAATAAATAAACTGCAATACATTAGCTGACATCAAAAAACAGCTAATGCTATTCATCCGTATTCCAGAGACAGATTCATTAAAAAAACATCATTACATCTATTTTATCTTATCATTACAGTATGACCTTCAACCAGTTATTGATTTCCAGTTAACAACAAAATTTAAATCAGTGTCATCAATCAGCTTATAGATAAGCAGTAGCAACAGCTCAATGTTAAACAAGTTCACTCAGGACGTGATTCAAATCTACCTTCTCAGAGGTGTTATCGGTCTCAGCATCGTGGCGTTTCTGAGTGAATATGATGTTAAAGACAGCGTGTGAGCGACTGCTGGTCTCATTCATGTTGGTGGCAGCCACAGTCCTGTGTAGAAAGTAGACAAATTTTTTATCAGCAAGCTGTTTTGTATGCTCCATGTTTGTCCAACACAGAAGAATGTTGTCTCCTATAATGACAGAACAAATTACTGGTCCTGCTATTTCAATCATACGTCTGTCAAACACAATCAAAAAAACATAATTCAAAGTGCAAACGGTAGAATATAAAGAATCAGCGGAACCTTTGAGTGTTCCTCCATTTCATCAGAAATGTCTCTGATGTATTTGTGACACATATTAACATTTCTGCACTCCTGATACCTGACATGCATTTTGCAGTTGTACTCTGCAAACAAATTCTCTGGCAAGAGTCAAAAATTGTAAACACTGTACATATATTTCACCAGACACTCTACACAGGGTTTCTATGGGTTCTAGGGGTTACTTTGAATTGAAACCATATGAATACAATTTAAGACCTATCTACCATCCATACTGGCAAAAAAAGTACAATGGATATGAATCAGTCTCAGAATTACTTGCAAAGTAAATGAATGTATTCAAAGACCAGAGCATTGTAACATCAACATGCAGCGTTTTCTTGAACAAGGTGCAGTAGGCTTCATTACCATGACAGAAACATTTTTAACTTATTACTTCTAGAAGTAGCTTTTTTGATGAGAGGAGCTCACACACTGCATTGCAACACATTAGGTGGGTCCGTTCTGACAAATTCTGCAGTTTGCAGTAGTGGTTATTGGTTCAATGAGGGTTTTGTTTTGTAGTTGTTACAGCTTGATCAATACAGGTTTTTCCACAAACAAATCAAGACTGAAGTTAATGCAACTTTATAAAAGTAAACTAATATTAACTTCATAATCCAGTCATTTTTAAGACCTATTAGGCCTAAAATTCAGATGACTGGAATTTAGACCTTTTAAGGACCCACGGAAACCATGTCTTCAACAACAGAGTGAATGAATAAACAGCTCGATCACCTGGCTTTGTTGCCAGAGTCCATCAGGTCCTGGATGTCATTGTAAGAGGTGACAGCCAGTTTAGATAGGTCCTCCACATAAGGTCCCATCAGAGGATGTTCTCGAACACGTAGGTTCCCTTTATTTTTGGGGTTCAGTAAGTCCCGCACACGTTCACAGTAGATTTCCATGTAGCTTACCTGTTCAGATTCATAATATTAGTTCAAACATTCATAAAAGGTGTTAGGTTTAGGGTTATTATTGTATTGTATTATTGCATTTGTACTTAGTAGTGTTTATGTGGCCAAATCTGGTACATTACTCTCTTTGTGTGAAATAAGTGATTTTTGCACATGACTGAAAAATTTACTGAATTATACAGTAACTGGGTGTGCAGATGACAGAGGGTACCAATGCTTACCTCTACAGAGTAAGACATGCTGTTGTCTGTATTATCATTGATCTTCGTGAAAAGATCCTCACACAGCTGGAGGGAGAAAAATAAGAATATTATTTCCACAATTGCTACATCAGAGAAATTCAAAATCATCTTTCCTTGATTTGTTATCGGCACTGGTCAATAATTAGTCTGTACCAGGGGGATGATTCCCTGTTGATCCTTGACATCCTGTTTCCCCATCATGGTGTAGGACTTGCCAGCACCTGTCTGACCATAAGCAAAGATGCAGACGTTGTAGCCCTCGAAGGCGTGCAGCAACATTTCTTCTCCAATGTCTTTGTACACTCGCATCTGAGAGGCATAATTGACATCCTCGGGCTGTGGACAGAGATCAATAATCAGCCACTATTTCTATTTTCTCATAAACCAGACGAATGTAAAATAATGTGATGCAAATGTATGTGTCTCTGTTGGGGTGTCTGTAAAACATGTTCACTGTGGGGGTGCAGAAAGAGTTACCGAGGTGTGGGACCAGTAGGAGTAATCAAAGTTGAAGCTCTTGTTGTCTTTGGCCTGCTTGGGGTTGATGATGGCTGAAAGACAGGGACAAGCAACACGGGTCAGAGAGAGGCTGAGAGCCGCCCACATGAAACTGGATCTGAGCTGTTTCGGTGTCATGTTGTGCTAATAGAGCTGGGAAGGCCTTAGTCGCCTCCTCTTTCGGTACCAAAAGTCATTGCTAGTGTTTGGGTCTCTGAACTTAACCCAAACATTAAACAGTAGATGTATTAGGGCAAGAAACCTATTAGTATTTTTTAGATTAATACAGAACACTGAGAAAATGGTGTCATATCATTATCCATAAGCTGCTTACTCATGTTGGTGTACTGTGCAGCAGACACAGCATTTATTGCTTTTAAACACTGAATATATCAGTAAAAAATGCAATTTGTAGGCTTTGATAAATAGGGGACTCACTATGGACCACTGATAAACTGCCAATTTATTCTATCTGTGCAGAGATTAGATTTGATTTTCAAGGTGACGCATTATAAATCAAACTCTAAACATAACAAACTTGTGAGCGTATATGAGCATCTGAGAGACTAGGAAATATGGATATCAAAACTGAGCTTAGACATCTGTTGTATAGCCCTGCTGGTGGTCCTGTGACAATGTAACACTCCTTACACACAAAGAACTAAATTGTTGTATACAAAAATAAACAATTTAGCTATTCTTACTTTTTTACATTCAAATGTAGAGTTTGGCCTGATAGTGGTGCCAGATCTAAAGGCTATGTTGTTACCTTCCAGGTCTACAAGTCGCCATTTTAGGAGAGCTCAGACTCAGCTTTGTCAGACTCAGCTCATCTTTCAAAAGTCTCAGTGTGAACCAACTCTCCGCCTTGAGCTGCACTTCATCAGGCTCAGTTGTCCTTTTTTTCTTTTATCCAGACTGTCAGAGAGAATTGCTGATATAATTTGAGATCTTTGTCTGTCCACTGCCTGTACTGTAAATCACAGGTGTCCATTTAGCACAAATCAAAATGCATCAAATCCACCTTTCTATTCGGGTAAATACCTTTTCCTGTTACTCAGTAATTACTTTAAATTAAATCAACACAGTGGGCTACTCTTATTGATTTATGATGGTCAGTGTTTTGTAATCACAGAGAATCCCAATGTAAACAATAATATTCAGGTCCATTTATATCCCCATGACCAGCGGTGACTAGCAGATCCCTGTAGTTAAATTACAATGCCCGATCAAATCATTTCCTCCTGATATCTGGCCTAATTTGATATTACATATGTCTGCTCCATGACCTTTTACAAACAAAATTGAGGTGCTAATTCACTTTCTGATGATGACACACATCTTTTTCTGCTTCACTTCGTCAGTTAGTTGTGTTATTCCCATTGTATTTTAGCCTTCTCAAGCTTTTTATTTTTCCTCACTAGATTTTAAGGCAAATATCTGTACTGTTTACTCCTTGGATTTTAAAAACAGGCTCATTACTTTAGTTTTAATGCATTTGAGGGGAATTGAATTATTGATTATTTTTATTTAGCATCATTGTGCACCGCCTTCCCTACATCAACATCAACAACATGACTGATTTCAACTGAAATGGATGGGACAGTAAGACACAGGAAAGATGATTCATTGGTGTATCCGTCAGTGCATATCACGCACGACAGATGCAACAAGATGAAAAATGATGTAAAAGATGTAACAAGAGAAAACAGACATGAGAGTGAGACTCAAACACGGAGAAAATGTGAGGTTCAGTTAGCAGAGGGCTACTTTTTACTTTTACATCTCAGAGCCTGCAAGTTTTCACTTTAACTTGACATAAGAAGTTTAATCGGTGCTTCTACTTTTACCTGAATCTTTTTTCACACTATCAGTACTTGTATTTGAGTAGAGCATGTGTGTACTTTAGCCACCTCTTATGTGCAGTATATGCATTTGGAAAGGTGACATAGTAATATCATGACTGCTTCTTTCAAAACAATGTCTAAAAGAAACACATGACTTTTGATATATTAATGATTTATAATTCGTAACTTTCCTTTTTGTCTGGAACATGTTATAAAATTGGTTCGACAACACATAACTGAGCCACGCATACAAATAATCTTCTCAAAAAAATCAACATGCAGCAACGGGAATGAGGTTTTGCAGATAAAATCCTTCCAGAAAAAAATAAAGCCTGTGTGACGGGATACTAGGGTCTGTTCATTCTCATGATTTAGAAAGATATTTTACAATTCCAATTTACATTACATACATCAGATATCAGATATGCTGGACATTGTACTTTTTCTGGAAAGGCATCCATACTCAGGTATTGAAATCAAAGGGCTTTTGTATGAATACTACAGCACATGATAGCATGCCCACCCAAGAACAACATTTCCGGTCTGGTATGGTGATGCCAACTATGAAAATGTTTCCTCTCTGATCCCAGAGCTCCAGACACCAATTTCTCTGCTAATGCAGATGCGGTCGATAATAGAGGAAAGAGCCCAGGGCTAAGTACACTCTCAAGTAAGTGTACACACTGTTATTTCCTCTCTACGCTGCTACTATGTTTCCAGCTATGAAATATAGGCCAGTGTGGCTGACTGGGGTTTCAGGTTTCAGGTCCATTCCTCACCATGACACACCATGCCTCATTTACTGGGCATGACGTCTCCAGGTACTCTGGACGATTGCCAAATATGAACATAGAGACACTGCAGCTGTGCTACACACAGTACTCTCTTTAATACTTCTCCAAGTAGTGTGTGCTGCACTTATAATTGTCATAAAATACATGAGGTTTGCTGAAAACCACAGTTACAAAATCAATTTCATCAATTGGCAAGAAATATTCACAATGTTCATTTCCCTTAATGTACATCGTCTCTTGCCATAAATGGACTCTTCTACAGTAATATATCATGACATCAGACATCGTCATTGTCAATTCCTGTTAGACCTAAACATCTACTTAGAATAAGAGGTACAGGTAACATAACCAAACAATAGGTATTAATCCCTCCACTCATCACATTTGTGTATCAGTGATTAGTTTGAGGTCACTGGATTTAGTGTTAATTACAACAAAGCCAGACTGTTCACATATTCTGGAAGTAAGCAGCAGCCAGGCAGTTGTTTACATCTTAGGGCTTGGTGATATGAACAAAATCAAATATCATGATATTTTTGACCAAATACCTTGATATTGATATGATACTTATTAATATTGCAACAATATTGTAGAATGACTATTGCTGCTTTTACAAACTATTAACACAAGAGATTTTTGATAATCACTGGTATTGTGGATATAATGGTTGAGTGAGTAAAAAAAATAATAGGACAGCCAAGACAGTCTGGTAATTTCAGAAAATTACATCATTTTACTATAAGGCAGCCTTTAAAACCAGGAAAAGACAACACTTACGCCATATCACAATATAACAATATCCAAAATCTAAGACAATATCCAGTTTCATATCATGATATTAATACAATATCAATATATTACCCAGCCCCATTACAACAACAAAAGATATGAAAAAAGGATAAGACAAGCCTTTATCAATCCCCATAGGAGAAATCCATTCAAACTGATGATGGCGATGCAGGTGAAACACTGAAAACATACAGTATGTCATCAGCAAGATGTCACAAGAAAGGTGTGGCACTGTGCTTATGACATCTTACCAAAAGCAACAAACTATTACTTTTGGTTTTATACTGCATTTCTGATATGCAGCATTAACACACATCCCTTCCATCATTGCAGAAAAATGGGTGTTTAAGAGAACTCTGTGAAAAGCTTCTACAGACTGTATATCTAATACAACCTGACAAAGAATCAAGTTTCCACAAGGTTTCAAGCTGCCACATGGTGAAAAACAGGGAAGAAACTAACTGGTTGTCCTGGTGGATAACACTGACCTCGCTGGATTCTAAGGCCATCATGTAAACCAAATCTAAAAGGAGACACCACTTTTCCTTTACCAAACTTCTAAAATGATAAATATATCAAGATCTGGCTGTCACCCAGAAGCTGAGCCTCTGCAGTAGACATTCTCTTGTTGCTTACTCATCTCTGATTGTGGTATGATTCATACAAGACCCCTCACCTCATACTCCAGCACCGGAAAGAAAAGCGCCTTGCTCTCAGATGAGGTAATTACTTTAGAGTGGCAGTGATTGGTAGCATATATGAGTGTGTTAGACTGAGACTTGGGGCAGGGCTGTCTTTTTAAATTCAACTTGGTAGCTCAGGTGACGTTGTCAGCGGTCACAGCTTGCGTGTCAGAGTAATCTCCACCTGAGGCCAGATTTAGCAGCATGTTAAGCACACAGAGCACGTCCCGATCTCCATCACACTCCCTTTTACTACCCGTCTGCTCTTGTTATGATAGAAACGCTTTTTAATTACGAGGTGTTGTGTTTGTAGATGACGCCAGGTCTGAAGTCATGTCTTGGAAGGCAAACGTCATCAGACAGGATACAACAGCAGCTAATTTTTCTTCTGGTAGTGTGCTCACAAATCTCATCAGCAGAAGTGGTCAGGAGTGTATGCATGTATTCAAAATATCTACACTTTCATCAACACAATGTTTGCTTCACATACTGACTTCTACTAGTGAGTTTAAGTGTTCATCACTGATATTCCCACTTATTTTTACAGCACACAAATCACATCTTAGGAAGAGAGAAAGAAAACATATCTACATATGTATCTATTTAAGATTCAACTTTAAATGCCATAATCCATAACCTAACCACAAAAAATAATCAACCAACAGATAACTTAAAATGAATGGAAATGTGTTCTGATGTTATTAAAGGACCAGTGTGTAGAATTTAATGGCATCTAGTGGTAGGCTTGCAGACTGCAAGCTCCTCATCTCTCCCTCCCATTCTAAGCAGGTAGACAAAAGAAGGGTGACCGTGAAACTTGCAAAAAGTACAAAGGCCTCATAGAGGCAGTGTTTGGTTTGTCCATTCTGGGCTACAGTAAAAATATGGGGATGCAACATGGGGACCTCCATGGAAGAGGACCTGCTCCCTCTGTAGATATAAAGAGCTCATTCTAAGGTGATAAAAACATAACTTTTATTCAGATGATTCTACACTAATGAAAACATACTAATAATTTTCATATTCCTTTTCTGATATATTCTGCAAATAACCCCCTGTAAAGATTACACACTGGACCGTGAAGTGAAAGTGAGACATGAATAACACTTCTCTGACACTGGGTCATTCTAAACTAATTATAATCTATTATACAGTCTTTTATTCAGAGCTTTTTGTAAATAATTGTTAGCTGGAAGCTCACTGATTGACAGTTATTTTGTTACTTTGCAGTAGGACTACATTTAACTTTTATTTTCATTATCCAATAATTTGCCAAGTAGTTCTTTGGCTGATCAAAGTTTAGTTAATAAAATAGCAGAATAAAGTGACAAATGTCCCTCACAATTTTCCTTAACCCACAATAAAATGTCACGTTCTGTCTCATCAGTGGTCCAAAAGCCCAAATATTGGTTTTCACTTAAAAATCTACCAAGCAGTAACATTTAAAAAACTGGTGCCTGTGATATTTTGTGGGCTATTGTTCATCAAAAATTACTTCAATTACATGTTGCCTTGAAGATACTGTAGGATAGGTTTTGAATAACAACTTTTAAAAGCACTGACTGATTTTTCTATTGACTTCATATCAGTGATCGGTGATTTTAATTCCCAACATTTTGTACTGGAATTTGAAAATAGATAAATACTGTATATTTTGATGTATCCCAAATTGAAAAGAGTGTGCACGTCCACATTCGCTTACGCTTTCTAAAACTACACCACTGCTTATCATTATCACTGTCAATGATTATAGTGGTGATTGTACTGTACAATCTAGTTTAATTTTAGTTGTCATACATCATATCTTCAGTACCATATTATGGCACATTCTATGTTTGTCTCTGTCATAGCAGCCGGGTCTTCATGATTGTGAGTGAGTGATGCTGGTGCAACTGTTACGGGTGACCTGCCCCAGTCAATAGGAGAGGAAATGTGGCTGCGTCAGCAGGTCTGGCAGAGGGGATGTGAACCCAGTGACAGAGACTGGAGGAGAGCCACATAGATGCTATATTCAGCAACAGCAGCAGCACTGTGTGTAAGTGGCATGTTGTCTGCTGCTTTATGTCCGACTTCAGTCACGAGTTTACTTTACTTTACCACTTTTACAGTCTACGCTGTGCCAAAATTAGCATTACGGAGCAGTAAACATTATGCTAATAAGGTCTTTAATTAAAGAACCAGCATGAATCCACTCAATTTTCTTTAAAATAAATTAGATTTGTGTGAATTTGTTTACTGGGGTGTGTCTGCATTCAAACAGAATATGCCACAGTGACATAAATTTGGCATAGTGTAAAGATCTAAACTTTTACATCTGTAGATATTACCAAGATTTATAAGGGTTAAGCATATAAGAGACATTTTGAGTCAGCCCAGTAGTGAAATTTCTTAGAAGTTATTTGCTGCAATATAAATTTAAATCTATCCACCAAGTACATGCACCCATAGCCTTCTAAAGAGGGGCCTATTTTTCCTTCAGGTCTGTCCCCTGCATCTTAATTAAGGTCGGCGTGGGAGGGAAGAACGCTCAAACAACAAGATTACTGCCACTCTCCTGCTTTGTGGGAACTGGGCTATTGACCCACACATGAGTGTCAGAGAGCACAAAGCAGAGAGTGAGACGCACACAAAAAAACTCCACAACTTCTTCTTCTTCTTCCTTTCCCCAGCAAGGACTACAAAAAGACAAGGGGGCATTTATACCCTGCCTCTGTACCCCCTCCAGACACTGCAACCAATGGGCTTTTTCATGACATCAGTCTGCTCACATCCTCCCGTTCACATCCAGAGCCATTGACTCAGTTTGGAAGAGAACAATCTGCTCTGCTGAAAGACCGGCAGTCTAACTGAAAGCGTCTTTGTAGTCTGTGTGGATCTGAGCTACAAGAAGTTTTCTAGTACTGCTGACATAATGCTAAACTCAGTTTAATCTCTGGATTTTAAGGTAGATTGATTAAACAGAATCAGGACTTAGGCCAGACTAAAATCTGTTCACACAGACCTCCTTTTGTCAGTGAGGTGATCAGTGGGGGGGTTTCCCTTTAGTATGTCAAAATCAAACCCAAGCCCAGGAGCTCCCAGATTTAACTGGATGAAGTTCTGATAAGATTCTTGTTGTTACTTATATTAGATGTCATGACCATTCCTGGTTTGACTGTAAAAAAATAAATCAGAAAAAAATACATTTCTGAAAAAAAAAAAAAAAACTCCAGAAGCAACCATGTAGATACAATATTTTTTGCAGTGAGTTTTTGGTCCCCGTCTTTTTATGGAAGATTAATCTACATGTTATACAATGCCTCTGGTGCCTTGACAGTGTGATTGATGGTGTATACTCTTAAATGAGCCACAGTACTTATTGTATTGCAAAACTGCTATTTCAGGTTCTCTCTGCATGTCTCCAAACAAATTAGAATAGGGTAGTGAATAATGCAGTGCATAAGCAGGAACTGTCCAAATTAGCATAAAGTAAAGCACAAGCAGACACCATACTGATTATCATGGCAGCATGCCAGTGAAATTCACTGAAATTCAAGCGTTTTCAAATCTGGACGCCTTTCTTAATTAAAAACAAAAAAACAGGCTTTGGATAAAATCAAACAGGACATCACCAGGGGCATTTCAGTGCATCCACACTGTGAATATATTCCCCATGGATTACAGTGCCTCTGATCTAAGTTTACACTGCTAAAGAAGACACTGCTGACAGTAAAATACTCTTTGTCCACTGGTGTAGACACAGAAGCTGAGCTCTGTGCCGAGGCAATGACACTAATCTTATTGTAGGTGTCAACAAAATGTAGTCACCATCATGCTGTGAAATGTTTGAGAGACAGTCCAAAAAAAGAACAATTAAAGGAGATTTTTAAAAAAGATTGTACATATTTATTCTAGCTGGGAACTACACCAGGAAATGGAAAAAAAAAACATACAGCTAAAATATGACAGCCCAAAAAAGCCACCCAGCTTGTTGTCTAGTCACCCATGACATGAGGAAGGAGGGGGAGATGGCTAAATTAGGCCAAACGGTAAATATTTCAGGAAGCCTCATCCATTATTGACAAACGGCTTTACCTTGCTAAGCAGACTACATATCGAGTATCTTTCCAGTCTCATCTCGACCAGAGTTCTCACTCAGTGCACTGTTTAACCCAAGGAATGTGGGGTGCTCTGAACAACATACTGAAAAATCATACAACATATGGTCACAAAAACAAATACTGTATGTTTTAGAGAACAATTCACTCTACCAAGTACAGAATAAGCGACACTCCCAAATGTTTATACAGACAAAATCATTCTGTTTCTTCCAAATGTATCAATGTGCTTACTGCATATTCGCACTGGTGGCAGATTTGAGTAGAAAGATTAATTATAAAATGTTGAATAGGGAGCTATTTTTATACATGGCTTAATCTCTCCGCATAAACAAATAACAGGCCTTGCCCTAAAAAATTATCAGGTCAAATATGCAGGAGATTATGTCACCTACAGCATGATATTCATGAAATTTCGTTTTGCACTGCTGTTTGCCATATTTCATAACAGGAAAGAACAACTCTGTTGTAATTAGACAGTCGCCAGTTCGACAAGGTAACATTTTCTCTATAGACAAATCAAAATGATCTTCTGCAGTTTCTCAATTACCTGTCTCTGATATTAAAGCTGATTCTAAATAAATGTCATACCACATGGCTTGGAATAGGTCTTACTTGTTCACAAGAGATTTGCACAGTCACCACTAGTGATATGCAGTGGAATTTATTTTTCCAATAATTCCCTTTGCACAGGGTGGTCAGAGGTCAAGGTCAGAAAAGCCTGAATCTGTGCCTTCTGGTTGAAGAAGGATCCACCAACCTTTACACTTCTGATGCCAATGCAATGGGCAATCAATATTTAATTCCAAACATAGAATGATAAAAAACTATGGCTGTACAACAGATCAATACAGGACTGAAATCACAATATGACAGTAAGTGCAATATTCAAATCACATGAGCGGCAATTTTTTATTAAAGGAAAAATGTGTGACAAAACAGCATTTGAATGAAGTACTGTAGTGCTGCAGAGATGCCATGACCTACAAATCCTGTTCACATCCAGAGCCAGCAGTTGTAAGAAAACACGTTTGTCTGATAAAGACTGCGACAAATGTCACATCATCATGATTTTAATAGGTTATTTTTTTCAGCGAAAATTAAAATTTTGATGCATAAAATTCTCATTGCCACTAATTGTGAATCATATCATAATCACAATTTTTGTCAAAATAATTTCAATATGACTTTTTTCCCCACATCATGCAGTCCTAATAAAAACATATCAGGTACACATAACACACATTTTGCAGGTGAAGTTTAAGTTCTTGTTGAAGTACTTACTGGTGGTGTTTCCAGACATCTGAATGATGCATTTGCTTTCCTTTGCCATCTCCCTTGAATTGAAGGGGCGGACACGCACCGCCACCTTCACAGAGGCCCCTGCCATGGTGCTGTCTTCCTAGCACCTTAGGGTGCTTTCTTTAGTGCCCAGGTGTAGGGCCTGCAGGTCTGTAGAAGGGAGCAGATAGT
Source organism: Lutjanus argentimaculatus (assembly GCA_034769285.1). Classification (NCBI taxonomy): domain Eukaryota; kingdom Metazoa; phylum Chordata; class Actinopteri; order Lutjaniformes; family Lutjanidae; genus Lutjanus; species Lutjanus argentimaculatus. The sequence goes on along the minus strand of JAWZSL010000033.1, from coordinate 8,948,481 downwards.
GAATCATAATTAATATAGAGCTGCAACGATTAGTCGATTCATCAGTTAATCGTCAACTATTAAATTAATTGGCGGCTACTTTGATAATTAATCATGGTGCGTCATTTTTTAAGAAAATATGTCCAAATTGTCTTGTTTCAGCTTCTCAGATGTTAATATTTTCTGGTTTCCTTACTCCTCTATGTCAGGAACCTGAATCTTTGGGTGGTGGCCAAAGCAGGACATTTGAGGACATCAACTTGGACTCACAATGATCAACAGTGATCAACATTTTTCAGTTTTTTGAGATTTTTTGACTAAGCAACTAGACAATTAAGAAAATGATTGACAGATTGATGATTGATGTAATTCCTAGTTTTATCACTATGCAAATGACATGATACAACAGACTTATGCCACCTTTTTGGCAAGGGTTGTGTTGTGTTATGTTATGTTATGTTATGTTGTGTTATGTTGTGTTGTGTTACAAATCTGAGGTCTTTTTTTTACATTTGTGTTAAAAATTCTACAGGCTGAATATTACACCTTATGGTTGACGTGATCAGCACAATAGAAGAGGGCAGGGCTGTGTGGCTGTAACATGAAAAGACCATGCATGGTCAGCTACAGCCAAGGGAGATGGATAATAAAGCTAGCAGTAACAAAAGAAGTGCAGCAGCAGCTAAATGTCAGGCTATTTCCCTGGATGACAATGGCACCGACACCAGCCACAAATCCAGGCTCTGGCTCCATTCAGCCACTCCGTTTCATGAACAACTCCCAACTCATCATGCTGTCTCCTAAAAGACTAAATATGAAAATTCAATCACTGTGTGATTTTAGTGTGTGATGGCATTGTGGGTGTATCAAGAGCAAGCATGACTCACCATGAGTGACGATCAAATTACAGTGATTTAATGTTTTCATCAATAAGCTTTAACAACGAGCAATATGATACAATGAGCTTTCAGTCCACGTCTCAAGTCTAACTGCAAATATTACAAATAAATAATAAATTAAATCATAGTAAATTGCAAATTAATAAGAGAAAGTGTAATTTCTTTAACCTAATGTATGCATAAGATTTGGGATAATGTTGGATTTTCTATCAATATTCAGACTATGTTCCTATGCTTAGTGACTCAGATGTCTGTCATTATAATTGAGTGTTGTAAATTTGCTGTGTCACCCTGCTTCCTGGTACGTCCTCTGCAGCTGGCACCTAAACAGATTCATTTGTGAGATGTATCCAAGTAACTCTGTGGGAAAAACAGCAACTCAGTTTTTAAGGTGCAACCATACCGTACACTGAGTACAACGTAGAAATTATAAATAAAATAGAAGTGATTTGATTCAACATCAAATTCTATATTTTTTTGATATGAAATGATGAGAATGAAATTCACATGCTCAAAGCATACCTTATGTATACCCACTGCATCAGAATATTTTATATACCAAATATAACGTGTAATAAACAAAACTTTAAGTTAAGAAAATCTAAGTCTTTTTTCCCTCATCAACATCCATGGCCATAATCTCCTCATACAGATGCTCAGACCAATCAGCTGATGATGCAGCTCAGCTGGGCGGCCACCATTTTCCCGGTGACAAAGGCTAATGTACCACACCACGCTGGTGTGTATTTGAGCGTGACGACAGTTTGAAACAATTTCACCTTATAACTCACTGAAAAATAATAAAAAAAAAAAAAAATTAAAAAAATTTAATATGGTCGCTTTTTAGCATGAAAGCAATTAAAGCTACAAACTGCAGGTCAACACTGGCTTCAGGCCCATGTTTTGTCAGGATAAAATTGATAATTCATTGCTATAATTACTTTATGAAAAAAAAAACAGTGCGTCATTTTCAACAATTTTAGCAACACGTCTCGTGTTTTACCTCTCGCCCAATGACAGGGCGTTTATTCCTGTCGTTATTCTCACATAATTAAAAGACGTTTTATCAAACTATACAAGCAATAAAACAACATGGCATTGACAGTGCATGTAGAGTTACACAGCAGCTTTAATGTCACTCTGTCTCTTATCTTGTCGACATTGACAGCCTCTTCAATGGCCGCACCCTATGCCCATCTCTTCCCAGGAGATTTAACACTAAGTAAATAAAGACTGTCTCATTAAAACTGCATTACCGGCGGGACAGTGGAAAAATAAAATGGGTAAACCTACCTCCGCAGTGCCAATAAGGTCCTGTTCCCCTGAAGAGACCGTGTTTGTCGAGCTCGTCCGCTTAATTATCCAGCTCCTCTGCTCTCCTCTCCTCCAGGTCTGCCGCTGCCCGTGCTAACAGCCTCCCCCCCCCATGAAAACGGGAAGGGCTGGGAGGATACCGCCGTACGTTACCCACCGACCCACCCACCCCTCTGCCCTGCCTTGCCAGTGGGGACCCAGGAAGGTGGCGGTCGGTCGTTTGGATGGTCGGCCGCTCCTTCGCACTCCTGAGCGGTCAAAATGGCTCTGTTGTCTCCCTGTCTTTGGTGAGGATGCTCAGCTCCACTGAGCCGGTGACATCACCGCCGAGGGAGGTAACAGCATCAATGCAGTAGTGGGAAGAGCGGGAGGAGGGAGGGGAGGAGGAGGAGGAGGAGGAGGAGGCAGGCAGGGAGGAAGACAGGGAGCAAGATTAGTATCCCTTTTAAAACACCTCGGATAAAAACTGCTGTTGTGTTACACTGTTTGTCTAAGGTTAAAAACAGCAGATAGCAGAATGCAGTAGATTTCCCAGTGTTAAAATAGCCAGTTTACATGCAGGACTGTTTCAAATGCAATGGACAAAAAAAAAAACATTTGTTATGTATGGGTTTAGTGGGTCAAACCAGGGACATCAAGCTGAGAAGAGACAAACTGGCACAAAGCAGGTCTCTGCACCATGGAAACTGCCTGTTCAGTGAAGCACACAATATAGCATCTCCTAGGACAGAAGCAGGATTACACTGTGGCAGAATTATCATCCCCCTTTTGCAAATGCGGTGTCCCTGTATGCCCCTTTCTGGTGTAATGCAGGGTGTCTGCATTGTAGTTTGGAGCTTTTATAATCAGTTGTGTGTCCTCTGCCCACTGCAGCAAATACATAAGGGATAATATACATGAGCAGGTGATTATTACACAATTATTATTATTATTATTATTGTTATCACAATAATGACATGTTTACTGTGCATTGTCCCTACAATTACATGATTACTTACCAGCATATATGTTCATACATACATTAATATACATTTGGGACACATTTGTCTGACACAAAATATTAATTTAAAATGATTTTATGGTTATATTTGCAATAGTGGTCTGCTCAGTGTACATTTAATGTTTGCTACATGGTATGTATAAAAAACAATAATTTCATGCAAAATAGTGATTTAGTAATGATTTTAGTGTTCCTCCATGAGTCTATGATCAGATCTGTGTCCATAACAATGGTCTGTTACACAGAAATAAGAGACCTTAGAATGCTGCAATTGACCAATCAGAATCAAGCATTAAACTAAGTCATGTAATAACAAAAGTTAATTGGTAAACATACAAAATATATAGGCCTTTTTCACAGCAGACATTTTGACTTACAGTAAGGAAAGTACATCTGTTACTAATACTGTCAACAAGGGCGCTGCCAGACAGTGTGACCTGACCTGTGACCTTTTCCTGCTGTGTTGTTGCTGTGTGACATTCAGGATACAGCTTTGTATTGAGTCAGCTGCAGATCATACGATTATATGGTCTTCTTTAATGTAATTTACAACATTAAAAACGATAATGCCAGATGATTTGTTCTTAAATCTCTATACAACACAACTTATGTGCCGTATCATCGAGGACACTGAGGTTCAGTGTTGGCCCTTTGCACAGAAGGTATTTTGACATGTTGCAATAGGAAAAGCAGGGCTGTAAATAATCAAATTAATGATGGGTAAATTCCATTTGACTGCTTCAGTTTCAGGGTCCTGGTATTGTGCATGCTGGCTCACTGTTACACTGTCATGTCAAAAGCCATTGTTAATGATATTAGTAACACCCGTGCTTTTCCCACAATCACTAGTCAAAATGTTTACATTCAACAATTTAAAAAATATATCAACTCTGTAGTTGTTTTATAGGAAGATTTGAGCGTATTCAGACTCAATATATTTAGACTTATTTTAGATCAACAAATGAATGAAAAAATTGACAAATTAAATACTTGTAAAGACCTTTTAAACAGAAATGCTCATGATGTTAATGAGTAAAATGTAATGTATGCTTCTTTCAAAAGCACTGAATGCTCTTGACTGCATTTGAAATAGAGTAAATAAATGTACCTACTGCAGCATCTCTTTCATAAAAGTTGTGGTCTTGTATTGCAATTTTGAAAAAACAATCATTGTGAAATTTAAAGGACCAGTGTGTAGGATTTAGTGCTCAACACCTCATCCTACTCTCCTCCTTCTGTGAAACCTGCAAAAAAAATGCAAAAAGGCTGTTTCTAACTAAAGCCAGGGTTTGGTTTGTTCATTCTGGGCTACTGTAGAAACATGGCGGTGCAACATGGTTGACTATGTGGAAGAGATAGATAGATAAAGACAGCTCATTCTAAGTTAATGAAAATATGACTCTTATTCCTAGGTGATTATACACTGATGAAAACATAGTTATGAATATTATACTCCATATCTGCCATATTCTGCCAATAAATATCTATAAATCTTACACACTGGACCTTTTAATATCAGCACAATTTGAATTTATACACCATGTAAACAAGCTGTTATACCGAAGATAAATTAAGGGTGCTTTTTATTGGTTCTCGCAAAAATGGCATTTTCATAAAATATAAATCACTGCAATGTATATTTGGACTGTCATTTAGTCAGAGAGAAAAATATCTTTATTTGAAGTTCTGCATGTGTGAATATTTGACCTAAAAAGAAGTGAGCGTAAATAGACAAAGATGAAATGCAGCGCCTGGAGAGATGTTCTTGTAGCAATGCTCTCAGACAGTCATTGAGCTGATTGGAGAGATGAGAGGACTGTGCCTAATAATGTCAATGTGTCCTTGTGCGAGGGACCTGACCCACACAGTAATGGTTTAGTGGCTATAAAAACTGCTGCTATCAGATCAATACACTTTCCTTTCACTATCATCTTTTTGCTTAAGAGTTAACATTTCTGCATAGATGTACAACTGTACCCTCTGTCAATCACCTGCCTGTACTGTACGTTTGCAAGTAATAAGTCTGCAACTTTATTCAATTGTACACCTATTAGTTTAAATAAATTTTCATCCAGAATGGTGAATTGGCTCATTACGCCAAGCTTGATCCATTGATGTATCTGTTGCATATGAGGCTTAGCAGCAATAAAGGGTGGTGAACAGGAACTGGTGGTAGGATACTTCGGCTGCTCAGGTTTCAGCCTGATTGAAACACAATGCAATTGTGTTTTGTGACCTTGCTCTTTGCACAGTCCTACCATTCCTACTTCTCTCTTTTCCTCCCTCCCTTCCCTCTCACATTTTCTGGATGTGTACCATCTCTCTTCGCCCCCCTCTTCCACTTTTATCTGATGCAATTGCTGTATTTAATTCATCAGCATTAAGATTTCAAGGTCTAATCCGTGCGCAGAAAGAATATTCAGCAGCAAAGGCACGATCTACCATGACACACAGAAAACATAAGAGGTGAGTATGAATCACAACAGATAAAAAAAAAAAGAGGATGATGTCACTTGCATGAATCACCACATACTACATGAGGTACCCCACATGCACACTTGTCCTCCCTGCTTTGATGTGAAGTAGGCCAAGCTGAAGGCTCAGTTTTATAAATGTGTGTAAAAAGGAATGTCTTTTGATTATTTAAGAGTACCAGCGTCCACTGAAGGAAGCTGCGGGAGGAGCCGTGGTATTGTTTCTGCCCAGCCTTCCAGCTCCGTTCTGCCATGTCTAAATTCAGTGGCACAAGACCCTGAATAATTTATTGGTTGAGTGAGCTGTTGCCTTGAGCCTAGTGTGACAGGCATGTTTTCTTAAAGAGACGTTCTTGGTGTGCGCCCATCAGAGCACATAGAGCAAACTCCCGCCCTGATCACATGCAACATGGAAACAACAGAGACAAAAATATCATTAATTTAATTATCATAAATAGAAAGATAATCACTGATAGATCTTTTCTCTTCTCATGATCAGTAAAAGAAGCTCCTAATTTCGATGTTATTTGATATTATTTTTTACAAATAAGAAATTTAAAAGTACAGTCATAACAGTGGATAATAATGACGTCAATTCACCAACAATCATAGAATTTTGTTTCATCCAATTTTGACTTGTCTGAAGAGTCCATATTTTTCTGCATTCATATCTAGCTCATATTATTTTTTTGTGGTGTCTGCCCTGCTGTCATTGTTTTTGGTTTTAACTAGTAAAAACTTAGACAATCAGCAGATGTAAACAAAATAGATCATTCCACACAGTTCCAATTTGTGTCCTGCTGTCATTGTGATCAAGGTGTGGGAAAATACGGTGTATCACATCCTGGGTGTGAGCCTGTGAGACAAGCTCCCCCTGGTGGAATAAAAAATAAAAGGCTACTGTAGATAAATAAATTAAAAACAAGGCAGACAACCATAAACATCCAGCATTTAAGCTCTGTGTGACTCATCAGCTCAGAAGCCATAGTAATGACTGCCTGTAAGCTTTGCTTTCATGTCAAAAGTATTTGGTGAGCTTCAACTTGCAGCTCTGCCAGGTTTGGTTGGCACTGTACCCACCCCATCAACAGACCTCCTCCACTCTCTCATAGTGGCTCCAAGGCAAATACTTGCATGTCCTCATTTCTTGAACATCAGTGCTGTGGTATGTCCCTGGCATAGAAAGCTGAATTGGCACAGGTATTGCAGAGCAGAGGTAAAGCAATTTGCATCCGCACATCAACATATTGCTTCGTTTGGCTCTCCTAAAGTTGCTCAACATCTTCCCACTCACAGATCCATTCTTCATAAACCTGCTTAATATTTTAATATTGTGTAGGTCCCCCTTGTGCCAGCAAAACAGCTCTGACCCTTGAAGAATGATTCCACAAAACCTCTGAGGGTGTCGTGTCATATCTGGCACCAAGACTTTAGCAGCAGATCTTGTAAGTCCTTCTGCAAGGTATGGCCTTCATGGGTTGGACTTCTTGTTCCAGCACATCCAACAAATGGTAATCAGATTGAGATCTGGGGAAATTGAAGACCAGGTCAACACTTCACACCTTCTTCCATTGCTCCATGATCCAATTCTGATACTCATGTGCCCTTTGTAGGCACTTTCAATGGTGGACAGGGGTGAGCATGGGATCTCTGACTGGCTTGTAGCTACATCATTCCATACACAGCAAGTTGTATTGCCCAGTTTGTTCTGAGACCTTTCTATCATAGCCAGTATTAACCTTTTTATCATTTGTGCTTGAGTAGGTCTTCTGTGGGATTGGGCCAGACATTCAAGCCTTTGCTCCCCACATGCATCAGTGAGCCTTGGCCATCCATGACCCTATCACTGGCCACCATTCATCTTTCCTTGGACTAGATTTGGTAGGTACTCACCACTTCATGCCAGGAACACACCACAAGGCCTGCTGTTTCAAAGATGCTCTGACCCATTTGTCTAGTCATTACAATCTGGCCCTTGTCAAAGTCGCTCAGATCTTTATGCTGATGCTAACCCTGATACCCATTTTTCCTGCTTCCAACACAACTTCAAGAACTGACTGTTCACTTGCTGTCTAATATTCCACCTCTGACAGATGCCATTGTAACATGATGATTCATGTTATTCACTTCACCTGTCAGTGTTTTAATGTTGCGGCTAATCAGTGCATGTTGCAATTGATCTATCATTTTGTGACCGTGAGTGTCCATACTGCAATGTCACTACGTTAGCCTATTCTGTATGCACTACGTCTATTGCATGTCTGTCCGTCCGTGGTGAGGGATCTCTCCTCAATTGCACTTCCTGAGGTTTCTTCCAATTTTTCACTGTTAGAGTTTTTTTTTTCCTTATGTGAATCAACGTTTTAAGGGTAGAGGACATCATATGCTGTACAGATTGTAAAGCCTCTTGAGACAACTTTGAGATATGTGGCTATGTAAGTAGAAGATTTTAATTGGATGAACACCCAATCTGTAGAGCCACATAATAACACTGGCAACTCTAAATCTGTGAGAGCGAATGATGGTCACTACCATTTTTCTGTTGGTCAGCATAAACATGGAATATGTGTTGATTAACTTGACCCAGCTTTTTATAGTTGGATAGGTTTTTAGGGGTTGCTCTGATACCAATACCAGTATCGGAAAACGTCTCCAATGCAAGTTAAAATGTGGTATTGGCATGTGTGCAAGTCATACACAGATCCAATACCATGTAATTTATTAACTCTGAAAGGGGAACATTCTGGCGAAGTCATGCTCTCTGGCATTCATTCTCTGTATTGTTAATGTTTTGTTATTTTTATTTTTTATTTTTGCACTGGTGTCAGATCAGTACTCAGTATTGACCGACACACAGAGTTCAGGTATCAGAATTGATATCGGGAAGGAAAAAATGGTCACATCTCGAGTGTTCTTTTTCATTTGTTTCTCCATGGGAATTCCACCACATTATCATGTCCAGCTTGCTCATTCGACGTAACATTAATTGCCCAAAGAGAGCACAAGCAAAGAAAAACATCGTATTTGTCTAGATTAATGAAGAACAGTTTATTGTTGAGTTCAGTGACACATTGGAACACCATCATCCTGACATGAAACCTCAATTTCAACAAAATCTCATGACAAAAGCAAAAATTCTTTCAGTGACATATTTGGTACAGCAGGTAGGTTACTGACATTTCACCATTACATAACTTGAACTTACCGCACAGACCACTTGCACAGTGGTCACCTCAACATTTACCACAGTTTACATCCATCACAGCCACAGGGGATGACTGGCTTTTGTCTAGCCAGCTTAGTGAGAGCAAAACAAATCTATATGTCCACAACCTTGAACATGGGATGGAAAACACAGACAGTCATTGCTGAAAACCTCTGTAAATTACTGTAAGATGCCCCCTTTTTACTTATATTGCTCGCATGACAAAAACCCAGAGTGCTCATTAATAAAAGGCAATACCCTGCACAGAATAATTCATATGTACAGTGTGAAACTGTGTTGAGTTAAAATCACTCATATGACAGAAATATTATTCTTTGTCCAATTCAAGATCACACTTTGAGCTCAAGACTCAAACTAAAGTAGCATACTGTAAAAGACACTTGTAAAAGTACAACCTCTGCTATGAATAAATAAACTTGTCACTATTATGAACTAATTCAAAAGCTAGTATCACTAAAACACTATTAAAATAAGTCACTAGTAATATATGTTTATTATGCTGACATTTAGCAGCACCTTTCAATGTTAACATCACAGTACCAAGTGTACTGTGTTATAACACCTTAAAGTATTTGCAGGGATGGACACACAGGTACATTTGACTTCAGTACAGTCTTAAAGCCACTGTTACCCTGCCATACCATGCATAGTGCACAGGATCAATGCCCAGTGTTTCCACATAAAAAAACATCATTAGGGCATTGGGACTTGTGGTGATATCTCAATTACTATTAATGTATGATGTCTAACTACTTTACTGTGAACTCACAGCTGCAGAGTTGTTACTGTGTGTGATTTTAGGTGACCAGTGAAAATGTTTCAGTTATTTAACCATCCATGGTAACTAATTATATTACAAGTCTGCATTATTCATTTTGAGTATAGAAGTGGCCCTTTTTTGATATGACTCAACGTCCATTTGCAATTTAACAAGCAGATATTGAAAATTTAATTAGGAAAAGCATTACATATGAAATAACTGCTGAAAAATTAACAATCCATGGAGTCCTTTATAAGAATATATAAAATCAAATACTAAATTAGACTCATCTGTTCCTTATCCCTTTAACGATAAGTGGTATATATTAAGTGAAATACTCAGATGTCGTCTGAATGTTTTTATGAATGTGAAAAACACTGTTACCTCTATCTTTTATCATTAATTTTTAAGGTACTATTAAGGGAAATGTGATTTTGTTATAAAGTTACTTTTATGTGCTGAATTGCTCACTGAAAGGGGGGAGGGCATAACCGAAATCCTCCAAATACACAAGTCAATGAGGAAAATTGTTACTAGCTAGCTACAGTAATACATTTGGGTGCGGAAAACACTTAAAAGGAACAGTTAGAGATTAGGGAAAATATTCTTGTTTGTTGTTTTGCCCGAGATTGATCGATTTCATTGGTGTGCATTCTGTTCAGAAATATGTCAGGGTGTGTTTAGCCTAGCTTAGCAGCAGGAACCAAGGTAAACAGCTAGCTTAGCTCAGGGAAACTGGAAAAAATGCACCTTCTAACAAGCCAAAAAATATCTTATTTATACAGGTTATACTGTTTATGAACAAGGGATGTTCCTGCCACCTAATTGAACTGACGATTATTTAAATTTAGACAAGCTGGAAACACTCAGGGGTGGTAAACTATTTCATATTTGTTTGCCGAGTGTGGCTAACATTAGCAGTGTTAGTACCAGCTGCCCGCCCTCTTTGCAGGTTAATATCCACATGCCTGTACTGCATTGATCCAGTCTAGGGGTATTATGCCGGTTTATTCGGACACAGCCAACATATAATCTTATTTTCGTTTTCTAGATCAAAATACTGCCAAACCATGCTGGTTTTACAAGATGTTATCTTTGTCCCACTTTCAGCGTCGCTGGTCTACAGTGGGAGGGCTAATGTGGGTGGCTGTGTAAACTCTTGGATGGAACAGTTAACTGCTGTTAAGAAGTTTATAAAATATATTAATAATTAGTTTAACTGACCAGCATTTCTGGTGCTGACTTGCAAGGATAGCAACATTTAATCAACTAGATGGCTAATTTTGCACATCCCTATTACGAACACACAACAGAAATGCAAAAATTAGACCTTGTGGTTTTACAAACAGTTCGAGCTATTTTTCACCAGCAACTGCTGTTTCTCAACAATTTGGTCCCATTAGGTGGCTTGTCCAGAAGATGTATTGGTGACTAGCTTGCTGGCTAACAATATAAGTCTGTATCTTCGCTTTGGAGTTTTTAGGTATATTTTGTATGTACCTTGCTAGCCATAGCTAGGCTAGCCATTTCCAAATACTTTGTGCTAGGCTAGTATGAACACCTATTAACCATGTATATATATCTGTACAAAATGTAGATGACACTTCACATCAATCTGACTGGGTAAGATGACAAAAATGTATTTCCCCATCTCCTTTACAGTAAGAATGGAAAACACAGGAGTCTGTTCACTGGGATGTCATACAGTTATTTTAAATGGCTAAAAACTTGGTGTTAAAAAGCCATGAGCATAGCTTTAGCCATTGTAGCTTCCCTTAATGGAGTTACTGAGGCACTACTTCCTTCAAAGAAGCCAGGGCTGAATGGATGCGGACATGAAGCCTGTTCTCAAAGTCGTAGCCTGTAAAATCCTCCTAAAACATGATAGATAGATAGATTGATAGATTAGAATTTTAAAAATGTCAGTCACGTGTAACATATAAATATCTGACATTATCAGGGAAATTAAAATGAATTCTAATTTAGATGATTGCCAAGTAAATATTTTTACCTTTGCTTGAAGTAGCAATGATCTCCCCTTTCCCACTGTCTGTATTGCAATATGAAAAAGTCTGGGTTATAACTGAGCATCACATCAGCACAATCCAAATAAAAATGTCATCAATACAAATGTGAATGCTGCGTGCAGCAGACTGACCTCCGGTTTTGCAAGGAGTATACATCCAAGCTCATAGACGGCATACGGCTGGACATATGAGTTGATCTGTCGTCCATACTCATCTCTAGCAGCCAGCTGGAATGCCTGCATCACAGATAAAATGGACAGGGGAGTAAGCTGAGTAACATTTAAAAGTATAGATTAACTACAAAGCGATTCGGTGCTCAGTGTAGATTGATACCTGAATAGCATCTCTCATATTTCCATGACATTTGTGAACAGCACCAAGAAGAAGGTGTTTCAGGCCTCTGCACGAAGCCTCATCTAAACTCTGTAACACTGAATACGCATAAAGAGGAAAATATCACACAGGGTAAAATGAAATTCTTAGAAATGCGGCCGCAGCCAGCTTGATTGTGTTGATATGAATCATGAAGGTTACATTCACCCTGATTCATTATCTGTAGTTTAGATGAGGAGCAGTTTTGAAGCGCTTTCCACAGATACAGCACTTCAATAACACCAAGGATGCATAGCTCTCTGGTGGGGGAGGTCTTTCTCAACCTCTCAGCCTGCAGATATGAATCAAACAGAGAAGGAAAACTTTTGTGACACACTTGTGATGACTTTCGAAAGAAGGAAAATGGCAAAAATTTGTAATATAATGCACCCTTTTGACAGCGAACTGCTCTATCTGGTTGTTTTTTCCTCTTGAACAGCTTCTGCACATCTTTGAAAACTCCACTTGCTCCATCCAGGTCACCTGAAGCACCCTGACACACTGGAAAAACATACACAAGAAAGACTATGCAGAATACAGAATGCACACGTGCAAGCAGTGTAAGCATTTCTGAGTGTGTGACAAGCTTACCTCCGGTCAAGTAGGCATAGTAGCACTGGGACCAACGCGACTCATTCTTCAACCTTTCGAATGACCTGTATGCGTCTTCAAAATTCATCTCGATCATGCTACACCAACCTGATACAAGGACAAGCAGACAGAATCAAATCAGTCCCTCTCCGCACTGTACACCAAGTGTCAGTATGTCACAACTAACCTGATGAGTAAACACGTACCAATCTCATAGAGACACACATGCTGGATCTCTCTTTGGTCTGATGCAAGCTCTAATGCATCATGGAAACAGGCCAAAGCACTGTTGATATGGCACTGGGGACAGAGAGAGAGCACACACACCGACAGGTAACAGGTAGTCATGTTAGACACACAATACATGCATGTTGAATGAGAGAGTTAGGTAAATACATGGCGGATCAGATGTTGGTGAGTTCATGAACAATCTGACATGCATATTAATAATATGTGCTCGAACAGAGACTGCTGTACCAGCTGATGGGAGATTCTACCGTATAGTAAAAGGTTTGTCTACTGTACAGTTAGCATTCAATGTTTTGATCCAGCATTATAAATAAACCATTCACAGCTTCAGTAGACTTGTTAAAGTTCAGCTTATGTATGTTCAGCTGCAGTACGTACCTCTAGCCTCTGAACCCGTCCTTTAAAGAACATGAAGAGAGATGAGTTGGGGTAAACCACTGACTTTCTCTGCAGAATAGCTTTGGCCTCCAGCAGCCCCTCATGTGTATCAGAGCCATCCAGAGCAAAGAAAGGCAGCACTACTGTGTGGTACCACAAGAGGGCCAACCTGAGCAACAAAGAGACAGAGGATTCACTCAGTCTGAAATGTTGAATCTGAAGCTCAATGGTGATCTGTATTAAACTGAACTGAGGTAAATATGCAGCTCTAAGTGTGACAAAGCAGTTCACTATTGTGCTATATATACTAGTAACAGCTGGAGAGAATGTACGTCAATTAGGGTAGGTCATGTAAAAAAAAAAGGCCATGGACGTGTTGGTTCACATACTAATGTGTGACCTTTAACCTGCCATCAAAAGTTTTACAGTTTGACAGATCAGAGAAAAAATGTTTAAGGTCAGCTAGGGTAATGAAGGCTTTTGGTCTGATCTAGCAAGCTGTAAGCTAAACCTTTGATGGCAGTTTAAAGGCCACACTTTAGAATGTGAACCCAAACTAGTTCATAGGCCCTTATATTTAGTATATATAATTATATACTTATATATATATTTATATATATATACTATATATATATATATATATATATACACACACATACATACATATGTACCTGTGATAGTGCATATCAAGCCCATATCAGCAGATAATATTGGCCAACCCATAAATTGGTTTGGCTCTAAATAAGACATAATACATTTGTATACTAGGAAAAAACATCTTTAAATCCAGTATATATCCTGTGAAAAAATGTGTGTGTATATATATGTATGTATATATATGTATATATATATATATGTATATATGTACATATGATATGATATCTTTTTTTTTCACAGAATATATATGGGTGATTTTATAATGGGAAATATTTATGAGGACAAAGGAGCTCCCTTGCTGAGAAGCTACGCCTCTTGTTTTACAACCTGCTCCTAACTGACTGGCTGTATTAAAATAGTCAGATATTGAACAGTACTGGTGTGTATTTATCTATTTATTCAATTTTTTATTTATTTTTTTATTTTCTCAAAGTCAATTTCTTCCTTTTTTCTGGCTTTTGTGCCTTTATTATTATGATAGGACAGCTGTAGAGAGACAGGAAAGGGAAGCAAGAGAGTAAGGGGATGACACTCAGGAAAAGGCTGGAATCAAACCCGGGCGGCTGCAGAAGACTGACATCTCTGCTAACTGAACTACAGCAGAGTTCATTTAAAGAATTGTATATGTGAAATTAATAAACATGTTCAAGAATATTTAACCTAAAGCATTACTTAATCAAGTTATTTGTTGAAGAAAGCCTTCTGAGGATCTTTGCATAGTCATATCGGTGCATGATCATAAACAGTCCACATAGAAAAGGTCTATTTTAATTCTAGCTCAAATTCATTACGCACATATGTATTTCCTCTTCTCTCGTATTGATGCTTCAAAAATCCCATAACGATCTTTTAAATGTTGTAATAGGTTGATAGTAAGCACCATTTTAAACTGTTGTGAGACAACCACATATGTAGTTCATCCTCACGGTTCCCAGAATCTAGTGTAAAGGATTATTGGTTTTCACCAATTATTGAGCCTGCAAATAACTTCAAAACACCTTATTAATTTGATATGATAAACTTGTTTGGAAAAAAAGTTCTTATTTACACACCCAGCAGAGATGGAGAAACATTAGCATACATTTGGAGCCTAGTTTCAGGCCATCTGATCAATAGTCCACTTTTAGCTTTTCAATTTTTTTGTAGTTCCAACCAGCTATTTAGTGGCTAAATGCTTCACTATCTTCACAAGCTGGTTGCTGACTGTCTGTCTGCTGTTTGTTGCTGGGCATGTAGCAGACAGTGGGTTTACAAAGCTGTTTTTTGTTGCTGAAACCAGTAAAGTTGCAGGTTGTAAAACCAAAACAGTGAGCTGAGAGATGCTAAAATATACCAAGGGGAGAACTGCAGAAAAGGGTGATTTGTGTGTTATCATTATGAGTGAAATATAAATATAAATATAATAACTAGTTGTACAGCTTATTCGTAATAGGACAAATCACCCCAAACCTGCTGCTCCAATGATATCAGACTCCCCAGAAGAAAGGAACAGTTCAAAATAAAATCTGTGTCTCCTGGACATAAATGAGCTCAAATTAAGACCAATATAAGAATTTTCTTATACTTCTTAAATTTGGCTCCTGAGAAATAACCTTTGCCTCGTCTCAGCCTGAAACTAATTTGAGCCCAGCTAAAATGTTCTTTTTTTGTCTCACTGCACTGATCTTAAATTTGTTTTAAATAATCAGCTCCTGAGAAAACAGTGAGATCTAAAAGAAAACTTGGTTGTCTTAAATGAGATCTTGAATTTGTCTAAGTGGTCAAATTAAAGTCTTGTTGCTCCATGCGGTTTTAAAGGACACACATATGAGCTCAGCGAAAGATCTCCTGCTTTTCTTTTGTTTTGCTCCTTTTTCTCTCTTAAGGGGGGTTTTAGGAGAAACAGATGAGACTTCAGTGAGCTCAAAATAAGAATCTCATTTATTTATCATTAGACAAATAAAAGACAATTGTGATTTTCTTCTGGGTCTCTCTGTAAAAAATGATGCAACCTCATCCTACTCACGTAGCTAGTGGTGCCTTCATGTCCTTGCTCTCACTGGCATACATAAGGGAGGACAGGCCCTGGAGACGGTCACCAGGGAAACCCAGCAAGTTGATAATCTTGAGCAGGTGTGGCGGCACCATGGAGATGCACAGGTGGAAGAGGCCATAGCCAAAGCTGACGGAGCCCTTGAGCCGGTCCAGGGCCTCGGCCGTCACGCCATTCTCCACTGGCGCGTTGTGGTTGGCGTTGTCCGTCAAGAGGGACTCCTGGTGACCAGAGGACCTCCGCTGACAGGCGTCCTGAAGCTGGCTGATGTCACTGTGGCACTTGTTGTACATTTTCCATGCCTTACGAAGGATCCAGCCTCCTTTGATATAAGCTGGTAGTAGAGACAGAAAACAAGATAAGACCATAATTTCTGTAATAAGGTAATTAATTAATCTAATTGATGCTGGTCTGAAACTCTTAATTATTACGTTAATACTATGCTAACTATTTTTTCTGCCAAGATAGCAGTGGTACTCTAGGGATGGCAATGTCATTCTGTCTGGCAGTCAGTACACTACTTTGGTCCAAACTGAAGTATCTCAACAACTGTTTGATAGATTGCCATGATGAAATTTAGTACATATATTCATATTCCCCTCAGGAGCAGGTCTTACTCTTTGGCTTGTGGGTTAGATTTGATTACCTGAAAGTTCCTGCTTGACGAAGGAGAGAACGGCGAGGTACACCTGACAGTCAGCAACGATGATCTGTCTCTGTAGGCGGTCCACAACCACAACGCCTGACCTCTGGGAGTCCATCTGTAACAGGCACACACACACACACAGAGCCAATAAGCCGTATATACACACACCCTGCAGCATTCCCCAGAAGGTGCCAGCCAAAGTAACAAGGAGTTTCCTGAATGACCCAGAGCTGCTAGACAGCCCCAACACTCCTCACTCACTCTGTTGATTTCATTTCACAGAAGTACTAATTGAATCAGTGAGTGGGCTTGGCATGCTCTCACTGCTGACTGCATCATTAGGCCTGATGCCGAGGATATGAACATCATTATCTCAACATCGGCCTGTGCTGGCTGTGACATTAGGACATGTCAGCAACAATGGGATGGAAATGAAAAATCTTAATGTGTAAATTAGTTTTATAAAGATCACCTTTATTTCAGTTCTGTTCAAACTTTGACAGCCACACCATTTTCAGAGTTTAGTCTGTAGCTGTCACTTTTCCATGCGACAGCCCGTATAACATATTCTTGAGTTGCCACTCACACTTTTTTTAATCTTGTTTCTGATTGTCTCGATGACTCCGGCGCTGTCGCTCTCACACAGCTTCTCAGTGGTCCTCAGGTCGTCACAGGCCGTCTGCATCTTCTCCTCCTCAAATGTCATCATGGCGTTCTGCAATGCAGTGCAGCAAAAACATATTGTTTGCAATACATCTCAAAAAGCAGTGATAGTAAAGCATTTTAGCACTTTCTACCTAAAGCCATACAAGAACTGAACACTGACACTGACTGTTACTGACTGTCTTCAGCAGATGTCTCATTCCTACTGCATCTTAGTATGTGATGTCTATATGTATGGGTGTGTGTTTGTGTGTGTGTGTGTGGTGCAGACATCACATACACATGCAGCATACCTATTCCTAACCGCACTACTTGTATGTAAATACATTGCATGGAGCCATTAAAATTAAAGTGCAACATGTCAGCTATCTTGTTGTACTTCATCCATATTTTCTATTTTTCTCTATTTTTAATTTTTAACGCTGTTTGATATGTCTGTTTGCACTGATAGGACTGCTACTCCTTCCTATTCTATTCTTATTTTAATATTAAATAGTCTTGTCTTAGAGAGCACATCTATGCTTGAGCTGGCTTATAAACAGAAACATGTTGTAGGCCTAACTAGAGGGAAAGCGTGTTATGTAACAGTCTTAAGGACAAAGGGCTCTTTCTGCATAACAATGAATGGAGAAACTCAGTGACATCTGAACAGCTGTGTGCTTGGGGTAGAAAAGAGGCTACACCGGTAGCACAAATAGAAAATCTTTGCTCTGATGTTGCTGAAACGTCTTGAACCAGTGAGGGAATAATCACACTTAGGTGAAGTACCAGAAAGTAATATTAAAAATATAATATTAAAAAAATCATGTAGTAATATGTGAGTGAAATTTAGAGATGAGTTTCGTCTCACATTTTGATGTTTTCTTGTAAAACTGAGGTGTTCACTCCATTTATGCTGCATTTAATTGCACATGTACGAAAGCCCACTGCGATGGTCAGCTGCCGCCACCCCCACCGTCCTCAGGCCATTCTGCATCTGGGTACAGAGGATGACATCATCCTGGGCTCCATGGTGTGTGAGTTTTGTCACGAGGGACAGCGACAGAGTGTGTGTTTTTGTGTGTGTGTGTGTGTGGTGACCACTATGCTGTGAAATATCTCCCTGTCTCATCAGTGATGGACGCAGCGTTACAGTAATGTGCTTCTCTGCGAGAGCAGTGCTGGTCTTGAGAGGAGGAGGCATCCATTATGTTAATGGATGGAAAAGCCAGGGAGAGGATGCCAGTGGTGACAATGATGCAAACAAATTGACAGATTGGGTTATTTCAGGTTCTTCTCACTGGGCGCTCTCCTTATGATCTGTGACATACAGGGTTGAATATAACTCTGCTGCTACATCAGTTATGTTGACTACTGTTTCACTGTTTCTTAGCACTATCTGACATTTCTTCTGTCATCTTATTGGATCATTTTGTCATCAGCTGGGAGGAAACTCACCAGGAAACTGACGAAACTGGCCCCAAAGCTCATCAGTGGGCTCTGGGCCCTATAAAAGAAAAAAAAAAAACAGAGACAAAGTTGAACATTTTCATTGAAATTGTAAATTAGAGGTGTCACAATTTCAATATCAAGCAGAAAATCAATTGAAATGGGCATTCAGTGTCAAAAATAGAAAGCCAGAATCTTTTGATTCTCCCAGTATTTTTTTTTCCCTCTCACACCGGGTCCGACATGTGTCTGAAGAAAAAAACACTTCGCAGACTACACAACATATCTTACCAGCTGTTATATTATATTTGATACCAGAGACTCGTTTGAAACTCTCTTTAAAATGTAAATGAAAGTGGTCAGGGCATAAAACCAATAAATTGTTGATCTTTACAATTCAAGACCTGATAGTCTAACAATTGCGTAGCTGTCAGTGCAAAAAAAGAAAACGTTTATACTGAAAAATCGAATCATATCTTTAAGTTGAAATCTTAAGTGAAACTGGATTGTGGATTTGGAGAATCATGGCATCATTACAACAAAATCTCAATCACTGTCCTCCCACAGTTGTTGCACACCGCGGGTAAGTATTCCTGCAGGCATAAACAGAGCATGCTCGGGAGCAGGTGCAGCCACAGTCCCCATGTTCAGCTGTCACGACTGATATCAGGAGTCTCACTACTATCTGTTTGTTTGATGTGGCGTGTCCACGTCACACCATTCACTATTAAAAAACAGGAAAAGAAGGCAAAATGCCCCCAAAACATACATTCAAAAATCTGATGTGCAGGGAAACAAAGACTTGAAAAAACAAGTGAACACAACAGACTTATGTACAGCAGTGAATAAGAGTATACTCCATATTCTGGATTATACATTAGATGCATGGATGTTTGTCTCCATGATGAAAATGTAATCTCTGATGAATACATTAGTACTTTGATATCTGCTTGTAAAAAAGCACTCACAAGACACTTTCTGTTACTTCCTGAACCCCTCACAGTAGAAGACTGGATAGACATAATAAATGACATTTATTTTACGAATTATTTTTTTCTCTCCATCTTAAGAAAAACATTCATTAAATTCTGGACCAAATGGGTCAAATATGTAAAGCCCTTACAGCTAGATTCAGTGGAGGTACTGCATGAATGACATTGTAATGTAGTTAAACTCTAGCAAACTTGATTCATTCATTCATCATTCTTTTTTTTTCATTTCCTTTCAAATCTCCCCTCTGACATACTCATCATTGCTCAAAATGTACAAAGTTCTTTTCAAAGTTTTATTTTGAAAAACTGCCCTTGTTCTGATATGTGCTTTGCAACAGAAACTGTGGTCCTAAAACAAAGATTAAAATAAAGAATAACAGAAAAAAGAAAGAAAGAAAGAAAGAAAGAAAGAAAAAAGTCATCTCTGTTTGAAACATTAACTCAGAGGTAGTCTACAGTATGTCAGTTTTAAGACTGGTAATGGTAAGCATTTAAAGGAAGCAAAACAGTACTTAATTTAAATGATACTGTTATACATGGACTACGTGCAATAATGTTTTCACTGAGTGTATAGTAGTAGTACACGCTGTTCTTATTGCTCTGACTTTGATGTCTTAGGCACTTGCAACAATTTTCTCATAGCTGACATACAGGCTTAGACATGCACCTCACTGTGACACATAATTATGGTGATGAATTATGAAACGATTACCTGTATCTCTTGAACAGCTCGTCGCTTTCTTTGAACCCGTTGTTGAGCAGCATGTTGATACCTTGCAGGGCCATCTCAGCATCATCTATGTGCTCTGCCTTCTCCTCTACCTGCTGCTGCTGCTGGGACTGCTCGGGACCCGCCATTGTTTATACCACAGCTCAGCGGCTGTTGGATTATTAGACCGGTGCGACTGAGAACTAAATATGAACCTGTTTCTTCTCCGAAACAAACCCGCATTGGTTTATTTCCGCTGATGGAGGAGAGGAACTCAAAGTGAGACGCGCCTCGGGTCGGCTTAATAAAATAGAAGAAGAAGAAGAAGGAGAAGCAGTGCAGCAGCTTCCGCAGGCTCCAGACGGCTGTCTGTGCACCTCAGGGAGAACAGGCCACTGATGCCCAGGCGGGCTCAATCACTCTGCACTCCAGCGATCACACCTATCATTGTACCCGCCGACAGCAGACGTCTGTGCGCTCAGTCATCAGCAGACACACCGATAACTGTCTCGAAATCAGCCATCTGTCAGTTTTCTCCCTCAGTGCCGTGGAGCAGCAGCAGCATCCGATCATTACATAACGAGGATCCAGGCTGCTGTGCTGCTCTGCCAGTCCCACGTAATGCACTCGTCAAACGGCCTGGCGTCATAACGCACAGCGCATCGCCGGGAGGATGGAGGGAAGAGGCCCGCTGAGGCGAAGCTGCATCCTGTCAGCCTCCATCCCTCAGACACAGGCTCTCAGAGCCCAGCCCTCTCCTCCAGCCTCCAGCCAATAGACGCGCAGGCTGAGCAGGCTGCAGTCAGGCTGATCGCAGGCAGGTGAGGAGAGCTGAGACAGAGCTGCAGCTTATGCTGGTCAGTAGGGTTGGGAGGGTTACTTTAAAAATGTATTCCAATACAGTTTCTAATTACCTATTAAAAAATTTTGTCAGCAACGTAATCCAACTATCACAATATTAAAGTAATGTAACTTGATTACCTTCAGCTACTATTGGATTACCTCCATATAAAACATGGTTAAATTGTTAAATTGCAGTTTTTTGGGCAGCAGCTAACGATTATTTTCATCATCAGTTAACTGGTTAATTATTTCTCAATTAATCAATTAGCTGTTTGGTCCATAACATGTCAGAAAATGGTGAAAAATGTTGATCAAATCCAAGATGACGTCCTCAAATGTCTTTTGTCCACAGCTCAAAAATAGTTAGTTTAAGGTCAGAGAAGAATACAGAAACCAGAAAATTAAGAAGCTAAAATCAGAGAATTTTGATATATTTGTTAATTTTAAAGTTAAAAAGACTCAAAATGGTTAATTGGTTATCAAAATAGATGCAGATTAATTAGTAGTTGATTAATAATAGATTAATTGTTGCAGCTCTAAGTTTATTATTTATTAGTTTGTCCAGCTGTTCCTTCCTTTGCTGTGTGCAATATATTGATTGATTTATTGATTGAAAGGCAAAAAAGGCCATGATTATTAATTGTCAGCTGTGTGTGCACTGTGCGTAGACTGCGATTAACTGCTTCAAATGGCTTTTAATACACACAGTATTTTTTCGGACAGTGTTTAACATTCTCAATCAGTAAATTGTTATCAATTTTAACTGCTTTCTAAGTGTTTTCTTACCGTTAGACTAGTCGACTAGTCTAAATTAAATTTTGTGCTTAATCGACAGGGAAAGTAGTCACCAGGAACATCCCTACACCAAATACATAAAAAAGTCGGGGCGCAGGCATTTATTAGATTTGGACTTTTTCAAGTTTTTTTTCAAAGGCTTTTTTTCAAGGATTTTCAAGAATTCTGAATCACCAGGGTCCCTCTGCATCACAACCCACCCACACAGGCAGGTGTATGATACAAAAATAATCTTTATTGAAAATACAAATTCATAAAAACTAAAGAACACCCCCACACAGGAAGCCCCACAAAGTTCAATCACTATAAAACTCAGACAGCCACCCCTCCGTCCCCAAAACACACAGCACTACAAGTGAATTAACATAAACACAATGATATCATCAAGGTAGACTAAACAGGTGATCCACTGTAGGTTGGCCAAAACCACATCCATGAGCCTTTGATATGTGCTTGGCGCGTTACACAGGCCAAAGCCCAACACAGTAAACTCAAATAACCCCTGACAAGTTACAAACGCTGTCTTATGCCTGTCTTTGGGGCTGTCTTTCTTTGCTAGTAACCACTGGCAAGGTCGAGCATCATCAATCCTAGGAAGTGGGTAGGCATCCTTTCTGGTAAGATCATTAAGCCTCCGATAATCAACACAGAAATGAAGCCCCCCATCCCTCTTCCTCACAAACACTACCGGGGCACCTCAAGGGCTGCATGAAGGCTGAATGATACCACTTGCCTGCATCCGTTTTATGTGTTCAGCACACTTCTCCTGTAGATGGAGAGGAACACAAAGTGGATTAAACTTAACGGGCTTGGTATCAATATTATGGCTTGCAAGAGGGGTCCTTCCTAGATCTGTATCGCCCATCCTAAAAATGGGCAAATGTTTGTATAACATTTGCACAGACAGCTCGGAGCTCTAAAGTCCTCAACCCCGTCTGATCCAAACCTAACTAACAGCATCAGAAGTGCTGCCTTCCATACAGGCATAATCTGCCAAATAAAAATGGACAGACATTGTATTTTACATATACCATCCACCAAGTCTAAAGCGTGAGACAAGGAGTCAGACTCAGGGTGAGAAGCACTGCTGAAATGCCCCCAAGTTCCAAAGAAACAATGACAACAAAATTTCTTGACTGATAAGATAGCTCAGATGGCTGCCACGAACATGGTTATTGTGGTCAAAAAAGAACATGCGCCAATAATCACTCGATAAGCCTGTTTAATATGACTCCTCTGTAGTCCTGAGGAAGCAGTCTGATTCACAGGAAGTAGGCAGGGGTATAAGCCTCCCATCGGCCAACTATTTCAGTCGGAATAAGAACAACAACCTCTGAGCTGCAACCTACACGCTGAAAATGGTGTGTTTTGGTGAAGGTTTAGATCATGCAGTAAGGCTAGCCTCTTTGGTTCTTTTGGTGAATGGTTGCAAAGGTGTGCAAAGAATATGTTGAGAATATTCAACATCTAATATCTAAAATAATGATAAAATAAGGAAATACAGGCAGGGGGCAGGGTCTCTGCAGCTACAGTCACCACCACACACTTCTAGTGGGCTGTAAGTGATAACAAGTCATCAAATAACAATGTCGAAACAGTGTGACAATGTGAAAGGGTTTTCTTGCAGTGATAAAGCTACAGAGATTTATCACCCAAAACTACAGACAACTTATCTTAAAGGAGATTTATTGCAGGTTTCAACTTACTGTCTTGCTGTCATAGTGTTACTTTTGGCTGCAGCAGGCAGCTGTTTTCAGAGACATTATCTAAAAACTCACTATACACTGACTGCTCGTTGCCAAAGATCTGACAAACACAGTTAGTGACTAGCTAGTGAACAAAGGAGAATTTAGGAGGTCAGGTGCCAGATACCAAAAAAACAGAACTAAATAAGGGACTACATTCATCATCTCCAAATGAACAATAAAGTTCTGGATGTGCAAATTAAAAAAAAAAACTTTTTGACAACAAGGTTAACAAACCAACTTAAAATAATATGTCAATGTTGTGTTCATGTGTTTCTGCTGCCCCAAGTGGCCAAAAAATCTGTTTTTGTAGGTTTTGCACAGGGTGGAGAGTAGCCACATAACATCTGTCTGGTCATTTATACTGACACCCGACTGACACTGAAGTCCTTTATTTAAATTTGCCTGGCCTGGCCTCACTTACTCGCTTTCTTCAATGACTGTCACAAATCTAAAAATCAAAGTATGTAGCTCACATGGGAGCTTCATCTGTTGCTTCAGATTTTATGTGCACCCAATTTTATGTTTTATATTTAATTTAAAATTATTTATTTCACTGATTAACATCTTTTAAATAACTGAAGGAATATTTTCCTATTTGTATCTACTTTACATATATCTGTAGCTATTCTTGTTGTAACTAACAGTCATAATTGTCAAAGATGACATAATATGAATATAACATGATAGTAGTCTGTATACAATCAATATTACATAACAATCTGTAAATAATCTGCATCTTTTTCGCTTTTTGAATGCACCTTGTATGTTGTAAATAATCAAATCACACAACTTACATTGCTTTTATTTTAACAGAATAAGTTTTGTAATATCTCAGTTTTTGTTTTGTTTCTCTCAAAGTTCTGTTTGCCTACTTACCTGACTTATTTGACACAGGTGACTATTCACCTAACAAAAATGCCGGCACTGTAACAAGCAGCACCAATCTCATATCTATCTATTTTCTTCTATACTGAAAGTAGAATTGCCATTATGAAGATAGTGATGTGTGACTTTTTTTCTAACTGTATGGGCTGAGTGGACCGTACAGGTAAAAGTAGTATAAAGGTAAAGTGACATCCATCTGTCATGCAACAAACACCTTTTCTTTAAGATTTTTTGACTTGAGTGGCAGTCTTCATCTAACACCATGTCCGTCCGAAATACACACTTTCTATGCAGATCCTGGATTGGAATAAATAGTACACACACTGTGTCACAAGCTGAGAGACAGGAGTTCAGCATTTCCCCCACATTACAGCCATATCACCCTGTCCTCATCTTCTTTCACTTTACTTTCACCTTAGAATAGTCTGCATATCCTACTTGCTCTATCACTGCTATGTGATTGTATTCTTATCTGTATCTAATGCTCCACTCTCTACATGAGAATCATCACCTAAACTGCTGTGCATAGTTGGATCAGAAATCCAGCATTGTCACACAGCCAAGAAAAGTCAACAAATGATTATCCTTTGAACCATTCAGCAGGGGGTGGTGCCTCAGAACTAGGCCACTGAACTGCCGAAGCTTCTATATGAAGTGTAGAGGCAGAGTAAAGAGACTCCACTGTCCTCATTAACTCTCACTACAGACAGACATGGAGCCTGGATCAACGGTTACTGCAGTGAGGAGCACCAGGGTACTGGTTGGTGACGAGGTCCTTCCCGCTGTAGTGGTCATAAAGGATGGGAAAATCCATCAAATCCACTCAGACGGGGATTTCTCTGAGGATGTTGCCTGTGAGGTAAGCTGGCTCAGTTTCAGGATACTCCCCCTAGTGGAAAGAAAATGGATATATAGAAGGAGACAGGCTGGTTTCCATCCATCCGTTTTTATATGCATTTTCAGTTAAACAAATGCATTGATCAAACACTCCTAATCATGTTTTTTGCACTTAACCAACAGTGTTATCCTGTATGAAATGCAACTGTGATGACAGGTGTTGGATGTGGGTGACAGCGTGGTGATGCCAGGCATTGTGGACTGCCATGTGCACGTGAATGAACCAGGTCGCACCTCCTGGGAGGGTTTCTGGACTGCCACCAGGGCTGCAGCAGCTGGAGGGGTGACGACGATTGTGGACATGCCGCTGTAAGTTGGGGACCCTGCCGCCCAAAAATCAATAAGTAGGCCTACCCACCGTTCCTGGTAGAAGGTAAAGGTCGCAGGGTAAACAGCTGCAAAACAAAAGGTCTTCTCAGGCAAATGTGGTGACCTCATAATAAGGTGCTCTCTGTGTTTGCATTTACATTATATGGTAGTGGTTCTGTGAACAATTTTTTTGACCAATTTCAAATGAACTTACATATTCAGACAAGAGTAAAACAAGCAAGTTGAGTAAAAAGTACCATGTGGGCTGAGTGGACCATGCAGATTAAAGTGTATAGTACTTGCACTATGTTTTCTTTTAGTACAGGAATCAAAGATGTACAATATATAATCATATATACATAATAATATGCACTTATGTTGTCTTGGTTAATGTCAAGTTGTCATTACAAAGCCATCTCAAACAATGTTGACTTTGCATTAAAAAACTGACCAAATTAAAATTAATTACAATGCCCATAAAAATTCAAGGCCCCTCCATTTTCATGGCAGGCGTCATGACATGGTTATGACGTGTTAGGTCAGTCTTATGCTCACCCCTTCAACTAAAGTGTTATCGATCATTTCTCTCTCTTAGATGTCCTGATCAGGAGTTAGCAGTGTGTATTATGACACACAATGTTATTTTTTTTTATTGAAATGTTAATAAAGTATATTAGCATATCATATTATTAATGTATTATTAAATTAGTGAACATACAAAGCTGAATTACCTTTTTCATCAAGCTAGTATTTGCTTTCCTTGCTTTAACTCTCAGGCCTTTACCTAGCTGGTGAGCTAATGTTAGCAGGCTACATAAAAGTTTGGTTTCAGGAGTAAATGGGCTGCTGAATATGTTTAGATAATTAAGAAAAACAAATCTCTCAGCCCAAGGAGAAGTTACAGTGGGACTGACCTCAAGATGCTTTTGACAAATCTGGCCAAGAAAAATAACAATTTGATTTGAAGTTGCCAGCAGTGATTTTTGTTTCTGCCTTAAAAACAGAAATAGCATCCCTCCAACGACCACCCTTGGCAATTTCCATGAGAAGCTCCGGGAGGCGGCGGGGAAGTGTTTTGTGGACACAGCCTTCTGGGGAGGTGTGATTCCTGGCAATCAGGTACAGCGGAACAGCTTGGACTGAATAAACAAATTCTCGACAGATTGTGCTGAATTATGACCAAAGCAAACACAAACAACAGACGTCTCCTTACAGCTAGAACTTCGGCCCATGATCCAGGCCGGAGTGGCTGGCTTCAAGTGTTTCCTCATCCATAGTGGGGTGGAGGAATTCCCCCATGTGACTGACAGTGATCTACACACGGCTATGAAGCAGCTGCAAGGCACAGGGAGCGTCCTGCTGGTAACTCACCGACAGACCACAACATCTTCCATAACATCTGTGATTATGAAAAAATACAGTAATGCAACTGAAATAACCTCTGCTTTGTCTCCTGTAGTTTCATGCGGAGAGGGATGTTCAGCAGACAGCAGAGGAGAATGGCGGTGGGTTACACGACATATATACAGATTGTCCATCTGTGCCATAGGTACCTAGTACTTACTTATGCATGTCAATGTGTAAGGTCAAATGCATGCGTAATACCAACTCATGTACGTGCAGTCAAAAACTGCTGTGATGTGATCCACAGTCTACTGAACCATGTACAAGAAACTTCCTGTCTCCTCCTGTCTCTTGGTCTCTATCTGTTAGCCATTGTAACATTAATGTAAGCTAACCATTATAAGAACACTTGTAAAGCAGTGTGATACATGTAGTTAAAAGTCTCAGTAATGTTGTACTCAGTATCAGTAATCATGGAATATCTCCCGTCCAATCAAATTGCTTGGTCGGAAATAACAATTGTATAATGTACCTTTAATTATGATGGGAGACATGGCATAGTTTTCTTTAACTGTCTGGGCTGGCGGTTCTAACAAGAGGGCAAACTGACATGGGGAAAGCAGGCAGCACTGCCATGTATCCCTTGTTCGAGCAAAGTCAGGTGAGCCAGTGAGACCAGTTTGAATTTGTTCGATGGGAGAAGCATAAAGCATCCAAACCGTTTTTATAAAGGAACTGAAGTGTCGCAAAACTGCCCATAAATAAGTCCATTCCACACAATCAAAAGCCTTTTCTGAGTCTGACGATAAGACCGCACAGGGATGGACATTGGAGGAAACCTCAATTTATATGTAATAAATGTTATCAGATACCAATCGACCCTTAACAAAATCAGTCAACCAGCCATTTTTTTTAGACAGATGGGGAATATAATACCTTAGAATGAGCATTTTATATCTACAGAGGGAGCGGGTCCTCTTCCAGGGAGGCGACATGTTGCACCGGCATGTTTCTATAGTAGCCCAGGAGGATAAATCAAATACTGGCTCAAGAGAGGGCCTTTCATGTTTTTCTCTAGTTTCTCACCCACCATAGTTTTTCCTACACACTAGAAGGGCAGGGTGAGGTAAGGGGTATTCAGTTACTTGCAATCTGCAACCTCACCACTAGATGCCATTAAATCTCACACATTGGTCCTTTAACCTAAGCCACACCATAAAACCATGATAGCAATCACATCACAGCCATATAGGATCAGAACTATCCAGCTATTAAAAAGAAAAAAAAATTTTAACGTAAAGGTACTGGGTTGCTAACTCGGTAACGTCCAATACACAAAGTTCAGGTATTGGAAAGGGTAAATATGGTATTGGAATATCTCTCGTTACTATTATTGTTAAAAAGAATTTGTTTTCATTAACAAATGCTGACGTTATCATACCCCTGCCTACACCTCTTCCATACAGACCCTAGTCAGTACTCCACCTTTTTGCAGTCCAGACCGGATGTCATGGAGGTTGAGGCAATTCGCATCGTGACAGAACTCTGCCTCCAGTACCAGTAAGAACATCAGCATGGTAACAATTAACCATAATAAGATAGTGGATCAATATGGACAAGAATTGTTGTATTTGTAGCATTGATGCCACAGTCAGTTAACTCTTTCTGCTCCAGGGTGCGGTGCCATATAGTTCACTTGTCCTCTGCAAAGCCACTGAAACTGATCCAGGAGGCACGTCAGGCCGGCGCCCCCTTGACAGTGGAGACGACCCACCACTACCTTAGTCTCTGTGCAGAGAACATACCTGCAGGGGCAACACAATTCAAGTGCTGCCCCCCCATCAGAGGGTCTGTTAACCAGGTAAGTGGTGTAGGCTGCATAGCAGATGAAAAATCTAACTGTGTTCAGTTTGACCCTCTGCATGAAACCAGGCTGCATTGATTTATTACTCTTTGATTACCAGCAGATGATTGTTTTTGTCCTTGCAGGAGCAGTTATGGTCTGCGACTGAAAGCTGGGCAGATCGACATGGTGGTGTCTGATCATTCCCCATGCACCCCCGACTTGAAGAAACTGGAGAGTGGAGACTTCACTCAGGCGTGGGGAGGAATTTCTTCTCTACAGTTTGGTGACTACAGAACAGTGACAACTATCGAAACTGTAGTCCCAGAATGATTGCTGACGCAAAACTCAATGCAACATAATATTTCATGTTATGGTTTGTTGTATGTTTTATGCTATATTTCAGTGATTTTGCTAACATATTCATCATATCAGCATTAAAGGGAAATAATATTATTACAGCTGATTCAATTAAACTGCGACCAAGTTGCACTCATACAGAAGAATTAGCTAAATTAATTAAATGCTACAAAGTTTGTATGGCTTGATTTAACTTTACAGCCACTTATATGCCTGCAAATGGCAAGCAGTGTAAAAACTTTTTTTTTCCCCTGACTTTATACATCTTAGCTTACCTAACACCTGGGAGTATCTGTTCTCATCCCAGGTCATCATATACCAACATGTTTGTATCAGATGTACAAGGTAGCCTTTAGTGTCTGTAAGAGACTACCAAAAAAAAAACTTTCAACACATGGTTAACATTGTAAAATGGTCACTATTTGGTCAGGTTTAGGCACAAAAAACTACTTGGTTAGGTTTAGGAAAAGATGTGGTTTGGGTTAAAATAAGTACGTAAATGACACACAACATTATGTAACTCACAACTGAAGATAACACTGATTTTTGGTTTCACATGGTACACAAACCCTGGCCTCCTGGGTAAAAGTCCTGTATTTGTTTGACCCATGCATCCATCCCACCTCCTCCACACGTTGAATTTCACAGTTTCCACTATGTCACCTGAGGCTGATGGCGTTGACGTTACTTGAAAGCAGGCTTGGGAAGTAATGGATTACATGTAACAGGATTATGTAATCAGGATACAAAAAAGGTAACTGCATTCCATAATAGTTACAGATAAAAATGATGTAATCAGGTTACAGATACATTTAAAACCTTAACCTACAAGCACATGAGTAATTATAATAACCTATTTAAGACCAGGCACAGGAGTAACGGATAAAAAAAAGACATAATCAGATTACAGATATATTTAGTAAAAATGGGGATTATTAGTAGCGTTACAATTTTAAAATAAAGAATGATACACTATCATGCACAGTGCACACACAGCTGCCAATTCATTATTATGACCTCTAGTGAAAAAATGCATCACTGGGTGGAAATTTCACCGTTTCTTGGTCTTAAAATCAATCAATCAATAAATTGTGCACAACAAATGAAGGAACAACAAGCCACAAACTAATAAACCTAACAACGAACATAAAACACTTAGAGCTCCAACAATTGATCAATTGTTAATCAACTATTAAATTAATCTGCATCTATTTTGACAATCGACTAATTGTTTACCATTTTTTAATAAAAAATATCAGTATCAATTATGGATTAATCAATGATGAAAATAAACATTTGTTGCATCCCTAAAAACACTATATTAGGCTAAACAATTTCACCACATTTTATCTTGAGGGAATCCAAAAGTAACAGAAAATTATCAAGTTACATAACTTTAATATTGTGATAGTTGGCATTACTGACTACATTTTTTAACAGATAATTAATAACTGTATCGTGCTGTAACTGTAACTGTGCATCTCATGTAGAGGCTCAAGGGTAGTTTGTGTGTCTGTATGAGATGCAGAGGGGCCTGACAAAACATTGGTGTCTGACGTCCTGGGAATGAGAACGGGTTCTTTTAACAGACATTATGATGCTCTGTCTCAAAGTTGTGTCTAAGGTCATCGACTCATCAGTGCCCCATTTTAATCGAATCTGTGATCAGTGTCCTGATTGAATTCATTGACTGACTCATTTTGTGATTTGAGACACTTAGATGCCACAATGCTTACTATAGAGGGTTTTTTTTTTTGTGAAATTACAATTAATATATAAATATAGGGCTTTTGGCTGTGAAACGGAAAATGCGCCAGCATTACTGTAAAATTTCCACGGCTGCTGTCACAGAGTCACGGCAGTTTTCACATCATCCACTGTCTGTGGAGCAGCTCTGGGATTAGTCTCCCCATGACAAATCCTCTCTGAAGGAGACACTGGTTAAAATTCACAACTTAAACCTGTGCCTGTGCAATATTACAGGGAATTTATATGCAAATTTTCTTTTAGGGTGGATTAGTCGTTCCCTTCTTCCCTCCTCCCACCCGTAATCCTTCTGACAATCACGCACACCGGGCAAAGTTCACAGGGAGGTAAACACAAGCTGAGTGCCAGTTTAGAGGACAGAACAATCATTTACTGTTCAGACACAGACTCAGACAGAGTGGTCAAAGTCTGACGCTCTGACACTGATCCACAATGTCTGCTCCTTCACCTTATTGAATTGTGACACTTCCTGATGTGGCTGTACCTTTAAGACAGGCTTAATGAATGCAGGGGAGAATAAATATTTGATAGTGTCAACTCAATGCTCTATAGGCCTGTTAATCAACTGGCTTTTAACCATTCACAGGTTTGCCTCTGTTCTGGAGTTCAGCTAGCAAGAGAGGCTTTCAACTGTCTGATGTGGTGAGACTCCTCAGCCAGAAAACAGCCCAGCTGTGTCGTCTTGACAACCAGAAGGGCAGCCTTGCCCATGGCAACGATGCTGACTTGGTCATATGGGACCCAGACAGGGAATTTGAAGTTAGTATTAAGAAACACCCTAAATCTGCTTAAATATTTTAGGGCTTGTTTGACAAAGAGAAGCTATAAAAGTTCATTATTTTAATTTCACTTTCTGTCATGCTTCACAGATTAAAGAAGCAAACGTACATCATAAAAACAAGGTAAACAGCATTAAATGAATAACTGGTGTGATGTAAGGAGCACATTTTTATATGACCGAGCTTATGATCGTGCGTGTGTGTTCACAGCTAACTCCTTACCTCGGCGTCACGCTGCAAGGGGTGGTGCGTTTGACCATCGTCAGGGGACGGCTGGTGTACAGAGAAGGCTCCTTCTGCCCCGAGCCGCTGGGGAAGCATCTCCTCATCCCTCAGAGGAAAAACCAAGCCCAACTGTGAGGCATAATAACAAGCTGTAGTAAACCTCAACATGTCAACCACATGAGTTATTATGTTGTGTGAATCTGTTGTGAAGAGTGCACCATGTTGGTTTCCTCATTTCTCTCACACTGCTTTTCATTATGTTTTATTAGGCTATCTAGAAATGTTTACATTACTGAAACCATTGCCACTTTAACAGATCGTTAGCACTTTTTTATAACATCATGATAGTGTCATAAATTTGATTTAAGGACTCAAACATTGTCACAGAAAACTGGCAAAATAGTTTCCAGTTGAACAAAAAAAAAAAAAAAAACATCAAATAGAGACAAAGTTAGTTATTTCTTATCTTTTTATTTGTGAACCTCAATATTTCAGGGTTTCGTTATGCCATTTCATGGAAAATTGTCACTCTTGAGTCATCATACTGTCATGTGCACAGTACAAAAGACAATAGGACCCACTTCATCCAACTCACACAGCCCACACAATCTGTTTTCTGAAAATGCTCAATTGGCAAACCTCACTAGCAGAATACAAGTGGTGGTGAGATGGAACAAATAATTCAGGGCCATGTCTTTGTTTTATAAGCATGTATTTTCTGATTTTGGTACTGGCACGATGTTTTCAAACTTCCTTCAAATCTGAATGAATCTGTTAATTTGTGTTAGGCTTATCACCCATGCTGCAGCCATAAAAAAACAACATACATACATACACAACTATACATACAAGGAGGAGCCTGTTACTGCGGATCTTAAATGGCAACAGTCCTACTGAACCCTTCAAATAGCAGGAGGCGCAATACTTCAGTCAGTAATATTCTAATTTAAATATTGTGGTGCTGCAAAGATGTCAAGCTCCACTGACTTAACAAAAACATCTCTGCTTAGTGCAGATCCCTGCAAAAATCACACACACTCACCTCAGTTCAGCTCCTTCAATGAATTATTGCAAATCCCATCACAATTGCAACATAAATCAAAAAACAATCACAATTAGGTATCACTCAGTCTTACCTGCCACAATTTAAAAGTTTTATTGACGCAGGGATAAATCAATTTTAAATGTAAATGTATTTAATTTACTCAAGTTCACATTACAACCAAAATGAATCCTGTAGATGTAAAGTACAATATATCAGCCTCCTCAAAGCTCTTTAGCCAATGGAGAACAAGTTATTTTGTTAACCCTGTACTTAGACTGAATGCGCAGGGCACATTACTAGAACAAGGGATGCACCTATTGCACAGTAGCGAATGCAGATACTCATGTTTTTTCATTCTTGTTGTTATTTGTCCTCCCAGCAGCGCCAGGGAGATATTATAAAAAAAATCTTTTAAAATCTCTTATCCATCACCAAATCAATAAAATATACTACATCAAAATATCCAGGCCTTCAACATTGTTTGAGTTTATTAATATCCAAATATTTTTCTGTGAAACCCGTGAATCTTATAAAGTTCAACTGATCAGAACCGACAATAAGACGGTCATGCTGAAAACAGGTCAGACACATCCTGTTTACTGGGGCAAAAGCATGGCAGTGAAATGGTCTAGTGAGTCTGTAGTCAATGATTAACATCTGAGGACATGTTGGGTGTCAAGCTACTTGAGCTCACAGTGCACAGAAGGCAACAAGTGTTGACAGAAGAGGACATAAGAGATAAAAGCAGGGAAATGTTGTGACAGACTGAATCCTGGGCCTGAGGAGCTCACTGGTCAGACAGAGGGGTGTGCTCAGCTGAGGCTTTACTTTACCTGCTTCTCCGGCTTTTTGCGGTGTTACTGTGCTTGTCACACTGCTGGGAACATGTCGTCCCTCTCTGTACCCCCGCCGAAATGTCTGCAGAAACCTTTGGCGGTTCCATATCGTCACATGTTTGGACCAGGACCTTCCAACGTTCCTCCACGAATCTCAGAGGCCGGGGCCAATCCTGTCATTGGACACATGCATCCAGAGATATTTGAGGTAACTCAGTGAGTTTAACGCACACGACATGAGTATGGAAACCCATTTCTGCCAATGAAAGAAAAAAATATCCCATGGTAAATCATAATTATAATAAAAAGTTTAAATTATGAGATACAAAGTCTAAATTATGAGATACACAAAGTTATAATTATGAAATTAAAAGTCAAAATTATGAGATAAAAAGTCTAAATTTTGAGATTAAAAGTTGAAATTTTGAGGTAAATAGTCATAATTATAAAATAAAATATCAAAATTAAGAGATAAAAAGTCAAATTAAGAGATAAAAAGTCATAATTATATAAAATAATTTAGGAGTTATGACTTTTTATCTCTCTAATTTTGACTTTTAACTCATAATTATGACTTACCATGGGGATATTTTTTTCTTGCACTCACAGAAATGGGTTTCCATACATAAGAGAAAAACATAAAATTTACCTTTATAAACAGACTATACCCCAAACAGTATAAAAACATACACTTTAAAAGCTTGAAATAACTATTTACACTATCTAGTCATGGTGGAATACGGCAATGATTGTCTCCCTGTTTCTCTCTGCTCAGTTGAGACATATTTTACATTTTATGATGGTTTTCAATATCTCCATAGTGCTCAGAAAAGCATTTACTCTCTAGCATCTATTGTAAATTACCAGTGGTTCAAAGTAACTCATACTAGGCTGCGATACTTAAGTATAATTTTAATCTCATTACTTAACCTGAGTATTTCCATTTTACTAATACTATGACTCAAACATTGTTCTTTTTTCCCCATTACAAGTATTTCAACAGCTTTAGATTATATGGTTACTTTGTAGATTAAGATTTTACACACCAAACATATGAGAAACAAACAGCATATGATGTTTTTACAGATAAAATATTCAGAATTAACTGCAACCAACTGCAACATTGAAATGATGCATAGATGTTAATGCATCAACAATAATAATTGATTTTATAATACCCTGAAAGGGGTGATTGTGCATAATAATGAGTAAATTTTCAATGTGCTTTTACTTTGAACAGAATACTGCTACTTTTACTCAAGTAACTGATTAGGGTACATCTTCCATCAGTGGAACCTGCCAAACTGCAGCCAAACCATTTTGACTGAAAGTAAAATAACCTGTGTTTGTGTGCACATATTGGTATCTTTGTAAGGACTAATTTCAGTTGAACCATTGAAATGACGACATTTCTGCATTATAAGGACATTTTGGCTGGTCTTCACTACTTCAAAGTACTGTTTGAAGTACTGTTAAGGCCTGGTGTTAAGGTTAGAATTAGTTTAGAGTTAGGGCACAGGTTGGGTTTAAGGTGTATTTGTGATGGTCAAGGTTATGTTTGGTGGTAAGCAATTGGTTTATGCCAATGAGGGTCCTCACAAGAATAAAAAGACAAGCGTGAGAGTGTGTGGTGTGAGAGTGAGAGAGCGAGAGAGAGCATACTTGCAAATGGAGCTGCAACTAATTTTCATTATTAATTAATTTGATGGTCATTTCATCAGTGGTACATGGAATTTCAGAAATTAGTGAAAAATACCCATCAAAATGGAAAAAAATGTTAACATGGACACGTTTACAAGTCTTGTTTTGTCTGAGCAACCATCAAAAACCCAAAGATAATTTGTTTAATATTATAGAAGACTAAGAAAACCAGCAAAAGTCACATTTCAGAAGCTGGGACCATTGATTTGTTGGCATTTTTTGACTTAAATGACTCAGTTATCAGAAATGTTGCCATTATTTTTCTGCCAGTTGATCTATTGAATCTATTTAACCTACCCTTTTTTACCAACATCTGCTCTTATTATGTCACAGATCATGAATGACATCAAAAGTGGAATCCAGTACATGTTCCAGACTCAAAACAACATGACTTTGGCTGTGACCGGCACTGGCCACACTGCTATGGAGTGTGCCATCTTCAACACAGTGGAGCCCGGGGAGAGCGTACTGGCTGCAGTCAATGGCATATGGGGAGAGAGAGCAGCAGACATGGCTGAGAGGATAGGTAGGGCTGGTGGTATTTGATATTTTTCTGTCAACAAAGAAAAGAAAAGACCCATCAATGCATTAATCCAACTGTCAATACACTAAGCCCACTGGTTCCTATTGAAGATGTAAATCTTTAAAACCAGATCACAAATAATATAAAAGATTCATAAGAAAAAGGCTCAGTAGTTGGGCGCTGTAGCTTTGAGCAAACAGTTCATTTTTCGGGGACTATTTTTAGTGACGGATTAATACACATTTGGTGCGCTAATATTTCAACAGCAGGGCGGTTTATGAGGGATTGACTGTGAATAAACTACAGTGCCCATGTTCATTATAATAAAGGACCATGTCGCCCAGTGCAACAGTGGTGCTCAGTTTCATTGGATTATAATAAAAATCTGCAATATCTCTACTTTTATCCTTTAAAATTGGCAGTTCACCCAAAAATGAAAATTCAGTCATTATCTACTCACCCTCATGCTGACTGAAGGTACTGCTGATCTCCAAGCTAAGGATATATAGTGAAGATTTAGGCTAAAAATGTGGTGTAAATGACATCTCTCAAGTTCACTTCAATTGTTTGGGACATTCTGCAACACTGTTTTCCTGTGAAACTCCAGCAGTGTTTTGTGGACTAAAAAACTAAACCTGACCTACGATCAGCATGAGGGTGAGGAGATAATGAGGGAATTTTCATTTCCTGGGTGAACTTCTGGGTGAACTGTCCCTTTAATTATCATTATTATTATCATAAAAAATGTTCTGAGTTGATTCAACCACAGAATATCATGTGTTTTAATCCAACAGGTGCCAGAGTAAATACCATTGTGGCGCCCCCTGGTGGCTTCCTCACTAATGCAGAAATTGAGCAGGTATCAGTCTGACTCTTCCACTGATAGTCACATGAATTAAAGGGACATTCTGTGTGATCATGCTGTTGTCTCATTCCAGGCTTTATCAAAACACAGACCAGTGGTGTTCTTCCTCGCGCATGGAGAGTCTTCTACAGGAGTCTTGCATCCTTTAGACGGCATCGGAGAGCTATGCCATAAGTAAGATCACTCCGCCTCGCTTCTCTGTCGTCATCACATCTGTAACAACAATAAGG
Source organism: Lutjanus argentimaculatus (assembly GCA_034769285.1). Lineage (NCBI taxonomy): Eukaryota > Metazoa > Chordata > Actinopteri > Lutjaniformes > Lutjanidae > Lutjanus > Lutjanus argentimaculatus. The sequence continues at coordinate 8,911,090 of JAWZSL010000033.1, read as the reverse complement.
GCCGATAACAGCTGTTATGATTTGTGCCTGCAGGTATAACTGCTTGTTTCTTGTCGACTCTGTGGCGTCGATGGGAGGGGCCCCTCTGTACATGGACCAGCAAGGTTTAGTATTAAATCCTGACAGATGTTTCCAGTGTTTCTGGGACAGCGTACGAACCCCGTTTACTGTGTCACATTATCTGTTTCCCTGACACTAAATATAGATGTTTTTGGGGGGTTTGTATTTGCAGGGATAGACATCCTTTACACAGGCTCCCAAAAGGTTTTGAATGCTCCTCCGGGTACAGCACCCATATCCTTCAGTGACAGAGCATGGTGAGAAATGTATATACATGGATAATAGTTCAGATTATACCGTATGTAACATGTATTTAAGGTTGAATTTGTTTTCCACAGTCAGAAAATATTCAACCGGAAGGACAAAACCTGTGTCATTCTTCTTGGATTTGAGTTGGCTAGCAAACTACTGGGGATGTGATGGCAAGCCATCAAGAGTGTAAGGCATCTTTTTTTTTTTCCTGCAGACAGGAACTGATCACATTTCAAACTGTGGTCTCATTTTTAGCAGTACATGCACAATTTCTGAATAACGCTCTAATTCCTTGTTACCTCTATACAGATATCACCACACAGGTCCAGTCACTGCGTTTTACTCTCTGAGGGAGAGTCTGGCTGTCCTTGTTGAAGAGGTGGGACATCAGTTAGAATTAAATATTCTGATTTGCATCTTTCTATGGCTCCCTAAATTGGCATCCAGTCATGCTCACCGTACATTATGGGGTTATGTGCCACTTATTTTCTAATGTTTTGACTGTCTGTCTTTGTGCTTTTTTTTGTCTTTTTCTCTTAAGGGTCTGAAGAATTCATGGGAAAGACATGAAAAAGTGGCAGCGTATTTCCACGCTGGCTTAGAGGGCATGGGTCTCAAACTTTTTGTTAAAGAAAAAGTGAGTTTTAACAGAAACGTGTAATTTTTATAGTAACCTGTAGTGGAATGTACATCATGCAGGTAGCTATTATGGAACGAAAATGATAAAAGGGAAAAGGTACTAGTTCTGATTTCAATGGTTGTTACAGAAAGCAAGACTGCCAACTGTTACCACGATTGTGGCTCCTTATGGATATGACTGGAAAGAGATCACGACCTACATCATGAAAACACATAATTTAGAGATTTCTGGAGGGCTTGGACCATCAGTTGGCTTGGTAAGAGATTATGTGTTTATATACTCAGTTCTTTATTCTTATTTATGCCCATCAATAAGTTGTTTAAGTCCTGCGTAGCCTACCTCCCAGATGTTTTTGGTCTTTTCAGGTGCTGCGTGTGGGACTCATGGGATGCAACAGCAGCAAGGCCAACGTTGACATGGTGCTGGCAGCACTGAAAGACGCTCTGAAACACTGCCATAAAAGCAAAGTGTAACATGTTGCTTTTTGGATTCTGTAAAGATAATCCTGAATCAATGCTACTGTCATGAGCAAGAGACTGTGTGTAATAAATAAACCTTTATTCTCAGAAATTGTCTTTTGCAATTCAATCACTACTTGAATGGGAACAGTGGAGTTGTCCTCATAATTCCCGAAGAACCTTTTATCAGCCCTCAACTATTTTTTTCAGCTGAATAAAAATGCATGGTAATAACCAATTGAATTTTTAAAAAAAACTGAAGTATTCCTTCTTCGTATCTTTATACCAGTGGGTTTTCTCATAGTGGGCTTTTTTGATCATTCTTACTGAAAAACTCAAACATGTTCCTGTAGTTTTCTATCAATATCTGAAAGACTGCCACTGTATTTATTATTTACTTTGAACACCTTATCATCTCCATTTCATGGAGGCCTTGAAGACCATAACTGTGGTGCGCTCACAGCAGCCTTGATACTCTGCCCTCACAGCCCCAGATCATTTCGCTGGTTTCTCCTTTGTCTCTTTTTTGTTAATACAGGTTTTAAACACCCATGTCTTTTGTTGAGATTCTTAATTCTCATTAGGCAACATTCAGTGAAACGCTGTGCAAATAACCAGTAGTGGGTTTGATTTCTAGTCCGTTATAAACTGCTGAAAAAAGAGTTTGATAAATTAGCAAATTAATAAGACAAGAAACTCAACATATACTGTATGTTAGGCATTGCTCATAATTCTCTATGCTGACTTAGCTGTCACAGTGGCCTAAGAGGTGTTACAAGTCTAATGAGTAATACAGCCTAAGGTTTGTAATATTAATGTCAAAAAAACAAACAAAAAAACATCACTTTAGTCCCCCTAACTCTCAGTTCCCATGTTTAAACGAAGAGTCCAGGGCTAAGAGCATATAAACTTCTGACTGAGGAGTTTGTATAAAAATTGCTAATTTATAAAAAAAAAAATTATTATTTCCGTGGTCTTAAAATCATTGTTTTATTTGATGGCTTTGCTGCCCTGGCATCTGGCCGCCATTGAGCCCTCAAAAAATTGACAACACCAAATGACACATGGCCTTGTCCCTAATATAATGAATTTCCAGGCATGGTGGGAGCTGTAGTTGTTGAAATATCCTGCCACAAGAAAGTGAAGCACTATTTTTTTTTTTAAAAAACAAATCATAAGACATAACAGGTTGTATGTTGCGTTTGTGTCACACTGCATTGTGGTTTAAAAATATGCCATGGAACAAGGTTTGAATCTTGCCCTTTAAATAAATCAGTTGAGAGGTCATGCTAAAATTATTACATAAATACTTGACAGCTACCTTTCAGAATTTAAATTTAAAAATAATATAAATTCCAGCTGCTATTATGCTGTAATGCTTGTGCATTGTGGATTTTTTTTTTTAATGTGAACTGCAATTAAATCTTGTGAAGAAAACTTTAAATAAGGAATAAGAAAAAATATACTCTTATTATATATTAATATTTCTTATTATAAAAGACCTTTTTGACAGTAACTATATTGATATGTGATTATACCAATGATACTAATTCAGGTTCTGTTCCATTCAAGTCAAACAGAGTCAGGGTGCTGTTATTCTGAATGATGGCTGACTGGAAAGGTCGTGTCTCCAAGGGAACCCTTGATTTGCGAAACTCTTGCGAGATGTGCTCACGTTGTTTCTTCATTGTGCACGTTGATTAAAAAAAAAAAAAAAATTATAAGGTGCCAGCGCTGTGGTTAAAATCTGGGTAGGTTTAAGGACAGAAAACACTTGGTTAGGGTTAGGAAATAATGATGGTTTGTGTTAAAATGATCACTCTCGCGAGATCTTCGCGCTTCAGAGGTTCCCTTCCCTTCCTTTCTCACTAGAAAGGGCTTATTACACAGGTTGAACGAGACTACCTAACTAACTAATTGGTATCATTTGTAACACCTGTGTTTACCCTACTATAGCATATCAATATAGTTACCGTGACAAAGATGTATTAATTAAGTAGCTGCTCGGTCAGAAATGCGTCAGGCGTTTTATAAATAAAGTTAATTTGACAAAACATAACAAACGAAACAGGAAATACGTCACCGCATTTCCTTCTCGACGGACTGCTTCAGTAAAAGGCGCGTAAATGGCGGCACTTTAACACTTCGTTTGACATTTAGCTTGGAGAGTTCGCGGTCTTTGTCTCGTTGTAAACTGCAACAAAGCGCCGAGAGACAGTTGGCAGTAATGGCGTGTAAAAGAGGAGCTCTCATCGTGCTGGAGGGAGTCGACAAGGCCGGGAAAACTACGCAGGTCAAGAAGCTGCTTCAGGCGCTGCAACAGAGCGGCCGACCGGCTGAGATGATGAGATTTCCTGGTGAGACGTTTGTCAGTTTGACGCTAGCAATAAGTGTGGTTTGGTTGTTTGTTTTAGTCGTCGCGCCGGTATGTAGTGTACGAATATCTTTTAACCTCTGTGTAACATGAAAATTTTCCGTGGTGTGGTTTCTTTGGGCAGACAGGACCACGACAATCGGACAGCTGATCAGCGCTTACCTGGAGAAAAAAAGTGATTTGGAGGACCACACGGTGCACCTGCTGTTCTCTGCAAACCGCTGGGAACTGGTGTAAGACTCTGCTTTACTGTGGGGAAAAACTACAGTGCTGCGTTCAAGAACCAAACAAAAAAAATTTAAAAAGAGAAAATTCAGAGCCTTACATTGTCTGTTTTGAGTATATCAAGTTAAAGTAGTGTTATTTATAGTGTATGTAGTGTTTGGCAAGACATGAGAAATGTCATAGGTTTATTTAATAACATTAATAATGGCTGCATCCCAATTAAGTTTAGGGTAAATTATCGTTAATATTGCTTAATCTACCTGTGGTTTTCCTGCTATGACAAGTCAAAATGTTAGCTGTGAAAAGGTCCACGAAATGCACCGAGTACTCACCACGAACCGTGCCACAACTTTAAGGAATAGTTTACCCAAATTATTAAATAGACGTGTCTTATCTTTGCAGTGACACAGCTTAAAAAAGTGCAGTTGACTCTGGGGTTGTCTCATTTTATGCCTGCCCTCTAGTGGTATCTAGACATGCAGGGAGTTTTTGAGATTATTTGCCCAGGTTTTGAAGACGTAAATGGAACTAAAGTATTATTTTAAGCCACTTGTCTTTCTCGAAACAATGCCCCAGATGACTAGATGATATGCAGACCTGACAGCACCTTTTTTTTTTTTTTTTGACTGGAGAAAAATCTCTCATTATAATTGTTCATAGTTAAGTCTGTGGATGATCTTCAGTAAATGAAATTTTGTTTCTGCACATGCAGGCTTTTGCTGTGCGCACCTAAACAAAATATTAATGTAACATATGTATTAGGTGCTGTGTGCATAAAAACTTGTCTGCATGTCCACATATGACAAGGGTTCAGTGGGCCTTTTAACAGTGTGGCTACATGTCACTGAATCTGACTGTTGCCTGCTTTGGTATAAAACTGGACATTTTTCACATTTTGCCCAAAAACAAAAAAGTGTAGAATGACAAAACATTATAGTGGTATCCTTACTCTGTCACAGACTAAGAAGTACTTTCACTAGAATTTTATTTTCAGATGCTAAACAGAACAGACTCTGAAGAAGGGACTTTATGAATCACTTTCTGTTATTTCTTTTTGATACACGCCTAGTTAAACTACAGCTGTGCTGTACTGATAAGCTTATTGCACCAAAAGAGTTATTCAGCATTTCTCTCTTAGTTGAGTAAAAGTATAAAAGTCACAATGTAAACACCAGTGCTAGTACGTATAAAAGATAAGTTGGGTGATATTTGATTTTTGCTTATTGTCAACATATTTCATAGTTGGACCAAAACCAACAATGGATTGATCCTGTCCAAATATTATCTGCATAGCCAAAGCCTGAAAATCTTCATCCTCATGTCACAGAGCGCCAATGCTGTCCTAAAACAACTGAAAACACACCAGTGAACCACACTGTTGTACTGGGAGACATGTTCCTTCATTACCGTAAACACAGCACTGTAGATTATTTAGAGTCAGTCCCTAACACACCATTCTGTTGCCTTACTCACTAAAGCCCCCAACAAATGCATCAGTTTACTTCAGTTTGAGACGTGTTTAAAAAAAAGATTGCCAAGCTGTTCGGGAAAGTATCTGGTATCTGAAAAATGAAAATATTTGTCTGTTTTTTAGGATTTAAGTCTTAAAGTAGAAGTCAGTGGATTTGGGGTTGTCAAAGTGTTGAGAGGCAGATTAACATATTGTTGATTTTGGTCTTTTCATGGGATTTGCTGACAATAACAAAATACATCAGCTTTATCTTTTTAAAAAATGAACAGAACTTGGTTTTCTGTCCATTTCTGCAGTTGCCTTTATTAGCGATGATGCAAACTCCAATCTGAGAAATGCATATTTGTCTTTTGTCATTGGCCTTGATAATTTTCCTCAAGCCTGTATTGCATTTTCTTATGCAGCATAACTAATGAAATAATTCTGACCACAGGCCTTTAATGAAGAAGAAGCTGGAGCAAGGCATCACTCTTGTTGTAGATAGGTACGCCTTCTCTGGAGTTGCTTTCACCAGTGCCAAGCCGGTGAGTCTTTTTTTTTTTTCAACCTTTCAAACTCTGCATCCATCAGACTGTAATCTTATTATCACGTGTGTGTGAGAAGCTACAGTTTGACATGTTTTGTCTCCTTCAGGGGTTCTGTCTGGACTGGTGCAAGAAACCTGATGTGGGACTGCCAAAGCCAGACCTCGTCATGTTTCTGCAGCTCAGTCCAGCTGAGGCTGCTCTCAGAGGTCAGTATGGAGAGGAGAGATATGAGACCAGTGTTTTCCAAAGAGCGGTTCAACAGAGGTTTGAACAGCTGATGAAGGATCCTTCCGTCAACTGGCAGGTACGAGGCGGGTCTGGATTGTAGATGTATTCCTAATGTCATTTGAATCAATAATCTATTAAACAGCTTGTGATCTAAATTTTCTGTTCTAGGTAATTGATGCATCTCAGAGTGTTGAGGATGTGCACAAGGACATCACGACCCGCAGCCTTAATGCGATCAACACAGCTCAGAACATGCCACTTGGAGAGCTATGGAAGTGAACTAATGACACCATGACAGTCTGTTTTATAGCAACTAAATGACTCTTCTGTGCACTACACACTATTGCATCTGCTTTGGCTGTGTTTCAGATATAATTTCATACTGCCTTGAAATTGAGTAGAACCATTTTCCATCAGATTCTGATTTTATTTTAACTTTTTAATCCTCTTACATGGTCTTATTGTTTTTCACCTGTCTATATATTGTGTTGATTAAATAAATAATCTTCAAATGAACTAGTGTATATGTTTTAGACTTGGCAAGGATACTTTGCATGAACAATTAATACAACTTGTCTGCAGATTTGACTTAATTTGGTTTCATTACAGGCTGTTACAGACTCGAGTTATTAGTGACAAACCGCTTAAGCCATGGGCATCATGAACCATTGTGTTTCTATACAACATAAAACTGTTATGGCAATTTAACTTATGGAGTCAGGGAAAGGCACCATATCACTTCAGAATAAACATTTAAAGTGTTAAGACTCAAATGGAAACACATGTATGTGAAAATGTGCATACAGAATTGATCCTGAGCTCCTGCTACGGCCTCCACCAGGCAGTCTCAATGTTGGATACAGAGAGCATTCAGTGGCTGTTGAGAAGAACGCTGTGTGACACACACTGACTACACCATTGGAGCTGGACTGGCTCAAGAGGTCTCCAGTTAAAGTTCATCCCCTCAGGCTTCCCTTCTGATACAGAGAAGAGACAGAGAATCTCTCGCCGACTGTCGAGAACAGCAAATCATTGTCCGAATGTTCCTCACAGGGAAAGGATCTCAAACTCTTCGTCTTCTGAATCAAAGAACCGCTCCAACCTGTCAGAGTCTGAGAAATCTGTAAAGTGATGATCAACACGTAAAAGAAAAAAAAACATTAAAATTCATTTTCAGAAACTAAATTTTTGGAATATAGTTTGCAAAAAATTAAGCAGTTCATTCACCAGGAGTAAGGTTAAGGGCATCCACGCTGACCATGTGAGAGGGCTGACTGTCTACTAGTTCAAACATGGGCAGGCCACCTCTGTTGCAGGACAGCTGGAAGAGAAGGACCATCATTTTATCATGTGTAAATTCCTCCAACAGGAAAGTGATGCTTTATTTAACTGCTTCAGACGAGTCAAATGAGCAACAAAAAAGAGCACTGTTCACAGAAACATACCCTTCTTATGCGCATACACCAGTCATCAAACTCGTCCTCTGTTCTGCAGAAGAAACCCTGGCAGGGACCAGAAAATAATCAGCTGTGGAACATCTGAGTGACTGTAAAAAGTTTTCAGCCTGCTCACATTTGCATTCAACAATGGCCTTTAGTCTGTATGGAAGCCCATTTCTGTCAATGTGAAGATTATGAACAAAGATTATAATGAGTCACAATGAAAATCTTTCTCAAAATAATGACTTAGTATCTCGAAATAACTTGGCAGCACAGAATAATGAGAAACTTTCCTAAAATAATCACTTTTCTTGAAATAATGACATAGTACCAAAAAGTAAGACACTTTCTCAAAGTAGTTTCTCATTATTTTGATGAGTTTATATTTTGAGAAAGTTCTCATGAGATACTAAGTCATTATTTTCAGACACTAGCTCCATTTGAAATCCTAACTCATTATTTTGAGATGCAGACTCATTATTTTAAGATATTAACTCATCATAAGGTAGTCAGTCATTATTTTTAGAAAGTTTTTTTTAAATTATTATTCTAAGATACTAAATCATTTTGAGAAAGTTTTCATTATTTTAAAATACTAATTTTTCTAAGATAGAAAGTAATTATTTTGCGATACGAACTCTATTTTGAGTACGTTTTTCATCACTTGAAGTACCGTTAAAGATTGTGTAAAGCAATAAATGTTATGTTCTGACTTTGTCACACAACAGAAATGTGTTACTAACCTCCCAGTCAAATTTGAATGATTAAAAAATTGCTAATTATATCAGAATCATGAAAAAATGAACCGTTTGCTCTGAAATGCTGCTAGTGTGTCTGCTCCACTGTCTCAGTGTCCAAACACCACTGTGACCCGAACATGACCTGAAACATGGACACTCTGTCTAGCAGCTTTATTGGACATGTCCAGACATGTTTGAGCCACCAGAGCCAGAGGGGTTGTTGTGGGTTCTTGGAACTGAAGTGAGATGAAGTGAATGCTGTGCTGATTTGGACTGAGAGAGTCGCTGAAGGTACATTTGTAACTGGTTTTGTCACAGGAGTTCATGTTTCTGGTCTGACCAAAAAATCCTTAACACAGAAAGGGGCTAACTCCACTATTAAGTACTTTAGCTGTTTCCAGCTTTTTTCTAAAATGTTTAATGTGTAATATAATAAGAAAAACTCCCTTTTTCCTTTTCCCAGACTTTTAAGTCATTATTTTGAGATACAAAGTTATTATATATTATTTTGCAGTACTTATGATTTTAAGAAATTCTGTCATTATTTTGAGATAAAGTAGTCTTGCAGTATTTTGAGATACTAAAACTTTATTTTGAGTGACTTTGACTTACAGGATCTTTTCTTAAAATCACACTGGGCTTCCATAAGTTTGAGATACAACAGCTCTGTTGTATGAAACCCCTCCCTGGTAATCCTACCGCTGCAATGGATGGGTCCAGTTCACAGATGTGCATGCGACAGGGTGGGTGCTGACAATGGTACGTCTCATCAGGGACTTGGCCATCTTCACATGGCTCCACTGCAGGCTGAGTGGTGTGTGGGTCTAAGTAGATGAGTTCCTCTCCTGAAAAAACAAAAAAAACAAAAGCGTGTTTATAATTAGACTGTCCTCTTGGTGTAGGTAGAATTAATATGGGAAGCATGAGTGTGCAGTGCACAGCTGAGTGTTTATTTCACAAACACAGAGACCAGACATACCGACATAACCAATGAAGTAATGGGCGCTGTTGGGTTTTCCCCCAATAACACCCAGGGACTGAGGCAGCATGAAGCATTGCTGTGAAAAGAGACAAGAGGGTTTATCTCAACCCAGCTGGAGCTGACTTTGCCTCAGTTGAAATTCAAGTACCTGTTTTCATACATAATAAATTATATTATTACCATTTTCCAAAGCATACCATTTGTTTGTTTTAAAAAAATGATTAGTCTAAGTTTAGTTCTTTGAGGCCCCATGTCCACATAGGGTTTTTTTCTGGCAGAAAGGCTCTGGCATGGCGTTGCAGAGCACTGAGACGAAGCATCTGTACTGTTAACAAACATGGTGCATGTGGATTCCGTCTCTATGACAACAATATCTTGAAAATTCCTCTGACTGCGCCACTGCTTCAGTCTAGCATTGCCCCTTTGGTTTTTATTACCTATTTGTATCAATTTGTCTTGACATTTATTTCACTGGCTCTTCAGCTCAGCGCTGGGAGATCTGCATCTGGGTTCCCTGCTTGAAGGTGTGTCTTGATATGTGCTCATCTTGAGTCAAGTGGCTGATAAACACAGAGCAACCATATGCAAAGTCCTAGAAATTCTTCACAATTAAAGGTCCCCTGATATATTATCTCAAAGCTTTTACTATGAAGAGCAAAATCAGAAAATATTGATTTTTTTCCACCGGCAGTAACCTGACTCCTATCAGCTCAAAGTGAACATGAAAGTAAAATAAAGCAGATACCCAAAAGTACAAACAGCAACATAGGAGAGAAACTTCAAACCACAGAGATTCACACACAGGTCTACAAGAAGGTCTCGGCTCTGAGACGCAAACAGAAAGGTGAACTGTCCTCCATTTTCTTGGAAACCAGTCCCCATCTAATATTTGATTGGTTTGCCCGGGAAAAAGCACCACCAGCTCCCTTCTGAAAAGTTCTGAGATTTTTAACTCAAAAGCACTTGGAGCGGCCACTCAAAAAAAGGTGGAGTGATTGCAATAAAGACGCCGAGCACAGTGCCTTTACTCTAGTTTGCCACTTATAAACACAGCTGCTCTGTTCTCTTTGGGAACAATTGAAAAAAGACACTGGCGCTCAGAAAAAAAAAACCACTATGTAGGCACAAACCCCTAGAAAGTTGGCATGTGCAAATTGATTAGTTTATTGGTATTTATCACGGTAATATTCAATTGATTAAATCGTTTTACTTTTATTTGGGAAAAAACTAAAGTTATTTCCACATATGCTTCATAATGGGACAGCATCAAATTTAAATGTACCTCTCGAGAATCATGTGTAAATGTCTCAATGTTTAAGAGCAGTTGTCAGTCAGAATTTGACATCAGGCATTGAGTGTGCATTGAATCGGTTAGTGATTTTCTGTCAGCATTCCTCTCCTGTCTTATTCGCAGCAACAGTATTGCTTTTTGCCATAGTAATATTTTTTTTATACTTGATAGTTCTCCATTAAAACTACCTGTTCCTCTTGACTGAAACAGGCAGGACGCGATCGGTTCATTTTGTGCCGAAGAAGAGTTAAATAATGCATCAAACGTTCTCTTTTATGGGAACGTGCACAGAGACTGGTGATAGTTGATAACCACCATTGTGATACCCATTATCTGTGACTGGGATTTATGGTTTTGTCGACCCAGCTAACACAAAAAAAGCCTGGCTGTGTCGAACTTTCTTTGTAGTACACCCGTCAGAACGCCACCTGCCAAGTCAATCTAAAACCAGGTAACTTCTGAAGTCAGTGTTCCTTTAGTCAGTCATGCCATTAGGGTTGACTAGAGAGAAAAAAAGCAGGTGGCCATGTTTTACACAAGGCCTACATGCAAGTACAGAGGTATGACCCGTGTTAATCTGAGTCACAAAAATGTCAAACAGTAAGTTGAGTTGTTGTTGGCAATATACACGCTGAAGTACCTCACCTTGAGGGTCTCATGTAGGCCTCATTTATATCACTCAGGCCCAGCCTGAGGGGGATGAGCAGGACCAGGGGCTTCCAGAGAGCTGTCTCCTCCTCAGCCAGGGCGCACGCCCCCTCAAGGCAGCCATTGAGCTCGCCCATTCCCTCTGGTTCGGCACAGGCTCCTGCAATGTCCAGCCAGGGCATACAGAGACGCTCTGCAGGGGGAAAAAAGACTCAAGTTTAGTTGGAGTGAAATATTGACACTGACCGTCTCGGCTAATTTATGTTAATTTAAGACAGCAATCCATCTGATGGAAGCTTTACTGTTTAAGTCATTTTTACCTCTCATTTGTATATTTGCACATGGAAAAGTACCAAAACACTGAATTAACTTGTTTTCTTTTACTCAAATTGACATCTGAATTTGTTTTCACTCAGAAACCGTACTCTAATAATAGTAAGAGTAAGTTGAAATACTTTTCTGTAAACAGTCCCGGCTGGTCCAGACTTTAACCTGGAGTACAAGCCCTGGAGTGACATTTCATTTTTAATGAATGATAGCAGGAAGAAAAAATATTAAACACAACGTTGCAACACAACCGCACTCACTGATCTCCTCGATGACCACAGTGTTGTCCATCGCCACGTGTACAACTAATCTGCTCCACGTATCGAACACCGCCAGCTTCCTGAAAGCGGGACAGCAGATTGAGACAGTCACATTTTTGTGTTTTACCAAATTGTAAAAACATTTCTTTAAAATGTTTTAAACCTCCTCAGTGTATAGTATGTTATCTTTTTTTTTTGTTGTTCATTGTTTCAGGGTGGGATGGATGAATACATGGTGAGAGGGGAAAAGAAAGACATCATTGTATCAAGCTTGAGCACAAGAGCGCACTTGCAAGCATGACACGATACACATTCCTGCTGCCACTTTCACACTATTATGCTCACTGACTGTTGTTAGTGCTAATATGCTAACAAATGCAGCAATGTGCGTGCAAAGGCAGTAAACAAGAGGACTACAAGCTTGTAAACATGCATGTAAATATCGCAAGATTTGAGTTATCAAAAAAGGAAATGCATCTGTTTGCTCTCAAGGAAGTGTTTAGGGGACAAAGCTGAATGTCAAATATAATGTTTGTTTGTTTACAAGAATAGTCTATTGAGCATCTTTAATCTTTAAAGAGTAACTTAAGTACTTTTCAACCTGGAGCCTGTTTTCCTATGGTTTTGTGTTTAAAGCCCTATTCGCACATGCCTTGTATAACCTGGGGACCTCCAGTAATTTGTAATAATTGCGGTGGTCGTCTGTGATCTTAATCCCATGTGAATCTGAAACGTCTGTAATTTGTTAAGTTAGAATTCCACGGCAAATTACCTTCCATATTTCACCAAACACACAATATATAATATTACTCACATTCAAATCAGCATCTCTGTGATTTGGGGTCGAAATTTTCATTTTCTGTATGAAATTTGAGTGCAGCCCATCATATACTGAACAGCTGTCAATAACTGTGCTGTGAGATCGTTTAAAATGAGTGAAAATGACAGAGAAGGTTAGCTGCAAATGTGTATTTATGTGTGTAACACATGAAGAAAGTGGGCAAAACAACTCTGAACTCTATTATGAGAAACAGTTACTAACTGGATAAGTGGGAAGTGGCCTTCTGCAGGGTGTCACGTAAGAACTTAACCAGAGATGTGTGACTTTATGATCCCAGGAATGTTTATTGAGATACCAGATGCCAAGTTGAAAATAAAGGTTGCATGTGGTTGTTCTGGGCAATACACATGACTTCAAGGACAAAAAGTAAAAGTAAAAAGTCCATTCACAGCTGTTGTGGCCCTTCCATTTCACCTGTCTGAGTGCAGGTGATGAGGGAGAGGGACCAATATGCTGATACTTGATGCTGATTGGTTCATATAAAGAGAGGGAGGGTGATTTGTCTCGTGAATGATCTGGCCTTTTCTGCAATAATGTGGCTGCTGAAGAGCAGACACTTCACTTCTGAAGCACTGACATGACATATCTGGGGCATAATGTCAGTAAATTTGAAATAAAATACAGACTTTGCTTATCCTGTGTGAATGGGGACAACGAATTTTTGAAACTGGCCCTGTGTTGAGGGAGAGCGCTGCAGCCGACAGAAGTGAAACTGAACTATAATGTAAGCCCATGCACACGAGGCAAAGTACATCCACTAAAAGTGCTTGTTTTTGCCACTAACAGGCTCAGGTTGTTATTCTAAGTGCCTGAAAATATTATGGAAATGATCACTACTGAGAGAGACGTTTTTTCAAGAGTACAGTATTTTCTGTTTAACCACTAATAGCAGCTATATTGCTCTGTTCTAAACGACCAGACTTCATTGACAAAAACAGCAGTTTTACCCCTCTAGTGTACAGCTGCCTTGATTGGTTAGTTTTTATTATTGTGTGATGGGTGACTTTTGGTGTTTTAATAACCATTGAAGGCTACAGTGGACCAGAGAGGTGTTTTTGTCAATGACGTCTGGTAGCTTTGAGCAGAGCGATACGGTGGCTGTTTCCGGTGAAACAAAAAGGATCTTGCTCTTTAAAAAGGTTATCTCAGTAGTGATCCTTTCTATAATATTGTCAGACACATATTAACAATCTGAGACTGTCAGTGGCAAAAAAGGAGCACCTTTAGTGCCTAATCAAAAGAGTAATTGATAATAAAAAATAATTTGTTGCAGGCTAAAACAAACTCTGGACACAACTGAGAGTTGTAGCTTCTGTACAGTACTTACTTTAGAACCTGGGCGACTGTGTTTGGTCCGTACCACTGGCCTATAGGTTTTCCCTCTCCAACTCCCATTTGGGCTGCAGCATTTAAGAACATAAAAAGAAATAATATTATGGAAGCTCTCTGAGGACTGCCTGTGTGTCCTTGGTGTAATTAGAAAGGTCTGACACACACTACTTACCGATTTGATGGATGGAGTAATAGCTGTCTTTTTTGTCAATGAAGGCGCTGAGAATACTGACGTACTCTTCTCTTTGTTTCTGGCCTTTGGCCCATCTCCAGTCTGAGAACAACAAGCCAGTTATTAAGCCTGTTTAAAACAAGCTCTGTGCAGTACAGTCTACTCACTGGAGAAGAGCTGCTAGTGCCACACAGTGATCAAATCTAGTGTTATCTATATAGACCTCTATCTATCCACAATCACCAGAGATATTTATTTATTTATTTATTTATTTTAAAGTTGTCTTACCTCTGCCTAAATGTCTGCACACCAAGCCTCGCCAAGGATCATCTGGCCACACCGTAACATACATCCCCATCCTGTATCTGATGTTGGCCCTGTCCCACCTGTAACAGATTCAAGAATCATGCCCTTCTGTAACTAGATGTGAAAACCGAGATCACTTCAAATCTCATCTTACCCAAACATTTCTTCACTTACCAATCGGTGGGAAGTTTTTTCTGTATGTGAACCACAGTCGTGAAGTGACATCTGATAAAATCTCATCTTTCTCTACATGAAGACCAGAAACCACCATGTTACATTACATCCCCAGAGATACTTACGAATGTGAATCTTTATAACTTAAATACATGTTTCTCTCTGTCTCACATACACTTTATATTTCACGGTCCTACCTGTGAGTGCATTGTATTCCGTCCCTAAGATCCACACAGGCTCTGAGGTCTCAGGAAAATCTTCAAACTCTCCAAAGCGAAGTGTGTCGTACGTCAAGGTAGCTGAAAAAGAAGTCAACTGTAAGTATGAGGAAAATTACAGAGGAGGAATTGCTTGTGGTCATGTCGTTAACCACTAACTACTTGTTGCAGCTAATAAAAGTTAGGCTATCTGCCAGCAAGTTAAGATTGAGGATCAATTTGTTGCTTGAAAGGAATTCTAGTCACATGCTAGAATGTTGTTTTATACATGCCAATCCATCTTTAAAAAGTATCTAGCATTGTAAATATTTGTTTTTGACATGCCTCATTTTACCTGCAGTGGAACAAGTGAAAGAGGAATCTCCCCGTGGAATAATTTAAGTATCAAGTTACAAGTTCCTGCCAAATGTGTGTCAATGTGAAATCAGGATACTTTACAGACAAACCTGACAAATTTAGGAAAAACTTGTATTTAAAAGAATACTCCAAAGGGATGTGCCATATCGTATCATTCATGATATATTAATTATAACTTTATCATGATAAGAAAAATTCAGATTGTGGTATACTGTCATAATGGCAATCTTACATGCTGCTGACATAATGATGTCACACTGTTACACACAGCAACAACAAGCATGGCTGAAAGCGAAAGTAATGTTGTATTGGCTCCACAGTGGAGGAGTTAGTTCCAAAAGGGGGGGCAACAAAAGATCCCCATCTAAGATCTAACATGGAAGTGCAAGAAGACTGTAACAACAAGAGGGGCCCACAAAACAAACTAATTCCACCACCTCAGGCAGTGGCAACCGTTTGAGAACGAGGAGAGCCAAACAACTATTGTGACGTCAAAACCAAAAATATTTTTCAGTATTTTGTCATATTATCAAAAATATCGTTTATAGCAGAATACTCTGAAATGTCGTGATATTATTTTAGGGGCCATATATGCCCATCCCTATACTCCAGAAAGTTGTAGTTGCAGTTGCAATAAACTTCCATGAAGTCTGGAGATTTGTGAGAAACAGATTTTTAAAAAAGAATGGCAAAACAGCAGGGACCAAGTTATCCTGACTTTTTGTACTTAGTTTGGATATAGCTTTTAAAAACAAAACAAAACACTGAATTCTACATTTCCCATAATGCAGTTGGATAGTGTTATGTGTTGTACCCTGACCCGTTCTGCCTGACAAATGCTTACATCTTTCATACTTTACAACATCATTTTGTAATTCAGGCTTCCTGTTTTTGTAGTCTTTACGTGCAGGCTGACATGACTATGTCACCATCAGGGTTATTTTCTCAGGCTTTATTAAGCTCCTGCAGAGCCACAGATAATATTTTACAACTGCTTTTACAGGCTGAGTTACACTCTTCATGATGGGTAAACTGGAATCTAAAACTACTACAAGGACGTTTCGTACTGTGTTGATTTTGGGGGCCCCTGTGGACAAAAACAGCAGTGTTTCCACAGCCATAACCACAAAATATAACAGAAAATAAAAATATCTCAATAAAAAAAATCTCCTCCTGCTTCCTGTTAATTGGCTCATGACTACTCATTGTAACTTTGCCTGGGATGATGTAAACACAGACTTATTTGATCTGATTTCCAGGAGATTCCACCTGGTGGCCGACATTAAATGGACATTTCACCCCATAAATAAATATTCATATTTTTCCTCTGGCCTGTAGTGCTATTTATCCCATCATGATTGTTCGGTGTGAGATGACACTCACACTTAGGTGCTCAAAGTGCCAACGATACATCTGAAAAAGTCACAGACCACAGAACTACTTTCTTTCTACACACGTTCTAGTTTTTTTGTGCTTTGAGCAGCATAAGCCAAGCACCTTTTAGTTTCATTATATTGGAGAGAAGGCAGATATCTCCATGGCCAATATATCCAAAACTCACACCAAAACGATCTAAAGGAATAAATAGCACTACAGGTAAGAGGAAAAATATGTTGTTGTTTTTTTATTTATTTTGGGGTACAATGTCCCTTTAAACATAAATATAAATAAACAGCCAATCTTCTTATCTTATTTGTTTGCTAATGTAGGTCATGTGGATGCAAAAGCATATGACTGCAATTAATGATTATTTTCATGGGCGAGTAATCTGTTGATTATTCTTTTGATTAATTGAATAGTTGCTTAGCTGATAAAATGTCAGACAATGGTGAGAAAAAAAAAATCCATCAGTGTTTCCCAAAGGCCAAGACGACATCCAGCAATGTCTTGTTTTGCCCCCAACCAAAAGACATTCAGTTTACTGCCACGTAAGAATAAAGGAGTAAATATCACAGTTTAAGAAGCTGGAACCAGCTTTTTTATTTTCTTAAAAAAATTACCCATAGCAATTAATTGTTGATCAAAACAGTTGATGGTTAATTAAATAATCAGTTCATAATCGATTCATCGTTGCAGCTCCACATCAGTATTAAATCAAAACTGCGTCATAAGCAGTTAAAAACTTCTTGTAGTACGTTTCATGTGTAAAATTAGTGGAGTGTCCCTTTAATATCAGAGGATACATAAATGATTAAACAAACTGACAGAATCGAACAAATCAATATCTGCATAAAGTATCTCTTGTGAAATTAGCTGTGGATAAATAAGCACGTAAATAATTTAATGGGTGCCTTTAAAAAGCAAACACTGTAATAGTCTCTGTTCGCAGACTCACTGCAGCTGAAAATGCTGGCCTCAAAACCAGATTTAAATCTGTGCACAACAGTAATGGACACCGTTAAAGGCTACAGTTCCTCTTAAGATAGAGGAACATCGGAATCTGGACAGTCGGTACCTGCTATGTGACACTGCAAAATGTATTTAAGGTTTTGATATAAAAATGTTTCCGTGGTTTACGACAACAGATCATGTTATCCACATAACTCACAACAGACAGAAAAAGTTGTCTAGCTAGCTTACTACCTGTCAGTTAGTTAGCTTGAACACACAAAGCTGTCATTTACAGCCTCGCAGCTGAAGAATGGAGGAATGTATTTACAGTCGAAAGAGAAGACAAAGCCATAAGAAGTGTGTTCACCATCTCTGAGTGTTAGTATCATCTACATGAGGCTGCACACCACAGAACCTCTCAGAGCTAAGAGCATTCTCGGTGCTAGCAGTAGCCTAATAAGTGATGTGATGGTGACAGTGCATCGACTGGGATGTTCATCTTGGGCGTAGCATAACGTTGGCACAAACAGTCAAGCCAAGGACAAAAGGCAAATTATTAAGAATGAAACTTAACAGCATTACATGACATTAACACAGATGACATCTGGACACCGTCCAGGAAGTTATACGGCTATACCAGGAGCTGTCAAAGCAGGGAATCCGCAACATTTAGCAATAACAGCAGGCTAACGTTAGTTAGCAATTAGCTTTAGTCATCACTTTAGCAGGCTAACGTCATCGAGGCTACAAAGCAGTATGGATCTGTGTTTGACTGGCAGCTGGAGATGGCAATTCTGTTGTGACAGAGCAGGAGATTTGTTGCCAGGGATGAAATGGCGTTGTTGTGATTATTCTGTAGCTAGACAAGCTTGCTATGGTAGAGAAAAAATGTTATTTTACTGTAAAATCTCGCTTACCTGCATCCATCCCGACGGTCGTCACCCTATCTTGTTTGTTGTTCTCTGCACTCTGACTTGCTGGACCAATGGGAAGAGAGGACTGCTGTGGAATTCGGAAAGAGGCGGGATATTTCTTATAACATCCAATAAGATCTGGGAGGGGGAGGAGTCTTCTGCGGCTGACGTATCCGTCCCGTTGAAAACAGTTCAGGGCAGAGGCGGGTCGTGTTTGGAAGGGAACCCCATATCCGCAAAGATCTCGCGATAATTTTAACTCAAACTATGATCTTAACCTAACTCTAACCAGGCGTTTTCTATCCCTAGACCTACCCAGATTTTTACCATAGCCTTGTCACATCATAAAATATAACTAGTTTGCACTAAGTGCAAAATTAAGAAACGATGCGTACAATTTCTCGCGAGAGTTTAGTAAATCAAGTGTCACGACCGCAGAGACGATTGCGCTCACATTACACAGTAAACAAAGATGCTATGTACTATAGAGACTATATTTCTTTTCTTTTCTTTTCTTTTCTTCTTTTCTTTTCTTTTCTTTTTATGTTGTTGCTTCCAACATCTTTTATTGAGCATGTACATTTCACATACATTTCACTTAGTATTCACTTCCTCGGTCCTTGCAATTGTGCGCGTAGAGTTGGACTCATTTGGAAGTTAAACAAGCTAATAGGCACAGTTGTGTTATGTTAAATTATAAAACAGTTAAATAAGTGGAATAAAGAGCCAACAAATTTTTAAAAAATCATCAAATGAATTTTAAAAAAGTAGTCTCGTGTAGTCATGTGATCCATTGTTAGTATAAAAAATTGTGATTAGTGTAGGTTTAAAGTAATAATATTTATTTTCATTTAAATTAATGCATGTTAAGTCATTATCTATCACCGAATCATTCATAGTTGATTGAACCCAGTGACACAATTAAAGATGGATGACAATGGCTGGGTCATATAGCAGAAAAAATGATCACAATAAAATGTTTAATTTCAATCGATATAGATAATATTGATCATTTTATTGGTCTATTTTGAATAAATAAATTTCTATTGCAGGCCAGAATTACTGTGAATACCTGAGTTTGAGGCTCAGATTGCATCTGCCTTGAAAAAAGGCACAGGATCTTTTAGAGACTGATCAACTCTGTTGGCACCAGGAAAAAAAAAAATCTCTCTGCTTGAAGAGATGGAGAAATCCATAGCTTTATATGTGTCTCAGCTGGACAAGCAGCAACAGGAGAAAAACACCCCTCATGGCTGCTCTGATCAAGGCTGAGCAGCAGTTGGAGAGTCATCGTATCAAGTGGCAAGAAGAAAAGTCATCCCTCCTTCAGGTCACAGGATGCCTCCAAAACACTCAAGACAAGGAGCATAGAGAGATATATATATATTTATATATTCAGTGTGTGTATGTGAGAGAGAGATAAATAAAGTTGATTTACCTTTATTGAGTCTCCAGTCATGTGTAATATTTTTCTGTGATGTATGTATAATGTATAAAAAAGTTCCCAGTTGATGGAGCATAAATAGACATACTAATGATATATAACTGTCTACTGTTGAGTCATCATCAGTGTACAGTACATGAGTGTCCATTTAAATACAAAATTTCATTTTCATTTTCACTACTGGTTAAAAAAAGACTAAATGATTAATCTACATAAGGCTGGCAGAGCTAACAACATGTAACACTGTGGTACCAAGCACATTTATGACAATGGTGGAAAGTAATTGAATACATTTACTTGTGTAATGTGCTTAAGTGCAGATTTGAGTCACTTGAGTATTTCCATTTTATGCTACTTTATACTTCTACTTCACTACTTTTCAGAGGAAAATATTGTGCTTTTTCCTCCAGTACATTAATTTGACAACTATAGCTATAGCAGATTAAGATTTTACATTATCAAAGATTAAACTAGTGTTTCCCAACTATTTCGGTCTTTACTCTTAAAAAAAAAAAGTGTCTGTGAGTTCAGATGTTTCTGAGTTGTTAGCAGTTCCACCAAAGAAAGATTTTGGTTAAAGCAACTGAAATAAAGTCTAGACACTAGTCTAAACACACTGAGATAACTCTACGCAATGTGGTTAAGACCACACATGTTTGATACAGATTTTTTAGATTGCTTTCATTCAGCAAGTTCAGTGTGCAAAACATTGAATGCCAAGAGCCAGACTGCCTTGCTTAACTACACCTGAATACAAACATCTGGAAGTATGAATTACAATATTACATCTTCTACTCTCAGAGTGCAGCTACTTCATATTATAACAGTGTTCAAATGCTCATTTAGTCTACATGCAATCACTAAATCAGTCCAGTCTGGGATCATGCGTCCCCAGACCCCTACAGTGGACCGTTTGACCACTTCCCTCCTGGAAAACAGCTGCAAAACAGAATATGTTTATTATCATTTGTTTTACCACTGCAGACTTGACAAATTTATGTAAGAACCATTTATTATTGTTCATATTTACAACTGCAGATGACTCACAAACATTTGTTCGATTTTCTAGGACTCCTAGTGCTACATGCCTCAAAAAAGTGAAATTATTCATGGAATAAATTCTACTCATGAAAAGAAATGTTATCAAAGTGCTCTAACTCAGAGAAAATATACTGTCACTTGCATTATGCAGTTACAGCACAGCAATATAATACACAGCCTCACTGTGAACAATGAAGAGAGAGAAAATGTTGCATTAAATGTATAGTGCTGCCTGGAATACATACTATACATGTAGTAATTGCAGGCTCAATTTATCAGACTCATCAGGGACTGTATGAAAATTATACAAGCAAACAAACAAGGCCTGCTCAGGCATAATAAAAGGGAGAATTCACCACTTTTTATGTGAATGTCCAGTCAGTGGTGATGGTAAATCACACTATTAACACCAACTACATCAGTGGTGCAGGAGAACTCAGCTTTCCTGGTCAATACAGCACACACTGAGGGATTTATTGCTCCAATTGACTACATTTACCATCAACACTGACTGGATATCCACATGCATAGTGATGTATTAACCTGGGAAAAACTGCAACACTCTCCCCCTAATATCTAAACATAATATGAGAGCGTCAAGTGGGTGCAACTCATTTCATTATTAACTAAAGGAGAAAAAACATAAATAATTTAAGATGGTGTGCCCAAAATTAAAAAAGTCAATGGATCCAAAATGTTTCGTGTCACATCACTAATTAGAAGAAGTTAACAACATGTGGGTCTGAACATGAATTATATTACAGGCCAACTTTTTATGACATGTTTAAAAGATAAAGCAGATATTGGTCTTGTTTGCTTTTAGCTGATTGTGATGATGAAAATAAAGCCTTGACAAAGCCAGGATTGCTGTCCTATATGACGAGGAGCTGCACTATGATCCATTGCACACAATAAAGCCATCATTTATAATTTTTTAAAATTATTCTTGCAAAGGCAGGTTGAAAGATTTGGCTGAGCATTAGGGTCAAATTAAGGAAAAAAAGACAGAGGATTCTTTTTAAATTTTGCATGTCTAAAATAAAGTTGAAATATCGAGAACAAAGTCAAAATTGTAAGAATAAAGTCAAACTTTCAGTATTTATTGCCATGCATATTACAGAAATTACGAAAGAGCATTGGGGCCAGGCATTGGGGGGGTTTTTTTACTTTGCATTTTGAGAATAAAGTCAAAACGTCAAGAATAAAGCTGAAATACTATTACAACTTCATTCTCGCCTTGGTATTTCAACTTAATTCTCTGTATTTTAGCTTTACTTTCAGCTTTATCCTTGAAATGCAGAATAAAAAAAATATTCCCCCTCTGATTTATTTTACTCACTTCAACTTCATCGTCTCATTTTTTTTATGTCTGGCCCTCATATTCTTCAATAGAAATAAGAAATAGTGAGAAAAATAAATAAAAAACTACCCTGTCCTCCCTAAAATAATTCAGACTATCCTCCCTTCAGCAAAAAGCAAAAATAAATAAACCCATGCCCTTTTCTGAACCCCCTCACCCTAATAATTTTCATACAGTCCCTTAACTAGAGGGAAATATATTGTATTTTGCATTAAGCATTCTCTAGTGTGTTGGGCCATATATGCTGTCCAGGGGACAAGTGGAGCTCTTCGGCCTCCGGATCCTGAGGAATGTTCTCTACTGATGTGTCAACAGACAGCAGTTACCATTTTCAACCACTAGGGGCAGCCACACCACTGCCAAACAGGCAGCAAAAAGGGCAGTTCTGCTGTTTGTGGAAAAAACGAGGAGCTAAAAACATGAACAGTGGATGGTTTTTATACATTCATATCAAACATGTGCATAATACAACTCTAACAATAAATAGACAATCTAGCAGTGGAAGCACTAGAAGCGCAGACAGTCTGTTTTCTGTGAAGGGGCGGGTGTTCATCAGTGAAGGCTCAGTGTAAACACGTGTAAACATAATCCAAAGTGGATGCATTAGTGGAGTGGTGGTGGTGTACGGAGCCGCTCAGTCTGCTCCGAATCCAGTGTGTGACTTTGTCTCACTTCTCCCTGAGGAGGTACAACACGGTGGCCTTCAGATAGTGTCCAAAGGCACAGACAGCGGACACCAGCCAGTGAGAGCGAAAGCTGGGATCCGTGTTCACCACGCATTTTGTTACATCCACCTGGAGCAGCAGAGAGGACACAGAGTCATACGAGAGTTCACCTGATAACTAACTAACTGAGAACACAGACTGAGATGCAAGATCCACTTTTTCAGAGTCTGATATCTGAATATCTATACTGATACCAGAGCTCTTTTTTCTTGATGTTTATTATTATTATTATTATTAACATTTTTATTATTATTGTTGCTGTGATTTTAAGTTTGCCATTTTATGTTTCAAAATAGAAATGTTACTTTTGTGTAATCTGAACATGGTGGTTTATGTTGGTAATTGTGATTTTTGTGCTGGTTTAAAAACTAAATGGCTAGAACATTTCTTCCCTCCCACTTAAGTTTGTCAACTAGCACTGGGGTCTGCATCCTTAGTGTTTAAAAACCGCAGACTTAACATTATTACTGGTAAGTGGCTTTGCTTACGTGCTGCGATATTTAACTTGAGTCAGTTTTATCAGAACTGGAGAATATTTCTTTATTTGAAAGAAGAGCAACGAACGGCAATGAAGGCTTTTCTTGACCGGTTTCCCCAAGAGTTTGATCTGATTGGTTAAAGTTAGCCTGTGTTAGATGTGATAAACAGATGGTTCATCCAATCACCTGTGGGTTTTTTTTGAAAGTGCCTGCCCTTTTTTCCAAACAGTTTCTAAGGATGATTTCCCAGATGGTTCTGTGTAACAAAGGTTACACAAGGTCAGGTTAACAATTACACTTAATAGAAGCCTAAAACATCTGATGGGTGAATTCCGTCAGTATGGGCCCCTGTTATCAATATTGGATCGGACCATCTCTACACACAAAAAAAAAGTCACACTTGAAACAAATATGCAACAAAGAGACCTTATAAACCCCACATGTGTTCTTGATTTGTCAATCTGCAGCCAGAACTTGCCAATGTTATTTCAAAGCAAAGCCACATGTGATCTCAGCATGCTTACTTCAGAAATACTTCAGATATCAACTTATTTAACTTAAAAAACCCTTCATAGACAATCAAATTCCACAGAGAGCGTCAGTCCTGACATTATATACGTCTCCCTCTCAGACCCTCCTTTATGTCACTGGATGTTATATTTCAGTTTCCTACACGCTGACATCATGTCCCAGTGTAGAAATATTACAGTTTGAGTTTAGTCTGCGACTCACTTGTGCAGATGAGGTCGGTTATACAAAGCATTGCTCTTCACTTTGTCACACTCCACTTATCCTCAAAACAGAGCTGACTTGGGGGCTGTTTCTCTGAGCACCGGGGCATTCGTTTGTTCATTTTGTTGTGCTCTTCCCAGCAGAGCAGAACACAGACAGAGGCACGCTGCCAGGCCTTGTTCTGTCTTTCACTTTATTGTTTCTGCAGGATTTTATCAGACAGACTTTTCCCATTAACAGGATTCCACAGAGGACATGTTTACTATTCTGTCTGAAGCACTGCCTCTACTTTCTGTGTAGCTGTTAGCTTTTGTAAACCAAAAAAAAAACTTTAAAAATTTAAATTTGATTCATTTCCATCATACTATTCTTATTAGTCAAATGATGGAAAATATACTGTTTTGATAATCAAGTGTGTTTGGGTTTGGGACTCAGACAAAAGGAGCAAATTTGGAGATGTCATCTTGAGCTCAGTAAAATTATGATTGTATTTTTTACTCTTTTAAAAATTTTCTAGACCTTGACATACTTTGCCACACCCAGCATGGTGCAAACAGGAGAAAACACACCACCTTAGGCCTAAAAAAGAAGCCTCAGAATTATATCATCAGCAACACACACAAACAAATTATCATGTAAAGAAGCTGTTTCTCTTACCCAGCCCCCTCTCCTTTTCAACCAGGAGGTCAGGCTCTTGCGGACAAACTCCCCCATGCAGTCGACAATGGTATGGACCATAGCTGGATGACCGTGGCGAACACAATCCACTGCCAACGCTCCAGCCACGGCGTACAAAGACACCACCTTTCCCCATGTCACACCTGATAGGAGACAAGTTGTACCACCGTTAGAACAACACAAACTAAATCCACTCAAAGCTTCATACACAGTCATTTACATTATGTGCTGCCGTCTGACGTGAGGAGTCTGCTCTTTTTGAAGAGCTGGGATAGTTTTTAGTGCAGCAAACGTCTGTCAGCAGCTCTCTTCGAAGATGGATGAACAAAATAAAAAACCTCAGCAGCGGCCGGGCAGCATGCCTTCATGCCTGTCTGTCCCACAGAGACGAAAACCCAAACACAAGGCTCGGAGCAGCAGGCAGGCAGTGCGCTTCGGTACATTAGTGAGCAGATCATTTTTCCAACTCAGTTCACATGTTGAATAAAGCTTTCTGCCGCCACGCCATTTGCAGTCAAAGCTTCAGACTGTTTTTGCAGTGTTTACATGTCCAGCGCATCCAAACCGAGCCTCAGCTCCATCCATCTTCTGGAACTGTCTTCTGATTCATTCCTAGAACCTCCTAAATGTAGGTCACGGTTCTCTTTAACTAAGATATCCGGTATTTGCAGGACAATGCTGTCTAATTTACACTCTTAGAAGTAAGGTTCTACCCAAAAGCATTTGCTTCTTAAGAACTCTGTTTTCAAGAAAAGGTTTTTCAAGGGTTCTTTGTAATACTCAGGGTTCCATTAAGAAGCATTTTCATCCAAAGAACCCTTTTTGGAAGAAAGTTCTTCAAAGATTGTGGAAATCCTTGAATAACTCTTTCGTCAAGGGTTCTTTATAACATAATATAGAAAGGTTCTTGGTAGACCCCCCTGCATGGGTTCTAGATAAAACCCCTGGAATATAAAAAGGTTCTCTGTAGAACCCCCTTAATGTGTTCTAGATTAAACCCTTGGATATATAGCAACGTTCTCTGTGGAACCCCCCCAGTATGTTTTAGATAAAACCATTGGAATATGAATTGGTTCTCTTTGGAACCCCCTCAGTGTGTTCTAGATAAAACCCGTGGAATATAAAAAAGTTCTCTGTAGAACCTCTCATATGTGGTTCTGGGTGGAACCTTTCACAGATGGTTCCAGGTATAACTGTTTATGTTGGGTTCAAGGTAGAACACTCTGAGGGAGTTCCAAGTGGAACCTTAATAAAGGTTCAAACAAAAACCAAATAGGGTTCTCCTATGGGGACAATCTGAAGAACTCTTTATGGTTCTAGTCAGCACCTTTATTTGTAAGAGTGTATGGTGAGTTTAGAGAGGAAGTTAAGGTAAACCAACTTTTTGCTAGATTGCTCCAAAGAAGAAGTAACTAAAACATAAAAGATCTGAGAAGCCCGGCAGCTCCATCCTGTCTCATTCTACTAGAATATGCATGAAGACCAGAGCAACAGAATAAAGAATGAGATAAAAAACGCAAATAATGTGTGTTCAATAAAAGCTTCAGTCACGCTGCACTACAAGGGATGTAAAGTGGCCAAATCATGCAAATCAGCCCGAAGCTGAGACAACCGTGATGACGTCATTGGGGGTCTTTTCCTCATACTTGACAAGGCTTGTTTAAAGACAGACTGGGTAGTACTTTTCATGACTGGTAAACTGACCTGTATGTGTAAAATCAGTGCAGAACAGTGCACATTTTATTGTGCAACCCTGTGTTGTAAAATGACAATAAATGAACCTTGATACCTTCAGTGTGGCCTTACAGGGGGTTCCACCCAAGCAGCCAGCTCGGCTGATACTGTATACAGACTAACACGATAGAAAAAACATGCTTCTCTTAATGTAAGGGCAAA
This sequence comes from Lutjanus argentimaculatus, assembly GCA_034769285.1. Taxonomy (NCBI): domain Eukaryota; kingdom Metazoa; phylum Chordata; class Actinopteri; order Lutjaniformes; family Lutjanidae; genus Lutjanus; species Lutjanus argentimaculatus. The sequence continues at coordinate 8,884,168 of JAWZSL010000033.1, read as the reverse complement.
AAGAAACCATGTATCCCATAAGGATGCCCTTTCAGATTAAAAGTAGGGATGCACAATATTGGATTTTCTCTGATATCCTAATGTTTTCAACTGATTTTGGCCCTTGATGATGTTGACACTGATATATGCACATATATTTTTTACCATCTAATTGCAGAGAACATCAAGTCTCTCCTGAAGTAGAGTTAAGATATTATTCTGCCTATTCTTATTGTGATGGCCCTCTGGCAGACACATGCTTTTCAAAATGTACACATTCACTGGGTGAAATAACAAAACTACTGCCGCCAGTTTTTTTTTTTACTGGTGGCTGTTTGTCTTTGCTCTTCACAAATTTGTCACAGTGTTTAGGATGGCTCTTAACCATGGGCAATTAAATTTGTAGTGTTGAAGTAATGCCATCTGGCTTCTCGCATGACCAATGCTGAGCAATCATTGCAAATAGCAACTCTGCTATCTGTTTCAGAGACTTCAAAAACCCTCCACACTGGAGACATGTTTGTGACACATACACATAATTGAAGTGTCATCCTATCGGTCTGACATATCGGCAGAAATGTTCATTTCGGGCCCATACGATATGTAAAGGATAATGTACAGTGAGCAGGTCATTAATGCAAAATAAACCCCAACAGGGTGATGCAGGAAAGGAAGGGATTTATTTCACAATAATGGCCTGCTCACTATCCATTATCCTGCTTATTACACGGTTACATACCAAGAAAAATAAAGAAATTGACACAAAATATTGATTTTTATTGATTTTGATTTTTTTTTGTTCCTCCATAGTCTGTGATCAGATCTGTGTCCATAGCAACGGTCTGTACTTCATATCATAGCCATGGTCTGCTGAACAGAAACAACAGACCTTAGAATGCTGTAACTGACCAATCAGAATTGAGCATTTGACAAAACCATGTAATAATCAATTTTAAAGCTTTTATACCGCTGATGGCCAATATTATCGTCTGTCCCTTATTAAAAGTGAGGGTCTTGCACCACAACAGCACCCTTGTGGTAGAAAAATTATTCTTTGTTGCCCTCAGGTCCCACCATTGCTTAAATAAGGAGCAATATGTTGTAGGTTTCAAAAAAGGGCATGTTATCTTACGCTGCTGCTGCATGGTGTAACATGTAGGATGTGAGCACATGTTTTAGCTGAACGCAGCGTGACGTTTGTGACAGAGTTCATACACACCAGACAAGTCTGTGGTCATAATCTTCCGCTGCCCATGACTTCCTCCTCACTCAGCGACATATCTAGACTGTCAGTTTTAACTCATGTTGAAATTTACACTGTTATCATCGAGGGCTTCATTTTCAAACTGTAAACTGACACTAAAGCCTAACTGCAACTTGTTTTACCCTACATAAATCCCTAATTAAACACCACACTTCTACTTATAATCACAAGAGGATGTTTGGGTTAAGGTAGCTAGTCTTTCACTTTAAAATGCTTGAAGCAAGTCAGTGATTTTTGTTAGTAACATGCACATGCACATGCTGAGGACCAGACTAACCTGATTTGGACTCTTTGCAATGGATTGCTTTGTTACATTCCCTGAGGAATAAGCCAGCTGGGGTTCATGACTGATCTCCCTGGGTGGGGTCCAAACTCTCTGTAACAATCACTTGCTCTACCAACAACTTGACCTAATATGGACTGAGTGTTTTCCCTACGGTTCCTTTCCTGTAAGAAGATAATGACAGCGAGAAATGTTTCTGACTAACTGAAGAGTCCTGTGGTCACCCTGGATAAGAGGTGTTTATATGAAAAAAGTAGGCTGGAATTGGATAGGAGAAAATGTGAATTGGTCCAGTAATTCAAGTTCTCCAAACATTCAATATCTTTATTGTATTTGCCTGAAGCATTTAAGTTCCTCCTTCCCAATAACAACAAAATAAAGAACTTCCCTAAAAGGACAAATGCTGTGTTAGCTTCCTTTATTTTCAAGTTCAAGTTAGTGTCACTCAGAAATAAACCTGATAAGCACTAAAGTTAGTTCCCCTGATCCATGACTGCATGCATGGCCTGGTTTACAATACAACCAAATTCTGATCAGGCTTGGGAAGTAACATATTACATGTGACAGGATTACATAATCAGGATTTTAAAAAAAACATAACTGTATTCCATTACAGTTACAGGGAAAAATGTAATCAGATTACAATTACATTTTGTGAAAATTTAGCAGGATTGGTTTTCTTACAGTCAATTCATTAACATGGCCTCTAGTGGGGAAAACAGAAATGAGAAATTTGGCTTTATTTTGTCTTTAAATCAGGAAGAGAATCATCATCACAGTACAGTGACAGTTCTGCCATCAGCTGTGAAAATGCTGCCATCATCCAAAAACTCAACATCAAATTTACAGAAACATTTACAGGAAAGACCAACCGCTAACATTAGCTACACAGACCAACCGCTAACATTAGCTACACAGACCAACGCTAACATTAGCTACACAGACAAACTGCTAATGTTAGCTACACAGAAATCCAGTTATAGCTAGCTAACCTGTCAATCCTGTGACCACTCCTACCACTAATAAACCTAAAAATTAAGATAAAACATTATTAAGGCTAAACAACCATTTTGTATTGAGTAACCCAAAAGTAATGTAAAGTAATCAAGTTACATTACTTTTATATTGTGATACTTGGATTAGTTTACTGATTACATTTTTTTAACAGGTAATCAGTACTTGTATCAGAAAACGTTTTCAAAGTAACCCTCCCAACCTTGATTTTGACGTGGACGTACCTGTGGAGAAAATGTCTGCAGCCACAGCCAGGAAAGCATCGGACACAATGCTCTCTGACGCCACTGTGATGTTGAGCTGTCGCGCTACATTGCGGTAGACGTTGGGCCGAAGGTATTCCAACTCATCACCTGGCCAAAACATGAGAAAAAAAAAAAATCAAGTGAGTGTTTGCAGTGCCTTTGGCTTTGCATTTAGGCTATACACAGAGCTACAGTAATATGTAATAATATATACATTTTCTGCATTAAATGTCAACAAATGAGACCTATGTTATATATTTTGTTGAGCTGTATACTTTATTATCCCAAATGGTTCTGAAAATGTTGAAAACTAGAAGAATCCATAATTGTATTCAAGGTAACAGTGTGTTTCATTCTGTAGTCTGTCAACTAAGCAGCCACTCTATTGTTCACTATGTTCGCATTGCTTGGGTGTGATGGAGCATGATTATTCATTTTCATTGGTAATGGTGGTTGTTAAACACTGAAAACAACATTTCCCATGATCCCATGCTACTTCATGACAGCATAAAACTCTGTCTTTTGTTATTGTTTTGATTGAGAGATCCCTTACAGTAGAAATGACATAATGCACGCTTGCTCAGTTCAGTATCCTCAGTGGTTTTGCTTGTACAGCCGTACTTGTTCTGATATGACCAGCTGCTTACAGTGGCTATAACTAGCTGATTGTTAGCAAACCTTATTGAATCTTGCCACTTGTGTACTGTAACAATAGCTTGCATTTTATCTATCCTGTTTTGTCATTTGTAGCCACAGTGGTCGCTATTTAGCAAAAGCTACATAGTCTCACTTTGAAAAGAACATTCTGATTAATAAAACCAAAACTTTTTATTTTCTAAGGCCTCTGATCTGATGAAAATAAGGACAGGATGACATACAGTGATGATTTTCTTTTTTTTTCTTTTTCTTTTACAAATGATTGCATTCTGAGTGGCTATTAAAGTATTATTCTAGTTAAACAACATTAAATGGATAAAATCTACTTTTTTCAACTTAAAGGAAAAGGTCAACATTTTAAGAAACACACTAATTCACTTTTATGCTGAGTGTTAGATGAGAAATTTGATACCTCTCTCATGTCTGTCGGTTAAATATTCCTCTGGATCTTAGCTTAGCTTAGCTTAACTTAAAGACTGGAGGGGGGACAGGGACAGGGGGAAAACAGCTAGCATTTCTCTAGCGAAAGGTATCTATAACTTCCTGGAGTCTCTGCTGGTAGCCTGGCAACTGCTACCAGCTAAGAAATAGCCAGGCACATAATTGTTGTTTTTGTATGGATTAAACAAAGAAGTAATGTGTTAATTAGTGAGGTTTAGAGGTGCTGATAGGCAGATTTTGTTACATTTGGACAGAGACAGGCTAACTGTTTCAAGTTTTTGTGCTAAGCTAATCATCCACTGGCTCCAGATACATATTTATCAGAGAAACATGACAGTAATATCCATCTTTTCATCTAGCTCTCAGCAGGAAAGTAAATGTGTATTCAAAAATTGAAAAAAATGTATTCCTTTGAAATCTGATTTCAACTGAATTTGAATATATGAGCTGTACATGTGTTGTAACCTGGAATAACTTCTTATCCAGCAGACTTCAAAGGAAACAAAGTCCAAAAGTCATTCATGATATTTCCTCACTGGATTCTGGACTCACAGGTTTGCCAACTCTCTTTTAATTATTTTAATAATTTGGAAGACTCTTTCCTAGAAAGTGTTCCCAGACACTGTCTTTGTTAGATCTGAGTTTCCAGTGAATTGAATAACTACCTACACTGGAGGTGGGGTGATAACCACAAATGGTTAAGTGCAACCTCAGACAGGAAGAGCCATCTGTTGTCTATCAGTTGTCATACTGGGCAAACATCCAGGGAGGAAAATATGACTTAAATGAAACTGCGTCCCTCATATTTTTTGTAGGGATTCCCAGGAATCACCTCCAGGTCTTCTAGTGAAAACGAAAGGTAATCCAACATCAAATATCTGATTTATGAGATGTCATGTCGAACAGGATCACAGCCAGGATTATTAAATCTCATTGTAAATCCTGAGCCCAAACCACCACCACCCCGTCTCCTTCTTTCACGTCATTTTAAAGAGACCTGAAAATTCTATAAAATGATCTGTTAATTTGGATTTTTCTCATTTTTAATGGATTTTGGTATCCTTTTTAAAAAAAATTCTTTTAAGAACTGTTGTGTGTAAGTATTTCTAAATGAGGATCTAAAAGCAGTTTTTTTAGTTTGTTCTCTTCTCAAACAGATATGCGCTATTGCTTCATTGTTAAAGGGACAGTTCACCCCAAAATCAAATACACATTTTTTAAATTTTTTTTTTTACCTGCAGTGCTATTTATCAATCTAGTTTTGATGTGAGCTGGTGAGTTTTGGAGATATCTGCAACTACTTTCTTTCTACCGTGTTATGTTACAGCTCATATGAGGACGCCATTAATATTTACATCCTGCGCTGTTACGAGGCTTTCATCCATGAATAGATACATGCTTTCCTTCTGCATGGTGAGTTCTACAGACAGAAAATAGTTGCAACATGAAAGGTCTCATAACAAGGTCTGTGGATTGTCTTGATAGAACCATGATTTCTGGAAAAAGACATTTCTGTTGAGTTTTTCCAAACGTCATTTTTGGTGCATTGAGCACTGCAACCCGAGTGCTATTTAGTTCAGTAAGATTTGGGAGTGGGCAGACATCTCTACAGCTGATATCTCCAAAACTCAGCAATTCACACCAAAACAGTCTGGGTGGATAAATGGCACTACAGGTCAGAGGAAAAATATGTTTTAAGGTGAAATGTCCTCTTAGAATGCTCTTTTTTTCCCTTTTTCTTGGGTTTCTTAATTTTTCTGGACTAAAAGGAGTCAAATTTAAGCACACTGAGTCTAAAATATTAGTGCCTGTTTTTTAACAACCCACTTTACGTAAGTTTAAATGATCAAATATTAAGTGCAGTTCAGGTCCCCAAATTTCCAGGAAAAATACCGACAACATGACCTCTGTGTCCTCCATGGTAGCTATAGCAAAAATACAAACTCAGTTCAACAGTTTGTGGGAACAGGAGACTTGCATTGCATTTGCACATGCTCGGCAGGATTCTCTCTCTTAGAATTCAGATGACTGTGAATTTAAACTTTCATCTCTAGGTTATTGGTTAAAAATTAACATGAACAAACTGTGCTCATATAGGTGTTGGAAGCTAGCATACAAGATTTTATCATGGCTGCAAGATGGCCCAATGTAAGCACGTTGTTTTTCTGTGTTGACATGTAACACGTAAAATGATTTTGAACTCAATTCAAATAACTAGAATCTAGTTTCAACTACAATAGCTGACTAGTTATCTGCAAGAATAGAAACAGACTTTTGCTTTAAGTGCATACGATGCCTGACATAATAGAGTTTGAACCATATACTAGATATTAGATATTACAGCAGTAGCTTTAGCAGTAATGTGATTACTTTGAGGTGTGCTTTTATGTGAGATACAGTGGGTTAATCTGACTTGTTTTTGCCTCATCTGACTTCTTTCCTCAAATTTAATATAATAGTCTTGTCCTTGTTGGTGAAAATATATCAACTGTATTAATAATTAATGCATATTATATATGTTCTCATATCAAAAGATGATGGTGTTTTTCTTATAGTCTGTGAGGTATGAAGGAAATGTGTAGACCCCCCGGTCTCCCCTACTGTAGCAACACTACAGTATATGGGTTTAAATGCTGTGACCTCAGATGTTATATGATCTTATATGTTATGGTGACCATGATGTTCTGCATGCATAAACATAAACTTCCTACAGTGTTTGGTTGACCATCTCCAGAACTTACCCAGCCACAGCAGGACCGACGATATCTCCCCCAGAGTCCCACCTGATGCAGCCAGTCCGTGTTCAGGTTTCGACCAGCCTATCCCGGCTCGGTTCAGCCTGGAGTGAATATAGTCCCTGCACAGTGCTTTGGCCTGGGACACCAGCTCCTTGTCGGTGGGAGAGCGGTCAAACACTTCGGCCGCAAACACAGAGGAGCGGCGCAACATCTCCATGCCCCTGAACGGTCATCCGCCGCGGACTGCGCTGCTCACCTCCCCGCCTCCACCGCCTCGCACAGCGGCCACTTCCCCCCTTGGCACACGTACCCCCTCTTCCGTCCCTTTTTTGTGGTCCTGTGGAGAGCACGACCTCTGGAGATTATCCTGCATAACAAACACGGATTAGTTTGTGGACATCTTTTGATAGACTGGATAAAGCCGCCCGACGCACACGCAGCACCGAGGCTGCAGGATATAAAACCCAGGCTGGAGAGAAAGAAAAGTTTGACAACAGCACAAAAGTTATATGAATCCATACAGTTACAATAAAAACGCGCTGGACACTGAAATCACACTTACCGAGAATCAACAGGCAAATATGAACCAAATACAGTGGTGTCCTAACGGCCCGCATCCTGGTTTGTCTCTGAGCAGAAAAGTGCTTTTGATATCTGACTTTTATGAGCTGAAGATTTGCTGTCACATTAAAAAAAATATGCCCCAAATTTATAGTCTGACAGGCTTTCCTTCTAAGGGCACTTATTGTGAAGTCCAAAGGCGGAGAAGCAGAGCGACACAAGCCCCGCCCCTCCGCCCCCAATCCCAACTCAGACTAATACACACACAGACACACTATCACAGCTGCTATCATGACTGGAGTCATTAAAGGAATAGTTCACCCAAAAATGACAATTCAGTCATTATTTACTGACCCTCATGCCGATTAAAGGTCGGGTTTAGTTCTTTAGTCCACAAAACACTGCAGGAGTTTCACAGGAAAACAGTGTTGTAGAATTTCCCGAACAATGGAAGTGAATGGTGACCAATTCTCAAAACAACTGAAGAAAAACACAAAATGCCTCCAACTGCTCATCTGGTGTTAGCCAAGTCTCTCAGAGCCCCGACATGCCAAACTGACTCGAGAGACGTCCTTTTACAGCATATTTTTAGCCCAAATCTTCACTGTAGATCCTCAGCTTGGAGCCACGTTCACATGTGTGTGCACACCGTCTGAACTGGGCGTGTGTGGTGTGACGGTGCGTGCACACAAGTCACTGTCATGTCAGGGCTTTAGAGACTTGGATTATGCCAGACGAGCTGTATGGAGGCATTTGTTTTTGTTTTTTTTTTGGCTGTTGAGTTTTAAAACTAGTTACCATTCACTTAAATTGTTTGGCAGATTCTATGTAACACTGTTTTCCTGTGAACCTCCAGCAGGGTTTTGTGGACTAAGAGGTAACTTTCATCTGTGATCTGAATGTGTTGATCAGTGCAAACTGTGAGGCAGAGATTAGAAATTGTTAGAAGGTGAAATGCTGTCCACACTGAATATATATACTAATATACAAAATGAATATGAATTATTATTGATAGTAATTAGTAATATACTAATGCAAAATTACTCCACAAGAGAAATATATGAAGGATAAATAAGGATTTGGTAAGATATACAAGTCTTAAAGGGGCAAAACAACGATTTAGTATTGCACTTCCATAAAGCAGGGGGACAAAAAAAAAAAAAAAAAAAAAAAAAAAAAATTGGTCAAATTCAAACCCACAAAGGTTATGAAATTCTGACTTTAAAGCAGCTTCAAGGAACTCTCATATTGTGTTGATTTTGGAGGCCAATGTGGAGAAAAACAGTAGTAGTTTCCACTGTAATGACCACGAAATATAACGTCAAGAATAAAATTATCTAAAGAGAACTCAGCTCCTGCCTCTTTTTAACTGGCTAATGTAACTTTGTGGGAAAATGTAATTATAGGCTCTTCCTGTCTGCTAAAATGTTTCATCTGATTTGAAGAAGAATCCAACACTGTGGCAGGCATTAAGAATAACTACTTACAAAACACTGAATCCTACATTGTGGATTCAGTGACTGTTACAGACTGTTGTTAACCGGTTTGTCTGTCCAGTGTAGCAATCAATGATAATTTCTCCAAAAGCTCAGAGAACATGTGGAGTTCCACAGGGAGTTATTTCAGGCCACTACTTTTTTTAAACATTTTTTTTCTAAGGGGTTCACAAGAAAATTTATAGGGGTCACCAGGGTATAGTAAAATAAAATAAAATATTGTGGAAAGCAGCACAGATTAAGAGCCAGGAAGAAGCTCTCAGCAATGTCAGCACCTTACACACTTTCAACATAAGGGACAAATACTAATGGCTAAAACCATACACCAGCCACAAAATGACATTTACACACATAAACCACCAACCTTTCCATTTTGAAACACAAAATTCAAAAGGGGGGTGGGGGGACACGGACCTGATTTTTGTGGGGAGGTTGCGACTCAAAAAGGTTGACAACCACTGTGTTGAAATATGAAGCTACTGCCAGCAGCTCATTAACTTAGCTTAGCATGAAGGCTGGCGACAGAGGGAAACAGCTAGCTTGGATTAAACAAATGAATTGTAATATGTCTAATAGCGGTCAGTAGAGGCATTATTTGTCACCTCAGGATGGAGCCAGTCAAGCTGTAATTTATCATTTATCCTCTGGGGTGCTGGACAATTCAATGTTTCTATACGGCCCTGCTGGTGTTGAGCTTTATAACAGGAGGAAATAAGGTGAAAGCACGCAATGACATGGTGTCTGCCTTCTCATTATATTGTGTTACAAACGAGAAGGGTCATTTATTACGTGATCCCTCTGTGACGGTCTAATTCCAGCAGTGATTAAGCTTAGTCATGATGAGGATTTGAAACCAACACATTGTATTCTGTCAGTCGCGTGGAATACGACATGTTTGATGTGTGTAACCTGCAACCTGTCTATTAACTGGACCTGTCAAGATAATGGTAGAGGAGTAAACGTACAAAGTGCAGTACTTGCAGAAAATCCACTACTTGGGTCTAAACATTGTGACAGAGGTAACTAAACAAGCATAAATATTGCCTTTCTCTTAAAAGTATGTGTCATAACACCAGTGGACGTGGTGGTGCTGTGTATCCATGTTGTTTTGAGAGCAACACATTATATCAGACAGTGAGCACTTACACTCCTTCTCCACTCCCTAACAGAAAACACTTTGAATAGATTTCCTCAGCAGATGAGCTGTAGTGTCACTTCTGGGGAAGCCACCCCACCCTATGATCAAGCTGTTTGGACCTGCCTGAGGAATGCCCCGCTTTGTTTATGACTCAACAGATTTGGAGATACTGAAAGGGCTAACACTTCAAGCTTTAACAGACAACCCGATCACGAATAAAGGCTCAGTGAAACTTTTTTTTCTAGTCATTTGAGAATATCTTTGCAGCACAGAACCTTCTGTATTACCTTTTCTCATGTATCAGCTCAAGTGTTGACACAGTAGTTAACTATTGATTTGGCTCAGTTTTATGACACAGTTTAAACGTGAAAAACTACTTTCTTTCTGCAGTTGGATCTACCGGAACGACTTTTTTTTTCTACTAGAAAGAAAATAGTTCCTACATGAAACTGCTCACAACAAGGTCTGTGGATTATCTTGAGTAACCGGGTCATGATTTTTGGAAAGAGTCACTGATTTTGAATTTTTCAAATGTGGTTTTTGGCACTTTGAGCACCACAAGCTGAGTGCCATTTAGTCCCATTATATTGGAGAGAAGACAGACATCTCTACAGCTGATACACTAAAAGGAGTTTTTATCTGCTTACGTAGCTGTCTCAACTTAATACTGATTCCTCTATATGACCTACATAAGCAAACAAGACTATTCGCAAGATGCTTGGTTGTTTCTTGTGATTCTTACTTGTGATTTTTGACATTATATAAATGTATGAATCAGTTATTTTGTTGCCTAGGAAGCCTGGGAATCAGATGATTCTGCAAGCTCATGTTTCATTTGCTTTGGCAGATTCAGGTTTGTGAATTAGTATGCCAGGGTACGGACGAGGACCAGAAGGAGAGGACACATTACACCTATTTTACAGTCCGTACATTAGATTCCTTTCAGCATTGGTACCGATTTGAAAATTCTTGTACTCGTCTTTAAGCACTTCATGGTCTTGCACCAGCTCTCTTGTCTGATATGCTTCTAATCTACGAACCAGGATGGCTCCCTGAGGTCCCAGGTCGGGACAAGTCTTATAGTTGTGCAGGACAAAAACATTTGGTGAGGCAACTTTTAATTTTTATGATACATGCTATATATTTGAATTGATATCACACCTTAACCTAAAACCTCTTTAGCCTGGCTTTTGATCAGAATGTGCACTAATTTATTTTATAATTTAATAAACTGTATTTATGTATTGAAGTGTTTTATGCTCCCTTATCAATTTTTATTGCATTTTCATTATCTGTATTTCTCATGTGCATTTCACTTTCATTTTTCACATGGTTGGTGTTATCACCTTGTCACTCATGTAGAGCACTTTGAATAGCATTAAGCTGAACTAGAGGTGCTACGGTAAGTTTGATTTGTTTTTATTCATGGATGATTGCAGGTTGTTTTGAATGTGATGACAAACTTGAAATGGTTCATTCAAACAGATTGATAAGGCAAAATGCCAGTGTTGCTGCAATGACTCAGCACCTGGAGCTTCTTATTCTATTGAGATATAAAGGAACTTTTGGTAAATACCTAAATATGAAATGTAGACATCTGATGTTTTCTGATAAATATGCAACACACAGTATGTAAAACAACTGATAACTGTCCGCACAAAGCCCCAGTGAGATTGAAAGGATGTTTATTTGTTAGGGTTTCAATGGAATAACATGAGGACTACATGAGGGCATCCAGGAGCACAGCCCTGATGACATGCTAGACAATAAATAGGAGTAACATACTGTATGTTAACTGTGCAACAGTCAGTCTCTTACACACACAGAATGTTAGATGGTTTGGAGACTACCTCCATCATCACCTTATGTTACAGCTCCAGTGGCTTCTCCGCACACACAAACACACACACACACACGCACGCACACACACAGAGGGTAAAGATTCCAGTCTTCATACAAAAAAATATACCAAACAATACCATGGTTGCATGTAACACACTAAATTACTGACAAGAAGTGTGATTGGTATCTCCCGTAGGTCAGCTTCCATTTGTCTAAAACAGTCTGACACAGCAAGACATCATAACCAAGTACAATTACCTCAAAATATGTTCTTATGGGTTGTTCTTAGAAGAAAAATCTGCAACTTGTACACAGTAAACACTACACAGTATTTCCTCAAGTTGTTATCCCTATGCAAAAATAAAAACAGGATACATTTGATTACATTTGATATTAAAATGATAGAAATGTAGCACCAAACTGGCCGAAATGCTGCCTAACTAATCAGGAGATTTAAGCAGAAAAGCTCCCTTTTGAACATTTGAAACATCCTTCGCATCCTTCCATTATCAGCCAAATAAAGCCCCAACAGCAGCGTAATTCCTCAAAACTTCCCATCTGTCTGCAAAATGAACTCGTTTCAACATTCCATGAACCTTCTGCTCGCCACCACCTCGCCACACGCCTCCGCCTCTTTCAAAGTACATACCATCCTGTGCCTTCATTTTCCACATACTGTAGATCATCTGTGGCCCAGTCATAGCACAGTGCCGTACCCAACAAAGCTTCAGTCATCATGCACCTAAAAAAACAAGGGCCCTTCAAAAAGCCTGAATTTAAGCCCTTTGTGTTGGAGTTGGTCCCATATAACAGTATTTCCCATCAGTCTATATGAACAGCCCAACTGAGCGCTACACATGCAAAAAAACAGATCAAAATATACACGTCTCCCTTTCATTATATCCTGTATAGAGGAACAAATGTTATCATTTACATCATTAATCAAGAAAAAAAAAGCACAGACTGTTATTAAATCTTTAAGCTGAGAAATGTTAACACTTAAACTGGCAGCATCTTTCAGTCTCCAGTTGTTACTGTCCAAACGTGAGAACGAGACTGGACAGTCTTTCTGATGTCCTGGGGGCCCAGCCTCCAGACACACGATGTTTGATTCAGTTTCCATTTATCTCCATGAGACCTCCTTTGGGTATGAGCAGGCTCATCCGGCCCGTAGTGCTGGCTGCACTCTTGATCACCTCCATCCATCTGCAAAAACATGACAGCAGAGGCGGTTTTAAAACTGTTACTGAGTGGCTTTAAAGGGACAGTTCAGGTTTTTTTGAAGTGGGGTTGTATGAGGTACTTATTCATAGTCAGTGTATTATCTAATAAAAGAGTATGAGCATGGAAGCTCAGCAATGAATTGCTGTGGACAGAGTCAGCAACAAAATGTAGTTAACTGTGCCAGTACTCCAGTCACATACCTTTCAAAGGTGTACTCGCTTTCTGCCCGGAAAAAGTAAACATGGGACTTGAACTGCAGTTTGAAGACGTACTCCTTGTGGATGCTGTCGGACTCTTCGGGGGTGCTGACCGTGTACCCGAGCAGGGGGAGGCTAGCCAGCGGGAAGTCGTCCTGTAAACAGAGATGGAAACGTTTGCCTCAGTTGAGTGTCTCAAATGTCTTGTCCTCTAGAAGAAATAATACATGTCAAGAAGGGTCAGCTAACCTGGTGAGTCTTGTAGAAGAACAAACAGAAGTTGGTGAAAACGACCCACAGTTTCTGCCAGCCGTTACTGTTCTTGAACTTCCTCAGGAGGTAACCTGAGAGCTGGTTCTACATCGAGGGAGAGAGCAGAGAACAGAAAGGTTAGTGACAGTGAGAATTACATGATTATAACCAATGTTTCAACATAAATTCTAAGAGTCAGTGATTTGTGGCTGTGTGGGAGTGCTTGGTTGTGACATATTGACTACACAGAAGAGGTTTGTGTGTTAAATAGAGCTGTTACAGTGTCGATTCATGCCCTAACTTTAAAACAGAAAGTGTTCATTTGTTTTGATCAGGTTAATCGTGTTTTTCTGTTTGTTTTCCACTGAACACGTCTGTTGCCCGCGTAAGCTTTGTTGCAACTTCTGTTCAGCAAGAACCTGTAGAAGCTGTTTTTTATCAAGACCGTAAAACAAGATAATGTGATAAATTTACTTTTTACTCTTTGTTATTGGTCATTCATGTTCATCACATCAGCTCTTTCCCATGGTTCCTTAAGATAACACTGCACACACCAAAATAACTGTGGAGATCTAGGAATGCAGAGATGTCGCTGAAAATAGGTCCAACACGACAACAAGCACAGGCAGCTGTGTTACTTTGGTGAGTGCAGTGACGCTGGGTATGGTCCGATCACCAAGAAGTTCACTGTGAAGTGGACTGTACAGGGTGTTCAGCCATGTAAAGTAATTCCAAACCTCAGGGAGCAAAACATGCTCAGTTTTAAACTGTGAAGGGAAGAAGTGAACGGGTCTTCACCTTGCAGGAAGCTGACAAGCACGATTACCCATAAGTCACTGCACCAAAATCAAACAACAGTGCTCACAGGAGTTTCATATTGCATAAAGAGTTTTATATTTTATATTTGTTAATTTAAAATGATTAGTTTAGCTAATTAAAATCTGATTCAATAGTATATTATAATATATATATAATAATAACTTAATATTTTTATATTTAAGAATGTATATTTTTATGTAGTTAACATATGTTTGCAAGTATTGTGATAACATTTCCAGTCATGATGATCAAGGATGACATAATCAAAATATTACATAATAGTCTGTATATAATCACTGTTACACAATAATCTAGAAATAATCCACATATTAATCTGTTTTGAAACGAACCATTAATTAACCAAATCACATTTATTCACAACCTACATTGCCTAAATTTTGATAGAGTAAGTTTTGTAGTGTATCAGTTTTTGTTTTGTTTGTCTTGTTTCACTCAATATTTTGGTTCAGTCATTAAAATTCCCATAGTTGCAGCAAAAGATAATTAAGTGTTTGCCTTAACAGGCTACTGACTACAAGAAGTGATGTCTACATTGGTGATGTAGATGAGGAATTTTGTCTGGGGAAATTCCCTTACTTGACATTCCCTGAGCAGCTAAGAGAGAGTAGGGAGTAGGGTCTCAGTACTGTGGATTGCAGCTCCAGTTTAGATGCACACTAATTTTCCACCATTATTCTGAATACATCAATATTGTGGATTTGATACAGGCCGTGTAAACGCCATAATCCATTTAGATATTCTGAATTAGCCCTTATTCCAAATGTAGATCATGACATATGGGATATGGCAAAACCATTCAGGTTTTGGGTGCATTATTTGGACATGTGTAAGGCACATTTGGAAAATGTTTCTCAGTTGGGGTTTTTAGCTCAGTGTGTGACACGCAGCCTCTTGCCTGTTCGTGGTCAGCTCAGTGCAAACAAACCGACTAGCCAACAGTTTGCAAGTTTGCAGGGCTGCAGTAGAGATGCATGCACAGAAGATAAGCCCACATTTCTGGTTGGAAAGCAAAATACGCCTACTTTTAAACATTAAGAAAGACTTGGATATCAACATTTTTTTATATACTTTGGTATGCTTAAGATACGACATACAACTTAAGCCATAGGACATACGTCATTACATTAAGGAGTATGCAGGACTGCATATGAACTTGCAATATTCATTTTCATTATCCACATAAACGGCTTAGTAGGAACATTGTCTTTTTTGGGAAAAAAAGCAAGAAGAAAAAAAAAAAGAATATTCTGTGTCCATGATAACATAACCGATAGAACCAGTGGCCCAAGATATAAATATACAATTCATGCTTTCCTTTAAAACAATATTTCTGCAGCACATCAAAAAGTAGGAATTTGCTGTTGTGAAAGCTTGTGTCTGAATAAAAAAAATAATATATATATATGTAATTGTAAATCTATAGTCTATATTAAATATATTTATATTTATCATATCTGGAAAATGTTCACTTTTGAGGACTTGTAAGGAGATGCTGATTTATCAGGGATATTTTGGTCTGGGTTAATGTCAATCCTATAATTATTTTCTCCTTCTTTTAAACTGTAATGGCTTTTTTTAAAAAAGCCATAAAAAAGAACTTTGTTTGAAAAAGATCAAAGTATTACTGGACTATTCAGGGACTGAAATGTTTCCTTGATGTATGGGAGAGAACAGGACAATAGGCTTATTTAATTCTCAAACCTGAGAGCTGATGTGGCCGAATGTTTTCTTTTTGGTATTTTTTCTTCCTCTAGTTTATTACTATTATTTTTACTTTATTTGTTTTGTTGAGTAATTATAGATTGGAGTGGATGTTTTGATTTGTGTGCGGATCTGCTTTGCAGTCTGTTTTGAATCTCCCGTGACACGGAGGATTAAATATGACGTATGAATAAATAAACCAAGGTGAAATCTCAATTAAGCTCTAACAATGTTTGTTTTTCATTGAATTCCAACATGTGATTACATGCATAATTAGCCGTTTCATCCCAGCTATACTTTCTACTGAGACTTCAGGGAGACAGTACAATAACTGGACTTGGTCTGGTACTCTGTTGTGGCCCATGGATCTGGTACCTGGTTCATGCGCAGGTAATCAGTGAGAGACAGGTTCTGGTTTCGGTACCAACAAACATGTGTGATGGTGTTTGGTCTTTGGCCCTGACCGAGGAGATAGCGAGGAGGAAGCTCTGGTGAGACAGCCGGAGAGCTGAAGACTGAGAGGGTGAAGAGACAAACGAAAGAAAACGTGTAGAGAAAATGTTAGCATGTTAGCTTTGAGAGGAGGAAAATGGAAAAGAAAGAGCAGTTAGGAAGTCCTTCAGGTCTGTGGAGTAAGAATGTTAGTGTCAGAGAAATTAAGATTATAATATCATATACTGCATAAGGCAATAAGAACAAAGAGCTTTCCAAAGAAACACAGGAGAAAAACAGGGGAAAAGAAGGACATGAGAGGAAACTGAAAGGGATTAGAAAGAGAAGGTGAAATGCTGAGATGACTCCAGAGTGATGACAGACGTTTTTGACAAATCCACTGACGCAGCGGTGATGAATCACTTCTATGTGAGCATGTGGATGTGTGAATGGATGTGTATGCGTGTCTTAAAGTGGGCGGAGGAGGAGTACCTCCACAGCCAGGCTGTGATCAGACATAGAAACACTGGTGTTGCGGTGCCAGCACACGTGCATGGTGGTGTTGGCACGGTGGTGCGTCTGCTTGTCCAGTGAAGTACGGGAGGAGTTCATGTCATCCTCCGACTCCTGCTCCAGAGAGACCTCGTCAGACGATCCTGAGGGAGGAGGAGGAAGAGGAGGAGGGGGAGGAGGAGGCGGGACAGGAAGTTGTTTGGAGGGAAGGGATTAACTGAACATTTGTAGTAAAAAGCTTTTGATTGATGATTGATTTTCTTACTCGGCTGAGGAAAGTATAAAAAAGTCAGATAAAGTGCACTTTCACACTCAGTAGATACTGTAGTCACTGTGCATCTTTATGTAACACTGAGGTCAACAGATGCTCTTACGGTTGGAGTGATCGCCGAGCCCGGCATCAAGGAAGATGCTGGATTTCTCTTGAGACTTCTTGGCCATTTCAATAGCCATGTTCAGATCCTCGATCCACTTGCCCATCTCTACTTTGGAGCTGAAATAACAAACATACAGGAAGAAGACAGGACAACAGGGCACTAAATTATTACTCTGAGGGAGTAATTTCACTCATTCTTGAATTAGCGTAACAAGACATAACTATCTGTACGACCACTGAGTCAGCTATTACGATACGAGTGAAATATACATGTCACAGTAACTTTGGCTTATCAAAAGCAGATGAAATGTTTCTGACAACATAAACACATTATAAGGAGCCGATGACAATTTTCGGTGCAGATCATCACCAATTACTGATTGCTGGATGCAGTAGCAGCCAATACTTATCACAGGCTCTATCTAAAGCCTTTTATTTAGCCATTATTTATTTACTTATCTAACTATTACTAACAACACTGTATATTAATCATAGTACATTGTATATTACCAAGTATAAAAATACTTGAAAATTATCACAAAGGTGAGAACATGGTTAAGTTTGCTGCTGACAGTTTGATAAGATTTTTTTTTTTGATGGAAGATTTTTATAGAAATTTTTGATGGAATATCTAAAATCTGCCTGAGTAAAAATTAATTGATCATTGTTATGATTTTAGCATCTAATTATTAAAAATGCTTTAATTAGTAATGGCAGATGTAGGGCTATGTATTTCAACAAAGGAAAGTAATAAACAACCTTTGTGGCCACTCAAGTATAGATTTTAGAGTTGCACTTGAATTAGGGATGAAACAAGAAAGAGTACAATAAAATTGTTGTTCCAGTTTTCATTATCCTTAATACCATGTTTGATAACCGCACTTTAAAAAACAGTGTAAACACTGTCCAGCATCAACCAACCAAATGCAGGTGCAGCAACAATGTGGGTTTGTTTTGCGTCAATGAAAACACTGACCTCTTGTCAAAAGACAGGATGTCATTTCAAATCATTAAGAGGTTTTCAATATAAAAATTGGTGAAATGATTTCAGTGAGTGTATCAGCATTTAACAGTTTCAGCCCATTGCAGTAATGATAAGTGATAGTACATAAGTGATGATAACCCTGATAAATTTGGTGACTATAATCATGATACGAAATTTTCGTAGTGTTTAATCTTTAACTTGAATGCACCATGAAGTCCCTGTGTGCCGGGCATTGATTCTGGACCATGTTGCTTTGTCATGTGATTGGCCTTCACAGAGACCACCGATCAAACTATTTAGAGAAACACTACAAGTTTAACTCTCCCTTTCTCACCTGGCAGCCACTACGATGGTCCTCTGAGCCGAGTAGATGGTGAAGCAGTGGGGGACCGACCACTCATTTTCACTTTCCTCCACCTACAAACAAAAAAGAAATCCAAAAAACATTAACCAAACATTAGAAGCACCCAATCTCAACACATTTTTCCAATAAATTATTTAAGCTGAGGAATGAACGGGGAATCATAGTCAATCAGTCTGACTCAAACCTGCCAAAGAGCCTCTACTGGAGCATCTATATATGTCTGTACGGAGGTGAACCACGATGAGTTCATGTCCTGCTTTATATTTAGCCTCCAAAACACACCTATCAGTTTTGCCTGCTCATATATCATCTTTTTAAATGTCCTGTGTTTTGTTTTGGAGTGATATACAACTACAAACAGCTACAAAGAATTTTTTTTTTTGTTTCTACATCTTGAGTAATCTGCTAGGTGTGCTTGTTGCTGATTTGATCTACTTGAGAATGGGAGAAGAAGGGTAGGGTTTGGGCATCCAAGCTGGCAGAGCTCAGAGGACTTACCGGTGCATCCAGCACTATGAGCTGCAGCCAGGAGTGAAGCAGAGACATGCAAAGTTAGGAGACCCAGGCCCTCCCTTCTCAACACATCGCCACACTGATCAGTTCAAACTGACAATTCTAACCCACACATCTCACCACCGGGTAGTACTACTCTTCTATTAGTGCACCCGGAGCTGTATGGGGCCTTTACAGGGCTGATGAAGATTTATTAAGTTGAACTAGAGCTTATATACTCACTATCATGCCATGGAGGGGCAGCTGTCCGTGCACTTTGAACTGATTGGTGGCTGTCACACCTTTGCTTGTGTAGAGGAGCATGTCTGAGAACTGAGAAGTCAACAGAAACATTTTAAGTACATTTTCAGTTAACTGATTTTAAGTGTTAAAGCTTTAATGACAGTTTAAGAGCTTCACACTCACCAGGAAAAACATCCTCTGCTGCAGTCCTTTCTTGGTCAGCTTGTATAGACATCCCTCTCTTATGAACTCCTAAAAACACAAGAAGCTTGTCAAATTCTGTTCCACTTTCAGCCAGCTTCCCAGCACCCCCTACCCTCTGCTTGGTGTCATTACACTCACCCTGCCTGGTGCTGTTAAGTTCTCTATACCGATCAGGTCTCTCTGCAGCTCTGTCAACTTCTGGAAATTCTCCAGTCGGATGAGACTGCTCTGGAGCTGAGTGGCTATCTCAGCCACTTCCTTCAGAGCCTCTGTGAAGAAACAAAAATGATGTGAATCCAAAATACTTCTACTGAACAGTGTTTTAACCATGTCAACATTATAGAGTTTTCAGAATTGGTCCATTTTGAGAAAATACAGTTTCTTAAATTTGTAGCTATTTTATATTAAAATTTATAAGTAATTTTATTTCCAAGAATATATTTGAAGTAAAACCACAAATATGTAATAAAGCACACTCCAATCCTGGAGTAATGTTAGTAGTAGAACTGGGGCTACATTTACAATACCCACAGTGACAGTAAACTCTTATACTGTCAACATATTTTAAGCAGCCTCTCTTTTATCTTTTATACACAAATCAGACTACATAATATGTGACCGAACAGATGGGGAGCATCGGGAATGAACATGAGCGCGGGGGCGCAGCAACTGATAATTTTATTCTGTGGAGGGTGCCATAGTGGAAGACATGTGACTCAGCATCTGTGATGCCTCATGGCCTGTTTGTACAACATGTTCTGTGATGTTAATCAGTAGGAGCATAGATGACTCTTCCCTGCACAGTTGTAAAAATGGCAAAGCGATAAAAGGAGGTTTTGTTTCATTTCAGTTACTTTCCAACTAGAGACAGACTGATTAATCAGTTGGCCAATTAATTGACTGTTGCCTGTATTCACAAGGTTGACACATCAGCAGGCAGCCTCGCCCATGTGACTGTTGTTGAACATTAGCACTCCCCTTTGTGGGGTTTTGGAAATTGTTGAACAAGTAGTTTAGGGACCTGTACTATAACTCTCATGTATTCTAATGTAAATGTTTGCTGAAATGTCCCAAATCATCAACCACTGTCTAAATCTTAACATGTTTCTCCTGATAGCACATCTAATCTAAAACCATTACTAGCTAGCATCAAATATATATTTTATTACAGAATACCTGTATAGAACAATAGAGTTGAATGATGACACATTTTAATTATTAATACAAAATTCATCTAAAACAGGGGTGTCAAAATCATTTTAGTTCCTGGGCCACATACAGCCCACTCACTCACTATCATTCATAAAGCTACAATTACATGTTAACATTGTTGTTGCTGCCATCAGATGAACAGTAAACTCCCTGGCACCTCACTGATCAACTGTCGTGAAAACTGTGAAAGGGGTCCAACAGGCTTTTCATGCATCTTGTTGAGAATTTATGACTCCATGATCACCCAATCTAATACAGTGAGCAACTCAAAAAACAAAAATATTAATTATGTATGTAGTCTGATCCCAGCATTATTACATTATTACAACTGTGGTACTCAGTATTTTTTGTTTGCTATATATCATTTTAAAATTTCTCTCATTATTAAATTTAAAGCACTTCCAGCTGAATTTTAGTAAGAAAACTGTCATGTAAAATTAAGCTCATTATTTAGTTATAAGTTCATACATGTGTTATTATAGGGTTGAAGGTAATGCAAAGAAAAAGTGAGATGAGTCATATTATTAACATAAATGATGGAAAACTCACCCTTGCAGTCATCGTGATCACGGTGGCTGGGAGAATAATGCTTGCACAGTCTCTCCAGGATGAGTTTGTAGTGCATGAGGCGCTGGATGGGCTTGAGCAGGAATGTGTTGAGGGGCAGGTAGCAGACTTTCTGCAGTTCAAACTCTTTGTAGACCGTCTCCAGCTTCTTCAGCCTCTTGGTAGCTTTCTCCAGCTCCGTTAACACCTCGTCATGTTTCTGCAGGTAGCTGGTGAATTCCTGAGGACGATAAATGTGTACAGCATGAAATGCAGGTCGTTCTACTGGCCAGTCAAACATGTAAAGGAGAGCTAGTAAGCATCTTAACCTTAAGAGCACACATGTTCCTCAACATCACGTCACCAATCCTCTGGTAGTCCCCTTTGACGTGAGCATTAGAGCGCCCCTCCCTGAGGAAACAGGCAGATCGTCAGATTTAGTCTTTATCGTCGTCTCATTAGACGTTCCACACATTTTATCACACAGAGGAACATGGAAGAAGCACCCACCAGAGAGCCAGCCTCTGGTCTAACTCCTTAAGGAAGCCTCGATGGAACTCATAGATGGGGTCGATGTTGGAGAAGAGGAGGGTCATCAGGCCTTCAGGCATGGCGTTTTCTTTGATCACAGCGCTGCGGAACCACTGTGAGCAGGAGAGGGACAACAGATTATTGATACTCTCTTAATATACATATAGACTGGTATGCACATGATGAAAGTATGACAGGCAATAACAAAAAAGCAGTAAATAGCCAAATGTTTCAAATTTGAACTGTTAAACTTTTTTCTTCTCTGTTCCGTTCAATAGCATCATTCAACAATATCTTCCAGCTCTTTAAGACATCCAAAGCAAATCATTATCATATACTCTGGTCTCTGCCATTGTCCTTTCTGGCAAGACGTTCACAATTTTTTTTTAATACTGGAGGTAGATATCACACCGAGATAGGATCTGTAAGGGAAACAAGAGGGCAGAGAGACACAGAGCAGCACAACTCACATCTGTTTTCTGGTCCAACAGTCATCTTCTCTGCTGCCTGAAATCAGCTAAACTGTTTTTTGTGAGTATTTTTCTGGCATTTTTTGCTTCATGTGACAGTGACAAAGCAGCCAAGAAACAAGAGGAGAGAGGGCTGTAACATGCAGCAAAGGTCCCTGGCTGGAATCAGTATTAGACATAATATTTTCTCTACTACTGTCCCATTTGACTAACTCTTCCACTCCATGGTGTGCTACAATTTCATGACTGAACAATGACTTTTACTTTCTTTGTCTTGTGGAGAACTGATATTTTCATATCACAGACGATGAGCAAAGGCAATAAAAGGTGTGGCTGATAATAGCTACTCAATACCTTTAAGGTATCTGTTGAAATAACCCAGTCCCAAGTATCAAAACTTCTCCAGTCCTGCATTTGAAATGTACCCAGATCTGGAAAAAATGACTATTTGTATGTTTTGCCACCAAATCATTCAAGGTATGGCTCAATTACACAACTGCGGTGTCCGATAAAAAATAAATGAATAAAATGAGGAAGGATTCAGGAAAAACTGAATAAACCCCCAGAGCCTGGTTCCATAGAAAGCTTTGCTTACTCAGTATTTTAATTGTTACACTTGTTATTTTCTTTTATTTAGGACTAGAACTAGCAATTATTTTCATTATTAGTTATTCTGCCAATAATCTTAGTCCATAAAATGTCAAAAACTTCATTACTTCTTTGGTCCAAACAACAGTCCAAAACTCAAAGACTATTTTTATTATTTCCTTTCTTTTAAAATTTCTATGCGCTTGGTTGTTTTATTTAGCTTTTACATTTTTACTGTAATCCTTTCACATCATTCAAAAAACACATAGAGTCCAGGGGTTTAACAATGACCACTTATTTGTACATGTTCTTTTTAAATCTAAATTATGAAAAAGTGTTTTTCAATGAAACTCACCACAGTGATGACCTCGAGGTCTTTCAGGTACGTCCGCTCTGTGGTCAGAATCTCTTTGGCAATAAAGTAGGCCTTGTCGGTGGGATATCGCTGAGGAAAAAGAGGACAGAAGTTTCAAAATGAGTGATGGAAAACACTATTCATGAGAATAATCTAACCTTTCCTCCTCCTCCTCCATTATGCCAACAAAAGGTTAGAAGAAAGTCTGGATTCAGTGATTTCTACTCTTAAAAAGGGGCCATTGTGAGGTGGGGGTGGAAGGGTGGCATGTGAGCAGTGTACCTTCCTCCTGCCCTCCTCCTCCTCCTCTAGCCTGGCATTGCTGCCCACCTCGCTCAGGATGGGGCTTTGCAAGGGCGACGGGGCCTGGCCCGGCAGGCTGAGGGTCGACATCTGGAAGGAGGGTGACAGGCAGAGGGGACCTTTGGGGCTAAAGGGCGAGAGCTGAGGGCTGTCCACGACTGAATCTGTGGAAGAGGGAAAACAGAAATTAAAAAAAACTTAAAAAATCATTGTTTTAAAATCATTTAGGTCAAATAAATAACATCCAAAAATAAGATTAGTGCCAGGAGGATGGGAAAGTTTAAAATAATGCGGTCGCAAAGGTTAATGGACTCTGCCCAAACAGGACAAACATGATCTTTAGAAATGGGTGGAGTTAAAGTCAACAATCTCTACAATTCTACAAGAAGTGGAGCTTAACACAACTGCACTACAATACAGTCAAATATCACAGTAAGCTTCATCTTCACCTAACCTGTTTTTCCACAATTATCTTATTTCCTCTCAGAAAAGTGGTGTACATTTTGAACAAAAACAAGTGGAACGGTTCATCACACACATTGGCCACAAATGAAAGGGGAGACGGCAGAGCAGACCAAGGAAAGTAATGGTTCCCACATTTTTTCCCCTGCCATTGTTTTCAGAGCCCTCTACAAGAAGGACAAAATGATTCATTGCCAACTTATACGAGCCCTGGTCCATTTCACAGAACTGGCTCTCCTGCTTTTGTTCTGCCTGTGAGCTTTGCTGCACAACAAATCAAGAGACAAAACAAGCAGATGAAACGCTGAACTATCCTCTTTACTGAGTCACAGGTCACCACAGCTGTTCTTCCACTTCTATTAGAGAGAGAGAGAGAGAAAAAGGAGTGGGGGAAGGCTGAGTGAGAGGGAAAAAAAAAAGTCACTACTCGACCCGGAAATAATTGCTCACGCGAAAACTTATCAGGAATGCGGCTCGTCTGGAGGGCAAATAGTTGTTTATAGTTTATCTGAAGGGCCCCACAGGGAATGACAGGAGAGGATCAACAGAGCGGACGTTGGGCTCCACAGCGGGAGGACGAGGGTTTGCTGTGGAATGACTTGGCACAAAGCCTGTCCAAACAGGGAGCACACTCACACACACACTCTCAGCTGGAATTAGGCTGAGGAACCTTGTGTACGAGTCCGACCCAACCCCCAACAGCACACAAGTTTGTCGCCTCAGATATAAAAAGGAAAAGTGTGTTGACTTGTTGCATATACACTTCTTTTTCTGATATTGTTAAACTGAAGAGCACTCCATAGTAAAAGGATACTTAACTTCTCCAGAAGTCCACTCATTCAGAATATAAAAGGACTGGCTGAGCAGAGGAGTGCTCAGGAGTCAGTAGAGACCATTTGGAGTCTGCATGTGAAACTAATTTCCTGCAGTTTCATTTAGTTTTCAAATTATTTGGAAAATCATGACACAATATCTGAGTTTAACCCCCTAAACCTCAGGGGATTCTTTCGCCTTTCACACATCTACAGCACTGCTGTAAGATTTGGGCCTGCAGACAGAGCTAAATGATCTGGACCGTGCACAAGCTTTCATTCTGGCCATTAAAAAGAGTGTGTAACACCACCAGGGTATCTGTTAAAGCAGTTGAAAGAAATTACATCACCATTGTGTCTTTGATTTCATCCCAAAAAGAATTTTAAGTCTGACATTCATGGTACCCAAAAGTGATTACTTTATTCTTGAGAGTAAAAACATACAAACATTAAGTACAGGTTGTTTATAATAAGTCAATATACATGTTCAAGATTAAGTGTTGATTACTTGATTCCTAAGTGCAGTTAGCTTAGCTGGTTATAAGTGTCAGCCCCGTCATTATTAATTAAATGTTTAGTTGAGATGTGGGAAGAATCACATGGCAGAAAAAGAATCAAGGCAAAAATAAGAAAAAAAAGTCATTGAGACAAACCCTTAATTAGATCGACCAGCTGTACATGGTCTGCTTAGGTAACTGATGGCACCTGAAACAAAATCATGTTACATAGGGCTGGGCAATATATCGATAGATGTTGATATTGTGACACGACACTTAATATTGTCTGAAACATTTTCAATATCGTGATAAGGCATAAGAACTGCCCTTTCCTGGTTTTTAAAGGGTGCATTATAGTAAAGTGATGTAATGAACTCACCAGTCTGATCTAGCTGTTCTTTTTTCATTTGCCTTTACTCACTTAGTCATTATATCCAAATTAATGATGATTATTTATCAAAAAACTGATTGGGTAAATATTTTGTGCACCAATAGTCATCCCTGCAATATTAATAAATATCAACAGAGGTATTTGGTCAAAAATACTGTGGTATTTGATTTTGTCCATATCGCCCAGCCCTAGTTCCACACTCTTAAACGGTTTCTGGGAAAAAAAAAAAAGACTACATGCCATCCTTCAAAATGACAATGAGAACCAGTGAGTATTTCTCTCTTCATTACTAAAGAGGAACCCTCTTATTTTATAGCCCCTTAGATGTTCGCTGGAAACATCTCAACGCTATTGAAAAATATCAGGAACATACACCTGAGACAACCATGAAAACATGTTGCATGAAAAGAGTGAAAGTAAGTGCTTTAAGGCACGGCGGTGCAAGACAAAAAGAAGAGCAAACTTTGCCAAAGCCAAGTGAAGTCTGCCTGCAAGCAGATTAAGTGAGCTAAAATGAAAGCAATTTTAAAATCCAACTCGGCAAGTCAAGTTTTGTGGAGAAAATGACATCAAGGAATTAACAAAATACTACTGATTAGTTGGATATCACTCCAGTATTAGTTTTTCATATTCTGCGGCACAAGTATATTTGTTTAAGGCAGATTTGACGAGACCAGGTACCACAGATGAATCGCTGAGGCCTGGAAGTTGGATTAAAAAAAAACAAACAACAAAAACCAAAAGCTTTCTGCATGCTAGTATGCTAGTGAGTGACGACATGACAGCAATCTATTGTTCCTATACCAACACTTAAAAACAACACAACACAAGTCCAGCTAATGTAAAAGAGAAATTCATAGCTAATGTGCAAAAGACCCCCTGTTTCCTTCCAACAAATAGACTACCATGAAGTTGGTACCCTGAAGACAGCTAATGCCGATACCCCAAAAAACATGTAGAAAAGAGACAAAGGTACATCAATCTCTAATCGTGTACGGACGCTTCAATGAAAAGCCTTACCTACTATATTCAAAGGGTTTCCAGGTAATTACAAACACTGATGGTTCCTTATGTTATGATGATGATGACAAGTGCTACATCTAAATGCTCTGCATTCTAAGTTTTAATAATTAGGAAGTACGACTATGTCAAAAACTATTATACATGGTTTACTACACAAAGCCTTACAATACATGTAAGATAATACATTCATTTTATAGAAAGTGGTGTTAACAGTGTACTTAATGGCTCATTAGTACACTGCTTACATTCTTCAACATAGCTCAGCATAAAGCTAAAATGTTAGTTGGTGTCTGTTTTGTTTGGTGAAATTATTTTTATCCTTCAGACATCATGAACCTACTATAGTACATGCTGTGGACTAGTCTGACGTGAAGAATGCTGACAACTACTTCAGCCAGCAGATGTCAGTAAAGCACACAAGTGCAAATAGAAAAGTGTCTCCATGGCATGTTTGTTTTTAAATACAGAAGGCCTGTGAGGATCACTGAACCTGGACGACTTTCCGTTTTATTTTTACCCTGAGATTAGAGAATGATTGAAGATTACCATCACCATCTACTGGAAAACTCTACACTGCACTGCAAGAAGTACCATCTATTAAATGAGAATTTAAAGCCAAATGATGATTATTATTACTATTGGTAATAACAATAGTAGTTAAGTATTTAAGTACTTTGTAATTAAGAGATCACATTTTTTAAGCTTACTTATTGGTTAAAGTTATAGTTAAAATATAGGTAGAAATCGTCATAAATCATCATCAACATTACTTACAAATTTCCTTTAATAAGCTACACCTGTTCCATTAAAGAGGTAGTTTGGATTATTTGAAGTGGGGTTTTATGAGGTATTATGAGGAACTAACAATCAGTAAATTACCTACAGTAGACCTGATCAGCACACCCACAGTTTGGAAAAGCAGAAAGGAGTACCAGCACAGAAGTAAAGCAATGTACTGCTGTGGGCAGGGTCAGCAACAAAAGGTATTTTAGCCAGTTATGAAAATTAAACAAAAAAAAACAACAACAAAAACACTAGCGTTTTAAGTGTAAGCTATATTTAGGATAGCTCCACTGCTTTGCAGTTACACAGCCTTTTACGACAGGAAAACTGCCATTATATAAGCCACATACTATTCTCTCCAAACCAACAAAACTCTGTGGGTGAAATCAGTTAATAATTGTGAAATCTGTTAGTTTGTGTTATTGTGTTGTACTGATGAATCTGAAGTATCTTTTAAAAACACTTTAGTCAAACAAGAACACAATAAACTGACAGATCAAGGCCATGGTCAGCCAGCAACTCCCATGTTCTGCGAGGTAAAATGGAGTTTGATTGGTTTGGAGTGAGCGATATTTTGCTCATATTATGGCAGTTTCACATCAGAAAAAAAAAAACTAAAACGTGTGTTGTTTTTTTTAGGTGGACATTTTTTATGCTTTTTGTTGCTGACCACGTCCAAAGCAAAATATTTCTTTGCTTCCATGCTGGTGCCCCGCCCCGATTCTCCAAACTGAGAGTGTGCCAATTAGCATTTACTGTAGGTAATGCACTTGATTATCAAATACAAACCTCATATAACCCCACAATAAACAATCCAAACTATCTCTTAAATCGAAACTATTAAGCCAGGTGATCAAATTGGAAGTTGGATGCAGAAAAATATTTTTCTAACATCCTGAGTTAAATTAATGCAAGCAAATCTAGCAAGACATTCCTATGCTAATGTGTACATTAGTGTTTTAAAGGATGTGAAATGTGTAATAAAAAGATATAAAGCTACCAAAATAAAAGCACAAAATGTTTTGCATTTTCTGTCATGGCTGAGGGATTATCCAAAAATGAATAATCTTTTCGAGCAAACATCTGCTCTAAAAATAGGCTGAATGTTGTAGATAAGACAACTGAAAAAGACAAACAGAGACTATTTCATCCAAGAGCCTCATGAAACTTAAGGCCAAAACTTAGCAAGCCAAGTTTCACGAGGCAACAGGAGTGATCTGAAAAAAAAGCACCACAACCTGACCATGGCAGGGGTACACCAGGTCAAATCTCTGACACAAACAAAAAGAAGAGATTTGCTGCTGCAGGAAACCAACATATGGAACAGCAGATGTCTTCCTCCACTTCTCAGCAGAGAGTTCAAAAAGAAAGCATGTGACATTTAACAAGCGTACACTATAAAAATGTGCATCAACGCAGATGGGAGTGCGGGCTGTTGGAAAATAACTCCAAGCACAAACATAAAGAAAGCCGGACACCAGCAGTAAATTTATCAGCTTTACAGTTTGACATGGTGCAGCCATCTTTGTTATTATCTCTTATGACAAAAGCACAGTGAAATGTCGAAAGTGTTGTTGAGACTGAAGTTAAGTTGTATTATTACGGAGTGAATTATGCTGCTGCTACTTATAATCATTATTAATTACGTTTAAGTGTTTTCTCCATAATTTGGACAGCCCCAACAGAGGCCACAAGTGCTAAAAAAAAATGTGTGATTTACATTTTGATATGGGAGGATCCAGAGGGGTCTGCAAGTGCCAGGGCCTGCAGGTTGTGGCACTGTAGGAGGAAACCCTCAATTCCACTGCTCCCCATCAGTGGATTACTATAAAACAGGTTCTGCTCAGGAGGAAGGACGCTGTCAGAGCCCCAGTCGGAGTCTGAATCCGAGCTGCCATTTCCGGAGCCCTCAGTGGCCGTGGGTGGGTAGCTGAGCTGCTCGAGCTGCTCCACCAGGTCACTGAACTGCACAGCAGAGCTGCTTTCAGATCGCACCGAGTATGCTGGGAAGTTGACCATCGAGCTGGCCTCTGACTGGATGTCAAAAGCCTGGCAGGCGAAGCGAGGAGGAGTCATTGCCTCCATAACCCACTGACATGGACTCGCCAGCAGAGCTGAGCCCCAGGTTGTCCAGAGAGCTGCACTCGGAGCGGTTATTAACCAAGGAGCTAGTCTCAGAATGACCAACAATGCTATCTGGGAAGGGATTAGTGTTCCCATTCAGGTCTTCAATACCCACACTAAAGATCCTGTTTTTGCTGAGGTCAGATCCCTCAACAAAATCAAACTGATCTACTTTATCATCAAGCCCAAAAGAGAAGGCCTCAGCCCCCCACCATAAAAGGAAATCTCAGTGGGATCATCATCTATGAACTCCTCGGTGACATGCAGCGGTGAGTGGACATCGAGAACAAGGGATTCTGTTTTGTACGCAAAAGCTCTGCCTCAAAAGCCTCAGGTGTAAGAACCCCCTTCCTCTTCCCTCCACCCCCACCCACTGAGCACCCGGTTCCCCTTCTCCCACCGTGCTCATTATCCTCATTGCCATTTTTGGAGGGCTGTGATTGGGAAGTGCCACTCTCTACACAAACGAACATGGGGCTGCAGTGTCCTGCTGCCTGATTGCTAGGGGCACCTTGAAAAGCGTAGTGAGGTGGGGAAGCAGGCTTGACAGGTTCTTCCTTCGGAGGGCTGGGGGGTCTGGTGGCTTGAAGAGGGGACTGAGGCTGCTGCTGATGGTGCTGCTGCTGGGGAGGCGCTGGAGACTGGCTCAGTGAGGGCAAAGGCTGGGGCTGAGGCTGGAGATTCAGGTCGTGGGAGAATGCTAGATATTTGTGGGTAGAAGGACACAGTCGCGGAGGAAGGGGAGCCTGGGGCCCTGAGACTGTCATTGAATGACAAGCTCTGAAAACACAGTAACAAAGACAGGACATGGAAAAGAGAGAGGGAGGAAAAAGCAAGTGGAAAGAATAAAAGAAGAGGAGAATTGTATTAGTTTATAAATTATGGTACAATACATGGAATTTTTTTTGTGTCATTTGCACAAATCTATCAACCTTGTAGAGACACTGACCTGTTTTGGCACATCTGTGGCCAGGGAGCGAGCAGACATTCGTATTTTGCTGTTCCTCCTGGTCAAGAAACAATTTAATAGCAGAATTATTATGATGAATGCAGTGTGGAAACATTTCTCAGTCAATACTTATGAAGAATTAGTAAGGCAAACAACTTGTCTTTCCGATAAACAGGGCACAGTCTGTATATGGAAACACACACCTCTGGTATGGCGTTCTCTTTGCGCCATTTTCCCTGACATACTCCACAAGTTGCTTCTGGGTCCTTCCACTGAAACAAAGAGTTCTGAATTAAAATACTGAATAATTTAAATGTTTCATTGTACAATAAACCCCTGTTTTCCTCTCAACAAGCATTAAAGATGATATGCCTTTGTTTCAAGTCAGAATGTAATACCTGTATCTGAAGGAAGAGCCTCTGGTGAAGAGGATAGCTTTGGATTTGGGTTGGGGTTGGTCAAACAATCTGAAAAATGAATGGTATTCCACACAAATCTTCCAAAAGATTTTACATTGGTCTCGACTGGCCATCAAAAACTCAAGCGTGTCCTGATGGGGGCCCTAAAAAAAAAAACATAAAGAGAAAGACAGTGATATCACATAGTAAAGCTGGTCTCTTTCACAGTGGATGTGTAATCTGTGACATACAGACAAAACAGCATCCAGCTTTTCTGCATAAAGACATTAATCTCTTCATGAATACATACATGAACCTCTGGGTGGAGCTTGATCAGGAACCGTTTTCTCTTGAAGCTCAGTTTGCGAATCTTGGACCAATTAAAGGTGTTTATTTTTGTGTTGCCCTGGAGAAAAGGAGAAATACCATTTAGTCACATTGTTAGAGGCTGAGCGTCACGTCCACAAAACAGAAAGCTGGTATGAGAGCAACAGTCACCTGAAACACCTGGAGGCCCATATGAGAAACAGCCAGATTAATTTTGGTGCCTTCCCGGTCAGCTGCTGGGTGGAAACGAACACCATACATCTCCAATTTACGGGCAATTTCCAGGATTTGGAAATCTGACTCAGCTGGAGTCTGGCCGCTGGAACAGACAATAAAACACATCAACACTTGTGAGTAACAACATGGTTTTCATTTGAGCAGCACTCACAATCTGACATAAACTAAAAAGTCTGATTTCCTAATTAATGCCAAATTTTAGTCATTGTCCTACTGGATTTTAGCACTTTGGTTGACTTGGCTGACTATATAATGCTAATACACAAGTAGAAAACTGATGAACTTTCACAAACTGTCCTACACTGGTTCAAAATCAGAACCTATTTTCTCTTAACATAACTATGAATCAAAAGAAAGTCGCCAAGTTCCCCCTTTTATTTAACTTTTACATGGTTTCATTACATTATGCAAGAAAAGAAATAACCTATTTAAGTTTTGCAGTCAACATCAAATTACCTAAATTACTACAATCCTGGAGATTTTCTTGGTAAGTGCACTAAACAAATTGATGATTTGCCTCAAGTCCTTCAGTTAAACCAGGAAAAACTAAGAGATAAAAATAATAAAGGCAAAAACTCTGCTCATTCAGCATCCTGTCAATAACAAAATAAAACGAAAGGAGAAAAAAGGGAATACATTACACCAATTCTTAGGTCTGTGCACTGGTTGCCAGTGTGTCATATTATAGAGTTTTAATGATTGTTGCAGTGCTGCAAAATCTTATGCTCACCATTATGCACCTTGTGCTTACATTCTGAAGAATAATCAACAATGCTGAAATATTTAGTTTGATTCTCCCATACGACACCAAAATGCAGTAAAACAATTGTTCCATTACCAATAAGGTTAATACCACAGTTACCCAGGCTTTTGGAGCATGAAGTAGAGCCTGGTGTCTGCTCTGCCAGGGTTCCTTTTGATTTAACACATGAAATTCCAACAATGATCGTATCACGACTCGTATCTGGAGTAGAGTGTCATTTAATCTCTTATAACTTCGAGGATTTCAGAGGCATTATCTAAAACCATGTGATTACAACCAAACAGCATGTTAGGAAGACATATCCATCCAATCATCACCACATTCTAATTTTGTTCATCCGTTAAGCGGTGAAATCTCCTTAGGGCCCTCCCCTGCCCCACTGGCCTTATGGCTAATAGACCGGCCAGAGCAGGGGATTAGGCCAGGGAACTCGCCGCTTGTGCTTCCACACTGGCAACCAAGGGAAGAGATTAGCAAAGGTCTTTAGAGCCGCCTAATACAGTGGGTTGAAAAGAGCCCGTATTGGCTATAGAATAGTACTGTGCTAACAAGGAGGCTGATGGTGGGAAAAGTGCAGCAAGTGGTTTTGTGAGACTATGGGCTGTGGGATGGGGTAAACCCTCTCATTATAGTTGTTTAGGAAGAACACAGTTGTCACAGTTCAGTTACCTCATCATGGTTAACACTAAACATTTGTGTTTAAAGCCACATTAAAAAGGCAGGGCAAACAATGTGCCACTGTTTACAAATTCTAAAAATTGTAATTCATGTGATGCCCTTTGTGGGATATGAATTTGAGATGGTCTGAAAAGGTTGGAAGCAGCTATGTGTAGTTAATGACTCAACATTTGTGGTTGGTTCAACATTTAGCTAAAAATCTTCTGGAAAAAGTGGCACCAAACTTTAAGCTTGCATAAATCCACATGTCAAAACAATACGTTCACTCAAAGTCTGTATATATAAGCTCAAGTGAACCTCATATTATTTTTCATTTCTTACAACAGCTAGTGTTGTCTAATGTCATGTTGTAGTTCCACAATGATGCTGTTCTGTTGTGCTGTGGTGATGCTGTTCATTTATTACTTCCACTGCATTCTTAGAGCAGGGAATAATCACTTTAACCCACAATATTATGGCCCTGCTTGTAGTTTACGAGGTCAAAACTCTAACAGTCCCTGTGCTCAACTGAGCTGTGACCACGTCACAGTAAACTGGCTTAGAACTGGCTTAACATGTGGTCAGGAGTAGAAAGTGATGAACTGCATGTACTCTTGTTACCCTGAAGAAGTTTTTGTTTGTCTACCTGTACTTAAAAATAAACAATCAAGAGACTTAATTATAATACACAGTTTGATTTCAGTCAAAAACTTCAAATAAAAAGAACTGCGCTGAGCTGAAAACCATGAAAAAAAAAAATCAACTGTGCACAAGAGAGTTGAGCAGAGTTGCCCAGTCAGCAGCTGTGACAGAACAATCTAGTGACAGCCTGGCACTCAGCCGCTCTATGTTGTGGTAGGGATGAGACACTATGCAGCAATAAATAGTACTTGATTACATATATATAGCCACAGCTGGAAGAGATGTTGACTTAGGGAAAGACTGATAACTCCAGGTTCAATTGAAACTAGTTAACAATCTAAATGATGTTGTTTTGAATGTTTATCTAAGATTCAAATGTTAAGAGTGTCATGAAGGAAAAGATGCAACCACAACCGGGAAATAGATCAGCAAAGTAATAAATCAAAGTAGAAATACAAGATGATATGATATCATTCAGCTTAAGCACAACATGTATCAAGGTTTGAGCGATCAGAGGGAGTAACTTACAGGTGCCTGCGATGGAGCTCCATGATTCTCTCCTGCACCTTCTCTTGGTAAGGCAACAGCTTGTTTGTCCTCAGGAAGTCCCTGTCTGCCACATCATCATAGTCGCCAATCTCCGCTGTGGTTTAAGGAAGAGCAAAAGGTTATTTTTTTCTTTGTACATCAAGGAAAATGTCTATTAAGCAAAGTCCATTTACTGTGAGTGTATGTATACTGGCATTTTAGATCAATATCACCAATTAAAAATATCTTTAATAATCAAGTTTTGTGAGATTAGAACGATGTGCCTGATGCTTTTGGATCTGTTACTTTCTTACAAGACTAACTGTTAATATTCACAAATTCTTTGCATTCAAATACAACAATACAACAGCTGTGCTGCGTTGAATGTGCACTTCCACTCAGTCACCACTTTATTAGGTACACCTTACTAAACCATATGTTGTCCAGTAATACAACAGCACTGCAATAAATCCTCCCTTTATGAAGATTTTTTTTCAGTTTTTGTTGAAAGAGAGAAGTGCTACTTCAACTTTAGGATCATTCTGGATATTACAGCGGTGCTGTTCACTTATACCATGTTACACTGAAGGGCCTTTCTATCATTTTATCCCATTCATGCGTGAATAGGCTAAGTAACAGAGACAATTCTCTGAGTAATACAATACAAAGAAATATAACTATAATAATAAAAATTTGTAGCATGTGATTAGGCATTAGGCATCTTTGATTGAGCACACACACAAACACTCACACTAACAAACAACTTCAATGTTGCAACAGATGTTGAAGTATGACATTGAAATAAAGTCACTGAGGGACTTGGATTAATGTGGCACAATATAAAGAATCTCATCTCTATCAAAAAACAATCCAAATAGTGTGGTAAAAATAACAACTTAAACCTACACTGGACAAGGTGAGAGGCCAGCAGGGCTCCAGTATTTTCTGTGCAGATCAATCTGCCCTCCATCAGATCTCTTTTCATCTGCAGCGAGAATAAGTACCTATAAAAAAATAAAAATATAAAAAATAAAAAAATACAAAAAGCACACAGAGGCTTAGTGTGAATCTGTTTACGTCCAGGAAAAGAAAATACAGAGAACCAGAGCTTATCATGGATTATCAGAAGTATTTTTCTCAAAGTTAAATGTCATGTAACAGCCCTTCACAAAATAAAGCCTTGAAGCTCAAAACTTCCATTGAAATTCTACTGATTTTTTAGAGGGGGACAAATATTATAGTACCATGAAAAACATAATCGTGAGCTTCTGAAAAGGGGAAAAAAAAATCTATGTAGTTTCTAAAGCCCCTCCAACAGACATGAGATAAAAGTAATATCCAGTAGGAAATTACAGTCACTGACCTCGTGTACTCCTCCTGCAGCTGACCAGGGTCTGGAGGAAAAATTTCACGGACAGTCTAAAGAGAGTATTTGCTGGTCCTGAGAAACATGAAAACAGATCATCAGCAGAGCACAAACACACATCTTCTTTAGGTGCTACTATCCGAGCTAATATTTGAGCTCACTTACTTCTGACTTGTTTCACAACAGGTTTTGTGGGTTCCAGCCAAACCTGAAGGGAAGGGACATAGTATCATCTTCACAATAATTTGAGAACTTTTTTAATACAATTTGACAGGTGTTGACAGCTCTGTCTTAACTGACTCCCTTGCTACATAGTGATTTTACGTGGTTTCAGCATCTAGATGACAGTAGAGTGATGTAGCAACGTTGTGGGCAAAAACTGGCTTCACTGCCTCGATGCAGGAGCCTGCTATTACATCTGGGCCTGATTGTGGAAGGAATGTGTGCAATCCAGGCAGATATATTGAGAAATTGGTATCAGCTGATATTTTCCTGAATCATTCTCTTGGTTTGTGGTTTCATATGCATTTATGTATGTGTTAAGGCATCCAGATAAATTCATACTAGAGCTCCACAATATAGTAAAAAATAAATAAATAAATCGCATTGTAATTATTTTGACAAATATTGCAATATGATGTACAATGATGAATTTTTGATCTAGAGAATAAAAAACATCAATAGTGATGAAAACATAATGTTGACTGGTGTCATTTTTCGTATAATGTTATAGCTGCATGAGCAATGGATAGCTTGTTAAAATCTCAGTTAGTTCTCTAAATTTAGATTAGTATCAGGCCCAAACATCCTGCATTTGTCCAAACATTGCAAGTGTTTCCAAAACATCAGTATGTACTTTTTATTCTGGGCTTGCACAGCTTTTTCTGAGCAAAAGTCAAACACTATGAAGCACTTTCAAGGCACTTGACCATAAATTTCCAGACTCTCAAAGCATCTATCAGCACATCTAAATTGTTATTAGAAATGCAACTGCAAAAAATAAAGTCTTAAGTATTCTAGAACTGCAATGGTTGGCTGATTATTCGATTAGTTGTCAACTATTAAATTAATCAGTCGTCTTAGTCAAAATGTTCTGATTTCAGCTTCTCAAGTGTTAATATTTTCCAGTTTATTCAGTCCTCCATAACAGTCAGACAAAATATTTGGGTTTCTTTGGGTTTTAGACAAAACAAGACATATGAAGATGTTCCCTTTGGCTTTGGGAAACAGCACAAACATTTTTCAACATAAACCGATATTTTATGGACCTTAACATCTAATCAATTAAACAATGATTCCTAGTTGCAACGTTGCAATTTTCCTTTATACCCACACCATTCAATGCACAGTATATTGTCACATTGTTAATTGTACCAACTGTGCATGTTAACTTTGACTGCAATTATTATTTATTGTTATAATGACGACATGCTGTTTCATTTCAAATATTAAAAGATTTTTGGTTTACATGAGTGATTGCGTAGATGAATGTATGGAGTCTGAGTCTGTTGAAAATCAAGCATCTTTCTAAGGATATAGTCAAATTCAAGCATATACCTAACCTTGAGAAGATTAACGGTTAAAAAATTTCCAAACTTTCAAGACTCTTAAAAACCTTATTTACCCCACTTAAACATTCATCACTTAAACTGTACTAAAGATGCTCTCATACAATGAGCAAAGCACATAATTTTGGCAAAAACATTCATTCTGTTAATGGAAAAGTGTCAACACCTGTCCACCTAGCATGTAATGGAAGGAGTTATTTTGTTCTGTTCAGTGTTAGAAACAACACTGAATGCAACTAAGCAGCAGCGACCACACCTGATATTAGCTGTAGCTTCCAAACACCTGTGCCTGCTACTGACACCGGTTTTAAAGTAAAACTGAAAGCATAAAACTGCAACAATGACTCTATAGTTTTCTGGTGGAGTAACTCTACTCTACTCTTATATTTATGTGGACAAATGAAAGTAAAACAGAGCTGCCAAAGTTGAAACTATTTGACCTCAATTGTCATTAACCTTTTTGGTTAGAGGGACTTAGGTCTTTATATTTTCAGTTACTGACAGACTTGCTTTTAAATATGGTGCTTAACTCCTGTGAAAGCTTCTTTAAAAACAATGCTGCAGAGCAGCTAATGTACTGTGTATATATGCAGTCAGCTTTTCGATCCTCAACACCGACTCTATTCTCTTTGAAGAAGACATGCAGTACCTTTAATATCTCTTCTCTGTTGCTTTATAAATAACTTGTAGGTGGTCTTGAATTCCACTTATGCTTTTGGAAGAATAAAACAATGGAAAGTCTGATATTTGTGTATGGGCACTTGTGCCAGACAAGTTAAAAATATTCCTGGATTATACACTGCTCACGTCCAGGAAAAACAATACTACATCACTGTGTGCACTGCGGAAGAAAGCTAAAGAAGAGCAACTGATCAGCTGAGAAATGACTAAGGAGTTCACATTGTGGCCTGAGCCACAGCATGTTGTCATCGAGCTGTGACCTTTGAAATGCTGTCTGACTGCCGTGATGTGCACTTGACTGACGCGTAGAATCAATTTGCATGCCAGTTCCTGGATATTGACGCGATGTGTGTTTCAAAGAGGAGACAAAGACACAGTTACTGGTGTACATACCCAGTTCATCTGCATGTTCTGAAACTCCAGGCCAAAGTAATCACTCTCTATGAGGTTGCCTCTCAGGAAAACCTCAGAGAGGAGGGCCTGTCCAAGCGCTTTTGGCTGAAAGAAAAAACAACAGAGAAAAAGGATTTATTATTTTCATCACTACGTCCACACACGAGATCTAAAAAAAATCCACTGAGGATACATCTTATAATCTTAGTGGAATGACAAATTGCATTGTTTGACTGAAATAGTTTGAAGAACAATATAGCTGATCAAACAAATGTTAACAGACATTAGCATCAAAAACTCATTTTTGCTGACATGATGAAAGCCATTCTTATGTTCAATACAAGCACAGAATAAACGTTGTCTGTCTGTGTGGTGCAGAAAATATTTGGCATCTGTAAATGATCCACAGTTCATTGTGTGTTTTATGGCCGCTATGTTCCAGCTGTCAATTCAAATAGTTTCCTTGACTTAGATGAGCAAGTAAACTGCAAAAATGTGTCCTACTGTACATTCAGTATTGGACAGAGAGCAGCAAAGTCACACGAGCAGGAAATCTGCCGAAGTTTACCTTCTCAATGCTCTGGGGTTTGTTTTCACTAAACGAAGAACTAATTACTATGTACTAAGAACACACTGCACTTGAGGTTTGAGTCCTGGCCTGTGACTTTTTGAGAAAATTATAGCCTGAAACATCTGGTTGTAATGTAAAATAGTATTTTTAAAAGCCTTATAAAAAGAACTGCTTTGCATCGGCGAAAGTAAAGCACTACAACTCAAACAGTGCCAGGAGATTTACTGTAGCTTGTCTTTTCATTACTTTGATACAATCATATGTTCTGCATTCACAGAATCTATAAATTGCAGGTGAAACCTATTGGCACAACATCCATAAATCGAGGAATCTACTGTAAAATGCCCTTTTTCCGTGCATTTACAGTGTCTGATTACAGCTGATCTCATCCAGAGAGCAGAAAATGGTGTGTTAAAATACTTTGTCGGGGCTGTCTTTGAATGCAGGCCAAACATACTATGCAGACAGCACCAGTAAGTATTCGAAATGCGTCAGTGGCCAAATGTAAGAAACATTTTGAGGTATTCTGCCTCAGTTTGACTGGTTCAGTGGTGTTCAGTGAATGCCAATTCAACAAAGAGTCAGTGTAATCATATACTGTGCTCTGAGCAGACGGAACAAATGTCTGAAGTGCTTTGTAAACAAAGTTATTAGAGCAAAACCAAATCGTCCCTGTGGATTAAGACAATATTTCCATACAATAATCCCTGTTTTTGTAAGTTTCCCCTTCATGTTTACAATGTTCACCTCTTTCATTTGTAATTTAGGGTAAATTCAAAACTTCAAACTGTGTTAAAGCATATATAGCAATGTTAAATAGGTATGATGAGCCTAATCACTAATCAGACACGGCATTTAAAATATATCCACCTCTTCTCCATCTTCAAAGGTTTCTTTACCAAGCAGTGAAAAATTACAAGGGGTGGTTGGTTTGGCGAGAAAACCAGAAACCAACAGCAGATTAGAATAAACTGTTAACAGATTTTTTTCCTTTAGTGCAGTAGTCATAAGCAAACTGCTCTGTGTTGACTGGTGTGCTTTCAGAAGCCCCTCCTTTGTGTTACTCATTAACCCTCTGCAGGAATGTAACACCGCATTAACAGCACTCTCGTCTCGAGGGAGACTAAGATCCTCCTCTGGGACATTCAGCTTTATCTTCCACAGAGATCAGAGAGGGACGGATGACATTTTAACACAGATCTATTTGTTGTGAGACAGCTAGCAACAAGTACATGGTACTGCAACTGTAAATTGCCTTCGCATGCTGCTGCATTAATACACAAAAAGTACTCAGTGTAGCGGCTGCAGACAATTATGTACTGGATCTACCTAATTTAATACCCAGACTAATTTCTACAAGGAATTTCATCACAATGAAGACCAGTACAGACTGTTTCCCATCAAATAACTTCCTCTTACTGATGACCAAGTTGGGTTATCTATGCTTAAAATCAGTCACTGTAATTGTATACACTGTGGGGACACAGTTATCATGCCACTGCACAGATACCATCCTTTAGATATGCTCGGTATTTCTGCATTCAGTAGCAATAACAAAAAAGGAGGAGGAGGAGA
The DNA here is from genome assembly GCA_034769285.1 of Lutjanus argentimaculatus. Taxonomy (NCBI): domain Eukaryota; kingdom Metazoa; phylum Chordata; class Actinopteri; order Lutjaniformes; family Lutjanidae; genus Lutjanus; species Lutjanus argentimaculatus. The sequence continues at coordinate 8,843,935 of JAWZSL010000033.1, read as the reverse complement.
AGTAACACCATGTGACAAAGGCATGATGAGCCAAATCTGAATACAGAGCAACAAAATGACAAAGCAGATGTAAACATCATATAAATGAAAGCTGCGTACGATCCTGGCCTGGCAGAGGGATACATAGTTGTTGGTTAATTAGGGCTGCTAACTAACAATTATTTTCACACTTAATCTGCACATAATTTTCTAGATTAATCGATTAATCATTTGGTAGATGCCTTGTTTTGTCAGGTTAAAACCAAAATATATTCAGTTAATTATGATTTGAAACAGAAGAGCAGGAAATTTCCATATTTAAGTGTGAAAACAGCATTTTCTACCATTTTTGCATTAAAAATTTGTTCAACAATGAATCTGTTGTCAAAATAGCTGCCCATTATTTTTCTCTAGATCATCTAATCGTGGCAGCTTTATGGTCAATTTTTTCCCCATGATCTTCAAAGGTTACCAGAGCTCGCACAATTCAAAAATTGTTGTTTTGATGATTGATTCATCAAGCTATTTATCACAAATATGCACAACAAAAACACCAAGAATTTCCTGGCCCCTGTTGATTTGCTGCTTTTCTCTCTTTTATAGAGCTGCAAATTGAAATGTTTGGGATTTGGACTGCTGTTCAGACAACATAAGCAACTGAGAGACAGGGTTATTGGAAATTTTGATGAGCATTTTTAACAGTTCTGATATTTTATAGATCAAAAGATTAGAAAGCACAAATAGTCATCCCAACAGATATTGGGAAACTACTACTAGATGTTATTTGAAAAAATACTAAACTACTAAAAATCTACTGGGTCAACATTCTGGGTTGTAGAAAAGATTTTTGCATTTTCACAGTCAAAGTTTTTAAAGTCAAAACGTCAAGCTGTAATACCATTTTATTCTCGACACTCCGTCCTACCCAAACCTGTCTTCAACCATCATATAATTCATCTAAATCCATTCTGCTGTGCAAACAAATGTGTCACAATTCAGTGGGCTACTGCCCGAGAGCCCGTCTGGCTTTTTCAGCTCAGGCACATCTGTGATGTGACAGTGAGCTCACATGCAGTTTTGCAGTTTGTTCACACCCAACTTGTGGTATGGACCGCGGTCTCATCTCTGAGCTCTAACATTAAGGCAGGTCAGTGGGTCACCCAATCAAGCTCCGAAAGCACCAGGGATTATGACAAACAGATGTTTCTCTGGAAGACAAATCTTCTCCTGTGTGTGTGTATGAGGAGGGGGCATACAAAAGCAGACAGCTATGAGGGAGCAGGACTGTCTTTTCATGCACAGAGAACAAAGAAGAAAACACTCAAAAACACAGGTAACCCAAATATCACCCCGCCTGATTGTAGTCTGTGGCTTGGGTGTACCCTGTAGGACAGGTTAGGCACGGTACACAGCAGTTTGATGCTCCCCATGCACCAGTGAATAGCAGGGCGCTCTAGTAGAACCTCCTACTGACAGCAGGGGTGTGTTGGGGCTTGTATCTGGCACGGTGGGATGCGCATTGTTTAGACCTTGCCACCAGGAGATTTCCTGCTGACATACATTTTAAAAATCTGCACACCAGTGGCCACTTTCACGAGTGTGTGAAGAGACATTTCAAAGATCAACACGTTCTCTGACGCCTTTAACCTTCATTTTAAAGAACTAGCGCTGAATTCTTCTCTCTAGCTGGCTTCAGGACATACATGTGGGACAGTTGGCCAATGTGTTTGTTGGCAGATAAACATGACTGCATAGTGGTAATCAGGATCAGGTGTTTTAGTATGCCTTCTGCTCAGGTCATCTGTGTAACCCAGATACTTTCCAAACTAAGCCTGCCCTGCACAACACCTGAGCTAGGTGGGACCTCCTTGAGTGGCAGCCAATTATTCCCAACGGCAAAAAAGTAACAACAGGACGGATCAGTACTGTGCAGAGCCAAACAGGGGACCGTTTCTGATGTTAAACAAGTCCTTCTAGGCACAGCCATTAGATGAGCTACTTCAGTACTCAGTGGGATAGTGTGAGTGCTTTGTAGAGATGAGAGCCGAGTGCTCAGCTGTAGTGGTTGTAATGAAGAGCATGAGTACTCCTTTTTTGAACATGCACACAAAACACATGCCCAATTCAGCTCCATTACACAGACATTACCCCCAGCTACACTAGTTTGATATGACTTTAATAATGCAGAAAGCTCAAGACAACATTAAAGAACTATGAAACACCAGTAACACCAGCTTTTATCTGTTGTACCAACAAATAAAAGCATTAACACACAAGTTACAGGAGTTCCATCATTCTCAACTGACAAAATCAAAAAGGGATCTCTGCTAGAGGCCAGTGGTTGAAATTCCAAACTTTTCGGCAGGGCTTCACTCCTGAGTGTGTCCCCTCCCCCACCACCCCGGCTCAAACTTTGTACTGGCCATGACTGCTCCCTCTGAACTGCTCTTTTAACACCAGAGGCTGCCCCTCTGTCTCCCCCTCTCCAACCCACTCAGTTGTCAACCTTGCTATTTATGTGCTTGTTTGCTAACACTAAAGCAAAGGCTGCCCAGACTTCCTCCCACCGATGCCCCAAATGTACAGCATTGTCACACAGCTAGGTCCCACATCCCACCCTCGCCCCTTTTTGCGAGTTTCGAGCTGGAAGTTAAGGCCAGCAAAGGGGCTGGCTTTGCTGGGATAAAAGGAGCCTGTGTTTCCCCTGCCCTGCCGGCCCTGCCTCCCTGTCCAGAAACCACAAGGCTGAGCTTTCTCCTGTGCTGGCTGTAGGAGGGGCCTCTGTGGACAAGAGCCATGCTAGCAAATGTCTGCTGACGATGACCATGCGAGGTACCTGCAGGCCACAGATCAAAGCACACGCGCCCTGATCTGATTTGTCTGTTGTCAGAGCAGACTAAAGACATTATGCGACCATAAATACATGTGTTCTATTGCATCCATATGTTTCGTACGGTTTTCCACGCTCACAAGATGAAAACTATAGTGCATTTTCAGGCTGTATATTATATACCTCTTTCAATACCACAGCAAAAAGAAACACAAGTCTTAGCCATCGGTCACCAACCTTTCCTATCAAAAAAACAATTTTGGCCAAGAAAGAAAAGAAATCTATTAAAATTTCTATTTTCCTAAGACTTTTCTTTTTTTGGATTTGGCATCCATAGCTAGCCTATGAAAACTCAAGCAAAATTGAGGTGCTGAGCCACAGATGTAGGCAATGATGCTCATTCTAGTTTGACAAAATATTATAACCTTTTTTCTAATTTGTTGTATAGGTTACACATTTTTACACCAAGAGAATGCAAGGCTTTAGGCCCCCAACAATGATAAACAAAAAAATAAAAATATTATAAAAGAACCATTACTCATTTCCATATAAATTTTCGGCAAAGCCACAGGGAGCCAGTGGTTAGGGGCAAAAGAGCCGAAGGTTGCTGACCCCCATCTTTGGCACACAAAATAGGATCGTTCTTTTTTTTCCCTCCATTAACAACCTGCACAGTGCTGATACTGTAAAAGACAAAGTACACCGTCTGGTTTCACTATGCTGCAAGCAAAATTTCAGACAAGACAATAAAGACTGAACTGAGGTCTTGAATGAGCACTTAGCTCTGTTTTTGTATGGCTTTGGTACTTCTGATACTATAATTAACGATATTGTATCGTTTTGAACATGTGGCGTTCAAAAAGTATCAATATTCCTACGTGCGTACAAGGGAGCAGAATTTCAACACATTTTGGAAGTGAGGGTGTTTACGCTTCACTGCACAGTACACAGTGAGAGTGGCAGGTAATGGCAGATTATAAAGACTGTACACAAAGGTATTTGAGCAGCTGAGCAACCAAAATGCCACAATGAGGGGAGGCAGTTGCTTGAAGGCCACAACCATTTCAAACATTCAACACTGCAATTTTGTGTCTATTTTTGCATACAGTACTATGTACGAGGGAAAAACTACAATTACACTGTAGGAAAAGTTTAGCTGCCTCATTCATCTTTCTGTGAAAGGTTATCTGGTCACACAGACATTAGAACTGCAATGATTAGCCAATTAATCAGTTAATTACTGACTATTAATTAATCAACAACTATTGATAATTGATCAAACTAGTTGGTTTTGAATAAATAAAAAAAGTAAAATTCTGATTTCAGCCACTACATTGTGAATACTTACTGGTTTCTTTTGTCTTCTAAACTGAATATCTTTTTCATCATTTTCTAGCATTCTATGGACCAAACAACTAATCTATTAATTGAGAAAATGGTCGACAGATGAATCCATAATGAAAATAATTGTTAAGTGCAGCTCTAATAGACAAAAAAAGTATTAATGATGCAGCAACACTGGCAGTTCTTTGTCAGTGGAAATTAAACATAAGTCATGCAGCGGATGTGCAGCTCTGCAGCACTCTGTACATAGACAAGTACTGTCCTCCCCCAGCCCACGACTCCACAGTATGAATGAGAAGAAATATTAAACAATGTTGGAACAGGGTTGAACAACAGATCCTCTCAGAGGCCATCTTGTCCTCAACAAACTGCAGTCTGCTTGACAACAGGATTGCCGTCATTCCCCTTTTGCAGCCATGTATTTCTGTCTGCCACCTCCTATCAATGCCACGTCCAGAGCTTACTTTGAACTCCGCAGGCCAAGTTCAGTTGTCTCCCAGTATTTAAGGCTGAATATCTTCCTAAAACTGACACAAAAGTTTATTTTCCTCCAGACTGAGCGGTGCAGGGACCCGCTTCCATACAAATTAAACTTGTGTCTGTCACATTCTATTAGCTCAAGACTTTGAGACAACATATGGTGCATAAGATTATGAAATGTCTGTCTCAGCAGTGCCCCCACTCTACATCTGCCAGAACAGTTATTGTTGTGGCTAAGGATTTAATGGAAGAGTGGTTATACAAATTAATTACACTAACCTGTTTTAAAAGAATGAGAAGCCCACATGTCCAATTATATTTTAATTCAAATTAAAAATCCTTCATTGATCAGCCATTTACTTGGTTGTTTATCCATTGTGGAGACTCCACTTTGATATTTCTCCCTCCACAGAAAAGACAGGAAACTTGCTCTGATATAGTGGCTTCCTTATTGCTTCCTATTTGCCTTCTGAATGACTCCAGCAGAACTTGGCAAGTAAACACGGGAAAGCACTGTAATAGAGTGCATCGAAAAGTCTGTGCAAACCAACTGCCAATCTTTAAAAAAGGATTAGCGTCTTTGTAAAGCAATTAGAATGCAAGAAAAGAACAACTATCACTCTTGGATATTGATTCATGTTAAAGTGTAAAGTGTCAAATTTCAGTGTAATTTGCGCAGCACTGTATGCGCCTGTATTGCTTTAAAATTCTTTACTGCATAAACGACATTTTGATGGCACTTTGTATGCCTGAACTGTCCTGGTGTAAAACCACCTACATCATGCTTTATAATACTGCTTAAGAATACAAAGTTTCTCACTGCAATGGAAGGAATGATCATTCATAGCCCCAAACAGATGGCCCTGACCTACACCTGGCAATACGATGGACGACACATGAGCGATGCTCTGATGAACAATAATTTTACTTAGGTCTTTTAATCAATAAAAATGGTAATATACTGACAAAGCAGTTATGTGTTAGTTCACATTTTTTAGACATTTAGATAATAATAATAATAATAATAAAACTTTACATAAATAGAACTTTTCATAAACCTGACATTTTCACATCAGTGCTAATGAAATTTTACTCTGACCAACAGATGGAGGCCTATCCAAAGACTGCAAATCTAGATTCTGTAATCCTGATCTTGTGGTATTTTGATCAGAATGATCCCATCTGAAAATTCTTTGAAAAACCAGGACAAAACCTATAAGATCACTTCTATCTGGGATAGCAAAAAAGGATTATAAAATCTGGAAAATTCTGATGTAGATTAAAGTTTGTTTTTTGTTTTTTTTTCATTATGTAGACCTTCAGACCTACTGTGTTTTGGACACCACAGCATTCTCATTCATTGATCATTCAAAGTGCCGTTTCTGTTGCCTTTAAACACACAGACTTGAAAATAATTAAATAAAAATAAGTCTGTTTGTTAATGTGAACATATTCACAGCTAGAGTGCCAAAGGGCCATGTCATCTACCTCCTTGATAGTTTGTCAAGGCTTATGAACAGGAAATACAACTACCACTTCTTGGCTCTTGAGCAGAAATCAGAGCTAAGACACTAAAAAGTGCCCTGGTGAGTAACACTAAGTTGCCTGAATAAGAAGCCTTAAGGAGGAAGGGATTTCAGCGCCAAAGCCATGTGGCAGCTGTCACAAACCCAAGCCACACGCAAGCCGGGCATACCCATGACTATAAGGCAAGATGTATCCTGCTGTGTGACAAACTGCAGACTTATCGCAGTGCAAATAAAAGAGGGACGTGAGGCTGTGCTGCAGTCGAGGAGAAACTTACATCTATATCAAAGAACTCCTGGGAGTCGTCCAGCCCCTGCACACGGATTTGTAGTCCTCGCCCATGGCTTTTGCTCCCACTGACCATGTTGCCACTGAGACTTTGGCCTGGCTCCAAAGTGCTGATACCAGCATTGAACTGGGCTCCCAGCCTGGTGCCTGGGGTCTGCAGGACCCGGTACGAACCCTCAATCTCCCCCATTACTGCTCCCAGCAGCTCCCCTTACCTCACTCCTGCAAACACAGAGGAAAGCAGCATGAAAGTTAAGAAAAATCCAACATGATGAAACTTTTGTGGTTGAAATAATGCCTGGGGTTAGTAAACCTGTCATGAGACGTTTGAGTGCTGTAGGTGGACTTCAGTTAATGATGTCTGGTTCAGCATAGTTTCTGCATGTTTCATTCCAGAAAGTCTGGCTGTTTGAGAGCTGAGGCTCATTCATAATACGTGTCTCACACACTTTGACATTTCTCACAGCAGAAGTTAATATTCACCTGAGCTGTCTGTGAGGCGTTCAATAACTGTGCATGCTGAATGCTACTGCAGAAAACTACAAAAAGAAACGACGGCGTTTCTGAGCGTGACGTTACGGCGCATGTGGGCCTAACTGGGTCAGCAACACTTCGAGTGAAGCAGTTACAAACATTTTTAAAGCCCGAAGAACAAACGAAACGACTTCAGCGAAGTCACGCTAAACCAATTAAAATATTTAAGCGGAGGTTTATTTCTTTCAGAGAGAGGGAGCTCAGTTTCCGACGAGAAGCGAACCGAAGTATTAATGCGCTTAACCGAGCTTTCGCTCCGAAAAAGTCCTCACACTTGAATATCTTAATATGAAAATGTGCTCAAAAAGTATCATTATATTAAACTTACCGTTTTGGCCGTGTCGAAACTAAACGCTAAAAGTTTGTTACACCGAGGACTCTACTCCAGTCCATGGTCGTCGCCGTCCAGCGGAGTGCACTCTCTGACTAGTTTGTCATTGGCTGAAGCGGTCTCGCTCGTCTTACCATTGGTTCAAATGTGGCTGAGGATTCTAGGCTGAGGAGGAAGATTTACCTTCCTCTGCTTTAAATAGCCTGCATGGATGGAGAATAAACTTGTCCGCCTGAGAAATTACATGTTGTGGAGTTTTAATAAGGCCTCTTGGAAAGTTTTTAAAAAGTTTATGGTATACTGTACGTGTGTTTAATCTAAAGCCTAATGGTGGTCAGCAACAAGAGGCAATAAAGTTTTTTTTTTTATCTGAGCACTGTTATCTGATTTGACTCACAAAGCAAAACTGGCTTTGTTTAAGTTTGGGCTTAAGTTACACCCGTAGATAAAATGTAATATGATGTGGGTTTTCTTTGTAACGCGTCAAATAACAAAACTTTCTCTGAACACAATAAGTGATAGTGTGTGTGTGTGTGTGTGTTGTGCACACGAGACTGTTACATGTCTCTCAACACTTGAAAGCTTGATTACATCAGTCATGGTGAATTTGTTCTATACTTTACGCCAAGATCCATTGTTTTGTATCAGCACTTGATTGATAAGAGTCACATTGAACTTATATCACGATGAAAGGAAAAAAATCACTTCTTGCATTGTAATGGAGCGCCCCCTACTGTTCATTATTATGAAATTTAAAAAAAGGATGCATTCAACTTTAAACACATAGATAGATCCCAAACAACAATCTGATATATGCAGTCTTATATATACAATATATATATACATGAAGCATATTGTACATACAGTATATCATAATGGTAATTACATATGTATACATGTATCAGTAAACCTTTGGATTAATGAGCTCTCTTCTTGCATCGTGATAGAAAGGCTTACATACACAATCAAATAAAATTGTCATTTATTTCATACAATATGGGATTCATTTCTTACATTTTTTGAATCAAGACTATGATATGATATGATATTTTAACTGTATGTAACTAATTACTGAATGAGACACTACTCCCCCTTTTGCTTGTTTGTTGTTGTTTGTTTTGTTATTGTTGTTTTTTGTCTGTTTTGTTCTTTTGTTTTGTTTTTATTTTCCCCCAAATTACATTGACATGTTTCATTTATCTATTTTCTTTTTCTCAGGTGATACACAGACATGTATGTATACATGTATATACATGGATATGTGTGTGTATGTACAGTATAAATAGCACCTTAGTTTTTATTATTGATACTATTATTATTGATTTATCTATGGAGGAGGTGTCGGGGTCGAAGAACTAAACTCAATCTAACAAACTTGTGAAAAAGTTATGCACTATGTTCAAAAACAATAAAAATATGATACAAAAAAGGCTGACATGTAGACCTGTGTGTTGTGTGTCTGTACAGTATGAAAGCAGCCATTTTTACAACTATTTCAAATAAATGTGACGTACACATACACTGAAAAGAAAAAAGTTGAGAGGACTTAAAATTTCAAGGCAACACACTGCAATAGAGTTTTGAGTTTTGGGCCCAACTGAAACTCTTAAGTTTTGAAATAAACTTTAAAAAGTTTTGCTGACCGCCTCTTTTGAGTCGCTAATAGCAAGGACCAATAATTACCAAGGGAGGTTTTATAAGTTTGGTCTAACTTTTTAATGTATATAAAGAAAGAAACATAAAGGATTGAAAATGTTTCTGCCTTTTTTTTGTTTGTTTTTTTGTTATTCAAATGTGCTTAGTACCCTCTTTTTTTCCCTTCTTCTTCTTTTCTTTTCTTATTGTTTCCCTATTTATATGACTATTAGTTTAGCATTATTATTACTATCATTATTGGTATTATTTAGATTGTCAAGTGCCAAGACTTGTTTGTTGGTTCTTTTGTGTTACTTGTTCCATATTAATTAATTGTAATGTGCTATAACATGTCACATTGCATTGTTTATAAAACAGAGAAACTAATAAAAACTTGAATTACAAAAAAAAGTTTTGCTGACCTATAATCTTTTGCTGAGATAATTTACTTTTCTTCTTTAGATAAACTTGAATATTTTAGTTTTAGAAACTAGAAAGCAAATCAAAATTGGTCACAGTAAGCTGTGAATTTTGATTTGTCTTTTTTTTAGTGCCTGAAAAATTGAATAGTTTTAATTTCACTTCAATTAATTCACTCAATATTTTTTTAAATACAATGTTTTGAGTTTCTACAGTTCAAAGCCTTAAGTTTATCTAAAGAAGAAAAGTAAAATATCTCAACAAAAGATAGAAAGAAAACTTTTTCAGAACTTTAGGATTTAAGTTGGGCTCAAAATTCAAAAATCTATTGAAGTCTGTTGCCTTGAAATTTTAAGTTTTCTCAGCCTTTTCATTTTTACAGCATATGATTTTGTTTTGGGCATTGGTGACAGACATACATTGGCATATATATAATTGTATGGGGTGGTCTAAAAAAGAAACATTAGGTTTGCACAAAGCATCATAAGTGTAAACAGAACTTTTTCACAGCAGCCATTTTGGCATGAAATAGCAGTGTAAACACAGGTGTTACCAATGATGCTAATTAATGTTCTATTCCATTCAGGTGAGACAGTCAGGGTGCTGATATTGTGCACGTTAGCACTACATGTAACAGGATCTCAATTAGTATCATTGGTAACACCTGTGTTTACCCTACTATTTCATATTAATATTGCCGCCCTGCAGATCTATCCAGTTACTATAATGAAGAGAAGATAAGAAAAAGTCTTACTCACTTCCTTACTTTATGTAGGCTCTTATCAGATTAGTCATCGGTGTTCATTATTTGACCTACACTTAAAACTGCAGTGAAGTGTTTGTCTCTGGATTACACGTGACATAATGATGTATTCAGATACAGTGCAGAAACATGCTGCAACGATGTAATGCAGTGCAACACAATCAATCAGTCAGTTCTTTAGTCCATCATGGAATTTTTTATTTGCTCAGTTTCTGAAAAGAAAGCACATATTCTTTTTTGGCCAGCTGATAGATGAGCATCTCATGCACTTCTCAAAACTCTGACTTAACCAGAATTGTAATTACATATATATAATGGCTGTTATTTTGTCTTTAAGTTGTTGCTACCATTTGTTATTCTCCTATTTCCACTTGGCTGATTTTTCACATTATTTAATCTATTGTTGATGGAAAGCATGCAGGAGGAAGATGAAGATGGTCAATAGAGAGCATGGAGTCTGGGCTGATAGACTTTTTCCATGCTTTCTTTTGATCTTGTGTGCATTATCTTCAAAGAGCCCTGGACCTCCTCACAGTGCCCATTTGTGATTAAATTAGTTGTGTAGATGTTATAATATCAATGTTTCTTTTAGGGTAGGTGCATTTACAGCAACACGCGTAGCCAGTACAATGGCCTCGTAATAAACACTCGCTTTAGGGAGATTATGATGTTAAACTCGACAAAGGTAGAATATTTTCAAGGCTGCTGTTGTGGATTTTGTTCATTGTCCGTGTGTCTCCTCTCCAGTTTCACTGTGCTGTCGCCCCCTATAACCTTCAGTAAAAAAATGTTTTTAAAAAATCATACATTTCCTGGGCGACCTCCCGCTGTCCACCATGAGTCAGAGACTGGACACCCGCTGTCTCAGTAGTGCAGGAGACGAAAGAAGCATTCTCAAATATTTAAGATGCCTTCCAGTAGACAGATTTGCAGAAGTGAGGGGCTTTGAGAAAGTCTTTCAGACTGAAGATGCAAAACACACTCCTGTTTGCTCATCTAAATCATCTGACCATCAGTTAAGCTTCCATTCACTTATTATATGTGGTCATTTGATTTACACATCGATGGGAACTACTTAAGTTAGCCAACAACATTTTATGCTTCATTGACTGCTCTCTGTTTCCAACACAATGAATGTTGAATGCAAAGTAACTCCACTTCTGATGAAGGCCATAAGATGTGTATCAAGTTTACTGAATGTTTCATGAAATTAATTTCATTTCAGTGTAACTGAACTAGAAATTGTAAGGGGACAGTTCACCCCAAAATCAAAAATAATATTTTTCCTGTGACCTGCAGTGCTCTTTATCCATCTCTTTTGTTTTGGTGTGAGTTGCCGAGCTTTAGAGATATTAGCCATAAAAGTGTCTGCCTTCTCTAGGAACTAGATGGCGCCAAAAAAATACATTTGAACTCAAATGCAACTGCAATGTCTCTTTCCAGAAATCATGACCCGGTTCCTCAAGCTAATCCACATATCTTCTTGTGAGCAGTTCTATAGAAGCTGTTGAAAGGGCAGATCTCTGCAACTAATACCAAAGCAAATGGCACCACAGGCCAGAGGAAAAAGATATTTTTTGATTTTTGGGTGAACTGTCACTTTAAATTGTAATGATAATTGAAATCTGCACAGCCTGGAGATTTTTTGAATGTTTCTACTTTTAACCAAGAAGTGACGTGTGGTTACAGCCTCATGTTAGATTACACATATTACTGTATAAAAATCGGTTCTACATAGTGAGGTTTGCAGGTTTTAAATTGAAAAACACACAAACACACACACACACACACACACACACACACACACACACACACACACACACACACACAACACACCCAACAAAAAACACAGTCAGTCTCAATATTGTCTGTAATCAGAATCAATATTGGGAGAAAAAAAAGTGGGCCTGGCGCTCTATTATTATTTTTGTTTGACAATCAGGGGCTTCATGTTTGCACCCTGATCAAAGGATTCTGAAGGAATTCCTTCTGCTCAGGAACAACAAACGGACATTTTGGTTAAAGGGACAGTTCACCCCAAAATCAAAAATACATATTTTTCTCTTACCTGTAGTCCTATTTATCCAACTTGATTATTTTGGTGTGAGCTGTAGAGTTCTACAATAAATTAAATAAATAAATAAAATAAAAATTCTTACGTTAAACTGCTCACAACACTGTCTGTAGATTTTCTTGAGTAACTGGGTCATGATGAATTTTTCAAATGTATTTTTGGTGCTTTGAGCACCATAAGCTGAGTGCCATCTACTTTTTATCCTGGAGAGAAGGCAGACATCTTTCCAGCCAATATCTCCAAAAATTGGCAACTCACACCAAAACTACCTGGATAGATAGATAGAACATGGGAGGAAAAATATACAGTTTTGAATTTGGGATGAACTGTCCCTTTAAATCTAGCATGATCCATTTGATGTGTGCAGTTCAAGTGACAGAATAAACTTAAAAATAAATCTTTCCATTGCATCAGTTATCTACCAAAACTCAATAAAATGACTTTGATTGCTTACAGAATTGACCCAGCAAACTATCATGAGATGTTTCAAAGTTACCACCATGTTATGAATCGTTACTGTTAGTGCAAGAAACCCAGTGTGAAATGACAGATCAAAGCAACAACTGTTTTATCCAGTTCTGCAAAAAACTACAAACACTCAAGCCAGCAGAGTTTTGAGAGTTTGTGAGTTAAGAGAAAGATGCAGAGGCAGAGGCAGAGGTTCTGGTCTGAATGGACTGACTTTTATCCCTTTTGGCATGTTATGAGCACAAATGCAAGTTGTAGTTATTTTTACTTTTATTCATGTATTTAGCAGTGCTCCCACAGTAAACATGGACTCTGTGACCTTGTGCAGCCTGTCCATCAACAACTAACCGAGGAATGACTACGACCCGAGAATGTAGCCTCTCTGAACTTATTTTGGAGAAACGATTTCTTCACGTGTTGCCCTCGAAGAAAACAGCAAGATTGTTTGGCATTGCTCTCTCACATTCACAACAACAACATGTTTGCCTGGATTTGATTCATAATATTAAACAGGGTTTTGCGGTTGAGGAGGATTGACATAAAGTCATCCTCGCAATACGCGAGGCAGCCATGATGGGTTGTTAAAAGCAAGTACATCTTCTGCCTTATAGTCCCAAACACAGATAGCTGCAGACCCCACAGACGACTATCAGTTATACTAATACTACTTTCTAGAGTCCGCTTGAAGGAAGCGCTCCATACATCCAGTAGATTGTCGTCTATAGTGGCTGCATGGGAAGGTCCGTGGACGAGTCCGTGCGGTCACAACAAATGGCTGAGTACATGGATGTCCACACAGAGCCTATGCGTGTACCCTCTGATGATGAAATTCATGTCACATCGATGTCAGTGGACTCTCGCAGACTCTTGTGCACTCGTGGGCACAGAAAGCATATTCCAGTTTAATCTTTCACTTGTTGCTGGTTAGAATAGTATAACTTAATTATTCCGGTGAAATATGGCACCGTTCAGACAGTGTGCACGTGCACATGAACGTAACTCCAAGCTAAGGATCTTCAGTGAAAATTTAGGCTGAAACATGGTGTAAATGGCATCTTTCAAGTCAACTTGGCATGTTAGAAATTTATGAGACTTGGAGTACACCAGAGGAGCAGTATGGAGGCATTTCATGTTTGTTATTTTTACCGGCTGTTTTTTTTTTTTCCATTTGAAAACTGGTCACCATTCACTTGAATTGTGTGGGAGATTTCCAGCAGTGTTTTGTGGACAAAAAAACCAAACCTTGAATCAGCGTGAGGGTGAGTAGATTATGACTGAATTTTCATTTTTGGGTAAACTATCCCTTTAAGTAAAGTTTTGATTGCAGGATTTTACCTTGTAGTGGAGTACTTTCACAGTGTGGCTTTGGACTTTTACTTGAGTAAAGGATCTAAATACTTCTTTGCTCCCACATTGAGAGGTGTAAACAAAAGCAAGACGGACTTTTGCCACGTCAGTTCTTTGTGAGTGCTCTCCTCTTGATGTGATTTGACTTTAGGCCAGGGCTGCACCGTCTAGGGAATACAGCATTAACCACATCTTTTATCTTACATCATTTACATAGGCGATGTAATCAGAGTTGAGAAGTTACACAAGAGTCAGTCACTGCTGGAAATGAAAAGAAGTCATTTGTAACCGGACTCTCTGACGTGACGTCGGAGGATATGATTGGTGGGCGGCTCTGGTATATATCCGTCAGGCTTCAATCCCACCTTCTCGCCAGTGGAATTTCATCTCAGCTTCTGCACCTTCAGGGCAGACGAGTACATAAAATAAGTAAGTATTTCACAGTTTTCTACTCACTGTGACTGTAATGTTTTCATGTATGACCTCTGCCTGTCCTACACGTGACAGTGTGGTACTTGTTGAGGAGACAGTTTGCTGGTGAAGCTTGAATGTTACAGTGTGTTCTGGCCTGACTCCGTGTCATTTCTCCCTGCTCAGCTGTATGCCTACGTGGACTTCGCGAGCTACCAGAACAAACTGTAAGCTAACATGAGCTCGCGAGCTAAAGGCTACAGTTCAACTTGTACTTTTTACGAGCATGTTAGCCTCGGCTAATTTCTATATAATTGACACCACCACAGTGTACGAGTCTGGCACGGAGTTTTAATTTTCAGTCCACTGTTAGCTTAATGTCATTAGCTGGAGGAGGTAGAGCCTGAACTTCTATGTGGGGCTGTTTGAGCTACATATTAGCTGAGGAGCTACGTGTCACAGTCGCAGGCAAAGTTTTTAGCAAGTTTGCTAACTAGCTAGCTAACGTTGTTAATCCACGCTACAGTCAACTTTCTACTCTTCTGTGGGGAGGCACACATATTCGCTAAACATACGACGTTATCTCAGTGTCCCTGACCGCAAAGATAATGTTAGTTTGTCCCGAACTCGGTACATTTTTTATGGTTGATCCACGTTAGCCAACATGACGGCAGCTAGCATTCACTGTAATGTGTCGCTGGCAACTGTCAGCTAGTTAACTTGATATCGTGTTAGCTAGTACTCACACTAACCAGCCACTTAAATCCTTAATCTGGGATTTGAGTAAATGTTCTATAGGGTCGAAGGATGTCATGCTGTAGCTAATGTTAATTCAAGTTGAACCAGCAGGACGTCAGCGTTAACTTGTTAGCAGCTCATTAACATTGAATGATCTCGTAGATAAAATAATATGATGCTACATATTATTAAATGACGTTGGTCGATCGCTTTGTGTGGTTGGGTTTGGAGCTCGTGACTAATGTAAAAATGTCATTATTAGTCACCATTTTAAGACTCACATTTGTATCCATGACGTGGTAGTTTTAGCAAAACAACTTGGCATTACTGTGTTGTAATTGTTTCTTTTCAAGCCATGAAGTTCCTGTCTCTATTCTCCATTTACTGACTGCTGCTGCTGCTGCTGTATCTGTATAATGATATATAATATTGTTAAAGGGACCAGGCCATAAGATGTAGTCTTTGCCAACACTACTACACTCCTAAAAGAAGGCGCTAACGCTAGTTAGTTATATCTTATTTAGTGCCCTGTTTATATGTATTGAGTGTGTACAAAAATGTACTCTTACTGATTATTTGACCCTTACTGGGGATCCTTACTGGGGATAGAGTTGTAATGATTAGCTGACTGAAAGAAAATAAGTTGCCAACAATTTTGATAGTCGATCATTTCATTTCATCGTTACAGTCATCTTTCAAGCAAAAATATTAAACATTTGCTGATCCCAACTTCTTAAATATTAGGATTTGCTGCTTCTCTGTCATTTATGATAGTAAGTGAAGTGTCTTTAGGTTTTGGACAAAAGAAGCCATTTGAGGAGATCACTTTGGGCTCTCGGAAATTGTGATGAGCATTTTTCAGTTTTTTTTTTGACATTTTATGGACTAAATGATCAATCATGAAAATAACTGACAGATTAATGAATAATAAAATAATATAAACACTACAAGTAGAAGTTGCAACTTTTTAAGTGGCCAATTTGTAAATATAAAGTGTGCACCAAAATGGCCCCTGACTGAACAAAAGTTGGGGATTTATAACGACAAGCTTTATGGAGCCTGTGCACACATAACGGAAACCTAAACCCATGCCTATTATTATTCTGGAGTAAGAAAATTTATGATACCTGTGGCAAACTAGTAAAATAAATCCAAATGTGCTTATGTCTCTCATACAAAATTTCATACCACTTTAAATTATATAGCCTTTAATGAAAAACATTCATTGTATAATTTTGCCATCACTTGCATAAGAGGGCAATGGCCTATTTACCTGGTTCACCCACAGCAGCTTCATCAATTGCCAGCTTTGTCCTTCTGTCTGACGAGGCAGCGTCCAATTATAGAAGCCAGATGCTTGTCAAGGAGAGTGAGCTCCAATGGCACCTAGCTATACTTTACTGGGGTCCAGTCCAGTAATGTGCTTCTTGGCATCAAACTTATCTGAACACATCTTTATTTCTGCATGGTTTCAGTTGTCTGAGGTGGCAGTGTTTTGGCACCATGGCAGTACTTTTCCTACTGGTCTCACTAGAACCATGACTATCAAAAATATACAAGCTGGGCCTCAGCAACAGCTGCTTCTGTTTAACAGTTAGAGGGAGGCATGACTTGGTATTTGCTCTCTGATGTCTTCGTTTTCCATTTGATGACTAACCTTTTTTTAATGAAAATATCCATTGTTAAAATGTCATTAACCATTTTTTAGATGTTTGAGTTAATTAGTTATCACACAAGGCTGAAAGCTCATATTGACAAGCAATATTTTAAATGGACTGTACAGAACACAATTTTCTTTTTTGTGTGCACACAACTGTGAAGTAGCCAATCTGTACAATGTTTTTGAAATGAGACTCCTGAAATATTCATTTCTTGATTTTTCTTTGAAACTAATAACCTGTAGTGGTTATTTCAATATGACTGATCCTTTTTCCTTGAATTTAGGCAAAAGCTGGCAGGCTGACGGGAAATTGCATCTTTACAGGACGGATTATCTGGTAACTGACCATTTAGCTGGTAAGTTCTTAACAATTATTAGCATTGCAGGAACTGACACTAATACCGTCTTAAGCAATTAGCAACATACTGTTTTGTTTACCCTATGTGATTCTGCCCACTCCAACCACAGCTTGAAAGTTAGCCTTGTAGTAATGATGTATAATTACGACTGAGGAAAATAATCTAATGCAGTTTGGCTAAGCAAATTTGTTAAGATGTTTGCTTTTTCTTAATTACATTTAACACCAGTCATCCTGTGTATATGGAAAATTAGAGTAGGTAGGTCATCTCGCTTTGTGCTCCCATTTTTTAGCGTTTGAATTTTGGCCAACAGGGGGTGTGTGCTGGGAAGTGTAGCCTTGACACGACATGGAACAGACAAAACTTACTGTCCCACAGTCTTACATGGAAATAGTTTTAAAAAATGCTATAAATGCTATTTTAATTTAGACCCTTCTCCTGTTTGAGTTAACTAAAAGGTTTACTTAAAAGCAAGCTAGATGTTTTGAGGACCTTTTGAAACATCACTAGATTTTCATAATATGAGACCTCTCTCCTACCTAATGACAGTATTTCTTCAAGTTAAAGCGGGCAGCAAAAAAAGACATTGTTTTATGTTCAGTCTCTCCAAACACCTGGTCTATCTGGAGGAAAAAAAAAAATCAAAATTATTCTAAGGTATCTCATGAAAAACTGCTGTTGAGTATTTTTTTTTTTTTTTGGGCAGACACTGATGCATTGAATTTGAAGTGTGCACTGTAACCTGTTATGTAATTAACATAACGCAAACACGTACCCTGGTCTGTTTTAGCTTTGGTGTGGCTTTGTTTTTCCCCATCATGAACCTCCTCTTGCCACAAAATGTCATTGCCACAAAATGTCAACAAAGTAGGTATGGCCTACCTCCAACAATTAAATGACTTTCTACAAGGTTGTCAGCATGTCACAATAATAAAAAATCCATATCAAAAACCTGAGATTCTGGACAAAAATTCGCTATAGTGACGACAACACAATGTCATGCGTTTTTTGTCAAGCTGTTTGTTCATACCAGTGCTTAAATTAAAGGATATTCACAGACTTAAACTGGCAACAGGGTCTGCAAACAGAAATGAGTGCTGGGCAGAGCAGCCTTAAGTTTATGAAGCCTGACAAGGAAGAGGCCACTGAAAGGGTGTTCTAAGATATGGGGGGGGGCTGTTAAACTGACTACCACCATGTTGACACATGAAGTGAATTCCCTTCAGTTGCCTAGTATATGGAAAATGTTTAATATCAACAAGTTTTCTGTGACATCTGGAATCTCTCAGTGCTTTCAGATAAATTTCAGGTGTGCCTGGAGGCAAAATCTGCCCTAAAACAATTCGCATTCCTCTGCTCTCTTTGGCCAGGATTTAAGTTGCTCTGCCAGAAAAACAGAACAGTGACTCCCGATGATATATTGCGTTTCATCATTGACAGAGAAGCAGAATCAAGCTGTTGTTGCACTCGTTTGTTTATTTCCTCTTTTGGAAAGCAAAAAATAAGTCTAATTATTGTTAATGGAGCTCAGTCAGCACTCCCAGTTTTATATAACTCTGAAATCAAAATAGCCATAGGGCTTCATTTATAAATGTCATAGATGGGAGGACTTGCTTTGTGGTTTCTTTCTTGTAAAGAGTTCTTGTTCAAAGATCCCAGACAGGACATTGAGTTTTCTGTTGGTGGATTTTTGTGTTAATCCTATCCAACATGGATGTACAGAGGGGTCAGTGGGGAAAAAAAAAATCCTCTTAACCTCAGCGCCTACTCACTTAGCTACACTTCGTAGAGTAGCTCAGGACAACAGAGGATGAACTGGTTTCTTCTAGGAAGACGAAATGTACTGTAGCTGTAGCCCTGCCCACACCAATGTTTTCTTTGTGGTGCCAAGGATAATTTACTCACCACTTAGTCTCTGCACATATTAACACAGTGCTGACATGTTAAAGTGACAGCAAGTCTGATTATTCTGAGTGGCATTGCTTCTTTTGATAAAGGTAGATTAGATAATGGTGAAGATCCCAAAGTCCACCTGTGATAAGCTTGTATGCCATACTAAACATGTGCACATGACACTGCAGAGGATGATCCCTTTTTTTCTACCATTCAAACAAGGGCCTTGTTTTTCTAGTTTTAGCTATGAGTGTATGCAAAATTCAATTTCTTAGTTAAATAAGTGTAATCTCCATGTCACCTATCATATTCTTATGGCAATGGCAGTGCTGATGTGTAAAACAGATGGGCCAAACAAACAATTAATTAATGTTGGTGTGGCCCAAATTTGCTATGACACAATGCAAATAAGAATAACAGTTTATCTATTATTAAATGTGAGGTAGCTGTATCAATTAGACTACTGAACAGACACCAAACATTTATAATCATGTAAAATTTAGAATTATGTAGCAAGCATGTACAAAACAATAAGAAAATATGCTAAAAATAAGAAAAGTTAATTAGCATCACATTATAATTGAGAAGGTTGTTAAAACAGGCCTTTTTATGTTGTAACACAATATTTTCATGTTATTACGGCATATGTGATAGCAACTTTTCTTGTTATAAAAATATACTATTTATCTCCTTGACATGAAATATGCCATTTTACAATGTGATAACTGTCATGACTAAGTTATCATGTTATAACCTGAAAACATTTTATAATAAGAAGATAAATAGTATTGTTCTAACGAGCAAGGTTTTTTGTTAAACTGATAAGTTTGTATGTCTTAATGACATGAAAATATCTTGTTATAATGTGAAACACATCATGTTTTAACAAACTTTTTATGTTATAAATGTGATAGTGGTCTGTTTTATTTTCTGGTGTGGCAGGAATACGCTGCTGTAAACAGCAAACTGTACTTGTTGACTTATTAAGTATTCCATTACATATTTACAACTAGATAAGCAACTAATTATCATTCTAGAATCTGCGCACTTACAGGTTGCAGCAAAGTCTGGTAGCTCTCAAAATCTTTGTTATTTTTGTTATTTTTGTCGCTTTTTATCTGATTTTTTTTACATCAACTGATGGATATTTCTGTGGAGAGAAGAGTTTATTCGAAAGAAGAGCTTTTTTCATTGAAATGGAGCAAATCTGGAGTATATCACCCTATTCCAGCTGAGATAAGGAGGAGCTTTCGTGGTTGCCGTGCTGGTGCAAAGTTAAAGGCAAGGAAATGGAGATACAAGCCCGTTCTGCCATCAGTCATCATGGGGAATGTCAACTCTCTGCCCAACAAAAGTGAGGAGTTGGAGATATTGGTGAAGACTCAGAAAGTGTACCGTGAGTGCAGCCTGATGTGTTTTACTGAGACCTGGTTGAATAATAACATCTCGGATTCCATTGTGGATATACCTGGCTTCACTCTCATACGGTCAGACAGAGATGCAAAGGCTAGTGGCAAGAAAAAAGGAGGCGGACTGGCCTTATTTGTGAACCAGAGATGGTGTAATCCTGCACATATTACTGTCAAGGAGAAGATGTGCTGTCCAGATATTGAATTGTTGGCAGTTGGAATGCGGCCATATTATGTACCAAGAGAATTTGGTCATATAATAACAATACTTGTGTACATCCCTCCCAAGGCAACGGCTGATGTTCCATGTGAAATTCTGCATGAATTTGTTGCTAGGATACAGACTAAACACCCTGAGGCACTTATAATAATATCTGGAGACTTCAACCATGTTACCCTCTCCTCCCACCTGACTGGATTTACACAATTTGTTAACTGTGCTACAAGAGAAAACAAAACCCTTGATCTGCTGTATGCCAATGTCAAAGAAGCTTACAGAGATACTGCCTTACCACCACTGGGCAGGTCAGATCACAACTTGGTTCTTCTGCAGACCTGTTACAAACCCTGTGTGCAAAGGGAACCTACAACTACACTCACTGTAAGGAAATGGACACCTGAGGCTAGTGAGGCTCTAAAGGACTGCTTTGAACACACTGATTGGGATGTGCTTCTGGAAACAGATGAGAACAGTATGGACATTGATAGACAGGCTGATTGTTTCACTGAGTACATCAACTTCTGTAGAGATACAGTCATACCTACAAAGACTGTACGCTGTTTCCCCAATAACAAACCCTGGATCACAAGTGACATAAAGGCAATCCTCAATCAGAAAAAGGAAGCTTTTAGAGAGGGTGACAAAGAACGGCTCAAACAGGTGCAACATGAGCTGAAGAAGAGATTGACGATGGCAAAGGTGGAATACAAAAAGAAGATAGAGAAGAATTTACATCATAACAACATCCGTGAGGTGTGGAGAGAAATAAATACCATCTCTGGCTACAACAAAAAGAAAAGACAGCCAATCGTGGGTGATGTGGAAAGAGCTGATGAACTCAATCAGTTCTTCAACAGGTTTGACACTGAGGTCACATCCCATTCCACTGCCGCTCCTCCTCCTCCTCCTCCTCCTCTCAACATGTGGGCATCTCCACCATGGCTCCTCTTCAACAACATCTGGACATCTCCATCATGGCTCCTCCTCCTCCTCCTGCCCCTCCTTCTCCACAAGTGTGTTCCTCCACCATGCCTCCTCTTCAACAACATCCGGGCATCTCCATCATGGCTCCTCCTCCTCCTCCACCACAAGTGTGTTCCTCCACCATGGCTCCTCTTCAACAACATCTGGGCATCTCCACCATGGCTCCTCCTCCTCCTCCTCCTCCTCCTCCTCCACAAGTGTGTTCCTCCACCATGCCTCCTCTTCAACAACATCTGGGCATCTCCATCATGGCTCCTCCTCCTCCTCCTCCTCCTCCTCCACAAGTGTGTTCCTCCACCATGGCTCCTCTTCAACAACATCTGGGCATCTCCATCATGACTCCGCCTCCACCTCCTCCTCCACATGGGTACATTTCCGCGACTGCAGCTACTCCTCTTCACACACCTGTTCCTCCAACCTTGTTTGTCACTGAGACAGGGGTGAGGTTGGAGCTCGGGAGACTTTGCTCTGGGAAGGCAGCTGGCCCTGATGGTGTGTGTCCAAGGCTGCTTAAAGACTGTGCTGCCCAACTGTGCCAACCTCTTCACAAAATCTTCAACCTGAGTCTACAGCTGGGGCGGGTGCCGGCTCTGTGGAAAACATCTTGTATTGTCCCGGTACCAAAAAGAAAATGTCCAGCTGAACTAAATGACTACAGACCGGTGGCCCTTACTTCACACATCATGAAAACCCTGGAGCGGCTGATTCTACGTCTTCTGAGGCCTGAGGTCAAAGACAAACTCGATCCCCTGCAGTTTGCCTACAAAGAACACATTGGAGTGAATGATGCAGTACTCTACATGCTCCACCGTTCCCTCTCTCATTTGGAAGAATCTGGCGCTTATGTAAGAACTATGTTTTTTGACTTTTCAAGCGCATTTAATACCATCCAACCCAACATACTCAAAAACAAGCTCATAGAGATGGGAGTGGTTTCTTCCTTTGTCTCCTGGATCACGGATTACCTGACAGAAAGGCCACAGTTTGTCAGGTTAGGGAACTGTTTTTCTGGGACATTAATGAGCAGCACAGGGGCTCCACAAGGGACTGTCCTGGCTCCATTCCTGTTCACATTGTATACAGCAGACTTTAAATATAACTCTGAGTCCTGCCACATCCAGAAATACTCAGATGACACTGCTATTGTAGCTTGTATAAGGAATGGACAGGAATCTGAATATAGGGATTTGATAAAATCCTTCAGTGACTGGAGTCATAAAAACTGCCTCATACTAAACACATCAAAGACAAAGGAAATGGTCATTGATTTCCGTAGATCCAAGCCCCCACTTCAGCCTGTGAACACTTGTGGAGTGGACATCGAGGTGGTAACAAACTATAAATATCTTGGTGTACACCTGGATAACAAGCTGGACTGGTCCCTTAACACAGATGCACTCTACAAAAAGGGGCAGAGCCGCCTCTTTTTCCTAAGGAAGCTCAGATCTCTAAACATCTGCAGTAAGATGCTGCAGATGTTTTATCAGTCTATTGTGGCAAGTTTTTATTTTATGCTGCAGTCTGCTGGGGAGGAAGTTTGGGAAAAAAGCAAGCAAGGAGGCTGGATAAGCTTGTGAAAAAGGCTGGCTCTGTGATCGGAGTAAGGATGGACTCTCTGGAGGAAGTTGTGGAGAGAGACACAATGAGGACGGTGGAGGCCATCCTAAACAACATGGATCATCCACTGCATAACACCTTGATGGACCAAAGAAATAATGGTGGTGGAAGGCTTCTCTCTCTTCGTTGTAGGACAGAGAGATACAGAAGATCTTTCATACCAACTGCCATCAGACTCTATAATTCTTATACAAATAGATGAGACTACAGACAAATGAATTTCCCCTTGGGGATCAATAAAGTATTTCGTATTCGTATCGTATTCGTATTCGTATTCGTATTCGTATTCGTATTCGTATTCGTATTCGTATTCGTATCTGAGGCAGTCATCCTTGGGTATTGTTTAACAAGACCTTAACAGTCCAAAACTCATTGAGTTTTCTCATCTTGATTCAGATTTTGCTAAATCCTGATTGGTCCATAAAGTATGTGACATTAACTTTAACTAGAAAATGTATTCATGGAGGACCTCTTCTCTCATAATAGGAAGCTGATTGAGAAAATGAGTTTGAGGGGTTATATAATGCTCCACCTGTTGCCAAGCTTGCGAAAATAATGTAAATTGCTCTTCTCGTCTTTCAGTTGCCAAACTTCTGAGAATATGTAAATTGCTCTTCCTGTGTTTCTGTTGCCAAACTTGTGAAAATGATGTGAACTTTCCTTTCAGTGGCACACTCGGACTCTGTGTTAACGTGGGATTTCGACCATGAGCTCAGTCGCTGTACTTACGCAGGAAAGCTTCAATGAGCACCGCAGTGGGCTCTTGCCAGAGCAGAGTGGTGGTGAGTGTTTGGATTTTAAAGGCTACGCTTGATTTGTAAAATGCAATGGCAGGCGTAAGTGGACTTAACTGTTTTTTGTTCTTTTTGTTTTTTTGTTTGTTTTTAATGTGTTCAGCTGCTGTGGCAGGAACCACAGGAGAGGAGGAGGATGCCCTTCCTACCTACAAGGATGCCTTCCCACCTCTGCCCGAGAAAGCGGCCTCGCCTGAGGGGACCCAGGAAACTGCCAACGCCTGGACTAACAAAATCCGTCCTCTCAAGTCTTCTATTATCACCCAGGTAAAAACCTTTTATAATTAAGACCACCTGCATCAGTGTTAATAGAATGTGAAATAACTGTTGGTTTCCATGCAGGCAACTTGTGTTTTTTTTTCTTAAAATAATTATATATTAGTACAAGCCATTTTTAGTAAATAGCAACTGTGTCAGCTGGTTTTAGCCCCAGTTCATGGTGTTATATTAAATATATTTCAAATTCTAAATTGAAATCATTAGTTATCTTTTGGTTGGTAATTACATTTGCACCTAAAGTAATAAGTAAATGTACAGCTGTAGAACACAACCTTTTATGCAAAACATTTGAAAGTAATGTCAACACTAGTGGTGCATTCATATGCTCCTCCTGTTGTCCTATTTTCTGACTTTAGTGTGTTCATGAGCTTTTAGGACGTAATGTGCAAACATCATGGATGCTGCCTTCCCTAATACCACTAAAATATGGTTTTACCTGACTTGTAATCAGGGTTGATGTTAATAAATAACTTTTCTAAGTAACCTAAGTCACTCTATGTGGACAGCAACTAACAGTTGCAGCTTAAAACTATATTACAAATTACATGTGAGCAAAAAATGCTGTGCAATACATGGATTAAAAAAGTTATGAACCAAACATTTACTTTTGACCACAATATTTCTGCATAAGATGTCAGCAGACAATAACTCGGGAAGTCATGTACCAAAATTTTCGCTGATTTTTGTTGTTCCGACTAAGGTCGGTGTTCATATGAATTTTCCCAGTTGGGAACTGTTTTTCCGATTATTCTCACACCACATGAATGCAACAGTTTTCACTGCCTTACCCCAGTGTATTTGGGTTTTCTGTATTTTATAGAACCCATTCACTCAGTGTGTTTTTACCCCATGCATTTTTATCAATGTACAAGTCTTTTACTTTTTTTTTACTTTACAGGTGGTTCCAGCTAAACAGTTGCCAATTTCAAACAATGTTTTGGTTTTCAGTGCCAATCGTATTTTGAAAGTTCTATCAAAGCAATCCTGAGCAACAATTGTTCGTTGCATCAAATTGATCATTTTTTGTTTTGCCACGTGAACTAGGTTTTCCATGTGCCGCTAGAGGAGCGCAAGTACAAGGACATCAACCAGTTTGGGGAGGGAGACCAAGCGAAGGTCTGTGTGGACATCATGCATAAGACTGGAGCCCACCTGGAACTCTCCTTGGCAAAAGATCAGGGTCTCTCCATCATGGTGTCTGGAAAGTTGGATGCCGTGATGAAGGCCCGTAAGGAAATTGTGTCCCGACTGCAGACTCAGGTCAGGAGAGTTGTTTTTGTTCATAATAACTGCATAAAGTATTAATCATTGACAACAACAGTGCCAACAGTACATTTTAACCCTCACAGGCTTCAGCTACTGTCGCCATCCCCAAGGAGCACCACCGTTTTGTCATCGGCAAAAATGGGGAGAAGCTTCAGGAGCTCGAGCTCAAGACTGCCACCAAAATCCAGATCCCACGACCTGACGACCCCAGCAACCAGATCAAGATCTCTGGTACCAAGGAAGGCCTGGAGAAGGCAAAGCATGAGATCCTGTTGATCTCTGCTGAGCAGGTAATATGTCTCCTCAGACAGACAACCAATTTTCAGGTACATCCCGGACATCATAGCTTTAGAATATATTTTCATTACTTCCCCCTGCCACTCCTATTCTTTTAGGACAAGCGTGCTGTGGAGAGGGTGAACATTGACAAGGTGTACCACCCATTCATCACCGGTGCCTACAATAAGCTGGTAGGAGAGATGATGCAGGAGACCGGTGCCCGCATTAATGTCCCCCCTCCAAGTGTGAACAAGACGGAGATTGTCATCACTGGGGAGAAGGAGCAGGTGGCCCTTGCTGTGGCTATGATCAAGAAGATTTCTGAAGACAAGGTAAGTTATTACAGTTATGATTGTTGTGGCACTGGCATGAGGAAGCTTAAAACTAATTATCTAAGGTTAAATGTTAATGATCGACTACCCTTTTTTATTGCAGAAGAAGAATGCCACCACCATTGCAGTAGAGGTGAAGAAATCTCAGCACAAGTATGTGATTGGCCCCAAGGGAAACACCCTGCAGGAGATCCTGGACAAAACTGGTGTCTCAGTTGAGATCCCACCATCTGACAGCAGCTCAGAAACTGTCATCCTACGTGGAGAGCCGGACCGTCTGGGTCAGGCCCTCACCGAAGTTTATGCCAAGGTGCGAAATGTTTTTAAAATGTTCTAGTGATGACCTTTGACATGGGTAATTTGAAAAAAAAGAGAGATGAGCAATAACTTAAATCTAACCTTTTTCCCCTTTGCAGGCAAACAGCTACACTGTTTCCTCGGTCTCAGCTCCATCTTGGCTTCATCGTTTCATTATTGGCAAGAAGGGGCAGAACTTGGCCAAGATAACTCAACAAATGCCCAAGGTCAGTTTAGTGATGGATTTCTTAATCATAGCACTTAAAATACTCCTTAGATTTCATTGTGTAACTTATCTTTTATGTATTTTGCATACAGGTGCACATTGAGTTCACTGAGGGAGAAGATAAAATCACCCTGGAAGGTCCTACCAAAGATGTGCAGATGGTGCAGAGCCAGATTGAAGCCATTGTTACAGATTTGGTGAGTGTTGAGTTACCTATACAGTTAAACCAAGGCCTGCCAGTCGGAAGGGTTCCTTTAATGTCAAGGTTATGTTCTGGAAAGTAGATTGTATAAAAAGAAAACTTAAAAGTGGTATTTTATGGAGTAAGGCTCAGCAAAAGAATATGCACACAGTAACAACAACACTTTTAGGGCTAGCCTGGCATCACCTGACTAATTGCCAAATGTGTTTTAGTTTGGAACCTCTCAGTTCAGTTTTGTTTTCCAAGGGGTGTAATTAACACACACAGGCCAAAATTGGATAAACTTGCAACAAAACATGTGAAGTAGTGGTCTGTTTTCATGCAGGGAACAAAAAGTTCTCGTATTACAGCTAAACGATGCACTAAAATATATTTCTTCCCTTAAATAAGCAATGCAGTAACCGAATCTCGATCCATATTTGATAAACGGTGTCTACTTTTATAGTTTTACAGGAGTTTTTGGAGACTTTGTTTGAAAGCATGACACTAAATGGTCTGTCGGGTAGTAATCTTTCTCATATCACAGCTAATCGGTACACAAAATTATGATCCTGAAAACATTTGAGGCAAGAAATAAGCATTGTAGTAACAGAATCTTAATCCACATTTGATCAGCACCACCTAGTTTGATAGTTTGATCTGAGTTTCTGACCAGATCCAAGGCTGGTGGAATTCTGTCTGAATGGAAGACAGCCCAGATGTATCTGTCAGATCAAATGAAAACATGAGCTTGGCAGATTCATCTGGTGCTCTGACTGCTTATAAGCTAGAGTTGATATATTATATATTCATGTTTTTGTCTTCTTTCACCTAAAAGGTAAGCCGCATGGACTATGCAGAGATCAGTGTGGATCCCAAATTCCACAGACACCTGATTGGAAAAGGAGGTGTTAACAGTAAGTACAATGTTCCTGTCTAAAGGCTGATTTACTGAATTGCAACAAATACTGGATCAGCATCCTTCTCAAGCCATATATTTATTTTTTTATTTATAGTCAACCGTATCAAAGAGCTGCACAAGGTGACTGTCCGCATCCCCCCTGACAATGAGAAAAGCAACCTGATCCGTATTGAGGGGGATCCCCAGGGTGTGCAGGAAGCCAAGAAGGAGCTGCTCGAGCTTGCGTCACGCATGGTGAGATCAAACTTCAGTTCACGGGCAAGAGGCTGCAAACTGGATCCTGATGTGCCGTAACTAAATGTACTGTCTTTCGCAGGAGAATGAGCGTACAAAGGACTTGATCATTGAACAGCGTTTTCACAGAGCCATCATTGGCCAAAAAGGGGAGAAGATAAAAGAAGTGCGTGACAAATTCCCAGAGGTGAGTTGGAAACTGTTTGACATAAGCTGTTATCATTATCATTATCATTACCATGTATTGAATAATTAAAAATACTTTAATAACTCTGTCATCATATTTGTTCCAGGTCATCATCAATTTCCCCGACCCCGCACAGAAAAGCGACATCGTTCAACTTAGGGGCCCACGAACTGAGGTGGAAAAATGCTCCAAGTTCATGCAGAAGATAGTGGCTGAAATGGTAAATCTTTATTCGTGTATTATCTTATATGTGAAGATGATATGTTTAATTTGACATCCATAAGTGCTTAAGTATAGTTCAGTGTTAACTTACACTGATTCCTTTTTTCAGGTGGAGAACAGCTTCTCTGTCTCGGTCCCCATCTTCAAGCAGTTCCACAGAAACATAATTGGAAAAGGAGGATCAAATATCAAGAAGGTACTGTGTATGAAATAGAAGTTATGTAGTTGAATGAGTTCTTCAGGCTGTCAAGTTAAATTTGACCATGTCATCGCTTGAAAATTAAAGATGTCTCGTTTTCTCAGGGACAGAAAAAATGGCACCAATTTAAATTGTTAGGTGGGGTTAGGTAGCACCAGCACGAGTGAAAAGGGTTAGGTAGCACCAGCACGAGCTCTATGCTTTGTCACACTTGCACTTTCACACAGTCATGGTGTTTAAGATGCAAGTGTTTAGGTTTGTTCAGAGTGTGTGTATGTTTCTGTATACCAGTCAGAAACAGGTTTGCATTTGCACTGCAGTTTGCAGTGATGGATTTATTGATTAAATGGTTAGAAATATACAAATGGTTCCTAAAAGAATAATCAAAACAGACTGGTGCCAAACACCAAGGGTGATTTCCATGTTTTTATGTAAGTGCAAAGTACTAGCAGAACTTCCCTGGCAGACCAGAGTGAGTCAATGAAGTGATGAGAGTTAATGAAACAAAATTATTAAACTATACATATTATGTAGAATGGAAAAAAAAAAGAACTTCATTTTGGGACAGTGGTCATTATGTCTGTGACGGTTGAAGGTAGAATTCAGGACAGTGAGGGGAAAAAAAAAATTTATTTCAAGCCCTTGACCAATTGTTTTCTTTTGCTTTGTAGATTCGGGAGGAAACTAACACAAAAATCGACCTGCCTGCTGAGAACAGCAACTCAGAGATGATTGTCATCACTGGAAAGAAGGCAAACTGTGAGGTTGCAAGAAATCGCATCTTGGCCATTCAGAAGGAGCTGGTAAGCATGTGCATGCATGTATATGAGTGTCTCGAAAGCTTTGGGTCAACATCAAGCACATACGCTTAATTAATGTCTCATTGCGCCCAGGCAAACATCACAGAGGCAGAAGTATCCATTCCCTCCAAGCTGCACAACTCCTTGATCGGGTCAAAGGGCCGTTTTGTGCGCTCGATCATGGAGGAGTGTGGCGGCGTGCACATCCACTTTCCCACTGAGGGCTCAGGGATTGATAAGGTCACCATCCGAGGCCCTGTAGAGGAGGTGGAGAAAGCCAAGCAGCAACTGCTTGCTTTGGCAGAGGAGAAGGTTTGTATAAATGTCTCTAATGATAAAAGAATGAACTTCAGTTGACCTCTCCAAAACTGGCATCCATTTGACAGGGGTATAGAGGGGGGTTAAAATGGCAAAGAGCTGCTTCTGTGCCTCGTTGGTCATACATTACCACATGCTGACAGCTTCTTTCAGCTGTCAGAATAAAAACAGCAAGCTTGTGCATAGCTAGTGTCAGAAACTGAGGCTAAAATTTGTTTTGGTTGCTGCAGATTTCTTTCTTAAGATTAAATCATGTTTACCCCATGGGCATGAAGAAATTTTCTGTCTGTTATAACTTTGAAGTTACTTGGGCAATCTTTTGTGCTGACCTTTTGTAATTGAGGTTGACTTGTAATACATTTCTTGTTATTTTGTAAATGTTTTTCTTCAGCAAACCAAGAGCCACACTGCTGAGCTGCGAGCAAAGCCAGAATACCACAAGTTCCTCATTGGGAAAGGTGGTGGAAACATCCGCAAGGTTCGTGACAGCACCGGAGCCAGGATCATCTTCCCCACCGCAGAGGACAAAGACCAGGAGCTCATCACTGTGATTGGCACTGAAGAGGCAGTGCGGGAGGCCCAGAAGGAGCTGGAGGAGCTCATCAAGAGTTTGGTAAGGCATACATAAGGCAAACATAACACCATACAGCTTTGCTTCTCTTACAAATGCCTGGATATTAAATGTGTTTACTCTTTGGTTACAGGACAATGTCGTCGAGGACACTATGAGCGTTGATCCAAAGCACCATCGCTACTTTGTGGCTCGCCGTGGCCAAGTCCTTCGGGACCTTGCTGATGAATACGGTGGTGTGATGGTGAGCTTTCCTCGCACGGGTTCTCAGAGCGATAAGGTCACCCTCAAAGGAGCCAAAGAATGCGTGGAAGCAGCCAAAAAGCGCATGCAGGAGATTGTTGAGGACTTGGTTAGTAGATACAGTTTTGTTTGGCTTAGATGGTCTTTATTCTGTCCCCCCCCCCCCCCCCCCCCCTCTGTTTTGAAATGTAATTGATCTGCCCTCTGTTTTTTTCCTCATGTTTGAATATTTTCTTCTCCAGGATGCTCAAGTGACCATTGAGTGTGTGATTCCTCAGAAGTTCCACCGTTCTATCATGGGTCCCAAGGGCTCACGGATCCAGCAGATCACCAGAGATCACAATGTACAGATTAAGTTCCCTGAGCGTGAGGACCCACAAGGTAAACGCATGATCGGTGTGAAATAAGGTTGTATAAGAACATCTTGGTTAACTGAAATAAAATTATAAAATATAAAGCAGACTTTAGAAATAAACAAAAAGTAACTGAAACAATATTGTGCACTTACAAAATAAACTAAATTACAATGAAATATATACAGGAGACTTTGTCTGGTCAAATTTGTTGACACAACAAGCATGAGGAGGCCTCGGCACTTAGGTTTGAGACTGGGATGTCTACATGACATGATCATGTGAGTCAGTTGCCTTCACAAAGTGTTAGAATAAAAAAAATACTAAAACTAATAAAACTCAAGATTTTTAAACAATTAAAACTAAACTGAATCAAGCGAATCCCCTCTGGAAACTAAATGAAACTAAACGGAATTGAAAACAAAAATTAAAAACTAATGAAATACAATAACAGATGTGAAGAGTTGGGAACTGAGTCCTTTAAATTCAGTTTTTCTTATCAAACTTCATTTGTTTCACTCTTTCAGCAGCACCTCCTGCAGAGGCCCCTATTCAGGAGAATGGTGAGGCCAACGGAGAAGTGAAGGAGCCTGCTGATCCAAACGCACCCAAAAAGTGTGATGTGATTGTGATTTCTGGTCGTAAAGAGCGGTGTGATGCTGCTGTGGAAGCATTGAAGGTATCGTATACAGTGTTCATGACCAAGCTTGTTTCTATTCGTCAAAATTACCACTTTGTTCCCTAACCGTCTCCTTTCCTTAGGCCTTGGTTCCCATTACAATTGAGGTGGAAGTGCCTTTTGAGCTTCATCGATACATCATTGGACAGAAAGGAAGTGGAATTCGCAAGATGATGGATGAATTTGAGGTGTGTGTTACAGATTTAGTGATGGCACAGGTATGAAGAAGATTTTTAATTTGTTGCTGATTCAGAGTGACCTCAATATTTTCCTCCTCCAGGTCAATATTCAAGTGCCTGCTCCTGACCAGCAGTCTGATAAAATTGCCATCACCGGCTTGGCCAATCACCTTGACCGCGCCAAAGAGGGCCTCTTGGAGCGTGTTAAAGAGCTGCAGGCTGAGCAGGAGGATCGGGTTAGTATTGTGTGGAAAACCTGGCTTTTTGTAGCCAATCTATTCTGATTGAAACATGAAACTAATTCACGTGTTTCTAAATAGTAATTTGGATGTTTATGCATGTAATAGAAGACATCAGAAAGTGTGTGTGTGTGTGTGTGTGTGTGTATAAAAATGGGGCGTGCTTATGCTCTGACATTTATTCCAAAAATTACAACATTAATTCCGTGAACTGATCATAAAAAAAATCCACATCAATTTTTCCACCAAACGGAGGCAGATTAAATGGGAGCAGAGAGATTTGTTGCACCTGAGTCTTCAGTTCCCTGTCGTTGAGAGATTGTTGATTTGGCTAACTCAACAATGGGGAACTGAAGCTGTTATATTGCTCCAGATTACTTTGACAAAAAAAGGACATTTCACCTCCTATAACACGAGAGTTCTTGGTCCATTGCTGCCTTAATCTGCAGCAAATAATGTTAGTTCAGGTCCAACCTAACTTGTTAAAACACTATAGTCACACAGCTAAACAATTAAACTAGCCAATCTTTTTGTCAATGGAGTCTGGTGGCTTTGAACCGGCTTTAGTTCCCTATTGGAAAGAGCAGTGTGACGGCAAATAAAAGTGGTGAAAATATTCTAAATATAGCATGTTTAATTATTTTGATGGCCCCTTTTTAAGTGATTGAAATGTTTTTTGCTTATCATCAGTGCCGGTGCTTCTAAGTCAGTCAAATGTCATCTGGCATGCCTACACAATGTTGAGAAATGGCAACAATAGCAACAGCAAAATGAGCGCTTTGTGAAATAGGTGTTATATTACTTGTGAATATTTATTTTCATATTTTGAGCCATTCAACTTTGATATCATTTGCATTTTTACCATCTCAAGCCAAATTTCCAGAGGTTTTAATGTTGGTGTGTACTGAGCTGGGACACCTTATGCTGAACTCTAGTATTAGTAATAGTATTTTGAATTATCTCTGTGTTTTATGATTTGCATACACTCATGGAGCAGTTAAGTTATCTTTGAGATTACTTTAAAGGCCACCCTCATGATAACCATGAATGAGGAAACAGCTTAATTATTAACTTTTACCTTGGTAGGTAGTAGTAGAAATGAGTCAGGTGTCAAACTCACTAGACTTCTAACCCAACATTGTTTACATTAACCCCTTTACAGGCACTCAGGAGCTTCAAGCTGACCATCACTGTGGACCCCAAGTATCACCCCAAAATCATCGGCCGCAAGGGTGCCATTATAACCAACATCCGCACTGAGCATGACGTGAACATCCAGTTCCCAGAAAAGAATGATGAAAACCAGGTATGGCATTACTGCACAACTTGTGAACCCTCTGTACTCCATCAGCACAGCAGGTGGTGCTGATTTACCAGTTCATACATGACATTACTACATGAGAACACTAATAGAGAATAATAGTTACCAACAACTACAGTAGTTAATATTACAGAATTGTTTTTTTTTTTTTTTTTTTTTTCTTCATGTCATGTTGAATTTGCTGCCATTTCTCTACAGGATCAGATTACTATTACAGGGTATGAGCACAAAGCCATAGCAGCACGAGATGCCATCCAGGCTATCGTGGATGAGCTTGAGGAGATGATCTCCGAGGACATCACCCTGGACAGCAGGGTCCATGCCCGCATTATTGGAGCCCGCGGCAAGGGCATCCGCAAGATCATGGATGAGTTTAAGGTGAGGCTACTGAGAGGAATGGACAAGCTGTTTTCAGTGAAATAAAGGAACATAACATTAATTTGCTTGATTGCTGTGTACTTACACTGTTTTTTGAGCTTTCATGGCATCACTTCTCCACTTGGCAACATTAATGGATCTTCATTAGTAATACAAAGTATTAACCTTGAGGTATGGAGCCAGGACAGCCAGTTTTCAGTGTACAAAGTAAGCTCACAGAAACTGTAGGGTTTGCAGGTTCAGCTAACTAGCTAGTTCCTTCATGCTCCCATGTTCATGTCCAGACAGATGCTGTGGTGGTTACTGAGGGACAAACTATGCAAACATGAATGGAAAACAAAACTCCTGTAACAAGATAATGGAGCCATTTGAATTCAGCTATTGTTGACTGGGATTTTAGGGCTTTTTATCAGTAAATGTGAATTTAAGGCTGGAGCCGCCTTCCTGTAATGTGTCCATTATTGATCTACTTGTATAAGGTGAATTAATATTAACAAGAATAGAAATAATTGATGTATTAGTGTAAAAAAACAATTTTCTGCAGCAAATCCATCAAAGCAAAAAAGAGCACCTTTTATGTAATCTCACTGATGCTCTCCCTCTGACACTGATGTCTCATAGCTGTGACTTTGGCCTGGGTGAGACCTGGGTGTTGAGTGTTCCCACTGTGGTGGGCTGGTTTGGGAGAGGTGGATTGAGACTCCTGTAATCCCATGAGATCTCTACTCTTAACAGCTAAATGTGAACAAGCTTAGCAACAGGCTTTTTCCATGACGACCCAGCTTTGTGTGATAGGTTCAGATGGGCCTACCCAAGAGAGCAACATAAATATATTTTTAAAAAGCTTTGCCCTGGGCTGCCTCTTGGGGCACCACTTGGACTCTTGAGTCCCTTTTTGTATTTTATCACTTAAAGCTATCCAGTCTTTGATGTGGCTTGGTATCCGTCTTTTTTAGGTTGATCTCAGGTTTCCCCAGAGTGGAGCTGCAGACCCGAACCTTGTGACAGTCACAGGTCGCCCTGAGCTTGTGGATGAAGCCATCGACCACCTCCTTAACCTGGAAGAAGAATACGTAAGCTGCTGCCTGCATGCCAACTGTTCATTATTGCTCATGGATGATATAAGAAATGCTTGTAATGTTTACTGTTAGATAATTGGCTCTGATGCATTTTGTTGTGCCACTTTTTGTCAGATGGCAGATGTTGTGGAGAATGAGGCAAAGATGGCTTACATGAGGCCTCCTGGGGGTAGCGCTGCTGCCATGGATGAACAACGTGGCCCATCCAAAGGCTTTGTGGTGAGGGAGGCTCCCTGGACCACTGCCAATGAGAAGGTGAGCGTTCTCCCACAAGACTGACACTGTTTGGAATTACAATTGGTCACACCTTAATTTCTTAATCCCGGTTTTCTTTTTTCTCCCTTCTACATTTAGGCCCCTGATATGAGCAGCTCTGAAGATTTCCCCAGCTTTGGAGCCCCAGTGGCAACCAAGACCTCTCCCTGGGGACCCAAGCGCTTCTAAGCTGTGCTGCTACAGATGGGCCTGAACTTAACCGGACACAATCTTCCCCCTTCATCGCCCCCCCTCTTGACCTGGACTGACCGCTGACCCGCAAAGTCTTCAGTTCTGAGACTGTCATCCTTCTCTGTCTACTTATCCCGGTCTGCCCTTGCAGATTCATCAGTCTAAAAGTGCTTTCAGATACTGTAATTGACTTGTGAGCTTTGTATCTGCATTAAATGATACTGTCTTACGCAAAAAAAAAAAAAAAATGTGACAGATGTTGCGGTTAAGTCTTCAGTCTGTACAAGACTGACATTTAAGTGTTTATTAGACCTGACATTTCATTGTGGTTTGAACTGTTATACCAAATTCAATGGTGGCCAGACATCAGTTTTTTTGAGCTGCCCTTATCTTAGTTGCCTTCGCAGGGTGGGGTAAAAGGATTGAATTACCGCTGGTGGCATGTTCATACATGATGCCTGACCAACGAGGGGCCAGCTGTTTCAGTAACCCGCCCCCCTCCTGCTTTACTTATGTAGCTGAGTGAAAATTGTCAAGTCGTTAAGCCCTCAAGCACACTATTAGTGGTTGTCCTCTGTCACATCTCTCCATTTACTTAGCTGTGCTTCTGTGAATATGGTCAAGTAGTGGCACGTACCTTGTAGCCTTACGAATTGGTAAACTTACTAAGGGGGTGAAAGCGGTTTCAGCCACTGCAGAATGGCACCCATTCAAACTGCCAGATGCTCGGAGATCTGCCAGAACTAAACTTCTTACAACACTAGGCCTCGAGCTCCAA
This sequence comes from Lutjanus argentimaculatus, assembly GCA_034769285.1. NCBI lineage: Eukaryota > Metazoa > Chordata > Actinopteri > Lutjaniformes > Lutjanidae > Lutjanus > Lutjanus argentimaculatus. Next base: position 8,807,821 of record JAWZSL010000033.1, on the reverse strand, counting down.
CGCATCAAACCTCACACTAACGGTTGAATGAACTCTTTTGACATTCAAAAGTAAATCACTCTACAAAAATATAATGACTGTGTTTGTGAGCAAAACAGCAGACCATCTCGTGCCAACTATCTGTCTAGTGATGTCCTGTGTTACTCATCCTCTGTATTGGGTCAGTGTCCAGTCCTTTTGTCTTCCAGTTGCTATGCAGATTGTTCTGTTCAATAGCAATGGCCCTTTTTATCAGCCTTACAACTAGAAAGATACAAACCAGGTAGAAATGATGTCTAGGTGCATTTTTTAATGGACAGCTGGAAGGTATGTTTATTGTTCCTTTGAAAGCTCTTGGAACATTGCCCCCCCCTCCATCCCCCCAGTTATTGTAATTAGTTTAATTTTGCCTGAGGAGTGCAGATTTAGCTTGCTAGCTGCTAATTCAACATCTAGCATCAGCCTACCTTGGTTTATATCCTCCTAGCATTGAATGAAAGATTATGCAAATACCATTACAGTGAACGGTTATGGATGACACTGGAAAAGAAATTGTCCAAAAAGTCAATAAAAATTGAAAATCTCTTGTGCATTCATCTGAGTCTTTTGTAAAGAGCAAATTTACTTATTTACGCATGGAACATAACCCACCCTAAAATTAACAAAACTGTTTAATTCCAAATTGCAAAGCTGGATGGTGTGGTACTGTTTTGCTGCTCTGAATTCATCAAAGGTTTGCAGGACAGTCTTACTTTTTGGCCTGAGGGTGGTGCTAGAGGAGAGGTCATCATGATGATCCACTCAGGAGCTTTTGGGCTGTCCTGTCTGTGGGGCATCTCAGTCTCAGTGGCTGTACCAGTTCTATGAGGAATTTAAACATAGAAATGCAATTATTAATTTGAAATTGGCCATACAGTGTATGTTTTGTATCTTGTTAAACCATTCTAACATGTAATTTGATATACAAGAGATGAGACAAAGTACATTTAGTCCCGGCCTCAAACTGCTGCTAGTGTGGCACTAGTCAAAAAGGCTGGGACTAGAAAAAAAGTTCTTCATAAGAATAAATTGGGACTAAAAGAAAAATCAGGGAGATGACCAAAACATGTATAATTATTAGTTTACCATCTGGCATGAATAACGGAGGATGGTAGATAGTAATGAACTAAGTGTAGGACCACTGAATATTTTGGGATCATCTCTTGTTTGTGCTTACCTGAAACTGCTATGGCAGCAGTAGTAGTAGCATGGTTATGTTAGCCTCACGTTTTGCACTTTCACAGGTGGTTTCTGAGGTGCATAGTATGTCAGAATTTCTTGCTGTTCAGTTATAAAATAATCCATTGTGGTTCACTGTAGTGTTTGTACACTGTAGATAATAATACAGCTAAACTTGTCGAAATTTTTCACTAATATGTAACTTGCTCACTAGCCTTTTATGTAAATTAAATATTTAATTAATTATTATTTAATTTAAATCAACATACCATTTATTTTTGCTAATTGTATGTTGGATGCATGTTAATGTGTATTTTAGAACATATTTTAATTACTGGGGAGAAAAAAAAAAAAAAGATCAGACAATAATTTGTTGCCCTCACCCCTGCAACTGCAGCCCTTAACTCTGAGGACACCCTGTGTCCGCGTGCCACTTTGTCAGTGTGGTCTCGCGATTCTCACCCAAGTCTAGGAAGATGAAGCTGGCATGCTTTGATTAAAAAAAGCAGTTAATAATAATTATATGCTAACTGTTGTGTCAGAGCGTGGCTGTTCCCGGACGTGTCTCTTGACGAGAAACTTTGGCGAGAATTTTGAAGTCTTTCGTTTAGAATAGAAAGTCAGCTAAAGTAAATCATTCAGTCATGCTAATGCTATCAGCTAGCTACCGTGTGTCGTCAAACGAGTTAGCTAGCAGCGGACGGTGTGAAGAGATGGCTTCTTTCCAACAAAACGACCAACTCCAGCAACATTATTTTACATGGATCTTCACCCTCATACAAGAGAGGAGCATGTGCTTCAGCAGCGTCAAACGTGAGTCTGTTATACCCTCTGTCTGTCTGGCTGTCTGTCTCTCTTTGCTGACTGGTTTCTTCCGGGTTTAAATGTCCCGCCATGGCGCGCGCCTGACTGTGGCTACTTGCTGTGTTCCTGTTGACGGGACAGAGGCGTTTTGGTCGCTATAATGTTTAGGCTTATTTTTCCATTTCAGCATGTACTGGTCAGTCACCAGTTGGTTGTCTGTTGTTATGGTTTGTGGATTGTGGTTTGTATTGTATGTATGTATTGTATTTATTCTTCCGTGGCGGTTTTAAGCCGAACTGTAAACCTTTTTCAGTGCAGCCCTATTGATAGAAAATAGTAGCATGAACTCAGGTGTTACCAATGATACTAATAGAGGCCCCTTTACTTTTAGCGTAGCGGATTGGGTTTATGGCGAGTGCGGAGTAGCTGAAGTGTCACAGCACGTAGGCGTTTAACGTAACCAGTACCATATTGGTTGAGATCACACCGTCTATGCTTCAGATGTTTCAAAGTATCTCATGTATGTCTACCTTAGTTTTGTTTATTTTATCACACATGTACCGTCCTGATTTGCAGGCAGCCTCCTTCGGGCCATAGAAAATTTTAAGAGCCACATCCAGTGAAATAGGCCTCACGTAAGTCATGTAGGGTATTGGAAACGTGCATTGGTACTTTTTGATGTGACTATAACCTTTGAAATATAAGAATTATTATTTTTGTTATTTTAATTGTTATTTTTAAACGGAAAGATAAGAAATGTGTAAGTCATGTATATGTGCAGATTTTTTTCTTTGTGAATAGAATTGCTTGGCCTATAAAAAAATCAGAAAATAGTGAAAAATGAGCCCGAGGTGACACCTTAAAATCACTTAAGTTTACAGTCCTGCAAAGCCGAGAAAAACTCAGAATTCTGAATATCGTAGAAGCACTTCTCCTTTGTAAATAACTTGCTTTAGACCTTATTTCTTTAGATGACAGATCTGACTGGGCTTCTGAACCACACCACAGCTACAACATTTCATTTTAACTGGCGCCACAAAAACAACAGTGGTTTTAACTGGAACACTGATAATTAACTAACTCTCTAATGAACTGTACATGTTGTATCCAACCAGAATAAAGACTGTTACCCATTTTCAGATGGCAACATTAAGCTACAAATGCAATTGCTACTCCAAACTAAATACTTAAATAGCTTTTATGCCCCATAAAACTACCCAAAGGGCAATTTGTATTTAATGTTGAGGTTTTTTTTTTATTGGTTATTTCTTTGAATATCGGTACTTTTTTGAAATCTCCTCCCTTTTGTGGTTCACATGTGTGCGTGTTTGTGAAATACTTGAACAGACAGAAAAAAGAGTGCAGTCTGATGAATTTATTTTCCTCTCATCCTCTGTCTCTCTCCTCTTGAATGCTGATAGAGGTGCACTCTCAACACTCATGAAGTGCTCCTGTGTGTTTGAAAGGAGCAACGTAAAGCTCTCACCAGAGCTTTGAGGCATAATCATGACACAATTAAGATAATTTCCCAACGACTGCTGGTGGCGAGAAAAGCAATTTTTACGCCTTGTAATCGAGTCTGGCTGTCAGATTAAGATAGCAGGTGATTTGAGGGAAATTGTCTTGGCTAACTCTTTGGAGTGGGATCCAGGTGGCCTCAGGTATCTCTTTGCCCATTGAGGTTGCCTGTAAGCTAACACAGTTTTGATTTTGAAAATGAAAGAAACATTGAGTGGTGGATTTGTGTCTCTGGGCATTTGTCGTCTTATTACCTGCCTCTGCTGCCATCTACTTCTGCATCTTGTGACTTAAAAGAGCCAAGTGGTCTGTTATCTGTGTCTCACTTTCTTTCTCTGTCTCTGTCTTTCCCTTGCTATCCAATGACAAACTCAAAATTCAACACATAGTGTATGAGATTACCGTGTATGGGGGTGAAAATCTATGCAGGATGTTGGCTTCTTGGAGCTGATGAATTTACAAAGATTTCAGTAATAAAATAAAAGAATACTTTCCTAAATGAAATAGGCTGCTATGTTTGTTCAAGGCAAGGCATGTTTATTTGTAGCATCTTCAGACAGGAAGGCTTTACCTTAAATGAATACACTTGTCTTTTCTTGAATCTACTTGCTTTAGATATAGATAGTATAGATATGACTTTAAACAAGTAAAATAAATATAAAAAACTGAAATTAAATAAAAGTAGATTAATCAGGAGAATAACAATCTTAGCATAGTCACAGTAAAAAGAGAGATAACATACAAAGATTTAAGAATATGTTAGATCTCCTTAAATGTATTTTGGATTATTTTTTTTTTTTTACAATTTGTTTTGATTGTAGTTTTTGCCAGGTTCATGCTTGCATAAAACATAAAAACACCACATTTTTTCATTTCCAGGTACCACAAAGTTCATACAAAATAAATAATAAATATTGTGATCAGGGTATACAGTGGCTTTGGATGCTATTCAGACCCCTTTACTCTCTACACACTTTGTGTTATAAACTTCACTAAAATGGATTAAATGTAGTTTTTGGCCATCGATTCACACAAAACAACCCTTCACACATCTGTTCGATTACACAGGTATGTATGAGATGACTGGACCAAAAAGTTGTCAAGAACTCCCGACTTTATGAGCCTAATGAGGGTCTAGTACTGAAAAATTGCAAATAAATGTAATATTTCAAGTTGTGGGAGTTCTTTTGCAACCTTTTGGCCATAAATTCACACACAATAACTCATAATAACAAGGAAAAAACATTTGTACATTTTGCAAATTTATCACTAATAAAAAATATTCAGACCCTTTGCTATGGCACTCCAAATTATGCTCAGGTGCGTCTTGTTTGCTTTCATAATCCTTGAGATCTACAACTTGATTGTACTCCCACCAGTAGCAAATTCAACTGATTGGACATGATTTAGAAAGGCACACGTCTTTGTATGTAATATCCTCCATTTCATGGTGTTTGTCCAAATGAAAAACCAAGCCATGAAGTCCAGGGGACTTTCTGTACACCTCTGCATTCAAACAGTCCCTTTTCACAGACATTTTGACTTGTCACAGTAGGAAAAGGCACAGGTGTTACTAATAACATTAACGATGGCTCTGTTCTATTCAAATGTCCCAGTAAGCCGTGACAGTGTGACAGTGAGCCAGCATGCACAATAGCAACCGAAGCAGGTAAATGGAATTCAGACGTCAATAATTTAATTATTTACACTGGTGCTTTTTCCACTGTCACATGTCAAAGTGTCCAATTGTGTTGAGGCACAAATCTGGGCAGGGGAATAAAATCAGAAATTTGGAGCCACCATCATTGGTTTGCACCAGCTATTCATAAATCCATCACTAAGTTTGTGTGTTGAGTCTTTCTTAAAGGGGAAATATGTAATATATTTTCTGTTCCGAATCATAAAGACCAAAGAAACATGCTAAGTTGAAATACTGGGTTTTCCAACAGCAACACTATGTTACTCTTTAAATTTTCCAGTCAGGTGCAGAATATCTGTTTTTGCGGTGTTTCCCAGGGTTTATTTGTGATGGCATGCCACAATACGAACATTGGCCATCACACACTGATTTTCAAATTTTAGAGCTGTGCTCTCTGTGACCAGCACGATGTTCCACACTGCAGTGTTTCTTACACATAGTCTTTATTTGTGTGGCTGCCCAAGTATATTTTGTGACCCATTTTGGCATTTAAATTTTTTTTTTATCCATCTGAGAACTCAACGCCATCCACGGCCGATCTACCTTTGGTCTCCCCCTCCCTCACTTCTTCACTCTGCTTTGTGAGAAGGGTCAGACAGTTACATCGTACACACTTTGTAGAGAAAGACAAGGACAGAATCTCCTGTTTTATGTACAATATATGCCTACTCACGCATTTGTTTTGTAAAAGTTTGTAAGTGCAGCTGGTTGGTGTCAATGTCACTGAGTAGCATGTTAGTTTCAATCATTTTAAGGGTCTGTTATTAACGAGTCTGCAGCTCAGCTGCTGCTGTGAAAACTGAATCGCGGGCAAAAAAACCCAAAACACGAGCTGTGTTTTTGGGTGACTTTATTTTGCTGATGAAGAAAATCAACAGATCAGACACACAGGGATAAAGAGACAGAGTCAGGGCTGGTTGTATGTGTGTTTGTGGGGAGAAGAAGTGAAGGGAAAAGCAAAGTGAGCAGATTAAAGTAGTTTGTGATCAAACAGTAATATAAGGTGGAGTGTGATTTATTCTTTGAAACTTGATTTTAAGGTTAAGGGATCAATTATACTCCCAAGTGGATACATTCACAGGTACCTGCGGACACCAAGAACGTCTTTTTATCCGACTTCCTGGTGTCAGCTTAGAGGTCAATGTCCCTGCAACCTGCAGGTAACCTGCCTGAGCTTCGAGTCTGGGGAGGAGGGAGTGTGGGGAAACTGGCTCCAATTTTTTGAATTTGGACTGCATTACCCATTTTTGAAGGCAAGAGTGTTATATATGACCTTTGCATTATTAGTAACTAGTATCAAACTAGTAATTTACCAACTCAAGCTGCACCATCAAAACTTAAATGTCCACCAATAAAGACTTTAGTTATGTGTAAATCGTTTGCTATGAAGCATATCTAACACCTCCAGTCAGCAACTGTCAGATATGTAGACAAGAGGCCACTGAAGCATCGCAAGGTCTAAATAAACTAAACCATTTTAGTTGGACAAATGATATAGCCTATTAAACTTAACTGACAATACTTTGTAAATGAAGGTATGAGTTGGCGGTTTACTTTTATGTGAAAACAAGGAGAAATATGTGTTTTTTGACTCAGTAGTATTAATTCAGAATGAGTGGGAAACAGTTAATTATGCTAAGCTTACCTGTGTTATTTAGCCATTTATTAGCATTTTGATCAATGGTCTGGTGAGACGTATCAACCATATGTCATTACTCATTACTCAGGTACAACTGTATGTTAGTTACACCTGACAGTTACTGAATGTATATATTTATTAACAATTAATCACTGTGTAAGAACTAGTTTGTGTGGTGCAACCTGTTTTTAATTTAGTAATGCAGACATCTCCATTTCTCCATTTAGTAATGCAGACATCTCCCTTTCTTAAACTCTACATCATAACAATTATAACACTATAGATATGATGTGATATGATATGATATTATAGATATATATATGGAAGTGACCAAGAATGCAAAAGCTGCTCTATCAGTACTGATGTAAATGAGATTTTTGTGTATTTTATTCAGTTTTCAAAAATTTATAAAAACATGTTGCTCTGTTATTAAGGGTTATTGTGTATTGAAATAATTGCCAAAAGTGAAATTTTATGCTGAATTAAATCTTTAAAAAAGAGTTTGAAAAATGTGAGAGGTATAAATAGTGATGCCATACATGTATAGCATAAAATAGTCTCCCTGTGTTCAAGTTAAAATCTCTCCCTCCACTAGATGGCATTGATAGACTTGAATTTGATATTCTCTCAGCCAGGATCAGCCCTCACACTCAGCATCAGCTTGCTCAGAAATCTCCTCATACATCTCATACAAGTATTAAATGAAGCTGGCCCAGAACCTGATAAATCATATTTCACTACATATATATGTACACAGTGTCTACTGTTCAGTTGGCCAGTTGCTGAAAGCTGTGTTATTTGATGTATTCACAGAACATTACGTTTTAAAACACAACTGTATCAAGCAACATTATAATGATTATTTTGGCAGATATTTCCACTTTTCTCTCCTCTTCTGACTGATTGTCTCTTGGGAAATTTTTGTTGAATTTGAATTATTGTTTTCCTTGCAACTTTAGCAGAAATGTACATGATTTTATATATATATATATATATATATATATATATATATATATATATGTATATATATATATTAACATATATATAAAATTCTTTAGCTCAATTTAGAAATATTGTGTATGCGCACCTTATAATTTTAAAAGACTTATTACTAAACAGAGAATATATATTCCACTCAACATAGTTGACTTTACTACGGATATATTTTACATTCCCATTGCAACAGATTTATCAAATAAATTAGTTGGATAACAGCATCATGCAGTAGTAATGAGGGTGATAGCTTACTTCCCCTGTGTTTGAATTCATCCATGCAGAGTTGAATATTGCAGCTGTGGCATCGTTCATCTTAAACTTTTCTGCAGTTTTGACACAGAAAAAAAGAAACTGCATAAGTGTCTTCTGGCTTGAATGTCTAATTTTAATATTTTATATGCTAAAAAAAGACCCCATCTGTGTGTCTGTCTAGGTCAATTTGGATTTTAGGGCCCTGGCAGTAAATGGCACAGGCAGACTGTGGAATCCCCTGCGATCGAGACTGGCAGGGCTCAATCAAATGATGAGAGGCAACACATTCACATGCAAGCGAATACAATGTTCCCTGACACACTCCCCAGAAAAGGCTTGGCTATGTGAAATTTTGCTGAACTTAAAGACTTCTATAAAAAAAAGAAGAAGAAAAACATCCAATTTGCCTTCTGATTTGTCCTGCATTGGGTTTGACTCGGTCAAGTTGAAAATCAGCAACCACATTTCAGTGCATTCTTGCATCCGTTGACAGGACACGAGTACCATATCTTAAGATTTTAGCGAGAGAATGGGTAGTCCACACACACACACCTCAAGTATTTATTCGACTGTGTCAGCACTTGTGCAGTTAAAAAGCTAAAGGAGGGATGTTAACAGGCCTGCTTTAATGTTGGGACTCTGTTATAGTGACCAGTAGGGGTCACATGTGGCCAGGGAATTCACCGCTCGCTTAAAGGCACTATCCACTATCTAAATGTAAACAAGAAGGTTGCCAATACAATTCATAATCTGCTATGATTCTTCTTATATGTTGGCCATCTATCTACCTAATGTTGTCATTATACTTCTCGGCATTTTAATTTATTTCTGTTTTTATTTCTGTCTTTTCTCAATGTGCAGATGACCACTAGACAATAATCTGTCATATTAAAGATCCCCTATATATGTTTCAAGCCACATAAAATTCACTGTTTTTAATATTAATTTGATCTGATATGGATTTTCCACAAAAAAGGTTCAATAAACTACGTTTTGATCCTTAAAAGTATTTATTCATTATACCACAGCGAAGAATCCTCAATCTATGAATATGCAAATAGGTTTAATTTAACTGCTAGATATTGGAGTTCACTGAAAGGTCAACTGTCATTGTATTACACTGGAGGTTTCAGGTTTCCATATCACACATGTGTAAGTTGTATATTAGGCCATGATGGGCTGCCAAATCACGTCTGATGTCACAAAATCTCACTCGTACATACATGTCTTGAACTTGGATTAAGGTTCAGTGCAAATTGACTTTCCCCCTTGAGCAGATACATTTGAAAACAAGCTTCTAGTGTCAATTTCTGCACATATATCAAATAAAGTAACAATAAGCAAAACACTTCTTTGCCTGCAGGCAAAATATTTTCTGGTGCTGTTAAAGGTTTGTTTACATCAGTAATGTTGTATGATCAGTTAACAAACCCACAAAATCCTTTTTTTCATGTAATCCCTCAATGATACATGTAAATATATTTGTGATTTATGTGGTTAAAATGACAGCGTAGCCCGTAAGGAATAGAAATGCTAAATCAATAATTGGTTGCATTTTCATGTAAATAGTTAGAGAACCCAGTGGGTTACAAAAATTTATGCCCAAGGCACACCAAATGGCAAACAAAAATCTCAAAGCATATCCATGCAAAATAGCCTCTATATCCAATCTAACTAACAGTGGCAATGAGTAGCCTACTTGTCAATCAGAGGCAATGAGTGCAGGTGTTGGGGGGGGGGGGTACAAAATTTGCCTCTGTATTAGGAAATGTGCACGTAAAAGTACTAATACAGTAAATTAAAAATCCATTCCTAACTTTTTGTATAGTTGGATATTGCAATAATAATGTAGGGTTGTCCCAAAGATCCTAAGGCATACTAGTGTGCCATTTAGGAACCAATGACTAACCTCAGATTTTTCTCTTTGCATCTTTTCTGTATTTTTTACTGGACAGAATATCATCCAAGTAAAGCAGACATTTTAAGTAAATTCAAATCAGGTCATGCCAGCTGCACCTAAACACATCCAGGTCCACATCACGCGACTGGTTTTAAATTGTGTTTTACTGCTAAAACAAGGTTTGGAAAGAAAAAAAAAAACATTCAGGTGAGTTCCTATCTAAAGAAGTGTTGGAAAGCACAAATAGTCTCGTGTTCCTGCACGCTCCAACCCGCAGCTGCTGATATCTCTCACAGCTTAGCCTTGTTTTTAAGAAATGCCTTACCACAACAAACTGATGTACAGACGAGATGGCACAGCACTTAACTGTTTGTTGTTGAATCCCCAGCTCATAATTTATCATTAAAGACAATGTAAGTGCCAATGTAATTAACTAAACTCTGAACTTTTTTTATTAAAATAAAGTTGTTTTTTCCACTAGTTCCACGCAGTAGGTTAAATTGTGCATTGCCATAAACAACAACTTTACATTAGAAACCAAGGTATAGGTGTTACAAAATGAATATTTAACTATAAATTACTGCTAACCAGTGTCTTTTCAAATTTAATTTACATTTATTTTCATATTGTATAGAAACATGTTCAAGTCAGCTTTAATTTATGCCAGTGTTACAATATTATGTGGCATGTACCATTACCTCACAACAATTATGTAGCATATTCTTACAATTAGGGATGTCCCTGGCAACCAATTTCACTGTGGACTACGTGCAAATTTTAATTTAGACTAGTCTAGCAGTAAGACACACTAAGCAGTTAAAATTGAGCAAAATGTATTAATTGATAACGTTAAATACTGTCCGAAAAAAATCTGTGTATTAAGGGCCATTTGAAGCAGTTAATCACAGTCTACAATTGCCAAATCATATTTTAAATGCAGCTGAAATGTGTGGCACTTTGTGTTGTGCAATATGAAAATGGCACATTAACTTACAAAACATGACAAACTCACTAAATGCTCACCTTTTTAGACAGAAAAGGAAAAGGCACAGCCTACATTCAACCATATTTTAATTTCCTATATTAAAACATTGCAACCCCGCTTGATTTACAACCGGTCATCTTACCCACTTTGGTGATAACAGCATCCAGGGTTGGGTGCTCCATTGCTGCATACGTGCTGCGTGAGAGGGGCTGCGTCTGATGGGGCTGCAGCCCCGACTAGTGGTGGGCAGCTCCATAACATCTTAGAGGCAACAGTTAACTGACATTGATCATTAATAAAATTTTGCTAAATAGTTTAACCAACTAGTATTTCAGGTGCCGACTAGTGAGGGTGACAATGTTTAATCATATAGTCGACTAATCGCGCACATCCCTACTTACAAGGTCACAAAAATGAATGCACACTAACCTTGATTGATTACACAAACTCATCCAATACTATACTTTGCTCATACATTTTCATACTGTACAGAAATGGATGGAAACCAATGGATGCTTGAATGGTAAATTTCTAAAACAAGGAAGAATGCAAAATGCAAAATGGCTAGTTGGGAAGTAAATTATGTGATAAAGTAAATCACTGGGCTAGACTTGCTAAAATTAAAGGTGGAGATTTTGACTGCAATGCTTTTTATGAGCTGGATACCTGCTTTGGTTTATTGTGCACATACACTAAGAAGTTCATGCACAGGCGACACAACACACATTCCTGCTTTCAGTTTCATACTTTAGTGCTAATTGACGAGAGGAAGAAGAAGATATGCCAGCAAGGAGGCAATGTAAACAATGCAAGATTTGAAATATTTTATAGGATGTAAGGTATGAGGCACTAAAAGCATTCAACACACTTTTCAGGTGTCAAAGATATTAACTTTGACTTTTGTTGAGTCACACTGAATCAAACGCAACTTTAATTGTCTAAAATTCAGCTTCACGGGGCACCTTTAATCTACTGGGCCAAAATACACATCACATCATCTCAGCACATCAATATGTGTCATGGCAATTAACATCAATGCAACTGGCCTGGGACCTGGGAAAACGTGTGCAGCCACCTCCCCTGTCCTGCAGAAGGTTCATGGTAGATGGTGATGAAAAATGACTTCAGGAAAGAGGATTTGGTGAGGCGCTCTTGCACAATGACATTGTCTGAACTACAGCCTCCTCTGCGCGCCGTGCCTCAGCGACAGCCCTTTAGTATTTCCTGTCAAACAGAGCATTGTTGCTTTTAGTTCACCTTAAGTGTCTAGACAGTGGTTTTCCTGCTCCGTTGGTTCTCTTGGATTGAGGCCAAATCTTCACTCTTGGAGGTGATAAGAGTCTTATCTTGCTGTTAGAGGGGCTAGAGACTGGAGCAGAGCTCAAGTGAGTGTCACTCAGGTGGGAGTGTGGGCACCTTAAGAGCAGCAGGGATAGTCAGCCGGCTTACAGTACTGACAATGAAACGCACAAACATCAGACCCCCATATTCACTTTGACTCATTCTTTAAAAATTTGTTTGAAATCAGATGCTGAAACTTTAACAACCTTTCCTGTGTGGCTGAAAAGGATGGAAAAACAGTTTGAGTTTAATTTTCTCTCAGCTATATAGAAAGTGTAGACATTGTTTATTCCTTGCTCATCATTGTTTTGGGTTATTCTGCATTAGTAAACCACTGTACAACAGAGAAGGGCATGTGAAGGTGCCGAGTGTACAAAAATGCAAGAAAACTTTGCGTTTTATAAACCACACCAAATAGCTTGTGAACAATGCAAAACAACCGTATTCAAAGGGAGCTTTTTACTTTCCCGCGCTACAATGATAAATTATGAGATTGAGGTCATCCATTGACGTACAATGAACAGCCTACATTCTTCCCGACAAAGGGCAAGAGGGTAATACAACGACTATTCAGATGCTTCCCTTTTATGCTTGTCTTTGCTGGAAAATGTTTGTTGTGAAAAGTCCAAGGTCCCTCAAGTAAAAATCAATCCGTGGATTGTGCGCTGGTCCTTGTTTGAAGTCCATTGTGGCTATATTCCCCAGCCAGGTAACACAAGAATGCTGCTTTTGTTCTCGGCATAGTTGATCCACAATATTGGCAAATGGTCCTTAATTCCGCTCTATGCAAGGTAACTCTCGAGCTTGAAGTAATTCAGACTCTTTTCTTTTCTCTTTGAATGGTGGGCTTGTTTGCGAAAAAATGAAAAGGAGTCAATAGATGTGGATGATTTATTCAAGGAAAAAGCATTAAGACTTTGGAATGAGAGGCATGACTGCATTCTTAGCGAAGGACACGTTATTTTTTACAACACAAGGCAAAATCTATGGCTGCTCAGTTCATTCTGCACTCGCTAAAGAAATTCATAAGAGAAAGGGAGAGGAGGAAAAAGTTTGTCTGAAATCATAGATAGGCCACATGTTTGACTGCCTACTGTGATAATGAACATTTAAAACTGATAACCTTGCCCATTTTAGGACATTTGCGTCTCAGTTTTGACTCGGACATACTTATTTATGATTTTATATAAATAAATATGTATATCTTTTTTTCATTCTGAATACATTCTGAATGAAAAATACACAAACACAAAATACATCTAAAAGCTGAGGAGCTCTTAAACCCTGAAAGCTAAATCCCCCAACAACAGCTGCAGCTAACGGTAGCGTGCCTGCTGCATCACCTATTACATTAGGTGACCACAGCGACGACAACAACCTAACAGGAAAGATATCATAATTGTTCCCTCCTCAACATAACATCATTGCCCTGATGACAGACTGACAGGCTGCAGGTTCTAAGGACAGTCTGAGAGGGGAGAGGGAATGGTTTTCTTTTATGTGGTGTGTCAGATGCTCTAGGTAAATTGCAAAATATTCAAAATAAATAGCAGTGTTAAAATTGAGAAGTTTGGACTTATTTTTCTACAATACAAATTTCAGTTTTTGTTATTACAGAGAGTTATGGGCCTATAACAGCTATATCAGCCTATATTGGTATCAGTGTGTATCAGCTGTATTAATGTCTGCTTTGGTGGATTATGTCAAAGCAAGTCATTTAAATTCTTGGGCAACCTGCTCTATAAAAGTCAAAGTATGTTGCTGATTTTTTTTTTTTTTTTTAATGAATTTTACTAAAAAAAAAAAAAGAACATTTGAAGAGTCAGAACTGTTTGTTTTTGTTGGAATAGTGATGTCAGTTAGATTTGGTTCGGTCAGAGCTGTGGAATATTCAATCATCCATCTTTGCTCACTACATCTTAGCTTTTCTTACCCTCAGGTGTGCATAAATTACAGGTTATATGAACTTTTTACAATACAAAAATATGAAATTATTGGTTACCTTATCGGCATTGGCCATGAGAAGCATGTAATTATCAGAGAGAGAAAGAGAGAGAGAGAGTGAAAAAAATCACAGTGATTCGTAGCTACTAACTAGCTAGCTTTAGCTTTTCACAGACCAACTCTACTGTGAAGGGTACAAGAAGACGCTGTAGTAACGTAACAACAGGGACTACAAACACAAATTATACTGCAACCTGAGCTTATCTGTCTTTGTCTCTGTCAATCTTTATGGTTGACTACTAGGGGTGTAACGATTCACTCTTGCATCAGGCTTTAATGTGTAAGATATGAGTGCATCGGTTCAGACGGTCTGTATCAGTAAAAAGCTTGAACATGAATCGGAAAATATCGATGCAACACTAGTGTATCAATACATCTCATTAGGACGTGCATATGTTTCATTTTTGGCATCAATGAACTGCCTCTGTAACTTTACTCTGTTTTTTTTCTCTCCCCCTGCCTACACCGCTATTGCTGGACGCCTGCTGCCTCGCTCACACAAAACAAGCGCTTCCCCTTCCCTCTCCTCTCTCCTTTTCATTTCCTCAAAAAAGACAGTGCTGAAAACAGACAGTGAAAGAACCGAAGTCGTACTGCGTTGCACCACCAAACTTTCATAACGTGCAAGTGTAGAATAAGTTTTGGGTTTTATGAAAAAGATGAGAAACACTGCTGCAATTCATTTATGCAAAAGATGTCGGACAGCAGAGTACAGAGCCACAAGTCTCCCGACCCACAGAAACGTCATGTCACTGGGAGAGCAGGTAACATGTAGTATCACTGTTCCCCCACACTAATAAAAACTACAGCACTCTTCATATGAAACATATTATCTTACTGCAAAAATGCATTTTAAACAGTTTAAAAGTTTGTTCACAAATTCTCATTTAGGCTACTGTATCTCATTTACGCATGAGATTACTATGTTACTTGATTTAGTAAAACTATCAGGATTTCTTTTTTCGACTAATAGTACCCTACATATATAGCATTAATAGAATCAAAATGTAAAGATTCACTCATTGCATCGTCTCGTATTGCATTGTATTGTATTGTATCGTGACAGAGCTGAATCGCATCGAACTGAATCAATGGCTATTTTAAAAATTTCTAAGATGTATCTTATAGTTGAACATGTATCAAGATAAATATCGAATTGTCTCAGTCAGTGAGATACACACCCCTGTAGACTACAGTAACATAACTGCCCCTCAGCAGGGAAACACTGAAAACTTGAATATGATCATCTGCTGTATTGCAAATTAATTTATACTTGTATATACTGAGTATTTTTGATCTATCGCCCAGCTCTAATAATAATGATGATGATGAGATAAATATAATTTTTTACACACTGGTATCAGATTAAAAGTTGCTGGAGATAAGAGTTAATTAAAATTGCATTTCAAATCATAGCCATAGATTCTATTTTTCTGATTTTTTTTTTTTTTTTTTCTGAATGCGCTGCTGTTTTTATTTTGGCCATGTGTTGTTGTATAATCATACTGTTTTGATGCTTCAGTCGCGCTGACATTTGATGGTGCAGGCTGTCAGGCCTTGTCTTGGATTAAGGGCAGCATCAGGCAGACATATGTCCTTTCTGCTTTTGTATTGGTTGGTTTTTTTTATCTGGGCGAAATATAATTTTTATCTCACTTCATTCAGAATGACAGTTCCTCAAAATCGCTCCACACCAAGGGATATTCATTACTTTTTGTAGACCTGCCTGGGTAGCCCGTCAACTTTTCATCTCCCTTCATCTCTCATCTATTTCACTCTCTCAGAAAGCCCGTTTTTTTTTCCTGGCAATTTTCCTGCTTTACTTTGCTATGACCTTCCTTTTTAAATTGCTTGGCTTGTGTTATTCACAGTTTGAGATTTACAGAGAATAATATTGCACCACAGGATTTCCCACACTCTTAGGTGCCCAATAACTTGTGACAGAATTTCTGTGACCTGGTTGTCTGTATTTTCTCAGCTTAGGTCGAGGTGATGGAGGCTGTAGTTCTCATCTAGCACTGCTGAACAAAATGCTCAACCTGTCATGTGTAGCAGAAACTGCACACATAGTTCACAGGAGCCCATTCATTCAAGAAAGCGTAATGAAAACTAGAACTAATAAAGGATATTTTTCATTTTTTGGAGGTAAATCAGAGGCAGCAACAGGACTGAATGAGCAGGCCGCATGTGTTGGTTCCATGTATTGCAGGGGAAAGGAGAATTAAAGGGTCAGCATGACTAGCCTGGATGGAGATGCTGCACTTGCAAAGGTGGGAGTATAAAACAGCCATAATGGGTGATGTAAAAGCCTCTTAACACTTTTTACTTCATTTAAGACAGTGAGCGCTTATCTCTTGTCTTGTCACCACTGCACAAAATGTATAAAAGGGGATGTGCACAAGTAGACCTTATTCAAGTTTCTTTCCCTCTATCTTGCAAAGAGGCTTTCACATTGTCACTCTCTCATTTGAGGCACATAATAGTGTCTGGAACTCTCTGTGGTCCATTGTCAACTACAGGACTGGTTGTCCATTTGGAACATCTAAAATACTGGGAGGGCTTTAATCTTTCTTCATTATTTTCCAATTTTGGATAAATGTACTCATAATACCTCCCTCCTCTTATAAATGAAACTCTTTGACTCTCTCCCCATCCCTCATTTTTTCCTTGCCACACTTTTCACTTGCTTTCATCTTTTACACGGGACAAATAAGTAGTCCAAGTGTACGGTCCAAATGTGGAGATAGAAGGATAATTGAGTCGATAAACATTAGGGTCAGGGTGAGTTCATTGTTCGGGGCTTGTTCAGGAGGTGCTTAGTCCAATCTCAATACGCATATTACCATATTTTTGTCATTTGCCATAACAGTGAGAATTGACCCAGGAAGGGCTACTTTGCAAAACTGTGATTGTGTGGATAGTTAACAGGACATTTAGGGTCACACTGTCACTGCCTGCTGCCTGCTATAGCATTTTCTGTATAGAGCTGCATCTTATAATGCAACTTGCAACCACTGTGCAATTTAGTTTGATATCTGAGATGAAAATTTAAGAAGTATGACCGCTCTAATTCTGCACCAGACTACATTTATGATGTGAAAATTTGTATAATTTGTGACATGCTCAGTCGAAATGGGCCACATGAAAATATCAATGTGCCTTGATCTGACCCTGGAGAATGTTGTGACTGTGACAGATGTGATTGGTTACGAATATGCACATCAGCCCCGAACGGTTGGAGCTTGCTGCTGGTCACCAGCACGTAGCAGTTGGCTAGAACAGCAAAGATATGAAGCTCTGAGTGACACTGCTAACACAGCCATT
Organism: Lutjanus argentimaculatus; assembly: GCA_034769285.1. Lineage (NCBI taxonomy): Eukaryota > Metazoa > Chordata > Actinopteri > Lutjaniformes > Lutjanidae > Lutjanus > Lutjanus argentimaculatus. The sequence goes on along the minus strand of JAWZSL010000033.1, from coordinate 8,790,162 downwards.
GTACCTTGGTTTCACATAGTAATAGGTCATGATTTATCAGCCAACAAGAAAATTATTACGTTGATGGAACCTCTGATGTAGTTATACATGCTTCAGTATATGAATGCATGAATAAGTGGTGGCAATGATAAGTTATTTCAATCCAAATGAAAATACAGCTACAAGCTAATGCAATTCCGCTTCCTGGAAGTATATTTTTGGAAACGGACTGCAAAACCAACCATCAGACGCCCATTTGGTGGCCTTGTCACTGTACGTTTAAATGGTTATCATGCTGAGTTTCACTGTGACATGCACAAATGTTACACTATCATATCATTTGTGTATAACGAAAGCTAATTTTCTAACATTCTAACATTTCCAAACATGCTTTCACTCAATAAAATGAAAATATCTAATAGAAAATTGGAACAGCTTTAAAAAAAATTCAAAAACTAAATTCACACACCTTTTGGTGAGTAGGATTTAATGATGACACTTAAAGAGGAAATAACATAATATCTAACACACACATCTAAGAAACTCTTACTAGCAAAAAGTTTAACTTAATGATAAATCAATGAAGAGACATTTACCAAAGGTACAGACTCTAAGAATGGAAACAAGTACAATTTTCGTTAGTTTTTGACAAAGTTTTCGAATGACTCACTCATTCTTTTGGTGTGTGTATCTGTGTGCATGCTAGGGGGCTCAGCATTGCTTAGATACAAGTGGGGGGGCTCCAAGGAAAGAAGGTTGGGAATGACTGTCTTAACTAATCATAGGTGTGTTTTGGGTGTAACATGAATGAAAGAAATGAGTGTCATCTCCCAATCCCTTTAAGAGTCGGGTATGTCTGCCTCTGGCGCATTGCTATTTAATGATGGATTCAGCAAGTTGGAGAAGTGAACATAGATGCTGAAATGACCCACTTGTAGCGATGCAGGCACTGCGGTTAACCTGCTGGTTGGGAGGGCCAGGTCATAAAAATGAACATTATGATTAACAGCGGATGACCTGCATGTATGTGAAATAAGATGAGGAGTCTTCCCCTGTCCTAACTGTGTGTGTGCACTTTACGCACGAACAGACACACGGAAGGATGACTGCTGTGACATTACAGCGCACATGGAAACGTTACTGCAGTAGGGTTAGGGTTAGCAGCCTCTCTAATCATTAAAGTAAATTGTTAAAGACAATACATTGCACAATAAATGCAATGATGGAGCTCCGGATTTATCAGGAGACTGCTTTACTCCAAACAATTTATCTGTATGAACTTTGAGCATAGAACATTAGTTAACTTTAGATCCTGACCGAACCTGTCAAATTTAAACAACACACTGCAATGCAAAAATGGGCATGGTGTCTCTTTCTTATATGCACTCTGCTTCATCTTTTTTCACCCACCTGCAATCATCTGCTGTTAATCAGAATGTTAATTTTTTTTGACCAGTGGATTAACAGCAGTGCCCTAGAAGCAGAGTGAAAGTGTCGTGAACCCGCCTCTGTAGGCACATCTTACTGTCTGAATAGTATGTTCTTTAAATAGCAGGAAAATACTGTGCCATTGACTTTAGGACAGGTTTTTGTTGGTCCAGGTGCAATTGCTTTCTGTTACCTTAAGCTAGCAAGGTGCCACCAATGTGCTTGACCACACCTCATATTAAGACCAACACACCCATTGGTGCACAGGTGGGTGCAAATATATTTTCTACCTACTCAACGTGAGCGCTGGGTGAGAAAATTAGGACTGTGTCGGTCAAAAAATAGCAATGCCATCTTCCCTGCGCTATGCAGCGCTTTGTGCCAGGTGGAAGATAGAGTTACGTGGTCTGGTATGATCTGTAACATTAGGGCAGTGTATTGGTGAGAATCTGGCCATACAATATATATCACAGTACTGGGCTTTCAAGTAAACAGTACTAGAAAGGTGATGTGTTGGTATCCTTTTAAATCTAATTTTGGGAAAACTTTCAAGGTGTAAAGAAAACACACCATTTGCATAAAATTTGAGTTAAAAAGTTCAAACAGTGAAGATGGATAACAACACTGCTATGTAGTGGCTGGCAGTTTAAACACAACGCAAAATGAACCACTGCCACAAATGATACATGATACAGTGTTTTTGAGAATTAATAGTGTCACAAAACATATCGTGCATGGATTTTTTTTTACAACTCTAAGTAGCATGTTAGCTAATGTATACAAATGTTAGCAAACTTAAGTTGGATATTTCTGTGTAACTGATATTAAAGGGACAGTGCAACCCAAGATAAAAAATATATATATGCTTCTTCTTGCCTGTAGTACTGAATCTATCTGAAGTGTTTTGGTATGAGTCACTGAGTTTTGGAGAGTTGAGTCTGCCTTTTCTTGATTTTTATTTATTTATTTATTTTTAACTCAACAGCAATGCCTATTTACAGAAATCATGACCCGGTTACTCAATATAATCCACATACCTTGTTGTGAGCAGTTTTATGTAATTTCTGCCTTAGAAAGAAAAGTGTTCCTACATAAGACTACTCACAAGATCTGTGGATTATTTTAAGTAACAGAATCATGATCTCTGGAAAGAGACATTGCTATTAAGTTCTTTTCGGGTCTCAACAACTTGACAACTCACACCAAAACAATCTGGATGAATAAATAGAACTACAGACCAGAGGAAAGATGAACTGTGCCTTCAGTGAGTCAGTTTCCTAACTTTATGGTACTTCTACACTAAATATAATCTTTAACCATTACTGACACAATTTTGTTGAGCAAAAGTTAAACTATCTGGCTCCAGATGTTGCTGCTAGCTCATCTGCAGGCAGCATTACATCTTTTACCAGAGACAATTATGTTAGTGTTTGGTAGGATTTTCATTCAGTGCTAACCAGGTCAGAAAATAGTATAGAGGACATTCTTCTACATTTAAGTCTCTGAGAATACAGCGCAGTACTGGTGTAGTACTGGCACAGATCAACAGTGAAGAGAGCTGTGCAGCTGAATGACCTTGATGACACAGAAACCCACTTGTCTTTTTATGTTTTATATCATGTGCATAGTAACTGAGACAGTTGTTGTTTGTTGACTCACTTCATTGAGATCACACAATACTGTCTGTTGCTATGTTTACACATTGTCCCACATGCTGCGCACTTGTTCCCGCTCCTGATGTTCCTGTTGCTGTACCTCCTTCAGTTTAGTCTTCACTTGCTTTGGTTTTACATCTTACATCTTGCTGCTCATCAAAGTCTAAAATTTTGCCAATAAGCAGCGGGGCATATACAGTATGTAATGCTTAATGTTTTTTTTAAAGAGATCTCACTATGAGAAATTACTTTCTCAACAAGTTAACACTACACAGTACAGGTAAAATCACAGTTGGTGATGGTTGTGCATCTGAGCCTTTTTCCTTCTGCTGCAGCTCAGCAGAGCATTTAGAGCAACTTGGAGGTTTACAATGTAATCCAATAACATGCTATCAAGGGCTAATACAAATTATTGATGTGAAAGGATTGATTGAGTTTCTAGATTTATATTTGTCTTAACTGAATATATCCATGTGTATAGTTGTACACCATACATTAATTTAAAACATTTCACTGAATGTTAGCCTTTTATTCCACTAATAATCAGGAAACAGGTCAAACACAAATGACTCATGAAATCATTTTGAATCCTTTTTGAAGCATTAGAATAGACCAGCACATTTCAGGAAAACGTATTCTGTTAAATGCAGTGTAAAACTTTTGTAATCATTTCAGTGGATGAAAATTTCACTTTGACGCCCTTTCTAATGAGAAAAAATAAAGAGAAGAATATTTTATTTATTGGGAAAACATACCTCCGTTTGTCAGAGACAAATACTGAGCAAGGCTCCATGTTTTAACATTTGCCTGTAGAAGAGGGCAGGATTCTATGTATGGTGCTGCTGACAACATTTACTCAATCAATGTACTGAGTAAGGCCATCAAAATTTAACCACAAAAGACGCCATTTACACCATGTTTTTAGCCAAAATGTCAACTGTAGCCTTCCAGGTAGCATGTAAACATGGCATCGATGTATCGCGAGACTTCGTATATCTCTTAATGGATGCACGTGTGAAAATATCGCGAGATCTCTTGCGCATCCGGCTCAAGTCTGAGAGGCTTCAGTTGACATTTCGGCTAAAAACATGGTGTAAATGGCATCTTTTGTGGTTAAATTTTAATGACGCGGCTTACGGACACTTGGATTACACCACACGAGCAGGATGGAGACATTTTGTGTTTGTTTTGTGTTCTTTTTTTTACATTTTATCCAGAGATGCACCGATTCCGATTTTTTTGGACGATTCCGATTTTTTTTTAAGGGTCTGACCTGCTGATTCCGATTTTGGCTGATTCCGATTTTCAGTCTTTCTACGAAAATTTGAAAGCATTCACAAAACATTTTTGCAACTTTTCTTGTAAAACTAAATTGGATGTTCATAATAAAACGCTGACTATTAAATAACTTATATATTTTCTCCAAAAGTGCTCCAGATTACAGCCAGGCCTTATTATAAGATTAAATTAATATTATGTACTAGAAGAAACGCAGTCTCGCGGGACGTGATTTCACGTGATCTTGTGTAGAAGCCGATGTAAACAAACTGGAGACAGATGCGGTGCAACAGTTTGCTGTAGTAAAACTTTGCAGTGAGAAAAGCAGAAGAAGTTTGACGAGTCTGGATGAGAAAATGTTTGAGGAGACGCATCAACACAGGTTGTTTATTCTTCACCCAGAACAGGAGGTGAGATTTTAACTGTCAGTCTGTGAACAGCAGCCTGCTGCTGGCTAACATTAGCATGAAGAGCTACAAAGTTTACCGCTGTTTGGCAACACCGCCAGCTGTTCTGTCTCGTTGTAGACTGTCTGTCTTCTCTTTATCCTGTCCTTGGAGTCTGTTGCTAACACTGACTTCATGCGAGCATATGTCTGAGTGTGTGCTGCTATGATCAGTTCTGTGGTGGGTGTGACGTTACGGCCAGTGTGTGCTGCGCGTTTGACATGACCATCGTGCAGAGTATGTGTGTGAATAGGACGGGCACAGAATCAGATATGTGGCGCTGACCGGCTGGTGGCCGGTCAGGGGCGGTCATGCTAAAAACCGTCCGGTTCTGGTCTCTGGCTGGTCAATCGGTGCATCCCTAATTTTATCCGTGGTCACCATTCACTGCCATTGTACTGGATTTGGCTGCAACCCTGTTTTCTGCTGAAACTCCAGGATTGTTTTGTGAACTGAAGATCTTCACCCATCCTCACATCAGCATAGGGTTGAGTACATATTGAGTGGATTATCATTCTGTGGTGGAATATTGCTTTAAGTGTCATTTGCTTGAAATTTAAAAAAATCAGCCAATGTTTTAAGAATATTCCAACACATTTTCAATGCAGCTCAACCAGTTTATTTCTAAGCTGTTTATTTCTTATTCCTTTTTGTTTTTTAAAAAAGGAGCTGATTTGAATTAACAGCCGGTTGTAATATTTATACTGCACAGAGAGATGTCTTTTGACTTGTTTTATAAAATACGTTTTTTAGGAGTCATTTAGAGACAGAAATGTCTGCATGAGGTGGGAGGTTTGCAAATTAAACTGTCCAGCAGTATATAAACTAGATACAGTCAGCCCTACAACAATAGCTGGTTGAGGTGGAGTACTAAAAAAGCTCCTTATACATCAATGCATTTGTAAGAATAATTCCACAGTATAATCTCTCTATATGTACAGTACAACACAATTAAAATATCAGTTTTTCTGCAGAACAAGTACTTCCACTTGTAATCACATTTTGCTAATAATAGTTCAATACTTTTATTTAAGTAAAGGAATGACTTCCTCCTCCACTAAATAAAATCTTTGTTTCACGCTATCACTTGGACTGATGACTATGAAACTAGTGCATGTAACCACTGGCAACTTTTATTATTGTTTGGATATGATGGTGAGACTTTTACACCTGTTTGTATGTTCTTCTGGATACCTCTTGCCACCACTTTGCTGCTGATGTACAAAAACTTTAAAAAGGCCTCCAAATGACTGTCATTAACATCTAGTGGTGACCTGTAAGAATCGCAGCAGCACTCATCATCTCCTCCCACACAAATGTTTGGCACGTTCACCAAATTTGTCATATGTTCAGATTATTATGAGCAACGTTAGCTAAACAATGAAGTCATGTTTTCACAGCGGAGATGAGTAAGCTACCCCATCAGAGCTATCAACAACATCAAGTCTAGTGATAGTCAATATATGATTTAATCAGGGCTGCACAATTGATCACAATATATCAAAATTGCAGTATGGCCAAGTGCCAAATGGCCAAATTGCAGAACCAGAACCAAATTGCAATTTTTGTGTGAGAAGCCATCATTACAATGAAGTACTGTAGTGCTGCATAGATGCCTTGCCTGTTTTTTCCAATAAAAATGAAAACTGTAATGCAAAAATGCATTCCTACTAAGTGAATCACATACTGCAATTGCAATTTCAGTCAAAATAATCGCATTACTTTTTTTTTTTTTTTATCATATCATGCAGCCCTAGATGTAATATTGCTAAGCAGTCGAACATGCAAACAGAAAAGGTTGGTAGGGAGACATGAAGTGTTTTTATTTCCACTTTTATAGGCTGGATAGTGAGTTTGGAAAACCACAAATCTCTGGCTTTTTTGCAAAGCGGTCATGAAGTCATTGGTATTGATCAATAATCCTACCAATCCATCATAGACATATTCTGAGCTCTGGGGCAGTAAATCTGACTCATTGCCCCTTAAAGCCCCACAAAGGGATAGCGTAGGAGAAAGTCATTTTTCATGTCAATAATTTCCTTAAAATAATATTGATAGTGTATTATTAAACAGTTTAAAAATAATTGATTTTAGTTGAGGATTTTTCAGTAGTAAATACCTTTTGACCCTTCATCCTTGGCTACTCACGAGCTTCATGGAGTTGGGAGCCTTGTTGAAGACCACCTTAACTGAAGAAAGAAAAACTGTTATGTATTACATTTCACTGCCCTAATTTCCCCCAGTTTCCCATTCCTCGGATTTGTGCTGACGAGTCGTGCAATCACAAACCCAAAGCAAATCAAATATTACAATGAAATATACAGAGTAAAACCCTGCTCCCCTAATTAGATGTGTCATAGGATCTGTGCTTGATGTACCTCAAAGGATCATTTTCTTCTGTAGATGATCTAAGCTGGGGTCATAAGAAAGAATTAATACAGTTGTACAGATCAGTGTTAATTTGTAATATGCTGCATATTGCTCAACAAAGCAGGAGAAAAGAGAGCACAGACTCATATTTTCACTGGTGGTGTCTGTCAAGAACATTTGTACTAAAAATGTCTGCATGACACAGAGGCGTATAAAGCCATCATGAGACATGAGAGACAAGGTAGAAATGATCAATATAATATGAAGGTAATGATGAATAAAATAGAATGAAAGCTGATGTGAAACGAGCAGAAGGAACAGGGGAAAAAAAACAGTTTTGAATTAAGCATTCATTGAAAAAAAAAGAAAAAAGGAGAAAAATCTGAATTCCTGGGTCCTAATCTTTCGCTCCAAGCACTGCACTGCTAAGCTCTGGTTTGGGATGACAGGTCCCCCACCTGGACAAGCTTGGACAATGTCTCTGCTATGTCTCATTTCTGTGGGAACAGTGCTGCACAGACGGCTAATCACGTCCGGAACCAAAGGCACCTGCCCTATCTGCCTCTACATTTGGTCGGGAATCTTTAAAGAGGCTAAACCTCACTTTCATGCTTGTCTTTTATTCACGGTAAGTGCTTATCGAAACCGAGCTGTTGCCACTGCCCCATCTTCCCTCCCACAAGCTCTGAGAATGCTTGACGTAAGTACAGCCAATCTGGGTAAATACGAATCTCTCCTTACTGTCACTGCTGGCATATTATGCCCCTGAGGGAACATTCTTTTCATAATATCATAAGCTGCTTAGCGGTGTGCTTCTATTTAAGGCATACATATTAATAGCTATAAGGAAATCATATTTGAACTGTTCCCTGCAATCAATGTCTTTGGGTTTGCTGTTATACTTTGTATAAGAAGGTGCTAATAACTTGAAGGCACTTACACTGGGCAATCTAATCCCTTTGTATGATAAAGACTCGTCTTGGCAGGAGAGTGTGCCAGATCATAGGACAAGGTGCTGCAGAGGTTTAGTCCCTCAAATCACAACCCCACTCTTTCTTTCCCTCCTCTTTTCACTGGGAAATACTAGCAATGTGAGGCCCAGCAGCCAAAGTTATTGCACTAATACAAAAAGTTGTGTGATGCACTTGACAACAGCTGGTTTAACCCTTTCCAGTCGTGGAATAGCATGAATTGCACAATCGTAAATTGAGTGAGAGCATTTTGGAATTTAATGGGAAAAAGCACATTTTTAAGATCAGTGTAAGAAATTGTTTGGTGCAATAAAATGTCAGGAAATAAATTTTAAAAAAGATTAATTTCGCAATGACATGAAACTGAGAAAATCAGGAAATTGTCACTAGGGCTTGAACAAATGATTGCTTTCATTGTTGATTTTTAATTGATTAGTTGTTTGGTCCATAAAATGTCAGAAAACGGTTAAAAAAATGTTTCCCAAAGCCCAAAGTGACATCCTTAAATGTCTTGGTTTGTCCACATTCCAAAGATAATCAGTTTGCTGTCATGGAGGACTAAAGAAACCAGAAAATATTCACATTGAGAAGGTGAAGTAGAAAAATGTGGACCTTTTTTCTTAAAGTGCCTTAAAATGATCAAAATATTTGGTGATTACTTAAATAGTTGACAACTAATTGATTAATTCATTAATAACTGCAGCTGTAATCCTTACACAATAGTTGCAAATGAATTTCAAATACTATCATGACTCCAAAGTTCTTGTTTGCAGGGGTAAATTAAACAGAAGAGTAATTTTCCTTTTAGAAAATAGAAAACCATATGATTCTGTTTAAAAAAGAGAATATTCCATTAAAAAAGGGGTACTTCAATTGTGAACACATACAAAACACTGCATGTACCAAATAATACTTTCTTTTGTACTGAATTTCTTTTTTATTACACATTACAAGTATTCTTTTCTAGTGACAGATTAGACTCTGGTTCCTTTTCACTCACAATGAGCACACAGTAAGGATGAAGACTTATTATCAGTAATTAAGTCCTCACAGCAATCACCCCGAGAAGTCACACTGAGAGTGAAGTTTGTAACATTTTTCCTTTTAAAAATATTTTGGTGCAGTTTTTCTTGTTTGCAGAATAAGTTTTTTTTTCCAGTAGATCTCAGTGGAGCTTTATAGGCTGCAGGAATCAAAAGACTCAAGGTGGCATCCAGAAACTTCCTGGGGTCTTAAATTAAAATCTTATTGTTGCTATTTTCTGTGTGGAAATACTGATAAATAGACTTCTTTCTAATCCATATTACTCTAAGAACTTCTAGGAACAGAAGAGAAATGTGTATTGAAAATACATCTAAGAATTTATGAAAATCATAATTTATTTTGAAACAAGCACAAATATTGTTAAGTGACTCTCAATATCATGTTAGAAAAGAATTGATCCTGTCATTGTAATGTAATGGCACTCACATCATTGACAATATAGGCATTTTAAAACGTGCTGGGTGAAAAATGGAAGTGCTGCTGTAGCTAAAGCCCGTGGGGGCACATGTGGAGATGCCTCTGCTGTGGCATTGAAAAGATTGAGGCGGGTTTATTTTGACACAAAATAGTTCCAGTAGAGGAATGAGGCTGGAGTTTTAAACAAAGAGGTTCATACCAGACCAAAAACTAAATCTAGAATTGACTCACATTCATCAAAAACGCTCCAGGCGGAGATTTTTCAGGTCACAAAATGCACTGGATTCAACACCTGACAACATTTTCTGCTGTTTTAATGCCCTGATGTTGGAATTCAAAGTTAACCACACAGATGAAAAGAGCAAGGGAAACATCTGTGCCTCGTGTAGACGAGGTCTCTGGCAGTACAGCCTCGGTCCAGCAGGGGGTGCTGGCTCACAGGGCTTAGAGTTGGGCAAGCAGGAGGGAAGAATTTGGCGCGGTTGCTGGGGCACAGCTCTCTGAGCCCAGATGAGTGCTTCAATTGTAGGGATATTTTCCTCTAAGCCTGTGGTTGACAGCAACACAGTGCACTTATTTAAAGCAATTTCAAACATGTCTTGTCTGACAAGTTTTAAATCCTACTTAACACCCCGTAACAGCCACGAGTTTACTGTCAGAATTAAAGAAGAGAATTCTCAAAGGGAGAGAAATTATCACTTTCATTTTGTTCACCGCCGTTGTTTATAAAGGACATGGCAGGGATGTTTACCTAGGGATGAATTATTACCATTTTGCTACACAGTGTTTTTCATGCCAGTGAAAAGGCTGTTTAAAAGTTTACCTTATATTTTTTAATTGCTGCCATTACAGCTAAAGGAATAAAGGTGAGCCTGAGCCTCAGTGGCTTTCACACTAAAAGCTCACAGAACATTTTTAATGGAATCAAAAGCCTTTTTATGCTTTATATTTAATAGCATGTGTAATAAGTAAAGATGCATACATTTTTCTATACATTTTTCTTTCCTTTCCTCCCTTTGTCACATCTGTCCATGAGATGTTTTTTTTTTTTCTTCCTTTTAATTTGGAATACAAATTCTTTTCTATTTTAAAAGCATTGTCTAAATTACAGCATTTCTTTGCACTGTATCTGCTCTGGGTTGCACCTTTTGTGTTTATTTCAGTTACCACCCAACAAAGCATTTTATTTACATTAAGACATAGGGGAACAAATCTAGGCCTGCCTCAGCAGCGGTTCATGTCGTGCCTGCACAGATGGGCTTTTCCTGCTCAGATTCCACATTCTTTATCAGTCCCCAAAAGCAAGAAGAAAAAAAAAAACAAATCACCAAATGTAACAATCTTCCCCCTGTCCTCCTTGTGATTGCATGTTAGGCACTGGGGTGATAAGCACACTGGTACGTGTTGTTGCTGTGTGAAAGACACCCTTTATCGGCTCATACCTCTGACTTGTGCTTAGTCTAGTCAGCCGGAGAAATATGACGGAAATCTGATAGGGGAATGGTCCCATCTCAACATCAGCGCAAGTGCACGCCTAGCAAGCCAATGTTTATGCTTCCCGGGCCTTCTGTTCTCAAGGGAAAAATGTCAATAGAGTGTCACAGGGAGCATCTTGCCAATGAGAGGGTGTCTTCTGACCTAAACGGCAAATACATCAGAGTGTGTCGAATCATAAAATCCTTCCTTAGACGTTGTTATTTGAAGATTAAAATTTAGGAAATGGATATGTTTGGATTTTTGAATTAGTCTATTTTACTATGTAAACCATGCATGCAAAGGGCAGAATGTGATCATTTGTGGCTAGTTAACATGCATGTCTGTACATGTGGATATGAAAGATTTTTCTTTCTCTGCAGTTGTGTAAAGCAGGGCGGCAAGCTCAGGACAGAGTGTCTCTAATTACAGCTGCAAGAGAGGTCATCAGTGAGAATATCACACACCTCATGCCTTTACTGCTTTCGCACAGAAATGACTGTATAATGAAGTATACTGTCACAAAAAGTTTGTAGTCCTATTTTTTCTTGGATCAAATATTGCATGTAGGATCTGACCAATAATTGATTTTTGGGGCTAATGCCAATATTATACAGAATATAATATACATAATATACAATATATACATAAACACATTTTTTGCCACAATCCCTCAAAACTGCTTAATGCTTGGCAACAATGATATGTTAATGTGGCAGGATATTTTACATGATACTTAACAATAAACTTTATTGTCCAAAATGACATCAGGGCACTGAAACAGTAAACTTTCACTGGTATTTTTAGTAATTCTACATAACTAAAATGAATATTAATAAGAAGAAATTAAAAAAACAAATAGAGCAAAATAATTGTTTAACACATGCTAAGAAATAAAAACAATCTAAATCATGTTTTGTTGGGGAAAAAGAAGTTTTCCTGTAGGTGCATAGCAGTCAACATATATGCCAGGACTGATATAGAGTGATAAAGCTGTGATAGGCCAATACTGGGCTGATAATATCGGTCAACCAATATATTGGTCGGTTTCTAATTGCATGTAAATGTTGGGGCAATTTTATAATTTAAAACAAATATTATTGTGTCTGATTCTCACATGAGACTCAGCACTTTAAAATCAAGGAATGTTTTTTTTTAAAGATGCAATTCTTAAATGATCTCTGCTGGTAATTTTTGTCTTTTTCTTCTCTGATAACTTTTCAAAGGTCTGTCATGCTTATCTCTGCTTATCGGCCGGTAGCCTTTTTGCAAGTCTTCCCACCTGACTTTGTATCGTCTGTTCGGGCACCTTTGATTCCCTGGCTCTTTCGAGGTTTGTCACAAACGACTGGGGGGTCTCGCAGAAAGCCTGAACAAAGACATTTGTTTCCAGCTATATTGCCACCATCAATGGCAACATCTTGCCTTGTTAGCTGTGCAGAGCGAATGGGGAATGTGGATAGGGGTATTTGGAGGTGGAAGAAAGGAGATGCTATCCCTGCTAAATGAGGGAAGATTCACACAGTATAATGAAGGCTGGACCCATGGCTTCACAGCTGATGTGTATCTAAAAAGGCCTGGTAAATACTGTTTCGGAACAGAAGGCTTTATCTGCAGATATACATATCCCCTGCAACCACTGGCCCCCACATGAGGGCCAGAGCTATCTCTTGGATCACTTTTATTCCTGTTTTTTTTTTTTTTTTTTTTTTTATCTGAAAGGGTGGAAAAACGTGAGACTTCATCAGTTTAGCTCTTTGAGAGTTTGTGTGAAATTCTCGTAGATAGAGTAAGATTCAACAAACTGGAAATCCAAAGGAAATCTTTCAAATTCACAAGTCAATGTAGAAATGTAGGAATCGAAAAGTAGACAGTCCTGTTTAAACATTTCAGTTCTTTCACTTATCACCTACAGTTCTTCATGGTATTGTCTTTGTCTTTTGGCATTATATTCAATAAGGAGCCGCTGTTGATGCAAAATTACTGTGAGGTTGTTTTAGAAACCACACAGGCAGCAAAACAAGAATTCCTTCGTGTTAAATCAGGCATAGAGTGGGGTTAACTGTTGTAAGTGGTAGGTTCCAGGCATGTCGGAGTAGTTCATTTTACATAAAATGGAGTGGGGTTTATAAAATCTCACTGCTCTCCCCAAATTGAGTATTGGTGATGTAGTGGGTGTAGGTGCTGACCTGCAAAATGAAATGAGAGCTGCTCCTGTATATATTTCAGACATTAGGGACCAAACTCTGACATGTTCAGTGTTATTGAGAACCTGCGAAGACCATATCTGACATAATCATCATAAACCACTTGCATCTCTGTTTTCCTCAACTTCCCACACTTTAAATGAATAAATATTTCAATATACACACATTTTGAAACCACGGCAGTCCAGTGTGTATTCAACAAGTTTTTGTCTAATAATGCACAAGAAGAGAATTTAATGACTTCATCTCATATAGGTAGATTACATCAATAGAGATTACTAAACCACTTAAATGAATAAGACAAATGGATTTTATTAAGAGGAATCAGTGGCATTTAAATATAAAATGGCATACCTTGGTTCTGGGTCAAGTCAAGTGCATAGTGCTAATTTAAGTGAATAGATGTTCATAAAATATTTTTTCAGTGCCGGCCTTGTAATGTCACTTGAAAACAACATACACTTTATTAACCTCCTCTGAATGAATAGATAGATGTTTCTATAGATGATATCTATTTAAAGTTTTTGAACAGTGTCAAGCAAACTTCATCTTCTGGCTCGGAAGGACAAAGCCCCGGTCATGGAGAGGGTACAGACATTTGCACCAAGACGCACCAGATCCGTTTTCAGACAGAATATTCTGGAGGCCTTAGAGCCTTCCCCTGCAGCTCAGTAGCCGTGTTGCTATAAGCGTATTATAATTATTCTCTAAAAAGAGTTCATGGGAGCTGGAAACACTTCTTTAGAATAAAAATAAGTTCTAACAAAGCAAACATTTAACTCAAATGTTTGATCAGCTGTTTCCGCTCGAGGGTTGGGCGATTGGACAAATATATTGTCCATCGACAGTGGGGTGAATCCATCGTTGGTTGTTTTTTTGGCCGATTTTTGGGCAATATTTGCCATTTTATTTTGCTAATGTAATGGTCTACAGAGTGACAGCTGCTGCTTCATGCCGTGTTGTCATCCAGCAGCACAGTACACCCCCGTTCAGCCGGATCATAAGTGCTCTGTGCTGGGTGAGGAGTGAGAAGAAAACAGCCTGCAGAGTTAGACCCTTTGCGCTCTTTTCACATGGTGAATTAGGAATTTAATTCCACTAAACCAGAGTTGAGACGAAGATATCACTAATGAATGGGCTGACGATGGTCAGTTGGAAAATTTTGACATATTGCCAGACCCTGTTCCACTTCAATCAGTCAATCATTCATTTATTAATGACCACACAACCAAGGTTGGTAGGATTTGCTTTTGGTACAGCTTCTATGTGAGCTCCATACAACAGTGTCAGGAACATCAAACACAAGCAGACAACAACATCACAATAGACACAATATCAACACAATGCAACAGGCTCCTCATCACTCCCATGGCTCTACAGTACATCTATGATCACTTCACATTAGGGATGGGTACCGAATTCGGTACTTTTTTAGGTACCGACCGAATTCCGTCGGTACTACCGAGTACCGATTCACGTGAAATCAAACGGTACCATGTTTCGGTACCTAAACGCATCCTTGTGACTGTAAGAGTGGAAGAGTAGGCGATTTTCCATGCCGGACTTGAACACAACTGTTACCGGCCTGAGCATTCCCCTTTAAGGAGGTGGTGGGTAATGTAGTCCGCACGTAGCCGTGTTGTTGTAGTGTGTACGCCCGCAGGTGTGTGTCTCCCTCTCCGGTGAAGTGTGTGAGAAGTAACGCCAGCTCTAGCTACTGTAAGTTGTATAGTCAGTGTGGTGAAGCTCAACTCTACAGCCATAAAAGTACTGTGTTGTCACGTCAGAGTGAAGGAAAGAGCTGAATAAAGCCGCGGTCCGGTCCATGTGTTCAACTATCCGCCTCTCCTCCTCTGTGAGTGTGTGTGCGCGAATAGCCCGGACTGCTGGTTACCAGCGTAGAACGAGCCAAGCTAAGGTGCAACGACACTTAGCTTTATAATCAGCTGCTCCATACCACGGTTAGGAGCTACAAAGCTGAGGAGGTAACACAACATAGGCTGAAGACTGTACAACTTTCGACAGCCTCAGATCTACGGCTACAACTCCTGTATTCAGCACCGTTAACATGCCTGCATCCGTTAGCGACGCGTCGTCTGCAGCCAGCAACGTGAGAAGAAATGGCCTTAACACTTCGTCTGCTCCAAGTAAATAAGCCTGGTGACGTTAGCTTGGCATTTTAACTTGTATTAGTTATCGTTATCAGCTCGGTTCCTCGCACTTTGTAACGTTAATATTTACAAGTCAGAGGGGAAAGGAAAGGAAGAGGAGTACGTGGAGCTGGGTTTTAATTTGTGCATTATTAAGAAAAAACACTGTTGTTGTAGTTAAGGGTTTTCATGTTGTTCATGAAATTTGTGAAACAACTGCGATGTTACAACACAAACAGTTGGATGTTGTTTTGCTATATTTGTTAAAGTTTATATATTGAGAAATAAATATGTTACATTGAAAATTTTTGAGATTTTATTATTAAACAAATTAACATTTATTACCACACAAGCACACACAAAAGTACCGAAAATTGGTACCGTTGAGTACCGATACCGATTCGCAGGTACCGGGTATCGGTACCGTATCGGTTCAAATGTGAAAGGTACCCATCCCTACTTCACATAGACCTGATCTAACCTTCCTCACATTAATACACAGAAATGTCATATTTCCATTCTGTTTCTTACATAGTTTTTCATCATTTTAGGTTTGCGGTCTCTTAATTACGTCAACTTGTGGCACCGTCTTCTTCTGCAGTGGTATAGTGGTTTTCCGACTGGAGAAGTTCTGCCACCTACTGCTTATCTCAATGAACCAACTCCTAATAATTACAAACGGTAGTGAATGGCAACAAGCATTAATACACATTTTCTTTTGCCGATTGAAATTTGGTTAAAATTTGCAATAATGAAACAGTTAAGAGAAGGTATAAAAAATTGAAAAAGTAAATTAATAAGTAAAAAGTAACTTGTAATTATAGCTGTCAGACAAATGTAGTCGAGTAGATAGTACAACACTTGCCTCTGAGATATAGTGGAGTATAAGAATAAAGTTGCATAAAATATAAATAATCAAGTAAAGTGAAAGGTCATCGGATTGTTTTTGGCTGACAGCCACTAAATTTCAGACATCATTTGCACAAGTGTGCCACATTGTTGTAGGCTCATGTGCATGCATATACGTCAGGGGACCTGCTCATAAAAACATTGCTCCATAGCACTTCTAGTAGTCAAAACCTTCATGGGGTTACCTTTTATTAGGCGATAGTAAGTTGAATGTATTTAAGTCCACTTCACTTCACTTCACTCCGAAACATATGCTCAGAAATCAATCAAGAAATTATCACTTCAGTCTATTGATTCATGTTATTGTAACCCATGTTAGGTACTTCTCAAAAGTAGTTCACGGCTATTAAGGATGAATATATTGTGCATCCAGTTATTATGTAAAAAAGTTAAATTACTTTTATTATGTTTAAATGTCTAAAGGTTAACCACAAGTCCTTATATATATATATAAGTAAAGTGGCACTGATACAGTTCAGTGAAAAGTAAAGGAGGGTATGTTGGACAGTGGATGGATGCTTAGATGTTAGTCAGTCTGACATTGTCAGACTGGTTTGCTGTATCACATTTGACCTCAACCACAAACTTTTCCTGCCCTCAGACACACATAAAAACCCAACATTTTTTGCATGTAGCTCTAATTATGTCTAGTCATACATAAAGTTTGGGTATTATTTGCCCAGATTTTGGCTTGACCCCAGTAAGATAAAGGTGAAGAGCTTTAGTTTGAAGCTGCATTGCGATATCACAGCAATACAACTCTTTCCAGAATCAGTATCCCCATTACTCTGGATAATCCAAAGAATATGTTTTCATTGGAAGTATTGAAGAGATATTCCCTATGAAAACTGTTTTTTTAAAAACCTGGACTGACCCTTTTTACCAAAAACATTTAGTGACCAACCTTAACCAGACCTTAACATGCAATATTGCAGTGCAAAGTGTTGGCAGTGAGGTTTAGCAGATTCATTTAATAACTTTCTGTCTTCTCCAAAACAAATTTATCTGCATTTATCTGAGTAATCTCAGGGAATGAAGGCCTCCAACTTTGTGTACAGCTTTCCAGAGTCTTTGCAATATTTCTGTAACTCTGCCTATAAAGTTGTATTTATATGTTGTACAAAGGGCAGATAAAATTGAGGATTTTTGTGGCAAACAGCCCGTAGCCAGCTGCAGGTCCTAGACCTGATGGTCTGGAATCCCAGCTGTAGGCAACAAGATGCAAGCAGATGTGGAAATTGACAGACATAAATAATGAGTAAGCCCGGGCAATCCCTTTTAGGCCCGGTGGAAATCACAGTATTGGTTGCAAGAAGCCAAGACCTTGCCATTCAGTGCCAAGGCTTTGGCTTAGATGGTGCAGGTTGTGTGTCCTCTATGGGACAGATTGTTTCCTTTTCTCCTGTCACTGCAATTGAGCTATTGCGAAGGAGGAAAGGGAGTAGGAAAAAGGTCAACTGGATGTGAAGCTCCTATTATCAGCAATCTTCCCCTGGCTTCCATAAGCAGCTTGTTTCTAAGCTGCAGCCTAGCCAAGCATGAAAAGAATATAATTTCAGCCAATCTCCTGGTAGCATGGGTGCACAGAAAGCCATTGTAAGGCCAGCAAAACAGTCACAATAGAGTCACTGGCCCTCCTGATAAAGATCTGCATAGGTAATGCCAGGGCAGCAATGAAGGCAATTTTTGCTTCCTCACATTTAACTCAACTCCTGACTCTGACCACTGTCCCCTGTCAATGAAAGAGATGGATAGCAGTTTTTGTTGTGTATAATTACAAGCGGTACAGCACAGTGAATCGCCAGCCTCTTCACACTCTATCTGACAGCTTGACCCTGAGCTTTGTTTGCCTCTTAAACTTCCCAAACTTTATGAATATGTTGGCAGGAAAGAAATCTTTTTTTGTTTTAGTATTGTAAGGAGCTAATCAAGGTTTTCCAATGTCCAAACATTGGTTCTATCACACCCAACTAAACTACAGTTAACTAAAATGAAACTTAAACTGAAACAGAAAAGATGCATTGCTTACTTTATTGCAGTGTTTCAAACCTGTTGCTATTAATTATGTGCAAAGAGACCTAGTTTTGACCTGTGCTGTGTACAGTCATTTGCTAATCGTTGCTAATGCACAAAAAACAAGTTAGGTTGGACAAAGCAGATGACATATAATAGACATACTGGAACGATGGTAATAACACTAATACACAAACTAATGCAGTAATAAGAGACATTAGTGACACTCATGAGTGTGCCTATCCACTACATCGAGAAAAAACAAACAATACAGTTGATCAATTGCTGAATAAAAAGCTGATATGTTACGCACCTAAAAACAAGATTTGTAAAATAGGCAATTGCTAAAGCTGTAACATCAATACATATGAGTAGGAGAGGTCACTCACTAGAGTGTAGATGCCTGCCAGGTGACAGATAGTGAAGCACCTACTACAATGCTGCTACAATTGCCAGATGCAGCCAGCAGAGAAACCACCTCTGGCAGCCAGTTAAGAAGAAAGAGAAGTCAGCTGTCTATGGTTGTATCAAAATAGAGCAGTCAAAAAATAGAATTAATGACTAATTTAACATTAGTCTGTAGTCCAGTTCATTTTCAGCTAAGCTCTGTTTTGGTCTCCTCCAAATATGGCGGGAAATGTCTGGGTTTTTAGCTACGACATACTCCATTATTTATTTATATCTGTTTATCAGAGATTTTCCACTGAAACAAGGTAAAGGAGAATGGTGAGATTGAGCCAAAACAGGAAAGTTGTGAGCTGGAAAACCAAAACAATGAGCTGAAAGCTCAAAAGCTCTGTAGAAGAATAATTCTCTGTGGGATTGTCACCACAAGGGGCACCCTTCACAATATACAGTTTGTACATTTCATTCATTGTTAATAAGTAAATACTGATGATAGCATCATTAATAATTATGTAGAATACAACCTGCATCTCAAAAAACACATCACATCATTCAGTATACCATGGACAAGGGAAATATCTGTTTTCAGTTGGCTGTTTTTATTTTTATTTTGCTCTGCTCCTTGGCCAAGTGTGTTAATATACTGAGAGATGTTGTGACAGAAAATAATTAAGCGTTCACCTTTACCTCTTCTTTTATTTTTTTGTTTTTGGCACTGCTTGTTGTGCATCATCACTCACCTTTCCTATCAAGTAGTGTAGTACATAGCCAACATCTGTAAGCAGATGGGAGGATACTGTCCTGAAGTGCCTTATCAATGTTCATAATTCCCTGAAATAGATACACTGTTGAACTACACTAAGTAGTAAGTACTGATCAAGTTAATCAAGTCAAGGGAGAGGCAGTAAGTTGAAAAACAGACATTTAATGTCCAGTGTGTAAGATTTACAAGGATTTATTGGCAGAATGCGTCAGAAATGGAATGTAATATTCCGGAAAATGGGAATCGCTGTTCTCTTATACCTTAAAATGAGCTGTTCGCACCTACAGAGGTCGTGGGTCGTCTTCCACGGAGTCCACCATGTTCCACCACCATGTCCCTACAAGCAAACCAAACACTGGCTTTATATAGAGCATTTTGAGTTTTGCACAAGTTTCACAGCCAATGTGGGTTCCCCCACAGAGTGAGATGATGTTTTGAAATCTGCAAACTCACTGCTAGATGCCCCTAAATCCTACACACTAGTCCTTTCGGTGTTCTTTATGAAGAATTTCAAAGGAAGACCAACAAACAGAAAGCCTCTGAGTAAGGCTGTATCCATGCTATTTTTTTACACAATTATGTGGTCAGCCTTAAAAAAGGAGTAAACACTGAACCCTCTCAGCTTTTTTTTTAACATGATGGCAGCAAATTTAACATCAATTTAAAGTCAACAATTTACTACCACAGCAACAATTGTAAGCTAAGCATTTCCCTGGGTAAATGCTCTTCCAGCAACAGCAGTAGAGGTTTATCATTTTAAAATTTCTTGCTTGTCCTCTAGTATGGGCCAGGATGACAAGGAGGAGTCACACTACAATATACGGTGCATTAATGTGCCTTTGCGGTCAATCAAGGCCACATTAAATTGGCACATTTTTGAACAGAGTTTGGTGTGACATTGTCCGCAGGCAACAGAATGGCAGATATCTGTTCTACTACGAGATAAGCAATTCTTATTGTTTCACAAGATGAATTGAGTGCTGCAGATTCCCTCCATACATTGAGGATGATCATACCTGGTGAAAGCAGGATGAAGAAGCACAGTGCAAATTGATGGTGATTAATTCTATCGCAGCTCTCTAACAGCATATTTTCTCAGATTAGCTGTATAAAGAGCGTCGCAATTAAAATGTATCTGACGTTCCTTGCCCCATTCGAAATCCAACAATAGAGAAGATACCTACAGAAAGCTGATGTGCAATCACTGCATTCTTTTCAATGTCAAGGAGTAGCTGAGAAACAAGCTATGGACCAGCTACATTTCTGATAACCAGAAGAACAAAGAGGAAAACAAAGCGTGTTTGCTGAAGTTTCTTGCAGTGGCCTTGTCAGTGTGTCACTAAATGCAGGTGTTGGTATGGGTTCACATTATAAAAATAGTTTTATGTACGTACATACAATTTAGATGCTGCATTTTAACCTATTTGTCGAATTAACACTAAAAAATCCACGTCTTACCTAGTCCATTATGGCATCCCTGAATCAAATTTTCTCAAAACAGGTGTACAAAAACGAAAGAGAAAAGACATTTTAACCACTGTCTGAGCAGCTGTGAGATTGAACCCAAGGCTGAGACTTCACCTGACGCCTCCTGTGTGCTGCAATTCTTTTCCCACTCGGCACCTTCACCTGACGCAGTAATTCATTGACCATGCTTGCATGCCATGTGAACACAAAAGATGAGGCCATGCTAACTTCATCTTCTGAGTGTAGTCACTCTAGACGACCACATTATGCCTTAAACAATGTACTGTACCTCATAATTGAGTCCAGCACTTTCATCCTTTTTAATTACACAGGGACGGGTTCTAACACCTCACCTGGGACTCCTTGGACACTTCAGTCTTTAATGTTGTCTTCATGTAGCTGCAGGGTTTCACTTAGCCAATGGAATGATGCTAGTGGTCATTTTTGGTATATTTAATGGCTGAAAGCTCAACCTCTTTCATTCAACAGCTAAATCACACATTACATATAAGCTGAAACATATAGCATATCTATTTTGTGATAGTAATATGGTCATTTGCGTAGTATAGCATACAATACAAAATTCATAGCCACAGTTTAGTCAGCATCTAGTGCTGAAACGGTAACCAGAAAAAACACTTGATGAGGCCAGTGTTGCTTTCTGTCTGCTGGATATGTAAGTAGGCGTTTTTTACTAACATGCTACCCTTAACAACATGATAAACTAGATGTCATTTTCTCTGCTCTGTGGTTTAAAGATTATTTAATTAAATCATGGGGTTTTGCTTACAGAGTGTTGTCTTTGTGGCTATCTGATGAATGTAAGCCCAATTTTCACCATTCTTTTCGTTCTCTTTTGGTCTCCACCAACCCCTGAGAAAAATATGTCTCATTAGATGCTATAATGCTCCACTATGTTCACTGACTAACCACAGCATTCATCTGTTGTTTAGTACTAGGCAGGCAGTGCACTGTTGGTTTATCAGAGCACTTAGCTGCCTGCCTGCTGTGGCTGGAAATAAGGTTAACATGAGAGCGAACCAAAACACTTAACTTGTGAGGTGTAAAAAAAACCAAAGCTGAAAGATGCTAAAATGCTCCATAGAGCTCAGGGTAACTGCAGAGTTAATGACCATTTTCTGTAGTTTTGTCACTGCTAACTACTTTCAGATATACAGCATGTTGTCATTTATTCTATTGTTTAGGATTCAAAACTTGTAGATGATCTGTGAATATTAACTCATATAGCCTAATATCATAAACCCATGAACCCTTCAGTCCAAAACTACATTTAAAAATCCATGAAAGTTTTTGTTGACCTGTTGACCTTATCTTACTTGACTTGATGTAAAAATACTGCTGCATCACTGACCATGGGATGATGACCCAAAGCCCTGTTGGTACTTAAGCATCTTGTCTGGGCTTTAATGTGTTGCTAAATAAAAATTAACATGAAACTGTGAATATTAATCGCTGGATATTAGCATTCTGATGCAACTTTTCAAAATAAAAGAAATCTTAAATAGGGTGGTAACAGCAGATGAGGAAATATGACACATGGCACGATCACAAAGAGTTGGAGTTGTTTGGCTGTCAACAACATTGACTTTCAGGGTTAATTCCTCCTACAGTGCCTGTCTCTACTACCATGTTGTTACTGTCCAAATTGTTGCATGGTATTGCATAGATCATTGACTCAGTGTTTGACAGAACAAAGCTCAGACCAGGCAAAGAAGAGCACATTATCAAAACCAAGAGTGGTTTATTTTTTAGAGTCGTTTATTACAGCTACAATCTCAAAGGGCTTTACATCACCCACACTATGAAAACAATAATGAAAAATCCCCTTGAAACACTTCATATGATTATGACATTCACATGATTATGTGTTTACCTTATTATCTGCTATTATCTTTTATATCAAAATGTCAAGTATTGAAGCTGTGTTATGAGGGGTCAGTCATAAAAGGGACTGCAAATTAGCATCGGCTTTAAAATGGTGAATGTGAATAAAAACATTCAAACCAATTAATCTCTACCTTTTTTAATTGATTCAATTCCTGAAAGAGTTTAATAACATTATTATTACTTTGGGCCATGCTTCATGCTGTTGGTTTAACTACACAATTTGTAATGAGAAATAAATTCAGCACTTCTGTGTCCAGGTCTGTATTTGACAAAAGGTTATTATTATAGCCCACTGCCATCATTTCTGTGTCAAGTTTGAAGCAGAGAAACAGTGAGCAGCATGATACTGTGCGTGGCCATGTCAATCTGTTGGCTGGTCATTTTGCTCCAACTTAAACATCTTTATAACTGTTGGATCTTGCCACAACATTTCCTACAGACATTTAAGTTTCCCAGAGAATGATTTCTAATGATTTTGGTGATCACCTCACATATTATTTTGTGCCACAAACTGGTCAGACTTTCATTTAGTGAGATGTTAGTTAGTTAGTTAGTTAGTTAGTTAGTATTTTATTGAATTTTCATATAAACATTGTCACATTTTGATCCACAAATCAAATGACTCCATTATGTATAAAATAAGACACTAATATCAAATAAAATTTGAAAAAGCATCCAAGAAGCAAACAAAAGTTAACCTAATACAGTAACTGTCTGCTGGAAAATCATTGCATAATAAATAGATGACTCAAGTCTCAGACCAATTATCTTTCTAATCTGACAGAGGAGATCTGCATGTTGAGGTGGGATTCCTTCCCCTATAACCTGGACAAGCAAATGTCATAGTTGAAAATGCTTCCACAAACTACTTCTAGGCAGGTTGTATTCAGTAGCCAGCCTCTCAAATGACTTCTGATCACCTCCCTCATATAGGCCTGCTAATGTTATGATTCCATTTTCTACCCAATCCTTCCATGAAAATGAATGTTTACCAATACGTAACTTGGGATCCAAATACAGGATTCAGAATTAAGATAGATGTTCAAGTGACAAGCTTGGGATATCACCTTCCATACGTTACAGAGATCGGCTATAATTGGGTGAAATCTTAAATCTGAAGGTATTTTACCTGACAGGGCATTTATAGGGGTACATGGGGAGAACAGTCTACTTTCAGTCTCCTGTCAGAGAAGGGCCCTTTCTGGTGGCAAAGTCCACTGAGCTATATGTCTCAGGCAGAAGGCATAATGGTACAGGACTAGTTTCGGGAGACCCATGCCACCCTTCCTGGTTGGCACTAACTTTATCCTTGGACATTTACCATTCCATAAAAACTTTTTGCAAATATGATCAAACTTTTTCAAGTACATGTGAGGTATGGCAATATGATGACATTGAAGCAAGTAATTCAGCCTTAGGGTACAGATCATCTTTAGGACATTAACTTTTCCCCATAGTGATAATAGCTTTCTGTGTCTGATGAGATTTGGAACAACATTTTTACAGACATTCATGGTTCCCAGTTGATGTAACCAGCTGACTTCGGTGTAGGCCTGGGTGATATAGTTTCATAACGGTCTATATCAATAATTATTGATCACATAGGTTGTGAAGATAACGCATAACATTCACTTTCAGAACGCTCATTTTCAGAATTTTGTCTTTCCCCCCTCATTTTAAGTATAAGTTTATGTTTCTTTATTCAACCAATACTTTGCCAGACAAAACAATGTCAAATTAGGCACAATTACTGCCATTTCTAGACTATATATTAATTATCACTTTATACATTTTTAATCTGTAAATTTTTTAAGAGTGATTAATCAATAAATGATTAATCATTGTCATCACTAATTAATGCAATGAGATTCTTGATAAATAATCATCCGTAATGTGGATATAATCAGTCAGTGTGTAAAGAAAAATAATAGAACAGCTAGAACTGTCTGTAAGTTCAGAAAAATACATCTTACTTAAAAAAAAAACAAAAAACAAAACAAAAACAAACAAAAAAAAAAAAACAGACAAAGAACACACAATATAATGATACCCAAAAGCTAAGACAATATCTATTTTCATGTATGCTATAATATCGATATATTGCCCAGACCTGCTATGGTGATCCCCTAACTTTTCTTCTAGTGTCACCATGAAGTTGACATATGTGATTTTGAATGAAATGTCATAGCTTAAAGCAATGCTGTGCCAAAGTCCAGCCTCGCAGACCCTTAGTATAGTCTGTATTCATTCATCGGTTTTCATTTTGCATACTAGGTTGCCAGTGACACTGCAAATAGACAGAACAGTCATTATGAAGTGCCTTTTAGCCAATGAAATTCTCATCCTCCTGTCATGTATGAAAAAAATGAACAGTGAGCTGGAAGAAAACTTTGGGATTTGGGGGTGTGCTTTAATGCTTCAACAAAACCACTGAATGTAAATTTAACTCACCATAACCATCCTGGGAAGCACAACAAATGTATTTCTTATCATATTTGTTTACACATTTGGAAAGGACCTTGTTGCAAACCATGTTGTAGTTTAATCTGATCATAAAATATCATACAGCCTGGACCTAATTTACATATACTTTAATAATTTACACATTTTGGTATTTCTAGTATATCCTGTATGTGCAGATTATCACAAAGACTAAGTTAGCTTTTGGAGATAAGTCACAGACAAAACAGTGAGAGGTTGTTGTGGAATTCCAACAGCAGGTATGGAGAAGATAAAATTCTCCAGATCTGTGAAGTATCACTTCCAGCTGTTGTAAAATCCATCAGAGCTGTCTACAGTTAAAATGCTGTATTGTCTGATGCAAAGGTGGTTATAATAGTGGGCTGTGATTGTAGCCACAATACAGATTCCATCTTGCCTTTAATCTACCACAAAATCTTAACAGTACCAGGAAGGTGAAGTTGCAGGGTGCAGAAGAATGCAGAGGTTACATTTTTTCAGTGATTGGCTCCTTTGAAAAGGAATGAATATCTTTATCTTCCACAGTAGTATTTGATTTGCAGTAGATGTTTGTATATTTAAAGGAAAACATCTTACAGCTACAGCTGTACAGCGAGTTAGACAAACCTTGTCAGTCCTAAAGCTGAAGATGTTATTATTCATGTTAATCATTCATATGTAAGCTGTTTAGCTCAATTTTGCAAGGACAAACCAAAGTGAACATGAGACTAATTTCACAATATGCAAAGTGCTGTTAAATTAAAAGCTAATTATTTGAAATGAGGTTTATGATGGCAGGTCACGACCCTTTTTGCAAACAGTAATAAGAAAGGCATATGCATACAGTATCTGGATGTGTTAGAATTGTCTTCGAGGCACTCTAACACGATTTGTCCTTAACCACGCCAGGCACATAGGTGCTATCTTACTGCTTTTGTTTCCTTACTTTTACTGTATTGCAGGGTTCACAGGAAGAGGCCACAGTTTTGTATCAGCATTGTGAGAAAATTCTTTTTTTTTTTTTTTTTTTTAGAGAGAGATAAACCATTTTTTACCCTCAGCACAGGAAAAAATAGCTGTGCGCTCACACATCTTGCGCAGCATGAAAAAAAAAAGCCACATTCTCTCACGTTGGCCTGTCTGGGATGGAAGAATGCTGATTTGCTTGAGGTAAGGAGAAGCAATGGCCATTTAATTAACCTTTCCTGCCTCAATCTGCTCACAACAATTTTGCCTGTGACTCCCTTTAATAGTTTAATGACCTTGCTGTCAGTAAGACTGAGAAGGACTGAGTCAAGGTATGATTTAATTAAAAGAGTCCATATGTTTAAGACTGTACATACGCGGATGCAGAAACATTGGGGTTCCTGGGAGTGACACAACTGACCCTGCTATTGAGTTTCCAAATGACAGCATGCGGCACAGAGTAAATAATTAGGCGAGAAAAGCGAAAGAAAAGCACCCTTTGAATAAGGCGGCCGTATGTTTGTCACTAGTAGTTTTTGTAATCAGTGTCCAGTAGTGCTGACTTTATCCACAATATGGTGCTAGTGTCCCTTTCAGAAAATACACTGCTTCCATATGTAAACCAGCTGAATTAAAGAATAAATACCATCCAACATTCGTAATGTACTTCTCTATAGAGGTCACTGCTTCATCCAAGGTGGACATAAAACAATAGCTGTACATACAGTGAAGGCTACAAAATATCAAAATAATCTAAGACTTGATTAGACATTTAACTAATTAATTTTTTTTAATACACTAAAGAAAATGTTTTTTTTTTTAAACTGTAAAATCATATAGATGAAAACAAAATAGGATTCAAGCACTCCCCAATTATCAGGACTTAATTGTGGCACTGGCAAATATTTTATCAACTTCAAAACTCATCTCTATCTAAAAAACAGACTAATTTACTGTAATTTAAATTTTATGTATAATAACCTGAAAATAAGAATTGTTGTGTTTTCATTACCTTAGAATGAGTTGTATATTTACAGTGGTCATTTTTGGCCAACGTTATCTAGAATATGACACATTGCTGCAGAAACACATATAAAGTCAATACAAAAACAAAAACACTGTATATAATTGTAAAACAGTGACGGGAGCATTTTACTGCACAATGAGTACTTTTACTTTTGATGCCTTAAGGAAATATTGGTGTTAATACATACTTTTGCTTAAATATTTACAGGGATTTATTAGCAGAATATGGCAAATCTTCCTAGAAATAAGAATTGTTGTGTTTTTGTTACCTTAGAATGAGCCGTACATTTACAAAGGACATTTTTGGCAAACATTATCTAGAATATGATGCATTGCTGTAGATTAAAGTACCCAACTGTATATAAAATAGTTACAGTCTGGTCAGCCTATAGCAGTAAAATACAACATACACATTAATGTAGCAGTAATATTAATCCAAGAACATCATATATAATAGTAAAATACTGGCGGGGACCATTTTACTGCACAATGAATACTTTTACTCTTGATACTACTTTGATACTGAAATTCTGCTACAAATGCATACTTTTACTTAAAGATTTACAGGGATTTAGACTGCTATGTTGCACTACCATGTTTCTACAGTAGCCCAGAATGGACACCCCCAGGACAACGCTGGTTCTAGACACGGCCTTGTGCATTCTGCATGAGTTTCAAGGCTACATAGGTTCTCCTACACACTTGGAAGGAAAGAGTGAGATACGGTGTTTATAATCTATAAATTTACCATTAGATTTCACTAAATCCTAAAGCTAACTGAAGCTAACTGTTTATAGCTAAAACAAGTAATACTTGCTATTTTTAGAAAATATATCCAGATGACAGAGTGGAATTTCACTTCCTAAAAAACAACCTTGAAAAAGAAATCAAGCATTGATCATGCTCTTGATTTGATGGGGACATCAGGGAGGTTGTAATGAACATTTTATGTGGTCATTGTTGCGATGGCATGCCCTGGCTCGAACACTGTGCCTGTGTCTGTCTATAGTACATCACTAGTGCACATTTTCCTTATGATACACACACTGCAACTGCTTAAATCTCTTTTTTAATTAGCAGTTTTTATTTCTTTTACCGTGGAGTAGAAACAGCCTTTCTAGTGCAATAATTACTGATATAATGACTAAACAAATGGATGCCAGTAATTTAAAGAATGGTTTTCATTTAGCCTACTATTAGCAACCATAAAAAAAGTTTATGAAGTTCCTTTACACTGCCATGTTTTAGACAATGATTTCTGCTTCCTAATCTTTTTCATTTTGTGGTTCAAATGAGACACAGCCTCTCTATCCTCCTTCACCGCAGACTCTGCCAGCTCAGAGAATGATGGAAGACTGCCATGGTCACCTGTGACAGCTCAGCTGACTGTCATACACAGTACCGGTCCACTGATGAGAGTGAAATTACTTCATAATAGTAGGGGTGTTCCTGGGTTTATATAACGATATGATAATCCTCTTTTCACACAATGATGATAATGATCATTATTATGGCAGGGGAGTAGGGGGCGAGGAAACCTCTCGGAATGGAGACTTTGCTGCATAATCCTCCTGCCTTGAAAGGTTAAATACGGATTTGAATACTATGATCCCCCACTCTGAAAATGATAGTTCCGTATTTGAAGCAAATGTGCTCATTGTGCACTTTACCTTGCGGAGCAGCATGAGTGGCACGCTCCACCAAAGAAGACATGCTTGCAGTGCTGTATTTGCACAAGTGATAATAAAAAAAAAAGCATTATGAAGAATGACTGACTTGAGAAATCCACTGTTCGTGGAGTTGTTGTTGTACTTAAGTTTAATTGGGGCTGCAGTAGCCTAAAGGTTAGCAAAGCAGGCTTTGGACCAGAATCACTAGAGCGGAAAAATGTGGGTAGGGAAGTGGATGTGTAATGCTTTCTGCTCCCTTAATGTTGCCCTACAGTACCATCGTGTTTCCCTTAACCTCTCACTTAACCCCAGCTGCTCGAGTGGATTAGCTCTACTGCCAACAACAGTGTGTGGTGTGCTGCTTCCAAGTGCAAATGTACGTAACTAGGTATGTGATTGGTCCATGCCCAATTACATACACTTTTCTCCCAGTGTGAGTGTGTGGAGCTGTATGCATGTAACAGAAAAACAATATACACATGAAGAATGATACCATAAAATATTGAACTGATCAGTCTTTTTCAACTAATATTTGTAGCAGTGTGAAAGTCCTGACACAAAAACAGTACCCTAAAAAAATCTATGTTGCGCTTTGAGCTAAAAGCTAGTCAGCATGCTTAAAATGTCTTCAAATAAAATCAAAGTAAAGGTTATAAATTGTCTTTAATTAACCATAAATTTGCAGATGGTGTGTTTAAGATTGGTGGGAAATTTGTCACACACAGTAGCCTACCATAAAACGTCCAGTGTGTATTTGTTTGCTTAATGTAGTATTAGACAATGGGAGACTGTGCCATTAATAGATGTTTTCCGTTACATTTATGCTATGTTGTGGTTTCTAGCTCACTAACAAGCTAGGAAAAAGCCAAGATGGGGAGATGCAGGTTTAATGACATGTGGTTTGAAGAAGTTAAGTTTCAGAGGTGATTGATGCTGGCAGGAAATGAAACAAGATGCAGTTTATGCTGAAAGACATTCATGTTAGGGATCTTGGGGATGAAAGCTGTTGATATTAAATCTGTATCAGTGGTACACAGTGGCAAATAATGGGGCTAATGGCTGCGTTGTTTACAAGAAGTGCACCAGAAACTTCCTCTGGCTCCCCCGCAACCTCTCAATGGTCAGCATAGAGAAATTTTGTGTCACCACCAGAAAAACAAAGGGCATAGGTGCTTTGGGTTCTTCACATATTGAGCAGGCACCATTCATTCAAGTCAGAATGATGACAAGGTAATTAACAGCATTGAATTTCACTTTAGAAACTGCGCAAGAACCCTCTGTAAGCGCTTGGTTAGAAGTCGGAAGGATCACTAGTCTTTAGGATTTATCCTCTGGGCACAATGAATGTCTGTACAAAATGTCATGGCAATCCAATAGTTGTTGTGATATTTTAGTATGGACCAAAGTGGTGGACTGACCCACCGATAGATCAGCCTTGCCATCCCCAGAGCCAAATACTTGCTTAAACTGGTTATGGTTCCACCTTTGAAAACTCCAACTTAGTTTCCAAAAAAAGACCAACTGATCTGGTGCACAACACAAAATCGAAGCACAGAGGCTTGTAAAGGCATCTATTCTTTAGAAATTTAAAGAGGCTAAAAGGGAGTGTTTCACTGACCTCGCTAGTTGAATGTTCAAGTCCATTTTACCTCTGAACCACAGCCAGTGTCACTGATGGATCTGGTTGAGTTTAATTGAAAATATGCTCTGTAGTACACTTCTGCACCATTTAGGCAAAGGGAGAAGTTAAATCACTGGAGGTCCATAAAAAGATTTTCAGTGCCTCTTGAGTTGCTCATCAAGAACTCAAACATCTAATCTGTTCATGTATAAAACTACCTTTAAAGGCAAAAGTATTTTATTTTACTGTTTTCATAGCATTATATTACATAAAATACAAATATTTCTGCGCAGATTTTTTTATTTGCTCAAAATTAGGTCTAATTCAATAATTGCTTGCTTAGGTTTAGTATATCCAACAGCTTCTGTTCCTGGTGCTGTCTGCTGACTGAAGAGGTATTCATGGACCATATTATAGGACACATGATATTTGGTTCAGTGAGTCATTGTGAAATGGCCTCGCTCATGTTGTCCCATTCAAACATAATTAGTAATTTAGGACTCAGTATTTGTAAACTCGCCGTGAACTTCATAATTAGGTAAAGCCCCTGAATCTGAAGGAACATCATCAATGAATTACTGACTGACTGTGGACTGACTGTTGCGACATGATTTGCAGAAACCTCATGAGGTTCAGAGCTGTCCGATTTTATTTCATGCTCTTATTTTAATGAACAGTTTAAAACATTAATCCCAGAGAACTGTAATCATGTGGCAGACCTATTTCCCTATTGAAAGAAAATCATCCTGATACAGGGACTGGTAGGGACGTCAATAAATGTAACTGCTGATTGTTGATGACCCACTAGTGTACAAGTTCCACTTTTACAGTAGGAAGTTGTTGCCTCTGTGTCATCTGTCAAACTTGTTGAACATCCACACATTTCAAGCTCAAGAGGAGTGGAATGAACTTTGGGTGATCTGTTTTTGTGTGAATGAAGTGTTTTTGCTAAGTCTTTCTAGCAAAAACATCACACACCTTTTACATTAAACTATGTGCTTTTTCGGAACAATTGGAAGCATAATATTTTGATAAAAGAGGCTGTTCGCCCTTAACTCCCCCCCTCCTTTTTTTTTCTTTTTTAAATCAATCTCACTGAACTAAGACAAGAAAATAATTTTACTCCAGTAGAAACTGCCACATAGTGATGACGGGTAACTGTTCAAAAGGAAAGTTTAGATGCCACTTCAATCTAAAAGGTTACTGTTTATGAATTGCTTAATAGTTGCATATTACTACATTGTAGTAATTACTGACCTAATAAAAAAGTAATATATTGTGGGGAAAAAAAAAAAGGTGATGTAATGTTGTACTAGTTTCATAATTTTAGTGGACATACCGGGGATAATATCTTGACAGTACAAGGAAATATATCTTTAGTTTTTGTTAAAGAGTAATAAAGTCACCATCAAGTTTTTTGACCCCAATCCCAATTTGAGTCTCCTTTAATATTGGGTATCTGCCAGTTCAGTCCGATCCATTGCTTATATTTACGTAAATGTTGATTAAATATATATTTGACATATTGAAATAACAGTATTGAGGGCATTTTCTGATGCTGGCATGGAAACAACCCTATAGAGTAATGTCCCAGAGTGGACATTGTTCCTTTATAACAATATTTGGTTGAGTACAGACACCAGCCTGCAGAGAGCACTTCAACCAGACAACAGAGGTTAATTTTAGCTGATTATCAAGTTACTCATGGAAACAGCTCAAAATGACAATCCATTAGTAGGGTGATATAGCTTACGAATAATAACTCATTTATAACAGTTTATAAAGTAGTTAAAATGAGCACAACAGCACTAAATTCTGATATACACATTAATGCAGCAGTGATATTAATCCAAAAACATTGGATATAATTGTAAAGCATTGGCAGGTACCAATTTTACTTCACAATGAGTAATGCTACATTTACTTTTGACACTTTCAGTAAATTTTGCTATAATACTCATAATCACAATTACTCATAGCTGCTAACTAGCTAAGTTAACTTTTAACGGACCAGCTTTGCTGTGAGAGAACAGGTACTGTAGTAACGTAACACAAACATGGATTTTTGAAATTTATTTTCTATGGCAGCAAACACAACACGCAGCCTTTCAGTAACTATTATACCTCGAACTGAGTTGATCTGAACACTTAATGGCTAACTGAAGTAAAATTACTGCTCCTCAACAGCAACCAGCAGGAACACTGAAAGCTCAAATATGACAAAAATGGTCATCTGCTATATCGTACATTAATTCCTACTTGAATATATTGATATATCATCCACCCCTATCCACTTACCTTCCACTGTTTTGTTTACTGAATCCCTATATTTTGCCAATCTTGGTGAACTCTGAACTCACCAATTCACCCAAACAACTGTTCCCATTCACATACTAATTTTCACTTTCATACGCAGTGAAATGGCTGCAGTGTAGAGCCTGGCTGTGGTAAAGGAGGGCTGCGCTGCAACACATAGCAGGCTGACATGGACAAAATACCTTAGAGTTCATAAGGAAAGGTTTACCTGATACTGATCCATTATAATATGGCCTGACTGGAATTGATGCTGATCCCTAGAATCTGTCCAGCACATCTCTAGTAATAATTGGCCAAAACATTGGGGCTACAATGGGGAAAGAAAATGCTAATAATATTATCTTAATTATGATAATAATAGGGTAACAGTTTAAAATCTTTGCAAATGCAGACTAATAAAGGGGCTACTATGATGACGAGGTAGCCTAATAATTTCATGAAAATAAGGGTAACGGTGTCAGAATGTGGTAATGATAATGTCTTGTTATTAGGAAGGTGTTTGGACGTCTTCTAAAGTTTTGCACATAATTGTATGCAGATGTGTCACTCTGATTTTTAAAAACTAATCATAATTGTGCAATAGGTCAGTGATAAAGTCACAGTGACGTTGGTCTATTGACTCAAACAACTCAATTGCTTGAGTCAGTTGCTATTGCTTGTTATAATATAGTTAAGTGTTAAATTGAATTAAACAAAAATCCTTGCAGGATATGATTATGTAAAATCATTAATTGACATTTGGTTTATTTTAAATAATGTGATGTCTAGAATTTACATAGGTCCGTTCTGACTGCAGAGCCCCGGTTACAGTGTGCATGTTTGCATGATGCACACATGTTACACTATGCATACTGTACGTTAGTATAGTATAGACTAGTATGTGTGATACAGTGAGAATGAGTGCAGTAGGGGCTGTGTAGCTTGTGCCAAAATTCAAACATGATTTACATTCTCAATGTAATGTATTAAAACGTTGACAGGGCAAAAGGGATTCACAAGATGCTGCATTAGAAACTCAATTTCTGTGATGAATTGCCTGAAGCCACTGAATTACAAACTGCTCCCTACCACCTTCCCCGACTCACCCCCTCCCATGGCTCAGAAGTTTTTTTGTGCGTGTCAAAATCTTCTTAAACCTCTCTCTTAATCTGATCTGCTGAATGTGAGAGGGTGAAAGGATTTTCAGACTAAAAAGCATTCATTTTTCGTCTTGTTGTGCATTGCCTTTTCCAAGTGCTGGGTCAGTAATATTCAAAACTTGCTGCTTTGCTCTTCCGTCTCCCCGGCACCACTCACTGTCTCGGGCTTATGGATGTCCTTTCCACACCTACTCTTTCGTCATTATGTGTGACTGGTGAAAAGCTGCCACCATACTAAACTAAGTGTAAGCATTATTAACTAAGTAGTATAAATTGATGGTGACAAATATTTATATAGGGTACTAGCACTGTGTTATGTACAGCTATGATACACGGCACATACCCTGCATACACAGACTGACTTCACCAGACTACATACAAAGATATGATGAATAAACCTCTATAGCTTGTGGTGATCAGTCAGTTATCTGGTGCCAAGAAAAAAATGCAAATGAGTGTACATGAAGCAATGTTTTATGAGGATAATGTATGATATGTTTTGGAATACACTTTATGATAATTGGAGGCAGGTTTTCTGAAAGGTAACGGTTATGATACTAATAGTCACAAAGGGCACAAATACATCAAAAAGTATCTTGTTACAAATTACAAATACTTGCTCATCAAATGTATCAAAATAGAAAATACTGCTATGTAAAATGTATTTAATTAAAATGTAAGTAATTTGAAAATACAAAAATGCATTCCTCCACAAACTGATATTATGGCACAGCTGGCTAACTTCCAGTTTAGCTCTCTGCTAACTTAAATGGGGACAAAATGGTTTAATCGTGCGGCTCTTCTGGTCTTTCCAAATATCATTGGATTGAATGGAGCAATTTATGATCTACTGGAAAAAGTATTTTTGGGTTGCTGTGTGTCATGTGAGTTGTCATTACATGCTTTGGCCACTATGTCAGCAAAAATACAAATTACAATAATATTAAGTATTTTAAATATGTCATATTGAAATACAGCCCATCTCTACTGATAATACTGTATTTTTTTTCCCAGAAACTCAAATGACAACATTTTTGTACTTTTATGACAATCCTACTACTAATCGTGAGATTTAAAGTATCTCTTAGCAGGACTATCAAAACATTCCAGACTAAAGGAACAAATAAAAATATATAACTGAAGACGACATGCTACTTTTTTGGAGTAGCATTTATTTATTAGGGTAAACCCAAGTCTCACAGACCCTTTAGCCCCTCAAGCAGTCTGGTGTTTGCCACTGCTTCAACATTATTAATGTCATACAATGTGTGTATTTTATTGAAATGCAAATTAAGAGCAGTGGCTGGCTTGTTGACAAGTCCTATGTCTCTTTTCTCTTTATTAATGTGACAAGTATACATATTAAGGTGACTTTTGCACTTTTTTTTTGCAAATTGTTCTGGTTCAGAAATGATAGAAATTTGTGCATAAGGATTTGATTCATCAGTCATGCCGCCAAATCTACATCAGTGTATTGGGGCTGGCAGCTACACATTTTTATTAAATTGTACTATTGCAATTACAGCCAGACTGATATATTGGCCAGTCGATGTTATTGTCTTGATATTGGCCTAGCACAGTTTGGTCTGTATCGCTATTGATGTATGTTGTCAGATATATTTTGTTAGAGAACATAATGCAGATTGCTTTATTTATCTTTTATTTTTTATTTTTATAGGCAGCATTTTTTGTATATTTGATTCTTTCTATCATAACATAACATCTTTCTATAATAACATTTCTATTTCTGAATAAAATGCTTTAAAAAGCTAAACATATGTTATATATGTTGTTGAGTTGTGTATAGAGCTGAATGATTTTGAAAAAACATCTAATTGCGATTATTTTGACTGATATTGCAATTGCGATATGTTTTGGGATATTAGAGGGAATGATCATTTTTACACAAAAATTACCGTCCGATAGCAGATTGAGAAGAATAAGTAGATTAAAATTGTGATGATGTGATATTTATTGAGGTCTGTACCAAACAGGCATGTTTTCTTTCATCTTGAGAACAAGATTTTTAGGCCAGGTCATCTCTTCAGCACTGCAGTACCTCATTATAGTGTGGTTTTGTCACACATTTTTCCTTTTTCAAAAAACTGCAATTTGGTTCTGGTACTACGATTTGGATATTGCACTTAGCCACATTGCAATTTTATTGCAATTGTGATTAATTGTGCAGCCCTAGTTGTGTACTTGCATTATACCACGTTTTCAACAATGTCCAATTGCTGAGAAATCTGTAATTTATTAAAGGCAACAGTGCATTTCCTGCTAGCTGTTGCTAGCTAGTTGCTATAACTTCCGGGGAAACACAGGATATGTTAGAGAGGAAGGAAGTCGGCATACATGACATAATGTAACATGAATAAAAATTTAATAATGCCTCGTCCATACACATGATTTCTGACTGAGTCATGTCAGATAGATGTAAGATAGATTTCAGCTATAGTGGTTGTTTAACAGCGAACTTACAGTAACAATTCTCATGATCCCAGACCACTTCATAATGACATCGATCTTTTATTTGTTTAATGTGAGAGAGACCCTTGTGATAAAATCTACATATTGTGCATTTAAATGATAGTTATTTATAATTATTAAAAATACCAGTAAAAGTTTACAGTTTCAGTGCTCTGATTTCTTTATGAATTTTATATTTATAAATAAAGAACATCAGCCAGTATACTATTAGAATTTTCTTTACTCCCTAATATTGTTATTGGCATTGGCCCAAAAAATTCACTATTCATTACAATATTGTAAATGACGCTTTTGCGGTCTGTCTCCTAAAACACATTTTAATCTTAGCTAAATAGTGACACTTTCTACTTCTCTTTGTTACTTTTTGTCCCTAAATAGGCCACTCACACTGTAGTTCTTGATACCTCACAACAGTCAACAGTTCAAAGTGTCACCAAGTTCACAGGAGATGTGTAATATATTAAAGTATTTACAATGTGTCTGATGTGTGCCTTGCAGATCCGTCTTTCTTGCAGACACCTTATGGCCATGTACTGTACCCACCCAGAAAAACTAAATGTCTGCCTCCTGGATTTATTCTGGCATTGAGTCTGGTGTGTCAGAAATAGGATAATAAAAATATAAACACTGAATAGAGAGCTTGAAGATAAACACAATAAATAACTGGAGGAGGAGAGAACTTTTTTTCACACGAGCGTCTGATTCATTGTTCTTTGGGTTCATGTTTTATATGGATGATGGTGCCGGCCTGTGTGATTGTGCCGCTCCTCATTGTTCTTGTTGATTTACAGCACCAGTACAATGGTGTAATAGGAGTTTGGCTTTGCTGCTTGAGAAGAGGTTTTGAGTAATGCAAGCGCAGTCTTTTGTTTGTGAGCTTGATTGCAAGGAGTGGGGAAGCCTTGGAGCTGTCATCCCAATAAAGAAAGCTCCTCTGTACAGCGTTAACACCAACATCCAATCAAAAGAGGGGGAAAAACAGATTTAGTTCACTGCTGTTTGCTTTTCACACAGAAAGGCCATGCATTAATGGAAATCCAAATATTCCAGCATTACCAGAGGATGATAATGTAAATTCAAGTTAATATTGGTACAATGTGTGTGTGACAGTTTGCCATAATGCGCTCTTCCTGGATTAGTCATTCATTAAACAGGTTTGCCATGCAAAGCCACTGTCAGATTTTTGTCAAGGAGGACAGAAAAAGAGAGAAAACAGTGCCAGCAGAAGCTCTTACAATTAAATTCTGCAGCCTGATTATGGTGACCAGTTTAATCTCGAGCATGTGAGTTCCTCTGTAGATTTGGAGCAACAATTCTTTGCAATAATAGCACAGAAAGACAGGCGAAACAAAAGGCTGTATTAAAGCGCTCTGTTTGGTTTAAAAGAAGCTGGGAAGCATTGTCAGGAAAATTATGTTGTTTCACATTAGATGGTTTAGAATAACAACATCTATTTATACTCTTTTTTTACTCCCTCAATGTGGCGTCTATTTACTTTGCAGTGCTCTATAATACGAGATATGAGAAAAGGATCAAGTGCTTTTGTGTTTAGTGTGCAGAGATCCCTGCAGAGATTTATCGCTTTTGTCTTGAATATGCATTTATTGTGTTGAAATATTTAGGAGTCTGTGCACATTTAATATTCAATAACATTCATCAAAGTAGTTGTAGCTGTTTCTCTCTTATATCACGTAGTGGCCATTTCCTACTGAAAAGATTTTAATATAAATGTTTAATTTTGTGTCATTAACTTGCTTAAACTCTATTCTTAAGATAATTTGACCATTTATTTTTCTTCAAGTTAGGTAATTTGTCTTCCTGATGACTGTGATTAAATCTGGATGAAGTTCATTGATATTAACATGCTAGATATATTTTTCAAAATGCAACATGAAGCACTACTAATTCTCCTTTCCTTTTGTGGCAAATGCTTGTGTGTGTTCATATGTATTATTCAGGCCTTTATATGTTGTAAATTATTGGTAAAAATAACACCAAAATGTTAATTCACACCATGTCCAAATGTTTGGTGACTTCACCAGGTATAGATAGACCACCGTCCTTTAAGTGAGTCTTGTCTTAACATTATAAAATGTCTATGTCTCATACCTTTCTAATATTATTATTATATTTTTACTGACATTTTCTTAACTCCTCCATATTCCATGCTGATTTATATCCCCTATCAAAGTCATGGCAACTAACTCTGCAGTTTTATGCTAAAATGTGTCAAACTAACACAAGAACGTAACCCTAGTTTTCACATACCCAGTAGCTTCAGTCTGCAGTCTGTCTACTCAGCTCCCTCTAGAGTCAGCAGTGCATGTGGGCTCAAAGTGCTGATCTTCCCAAGAACTTGAATTGTTATACAAAGCATGGTCAGTGTAATCTTCAAACTGTCACATTAGTTTGAATTCAAAAACACTTTGCACACCATGAAACATTTAAATCAAGTATTTTTCCCCAAACCAGATTACAAGTCTGATTTTCAGGCTCTTTATCTGACTACTGTACACACAGCAGCATGGCAGTCACACACACACACGCACAGTTTCTTGAAGGATACAAATCACTGATGAAAAATAAAGATCAGCACAGCTGCCACGCACTATTATGATCCAAAATGTAGTTTTGGCTGATCTCGGTGATAAAAAATGACATTGACACAAACATTTAACTACTTTAAATATTCAGAAAATATGCTGTTATTGTATATTACCTGATGTAAGAAGAGCTCTGAGAGTGAATAACTCTTTGTGATCCCATGACCCTGTGTGGTGTGGTTGAAGTTTTACTTGTTTTCTTCATCATTGTACATGACATTTATTATTGTACAGTATTTCCCCAGCCATTGTTTGGGAAACCCCGCTTCCCCCTTGAAAGACAAAAACACACAAAATATTTTATTTTATGTTGTGAATTCTTCATACTCAGACGTTTCCTTCACAATGTGCATTTTCTTTCTGACGATGTGCTGTCAGGTTAAGTATGTTTACTGTACTGCTGTAATGTTGGTAGAGACTGATTTCAATAATTACCCTTTAATTAAAAGATTTGCCTCTAAGCTAACCAGCTAGCCCGACCCCAAGAAACACTGACTCAAGTGACATCACTTGAGGCAGTTCATCAGACATTATACAGCTCCCTCTATAGATTTTTTTCACATATACAGTTGTACTCCCCAATACCTGTAAACAGACTTTGATATGTAAAATTAAAATAAATAAAACATACTCCACTAACATAAATCTAAAATAATGTAAGTAAAAGGGGTGATTCTGTACAGTACATACATACATACCTCTGCATTTTTATTTAAATCTGCACTAACAGAGTTTTTGGCTACACCGGGCAGCAGAAACAAGTTGTAAACACAACAACAACTGACATTTTATCAATTTCTAAGTTGATATGGCCAGCGTGTAAAAGGAAAGCTTATTAACCTGGCTCCAGTATTCTCTTCCTCCTCTCCTTTGAGTTCTGTTTTAGTCTTTACATCTCCTGACTGACTTTTCTGTTTTCAATTATTAAGTGTGTAAAAAATCTGAAAAGCAAAATATAAAGCAGGTATAGTCGTATTGTTATGATGTCTCTCCAGCATAGCACTTTACATAGTCCTTGTTCATATCTGATACACACCTTATTTGCACAGTCACATTTGTTCAAGGATTTTCTGTAGGGTACAGCTAGTGCCTCTTTCATTTTGAAAGAAATGACGAGCCACAGTGTACCTGTTTGGATAAAAAACGGCAGATAGTAATATAAGTTTGTTTGACTGCTTTTGTCATCATCGCCTTCAGGACACACAAGCATCATAAATACTCCATACATCCCCTCATACAATTCTGGCTTTGGGTGTGCGCTGTTTGTCACTCTTTGGAATTGATAAAAAAAGATTGGTCTCTGGAGAATGTGTTGTTACTGTCATAAAGGGAAGGCCATGTCCACATTATTATTTTCCTCATTGCGGGCAGCAGTGTGTGGCTTTTCAGAGCACTTTAATCTGCTCTCCAGCCGGACACGTGGGACTTGGCCTTGCCCCCTCGTCACCCCCAGCAGACTCGCGGTGGTAAATATCAGATGGGGCCTCTGCTGCAGCAAAGGAACGATACAATCAGCATTCAGAACAATACCCAACACAATATGAAATTTTCAACTGGTGGTTATGGCCCAACAGGGGGTTGAAGGACTGTTCTGACAAACAGACGTGACCAATAAAATATGAAATTAAAAAAAATCTCTCTTTTATGTATATTCTTAATAAAAACCAGACTGTAAATCTACTTTATCTGCAATTTTGTGATTTTGTGAACCTCTGTCACACATGCATGTTTGGGAGGTGAAGTTATTTTTCATTTGAGTCTTCTGACCTCACAGTTATAGGAATAAATTTTCCTTTTCTATATTTAGATTTTCTTACTTAAAATTGCAGCTGCTGGAACCTTCTGGCCCCTAAAGCGATCATGTTTTCGGACCTTCATGAATATCACATCACTATTCCAACTTTTTCCATAACCACTGTGGCTCGTTCGACCAAACTGCAGATGATGTGGCCTTGGTGTACGTGTTTCCGCAGTTACATTTCTCGTTAAGAAAATTTTTTGCTGACCACCCGTTGCCAAAAATTCAAGGTTAATCAGTTCTTGTCAGTTTTCGTATTCATATTTGCTTTTTCACAATCAAATGACCTTTTTGAACACCTTTCAGATGGATTGCATGTTGAACATAACTGTATTGCAGCGCTTCAACAATCAGTTATTTGACAGAAATTTCAATTGTACACACACACATATATATAGATATTTTTTAATAATTAGGTAATTATTTAAAGGCCCAGTGAGGGATCTGATGGCAGAATATGACAAAAAAAGAAATATAATATAATAGTAAAAGTGCAGTATGTTTTTACTAGTTTATAAGAACCTGAAAATAAGAATCATTGAGTTTTCATCACCATAGAATGAGCCCTTTATATCTACAGATGCTGCTAGTCCTCTTCCATGGCATCTGCCGTGTTGCATTGCCATGTTTTTACAGAAACCCAGAACAGTCAAAGCAAACACTGTTTTTTGCAGCCACCATAGGTTCTCCTTCACGTTTGGAAGGGGAGGGTAAGGCGAGCAGTATTCATTTGGTTGCAGTCTGCACATTTGCCACTAGATGGAGCTGCATGGATTAGTTGATTAGTCCATCATATACTATCTACCACTATCACTTATGATAGTAAATGAAGAGTCTTTGAGTTTTGGACTGTTGGATGGACAAAAGAAGACTTGTAGATGTAATTTGGGCTTTGAGAAATTGTGATGAGTATCTTTCATTTTTATTTTGACATTTTATAGACTAAAGGATTAAATGATGTTGAAAATAATGTGGCACCCTACTGCAAAATCCCACA
Organism: Lutjanus argentimaculatus; assembly: GCA_034769285.1. Taxonomy (NCBI): domain Eukaryota; kingdom Metazoa; phylum Chordata; class Actinopteri; order Lutjaniformes; family Lutjanidae; genus Lutjanus; species Lutjanus argentimaculatus. Next base: position 8,748,193 of record JAWZSL010000033.1, on the reverse strand, counting down.
TATTGGTCCTTTAATTCATATATTAAGGAACTAGTCTCAATATGTGCACATTCAATCTATTTAGAGAGAATTTTGCTTCTTTTTTCCCCATTCTATGTCCTTGTGAATTGAATATTTTTGGGCTTTGGACTTTTGGTCAAACAAAACAAGAACTTTGAAGATGTCACTTTAGACTCTGGGAAGTTGGGATAGGTATCTTTTCACTATTTATTGACAATCTATTGACTGGAGTATTGATCAGTGTATCAAAAACATTGTCAGATTAATGAATAATGTATATAAGCATTACTTGCAGTCCTACTATATTGCATGTATCTTTTTAGAATTAACGAGATCTGAAAAATATATGAAAATGTGTTCAACTGAAAGACAGTTTTCAAAAGGAAAGGAACAACCAAGTTAAGAATCGTGCTGTTATGTTAGAAAATACTAGAAAAATCTACAAAAACACAACAAATGCAGCTGAATAATTGTTTACCCCTCATCCTGACTGACACTTATTGTTATTCCTATTTGAGTACCGTTTTGTTATGAATCAGTCAGGTCATGTGGTGAGTGCTGTCACTGCTGAAATAGCTTTAATATGGACTACCCCTCTGGGACAAACTTGGTCATTAACTCTAATGCCATTTTCTGCTACAGAAACCTTCCAGCCTCCCTTTTCACCCCCTTCATTGATTCCAAAATCAAGAGGCAAACGACTCCCAAGACATTTAAGCACACTCAATTCCCCTCCTTGGAAACTAAAGGGGCTGGATCAAGTCTTTTGTCTGAACTCTGACCCGCTATTCCTCCACACACAATCTCAGTCAGCCTGAGGACACAGGACTCACTTCACCTAGACTGACTGTCTTAAACAATTTGTGCCTTGTTAAGAGCATGTGGGCACATCATTTATGAGGGTGAGGAGGGAGGGGAGAAGGGCATTGAGAGAGAAAGGCAAAACGCCTGTGATGAAGACGAGGGGAGGACAGGTCAGATGGCGAGCTACATCTTTAACATAGCTGCTATTGATTTTAGATTCTCCCCATGGGACAGACAAAACGTCACATGCACAGTTAGCACCGCTGTCTGTGTGTGTGGATGCTGGTGGTAACAGCAACAGACTGAAAGCATTAGATGCACACAATACACATTAGTTGTGATTTCATGTCTAATGAAATTTAATGGCAAATGGCAAACTAAAATTAAAATTTAGCCAAAAAAAAAAAACAAAAACATGTATGACATGTACACTAATTTAGTTAAAATTGTAATCGAAATTAATTTTTACAAAAACACAATTTAATCAGGCATAAAATATACCACAATTAAATAACAAATTAAATCACTAGAAGGTTAACCTGTTACAAGTTTAATAGCCAAGAGTTTGATCTTTCAAAATATATTTTCCCAGAATAAGTGAAGAGTAAAAATCAAAACACCCTCAAAATACAATTTTGTCCTAATTCTCAAGAATGAGTGACTACTGAGGCCACAGGACGACTCGTTGTGAGTTTTGACAGTCTGGACATTTCACAACAGCACACATGAAAGGGAGACAGCTGATGAACACAGCTCTGTGTGTGCAGGAGAATAACATGAACAAAAAGCAATGTAAAGTTGGAGTCACTGGTAATGATAACAAGCTAGGCTAACTATCCTCCGCTTTCTGGTTGGAAGCTAGTTAGCAGATGAATTGCCCCAGACATTTGAAGCTGCCCAAAGAACAGTAAGTCAAGACCCTGTTGTTAAACTGGCATTTCATTTGGTGAAGAGCACATTATGACATTTAGGACTTGAAACTGAGGACTTTTGCACCTGTCAGTCATGACTTGTGACTGATATGCAAAGACTTAACACTTACTTATGATTTGCAAAACATTTACTTGGTCTCACTTCTGCTAGTTAGCCTACCTTTCAATTTTATAAAATATTGAATAATATAAATGATGTTGACTGCCAGTTCCTTCAGCTGCTGCTGTGGGAAACATTATCAAGAGACTTGAAACTTAGACATCATTTTCACAAATATGTCCAAAACCTTTATCTTTTACCTTTTATCCTCTTTTAAACCGTGGCAAAATATGCTCAACAGCTGCAGTATGATCCAGTTTATATTTTCCTTAAACAAAAAGTGAAGAGAATTTAAATTTCATTTTTGACTTTAAACCTGACAGACTTGTGGATATATGTGTCTCAGACCGCCACAGGAAGTGATCTCCCTCAGTGCATCTGTACAGACTGTTCCTGCTTGACTGGATAGCTGTCAAAACTCATGTTAATACCAGGCGTAAACACGGTATACACGTGTTGTGCCATGCATACTTTATAAAGGTTTAGAAAAGGCCACATCATACTGGTATTTTCTGTGAAGAAGTAATGCACTTGTCTGGATGATTTGTCTCTAAACGGAAAGCATCAATACAGCTCTTGTTCTTTAATATATGAACCCAGATCTTATCGCAGTTTGATTGGATTTGAATCAGGCTGCCTTATGGACAAATTAGACCTGATTGAAACAGCGTAAAAGTAGTTGATTGAAATACTATGTTGAGTCAGAGACAAAAAGCATGCTGAAATGCTTACTTTTCATTCACTACCAATTCACTATTGTATATTAAAGAGGTCAGAGAGAAATACCTGCACAAGGACCAACAATATACTGTATAATGTTGTAAATAAAGCATGAAAACCCCCTCTGGAAAAAAAAACTACTAATGTCTGTTGAAGTAAGCAATAAGGCATTGAAAATGATGCATTTAAGAGAAAAAATATTACCATTTGAAATGGACTCAGCTGTTGTCTGTTAATTAGATGTCCTTGAGAGATAGGAGTTGCCTTCAAAAGCAACAATAGATCTTTTCATCATTTTCTATGGCTCTGCTATTTAGGCCTTCCCCTCCAGACTGTTCAAGGCAACCACTAGCCCATCTTTAGACCGTGCTTTTTTTTTTTCCTTTTTGTCTTCATCATTTTATATCATTTAGAGTCACTGTTATCCTTATCTAGATATTTCAATTACATGGCTTCTTTGCCACAATGTCATTTATTGAATCACTGGGTTGCACAGTATTATTGGTCCACCGTGAATAAGTAATGGTTTTTCAGACCACAAAAGCCACCACTCGTGTGTCTGTACATTATGTGGTCCACTCATGGGAGGAGATGATGCAGCCTAATCACGAATTCTTTCCGTGGTTATCAATAAGGTCTAACATGAAAATTATTTCAGTCATTATAATGTAGATTTATAGAATGTTCATATTGGTCCTCGATGCAGTTCCTATATAATATCTCTAAAAACACAAAGCTACAATACATACAATAAGAAGAATCTCTTTATTGTGGTTGATGAATTACTGTTTGGACTACTTACAGTACATAAAAGTAGAAGTAGTCCAATGTAAAAAATGCACTTACAAGTAAAAGTCCTGCTTTCATAATTTTACTCACTTAATGGACAAGTGTGGGGGCATTTAGTGGCAGTAGTGAGCCTCACCTTATTCTTCCCTACAAAGCGAGGAAAACCTATTGCGGTGTACAAAACATGGCGGTGGAACACGGTGGCCTCCATGGCAGAGGACCCGTGCCTTCTGTAGATATAAACACCTCATTCTAACGTAACGAAAACACAGTCCTTCTTATTTTCATGTGATTAAACATTAATGAAAACAAACTTATGAATATTATATTCCATATCTGCCATATTCTGTAAGTAGATTCCCCATAAATTGAAAAATACTCTCCTATAAATAAAAGTCCTGCACTCAAATTTTTACTTTAAGTTTTAATACTTAGATTTTTCACAAAATCATACCCTGTTTTTGATACTGTTAGGGGTGTAAGAAAATATTGTTACACATGAGTATTGTGATATTATGTTTTGTTATACGTTAATTCTCAAAATAAGGTATTTTAATACCATAATACATGCAAAGATTCATGGCAGTGGCTCGTTTTATGTTGTGTTTAAACCTCCGACAACTACTGTAGGTAGCAGTATTGTTATCCATGTTCACTGTTCTGATTGCATAAAAAAGTCAACTTTTTTTCAACTCAGATTTTATGCATATGGTAGTGTGTTCTTTATACCATGAACATATCTTAAAATTAGATAAACAAAAAATAGCTGTGTATCACCTGGCTTACAGTATTGCAACATATTGAATTATAATCACTGTATACATATTCTGTAACCAAAATCTTGCCAACACACAGCCCTAATAATCATAGTTGGTATTTTTTCAGCTATAACCATTCAGTATTAGATTTAGTAATTACCTCACCATGAGGGATTCACAGGAAACAATGCTGCTCATAATCCAGCTTTACTGCTTAAAATTTTGTGTATTTGATATCAGCCTGTTTACTTTTCACTTTCCTCACAACTTATGAGAGCTGTATTAAGTCACCACTAATGCAAACTATTGATTTCCTACACGTGTCCCCATTGATGAAACACATCGACAGTTTACAGTTTACAATTTTAAGTAAAAGTAGAAAGGTATCAGCAGAAAATGTACTTATTTGTAGTTATATTATGATTAGTTATATTATGATTATATCATTGTATTAGTGTTATTGGTGTCAGCATTTTAATGTTGTAGCTGATCAAATAGCTAATTTTAACTGTTTAATATACTGTTGGAAAGTTTAATCTATAACAATGCATCATGTTTTATGTACTGATCTTATGTTTTGCATTTATAGTTTGAAGTAACATTAACTATCAGATAAATGCAGTACAATATTTAGACTACCTCTTTAAAATAGTGGAGGGGAAGTATAAAGTACTATACAATGAAAATAGTCACATAAAAAGTCCTTCATGACTGTATTTAAGAGCATTTGTTTTTATACTAGATTACAGCACCATAATAAAGCTCTGATTTGAGTGTTGCAGAACAGACAGAGCCGTACTGTTTGTCAGGCTGGAGTGATATTTAACTTGTGTCCTTGATTATCTATTTTTTTGTTTTGTTTGAATAGTTACTATGACCTAAAAATATCAGAGAAATTGGACTGACATCAGTTGTGAGATACTGGGCACAAAGTGACCTATTATAATTAAAAAAGACAAATATACCAGATTAAAATGATGACGATGATGGGTGTTACCAGTGCCATCCAAGCAATTGGACAAAATGGTACTCCCTGTGTGATATTTGCAGTGACATCTTTATTTATGTAAAAACACCCATAAATCTTGTAATTCTGCAATTGCAAATTTTTAGGGCGACTGTTTAGTTGGGTGCATCAAGAAGCAACTTTCTAATGTCGGGACTGAGAGGGTAGACTTGACGCAGCAGTCTGGTCTGCATAAGAGGTTTCCCTTCCCTGAATCAGTAGTGCACAGAGCAGGTTAACAGTCCTGCGCCCAGGGAGATGAAAAAGCATAAATTAAAGCACTCCCTCAAGGAGAAGAGGGGGTGCTGGGTTACCAAGGCATTATCAGCGCCGGGTGAGAAGCACACAGAGCTCAGTTTCATCCTCATGTTCTTTGTTAACACAAAGGGGGTCACCTCCATATGAAAGGAAATATAATAACACAGAGACCCTGGCACAATGGCAGACTGCTGACAAATTCTCACCTAATTCTGCCCTTATATTCACCATTCTCAACTCTTTCAGGGAGAAGCATCAAGGCTATGGTGATACAGTGCAAAAAGGGCTGCGTGGAATACAATATGTTTGCTGATGAAAAATATAGCACGGAAAATAAAACAAGCACGCACATGCTCACTTGAGAAATGTTTTAATTATATACAAAAGAATGTAGCTAATAAAGGAGGGAATTAAGGCAAATGCTCTGAGCGATTGTGGGAATTTGGCCAAAAGGAAATGAGTTGCCTCACAACCTCTCTATCCCTCTCTCCCTCTCTTTCTCCCTCTCTGTCTCCCCCCTCTGTCTCCCTCTCTTTCCCCGCCATTAAAAAGCCTGCAACTTCAAGCAGTTTTTTAATCAGCTAAAAAACATATGTGGCTTTGCAGCTAAGACAGCTTGCCCAGGCGCTGATAAATGCCTATCACTAATTTGCATATGGTAGAAGCTACCCTTTAATCAGAACCTCTAATCCCTGACGGTATTAATGATTTTTTTTTCTCCTCGTATAGTATCATGTTTGCTAATTCCAAAGTGATCAGCTTCTTGTATGCGTCTCTTTTTTTGTGCTGGCATAATGGCCGAGTTGAGAACTTCTGTTATCCTACTTTGGCACATAATTAGGACTACAAAGGGGGACAAATCGCGCTGAATGGGACTCACAAAGAAGAGCTCCTTTTTTCAACCCCTTCTTTTCTGCTGAGCTCTCGTTAACAGTTGTGTCACTTCGTATATAGCCGCAGAAATGGGGAGAATTTGATGCCAAATCTCGAGTACACGACAGCGCTTAAGAGTTCTGCCCAGGCACAGAGAAAAATCTCAAAATTTACCATGTAATTAAAATGTCTATCACCCCTCGGCTGGTTTAGGGGTTGCATTTTCTCCTTAAAGTGGCACTCTAGGCTATAAAACATTCCTCTTAATTTGTTCGCTAAGCACCTTGCCAGAGTACTTGTATTTGACCTTATTTTATGTTTTCATAGAAATAAAATCCGCTCTCACTTTACTGGATTAAAGAAAAAAGACCAAAGTTTCTGATACACTGAATAAAACTAAAGTGATGAGGATCACTGCAATAACACAACTGATATTTACTGAAAAAATAAATAGCTCAAAAGGGGTATGGTCTGTAGTTTTGGGTCATAATGCTGTACGTGTAAGAGCTGGATTAAAAATGAAAGGGGAAAAGAAACAGAATGTCAACTAGGTACACACGACAGCTGATTTATACAATTCATTTGGGCCATTACTTTTCATTAAAGATCAAATGAAATGGGTACTTACTTACTAAGAGGCCTTTGGGGAGCTGAATTGCAGAGAAGAAAGAAGATTAAACTTTACATTCAGCCCCAAATTTAATTCAGAAGTAATCAATCGCATAATGGGCCAGCAACTGTAGCCGGGGTGATTGAAATGAAATTACCATATTTTTAATCTTAATTTTCCACACTGTTTATCTGACACTGTCAATATAAAATACAAACAGATAATGAAATAGCATTATATTGACACTACAATCATCTCTCGAGCAGCCCTCTGTGATTAAACCGCTGGAATGTTTGATTACATTTTGTTGGCTGACATTACAAATGACACGGATGCTTCGCCGAGACTTGCTGCCGGCTGGAAAATGAGCCTATCCATCAAGGACTCCTGGCAGCTTCTCCCTTCCAGTCGATGGCTACTGCCAACGGTCTGGGCACCCTTCTGTCAAGCCGTTTAGCACCCTAGAAGAGGGAGGGGGTGGGTGGGGGGGTGGGTGACTGTTAGAGGGGTGGAAGGAGGTTGAAAAAGATGGGGGGGACAAGGGGGTGAGACGAGTGATTCACGGCTCCCTTGCTCTGCTAATGATACAAAAGCAAAGGAGTCACAGAGTGGGAGAGAGAAAAATGTCCCAGGCAACATATCGCCCATGCAGGTGTCTCTTGGCGTACCATAAAGGGACCATAAAGCCCTCACAATGCAAGGCCCACAGTCTGCAAATCAACAGCTCAGCTGCTGCCCTGGATTAGGACTGCACTGCAGCCATCAAGCCCTGTCCACCGCTATACCTAACGCCATGACGAGCCTAATTACTTTTTAAGGGGCTCATCAATTTGCTCTTTGGAAACAACTTCAATAGCAACAGGACTAATGTGAATATTTTATAAAATTCACACATGGGCCAATCAGTTTATATTCTTAATAAGTTTATTTAGCAACTTTTATGCCCAAGTTTGAAGTGACCTAATGCTCTTTTAATAAATAATTCTTGTGGATGTTGTAATTAAGCCCTGACTTTAAGCCCTGCTTTTTGTGGGCGACACTATAATATAATGGAGGCAGGATATTTCACAGTTTACAGATAAACTTTATTGTTCAAAATGATATCAGGGCACTGAAATAGTGAACTCTCACCAGTATTTTTTAATAATTACAAATGAATTAGAGCAAAAAAAGTGTACTGTTAAATCTGAATTAAGAAAATCCAACCTATATAAAATGCTGCCTAAGCGCATATTGGACTACATATATGCCTTGACCAATATAGCTGTCAGAGGCCAATATTGGGCTAATAATATCAGTCGACCAATATATCAGTCAGGCTCTTAATTTAATAATTTCAAATGTTTGTATTTGTGTTCATATTTTAAGACTTCCTCACAAACACATTGTCAGTGTCTCGTAATAATTTAGTATTTGCTTACCTCACATATATATCTGTTTAATTAAATGGATTTATTAGGTGCTGGCTCTGCTCTCTGCCAAATTACAAGTAATTGTAACAGTTTGCAACACTGGCCTGACCTTGAAAATATTCTCAAATTAATTACTGTCTCTAACATTGACACAAAGTCCCCGTGTGGAAAAAGGAACATAACCACATTATCAGTGCAACAATTTGCCATATTGGATTAAAAACCAGAATATGAATGCAGTCATGCATGCAGCACATGGCTACGTGCTAAATAATATTTAACCCATGCAGGGATGTTGACAATCATTACAAAAATGTTTAATTATCTAAAGGTTAATGGAGTGCATCATTAGCTGAGAGGAGAAATTTACTTCACTTTACCTTAGTTTACTTTATATAACACACATTAATTGATGTCAGTTTTAGCCAAAATGCTAATTTCCCTCTGCAGTCCCTTGGCAGTTTGATGGTATACATTAAAAAACGCAAACAAAGACATTCAAAAAACAGACAAACACATCAAGAATTCTGTCATCCGTTGATGTGGGTAGGTTGGAGGATTAATTTCACATTGAGGAGGGTCTGTCTATTCAAACTTAAGAAATAAACCAACCATTCATTCCCTGCGTCAACTACGTGCATTAATAAATCAACTACAAAGTTTGCAGATTCAACAAAAATAGCTGTATTGAATTAGTCAGGGTTTAAGAATAATTTAAATGAAATGCTATCATTAATCATTGTCGATTAATCGGCTGATAATTTTCAGGATTAATTGATTAGTTGTTTGGTCTATAACATGTCAGAAAATGGTGATAAATGGTTCCCAAAGCCCAAGATGACATTGTCAAATGGCTTATTTTGTACATATGCAAAGATATTCAGTTTACTACCATAGTGTTGTTAAAAAAAAACAGAAAATGTTCACATTTAAGAAACTGGAATCAGAGAATTTTTACTTTTTTTCTTCCAAAATTACTCAAACCAATTAATCGATTATCAGAAAAGTTGGTGATTTGTTTAATAATTGACAACTAACTGAATAATCAATTAATTGTTGCAGCTCTACAATAAATCAATCAAATCACACTTAAAAAGAGGACATTTTTCCTCAAATGCAGCTCATTTACTCTATCACTGTGTTTATCCAGGGTCATCTCACAAATAATCAAGATCACTGTTAAGCAGATTTTCAAGGTTAGCCCAAAGCTAATCTTCAAAATATGGCTGAATTTTAGCCTCTGAATGACAAACAGTTGAGTTAACCTTCTGCATTGTGCAGCCTTTACACATCTACACAGACATACTGTGGGAACACCACTAATCTTTCCGACCACCTGTTGAGGTGACACAGCATTTTCACTGACGCTGAAGTGGCAACCTCAGGTAGTGTTCTTAACCCTGCTACAGTCGGTGTATAGTGTAAGCCTTTGAAATGTCTGTCCCATGATTCATTTGCACTCAGGCCTCACAGATTTGTCAGAAATGCTGGACTAACAGTGAAACCACTGGTTCTTCAATGACAAGCTATTGTTATGACAATATGACAAAGTTATACGGTAAAAAAAAAGACAGTAAAAACGGGACTCTGCAGTGGCTCTGCAGCTATCATGGCTGATGGATGGAGGAGCTGCTTGACAGAGGAGTATGTTACCATGGCCGCACTCTTCTTTTCAAAAGAATGGACCTTGAGCGTTAAATGAGGCTCATACAGTACCTGGTTAAATATGGGAGTCTGCCAGAGATAGAGCTGCTACTGTAGTACTGTTACTGCCAATACCATTACTGCTGCTGAGAGTGGAATGTGAGGTCGACACTTCTTCAAACAATGTCATGAAACACTTAAAAATGTGGAAAATTATTTTATTTGTGTCATTCAATTTTATAGTTCAAAATATATTCAATATTTAGAATATTAAAGTTGTCCACCAGTTTGAGAGCACTGCTTTTGGGAAATTTTGCGAATACGGCCCAACCAATAAAGGATTTTTGGGGGAGATGCTGATACCAATATTAGGGACTAATACAGAATATAGAATACACATAAACACACACTTTGGTGATTATCTCTCAACTGTCTTTATCAATCACGTGTGACAAAGATATGTTTAGGTAAATTTTGCTTTTATTTTTAATAATTATAAATAACTATTAAAAGCAAATAGAAATATATATATATTACATATGAATAAAATATTTCCTATAAAGCTATTAAAAAAATCTGCATTATGTTGCGTAAAAAAAAACTAATGGCACATGTCAGACAACATATATGCAGATATGGACCAATATAGGCCAATATTTGGCAGATAATATTGGTCGGCCAATATATCTGTCAGGCTCCAATTGCAACTGCAAATTTGTGATTTACAAAATCAAATCAGATTAAAGTGAAAACAACAATATTTTTTCTTGAATCAAATCACCAACCACCAACCACATTTCTGTATTACATATATACTGTATATATGTGGTATTTTTCATACAGTAGGACTTCATAAGCATAAACAAAATTCTTCATGTTTTATCTCTGAAAATAAGCTTTATTACTAGAATTAAACCGCTATTTTGGGGTTTATCTAACATCAAAAGCTGATAAAACAGGTGGGTTGGATCAGTGATCATGAATCAAAACTGCATCAACAATTTGATATCATCAGTCCAAACAGCAGTTTGGAAGACTTTGTAAATCAAATTAAACTAAATCCTGCACTGACAGACAAACCTTCAAAGTGAGGCAAAACAGAGGACTTGTTTCATTAGTCACCACAGTGTTCTCTTGTTTCACAGAATTCCTAAAGAAAAAGCCACAGTGGCACAGTTTTGGAAGCAAAGGATTGTAGTATTTGTGGAATCAGTAGTATCAGCAGTCCTGAAGGTCACGCTGATAAGACCTAGGATTTCCACCTCAGAATTGCATTGTGCTCCGACCTTGAGGCCCCCTGAAGTCGATCAAACCGGCATAACGGCTGCTCCACCACAGGACAGCCAAGTTCAGAGAGATGTGGAATAACTGAGGATCAGTGCTTAGCCCAGGACCTGGTGAGGCAGAGCCTACTGACACACTGGAATTATTCAGGGAGAGAAAAAAAAAAACAAAAAAAAAAACGCAAACTGGACTCACTTTCTATGTAACTTAACTTGTAAGTTGGTGTTCCTGTAATGTGATGTCTCGTTATCTCACAGACATCCTTTCATTCATGCATGGCCTCATTGTGGCAACAGTTTAACTCCTCCTATTTAGCATTCATATGCCCGATAATAACAAATAGTAAATGGTTTCTAACAAATTTTAAAGCCACCATGTTCAGTAAATTAACTGCTTTGTATGTTTGTGAATGGATTGTAATGTAACTTTCTCAGTTTCCTATAACAGCCTGTGGACCAGTTTCTATGTAAAGGCCTGTATGTAAAGAGACAGTTGTTCTGGGAAAATCCAACAGATGTGACATTTATGCTCGCTCCCAAGTGCCTTGCCTCTCTTCAGCTATCCTAGAGCAACAGCAGTGTACAACAATCGCTTACGTTAGCTTAGAAATGGAGTCCGATAACATCAACAAATGACCAGCACTCGCCACGCCTCAAGCCTAACTTTACTCACCTCATCTAGCAACGTGATGTCTTAGTGCGAGCATGTGTCTGAGCATGATCAACAAGACGCTGACTGCAGTTCACTTACCAGCGTCATTAAAAAAAGATTTTCTGAAAATTCCCCATAGCTCTTTTAATGTAGGTTTAAGCAGATAATGACATTTGAAAGTATTTTTTTAATGTATTTATCAAAAATTCTAACTTCTCCTGTGAGGCATTCGTAACAGGTATATAAACAATTAATAAATGATTGACAGTATAATACAACACAGTTTTTAATCATGTAAAATACTTAACGTATTCATAAATACTTCTTAACTCTCTATGGCAACTGAGCAACCACCAACTGCTATTTCCAAAACCAAGAATAAAAGACACTACATGTCTTCATGAGACTTAAACACATGTATTAATAGTTAGAAACTTGTCTGTTAATGATTTGCACATGTATATAATAACAGCCCCTCCAGTTCAGTTCATGCAAATTCAACCAATCCCCGCCAATTGTGTGCGACCTTGCAATTTTGTTCAAACTCTGCAACTTTTCCACAAAATTTGACCAATCATCATTGCTTCCTGTGAGTTCTACTAGTCATAGCAGTCCCTTACTCAAACGTCATACATGTACGTCTCAATGAACTGATTTTTATTATTCACAATTTTTTAGTATTTTCTTTTTATTTTATCACAGGTACAGAAAAGAACACATTCGTCAGTGTTATTGACATTTATCAATGCTTTGTGCTTTTTAAAATTTTATATTTTTTTGCTCACTGTTTTGACTGAGTTTGAGTTCCAAACAGGTTTTACTCCTTTGTGGAATACCCACCAGGTGCACTTCTTCATCTAGAATTGTAGTAATCCTGAGTATTTTTTGGTACGGTTACTGAATTATACAAAAAAATTGCAACTTTGTTTTGTAATTTTCACTTGCTCATGTAATATCATTGCAAAAAATGGCTAAAACATTGCAACATGCATTACAATTCTTTACAAAAGTTGCTGTGACATCCCAAAAACAGCCTGCGAAATCCTGGAGGGACTGTCATATATCATTACACATGATTATAGCTACGTTATACTGCATTGTCACTCATTCATTCATTAACTGTATATACAACAGTTACAGATGCTTCACAGAAGTTATGTTGTCAAATACATTAAAGTGATATTCCACTGCAGAATAATAATCCACTCAATCTGTACTCACCTCTATGCCGATGTGAGAATGGGTGAAGGTCTTCAGTTCACAAAACAATCCTGGAGTCTCAGCAGAAAACAGGGTTGCAGTGAATGGAGACCATGTTTACATGCTACCTGCTACATGCTACAGTTGACATTTCGGCTAAAAACATGGTGTAAATGCCGTCTTTTGTGGTTAAATTTTAATGTCGCAGCTCGCAGACACTTGGATTACACCACACGAGCAGGATGGAGACATTTTGTGTTTGATTTGTGTTTTTTTTTTTTTTTTTTTACATTTACATTTGGTCTCCATTCACTTTCTGCTGAAACTCAAGGATTGTTTTGTGAACTGAAGCTCTTCACCCATCCTCACATCGGCATAGAGGTGAGTACATACTGAGTGGATTATCATGTTAGGGTGGAATATACTTTTAATAAACACTTAAAATACCATTATATTTTGTCAACACTACATTATAAAGTTATAAACCATTCACAAAGGACTTTCGCGACAGCATCTGTTTAGTGCTGTTAAATGCACACAATCAGTACACATAATTATACAGTGCTCAGAGCCTAATGCAGTACACACCTATACAGTAATTAACAGTATAGTTACAGTACAGATAAGTGAAATGAATACAGATAAGGGCAAAAAATGAAGGTAGTTGTAATAACCATAGAAACCATTGACTAATTTCCATGAATGTTGAAAAGTTCAGAAAATAAAATTATGACCTGGAGATGGTGCACTAGAAATCCTCATTTGCCTGTATCAGTATCTATTTTTAAGATCTACTCTGCATTGATTTAGTTCATATTTTTAAAAAAAGGTCATGGTATCTTAATCAAACCATCTTATCTGTTTATCATCACTTCAAATTCAGTTCAATAAATCAGTTTTCTTTCCAACAAACATCCCCATGGCCCACAGAGCTTGCTGATTCTTGTCATTTTGTGCTGTGATAAGGAGTGATCTGGCACATTTGTCCTTCCACCTCCTACAGCATCACATCTGTTCTCCATTATTAATCATCTCTCCTTCCTTTTCTTTCACACCTCAGTGAATAAACTAGTGCTCTGCTCTACTGCTGTCACGGCAATGTAGGAAAGATTAGCAGAGCTCTTAATATAGAGGGTACAAGTAGACGACAGTTGATCACGCTGGTTTCAAATACACTGTATATGTATTATGAAATCTAGTAATTATATGTGTTGATTGACAGCCAAAATGGCCTCCCTAATCTCATGCTAGTTGAATAAAATGCTGTTGGAAACACAAGTATGCCTTATGCATAACAGAATAATACTTTAGTGAGGAGGTCAGTCTAAAACTAATTAACATCCTGTTATTAGCAGCACTACTGCCGGCTGTTAGCATCTAACATGGTGTTGGTTACCTTTATATCCACAGCAAATAACAGAGCTTGTTGTAATGAAGCAATATTAGAGTGGATGAAAATGCTGGCTGAATAAGTTGAAAATTAACATTTTAATGTGCGTATATGTTTTTAAATGTGCTCAAGGGATATGGCTGTATGACAAACAGTCCAGAGTTATGTGACCTTAGACTGCTGGCTAGCTAACCAGATGGCAGGGTGACTTCTTGGTTGTCTAATTTATTGAGATGTCTGTGGTTTTCTTCACTTCAGAAGTGGGTCAAGTTGATTTAGGAAAACACACCTGCAACTAAATGATGTGCTGTACGTTTTATGATGAACAGCAGAGTGAGTCAGTGGAGGTTCAGACTCATTTTCACATTTTGTGTCAGATTTAGTGACACAACATAATCTTTTAAATCTTGATTCTGTTACTGAATTTTATGGAATTTGGTTCACTGATTTCCACCTAGGGCTGGCTTTTATGCTAGGGCTTTTTCAAGCTTGAGGGAGATTCAGAAATATATTTTAAGACTCCTTGTGCAAGATAGAAAAAGACCTGCGCCACCTGCAAGGCTGTCTTCGTCACACAGATTGAAAAAAATACAGGTTATCCCACACAGCTGTCGACTGCCAGTACCAGATGCTTCAAATAAGAAGAGAACAACCATCCACTTAAATAATCAGTTTCAGCAGAGAGAGAGCAGGAAAGTGCACACATATTCATTTTTTCTGACAATACCTCAGTCTGATATCTGAACTTAGCTGCTAGTCAGCGTTAGCTGCCCAGCAGGTATGGACAAACTGAACAAAGTGGAATCCACAAACTGTTCTGTTGACTCCTGTAACTTCACCTCTTGTGACCATGTAAGGCTTTGTCAGCAACAAACTGAGAGTATATGTCATTTGGCACAGTCTTAATTGAGTCTCCTCCTCTCATATATGACTGTTAAATCCACTAGGAGATAGCTAGAGCCAGCTAACCAATCATATCACAGTTTACTGGACTGTCGTGACTCAAGACAGCTTATGTAGCCAACTATCGTCTACTATACTATACTATACTACATTTACATTAATCAAATCCATTTGATATATCACCATGCACCAAGTCCAGCTGATCTTGGTTGTTTGAAACATGTTCCAGTACACTGACCAGGGAAGGCCTCTGTTACTGGCTCACATATCAGACCCTGATGCACCATAAAGTGAAAGATGCCAAGATTCACTTGGAGGAAAAGAGAAGAAATATTGACTTGGAGGAATCTAAGTGCGGAGCCTTGACTGTTATACCAGGAGGGAAAAGGACATTTAGATTGTGAGACAGATTATGGGCACAAAGAGCACTTCATATACAGTATCTTTAAAGATGTGATCTGGAGTGTCAAAGAAAAGAAAAACAACAGAACTCGTCGACACAAAATATACCAAGTACCATCTCTGTTGAAAAATGTCTGTATTGAATTGTCACAGAGTAAAGAACTAAAACAAATACCAAAAGAAACTGACTAACTAAAATCTAAAACAAACATACAAGAATTTTCAGAATGCACACTCTACAAGAGATGATACAAGGGGAACCCAGTTTATGCAAAGCAAAAACACCTAAAAAGCACGGCACAGTAACCATTACACCTCTGATGTTCAGACACTGTGAAATTGTGTTTTAAAGTCCACAAAAACAGCTACTTTACTAAACACAATTCTCTTCAAGACACAGAAGCTGTAGACTGTTGACTGTAAAGGTATATTTTACAGTTGGTTGCTGTGATGCATTAAATGTCTTTTTTTTTTTTTTTTTTTTTTTCGCTTTGTAACATTTGGTTGAAACATTTGAGGCTCAATGGCTAATGTGTGACTGTTGTACTGACCCACTATTCTTAGGTAATATGATCATATTATATAATTCAGTGCCTCAGGATGTATGTCCAGTGCCAACATCCAGTGCAGGAAATGGTGTGTCCTTCACATGGTGAGGCAGTAACTAAAGGTGCCAGAATACCTCTTTCGAACTGCTTGTCAGATGTTTGAACAATTTCAGAAACTCACACCTTTCTGATGTCAGAATGGAGAGGACACGTTCGTCAGTTCTGTCAACAATCCAACATCTATGTCCACTTCCTCTAGTGTTTGGCCCGATGTGTGGAGGGGAGAAAGCTGGGACTGAACTTCTCTCAGGCTCTCTTATTGACTTTTTTCACACAAGTATTTCAGGCACACTGTGAATGATTTCACAGATTTGGAGAGACTGTGAGTGTGGCTGTTCGGAACAGCTATGAACACTTTTGCCTTCCAACGTGGTCAGACAACATGACATGCAAACTAATTCTTTTCAAGCATCATCTGGCCCGAAGGGTGTAAAAGGTGGGTGGTGGATGGGTGTGTAGCACGTCTGACTTTCATGCGTTAGACCACAGTTTGTGCCCTTTAGCTTTAGCCCATTAGCTTTTTTATTAACTGTAGCCACAAGCTTTCCCTAATCTTACCCAATTGTTTTAGGGGGCTTTTGCATCTAGCTTGTTTGACAGACCTCCAGACCTTCCAGTTTGATCTGAACCAAAATTACAGATGTGACACCTCACCTGGACCATGTTGTGGACCAAACAGGTGAATCTTGAGCCCACCGAAAGTGGTGGTCTTGGTCCAAATCAAGTTGAACAATGGTTTGGTTCGCTTTTTTGGATGGTTCAGACTTTCTGACCAGTCACATAAAGTTCTGGCAGCAGCTGTGGTAGCACACTGGGAGAGAAGGAGGAGAGCAAATGTTTAATTGACATTTGAGCAGACAACTATAAATAATCTCAAAAAAGTCTGACATTTTCAATTATTATTTTCTGAGAGGATGAGAGACGGAGGAATTGAACTGATAATATGCCAATGTCAGATGCACATCAAACCCACAGTTGCAAGTGTTGGGAGACCTCATGTAGGTGATGATGACAAGACGTAGGTATGTTCTGTATACTGTAGTTCTCAGTGTGCTTGTACAATTGAAATATGACACTAAAACTTACTGGATGAAATGTATACAGTGTAACAAAAACATGTAGCTTGGTGTTGACCTTCAGGTGTGAGAGCATCCTTTGTTACCACTAAGGTATTAAGGTAATTTATTATCATTTCACAACACAGGGTTGCATAATGAAATTAGAGTTTTAGTTCCTTCCTGTTACACACCCGTATAAAATGTGTACAGATAATTAAATTCAGTGTAGAATGAGATGAAATATAAAACAAAACAAAAGATAAAAATAGTTATTTCCACATACACATATATACCCATAATTCTGTAGTGCATTTTTAAAATTTGTGTCAGGAGTCATGTAAACAGCAGCAACAAGATGGTGATGATAATATGGTCGACATCTTCACATTAGAAAACTTCGACATCTGGGAAACACTGTCCATCAACTTCGACTGCTTTTGGGTAAGAAGCATCATCAATGCAAACACAGAGTCCTCCTCCCCTCGTTCTGCCAGAGTCTTGCGTGTTGCGTCCTGTCAGCTCAGAACTGGTCCATCAGTCAAGTGCACCACTTTGATCCGGGATGTTGTTGTGGAGCAGTTTTCCATGTGTGTCTCTCCGTTTTGTCAGTGTTACTTTCCTGACCAGAAATTAGTCAGGAGCAGCCTTAATTACAGTACAAGGTGGGTTAACATCGTTCTTATCCCTGCTCGCTTCCACTCCTCCATGGGTGTCTGAGGCGGTGTGTTTGGCTGGTCTGGCTGGGTGGTTGAAAGATGCCGTGTGCATGTGGATCACCTCAAAGTTCGCTGCTCTTCAGTCCAAACCCTGCTCTACCATTCCCAGTGTATTTTTGATAAGCGTTTCAGCAATATAGCTGAAAAAATAACAAGGAGTAACAAAGTTTGAAGGAGCTATTGCCGTTGCTATTACCAGACTTTCTTCGTTTTAAGCCAACGTATTTAAAATTCTCACTTTCTACAAATAAAAAAAAACCATTTAAATTATTTTTGTGTGGCAGAATCAGCCAATCAATGTGGCAATAGAGTAGGTCATACAGCACCAGTCCCAAATTGACAATTATGGTTAACAAATGTGGACCTTGTACACTGAACTACATTGTGTGCTTTTAAAAATGACAACTAGAAACAAATTCAAATTCCAACAAATAAAATGACTGGGTTAAGGTTAGGGAAAGATGGTCATAGTTGTAAAATGCAATGTGACTCTAAGATGAAATCGGATGCAATCACGTCCACTGGTGTCCATATCACACACTTTGTATTCTCAACCATCCTACCCAACCATCAAGCATCTTCACCTCCTCCCTGAGTTTTTCAGACGATATAACAGTGTTACACTAATTCAGCTTTTGCTACTGAGGCAGTCAGTGTTTGCACGACTTCAAAAGCTCGCTTGAAAGGAAAATTCCCATTGTGCATCAATTGGGGACTGTATATTCATTGTGGAATGGGTATTAAAAGTCAACACAAGGCACAGTAAAAGACAAAACATGGAGTAACCTTCATTAAGAGTTGTAATTTTAAGCACTTGGATATTTGTCCCTGAAGATTGTCTCTTAATATCAAATGATTTTACATTTGATTTCTGTTTTAATAAAATCTTTTGTGTAACTGCTATTTGCCCTTTTTTGTTTTCCTTTTTTTTTTCTTGTCCGGGGGGGAGCCTTGATCTCTAATACAAAAGTGACATACGGTAATGGCTATCAGGCAATAACATGACACCTCAGATAAAGGCCAAGTTGTTGTACAGTATGTGTACTCACAGTAAGGCTTCAAAACATAAAATGCTGCATTTTGTCCAGTCCTCTTGTAAAGCTCATCTTCTGCAAGCTCCTCGCAGTCAACAACCTTGTCTGGCCTGTGTAACCTGTTGATGCCACGCTGCTTTTATACTTTACAACCTCTAAAACACCTTAATTTTTTGTAATTTCATAATCATTTGGAACTTGTTGACTCCCTTAAACCTCCTCCTCTGCATCCTCTTGATGACGTGCAACATTTTAGCCTCTGTCTCTTCATCTCTTGAAACTACTTCACTCTCTGAAACATCTACGACCTCTGCAAATTCCTCTTGTTCTGAAACCTCTTCTTACCCCGAATGTCCAAGTCTCTTTTTCTATTTGTTACATAAAATGTAATTAAAGTATGGTTTTGTGAACACATAATGCAATGAGTGTGTTACATGTACCACAGCCTGCTGCGTCCCTGAATGCCCAACATACTGTAGATGTACATACCTGGAAGTGAAAAATATGAAGAATCAATAAAAGGCAATGATGGTAAATTAAGTATTTACACCAGCCTTGAACAAAGTCATAGGGAAATATGATATCATAGAAATACTGAAGCGGTAGAGAACAATATTAAGCAAAAATCAATTACTATTTTTCAGCATCATCAGCTTAGGAACTGTAAAAATCTGACAAGCGAGGCCTTATTCAATGGTAACATCAGTACAAAACCTCAGCCCACTCCAGGGATAAAGATTTTGTAGACTAAGAATGGTTTTTATTTCACTTTTTATTTTCATGAAGTGTTAACTGTTTGAAAGAAATATCTTTCAAGAAATATCTCTATATGACATCCCTTGAATCCTGCCTTTGTGCTTCTTTTCATTCAAATTCACTTCATCCCAAGGACCAAATATTTGATGAGAAGCCTTTGAATAGACTTTGTGTATGTCTCACTTAACTATTCAGACTGTACGTCTGGGAGGAACTGAACAAATTCAGACACAGAGACAAAGTACCACAGGTTATCCTTTGGTAAAGCTCATGTCTTTAATGTCCTAATGCAAAGTTTTGCGCTTTATGTCAAATTGTCTTTTTAGCCACTCTTGCACTGTGGCTTTAGAGATGGCACAGATGGCGGTGTGATGTCAGGCAACGTGCTCCCTGACCATTGGGAGCATATTCGAGTTCAGTGTCTTTCCCAGTGATGCTTCGACATGAAGACAGGAAGAGGTGGTGGTCAAACCAGCAACCATGGATGACCTGCTCTATATTCTTAGCCACAGCTGATACACATTAGTTGGGTGGATTGGTGGTCTTCAGAAGATGAATTCTAGTGACTTTTGTGACCCCTGACTTTCCCTCTAGCACCACCCTGAGGTTGATATTGTTGTTATTTAGTGAAATGTCTTGAAAACTACTGGATGGATTGCACAGTTCCCTGAGGATGAATATAATGAATTTGGTGACCCACTGGTGTTTTTTCTGCGCCATCATCAGTTTTAATTAGAGATGCTAGTGTCAGGAATTGGATGGTTTTCAGCTTGTCCAGACCAGACCGTTGGTGCCAGATATCCGATTCTGTGCAGGTCATATTTACGTGCATGTGCCGCATGATGATTCACATCATGTGCACAGCAACAGTAACATCACAGCCAAATTCTGTCTCTCACACACACACATGCTACCATGTCATTGGCATGAATAAGAGAGGTAATAGTTTCCACGAACAGGATGAGCTGCAGTCAAATATGCGCAAACTTGCGTTCTTTCTTAGTGTCGAGTTTAAATCTTGCAATATTTTCACACGTGGATCCATTAAGAGATATACGAAGTCTCGCGATACCTCAACATCATGTTTACATGTTACCTGGGAGGCTACAGTTGACATTTCGCCTAAAAACATGGTGTAAATGGTGTCTTTTGTGGTTAAATTTTAATGTCGTGGCTCGTGGACACTTGCTCGCGGATTATACCACACGAGCAGGATGGAGACATTTTGTCTTTGTTTTGTGTTCCTTTTTTTTTAAACATTTTATCTGTGGTCTCCATTCACTGCCATTGGCTGCAACCCTGTTTTCTGCTGAAACTCCAGGATTGTTTTGTGAACTGAAGACCTTCACCCATTCTCACATCGGCATAGGGGTGCGTACATATTGAGTGGACTATCATTCCGGGGTGGAATATTGCTTTAATTCGCGCATGAGTGACCAGGGCTTAAAGAGAAGCAAGACAAATCTACAAGGAGACAGAAGCAGTGTTGTTTCCAAACATAGGTAAACTTTCTAGTCCTTGAGGCTAATGTTAGCTAGCATACTATTGTTGATAAATATCGAAACTGAGTTAAATTTCACCTCGAGTTCTCACTGCAGAATAGACGACCTGTGTTGACGGTGTCTCTCCACACATTTTCTCATCCAACACATTTAGCCTTCTGCTTTTGTTTTATCTCACCACAAAGCATTACTACAGCAAGGCATTGCACCACGTCGGTTTCCTTTTTGCTTCCCCATGAGATTATGTGAGATTGTGCTGTGTCTGGCACAATAATCTTAATAATATCCTGTAGTATGTGATGCATTTTCAAATCTTGTAGTCAGTCTTTTATTATGAATATGCAACTAATTTTCCATTAAAGAAAAGTTACAACAAATGTTTGTATGCTGTTAATTAAAGTTCTTAGAAAGAAAGGAAACTGGAATCAACAGGTCAGACTTTGAAAAAAATAGAAATTGGAATCAGACAAGACAATTGCAGCAGTGCATCTTAACTTTTAATTTGTCCAAAACTATGATCAATGACCTAGAAAACAATTGGTATTCCATCAGCCTCTGCTGTGTTTAGTGCTAATTAGCAAATATTAGCACTAAACACACCAAACATGTTAAAACCCTGCTAAACATCAGCATGCTAGTATTATTATTGTGAGGCATGTTAGCATGTTTATTCTAGCATTAAGCTCAAAGCACTGCTACTGTACATATAGCCTCACAGAGCTGGGAACATACGATCAGACTTTAGTTATTTATTGCTCAACATGGACAAAAAGTCATATGTGAGCACCAGCCAGTCTGTCAGACTTTCAGTGATGGCAAAAGCCAACAACATTTGACAGTCCCCATGACAAGCTAGCTGAGGGACAGTGGTCACTTAGGAATCACGCCACCTGTTGGAGGACAATGAGTCTTTCACATAAAGTGAGACAGACATCCCCTCACTCCCCCCTCATTTTGTCAAGGCGTAACCTTTTTCCCCCTTCAAAATGCAGCAACTCTTTCCAATTGAGTTGTTGTTGCTGCCATTGCTATTGGCTTTCAATAAGGCATGGGGTTATCAAAGAGTGAAGGAGAAATTGCCTTGGCTCTGCCGTAGCCCTGATTGCACTATCAGAGCCGTCAGGGAGGCTCTTTATAAAGGGAGGGCACGAGGGAGAGCGAGGTGGCGGCTGGCGTTGCCCCCTTGATAAATCAGCGCGTGCTGGCAGCCACTGCTTAGTGCAGCCAGGCAGCACCAGAGTGCTGCAGTTCAGGGTCGGTACTTGGCAAGCCCCCCTCTCAAACAGGGCTGTCTGCACCCGACCGCAGACCTCGCCGCTCCCCAGGCTGATTCTCCACCGCTGCCCTTGTCAAGGTTTGTTTGTTTATCCCTGATCCCCCTCTACCCTCACCATACCATATTGTTTCCCACCATGCCAAATTATTCTCCCCCCTTTTTCTAACTTATTCTGCATATTTCCCAACTTCATTTATTAAATTAGAAAACTGTGCTGTTTGAATTTGAAACATGCTTTCATTTTTGTCGATTATTCATTGTTTTCTTTATTTATTGGTTCATGCATCTGTTTATAGAACCAGACACAGTAACCTCAAAAAATAACTTAATATCTTTTGTTTTAAGACTTCCTTTATGCTATGTTGGGGTTTTAATGCAATTCTCCAAGTGAAAAGTAGGGATTTCTGCAATGAAATCAATACCTTTGTAAATCTTTTTTGAAAGACAAATGGATGTTAATTACTACAATGTTCAGAAACGTTGCTACTGCTGACATGTTTATGGTCAATAGGATTAAAGATGTGTTTAAAGTACATATTTAGATCACCTTATATCCAAAAACACCGCACCATCTGGGGAGGAAATCATGCCACCGTTAACATTTCTCATAAATTTGTACTCTTCATCTCCAATTGGATGCTCGACTTTATTACCCCCAATAAAAATCTTGATTTGTTGTGCTCTCAAGTGTTTGCTTGATAAGGTTGTAGCGCAGTCATCACTTCCGTGAACTGACAAACCTACCTCTCCCTCCGGCTTGTCTTCCATATCCACTTCCATACCGTCTGTCAAAGAAAATGTGATTCCGATCGTTGGAAATCAAATGAAATTAAAGGATCACAGTGCTTGGGGATGGGAATGGGGGAAATTATTTAATTAATCTGGCCTCCTCCACTCCAGGTGCAGTGGGTTAATGCAGATGCTCTTCGCCACAGCTTTGAGATTGTTGAGAGTGTTCAATTACACATACTTAAAAAGGCACGGGTGAGGCCGCACATTGCCCCCCGTTCAGTTCAAGTCCTGATTAATTTCAGATTTATACTGTCATTTGCTTCACCCTTCTAATTTCTCTTGCCACGAGGAATCAGTTTGGAGTTGTACAGGACCTCCTCAACTTTTCTAATTAGATGGACATGAATATAGTGGTACATGTCATTAACAGTGTATTGATGTACATGAAGCACTGGGACTGTGATGGCACCTGGAGACCATCCCATCTGCAATGTTTTGAATATCAAGGGGCCACATTCTTTAACTTTGTATTAAATTAAAGCATGCAAAAATATGCATTGGATCATCTAACTTGATCATTAATGCTCTCAAAATGTAACTGAAATTTCATTTCATTTGGTCATTTCATAAGGGCTGATTAAGCATGATATGCATTGGTAAGAAGTTTTAAACATTTGCGTATGCATGTGGCTTCTGTAAGTTTGTATCTAAGTGAAAATGATATTCAAATTCTCCTCCCGTTTTGTGAAAGGAAATATAAACTATTATGATACTGTGGCTATTGTGCATATTTTTCCATTTTTCAAAAGGGGATTATTTGGACATAAATAGAAACGATGTCTAAACGTCAAGTGTCTGGGTGGGCATTTACCTTGACGGAAGCTGACTAATATCCGAGAGACAGCTTTGAGACGCACTATCAACTTTACTGACTGGACCCTGTCTTACTGTGTAGACTACAAATGTTCATAAAAGAAACTTTTTCCCTTTTTATCAAAAGGCTGACATAGTGTTGGTTATGTACTAAATGCCATACCATTTTTCCAATGAACCATTATTCCAAAACATCACAAGTCCAAAAAAGTCCCATTGGACTGGAAGTCCATTTGTCAAACAGCCCGTAGTTCCGAGAACAAATGCAGGGTGCTCTGAAAGCCCATTGCTCTGAACATAACCGACAATGTAACATAGTTTTTTTAACCCTGATCTTTTTCTAAACTTAACCAAGTAGTTTTCTTACCTAAACCTAACCAAACTGCCACTATTTCAATGTTAACCCCATGTTTATTATTTTAGCATGACGATGGGGATGAAGGTTACATTTTTATGTTACGTGACATTAGCACATGAAGATATTAAGGACAAAAACTCCAGGGAGTGTGGATATTTTGGAAGAACAGGCCTTCGGAGCAGTGGGCATTTGTTTTTGGCATAACAGGCTGTGTGAAAAATGGGTCCAGTGTGCTATTTTCTGGACTACAGGGGTCTTGGAATAATGGGTCGTCGGATCAATGGGCGGTTCCCATTTAGTGTTAGGAATTTAAAACTTCTGTCCCTTTACAAACATTCAACCTGTCATGCTGTCAGGTTTGTTTTCCGCTCAGAGAGTAGAGGCTAGTTTGCCAAGCTTGAACAAGGCTACCTAGATTCTACTTGGAAAGACAAAACTAGTTAGCAAATGATTTGACGCTAACGTTAGCACTGATTACCATTTCGCATTACTTTTCGTTTGTTATATCAACATGTGATGAGTCATGAGCAGCTCCCGCACACTCAGTCTTGTGTTTGTCTACCATTACAGAAAAAAAGGCCATGATTTGAATCACAACATGGAGTAACTAGCATTGACAGCAAATATAGATGAATGTTACTCCAATATGGTTGGGTGATGTCTGCCGAACTGGCATATGATGATGTCCACAGTGAAATATTATGATAATATCGTTAAAAGGATCTTCATCTCTGCACCGCGTGTCTGTAACTTCGTTGTGTCTAATAAGAAAATAATGAACGGGACAAGGAGATGTAGTGCAATGGACAGCAGCAACAGCTTTTTTTTATTTTCTCTCCCACATGTCAAAAATGGAGCTTGTGGTCAGTGACTCTCAGCCATTACAATGTAACAGCCCAACCGTAACCTCCACTTCCTCCCACTGTGCAAAAATAAAGCCCAAATATCCTGGATATGGCTGCTGCCATCTTGCGCTGGTGATTTTAATTGGAATCAGAGTCTGTATAGCAGTGATCAGGGTTGGAGCCGCAGTATTGATGTCCCGCCCACACACCCAGTTGACTCACCGGTGAGCAGAGCTCAGCTATCAGTCATGACGTGAAACCTAATTTTTATAGCATCAATTAACTGATTAAAACCAAGCTTATCAGAAAAATGAAATGAAAAAAATAATTTGATGTGTACATGACCTTTTAGTTTGGCCCATTTCCCATCTGCTTAACATGGAGGGGGCAGGATTAATGAGCTATACTGCAGCCAGCCACCTGGTGGCGATTGCAATGTTTTGGCTTCACTTTGTGGGAGCTGTCACTTTGTCCAGCTTTATATACAGCCAATGGTATGGAGTCACATGAAAATGTGTGGAGTGCTGAAATCACGGATGGGACTAAACAATGTCGACCACTCACTTCCTTTGCATTAATTACAATTAATTTTGGTGTCTGACAGCATAAATATCATCCAAATGAAATGCATTATATTGCCAGTCAGAACTGAAAATTCACGCTCCCTGGAGAAAAGTTAAATTTCTTCTTTTCTATAATTGCAATTTTGACCAAATAAGTATTTGAGTTAAAACAGACACAAAAGATATACATCCTGATTTCTTAGCAAAACTAAATTTTAATTTCAGTTTGACTTTAAATGTTTCAATATATGTGAGTGTGTGTTTTTCAAGTTTTTACATTGACCACAAGTTTCTTACAATAGCATTTTTGTACATGAAGTATGTTACAATGAAAGCTGAAATCAAAACCTACATAAAGTAGTTACATTTACCTACAATATCAGATACCAAGTACCAAGCCGCGAGTGTCAAAGCAGTGTCAACAAGTGAGCCTGATCATTGCTAAAAGATCCAGTTTGTACACCAGAGGCCTCTTCCCCTCTGGCTCGCAGACAGGCCCCTCAGCCGGGCCTCCTCCTCCGCCTCCTCCCTCTCCTCCTCCTCCTGAGCCGTGAAGCCAGGGGACGCGTGGGGCCTTTTGTCTGAGCAGTGTGGGGGGCCGCAGATGTCGTTCCCCAGAGACACAGCGGAGGTTAATGATCTCACAGCCTCTGCTAAAATAAATAAATCATTTCCAGTCAGGAGTCTGCATAAATCTTCACTCAAACGGCGATTTGCTGGAGCAAGCACCACCAGTTGCTAATGACTGTTTTTTTTTTTTCTTCCTTGATTGCCCGAGGGGATAGGCTGTGACACAGATGAGTTCTTTCCCTCACTCTCTCTATTCCCCTTCCCTCCCTCCACCTCTCTTTCACACACGCACGCACACACACATAGACACACACTCACTTTTTGTGGGTATTCTAATTCACAGCGTGTTTTGTCAGGGGACATTAGCTGGCTGACAGGCGTCTGGTTTGGATAGGGGGTGCATTTGTAGTGACAGTGGTAGTTGTTTCTTGTTTCAGCTGAGCTGATATTAAGAGACGTGTGTGGGGGTGCTGCTGTCATGCACAACACAGCGCAGCGCAACACGACGCTGCACAACACCTCACTCAATCTCATTCTTGTACCCTGCACCCGCATACGCTTTCTTCAAGTCAGTGTATGCAAAGTAGACAATTCTAATGGAAACTATTTTTCAAATTATTATCATTTTTATTATTATGTGTTATTGTAGTGTCATGGCTTCCAGAATTTACCATGATTCACTGAGGCTGGTGTTTTGCAGCAGTATCACATCTAACAGTGCAACATCAATTATCTGAGCGTTATACTTCTAATCTGAGCAGCGGAGGCATTTTGCAATATGAAGTTACATTTTGTTAAAAACTAGATTTTTAAAATGCAATTCAAACCAGAGCTGCAATGATTAATCTATCATGAATCAATTATTGAATTGATGGCCAACTATTTTGATTAATTGGTTTAAGAATGTTTTTTAAAGAAAAAGTCAAAACCAGTTTCTTAAATGTGAAAATTTTCTGGTTTCTTTAGTTCTCTATGACAGGAAACGGAATATCTTTGGATTGTTATCAAAATAAGACATCTGAGGTAGTGTCCTTGTGCTTCGGAAAACAGTGATCATAATTTTTCACGATTATTTGACATTTTATAAACCAAACTAAGCTAATTGATTAATCAAGAAAATAATTGTCAGATTCATTGACAATGAAAAAACAAAAGTTGCAGCCCTAATTCAAACTTTAGGCTGATTTTGATTTTGAAGAGAAACTATTACTTAATTGACAGATTAGCCAAGCAATAGAACTATTTTGCTAATAATTTCTTTTTTCTGTCTTTTTTTCCAAGCAAACTTTTGTGGGTGCAGCTTCTTCAGTGTGAGGATTTGCTGCTTTTCTGTTTCATGTCATTGTAAACTGAATATCTTTGAGTTTTGGGTCAATAAAATAAACAGGACACTTCGGGCTCTTGAAAATTATAATGGACTTTTATTACTATTTTCTGACATTTTAGTCAAAACAGTTCATCAGTGATTTGAAAATTTAATTGTTAGTTGCAGTCCTAGTTTTATCCAACATATTATCCAAAGCAGACATGATTATTTTTAGCACTTCAATTAGCTGCTTGTAGAGCTGCAACTATTATTATTGAGACATTTTTTGATTAAAATGACTGATTTAAGCTTCTCCAATGTTAATGGTTTCTGGTTTCTTTAGTTTTCTATGACAATCAACTGAACATCTTTGAGTTGTGGATAAAACAAGACATTTGAGGACATAATCTTGGGCTTTGGGAAACACTGATCGACACTTTTCACATTTTATGGAACAAACAAAGCGGCCTGGATTATTAGCTTACTCTTGTATCAAAATAAAGACAAGTGCATCAACTTAATGATTTCGTAAAACAGCCTGAACACTTGTTCTCATGTTGTGCCACACACCCTCCCAAAAATAAGAAATCTTGCAGTCATTTATACCTGTGTTTATTCTTAAGCTACACAGCTACAGTAAGTTATAACAAAGTGACTGACAGGTTGATCTGCCGGGTGATATAATGTCCTAGGAATTGTTTGTGTCACTAATTAGTACTTGTGTGGCTGTTAGCTGCTTAAGTAGTGTCATCAATAGACATGGCTCAGTAATCAATGAACCCATTTAGAGCTAATTAAGAGAGTCACACTCAAGAAGTGAAATTTCCTAAGATGAATGATTTATCTTAACATGAGCAATTAATAGTCATAATATTAAAAATTACTATTCAGTAAATAAGAATTATTGAATGAACGGTATTTAAGTAAAGACTTCTTGTTAATAAACTGAAATATTTATGGAAACTGGTTAATTTCATTACCATGATCAGGGCACTCAGTTCATAAAATGTTCAGTTTTGTCTTTAATATATCAGAGCAGAGTTGAACAGAAACGCTGCGCACTCAGTGGTACACCACCTTGACAAAGAAAATGCACGTGTGGATCTTTATTTCAAGGTGAAAGAGAAGTCAAACACTCTTACAAATTATAGATCAAATCATAAATATTTTGACTGGTGAGGTTTTTAAAAAAAGGCAACAACAAAGTCAGTAAATAAAGTCATTACCAGAGCTTAGAACAGAGGCACCCGATTTTCTCTTTTATCCTGCAACAACAAAAAGAAGAAGAAGACAGAGGAGGAAGAAATAACAAAAAAAAGAGGGAGAGAAAGAATTGCACAGAGGCTTTTCTTTTCTTTAAAATGCTGCATTAGGTCTTTTCCTGCAGTCAGTTTTCATAGTTCAAAGCTGGCAGTTCAATAAATAGCTGGAACTGGCACATCTCTGTTCTTGCAAAAAGAAATCAATGTTAATCCTATTACCGGCAGTTATCACCTAGCCCAGAAACGGTGGCAAGTAAGAAAAAAAAAAAAGAAAAAAAAACTGAGATGTCAAAGCGGGAAGGGGAGAGCGAGCGAGAGAAAGGGAGAGAGAGAGCGAGTCACCCTTCATTCACTTTCAAACACAGTTTTGATAATTTACTTCTGTAGAAGAAGAAGAAGAAGGGTGGCGGGGGGATGGGAGGAGGGGAGTGAGCTTCAGTTACTAGGAAATGTGTGTGTGTGTGTGTTTATGTGCGCGTGTGTGTGCGCTTGTATGCCTGTGGAGAGGGGGGTCCAGGGCTACTGATGTATTCGCACATAATGCTTGGATCAGACCCTGCTGCTGTAAGCAAGATGTTTGAGGCACAAAACATCATTTCTGAAAAATGTTCACACCGCTTAGCAATCCTCTTCCTGGAGCGCCCTGACATCTGGCCTTTCTCCTTCTCCCCTTCTCCCACTTCCAGTCCATCCTCTTTGCTTCTCAGTTGGTTTTGGGGGGAATTGAGGGCTGGTGCTGTGGCATAGTGAAAGAAAATTATCACCACGCTAACTGTGGAGGTGCTTTACTAATCTTGTAATGTTCAAGAAAAGTCGTTTTCGAGATAAAAATGGTCATCCCGGCTTTGAATTCAAATGATTGATTTTCAAGCAGTGTTGCAGAGTTATTTTGGGGTGTGATTGTATTTTTTTGTGTCTTGTCTGGTTCTTTTCTCCTTTCAGAGATAAATGATATTATCTAAGGTAGGGCTGCAACTAACTAACACATTTTCATTATGGAATAATCTGGGAAAAATATCCATCGCAATTTCTTAAAAACCCCATGTGGCATCCTCAGAAGTCTTGTTTTGTCTGGCCAAAAGTAAAAAACCTTGAGATATTCTGTTTGCCATCACATAAAACAGAGAAAGTCTGCAAATATTTACAATTTACAAGTGGAATTGGAGGATATTTGTTTGATAAAAGACTGAAATCATTATCAGTTATCAAAATAGTTGTCAATTATTTTCAACTTTATAATTATTATAATAATCAGAAACTAATTTAAACACAGTTTAGAAGGAGTCAACTTACTTTTAGAGCAGAATTGATCAGTCGATTAATCAATTAGTCAATTGTCAGAAAATGAATCTGCATACTTAAGTAATTGTTGAAGCAAAAATGGCAAAAAACACTTGATCCAGCTTCTAAAATGTGAACATGATTTGTCGTCTATGATAGTAAACTGATTTTGGGTAAACTAAACTTTTTGTTTTGGACTCTTTGTACTTTGGGCTCCGGGAGATGGAAACAGACCAAAATGATTAATTGAGAAAGTAATCAGTAGATTAATCAATCATGAAATAATTGCTATTTGCGGCTCCAATGATGAATGATATTAACTAAGGTACAAATAACTGCAACAACAGCTGAAACAATCAGCCAATTCATTGATTAGTTGATCAACAGAAAATTAATTGGCAAGTGCTATCAACTACTTTGATGAATAATTAATTGAAAGTATAGTACTAGTAAGTATTTTTTGGAAACATTTTGTAGTTCCAGCCTCTCAAATGTGAGTATTTTCATTTCTTTAGTCTTCGATGATAGTAAACTGAAGATCTTTTGGATGGTTGTTTCGTCTCCGTGAACTCTGGGAACTTTGGGAAGTTTTTTTTGCTATTTGCTGACATTTAAAACAATTAACCAAGACAAAAATCTGTAGTTTAATGGATAATAACTACTGCATTCACAATTAACACGATGAATGGTATCATCTAAGGCAACAACCAATTAAATGACATCTGGAAGGGAGTAAAGTTATTCTTAGAGTCAAACTTGGGCATTGCTGATGGGCATTTTTTGCTATTTAATGACTCGTTTCCAAGTCAAAATGCCAAACTTTTGCTAATTGCGGCTTTTCAAACGTGGATTTGATGCCTGTCTTCGTGATATATGACATAAAGCTGCAATGATTAATTGAATAATTGTCAACTATTAAATTAATCAATACTAGCTAAACTAACTATTTTGACAGTTGATTAATTGGTTTGTGTAATTTTTGAAGAAAAGAATGCCAAAATTCAGATTTCAGCTTCTTAAACGTGACTGAAAAACTGAATATCTTTGGGTTGAAGACACAACAAGATGTCATCTTGGGCTTTGGTAAACACTGATCAACACTTTTCACCATTTTCGGACATTCTATGGACCAAACAACTAAACAATGAATCAAGAAAATAATCGACAGATTAGTCAACAATGAAAATAAACATTAGTTGCAGCCAGAATGATGGTAAACGTGTGAGTTTTGCACTGTTAGCTGGACAAAACAAGACAATTGAAGACCTTGGACAAATTATGATGAGCATCTATCACTATTCTCTGAGATTTTATACACGAAACAATGAATTGATTAATCAAGAAAATAACTGGCAGATTGATTAATAATGAAACTAATCTTTAGTTGCAGCCCTACTCCCCCTTTTGCTGGATATCAATACCACAAAAACATGTGGGTCGCACTTCCCAGTGTTCTATAAACGTATATATTTAGTGCAAATAAAAACTCTCACAAAACAAAACAGAGTGCCATTAAAAATCGCATTTCTCCAATGAACACACCAAAACCCTAGATTAGGCCTAATCACTGTCACCAGGAAGCAGAATCAGACCCTCTCACTGGCGGATTAAGTCTTCTGTTGTTGTTGTCCTTATTGTTATTGCTGAGAAATAATTACAGCTGAATCTCATCAAAGCCAATTCAACTCTTGGCAGGACTCTGCTCTGTGTTTTTTTTCTTCCTCTTTTTTTTTTTTCTTCTTTCTTTCAGCGAGGAACCTGAGTTTCCCCTGCATGAAAGTGAAGATTAAAGTAGTTAAATACTCGCAGTGAACCGAGGGGGAAACTGAGGCGACGTCGACGGGCTGCAGGAAAAGTCTCACTGCTTTCAAATACTCTTGTTCCAAAGAATGACAAAATGCATCTTGCTGACACGGGCTTTCACCTTGACTTGACTGACTTTGTATGAATTTATTTCCTGCGCCGCGTGAAAGCAAGTGACCCCATTCCAGCCCAGCCCATTCTATATTCTTATAATAAATTAGATGGCGATGCAGGGGTTTTAACATGTAAAATAGTGGTGACATGCTAAATAATGAGGCATACCAGAATTATGTAGTGCTGGCGTGCAGGCTCTGGGGTATTCCCAGGCCTCGGAGTAGCCTGGGCCTCCTCCTCAGTGCCTGCTGCTCTGAGGGAGCAGAGGGCTGAGCGTGAGGGAGGGGGGGAGGGCATTGAATATGAAAATGGAATTAATGTACCAACGCCCAAAGGTAGATTACACTGTGGCAACCCTTTTGGCCATGCTTCCCTCTGTTTGGGACGAACAACAAAAAGAGAAACCTTTTATTCATCATGGAAATTGGTGATTTTATTACTCCCTGGTGGAATTTGAGATGTATTATGCTGTTACTTTTCCGTCATTTCAATACAGTGCATTGAGGTATGACGTCTCGATCATCTTGCTTGTGTTTGGGCGGCTCATGGTGTGTGTTTTTTTTAGTGGGGAGTGATGCACACCCAGGAGTGAGTAATGATTGCGATAAAGATGCAGAGTGCTGTGAGCGGTGTGAATTCCACGCAGGATGTAATCATCTCACAATGACTTTGTCACTTCGGAAACAGCAGCTGTTCGACTGTTATCATTGTTACTTTTTGAATACTGAGTATATTTGGTGTTAGAGCGCCTGTGCAACCTTGAGGCTCTATGGTAAACTCTACTGTTTTATTGCTATTGTCACAGCAGGAGACAGATTTACCAGGTTTAATACAGGCGCTTTTAGTTTGCAACAAACATGCTTGTAAACCTGCTTTACAGCCCCCCTGGCTTTTTGTCCGGAGGGGGATTAACTGATGAGCATTGCCCGTCCTTCAGGTGACACGCACAGTGCAATCCAAACTCGTATCACACTTTACTGCCATCTCTCCGTAAATACAAGAGCGACTGATGATCTGTTAACTCATTAGAAAATTTAGCAAAGTCATTTCTGGTGCCATCTCCAACACAAACCCTGGAATTCTCTTAAAAGTATCCGAGATGCTTTGGGATTTGTTACAGGATGAAAAACGACCTCCTCCTCTCTGTTTTCTTTTCACTTTTTGCCAGCTTTCCTGTCTGGCGCAGACACTTGCTGTTATAATGGGTGATATGTTATATGTGCGCATGGTGGCTGGATTAAATTTTTAATGGCTCCAAGGGCAGTTGTCCTGGCTGTAAAAAAAAAAAAAAAAACCTGCTGCGACAGTGTGAAACAGGGTTAGTGCAAATACATTTCTGTTCTTCTCTCAAAGGATTGTTAAACACCTGCACCACGACAAACTTTCTGATACTGATGCTGCAAATTAGAAAAAGCTGCCTGTTGGAGCTCAGGATCAGCAAAGCAGAGGTTGCATCAGATAAACGGTGCGATAAGAGGGCAATCAGTATTCAAGGGGTGATGTTATGAAGTGGGAGATCACTTAAAACCTGATGTGAGTTATGTGCGCTGATTGTCAGCCGACATTATGCACACTGTTTGAGGCTAAATAACCCAGTGTGTGGATCATAAACTGTTCCTCTTGCATGCCACCTTGAAGCGAGGGAGGCACCCCCTTCATAAACAACTCTGTCATTTTAAGTAAGTATCGCCCTGCTTACCAGGCACCTTTCGTGCGTGAGCTGCACCTAATTTAGAAGCTTTTAAATCTTTCGCAAGTGTTGTTGTGAGAAATGCCTGGTTGCAAATGTCTTTTATTGAATGCTGACTCTGTAGTATTACAGGCTTGCAGATATGCCCGGTGTAATATGTCCCTATAGCTTTATCTTGTAATAGTAAAGTGTATTAATTTTCTTGGACTGGAAGAGTGTGTGAAGGGTTAGAATTGACTCTATTTGGGATTGGGAGCGACTTGCCACTGACTCCAAACATGGTTTTCACGCAAGGGCTGCAAAAGATGAAGCGGGGGGAGAAAAAAACATGCTTTCAATTGGCAGATTTCTTAAGTAAGCCTACCGGTTTATCACAATCCATCACGAGGAGCGGGATCTGAGTAATTAAAGACTTTTCCAGGAGTGGCATTCTTGAAATTGGAATTGAAAGTCCACTTAGCATGGTCACCGGCAGGGATTCACCTACGAAGTTGCGCTTCATACTAATTTACTGTATAATACGAGCAGCATTTGATAGAGAGCTATTCTCAGTCACAGTAGCAGGCCAGTGTGTTTGTTATACATACAG
The DNA here is from genome assembly GCA_034769285.1 of Lutjanus argentimaculatus. Classification (NCBI taxonomy): domain Eukaryota; kingdom Metazoa; phylum Chordata; class Actinopteri; order Lutjaniformes; family Lutjanidae; genus Lutjanus; species Lutjanus argentimaculatus. Next base: position 8,713,521 of record JAWZSL010000033.1, on the reverse strand, counting down.
CACAGAGGCAGAGTATTTATACATGACGTAAATGGAGGTGCTGTGACTGTATGTGAACTGTCAATAGCTGCCTACTTTACACCACTGTATGAAATTTGATTTGCACACAGAGAATTCATATCTCACAGCTTTTTGTGTTTGGCTCATGGACAGCTATAATAAGCCAATAAAAGTGTGGGTACACAAATGTCTGTCAGTTATAACTTCAAGCAAAGTTTCTTTGTCAGCAGCCTTCAAGACATTTTAAAGAAAAATCTGTAAAATTTGTACTAGAGCCTGACCGATATATCGGTAGACTGATATCATCAGCTTAACATTGGTCTATCACAGCTATGTCTGTCTATATTGGTATCAGCATACGTGTTGTCCATTATGCACCTATATGAAAACTTTTCTTTTTTAACAGAACATAAAAAAGTTGATAAATTGATATTCAGCAAAACAGGGAGTATGGCTGCAACTAAACTTTGATTATCAGTCAATCTGCCAATTATTTTCTTGACCAATTGATCAATTATGTGTAAAATGTCAAAGAATAGTGAAAAATTCTCATTGTAATATGCACAATTTCTTCAAACTTATTGTTTTGTTGAACCAACACTGCAAAACCCAAACATTTACTACCATACATAACAAATCCACACTTTAAAATGGAGCACTGACCCATATTGACCAATATTATCAATCCAATATTGGCCTATCGCAGCTATATGGATCTATATCACTATTGTTATTTGCATATATTATGAATACAATATGTGCCTATATGAGTTTTCTTACAGAACATACTGCAGATTGCTTTTATGTGTTAGCTTAGCCGTGTTTTATATACGTGTCATCCTTTTTCTTAATTCAGGTTTAATATATACATATATTTTGCTCTATTTGTGTTTTTCTATCTATATCTATTTTTTATTTGTTTATAGTAATTTCTAATTATTAGAAATGTACATTTTTAGCAGCGTTTATTGTTAAACTGTAAAATATCCTGCCTCCATTGCATATCTTTGTCACAAGTGTTGTTTTTTGAGGGATCATAGCAAAAATTTCTCTCTATCTATGTATATATTGTATATTCTGTATATTATATTCTGTAAAAATAATATCAGACGATATATCGATCAGAATTTTTTTACTCCCTACCATCGGTATCGGCATCTGCCCCAAAAATCCAGTACCAGTCAGGCCCTAGTTTACATATATATTTTTGAAATAAATAAATTTTCTGCTTTATGTTTCACTCGTCTGTGTGTTTTCACAGTTCGGAACAATTATTATGTCATCTTTATATTATGATAAATAAGTGTAATTGTCCTTTGCAGGTGTTTAAAGTCGATACCAAAATCAAGCTGACTAAAGCGTCCTCTATTTGCTCAGATAAAAACACTATCCACTCCTCTGTAAGCTGTGAAGAAATAGCAAAATGGAGGAGACTACCGGTGGTCCCCCAAGTTTGTACAGCAGTGCTTTTCCTGATAATGCCACACATTCGGGTTTCTGCTTTCAGTAGCCTTCGCACGAGTGCTCCAGTCTCACACGGCACTTAAGTGTGATTAATAAGGTGCGGTGTTGTGTGTGTGTGTGTGTGTGTGTGTGTGTGTGTAGATGGGGGGGGGGGGGTTGAGGTGGTGGTGGTAGTGGTGGGGGAGTTTATGTCAAGATAAACGTGGAAATGACCTAGCAGTCACCAGCTTTTTCCTTTCGGCAACTGCACAGTGCCTAGCTCGAGAGCAGGAGAGGCTGGGGTTTTTATCAAGCCGAGGGCTCAGACCACCAGAGGCTCTTGTGAAGGAAGGAAATTACCGGGTGCAAACATTCACAATACCCCAACTCAATTCCCCCTCCCTCATCTCTCTCTTTTCCTTCTCTCTCTGACTTCCACTCTCCTGTCCCTATGTTTATCAGGTTTTGGGGCACTGTATTTTGATGTCAATAAGCAATTTTTCTTGCCTGGTCTCCTGCCTGACCCCTTTAATCCATCAATATATTATTAGAGATAAAGTTTTGTGGACGCCTGCTGCAGTCACAAGATAAATGACATCTCTGAAGTCACGCATTAAAGACTAGATTAAGGCCTTGTGACTGTGTCTTCAGTGCTCATCTGTGCGCCTCTGTCCAACCTATCACACTAAGTGACAAGAAAGAAAAATAATGAACTGAGGCAGAAAAAGCAAAGAGATATTTCTTACACACACAACCCGCGTCTGTCTTCAGCCAGGATTAGGACGCATTAGAGGCGTGCTGGAGAAGGGGAGAGAGGCAGCAAGGGAGCGTCACTGTTTGTGTATGTCTAGGCTGAAAGAAAGGGAATTTCAACCCTCTATCCCTTCTAAACTAAAGGGAAACAGGCGTTTTGTTTGAAACAATGAAAGCTCTGTTTTTTTCTTTTAGCCAGCAGATAGAAAGATTTTAATATTCAAATTGCGCATCTGAACCAAAGATATAAAAGCTCTGGATTAGATTCACTGTGGGGCTGTGCAATATGCTGATAAACATCAATATCGTGATAACATTAGATATCGTCTTAGATTGTGGATATCGTTATATCATGATATGGCCTGAATGTTATCTTTACTGGTTACAGTAAAGTGATGTAATTTTTTTGAATTTACCAGATTGTTCTAGCTATTCTGTTATTTTCCTCTTCCCACTTAGAAATTATATCCACATTAATGGTGATTATTCATCAAAAATCTCATTGTGATAATAGTTTGTAAAAGCACCAATAGTCATCCCTACAATATTGTTGTAATAGCAATATCTAGATATTTGGTCAAAAATATTTGATTTTGTCCATATCACCCAACCATAAATCACAGATTAATAAATTTAAGGGACAGTATAAAAAGTATTTGGAGAACAGTATTAGAGAGAGGGGGCTGAATCTTATTTTTGGGGATTGTTATCAATATTTTTGATGGATTCACCCTTTGACACCCTCCCACTAATATCTCAAAATGATATTACAGTGTTAGATTGATACAGTTGTTTCCACCACAAATAACTAAAAAGTTTTTTAGATAATATTCTGCAACATTAATTTTTACATACCAACTAAAACACCAAAATGAGATGTGGAACTAGCAAATTACAAGCAAACTGCAAACAACAGTGTGACTCCATCTGCGTTATTTTGTGGATTTTTAAAATGGAAACGCCCACTCAGCCGTTAGCAAAGAACAGTGATGTCTTTGAGAGTGTTGATGCCCTCTGCTCCCCTCCCCTCTCTCAACCTACATAGTTTATATGTAGCAACATCATCAGAACCCTACAGGTCAGGTCGCGCGGGAAATTGTTTTTAGGATGGCTTGGAAAATGACTAAAATGTGAATGTTTGGATTAGGATACACGGAACACTACTGTAAAAATACAGAATGACAGAATAAAATACAGATTGATAATAAAAACCTCAAAAAAAAATATAAAATGGACCCACCGTTATTTATACACCAGTTTGGTCTTGGCATTATGGACAAAATCAAATATCACAAGATTTTAGACCAAATACCTTGATATCGATATTGCAACAATATTGTAGGGAAATATTAACACAATGAGATTTTTGATCAATTATAGTTAGTAATGTGAATAAAATGACTAAATAGGTAAAGGCAAATAATATAACAACTATAACAGTCTGGTAAGTCACTTTACTGTAATGCAGCCTTGCCAACCAGGAAAAGATAACACTTACACCGAATCACGATGATATCCAAAATCTACCTAGTCTCATGTCACAATACTGATATAATATTGATATATTGCCCAGCCCTAACACAAGTCAAGTTCGATTAATATGTCAAAATTAAGGAGTAGCTTTATTTTGATGAGCAAATCATCACCAAACCTTGATACAGAGGCAAGATTGTTGGATCCTGCACATGCCAAAACCCTCCTTAGAAGCCATTTTTGATGCCTAGCTATTTCTATGCCTGTCTGTTTTGTCGTCTATATTTTTTACAGGAAATCGCACAGTAGAAGAATGCAATAAAATATAAATCTGGAATGGACAAACGTTAAGACACTCGCCTGCTGCCCTCCCCAAAATTCAAACTATCCTCTATCCTATCCTGTTCGTTTCTGACCCTCCCTCCCCTCCTAATAATTTTTGTACAGTCCCTAAAACACATATTACGATAAGTGCAAGTTGAATTACTTTTCATGGCCTTTATCTTCCCTTCAGAATAGGAAATTCAATAAATAATATAATACATACAGGGTATAAAATATAATTCCGTGATTAGATCCAGCTTTAATTTTACATATCTGTTGGAAATCATATGTAGACAAACTTCTCTACTGCTGTAGTTATGACCACTAACTGAAAATTATTTTAATTGCAAACTGAAGTGTGATATTGTATCTCCTTTCATACACTGAGGTTCTTACTGTACACTGTCGCTTTACAGTATGTGACAGTGTTCACCTAACATTTAGACCCCTAAAACCTCAGACTAATACACAGGATTACAGATGTAAAATGACATTTTTATAGCTTAAACTCCTGACTACCTGGACTAGCAGATATTAAACGCATATCTGGTGGCACTTAGTGTTAAGTGGGACCAAGTGCTTATTAAGTTTCTGATGCTCTGAGTCCGTGTCTGTTCCGGCCTGGGCTGATACGGGTTGCTAGGCCACGGTAAATGAACGCGGGTGGATTTGCGCTGGACTTAGACCCGGTTATCAGTAGTTCTCAGTTAATACGGCACCGCGGTGACATTGTCATGACTGCACAACGATTGGCAATATTTGAATTTCCCATTAAGCTCTTGCCGCTGCTTGTGTTTTCATGTGGAACATTCTCACCTGACTAGCCACTTCCCCTCTGCAGAGACACAGCTATATTCTCCCACCAATGTTTCATTAGGAAAAGAGAAGGCTATTGTAGGAGCATTAAATATCGCCTGTTGTTCACCTTCACATCCACATGTAACCTCTCCAATGTTTACTCCATGAACTTGTCAACATGCTCTCCTCAGAGGCTGCATCCTTTCAAGGGGCCACTATAAATAAGGTGAGGGCACAGCATTCTCTGTGTATTCTGTGCACACATTCATCAGAAAATTTGGCTTCTAAAATCAATTAAATCCTTTTCAGCACAAGGTTGAGATAAAAGATCAGGCAGTGAAAGCAGATACAAAGCAGATGAACCTCTCTAATTCAGCGCTGTGCATTCATTTGGCTGGCTTTTAGAGACAAAATACCCAAGGTCTCTCTGTTATGGCCAGTCATATTAGATCTCCCTCATTCTCCACATTTATCTTGACATTTGAGGCGAGGTTTGAGGTAACTGAAGCCTCTCGTATTGGCTGTCTCGATTCAAGCAGGAAGTATCGACAGTCTTTTAATTTCATGCAATTCATAAACTCTGTCTACAAATTAATTTCTTTTCAGCACAACTATTGCATTTTGAAGGTTCGTCTTTTCTCCTGCAGAGTGACTGTGAACTTCATCTCTTGTGCAAGCTGAATATGACTGATGTTCTGTGTTAATGGCAAAATCTCACTTCATTGAATGGCTTGTGCCTTTTATTAACGACACAGTGCATTTAGTCTTTATCGTTCAAGTTTAATATTTAGTGCAATCGCTGAATGATTGCAATTGTAACCGATCTGCATGTTATCTAAAACACCGCCATTATCAAGTTGAGTTTTTGTACAACCTACTGTACTTATTTTTATTATTTAATTCGCTGAGATTCACACTGTAATTCTATTGTGGTTACTTTATCAGTGTGTTCCATTGGGCAGTTAAGTGGACCAGTCCGAGCATACAGTGTGCTACTTCTCAAAGTGTGAGTTGATTTTTTTAAACAGGTATACTTACAGTTTAATTTCTACTTTGTGCGTGTTGTTTGGACTGTACAATCTGTCTTTATAGGCAAAGATTTGTGCATTTGAAGAGTTTTGTCGTACATGTTTTATCATTAGTAGATCATCAGAGTTTTCTAAGGCTAAAGACATCATGTACTGTCTGTTCACTTCTGATTGACTGACCAATATTGTATTGATATAAATGATATGAAACTAGATATTAGAGCCTGACCGATATGGGACTTTTGAGACTGAAACTGTTTTGAGGGGAGAAAAATTCACCAATGTGGTGGCGGATAAAGTGAATTTTCAAGCTAAAATGAAAATAGACCTTTTCTATGTGGATTGTGCACTGATATGACAATACAAAAGTAGTCAGGGCTGCTTTCTTAAATGAATAAAATTCAGCATTGAAGCAAAAGTATGTAACTATTATCAGCAAAATGTACCACAAGTATCAAAAGTAAAGGTAAAATGGTCCCTGTCAGTTTTTTAATATTGCATACAATGCTTTTGTTTAACATTATTGCTGGATTAATGTGTATGTTGTCTATTACTGCTGTAGATGTTTAAGGTTGTGTTCATTTTAACTACGTTATATACTATTTATGTAACTGTTCATATATTTTATGTATAGCATATTCATTTGAAAAGTAACTATTAATTATAGTTGTGAAATAACAAAAGCAATTGAGTAAAAAGTATCCTTTAATTTAGTTTAATTTCCCTCTGAAGTGTAACAAAAATGCTTAAGTAATTTGCAGATAGCTATAGATTAAACTACAGTACAGTACTTGAGTAAATATACTCTGTTACATTCCACTACTGCTCTCCAGTAAACCACTCATTCTCTGTCAAGCTATGAGATTTGTTCTGCAGCTTTGTATCAAATCTGAACCATTATTTCAATCAATTTAACTTTCAATGAATAAGCTTTTTTCTTGCTTATCAATCCATCTCATCTTTAGCAATATTTCACTGTTAATGTTTAACATTGACGAGTATGATAAGCTTGTTGTCAGAGAGAGTAAAAGATGGGAAGTTGTTTGTTTATGCAGAATGTTCTAACTGTTGTATTATTTGCATTTACCCACTTCATCTATATATACACATTACTGATGATAATTACTCAAAAATGTCACTGTGTTAATATTTTGTGAAAGCACAAGTAGTAATCCCTACAATATTGTTGCAATATCTATATTGAGGTATATGGTCAGAAACATTGTGATATTTGGTTTTGTCCATATCGCCCAGCCCTACTGTCTTAATCCAGGGCTTATACAGGTGCTTACTATATTATATAAATCTCTCTTTGGTATATTGGTGCTTTATTCTGATTATTAAGACACTGATTGTTGTTACCACCAGTGAGTGCTTTAGCTTTGTCAAAAAAATACAAGACTACATTTTATCATTTGACATTTTTTTCTGCACCAAAGTCATTATTTCTTCCAGCAAGCGTTTGTAGGTTTTTAGTAAATTTTATTTAATAAGGCAGAAGGTTTTTAGATTGAACAGCCAGTTATAAAGTCAACCATCATGTTGATCAGAGACAGAAGGAGAAGCAGACTAATACTTGTTCTTTAAGACTTTCATTGATTAGGGGTCGGGGAAACAATTGGATAGTATCACAATATTTTGCGTGGAAATATTGTATCAATACACAGACGCCATGTATTGAGCTTTTATTATATGAATTATTAGTATTTACAGTGCGAATTTGGTACTAGTATATTAAAATCAATTGCTTTTTCAGGCCATTAGAGTGGCTGGTGAGGTCAGTTACGGTCACAGTCAGTGGGACAGTGAAATTTTCATGAGGTTTGGTCAGTCTGTCTGCTCGACAATCGTATTTTTCTGAAAAAATGGATGAAGTGAGATGAACAGGCTATTTTTAGATGAAACAGATGTTGACAAAGTTTTCCTTTTGGGACATAACTTTGAAAAGCTGCAAAAAGGTAATAAATTGCTCTACACTGCAATATGTTTTTGAAATACTCAGCATATTGCAAATATATTGTATAATGACGTAAGTATCATGGCAATATCATAGCATGGGGCCTCTGGTGATTCCCATCCCTGTTATTACAATTCCTGTTAGGTTCTTGTGAAACAGGACGGGGTCCTTTCATTGTATATTTCTCTACAAAACTATAACAGCTGTAGGGAGGCATTCAAGGGCGTGTAGTCTTCCAAGAGGTGATGATCAGATTATAAGACTGAAAGCCAGAAACTGAGCTGAGATGATTTGTTATTGATTATATCAGCTGTTGCAATTTGAAAACAATGCTGATTCAAAAGAATAATTATGCACAATGTCATATCTTCCCAAGAAATAAGCAAATCACATTGCTGTGATCTGTAGAACTGATCAGGTCAGACTGAGCCATATTGTGGTATTTTCTGATAGTGGCAACAACTCCAGCCGATCGATATGTTGTGAGTTAAAATTAGCCCCCTTCAAAGATGGCATGATTAACATGGTCGGAAACATCCTCCATACTCAGAAAGTGCACCAGCACAAGTGAATATTATATAATACATTTATATTTCCATCAATTAACATTAAATTAAATTATCAATTAATAATATGAAAAGTGTTGATTGTGTTTAAGCAACACTTAAAAAACACTTAATGTACTGACCTCAACCTGCAGTTCCTTTCAGCTCATAGTGTCTTTCATTTCATTGTTTTGGTTTTAGGGGCTGCAGTTTTACTGTTTTGGTTCAATGTCATCACTCTCATCAACCTTGTTTCCAGCAGCAGCAGGTGGCTGTTTTCAAGTGAAAAGCTCAGATAAACCCTTCGTACACTACCTGCCCAGCACAAAACAACAGAGACAAAAGTTAGCAAAAAAGTAAACAAAGTTATCAAGTTACTGGTGGACATAAAGCCAGTGTTTTTCACAGAGCCTAAAGGAGAGAGAATACCAAACTTAGATTTGACAGATGGCCTGAGACACAACTCCAAATGAATGCTATTGAATGCTAATGTTGCCCTGTGTCTGCTGAACATGTAAATAGGCAACTAGGTGCTAACACAGTAATCATAATCGACAATAGTGTCCAGAAAACTTGATTAATGTAGGCTTAAATTCAGTAACTATTTCTAGTTAATGTCTAAGCATATCAGTCTTGTGTATTTAGCAAATATTTCAAAAACAAACACAAATACTCTAATGCAGTTCCACCCAACCCTGCTGTTCAAACAACACTGACATTAGCCAAGGTAAGCTAGTCCGTCACAGCTAAAGTCAAACAGAGTAACCAGCAAGCCAGCTATCTAGTCATTTAGCAAGTCTAACTGTCTAACTACTACAGTCAAAACACTAACTTCAGTTCACTCATTCAGTAAGTGGATCTGGTGACCCGCTGGATGCCAAGTTAGAATCTATGGCCTGACCATAGCTCTGAAATATCTCCAGCCTAAGTGTGCTGTATTGATAAATCCGTGGTGTTATACATGGTGTTGAAGTAGCAGACAGATTTGTAATTGCAACTTTTTCCTGCCCCTTGTCAGTTTCATCTTGGATCTATAATATTCTCTAAACTATACAGCTACAGAAATATATAGAACCAAAAGAGTAGGTCATGACCCAGAGGAAAATTTTGTTTCTCACAATCGTCTTTTTTTTGTTTAAGTCTCATCTGTTTCTCGAGACTTCAATTTGACCACTGAGACAAATTTAAGATCTCATTTAGCACAAGCAAGTTTTCTGTGAGATCTCACTGTTATCTCAAGCCAAATTTAAGACCAGTGCAGTGAGACAGAAAAAGAACATTTTAAGATCTTCAAGCTGTTTCTCGGGAGCCAAATTTAAGAAGTATGAGAAAATAGTCAAAGTAGACACAGGCTAGACAACCACAAGATCTTATTTTGAACTTTTTCTCTGGGGAGTCGGTTCACTAGTCATAGATGAACAAAACAAACTGAGTTCATTCCCCTTGTGAAAATTAGCAAATTTCGAACTCAGTGAATCTCATGATGATAATGCAACTTTTGATTGTTTAGCTGCAGTAAGTACTTGAAGAAGTCTTTAGTTTGTAAAGTTTCTTTTGGTTCAGTATTTTTCACAGCGGAGTGGGAGTCAGGCCTGTAGTTCTTCATTAGTCAGCAGAATTCTGACAAATCTAGACTTCTTAATCCAATGTTTCCCATTCTTTTACTGTTCTACTCAGTGACAATTATTATTATGTAGCCCTGTGGTGGAACTCTTTCCTTCACTGGATCATGAGTACTTAATTATATGCCCTCCTTTTTTATCCCAGCATATTTTTTGGGGGGGTGGCTGGGCTGGGTGGTGGTGGGGAGTCACTCCTTTTTTTTTTTTTTTTTTTTTAACAAATGAATGTGATGACACTTTAATAGCTGGGTGTTCTCAGGCACGGATGTACAATGGCTGCTCATTGAGTGTGGTGGGCTGGGGCCGCTGGCATTGTGAGTTATGTGCCCCGCCCCCCATAAGAGCCAACCAAAATAGATGTGTAGATAGCCTTTCTGAGCGTGCTGAGTGTTTATCTCCACTGCAGGGCCCTGTGGAGTGCATGATGGATCTGTAGTGATCAGTTAAAGCCACATTGATGATAAACTAATGAATCAAGGCTCGCATTAATCACCTCGCAGCCCGCACAGAAAGACGAATGGAAATGCAAAAGTTCCATGCTAATGATGAACTACTAACAATTTGGTGGTGGACAAGGAGAGAGGGAAAATTACACACCGGGGTTTCATGCATAATCTCGGAAGATATTAATATTTCACCCCCACCCCCCACCCCTGTTCAACGTTGCTGCCTTTAGAGGCATAATCAAATTTCATTACCAGCCAAACCGACATGATTAAACAGAACAGAGTCTGAGTTCAGAGCCTCACACTGCGGCACACGTTGGCTGCCACTCACAGACGTCTCCACCCCCTTCATCATTCACAAACTCCCGCCCCGCCTCCCCCTCCCCTTTGCCCCAGCGTGGCCCCACTGGCTCACACAGATCCAAATCAGCATTTCATGACCGGCCTCACATCTTTGACCACACGTTTACTCCGCTTGTGCCTTTATCTGTCAGTCATGTGAGTCCCCGAGGGGGCGAGCTCGTCTGGAGATTCTGCCGTCGACGGCCTCCCTTGAAAACCTCGGCGGATGGCTGGTTTCTCTCGGGCAGGATAACACCGCCTGTCTGTTTAAAGACAACAGTGAATACCTGCTTCGTATCATGTCTTACATGTTGATAAAATACCACCATGTACTAGGAAACGTGCTGTAGTGTAGCTCTGTGTAAAAAGGTAAAATTAAATATTAAAACTGAATTTTTCTGTCTCGTGTAAGAGTGTGATTCATGCCATGTAGCATTAGGTGAGATAAGCCTGTGAGACTCTTGATCGCTGCCTTACAGTAAATTCTGTTTCTGATGTTAAACTCTCCTCTACGACGCAGCAGTTGTCCTGTGTTCTTCCGTCCACTTGTGCTCGCCTGCGATGCCACAATTAATTTCTGCTTGACTTTATCTGCATGTCAGCCCGCTGGAGTAGAGAGTAAGATGCTCCCATCTCAGCCCGAGCTGGGCTTGGTTCCACTCTTGCTCCGATGACCCCTCTAGTCGCCCGTAATCTCCCCCATCACACTTCAGGAGCGCTGCTTTCCTTTTCTTCCTCTTCTCTGTTTTTTTATTTATTCATTAACTTAACACAGGATCGTATGTGTACCCTCCTGTGAACGTGTGTGATGTGGAATAAAAGGGATATTATATATATATTTTTTTATATCTGTCATTTTCTTTCTATCTCCCATATGACTTCTTAATCCATCTGAATGCATAGAAGATAATGTTTTGGGCGAAATAACATAAGAGGAAAGATAGACTCCCAAGGACCAATATCTTTATTGCTTGGAGGATAAACGGATTATGTCAGCCATTTTCTGCTGCTGACAGCTTTTCTTATTAACCGATTTTATTTTTAATCTGCCAAGGAAGAAATGCGGTTTTATGTCACAATAAAACGCTGGTCACATCTAATGCTGCCCTCAAACAAACAGATTTCTTAAAGCCTTGCTGGGAAATTTGAAATAACTTTAAAGAGGGGTTTTGGGGAAAAGGGTGGTGGTGGTGGTGGTGGTGGAAAAGGAAGGGGGGGGTCTTCATCCACAAGCTTGTTCAACTGAGGAGTAAAAGATTTTTAAAGTCCTTCACAGTTGTATTCTTCTTTTAATATTTATTTCTTTATTTTGCTGATCTCCGTAGAAAAAAAGGCTTCCATCATGACAAAATGGCTTGTGTGTGGGCCGCCTGCTGTGTCCATTCATGCAGCTCGCATTAGGATAATACAAAGAATACCATGCATGCCTCACTTACACACATAAGTGTGTGTAAGAAGGCTGCTGTAAAGCTTAAAAAAACCAAACAAACCTGGACAGACTGATTGCTTTTATTTATTTCTTCACCATCACTAAAATCACATCTCAGGTGGGTCCTGTTTAGCTTCCTCCCCTCACTTAAGTGTGTGCAGGAGATTCTGGGGATCATCTAAAAATGAAACCATTTGGCCAGATTTATATGGAGGGGTGTTGGGTGCATGGTGCCAGGGAGCTATCATTAACCCCAGGGCTTTAGCGCTCCCTGCTCTCTCATTTCATGCTCGTGATCTGAGGGTGTGAATTAGCCATTGCCCCGGCAACCCAACTTAGTTACCGGCTGGACAACATGAAAGCAATACACAGAGCTGCATAAAGAATCCTCTCAAAGCCCCCCCCCCCTTCCTTTCCTCCATCCCTCCCTCTGTCCTCCACACCCTACATCCCTACCTTCTCCTGAGGGACGGGGATGGGAGGGGGGGACCCGTGTCATGTCTATAATGGACAAGTGGCAGGTTCACCTTTGCCTGGGCTAGGGAGCTTAGAGTGAAAATATTATGATTTACTTGGTGATGTTCACATACATTAAAGCTTACAGTAAGTCGCTAAGGATAAGAAAGTAATGTAATGCTGACACGAGAGGAAAAAAAATACATCTTGAAGATTGAACACAAATTGTGCAAAGGAGAAATCAGAAGAGAATCATTCATACACAAAAAAATTAGTACTGATTTTGGTACCACTTTACAACATCAGGGTTCAACAGTATGTGTTTTTTTTTTTTTTTTCCCACTTTCCCAGTTAGGCCAGTGGCTCAGAAATCCACTTGCCCAGAGTCCATATTTACTTGCCACTGTACAAATTGTTTGATTTATTTGGGGTTATCAAAAAACAACAAAGACTAAAGTTAATTGTCATGTTTAATCTAGGGCAGCAATGTCTATACAATGTCAGAAAGTAGTGAAAAATGTCCATCCCAGTTTTTCAAAGTGCAAGGATACATCCTTAAATACCTTGTTTAGCCAGTCTAAAATCCAAATATATTTAGTTTGATATGGTAACAGCTAAAGAAAAGCATGAAATCTCCATATTTTAGAAACTGGAAACTGACGTTTGTGACATTTTTGCGTGAAAAATTAGTTAAAAACTAATTGTTTATCAAAAGATCTCTTTTTTTTTATATCACTTGCCCAGGGCAAGTGTGCAATACTTATTGTTGAGCCTTGCTTATAAATGATTGTTCATAATTAGGTTATTTATGACGTTGTTAACACTTTACAAATCATTAATAAATAATGAACAAGTTAACACTTGTCTGAAACACTGTTTTCATACATTATGTGGACTCACTCACAAGACTCACAAGATCCAGTTACTGCTTTACTACTAATTAAAGGCAAATTATGCAACATTTCCCTAAAACAAAAAGACCCTGCTGTCTGCCTGTATTTCTCATGATTTTGCTGTGCTTGGGATGCTTTGCTAACCCAATACGCCAGTATTTGACGTCCTGGGAATGAGACATAACAATAAGCGATGTTTGTGGTGCATTTACGAACAGATCGGACAAATCCTGTTAATTCTGCCTTCAGTCTTGCTAATAAGTTACTAACATTCATAAATGGCAAAAGGGAGTCTGATTGTAAAGTGTGAAATACATCACCGTTTATTAATAACATGTCACATAGGGGTGCAAGAAAATATCGATACACTTGACTTGATCATTATGTTTTGCAGTACTGTATTCACAAATGTCATCTTCACTGTTCTGATGACATAAAAAAGTAAACTTTATAACTCAGTAAGCATATAGTGGTGTGTTCTTTATATTATGACAGATTTCCCTCAAGTTAGATAATAAAATATCATTATATCACCTTGCTTACAGTATCCCAGTATATCGCAGTGTATTGAATCGTGACCTCTGTATCATGATACGTATCGCAAGATTCTTGCCTATACGCAGCCCTAATGTCACATCAAAACCTGTGATAACAAGGAGGACAGCTGCTGACAGCATGCTGAAAATGTCAAGGTGAACAGTATTGTCAAGTATTATATTGCCTTCGTGTATGAGTCTGGCATTTTGATATGTTAATTTGATATATCAAATGAAACTCTGACTATTAAGATATGCTGATGCTGGTCAAATGCTAGTAACTTATTAAAAAATATGTGATGAAGCTGATATATATAAATGCTGCTGATGGAGAAGAAAAAGTAAATTAACTAAGCAATGAAATCTGAGGCTTAACATTACAGATAAATGTGGGCTCACTATTCAGGTCACTGTTGCCCTTTTTATCTAATGTGTTATAACAGCATATGTATGATTTATAAAGTGTTTCCAACCTAATTAATAATCTAATTATAAATATTTAGAGATCATTTATATGGGTAGTCCTTTTGTAAAGTGGTGCCCTGATTTCTTTTCAATTTGATGATATAAATTCTTCCTGTATGCTTCATAAATGTGCAGAAAAAGCCACTAAAATTATTCTGAAAGATTTGATCAAGAGGTAATGCATTTTCCCAGCCATATATTCCTCCATTCACTTAACCTGTGTGACCACAAAGCAAATGCAATACTATATAGTGTAAGTCTATATTTTTGTGAAAAGTATTGCAGGATTTTAAATGGGATTTGGTTTGTGTGCACACTGTACCAGCTGATGGAATAACAACACTGTTCATTCAGGGAGGGATGATTGAGCCCGATACTGTGTGTACTGTGTGTGCACTGTGTGTGTGTGTGTGTGTGTGTGTGTGTGTGTTTTATGCTGCTGCTGCTGCTGGAGTAATACTGACATCAGTGCAGATATGGAGGCAGACACCTGAATCAAGTCGCATGTCATTAAGGCATCCAAATTCTTCACAAATACCCATGACTCCATGCTGACACACTCCGTCGCAGGCAACAGTTTCCCTTAAGAAGGAGCAATATCGACTCCTGTTTAAATGTCTATTGGAATCTTGCACATTTATGGAGGCAGAAATAAGGTGTAGTGTATAAACAGGAAGATACCCGCACCATTCAAACCTCACTCGGCAAATTTCATTTCCCTTTCCTCCTCTTAAACTTGTTAACTTTTAATAAAATCTCATCACACAGACATTGAAATAATTACTGGCACCGTTTCCACATTCTCAGGACAGCTTGCTAAATTTTTAAAATGCTTTTTATTAAAGTTAGTACAAACTGTATACGCACAATGATGTTTAGTTATTTGATGTCATTAACTTTGAATTTTTCCGTCTTGACTGTGAGCTGCTGATGGCGACACAAGTGCCTCCTCCTCATCTGTGTGTGAAGTGACAGCACCTCTGATGTCTCCTCCAGCCACACTGGGGCGCTGCTTTTTGAAGCAGCCCCCAGTGGCCTGATATGCAGATCAGTGTATGAATACAGGCATCAGAATGTTTCCTTTCTGCCCTCGAGGTCCTCACACATACAGCGTACTCCCACGTCATGACCATGATTGATCTTTGGATGTGGTGTATTTTAGGGATGGCAAAATGTTATTTTCAGAAAAAGGTTCATGGGACCAGTATGATTCAACTTTAACATAACCATATTAACCTGAAAGGGGCAAATATTTGTTGTTGGACCCCAGCTGATTTCTTCTGTACTGTACATTGGCAGCTTCATTATTTCCCCAGATACCAAGTGATACTCTAGAACAGTAGAGATCGGTCATTTATTTGACTAACAAGAAATTAGCAACAGTTTTGTTAAATGTTTAATCATTCAAATAATATTTTGAAGCAAACATAGCAAAAAATTCTCTGCTTTCAGCCTCTCAAATATGAATATTTGCTGTTTTCTTAGTTGTGCTTGATAGTACATTCAGTGTTTTTGGGTTTCAGTCAGACAAAACTCTCTGTTTGAATATGTTCACTTGGGTTTTGATGAATTGTAACAGCCATTTTTCTTTCTGTCTTTTCTTCTTTTTTTCACTTTTCTCAACACTGTAGAAACATGTCAGTTCAACATGGAAGCCTCTGAGGAAGAGGACCTGCACCCTCTGTAGATATAAACGGCTCATTCTAAGGTAATGAAAACACATTTCTTATTTTCAGGTGATTCTACACTAATGAAAACATATTTATGAATGTTGTATTCAATTTCAACCATATTCTGACAATTTATCCCCATAAACTTTAACACTTTAACACATTATTAATTGATTTAGTTAATCATGACCCCATAACCCCTACTTCATCATATATGGACTGTAAAGGGTATTTCTCATTATTTTCTGATGTTTTATACATTAAATGATAATGTATTAATAAAGAAAAATAATTTGCAGACTAATTGTTAAATAAAATAATTGCTAGCAGTCCTACAGAACTCCTGGAATAATGCCACCTCATTAGCCCTGTGACACTGTGTGTCAAGTCCTTCGAAGAAATTTGGTAAAAATACAACTTTACTTAGGAAACTACTGAACATGAAACAATTGTAACCAAGTGACAAAACTAGTCAGGAAGTGAGTAGCTAACTGAATTGGGACCAAGTCATTGTCTCAAGTCTTTGCACTCAAGTCCCAAGTCAAAACAGGCAAGTGCTGAGTCAAATCCAAGTCAACACAGACAGGTCCCAAGTCAAGTACCAAGTTTGAGTTTGAAGTCCTAAATAAGTCATAATGTGCTCTTCAAAGAATGTCATGCCAATTTAACAGCAGAGCCTCAACTTACTGTTCAATGAGCAACTTCAAATGTCAAATGCAGTTGGAAGTTGTTGCCTCTCCGCCTGTAATTTTCAAGTCTCATGTTTTGCAGACTGCAATTTGTTTTTTTATTGACCACTGTGTATTTTTTTTTCCAACTGGTGCTCAGTAACGTAATGTTAGCTCTTCGTGGTTCTCTACTGCAACTTTCTTGGATGCCAGTGGATTGGGTCAAACAAAGTGGATCTGCGGAATTAAATGTGGACTTGTTGAGAATGAACAGCATCAGTGTTAGTTGGTTGAGGAAATGAAGGGGGATGAATATTTTATCTTTCGGTTTGGGGGGAATTTATCAGGTATTTTCAAGTCAAAGCGCTCATGTCCAAGTAAAGTCACAAGCCACTGGTGTCCAAGTTGAGTTGCAAGTCTTTTGATTTTGTCAAATCGAGCCTAAAGTCATCAAATGTGTGACTTGAGTCTGACTGAAGTCCAAGTCATGTGATTTGAGAGCACACCTCTGGTAGCTATCTATGCCAACCTTATGAACCTGATTACATACCTGATTCATAATGTTAAATATGCTAAATATGTTTGTTAAATATACTTTTAAACCCAATCAAAAGATCACATATAGAACATGACAGGTGGTGTTGGAGCTCATCAGGTCGGGATGCTTTGCAATGAAGGACCCATCTTAGTCGATGTTGTACTTTAGTGGTGCAAATGTTTAAACAAATATACAATGAATCAAATGAGGTACAAGCTGTTAATATGGAGTGAGCCCTGGACTTTGCCTGGTTGGTGATCCAGCCTTAGATCTGATCTACAAACCGCAGATCTTCCCCAATAATGAGAATATCTTTTGTTATGATTTGCACATGAGTGCATGTTGTGATAAATCCCCTATGTAATCTATATTTATGTTTGACGCGGTGCCATTTTTCCACTTGGCGTGTTTATTTAAACAGCTCTTGTTCAAACTATTCAGTGATGACGATCAGTCTTATCTGCAGAAAGGAGAGCAGTGGAGGAAACATTTAGAGAATTAGTGCAGATAGATTCCTTCCCTATCATTAATAACAATCCTCCTCATTTTCTCTTCAGACTTTCAGATGTTTGCATATCATTTGTATTTTTAATTGGTGAAGTTTGATTAAACCCAGCCCCTAGTGTTATATGGCATTAGGCGCTGCCATATGTTTAGTTGTGTGCAGATACCCATTTCCATAATCATTCTGCCTGTTTGAGGCGCTTGTCTATTTGCTGCACAGCTTTGATTGCATCTGCCTCAACTTAAACGATGCCTTGTGAGTTCTTCAGTTCATCGCTGTGACCTTTAATCTACGACTTACAGAATGCTCCCATCTATCATGGTTGTCACTTTGAAATTCCTAATCTCGTCTGAAAAGTCTTTACAAGTGAAGCTGGATTACTCTGATAATTAATCATATTCAAATGCATGAAAACAAATTTTGTTTACATATTTGCGATCACCTAAAATGAGAAAAACGAGGGAGGAGTGTGCAGCCCTGTGACTTAGGTGAGGTGCGTATTTGCATAACATTCGGTTTAAACAAGCGAGCAGAGAATGATTTGTTCAGAGCAGCTCTGAGATGAACAGGGGCATGTGCTCCTTTCATTTTTCATTCAAATTTTATTCAGATCAGAGCATTTTATTTGACTTATTATATTTCTTACAGGCAGAGTCATTAATTTGACAGGTTGTGTCATTTTAGAAATAAACTCTTGTCAACAACTCCCAGCAATGATTTCTTTTGCGTTTCGATCGGCTGAGTGCAAATGATACTCCAATGTTACACCAAAGGCAGGCAAAGTTAATCTGCTTTATCACACGAGCAACAGGGGCAGTTTTTGTTTCACAACTTACAGATTTGTTGAGTCAAGTCAAACATGAAATTCACTTTTTGTGCAATACAACTAATCCTTGTGTGCTTTTGGAGTAATTACACTTCTGCCTTGATTTCATGCATTTCATTATCTCATAATAAAGGCTTACGCTGAACTGCTACACACTCAGCATCCTGAATATATTGTATAGGACACATACAGGACTAAATAAATGCACTGTGCACTGGTTAGTCTGAGTCTTACACTGCCTCCTTGAACTGAACATGAAGCTTTTACAGTATGTTGTATTGTTGACAGTGTTGACTCTGTGCAGACATCTATAGGGTGGTTTTGCAAGCTTCCTCAAGTATATGTATTTTATTGTATTTTCCATATTTGTAATGTATTGTGGTTTTATAATATTTGAAGCCGTATGTTTTAATCAGTGGTGGAAAAAGTGCTGAAAATTTGTACTCATGTACAAGTACTGTTATATTGCTAAAATATTACTCAATTACTAGTGTTAAAAATAAACTTAAGTAAAAGTACAAAGTATTAGTTGCAAAAACTTGTCAGAGTATTAGTTACTTTTAACCGTTGATGTCACTGTCACCTCTCCAAACTAGGTTTACAAATTTTGTGCATTTTTCTCCACCAATAGTTGCTGACAATCAATTAATCATTAATACTTTTTAACACACAATACATGTTTTTGTTCCTCATTTTCAACTTTTTTCTAAGTTTAAGATTTCTTATTTAACAAATGTCTCCACCAGACAAAACAATGTCAAATGAGGTCCAGTGACTGCCATGAATAAATGAATTAAATATCCATGACTACATTTGTAATTGGTTAAATTCTTAATGGCAATTAGTCAATTAATGATTAATTATTGACATCATTACTCTGAATGTGTGTTGCTGCAGCATTTTGTTTTGTTTTTCGTTCATATGTCCTGGTTTTCATTGGCCCATTTGTGATCAGATCACCTGATTAGCTTCTAAAATGCAGATGAAAGGTTTGGATATTATAACACATTGGACTCAGTACTCAACTATGATGTTAAAAGTAACTAAGTAGATTACACTTTGTAATGAATACTTAAGTACGAGTAAAAGTACAGACTTGAAAATCTACTCATAAAAGTACAAGTACCCCAAAAAACTACTTAATTACAGTAATTTGAGTATTTGTAATTAGTGACTTCCACCCCTGGTTTTAATTTAGCTTTAGGCCCATTGGAACTATATTAAATTGCATTGTCCCTATAAAATAAAATTCAAATAAAATAATAAATAAAGCTGTGAGATAACGCTGCCAGAAATGACATGACTCACAAGCTTGCAACTGTGTGGGCAGATCTCTGAAAAGTGACCGTTAAAAACTTGTCGAAAAGTTTCAAAATAAAGATTTGCCATTTCTTAACTCAAGTTTCAATCTTAACTCAGCTTTCAACATTTAAAACTTTTCTCCCGACATTAGCACACCACTTTTCAGATCATCATTCACAAGGTGTCAAACCTGGAAAACAAACCGATTTGCTGTAAACACAACAGTGACGAATTTCTCTGACAGCACTACAAAAACAGTGCTCCTGTTATGAAGAAGGATGTGTTTGGAGAGATGTGACCCTTTTTCAGTCTGACAAAATATTATGCAAGCCTTAGTTTCAATTTTTCAAAACATTCTCAACCTTTCGAAGGTTTTTTCAGTTTTTTCAAATATGACCTGATATATATCCCTATATGCTGAGTTTTCTTTGTGAAAAAAATATCAGTCAGCCAGTTCTGATAATAATGTCACCATCCCATATTTATATTCACCTGTTTTATTCATGCAGTCCTTCTACTCATGTCTGTCTCTACTTTGAAATGCACTATGTTTTGCTGTGTGCGCTCGAGTAAATAATGGCAGCTGCCCTCTCCACATTTTGGATGATGAGTTGTTGTGTTAGACCTTCCTACTTGAGACATGAACTCTGTTCCTCTGTTTCAAGAAACTCAACAACTGTGAGTCTCGCGTTGCCCTCATGCACTAAACATGAAGCTTTTATATTCTTGTGTTCACTGTGCGGGCTCTCAATATGTCTGTGTACCAGGAGTGTCCTTGTGAGGGGGATAGCGGAACTAAATATCCAAGGCTCTAACATTTTACCTGTTATTAGTGTTACAAGTAAACTATTGATGCTGGCAAAGAGTTTATCTTGTATTATTTTCCCCTCTTCCTACCTCTAAGGCGCCTCTGCAGGAAGGTGGACAAATGGTTCCACCTCAAACATGTCAAATCAGTCATGTCTTTAATTTAAAAAAGTAAAATCAGGCTACCAAAAGAGAAAACAAACACATTATTAAGGAACAACACAACCAACCAAAGGGAAACAGAACAAAATTCTTACATAAGACAGACTATTGAGAACTGTTGTGAACGCAACATGTCAGGATTTACAGCACATGTATGGGCAAGAATCAGCCAATATGATGCGTATCACACTACAGGAGTTTCAACTCAATATATAATATATTGTATATATTGTTTATTATGTATTACATTATTTTTGATATCTAATTTTATGAGATGTATCATACTATGAGGAACATGCCACCGTATGTATGAAATCTGAGTTTTAAAAAATTAACTTGTTCATACATTCAGAACAGTGGCAATAGATAACACACTGCTGTCTAGCGGTCGGGGGTTTTAACCACAACACAAAATGAACAACTGCCACAAATCTTTGCATGCAACACAATATCACGCTACAGTGTTTTTGAGAATCGATTCAGTATCACAAAACGTCAGGATATCAATACTTTCATACACTGCTAACATACAAACAGTTAATGCCAACAGCATATTGGATATCTCCCCACAAAGTTTAAGAGCCCATACTGCATAGAGTACTCAATCCCTCTGGCTATTTTTGACCTTTGGCTATGCTGTCAACCTGAATGACTAAACCCTTTGACTATATGATAAAATAATACAAACTTCATGAGGAGGCTCTGACTTAGGGGCCCCCTGAGCCCTTTGGCCCTTGGGCCCGGGCCCAGTAGACCCATTTAGTAATCCACCCATGAGTTCACTATTATTATATAAATAATAGTTTAGCTTGCTGTGAAATGAAGCAGCATCACAGGTCCATCATCAATCAGGCTGCATCTACCTGTTATTTTCATTGTTGATTAATCTGTTGATTATTTTCTCAATTAATCAATAAGTTGTTTGGTCTATAAAATGACAGAAAATGGTGATCAGTGTTTCTCAGAGTCCAAGATGACATCCTCAAATGTCTTGTTTTGTCCACAACCCAATGATATTCAGTTTACTGTCAGAGAGAAGTAAAGAAACTAGAAAATATTCACATTTAAGAAGCTGAAATCAGAGAGAGAGAGAGAGAGAGAGAGAGAGAGAGAGAGACCTTGTTTCCTTAAAAAATGATTCAAACGGATTAATTGATTATTAAAGTAGTTGGTGATTAATTTAATAATCATTTAAGTCTATTATGTTA
Organism: Lutjanus argentimaculatus; assembly: GCA_034769285.1. NCBI lineage: Eukaryota > Metazoa > Chordata > Actinopteri > Lutjaniformes > Lutjanidae > Lutjanus > Lutjanus argentimaculatus. The sequence goes on along the minus strand of JAWZSL010000033.1, from coordinate 8,691,325 downwards.
CTGATGACGTCAGACTAGGTGAGCTCATTATTTATCTACAAGGGGTGTTGTGATATACTGGTGGTGATAATAAGATATTTAAAAAATGAAATATTGATATCATGTTAATAACACAGATATACTACTGTTAATAATCCAGCGCCTCATAAACATAATTTATGCTCTTAAATAATTTGTTTCTTTCTGTTCTCACTTTTTCTTTGTCAATTCTAACTCACTAAATATAACTTGACCTATGAAGAAATTTTTACAATAACAGCTATGTTATATTGTCATTCATTGTCTGTTTAATCGAGCCTATTCTCTTCAATCTGCGTACAAATAACAGGATTTTACACTTTCAAATTACTATGAAGTGCATGCGCCAAAGTCCAGTTTTTCACAGCGTAAAGTTGTGTTATTTGTAAGCAGATTGAAGAGTATTGGCTGGTTTATACACCAGCATCCAGTTATGGATGCTTCATGACAGTTAAAATTATTGACAACTATCAATAAACGCTGAGAAAGACTAAATATCTGCTCATGACTTCATTGTAGTAGGTAAAATATTGTTTATTAAGTGTTTTTCACACTGCTTATAAATGTTCAATAAAGAAATTAACATGTGTTACAAAAAGTCCTACAAGTCAGAGGATGATGGTCCTGTGACATATTTTTTTGTCGCATTTCTTCACAAATTGCCACATGTGCGTGTAATAGGGGTCATGCAGTAGAGCCATGCGTTGGTCAGAAATTAACCATTTTTTTCATGTAACCAGCAGATGTTATTATTGCACATGTAAACTGCAGTAATGAGAAAATAAGCTGAGATCTTTTCCAGTGAAAGACGACTGATATCTTTGTAGACTTTCTTTGCTGTGGACGCTCCTGTTTCTTTAGCAGAAGTGAGTCCTGGTTATGTTTTCTCTTTGAAAAAGACACATTCTTTCTAAAGAGGAAGGAAAAAAACATTTCACTTTTCAATTACCCCCAGCTCCTTCACCTCTCCCGTCCTCCCCAGGTCTAGTTTCCAAGGAGAGGAGAAAAAGAGAAGGGATGCTTTTCACTTGCATGGCAGCACCCCTCCCTCTCATTCTTCTCCTATCATTCCGGCTACCACTTTTATGCATGAAACAGAGAAGAAGATTGAAAGCATTCACTGGCCATTCAGACAATGAAGAAAGGAGATCCTCAGAGCTTTATTAGATATGAAGATCTACAATAAAAATCAATTTCTGGCCTCTTTATGCAGTTTAAATGACAAAGCCTCAACCCATTCAGCCATTGTGTGCAGGAAAGTAATTCTGCAGCACCGGCCGAGACAAGAGCGCCGTATACTTTCTGACCTGCGATTGCAGATTCTAATATGATACAGACCTACTGAGATAATAGGAGGCACTTAATATCATCTGTTGAGAAGAAAAAAAAAAGTTATCTCATATCTTTTGGTAGATAGATGGATGGGGGATGAGGTTTAAACCATTTCATGGGCAGAATACTAAACAGCCTGAGATGGACACCTGAGCATTTCACTCTCAGCAGAGCTCTGAAAATGTGAAAGTTGGTAACACTAAGCAAGGCTTTTCACACAACTAGGTGCTTCATTAGACCAATTAATATTGTGGTAAAAATGAGGAATACAAAAAGCAAATATCACAATATTTTATGGCATTTTGACAGTTTGATCTTTGACTGTATTTTTAACTAAAATGCAAAATCTAAAGATAAAAATAAACATATTCCTTTTTATAGTAATGTATTAATATTACTTTGACACTACCACTGTGTTTTGTGTAAGAAACTAAAATACAAAATTTCAAATTGCGTGGTCAGTTACATGTAGGGAGGCTTTTATTGTGAAGCAGCTGGAATCAGGGGAAGTTAGGTTAAAAACTCCAGCAACACTTGTAGGAACCTTTGTGTTGAACAGGAATGACAGAAAAAAAAGTCGCTGTATCTATGTATATATGATATCTACCATGTGTATTTATGGTGACCCTGATGAAAACCAGAAGCCAAAACGTGTTGGTTTCACAACGAAGTTGTTATATTACACTTGTGTTGCTGCATTAGTGGGCCAGATGCGGATTTGATAAAGGCTCGTTTCAGTAATAAATGTATGAGTTTGTAGGTTCATCATGCTAAAATAATCCACAGCAGTTTAGAATAGTTTGAGTTTATCCTCTGTTGCAACAACTGGCAGGTCAAAGTAGATATACTGTTTATGTTACAAAATAATTTACCTGTAATGTGATTGTACATATTTGATTTGCCTGTACATCTTGTTGTCAGATCCTATTGTTTACAGCTGAAATGATTTGAGAAAATACTCTGATTAATGAAAATAATCATAAGTGCAGCCCTGTTTGTGTTACAATACAGCAAACTTTTTTGCTGAGTGATCTTGTGTTTCTTTTTCTAATCGCTTTGTCAATTTGCAACGCGGTGGTCTCCTTTAAATCAATGAAACTGTCAAGTTCAAGTCAAGTCAAAGTATTTATTGTCATATGCACAGTTAAAAATAAGTTTCCCTGTACAATGAAATTCTTCCTTCCACTCCAAATGTTGTTGAACAATAAAACAAACATAGGAAAAGTGAAGAAAAATATAAAATATAAGAAAATACAAATATAAAAGTACAAAAATACAAGAGAAACATGATACAATTTGGCGATTACCTGACTTGCCTCAGTGATTATCCTGTTTTATCTGCCTTGCTCTAAAACTTGCAGCAAACTGTGTAATGCATAGACAATTGTGCTTCATTCTCTAACCCCACCCAACTAAACTCCTCTCTCCAGGATAATTGAAATGCTCAATTGCGCTTCAGCTCATAAACTTTTGTTTTTCCTTTTCTTGTGAGTGCCTTTTCGGTACTGCATGAGTGCAACTCTCAGCAGAGATGAGAAGGAAGTGAGTTGGCTCTCTTTTTAGCTACTTTCATCATCAACTCCAGTAAAACAAAATGTTTAATTATTTTTCACCACTTGCCTGATCGATCAAGTGAGTTGGTAGATTTGACAGCCCTAGCAGCAGTCAGCACTGTCGCCTCACAGCGAAAAGAGTCGGAATGAGGGCTGTGACGATAAGTGCGTTACCACAATACCACAGTCATGTGATGCCTATGTGACGCGGGGTTGAACTCCATTACCAATTTTATTTTGAAGGGTCAGTCTCATGTTGAGATCACCTAATGATCAGTGCTGTCACACACAAGTCAGGAACACAGCCTCTTGTCAATAGACTCAACCTAAGGCATCTTGGGATTGCTTGTGGGCTGCTAACAACATGCTAACAATCAGCATATTCAAGATGGAAAAATAGATTAATAACTACAGAAGACGTTATCATTATAGATTTATTTTACCGCGTCTCCAAAAATGACAGTGCAGTTCAAGGCTTGATTATAAAGCGTCTGGAAGGGATATGCTTTCACCCAGCTGACGTTGTAAAAGTGCAATGCTAGCATTAGCTTAACATTAGCCTTTCCTGCTTAGCTTACTTGGGGGCTAGCCCTGTCACTTTTCCAGCAGTTGTGAAACAACAGATGAAACACACTCTAACCTGAACTGTACATTTACTGCCAGATTGACAGTTAGATGCAAAGTTTAAGTTTCTGCTCCACTATGAGCATGAGAGGCACTGGCTCTCGTCTGCTGCTTGCTCTACAACACTGCACACTGCACACACTTAAGTACTGCCCCATTCCTTAAAGTTATGCTACGCTTATGACAGTATGCTACAGTAAAGTTCAATAAAACATAATTACTGAGGCAGTCACAGTAAAGTGCCATCCCTTGGGAATACGTGGCTTTGTCATTGCAGTCAGAAAAAAATTCATCCCCTCACAGCTCTGGTTAGAATCCTGGTTCGGGCAGGGCCTTTCTGTGTGGACTTTGCATGTTCTCCCTGTGCTTGTGTGGGTTTCCGCTGGGTGCTTTGATTTCCCCCACCATCAAAAACATGCATGCTAGGTCAATTCTCCAGTCAGTACCCCTGACCAAGGTGCTGGCTGCAACAGCTGTCCACTGCTCCTAATACTTAGGATCGGTTAAATCCAGAGACTCACTATACGTTGCACTCCGTATAATTGTATGTGTTACAGTGAAGATGACCTTTAACTTTCTGGACTAAAATATGTTTTGCTATGTGACCACAGTAAAGAATCACAGCTGTCCTCTCTTGCAGCTTGAATGATGAGTTGTTGTGTAGGACCCTCCTACATGAGACCTGAACTCTGGTCATCTTCTGTTTCAAGAAACTTGTAATCGATGACATGTGATGGAGAAAACTCAACAAGATAAATGATCTATGTGGCTGTAATGAAAAGGACTGTTTTTTTTTCTGTGGGCACGCTTTCATTCTTCTCTGATGGAGACGTGGATGAATTGGATGAGTGTAGCACATCTCCAGGGGCAGGGAGATAAATATTATGCCTGACTTCTCCTCCGCCATGTCTGGTTACCAGCTGAAAAGCAATTGTTTCACTCTGCCGTCTTGACTGCAAGACATGTGCTATTTCAAATTAAACCTTCAAGGTCCCAAAGTCATTTATTTGTGTCAAAACGGAGGCAGAATGGAATTCTGAGAAACAACAATAAATTCACTGTGGATGTAAGAAATCACAATAAATTCTCAGTGTCTTAGCGGCGAGTGTTGTTTGCTTGTGGAGCAGAATAATATCCAGGATGCAGCACTCCATTCAAGGCCTTAAAATGTGGAACTAATCTCCCTAAAAAGACTACTATTTGGTTCATTGTTTTTTGTTCAGCCTTCCCCAAGTGTTAGACACACTAACGTGTGTCCATGGGGAAAGTCATTGAATATGAGTAGCCTTCTCCACCTCCACTACTATGAGAGTGTAAGTGGATCCTGATTCACTGATAGCACACAGAAGCCTCCTTGAGTGTTTGCAAAGTGTGGACCTTGAGAAGAACAGCTTTGCCAAAAATCCTCTTGTGGCCCCAGAGACCACAGCACAGTGCTCAGTGAAAACAAAGATGTTATAAGCTAGCTTAGCTATTATCGCGCCTTTGCACTACATCTCCCCTGACACCGCATTCAAATCAGTCTCTATTTATTTGGGGTTTTATTTATTTATTACTGCATTTTTCTTCCCTTTTCCGAGGCAAAAAATGACTAAAAGGATTATTTGTGGAATAACTAAAATAATGAGCAATGCTTGTGCCTCTTTAATTCAGGCAAACTGAGTTGTATTTTCCTTGAATCCCAGCATGAGCGTTAACATTCTGTAGAGAGGCATAAAGGCTTGTGAGTGTATGATATTGACAAAAGGGCAGCAAAGGAGAGGAGGCGGAAAGACTATAGTACATCAGTCGCGTAATGACTTGATAGTAAATGACAAGAAGCAAAAATGATCGATAACGATCTGTATCAGCATGAAAGAAACATTGATTTCATCATTTAGTCTTACAGCATATCCTGAATATACATTTAATCTGACGTTCAGAGTTGATTATTACACATTTAATGAATTAAAACAGTAACATTTTCACCAGCAACATGACTCAACCTGTGCACTAGTACATTTTGACTTTTTTACTTTTAGATGTTTGCATTTTAAAAAGTTCATTTTCCACATTGGTTAAAAATTTGTTTAAAAATTGTTTGAAAAAAGAGCAAACGTTAAACTTCTAACATTATCTCATGAATGTCGGCAGCATTATGTACCTGTCCACCGTCTTGACCTCCGTAGCTTTACCTACTTGACTCTACTTCCTTCATTAGCACTCAACATAAGACGTACACAGTCGTCCAGTATTAAAAGCAATAGATCGTGCATATGACACACTTCTCTGATGATCGGGGAAGTGCGACATTGACGGCATAAACTGCTAATGCTAGTATCAGTGACATAAGGCTCTCTCACAGTGCTTGGGTGGAATAAAATGAAAAGTCTGTCCCAGTTTACTTTGCTACCAGTTAGCATCTGCTTCCCAATTACACCAGCAATGTTTTCTCAAACTGTCTACTCAATGCATCACAATTGCTAGAGTGTGATGGTTCCCTGAAGGCGGCCGCCACCTGTCACTGTATACAAGACAGTGTTTATACAAATAATACATTGATAGAATGATGAATAGAGCGATATAATTGGAGATGAAAGATTAAAAAAATGCCTGAATGTTGAGATAAACTGGTTCCTCACAGGAGCACCTGTAAAAAAGGATAAAACCACATTATGTGTTTTATGTAAGAATGTGAATTCAAAGGTTATACATTGTAAAAACTGGCAAGACCCAAATTAAATCTGGTTGTGCTGTGTATTGATAATATTCAGTCATTTCAATAGAACAATAAATAGCAATAAATCAGCAAATATGCACATACATGCGAGACAAAGCTGAAATGATAAGGTGGTAGAGAGCAATGGGTTAACACTTACAAAACACTTCACAGGCATGTTGTGTTTGAATTGGGATGTAAGGATAAATCACATCGTTCCAGTCATCCAGATTGGATTTGAGTTTAATTTGATTTCCTTAAGATCAAGAACCCCTGCTTGTTCAAAAAAGAAAAAAAAAAAACACGTTTTGAAAAATAATCATGCTGTATTGCACTGATTTTTAGACAGTTGTTTAAATGAACCAATGAATCCTCGTGTTATCCTGAACAAAGACCGTGATCCTGCTATCAGACACTTCATTCATGTCTTCTCAATGCCTGAAAGACAAAGTGGGTAGCACAACAAATTCATTTAGAGCAGTGCTAAAACATGATCGGCATCTGTATAGGCGTGGGGTCTTATTGCCAAGATTAATTATATTCATTATACAGCGCACTGCATACAAATGACCTTGTTTCCTGTTCAATACACGCACTGACTTTGAATATTGTGTGCTGAACAGAATTATTAAGACATACATATATATATATATATATATATATATATATATATATTATATATATAAAACTGGCATCAACTGTGGCTCTTTGCTATTTTGCTGGGAATATGTTAAGGAAGAGAAGGTCTTACTTTACAGGTTAAACATCTTTATCATTATTACATCTTCTTTTCAAGCCTGTAATAGCTAGCTGCTCCTTTGTCTGTGTCTATAGTCAGTGTATTGCATTTACTTGTATGGTACTGAATAAACAGTCTAAAATGGTTTGTGTCACATAAATAGACAGCCATTTCTCATATCTGTATCGCTGCTTTACTTGAATCAGCAGGAGATAGTTGAGATGATCATTCAAAGTCATCTGGAGAGATTTGAATGTGAGCTATCCTTAAAAAAAATCCTTTCCTTAACTGATCATTAACAACTTTAACGATCAATTAAGCAATTAATTGTAATTAAAGAAATTTTGCTAAACCAAATAATACCAAATGCATTTTTTCCACCTCAATCCAAGCTTTATTTGCACATCAAGATATTGTATATTCTCTAGGCCTACATATTAAACACAAATATCAGATAACATTCAGATCTTTATTTGATAGTAGATTGATTAAATTTTACTTGATTTACTTTCAGTTAAAACCAGCTGCTGTCCCTTCTTTATGTTGATCTCTGTGAGATCTGACTTATGAAACAGCATGTTTCAAATGCAAAAATAAAATACCTGAAATCAAGCTTGCTACCATAATATATAGACTACACTTTATGTTAAAGCTTTAAAGGAGGAATTTAATTTGATAACAGAGTAAAGATGCTACTGATTAATCATTAATTAATTAATTGCCATTAAGAATAACAATTGTTTTATCTGGTAGGGTTTTTGTTTAGAATGGAAACTTAAAGAGGGACGAGGAAAAAAAGTAGAAAATAAACGAGGAGAAAAGAGGTCTATAGTGATGTATTTAAATCTAGTATAGAGTGGATGAGTTTGATTAATAGATCTGTATAAAATATGACATAAACGTTAATTCTAGACCTTGGAAGTGGTAGTTTAGCTCGCTCACTTATAGATTTACTTTGTTTTTATTTTAATGTCATAAATCCCATAGTGTTTTCACAGCGCGTTATCAGTCTGGAGGTTTGCCATGTTGGTGGCACTGACTGTACTGACAACCCTTCTGAACTCGCTACTGTTGCTGATGATTTGCTGCCTTCAAACGGTGTCGTATTTACCATGTTCACGAGAAGAGTTCCTATGAACGACGTGTTGAAGGCAGCATTGTTTGCTCAAAATGGTCACGTGGTTGACCAAATATAAGCGGATAATAAACTTGTTTTTCATCAACTGACTTACTTAATAAAGTGGTTTCACACAGTTGTTTTATTTGTTTATATGTTAATGTTAATTTTGATCCAAAAAGTTTTTATAGTTGACTCGAAATGTTAAAAGTTTTAGATGCTTAGTTAAATGTCCAAAATGTAAAGATGTTAGATTTAAGACGACACCTCATTGATAAACTGATACTGAGCCTCATCCATCCTTTGTAACCTTTAAGGTCTTCAGCTGTGTGTGGGCTTGGCGAAAAATGAGACTCACTGTAGAAGTGTATTTCATCGATAACATATTTGAGCTCCTGAACGTTTTGAATGAGTCTCAGTCAGCTTTCTGCTCTAGTGATAGCAGTCTACTTTTGTGGATTATAATAACTTGAATTTACACCTTATTCCCTTAATCTGCTATTCTTGTTTCATCATGATGTCCATGTCTTTCCAGATTCTTGACCCTGCAGTTGAGCTGCCATTTTCTCTTGATGACTGGGAAAGAAGGTAAGTCTAATGGAAGAAATTTGTGTTAAAATAATGTTTTATGTTACATATATGGTCAACCTGAATTGGTTAAATTGTGTCATGTTCATTTTTGGAAACTTACTGACCCAAACCAACTATAGTTAAGTAAAATTATATACATTTTATTTAACAATCTAAAATAACACATTTATGTTACTATATAAAAAAAAAACTTATCCTGAAACCATACTATTAGCTTGATAAGGAGCAGTATTTTACTTTTGGGTCAACCAAATAATTGAGTTGGAAAACTGAAAACTTTTAAGTTGACTTCCCTTAAATTTAAGTTGCATTAATGCAAACTGTTGATTTGAAAGCAATCAGATTAAGAACATCTGACTTAAAGTAACTGTTTTCATCTAACTTGGTAACTTGATTTGAAAAAAATCAATTCTTGTGTGTTAACAGTTGAAGTATTTTTTTTTTAGTTGGTTCATCAACTTAGTGTAGTTCTTGCTGTTGGGATAACAAATAGGAGGTAAAATTTTCTGGGTGGTTATTCCAAGAAGATGGAGCCCACCTGTTAACTTTAGTTTCTCAAAATGTTGCGGTCTTTCGTGACCAACTAATTGTCTGTGCGTTTTAGCTGAACTTTCCTGTGGTTTAGACATCCTGAAGTCAAGGCTTGAATCGGATATTCAGCATGTAATTCATTCTGTTGTTCACATCCCAATATCGACAAAATGGCCGGGCATCCGGGTTACTGACCAAACTGTGATGTTGGAGAAAAAAGCACCTACAATGCTTTAAATGAGTAAGAACTTGCAGAGTTTATTATTGCATGAAGAAATGACTGATGTTATAAGAGGCCGTGTTGCAGTTTGTGGGATTGTCATACATTATTTTGCAAGAAATTGATCATTATTACAATCCTGTATTTATTTTTAGAAACCAGTGTTTAACCTTTCCCACCAAAGCACAGCAGCATCAGACCTATTTCAAGAATATGGAGAACCGGGTCTTGCTTTGATATGAAAGATACATTTGATCTCATGTCAGCAGTTTATTATCAATGGCCGTCTAATCCTTTCACTAACCACAATAGCTTAGTTTTAGAATGTTTTTATAAATATTTACCACTTGTAACACCTTTTTCACAGAAGACATAACTAGATGGGGTCATCTAGACCTGTCATAGCATGAAAACCACAGGTATACCATGAATGATGGCTGCATTCCATTTAGGTTTACCATATCCATGCCCACGCTGTTCAGGCCAGATTTAATATAATAAAATTTTGCTGCAATATCCCTTCATTCTGATGGATTCGCCCCAGAAATGCATTCGATCTTGCAGGGCATCTGCATGTTTTTTTGGTCAGGTTCAAATTTGCGCAGTTAATCAACAGCAAGTTGAACTTTGAGGCAACAGAGCTGGAGAGTCATACATGTAGGAAGCTGTCCTTATCATGAGGTGGGGGTTGGCATCCTGTTTCAAACCAATAGTCAACTTCAGCTTTTTATTTGACTTAGTTGATATATTAGTTTAGTTTTGTTGACAGTTGTTTTATTATTGTTATTTTCAGATTTTGGTTGCAGTTTGATTAGGTTTAGGTTAAGAGCATGGTTTTGATTAAAATGATGAATTATGAGTCAACATTGGCAAGGGTTTCATGCAGGACATGAACACTAGCTAGCGTGTTAGCTGTTAGCAATGCCAATTATGGTAACTGCATTCTCGCAAACCAGCTCTGGGAATAGTCCTGTCACCAAGCTCCTAGAAGTAAATGTTTTGCAGATGCACAGACATCTGTGACACTTTCTGGTGTGAGCAGGCGTTTATACTTGTTGACTCAGAGGTCTGGAATATGAGGCACTTGAAGCCATCATTATTGTGATTAATTACGCTACACCTGTGGTTTACTCGCCCTCATGAGTGTTGAAGTTGCTCTTCTGGCTGTACAGGTTTGATTTCATTGGCTGCTCCTCTTCATGTGTTCACACACTCATACTTCGGATGGATAGTTCAGGTTTTTGAAGTGGTGTTATAAGTCAGCTTTTCTCATAGTCAGTCTTTTATTTACAGTAGATAGTTTACATCAGATCAGTTTAAGTGTACACCATATTTAGAATATTTTCACCATTATATAAGCCGATGTATCATACTCTCCAAAACCACCAGACTCCTTTTGCAAAAACAGTCATTTTACCTCACAGAACACGTGATTTTCTGGTCTACGGCTTCCTCGATCTGTTTGATTGTTTGTATTTTTGTGTGACTTAGGTGTTTTAAAAGGCTAGTGTGGAGTGGGGTTGTAACCTTTGTGCATTTTCTTTAACCTTTAGTTGAAAAGTTAACAATCAATAATGCATTGATCATGAATGAATATAATAGGATAAAAAACACACATCACACATTTTCTCATTTTTATTTTATTCTAAGCAATTTTACCATTATCTGCTTTAGGTAGTGCAGTGATTATGGAGGGTACCTCACACAACCCCACTTAAAAAAAAAAAAAATCAGAATGATGGCTTCAAGCTAGAGATAATAAAATCTGTTAGATAACAGTAGAATTTGAACAGCAGGCACGAGTGCCGTAAGAGTGTCATAGTAGTAGTCAACAGTTTCAAAGAGCTTTTATGCACCTCATGACTTGATTTCAGCTTTCTTTGATTTGTTTATATTGAACAAAAACAGCTGGACACATTCTCTACCCTTGCATGTATTCAGTGACTGTAATATTCAGGTCTGATGTGTGGTGCATCTTGTTGTATTTGAGAGGGATTTTCACAGACAGGTACGCAGTCTCCTCTTCAGCGCTACCTGTGCTTCCTCATATGCCTCCTTGCAACCTGTGCCGCATTTATAGTGAAAGGACGGGTTGATGGGACCGTAACTTTCAGCATTCTTATCCATCCATAACTATTACCACACCAGTCCTCTGCCTCGCCTCTCCACACTAGAGAAAAAAAAAAAATCAAAGAGGGTATTAGGCAGCAGGGTTATTCCCGACACTTTGCTGGAGGCTGGCGTTAATCTGTGCGTTTTGGAGAAACGAGGTTAGTTAAGCATTTTAATGGCCCTAGCCCTGTGATAATTAGGCCTGCCCTGGAGGGAGCTCCAGTTGAGCCACTTGGGCCTTGAAATGGAGCCAGGGAACTAAAGCCCTGCACGCACACAATGATCCTGAACTAATTCCCTGAGTAAATATTTTCTCCCGTTCACTCCACAGCTTCTTTCTCTTTAAAGTTGTAAAAGGCCTGTTTCCTTTTTCCCCCCTTTTTCTTCTTTTTCTCTCACTTTTTTTTTTTTTTTTTTTTTTTTTTATCCTCCCTCCCGCTGCAGATATTTTTAGAGGGAGGCACTTGGAGCGGTTTTACAGAGATTTTATTCTCTTCTTTTATTTCTTTCTGTTCTTTTTTCTCTGTCATTGTGTCCTATTTCGTCGTGTGATAAAGCTCACACAGCGCAGTTTCTAACAGTTCCTCCGTGTGCATTTTTACACAATCACCTCACACGTACGGACGCGGGCCTCTGTTGTGTCTTGTCTGACTGGCGTGGCCCTTGACCCCGGGGCCCGCGGAGGGGCCCTCTGACTGACTGATCCGATCGTCCTAAAGGGGATAGGTCTCTGAACATTGTGTATAGTCTTCCCCTTCCTGCTTCAGTCTGGGGCTCCCACAACACAGAGAAGCCCCTGAGCCACAGCTGCTATTGTTTCTCCACACAAAAGACAGACATCACATTAAAAGTCCTCTGTATCGTCTTGAACTCACATCAGTCTTTGTCAACAGAAGAATCAAAGGCGAGCATTGGCTCCAACAATTAAATCTAAGAAAAAATATTCATGAATATCAGAGACGTGCCTTAATAAGTCTATTCATGTGAAATAAATGCACAATTCCTGATTTGTTTTTGAATGAAGGCAGCGGTTTCTTCACATCTTTATTAGAACTCGTGATACGGACCGAGCACATCCTGCCATTAAGTTGTCAATCTACAAGTTTGTGTCTGGGTGATAAAGTTCGTCAGCTTTCAAAGTGGTTGTTTGGAGGATGTTTTGACTGACACGTGGCCCTCGAGCTACAGAAGTCAGCGTCCAGGTTTCCCAGGGACACTACTTGTTTGGCTCAGGGAACCTTTGTGAGAAGTATCTTCATCTCACTGCTGCTCAGTCAGCCCATTTCTCCAGGCCACAGTGTCAGGCATCATTTATCTCTGACAGTGAAGCTGTCTAGAGTGTGTGTGTCTGTCTGTCTACGCCAGCGTGCGCACGTGTGTGTGTTTGTATACGTGGGTCCGCCTGTGTCTCTGCGTTTGGCTTGGGCACGTGTCGTCGTGTGTCATATGGGTGTCCCAAGGACAATCCTCAGAGCGAGCTACAGCGGAATGAGCAGAGAAGATGAATGTTTTCTGAACATAGGAGAATATCATTAAAGCTACCTGTGCTGCGCTTGATTGATTTGCTGAATCACAGTCGCTGGATGTTAACATAAAACCTGCAAATGGCTTCAATTTAAATATGTTACTTATCAACACTCCACAGTCCATCAATGTGAAAATCCTCTGGAAGCTTTAATTTAATGGGAAGTGTGTAATTTTTCATTATACAGTAATTAGATGATATTAATTGCAAAACATCAGTTAACTTAGCTGACATGTGGCGGCTGCCAGACTGACTAATGCACATGCTAGTTCAACTCAACATATAGGATTCTAACCTTTGATGCAGAGGTTTTCAAACTGTAAGGAGAGAGGGGTGAAGCAAAGATGCTGTGAGGTGCATGTCAGTATTTTAACAACAGCTGGAAGTTGAAAAAAAAACATATAGGAAATCATATTTCTAATTTTCGACAGTGTGACTAAAGACTTCAGTGTCATTCAACTTAATATCTTAAGCTTACTGAACATGTTTTCTCAAGTACAACTGAATTCATGTCAAGTTTATTTGACTAAAAAAGTTTATTTGTTTTGAATTACCTCAACATGTCTTTTCAACTTCAATCAACTTTAATGTGTAGGTTTTCAAACCAGCAAATATGCTGCGAGGTGCACACCAGTGCTCTAAAAACAACTGAAATTATACAGCAATTTAGTGTGAAATCTTTTCTCATTAACTTAAAGTAAGTGTACAAGTTTTATTTATTGAAGTTAATTAAACTTAAAATTTCTAATATTTATTTTCAGAATGCTTCAGAGTTTTTCAAACTTGAAATATTTTGACTTGAAATGACAATTGAATGAATGCACTGTACAGAGCTCAATCAGCTCATTCAATTTATTTTCTAAAGGAACGCGATCAGGATATTAGCACATTCCCAGCATGCATTGTATGTGAATTAAAACTCTCCTGAAGCCCTTCTTTTTTAGAGTTTGAAGAAAAATATATACATTTTAAGATAAGTCACTGTTGCTTCTTTTCACACTAATAAAAACACTGTGAACCATGATGAAGGTTAGTATTGAATTCAGTTCGTGCTCCCTGACACTTCAAATTTAATAAAATTACTGGGAGCAGTTTCACATATTGTCTTTGTGCTGATGCTGGAACAAAATAGATCCAACAGGAGCAGTTGTAGGATCTTTGTGTGAAATGAAGAAGTGATTTTTCAGTGTAAAAGGAAATCAGAGTGGTTTGAAATAATCATCAGTGTGACTGAAGAGTTGTTTCAGCTTAATATCTTAAGGTTACTGAACATGTTTTCTCAAATACGACTGAATTAATTCAGGTTTATTTGTTTTGAATCATTACGAAACTACCTTAAATTGTCTTTTTATACTCAGATAAAAATTTCAACCAACTCTTTTAAAGTTAAAACAAATATTTTATTTTTACAGTGAAGCCTGTGTGTGGTCAGCAGCTGCAGCTCGTGGAGACAGTTAAGGTACTTGTAACTGATTGCTGCAATTTGCGTTAAAATGTTCACTCTCTCTCTCTGGGTCATACACATATTTTCAGATTCAGTGGGGCTCACACTTTCTGAAGGTCTACCAATGTCCATTGCGAATAAACATCAATAAATCAAAAATAGATGCTCTGTATAAGTCTGCAGAACTTACCAGAGAATCATCACAATTTTAAGTTTTCTTCATTATCAAAGCAATCCAGTGAGAGTTGTTTGTACATTAATTGGCACGTTGGAAACAGGAGCTGCTAATAGATAATTCGGCATACTTTTAATTGTGCCCGTTTGCACTAAAAATATATTGGGGGTGCAGTTTGGGAGCCCATGGTGTCGCACTTTGAAATCTCTCCCTTTAATACATTGTAGAGAGCACTGTAGAGATTTGATAAATAAATTGAAATACTGCAGATAGCTTTTCATGAACATACATGCTCACATGTTATCCCAGTATATTAGCCTAACCCTTGCTGTGCACATTCTCTCTTTGTCCTCCACTTCCTCTTCAATCCCTCTATTACCCTACATGTCCTCCGCACCCTGCCTTTTTGTCCTGTCTCAAGGCCATGGCCAGTCATGGGCTCGGGCCCGTGCTCCTAGCAGCTACTGACCCTTTGTGCCACCTTTATCACAGACTTCTTTACCGTGGGCTACTTAACCACAGCGCTAACTGCAGGTCCTGCGGGTCTCTGTGATTGTGCTCTGCATTGAGCAGAGAGATGAGGATTAACACCGACACTCGATAAAGGGGTCAGAGGTGTGCAGTGATTATTTGTGTGTGTGTATTACGGGAACGAGAGAGAGAAAAAGAGAGACAGAGAGAGGGAGTGTGTGCAAGGTAAGCCTGCGTGTGGTGTGTTGTGTGTGTGTGTGTGTGTGTGTGTGTGTGTGTGTGTGTGTGTGGCTCTCACAGGGTAGAGGATGAAGCAGGTGGAAGGGGGTTGGGGACATGGCTGCAAGGTTGAGGTGAAATAGATGGATAAGGTTAGCTGAGTTATCAGACAGGAGCATCACAATCAAGCTGTCAGCTCAATGCCTCCCTCTCTCTGCTCTCTCCCTCTTTTTGATAAACAGAGGAATAGGATTACAATTTGGACTGGTCCCGGGGCAGCGAGGAAGCCTGCCCTGCCTTTCAGCTGCATTCTCTGCTCGATGAAAGGAGCACAAGAAAGGCACAAATCTGCCAGACAGGGCTTTCTGGGTGGGGAATCCTTGTGGTGGAGGAAAGAAGGGCAGTTTGCCAAAGAACAAGGTGTGGAGGTTGACTCCTAATAGAAAAAAAGGCTAAATTCAAAACATGTATTTAAAAGTCTGAATCATCAGGACAATATCAGAATTTCTCGCTTACCTCTTGTGGTATTTGGTCACCCATCCATATTTCTTTGGTTTTATTTGCCAAGGTTTGGAGATCACTGAGTGGAATTTGTGATGATTCAAGGGCTGCAACCAACAATTATTTTCATCATCGACAAATCTGTCCATCATTTTCTCAATTGGACTATTCTTTTATTAAAAAATGACTCTAACCGATTAATTGATTATCAAAATAGTTGGCAATTAATTTAATAACCAATTCGATTCATTGATTAATTGTTGCAGCTCTAGCGGATTCTGAGATTTTTTTAAATGGTTTCAATGTTTATTTTCCACAATATTAATACACTGGTACCAGCTGTGCTTTCCTGCTCTCTCTTCTCTTTGAGGAGTTGATTTGACTTAACTACAATTAGTCAATCAGATAATTTAGTATTTTTTATAGGTCTGATCTAACAAGAAAAGTACAAATTTCTAAAAGAGTTAGGTGTCCTATTGCCATGTTAAGACCCTGTTATATTTATCTTTTAAAAATCTGAAATGTTATGCCCTTAATGTTCTGTCAAGTTTTCCCCAAGTGGGATCAAATATCGATATTTTTCAAGGTATTGAATCAAAGTTAGAAATCCCAGTATTGTGATAACACTCCTCATAGTATTAAGAAACTACATTTAAAAACTTCAACATGTCTATTAATCATGGGTGCAGTGTGACTAAATACATTTATTCAAGTACTTTACTGAACTTGAGTATTCCATTTTCTACTCCATTACATTTCAAAGGGTAATGTGCTTACATGCTCCATTCCATTTATTTGTTAGCTTGTTACTTTTCAGGTTACTGCAGGTTTTTCTGTACTGAACATGAGATCTTCCTATAACATCTCACACATTGTCATAAATGAAACTACCCAATATGTGTACAAAAGTTTAAATTAGTTCCAATTCAAGCAGCTGCAACATTACAATGCCCGTTACACATAGTGATCAATTATAATAATACAGTAGTATGATGTTTAATTATGTAAAAATAAAGATTGCCCTTGTAAGCCTTTGATCCATATAGTGGTTTTGATACGTTACAAAGTACATTTCTCATAATTTCTTACTTACCCACATCACCATCACTGTCCAGTAAAAACCTTGTGTCACCAATTTTGGTGATTTTTAATTTTTCAGATAATCTGAAGTCAGGCTAAACAATTTTTCTGAATATTATCAAAATCACAATCGCAATATGACCAAGCACAATATCCAAATCACAGAAGCTGCAAGTTTTTAATAAAGGAAGAATGTGACAAAACAGCATTATAATGAAGTCCAGTAGTGCTACAGAGATGCCCTGGTCTCCAGATGTAAGAAAACATGTTTGTTTGGTACAGACCTCAACTAATGTCACATCATCATGATTTATTCATGATAATTTTTTTCAGTGAAAATGAAAATTGTGATGCAAAAATCATTCAGTGAATCATATCACAGTAGCAATATTTGTCACAATAGTCACAATATATATTTTTTTTTTTACCATATTGTCCTATTTGAATGATCACGTGTTCCTCTTTACTAAGTTAAATAAACAGTTTAAAAACACACTGGAAAAAGTTTAAAACAGGGCTGTTTTCATAGCTTTCTTTGCTTGGAGATACATGGTTTTCTCAAGACGACAATGATCCTTTTACTTAAAAATATAATTTTTGTCGCTTCTCTCTTATGAAAACAATGACAATAGACATAGTTTGATGATGCTGTGAAGTAGTGTGGAATCATGGGAGTTGTTCTCTTAATTGTTAAACAACCACCACTGCAGACAGAAATCTACCTGAGTTGACTCAGGCAGAAATCATGTTCATGGACGAGGTAATGTATGAACGTTTTATTCATCTTACATTTAGTTACACATATCGACTGCCTTCCTCACTCTTGGACACATCAGCCTGTGTTTCCCATGTCTGCCATGGAAGGAATAATGACTAGAGACCAGTAGAAAATGCACCATTACCTTGAATAAAATCACAGCTTTCTCTAGGTTTGGAAACATTTGGGATAACGTACGTACACAAATCAACAAAATATATAGTTGTTTTTAGACATTTTAATGCAGAATACATATTATACCTTTAAGTAACATTTTGAACTTGTAATGAAGTATTTTTACATTTCAGTGTTTTTTGTTTGAGTGAAAGATCTAAATACTTCTAACCACTGCTTATTATACAAAGCAATACTAGTCTATCTACATGCAGAGATACCACTAAGTAAATGAGAAAATGTGTTTATCATCCTTTTTAATCTGCTCTAATTTGAATATATTTCCAAACAATGAAAAATGTCACGGTGAAGATAACAATTAACATTTAAAAGAGAAACTGTTTCACACATAAGTGCTATAATAAATTAATATTAATTGGAAGTCAGTCTCTCTTCTTTTGTAAAAGTAATAAACATTATTCCTGTGATGACAACACAAAAGCCCATGTTGTGGTTGTTTTGTCTACTTTGTTCAGGACACAAAAGGCTCACTGTTCTTCCAGTCCCCCTGCCAACTGATCGGAGAGATTTTTTAAAACGTTAAATCTGCAGAGAGTGCAGAAATAATGTTGGGACAGCGACCAGAGCAGCAGGGCAATTAAGACAAATTAATTATGGCGGGGGCGTGCGAGCGGAGCCCGGTTAAAGCGTGAACCCACAGAGGTGTAAGAGCCACATATAAGAGCTCTCCAAGAAAAGGGCAGTGGCACTTGCCCGTTTGCTATCTCATTATCTACAAGGAAAGAAAACCCCACTCCGTGACCCTGACGTGAAGAGACCCCTGGTCTTTGACTGTAGTCACAGCGAGAGCAGCCGTCTGCTGTTCTGCCTGGTGAATTCTGCATGGCTGAGCAGAAATTAAACGTGTGCTCCCGCTCCCTCAGCCAGGTTTCTCCTCCAAAAAGATGGTCCATCGCAGCCACTGACCCGTTTTCTTCCTTCTCATCTACATGTACATAAATTCCCCTTTCCTGCTAAGAATTGCTCACTGAAATATCTATTATTCCTCCCTTGTTCCCTCGCCATTTCATTGGCTGGGGAGTCCAGGGAGCTGGGTGACCTTCTTCTTTTTGACTAAGTCTTGTCGGGAGTGCAGCAGAAAATCACTCAAGCACCTTCTATTTCTGGGACGCTGAAACTTGCTAAAAGTTAGGGGAGCTATCAGTCTGCTCACATGCATTTTTATATCTTTAAAGGGACAGTTCACCCCAAAGTCAAAAATACATATTTCTACTCTGGCCTGTAGTGCTATTTATCCTGCTAGATAGTTTTGGTGTGAGTAGCTGACTTTTGGAGATATCAGCTGTAGAGATGTCTGCCTTCTCTCCGGTGTAATGGCACTAAATGGCACTCGACTTGTGATGCTCAAAGGGCCAAAAAATAGTCTCACGGTGTCTCATGGCCTAGTTAATCAAGATAATCGACCAACATTGTTGTGAGCAGCTTCATGTTGGAACTACTTTCTTTATACTAAAAAGAAAGTAGTTTTGGTAGTTCTTTCTAGTTGATAGAGTTCCAGTAGTTTTCTACTGTAGAAAAAAAGTAGTTCCTACATGAAACTGCTCACAATAAGGTCTGTGGATTATCTTGAGTAGCTGGTTCATGATTTCTGGAAAAATACGTTGCTTTCTAGTTTCAATATATTGGAGACAAGGCAGACATCTCTATGGCTGATATCTTCAAAACTCAACAACTTGTTACGTTCGGTGCAAAGACAACGAATAACACTGGAGGTGGTGGACCCAGAAATGCAGACGGGAGCACTGGTGCAAGTTAAAATGATAATTTTAATACAAAAAACAAAGGTAACAAAAAAACACCGGCTTACATGAACGAAGGGATCCAAAAGAAAACAGAGCCAGGCAGAAGTCCAAAATCCAAAAAGGGGAAAACACATCCAACAAACACTGGTGAAACAAAAACCATCCAAAAAGGGAGAAAACCAAAAACACTGGAGAACACACTGGAGAACACACGAGAACTGAAACACCAAATCAACGCGGCGAACTGCCAAAGACAAGGAGAAAACACAGGGACTAAATAGAGAGGGAGATAATCAAACACAGGTGGGTGGACAACAACAGGTGAACCTAATCAGTAATCAACCAAGGGCGGGAAAAGGACAAAGACAGGAAGTAAAAGCAACAAGGACACACAAGGAAACCAATACTACAAAATAAACAGGAAGTAACCAACCAAAAACACAACCATGACAGTACCCCCCCTTCAAGGGACGGATCCCAGACGTCCCAAAACCAAAGTCCAAAACAAAGTCACTCGAGTCCACAAGGAGCTGGGTGGGTGGAGGGGGCCTGGAGGAGGGACAAAACAAAAGGCGTCACTAAGCTCAGGCACACAGCCTGGCAACAACAAAAGGCAGGGTCCATAAGTCTTGTAAACCCGTGGACGGGCAGGGGCCAGGTCGAAGCCTCAGGCGGGCGGCCTGGAGGCAGGGCAGAGGCGGAGCCGGAGACCTCAGGCGGGTGGCCTGGAGGCAGGGCAGGGGCGGAGCCAGAGACCTCAGGCGGGCGGCCTGGAGGCAGGGCAGGGGCGGAGCCAGAGACCTCAGCGGGCGGCCTGGAGGCAGGCCAGGGGCGGAGCCGGAGACCTCAGGCGGGCGGCCTGGAGGCAGGGCAGAGGCGGAGCCGGAGACCTCAGGCGGGCGGCCTGGAGGCAGGGCAGAGGCGGAGCCGGAGACTTCAGGCGGATGGCCTGAAGTCCACCCAGGGGAGCAGAGCCGATCAGGAGGTCGACAACGAAGGCAAGATCCCTCAGGGGGACGAACAGGAGGCCAGCGGCGAAGGCGAGATCCCTCAGGGGGATGAGCAGGAGGCCGGCGGCGAAGGCGAAGACGAGACCCCTCAGGAGGACGAGCAGGAGGCCACAGGCGAAGACGAAGGCGAGACCCCTCAGGGGGCCGAGCAGGAGGCCACAGGCGAAGACGAAGGCGAGACCCCTCAGGGGGCTGAGCAGGAGGCCACAGGCGAAGACGAAGGCGAGACCCCTCGGGGGCCGAGCAGGAGGCCACAGGCAAAAGACGTAGGCGAGACCCCTCGGGGGGCCGAGCAGGAGGCACAGGCGAAGACAAAACCCGTCGGAGGACGAGCAGGAGGCCACAGGCGAAGGCGGGACCCGTCGGGAGGACGAGCAGGAGGCCACAGACGAAGGCGGGACCCGTCGGGAGGACGAGCAGGAGGCCGCAGGCGAAGGCGGGACCCGTCGGGAGGACGACGGCGCTGGCGAAGACTAAGGCAGGTGCCCTCTGAAGGTGACCATGGCCCAGTCAGGACTAGGTGTGGCTGCGGCGATGTAGACGGCCCAGCCAGAACAGGAAGAGGCTGCGGTGGCGATGTAGACGACCCAGCCAGAGCAGGAGCAGGAAGAGTCACTGATGATCCCACCAGAACAGGAGGAGGCTGCGACCCAGTCAGAACAGGAGCAGGCGCCGACGGTCCAGCCGGAGCAGGAGGTGGTGGCGACAGTCCCACCGGAGCAGGAGGTGGTGGCGACAGTCCCCCCGGAGCAGGAGGAGGTGGCGACTGTCCCACCGGAGCAGGAGGAGGTGGCGACTGTCCCACTGGAGCAGGAGGTGGTGGCGACAGTCCCACTGGAGCAGGAGGAGGCTGCGGCCCAGCCAGAACAGGAGGAGGCTGCGGCCCAACCAGGACAGGAGACGGTGGCGATGACCCAGCCAGAACAGGATATGGCTGCGGCAACCCCACCAGGGCTGGAGATGATGGCGACGGCCCCACCGGAAGAGAAGATGGTGGCGACGGTCCCATCGGGACAGGAGGTGGTGGCGGTGACCCAGCCGGAACAGGATATGGCTGCGGCGACCCCACCGGGGCTGGAGATGATGGCAACGGCCCCACCGGAAGCGAAGATGGTGGCGACGGTCCCACCGGGACAGGAGGTGGTGGCGGTGACCCAGCCGGAACAGGATATGGCTGCGGCGACCCCCCCAGGGCTTGAGATGATGGCGACGACCCCACCGGAAGAGGAGATGGTGGCGGCGGTCCCTCTGGGACAGGAGATGAAGGCGGTGGTCCCACCGGGACAGGAGATGATGGCGATGGCCCCACTGGAAGAGGAGATGGTGGCGGCGGTCCCACCGGGACAGGAGATGATGGCGACGGCCCCACCGGAAGAGGAGATGGTGGCGACGGTCCCACCGGACAGGAGATGATGGCGACGGCCCCACCGGAAGAGGAGATGGTGGCGGCGGTCCCACCGGGACTGGAGATGGTGGCGACGGCCCCACTGGAAGAGGAGGTGGTGGCGGTGACCCAGCCGGAACAGGATATGGCTGCGGCGACCCCACCGGGACTGGAGATGATGGCGACGGCCCCACCGGAAGAGGAGGTGGTGGCGGCGGTCCCACCGGGACTGGAGATGATGGCGACGGCCCCACCGGAAGAGGAGATGATGGCGGCCGTCCCACCAGGACAGGAGATGCGGAGGCTGGGTTGTTGAGCAGCAGAGCCTCCGAGACGCTGGGCAGCAGAACCTCCGTGGCGCTGGGCAGCAGAACCTCCGTGGCGCTGGGCAGCTGGGGTTCGGGGGCGCTGGGCAGCTGGGGTTCGGGGGCGCTGGGCAGCAGGGGTTCGGGGGCGCTGGGCAGCTGGGGTTCGGGGGCGCTGGGCAGCAGGGGTTCGGGGGCGCTGGGCAGCAGAACCTCCGTGGCGCTGGGCAGCAGAACCTCGGGGGCGCTGGGCAGCAGAACCTCGGGGGCGCTGGGCAGCTGGGGTTCGGGGGCGCTGGGCAGCTGGGGTTCGGGGGCGCTGGGCAGCAGAACCTCCGTGGCGCTGGGCAGCTGGGGTTCGGGGGCGCTGGGCAGCAGAACCTCCGTGGCGCTGGGCAGCTGAGGTTCGGGGGCGCTGGGCAGCTGGGGTTCGGGGGCGCTGGGCAGCTGGGGTT
The DNA here is from genome assembly GCA_034769285.1 of Lutjanus argentimaculatus. NCBI lineage: Eukaryota > Metazoa > Chordata > Actinopteri > Lutjaniformes > Lutjanidae > Lutjanus > Lutjanus argentimaculatus. The sequence continues at coordinate 8,668,527 of JAWZSL010000033.1, read as the reverse complement.
CGGGGGCGCTGGGCAGCAGAACCTCCATGGCGCTGGGCAGCTGAGGTTCGGGGGCGCTGGGCAGCTGGGGTTCGGGGGCGCTGGGCAGCTGAGAGCACGCTCGGCGTAGGCTTTGGCATTGGGGGCATCCAATAATAGTTGGAGGCAGGTTTCAGGCAGATACAACTTAAGATTTTGAACAGATAATGAAGATTAGCAGGTGTGGTGGTCTAATATTCCCATGCTAGCTTTAAAAATCAGTCTATCGAGAACCCAGAAATAAAATTTCATCCTTTTAATCCTGCTCAAATTTGTTATTTCAAATGAAAATGTCACGGAAAGCATCTTAGAGAACCTTCAAAAACAAATAAAAAATTTGGGCGCTCTCTTTGATAATAAAACGTTATTCCTGTGATACAACACAAAAAGTTTGTTGTTTTGACATCTTTGTTTCCCAAAGGTCATTGTAGTCACTGCCACTTCAGATAGCAAATCGCCAGAAGTCGAATAAGTGGCAGGACCAAGAGCAGCGGGCCAATGATTATTTGGTCGTGCGAAGGTTACGTGACAAGGGTGTCCATTGACTCTAGGGGCATGACTTGCCGTTTGCTACTATTCACAGGAAGAAAACCATCGGAATGAACGAAGAGGATGGTCTTGGACGTAAAGCAGACAGGGACTGCGTTCATGCTAGGTGAATTTGATTCAAATAAACGTGATGTGTTAATTCCAAAAAATCACACAGGCTTTACATGAATAAATCCCCCAAGAATTGTATAAATACTATTACCTCTTGGCACATGGTGGATCCAGAGGTGACCTCCAAAATCCAGTGCGCAGAAAATCACATCAAGCACACTATTTCTGGATGAAATCCAAAATTAGGAGCACAGTCCTCACTCAAAAAAGGGACAGTCACCAAATCAAAAATACATATAACTACTCACTGGTGATACACCGAGATACGATTGGAGAACAGCTGAAATCTCTTCTCCGTGATGGCACAAACGGGCAACTGACTTGTGAAGCCAACAGGGCAAAAATTCATGTGAGGTAGTTAATAATAAACACATGTGGTGTGACAACTTCATTGGGAACCTACTTCATTATACAAAAAGGTGTTGGAATAAGGATAACAAAGTACAGTGATAAAAAGCAACAAGTGACACCACAAAGGGGAACCTAATCATACTACAAATATTTAAACAGTTAATAACGAGCAACAACACCTAGAACTTCAAATCAACAACTCACACAACAAAACAATCTAGATGGATAAAAAGCTATACAGGTAAGAGGAAAACGATGCATTTTTTATTTTGGGGTGAAGTATCTCTTTAAGAGCTATTTTTTAAATGATTTTTCTATAAATATTTCCCTGTATTTGTCTGAGGTTGAGTGCAGTTGAAATAGTGAAGACCAAAGAACTAGGGCTGCAACTAATGATTGTTTTCATTAATGATTAATATGCCGATTGTTTCCATGATTTACCGATTAATAGTTTGGTCTATAAAATGTGAAAAATGCTGATCACAATTTCTGTAGCCCAAAGTGGCATCTTCAGCATGCTTTCTTTTTCCAACCAACAGTCCAAAACCCAAAGACTCTTCATTTACTATCATAAATGACAAAGAAAAAAAGAAAATCCTTACATTTAAGAAGCTGGAACCAGCACTTTGCTTGACGTTTGACCTTTTTGCTTGAAAAATGACTGTAACGATTAATTCAATCTATTTGTGCCCACGGCACACCGAAGCGCAAGCCAAAATCCCAAGGCACACCTGTGTTCATTTCCATGCAAAACTGCCTCCATAACCAACCTAACTAACAGAGGCAACGAGTACTAGCCAATTATAGGCAGAGTTCTGGGAGTGTGGGTGTGGGGAAAAAATTAGGCGTCATTCAATCAGGGCCTTTGATGTGTCACATCCTAATAATTCCCACAATCTGACAATAAAGTGAACTTCGTAAAAAGGGGTTTTTAAAGGATTTTTTAGGGTGTAGAATATGCATCTTTATTGGGAAATGAGGGGTATGAAGTACTATTATAATAGATAAAAAATGCCTTCATAACTTTTTGTATAGTTGTATTTTGGAATATTAATGTTTGTTAGTCAAAATGCCCCGGCACACCTGGACAACAGTGTGCCTCAGCACGCCAGGAACCACTGGGTTAATTGACTGATCGTTGCAGCAGCACAAAGGACACGCATTTTCGTACTTCTGTATTGTATTCTCAAGCACAGAATCAAACAAATGAATTAGCATTGTAGTAGTAGCTTTCAGTGATCATGTGCATGCATTTCCTTTGTTCCTGGAAGTGAAAACTTGTTTGGCAGTGCCAACTCGGAGCAGCGACAATCGTTTTCTTCAAATAGGATCAGGAACAGGAAGAGAATCATGAACATCTCATCATAAGCTCAGGCAACAAGTGAAAACATCCCCAAAACCTGAATGAGCAGAGACACTGACACAGATCCATGCTCTATTCTTTTGTAAAAACCAAATCCCTCTTTTCCTCCTTTCTCAGCCATAATATGGCTTCCAAGCGAGGTCCAGCCAGAAATCTTGCCGCATGGCCGTGAAATAAAGGAAGTGCTGCCATGCCTGACTATGCCAGTGAATAAAGCCAAAGCAAATTGCTTAGGGAGAGTTTGGTCCAATTGGATGCCATCCCTTGGTATGTAATTCCCATGGCACGTCGTTGGCAATGGCGTTGCACGCCTCAATCAGGTGTGGGGGCCTGGAGGAGGCCCTGCTCATTTGCATGTCCAAGTATGAGGGGAATTCCTCTTAGGAAGGAGCCAGGCTTTGATGTGGGCATTCCCACTTGGATTACGGGACTAAAATAGACAGTAATGGATCAGTGAAGTCATTCATCACTAGTGTGCCATATGCCCAGTCCTCCTTCACCTCCTAAACCACGCTCAGCTTCAAAGAGAGCCGTCCATTGAGCTCCTTTTGCCAGGACACTTACTGTAGATGAGATCGATGTAAATGAGCCAGGAAGTGATGACATTAATTTTAGATTGGTTTGATGATCCGTCACAGTCGTCAGGTCACTTCCACATGTTGTTGGTAGAACTGGGACACGTGGCTAACGTTGCTTTACTAAAAAGGTAAGAATTCTTATGTTTAACATAACATTAATGTTTTCTGCCTAACAAAAGTTCATTTAGCAATTTTCATGTTTGTACAATCATTCAGTAAATTCATTATAAATAATAATACTTTTTGAATTAATTAAAAAAAAATGTATTGTTGGCCATGCTAGCTAGCTATAGAGAGCCAGAATGAAACTAAGTTACAGGCTCTGTTACAGAGGAAGGAAAATCAGCTTCAAAATCACATTTGTAATGAAGCACAACTACTTCACAGATAACATTAATGTAACACTGTTGATTATTTAAAGGACCAGTGGCATCTAGCAGTAATTGCAGATTGCAGCAAACTGAATACTGCTCACCTCACTCTCCCCTTCCAAGCATATAGGTGAACCTATGGTGGCCTTTCGGTAACGTAAAAATGCAAAAGGCCACATCTAGATCCAGTGTTTGGTTTGTCTTTCTGGGCTACTGTATAAACATGGTGGTGTAACATGGTGCCTTCTGTAGATATAAAGAGCTCGTTCTCAGGTAACAAAAACATGGTAACGATTCTTATTTTCAGGTGAATATACACTACTGAAAATGTATTCCTGAATACTATATTTATTTCTGACATTTTCTGTCAATAAATCCTCCTAAATCTTACACACTGGACCTTTAACATTTTGTAGTTGTAGCAGCCTTTTACACACACCATTCCCCACAATCCTGAACTCACTGCAGGTTAAACACGACCAGTTGAGTGGGAAACTAAGAGAATCGACAGGAAACAGAGAATACAGCTAACAGTTGTACAGATGACATTCATAATGAGAATACTTTAAGGTTAGGGTTAGGGTTGCACACTGCTCCACGGGAGACATTTCGTTTGAGCTGTGATTTTGTTTTTTAATGTCAACAAATTAACTGTTTAATTTTGTAGATTTATAATAGATTAGTTGCGTGAACTTCAAGATAAAATGCACCACCTCTCATGTTAATGTCCAGGTAATGGTGATAGTAAATGTAGTCAAGCAATAAATTCTTCTGTGTGTGCTATTTGAGTTCTGCTGCAAAATCTGTCGTTCATCCTGTATTCAGTGATGTCACAGTGATGTAGTCAGCGTAAAGGAAGAACTACAGGCTGTCTCAGCTTGGGTTCCTAGTCTCCCCGCCTCAGGGGAGGTGTGCTAGATGAGTATGTTTGTACACCTAACGCCTTGATCTGATCAACAAAGTAATAGCTATAGGCTGGGATGGTGATACATGGCAATGAGGGTGTCAGAAGCTAGTATGCAATGCATCCTGGTACATGTAGGCACTTCCAGCACAGCTCTGCAAGCAGGAGAACTGAGCTTGCTTGGTCAATATTGCACGCACTGAGGAATTTATTGCTACATTTGCCATAAACTCATCCACATGAAAAGTTCTAAATAAATTGTTTGGCCACTTCAGATCACCTTTACAAGTATCAGACACACTGATGACATATTGTAGCCTTATGAATTTGATATGGCAGATATTTTAGCAAACAGTTGCCTATTTAGACATTCAGCTGACACTGAGCAATATTACTTGTGCTTTTATCCACCTGATGAGCCCATATTCACTCTTTTACTTCTGCTTTACATCTTCATCACTATACCTACTAGCTAGTTGGTGCTGGGCAGGTAGCATACAGCTGGTTTTTCAACACTTTTTTGCTGAAAGCATCTGCCTGTTGTGGTTGGAAACAAGGATAATGAGAGCTGTGAGAGTGAACCAGTCGAGTAAAATTGTGGGCCTTAAAACCAAAACAAAGAGCTGAAAGATGCTAAACTGCCATGTATATCTTATGGGAACTGCAGAGTCAGATGATGATTCTCTGTGGGTCTATTGCTATACTAATATATACATATTAATAGCCTGTATAGAGTGCATAGAGGAGGCAGATCAGAAAATAAACATGAATCACTTCTGGAGCAGTCATGTGGGTTCCTTTGGATTTAATGCCAAACGAGCTGAAATGATTCATTCACTGGTAGCATGACAGCAGCATTTTTGGAGTAAAAACACACCACTGAAATATTGAAAGTGTTTATTTTGTTTTTTAAAAAATCTGCTACAAAACACTGGCTCAGAAAAAAACCCTGAATCTGAACCCTTTACCTTTTACCTCTCTCTGTATTGAGTTTTGTGGCTCGTGCAGAATATGCGTGCAGGGTCATGACAGCTGACATGCAGACAGCTGCTTATTGAACAATGCTCACTCATCCACAGCAAAATGAATGCTTTATCACAGAGGAGCTGTTCTCCGTGGACACAGAGAGGACAAGCACTTGTGCGTGTGACATTTCACTCACCGTTGTTTTATTGAATTAGATGAGGAGTGGTTGAAGGCCCACTTCTTGCTGTAGCGTCTTGGTTTGATAAGCTCACATGTGTATTAGCATGCAGCACTCACTGTTGAAGCAGTGTGGGTTTTTTTTTTTTTGTTTGTTTTTTTTTTTTTTGCTGAATTTCACTGCAACTGAATCATTTTAAGAGTGTATGAAAAGTAATTATTTACTCACCTTAACTGTGTTATACTGGTTTAACCCTGCTGGTTTGATCTTTCACTGAATTTCTGTGGACACAAGCTTTCTGCACAGCGCCAGCTACCAAAAGAGTTTTATTACTGCGGCTGTGTATCTCACCACAACAGGTAAACTGAGAGAGGACAGTAGTAGAAGAATGAAGGAGAGGGAGAGACATGGGAATAAAAAGATAAACAGTTTGACCTTCTGTTTCTGCCAATTTCCAGTGGTCGCCCCCCTCCTTAGCCTTCTCTTTCCCTCTTTCGCCCTCAGCCCTGTGTCGGACGAATCCTTTTTGGAGGGATAAATAGCACTGCTGCGCTTTGATAGCCCCAGTCCCAAACAGCAGCTACCGATAAATAAAAGGAACTTTCTCCATTTATCTCTGTGAGAAAGAAGTTCCTATTAGGGTCCCCATAGCCACGGGGCCTTTCCCTCCTTCACTGCACAGCTTTGTAGATTGCCTGCTTGGTTTAAGGTGCTATTGAGTGCTCACCAGGACAATTACATGCCAGGACCCCCCTCCGGAAATGTCCCTCCCCTCCACTTCCCTCGCCCGTCCTGTACCTCTGTGCCAGTGTTGCACGAGATGCTATCCACGATAGCGCTGGATGGGAATGGTGTGTGCGGCGCGTCGTGTAATTGCGTGTGCATGTGTGTGTGTGAGCTCCCTGCTGGAAGAGGGGACAGAGGGGGTAGAGTGATAATGGCCCTCTGAATGGTATGGAATAAAGTATCATTGCTTAGTGCCTGGAGTCAGACAGTGATGCTAATGCAAATGGTTTTTACCCCCACCTCTCTGTCTGCTATAATGATAGCCCTACAAACAGTATGTATGAAGAAACAGAGCGAAGGAGGTATATAAATAAAAATAGCACACACCACAGTGAAAATGACTTTTTGTTGCCTTCAGGGAACTTAAGACACACCTTTACACTTTCCCTCCGGGCCTCCTCTATTTCCTACTTCTCTTGATATTTTTTTTATCATTTGATAACACATAAAGTAGAGATTTCTGCGAGGAGCAATATAGCAGTGAAAAAAAGAATCGTGCTGGGTTTTAGAAAGACTTGGCCCTCGACCGGGCATGTCAATCTCATTTCCAACAGCCTCGCAAAATCAAGGTGTTTTCAACACATAAAATGAGATGTGTGTATTGGTTATAGGGTGCACAAGTCCAAGGCTTCACCTTGAGAAGATACTGATATTTCCCGGCATATTGTTAAATCATAAACAGCCAATTGGATGACACTGGTGTGCTTTTCAAACGCGCCGTCTCGCTGGATGAATGGCCGCGGAAGAAATGCGAAGAGTCTGAAGCTATTGTTTGTCTTTTCAGCCGGAGTCTCGGAGGAAAGTATCGTCACAATCGCGAGTGTGGGCAGTTTGAGCCAGAGCATATGCAGAAGAAGAAGAGGAAGAAGAAGAGGGGGGGGGGGAGAAAACGATGCCATAAATCTCCGACCACAGAGGAGAGAGCGGGAAGGCTCATCCAGGATCGAGCCAAGGATCTTAGATTCTAGAGCGCCACAAAAGGCGTCTATCAGAGCGAGGACAGCCTCCACGCTCATCTCTGCAGATGCATCATTGGGATGCGCTGGCGTGTCGGCTGCGGCAGCTTCTTGCCCCGCAGCGGCACCAGAGGAGGAGTCCGTGGACATGGAGGGGAGACCTGCTGCCGAGAGCTTTCTGAAGACGGGCAGTCTGCGGACTGATAGAGGGGGCAGTGCTAATCAAGGAGCCTGCAGGCCCCTGTGCTCATGCTCGGGCCTGCTCCTATATATCCCCACTCCTCCGTCTACTCCGTCTACTCAGTTTTACTCTCGGAGCCTAAGCTCCTTTTATTTCATGGTGTCACTTTTCAAAGGCTCGTCTTTTGTCTTGTGAAAAGCTGCGCGACTTAGCCGTCCATTTGTGGAGTGGACTTATTGTTGAATTGTTGAAATTGTCTCTTGTACAGAAACACTGGCTCAATCTTAAATGAAACAAAACACACAATGATATCATTCATTATTAGAATATTTATTATTAGCACAATAATAAGTGTTACTTAGGCTGAAGGGTGAAATTCCCACCTTTCTATTTCTGCTAAAGGCCGAAATAGTAACTCTTCTGACAGCTGGGGCAGCCTTATATAAATACTATAAATGGTCACCCCCTTACACAATGCCTTTGTAATATATCATTTGGCTTCACAGTGCCCTAATATCTGGGTAAAGTTTCATAAGGGTGCCTTTTGGCGGCCTGAGCTAAGTGGTCTTAGCTGCCTGTGATAGGCCTGTGTGCTGAGCAGGTTCTGGAGATAGCAGCTCTCTGGTGGCATGGCTTCTCTCATAGGTCCCTCCCTGGCAGAAAGCAAAAGAAAGGGAATAAAGAGGGGCTGGGAGAGAAAGGAAGGAGGCAGGAGGGAATTGACACAGAGCTTGGCGAGGAGCCAGAGCCGGCCTCCTTGCGTCTAATGTACGAACGGGGATTTATTTAAACAGTGAGAAGAGAGGACAGCTTCACAGTGCCAGATTAATTCCGCTTTTTATTCAGAAAATAAAAGAGACTTTGAATTATTAAGAGATAGCGGGATTAGAGGCCTCTCTTTCCAACCCCAATCTACGCTCCTTTTAATTTCCACTTTATTAGAATTCTTTTTGAAGTATTTTAATGTGGACAAAAGGAGAAGAAGAGAGAGAAAGCAGAAAATATTAAATATCAGTTAAACTGCATTAAACATAAGCCCAAGCCTCCATTTTTTTCACAGTCATATTGATCCTACTCTTTCACTTCTCAATTATCAACTTTTATTGTAGGTTCAGCCAAGTGCAGAGGCCGATTTTGAAATGAAACGGCTTCTATCTTCTATTCATCCTCGGGGCGATGGGGCTGTGGTGGGGTTTCTCGCTCCCTCACACTCTCTCTTCACTTCACTTCCTTAAACCCCACTCAAAATGTGTCAGTGAGGGCGATTGTGTAGCGCTCGCAGGAGGAGGGAGGAGGAGGTGGTGGCGGTGGCGGTGGTGGCGGAGGGCTGCGGTTCTCACGTCTCCCTGGCCGGCTCAGGTCAGCGCGGAGGGTCGGGGCGGGGATCAACAGGAGGGGACAGGCACAGGTCAAACTGTCTCAGTGAAGTGCACTCCAGCGGACAGCAGCAGCCATCTTCCTTGGAAAAGAAAAAAAAAAAAACAAGTCAGACGCCACTCTCCTCCCATTCTCAGCTCCGATGCTATATTTTTAGCCACCCTGTGTTTACTTTATATGCACTTCATGCTATATTTGCTTCTTAGCTCTCCATCTAGGGAACAGCTTGCCCTCACATTACTGGCGAGCCGAGCAGTACAGCATTGTGCCCTCTACAAATCTCAGCAGCCATAGGAATTTGATTGTGCCGGAGGATTCTCTCTGTCAGACAACCGGTCCATAATCTCTGGCAATTCTTTGTGCAGGAGGATTACCACTGAAAGTGTTACCACATATTTACAACTACTCCACTAACTCTCAACAGGCTCTCCTACATCCAGCCCTAGCCAAAGCTAAGCCACGGTTAACATAGGAAATCAAGCTGAGATTTAGGACATCTCCCTCTGAATCTAAGTGTGCGCTCTATCTGTACAAATAAGCAGGCGCCAGGTCTTTTTCACTGTCGAGTTTAGCACAGATTTAACCTCGAGGATTACCTGTGTTAAAAAGAAAAGAAACACATCTGTTTATGTGTAAAGCACTTGACATGGCCCTCCCCTGGGATAGATCAGTGTCCCCACAGTAAACACAGAGCCATTCATGTGAAAATTATCGCCCTGTGATTAACAATTCAGGTTTACACAAGAGTAAATTGGTAGCGAGGGTCCTGCCTTTTTTCTTTTCTTTTTTTTTTTTTTTTTGGGGGGGGGGGGGGGGGGGGGGATACTGAATTTCTAGGGTCAATGCCAATATAGTATATATAGAATATATATGTGTATATATATATATGTGTGTGTGTGTGTGTGTGTATACACAGTATCTACAGTGGCAGGATATTTTACAGTTTAACAATAAACTTTATCATCCAAAATGGTATCAGGGCACTGAAACAGTCAACTTTCACCTGTATTTTTAATAATTCTAAAAGCCTGTGAATACAAAAACACAAGTAGAGCAAAACGTATGTATATGTAAGGCTGCAACCAACAATTATTATCATCATCGATTAATCTGTTGATCAATTTCTCAATTAATCGATTAGTTACTTGGACCATAAAATGTCAGAAAACGAAAATTTGTCTACAAGCCAAAGATGTTCAGTTTACTGTCAAAGAGGAATAAAGAAACCAGAAAATATTCACATTTGAGAAGCTGAAATCAGGTACATTGAACATTTTTTTTTCTAAAAAAAATAACTCAAAATGAAAAAAAAAAAAAGAACAAGCACAAAATGTCAAGTTTAACCAGGTTCATAAAACTACACACTATGTTTACTGTGTCCACTTTTATTCAGTCTCTTCTGTACTAAAGCAAACTGAGGGTCAAGAGGCCGTTTCAGCAGTCCTCCTTTTTAGCATCTGTGTCTTATCGCTCCATCAGAGTCCAAGTGTTTCATTCAAAGTCTGACTAGATAGGCCTTGTGTCTGGCTGTTGTTATTGAAATAAACTGGGCCCGTGCTGCCACCCCAGCCTACCCCCCTCTTGCCCCTGTCTATTCTGAACAAGTGTATCTTCAGAAACACGCCAGCTTGTTATGGTAATGACCTGAATGCTTCCCCCCTTTTCTCTGTGTGTGTGTGTGTGTGTGTGTGTGTGTGGTGGGGGTGAGGCTTCGCTTTTTGGGGGGTTTACAGGGGGCGAACCCAACAGGACGTACTGGGGCAGGGCTTTCCATGACAAAACAAGGCTTGAATTAACCAGAAAAAACATATCCACTCAGTGTACATGTACAGTAAATGTATATTATTGGATATTTTTCACATGAAACAAAAAAACTTAATTAGAGCCTGACCGATATATCTAACGATGTCATCGTCCAGATATTGGTCTATCACAGCTATATCAGTCTGTATTGGTATCGGCATATATGTTGTCCAAAATGAAAATTTTTTTAACCAGAACATAATACAGCTTGTTTTTATTTGTTAGCTTTATAGGTAGTATTTTATGTATATTTGATCCTTAATTTAACTTTAATATATATGTATATTTTGCTCTACTAGTGTTTTTTATTTTTTAATTTAAAGTAACAAGTAATACTTGTTTCAGTGCACTGATATCATTTTTGCACAATGGTGTAAGAGTTTATTGTTAATTGTAAAATATCCTGCCGGCATTACGTGACAAACACTTTTTGAAATCATTGCAAAAATATGTGTTTATGTATATGTTCTATAGTCTGTATATTATAGTCTTTCTAAAGATAATCAGCTGATATATCGAAATCAAAATTTTTTCCCTGCCTAATATCGGCACCAGTCTCAGAAATGCAGTATCGGTCGGGCCTTAATGATAATTAATATGCAGCTTTTTTCTGTGTTTAAATATCCATAGAAAAAGTAAAAGTAGTAATATAACTCCATAAATCTGAAATCTCCCATTATCTTTTTGTTGTCACTGAAAACTCCACCATCTTTCTCAAACACACACACAGACACACACACAACCCAAACTATTATGTCAGCTAGACTCGTGGCATATGTAAGATCTTATTTCCATCATTACAAAAATGCTGGGCACAAACTGACAAGCATAACCTGAGCACTAAATGGAAATCATCCAATATCTGATGCTAACAACAGCCAACAGTAGGGGGAATAGTGTCGCTTCTTTGACAAGAGAAATCCCTGGCAAATAATCCGCTGGAATGTTGACTGGATGGGTTTAGGAGGAAGAACTACAACTGCAGCTGTGGCCGGGCAGGCAGGAAATATTCCTCACACACGCATGTCTGTCCTGCTGTACTGAGCGGCTATAATTAAAATAGCAATGAATTCAACCCCCAGACAGGAGCCTCTCTAAAAGCCAATTGTGGGGCTAGATAGCATTAAAAAAAGAATTGTGTGCAAAGAAAAATAAACAGAGAACAATGTCAAAACTGTGTGTTGAAAGAATAGTGATAAGGATCATCCATTTAAACAAACCTAATGCTTGACTGCTTGTTGTGAGCTACATTTCATACATAAAATATGTTCTGTCACTGATATTGCCCCTTATCTAAAGGGAGAGAGGCAGACGAAATTTGCAGCCTGTGTGCAAGCAATGGGCTGTTTGTGGAGAGTGATAGAGGCCCAGAGCTGGAGATGCACGGCAGATAACATCTGTCTGTCTGTCAGGCGTGCAGGCGGGCTGAAGCGGTGGGGAAACACAGGGAGACAGAGACAGAGGAGGGGGCAGGAGGCTGAGTGGGATGGGGCGCACACACGGTGGACCAACAGACCAAAAGGCCCTGCCTCCTGAGGAAAATAGGTGACTCCCGACACACCGCACCACATCAACCCCCCTCCTCCCACATCATACAAGCCCCGTCAAATGCCAGTTCACTTGTAGGATATTCCCCAGTGGACCACGACAACAAAGAGAGGAGAGTAAACAATGCGCAAGCTGCCAGTGCTGCGGTGGGCGGCGTGTTTGGATGTGAGGAGCATAACAGCAACAGGGACTGTGTGGGTCATGTTTAGTGAAGTCGCAGAGGTTGAATGTGAAACTGTAAGGTGGTCAACTTTGGACCTTTGCTGTGATCCAATCAGCGCTTCGCCTTTATCGCGCTGACCCTCTCATTATGTAACCGACCTTGGTGTTGGAGGAGTGCTCATGATGAATTAGCCTGGTGAACTGAGAATAGACTACCACGGCAAAGTCAAGGCTGCAGCAGCCCAGCGGCAGATACTCTTAGCGGGTAGGACATTTCACATTACAGAAGCAAAGAGGTCAGGTGACCGCTGAGCTCTAGACGCATCAGAAAATACAGCAAGAATCCTCTCTGTTTATTCCCCAAGAGGGAGATTATTACAAACCAAGCAACAAATATGCTTTATGTATGGCATTTACAATATGGAAGTATGTAGGGTTGTGTATGGCTCACATTTGAATTGATACGATATTGTTTCTACACTCTAGTCCTCAACACTGGAGCCCCCCGTGTCCCTCCTATTCATGGTGTACACCCATGCCTTCGACTGCCGACATAAAGAGTGTTTGGGGATGACACCACCATCATCAACCAGATTTTAAACGAGATTTCGTATTTGGTTGAAATGAACAATCTTGCAGAATAGTGCACAGAAAACAACCTACTGGTTACTGGTACCCAGTATTTTTCTCTGTACGACAAAAATGTCTTTTCAGTTGTAAAAAATAAGTCTGCACTTCCCAATTTCAACATTGTTATTTATTTAGAACATTTTCTTATTTACAACATTTTACACATCACACTGATGGCCCGGGTCATAGCACTGGGTTAGCGCAAGGTTTGGGCCATACTAATAAATCTCATATACTGTCATAGCATGTTGCTACGGCAATGGTTGCACATGTGGATGCAACGGCCGGTAGCTCCTTCAAACTTCGCTACTTTTCTCCTTTTAATGTATTATTTTTTCAGCTTTATTGCTGAAATACGTGTCACCTATGACATAATCACACGTGTAGGCATCGGAAAATGAGGTGTGGAGTTTGGATTGAAGAGCAGCGGACTCAGAGACAATCAACAATGCAAGCAGCACCACCCAGTAGAGTTCTGCACCCTTTTATCTGTCGAGTAACCTGCAAGAACGTTGTGTAATGCGTAAAAAATATATTTATATAAATTCACGGGTGTGGGCATGGGTAAAACAGTTGCGAGTGGGCAGTAGGCAAGAATGTAATATAAATCACACAATACAGTATAATAATATGTTTTCTCATCAGCAAAATCAGAAATGAATACAATTGCTCAGTAATTTTTAATATTTATAGCCACTAATACAATAATGTCAAGCCTAATCAGTCTAAACAGGCTGTTATTGTGAAAACCTCCAACATTAACCTTTGTCTTCACATCCTGCCAAACAATGGGACATCACTGTTTGAATTTGACAGTGGTGTAGGCTAGCCGATTACTAAAACTGATAACATAACAGCAGAATTAGCCAGTGGAGGATACCAAATTGTGGACAACACATCGTCGAAGGCCAGGTCGGATGTTTGGGAGGATTATGGAGTGCTCAAAGACTGTGAGAACACTGTCAGACATTTTGCTGCTGGTAAAAAGTTTCATGAAGTACTAGTTTTTGATAGCCGCAAGCAAGGCTTATCATCGCTATGGCTGCAGGAGCACAGGAGCTCATGGGTGCAGGTCAGGTCGCAAGGCTTTTATTCACGGATCTGGGTGGGTGCAGATTTGACTTAGAGATAATTGCGGGTAATGTGTTGGTTCTCAGCTTTGCAGGTTTCGGCGGGTTTGCAAAGCTGGAACGGTGCAGGACTCTGCCACCCAGTCAGGTTAGCTGGATGCACAGTCATGAACACCCCAGGAGGAGTGGAGGAGAGCAGGGATAAGAGCCATGCAAACCCAGCTTGGACTTAAGGCTTCTCCTAGTTTATGTCCAGTCAGGAAAATGAAAAAGACAAAGTAGGACTCAGGCTGTACAAGCAACAGGAAATCACAGACTGTCGTGCCACAGCTCACAGAGACCTGCTCCATCACAAACATCCTTGATCAAGGTGGGGCACTTGATGAGCTGACCAGTTCTGAGTTTACGGGACGCAACACTTGTCAAGACTTGGCAAGACGAGGGGAGGAAGACTCTGTGCTTATATCGAGGATGCTTGGGGCTCAAACAGTCAAAGTTGATGGACAGTGTTTTCCAAATGTGGAACTTTTTATATGAACCTGTCGACAATATTATCTTGTAGCTGCTGTTTATGTTTGAAGTGATGCAAATTAGAGAAATGCACTACAGAAATATATATATATATATATATGTATATATATACATATATATGTATATATGTGTGTATATATGTTTAATATATATATAATATTAATATATATATATTATATATATATATATATATATAGTTATATATTAATATATATGTTTTATTTATTTTTTTTTATCTTATTCTACTCTGAATTTAATTATCTATGTCTATATATAGAGATATTTAGATTTTACTGGAACTCTAATTTGTCTGTTCCATAATGATAATGAATGACCTTGATACAAATATACTATATTGTTTGATGTTTTTTCGTTTACTATATGTAGGTATGTTAGAGGGCAAGGGTGCACGCATGTAAAAGTATGCATGTATGCATGCATTCAAATGCAATTACTGATCTTTCCCCACCTGGGCTGTGTAAAGCAGGCCGGATATTTAAACAGGATTATCTGTTGGAATAAGGTCTGAGATGCAAGATGCTACCGTGCTGAAAAATTCCATTTGTCAGATCACTGGCTTTCATGAATACTTAAGAATGGAGGGGAGAAAAATCAACTGCTGAGTATCCCAGACTAATTACACTTGTAGAACACAGTGAGGCATATGAAAAATAAATATATGCCCTCAATTTAAAGAAAGAGAGCGTCTTAAAGTCAAATATGGCATACATTCGGAGGATTGTAGCTACTCGTGCTAACCACAGAGGTGAATGAGGGAGCAGGAGGGATTACCAGGCGATGTCACGTTGCAGATGATTGACCTGAAGATGAACACTGCTCCACTTCCTTCTGCCTATTTGCACATAAACTATTAGCAGAAACTCAGCTGAGGAACGAGCCTGAACCCAGTTTGATTTGTGAATAAGTGAAGTGGAAAAACTTAATAGTTATCAATATGCAAACTATTGTGTAAAATCTCTTCTGGCTACCATTGTATCAGTATTGGTCGGTTAATTTGAGGCTGTTGGGGAAAATGCACTATTGTTTATCTGACACATTGGCTCAACTGATCAATATTCACCTGCTCTCTTGTATAAATTCATTTTTTTTCCCCTAGATTGTCCAAGTCCAACCGTGGAAACACAGCCGCGCACATGAAAGTCACTTTAGCCGGTGCTCAATACATCAGTACACATTGATTAGACCTTGCAATGACATTCATACATTTTACACAACATGGCTGAGGACCTTAAACTTCAAGGGGAAAAAAAGCCCTTTAAGATTATTAAGATCAGATATGACAGTAATGCAAACAACTGCCTTAAAAATCAATGGCATACCTAAGCTCCCGTGAGTAATTATTTCTGTGATTAGTATTGATCAGCAGCGCAGCTATGTCAAGTTTCCATTTTATTGGTAGAAACACACCTGACACACTGCTGGAGATGTGTGTGTGTGTATGTCTGCAAATGAAGTTCAATCATAAAGCTTTTTCCTATGTGGTGACTTAAATGAAATATTTAATCCACTCAGGTGATTCTCACTCAAGTTTGTTTTCTTCTCTGTGCACTTTTACTCCAATTTTACATTTACACGCTACTAATTTGTTTCACCAAATATGTTTTGCAGGAAATATATTGCTGTCCTGCTTTTGTCCAAGTGAATCAAGCGCTACATTTTTGTTTCCCAAATGAATGATAGGAAAGTGGTCAGGATGGATGTTGGGTGTACAAAGCACAGTACTTTTAGATTTCATCCCCCTTTTGTTAGCAAAATTTTAAAAAAAAATCATCCCGTTTGTTTATCTGCCATCCACTTCTCCATTCCAGAAAGAGTGCAGTGGCAGAGGGGTTGTTTAATTGAATGTGGGGCTAGTCTCAGTGTTTCTCAACCCTGGTCCTCAAGTACCCCTGCCCTGCATGTTTTAGGTGTTTCCCTGCTCCAACACACCTGATTCAAATGATCAGGTCATTATCAGGCTTCTGTGGAGGCTTGATGATGAGCTGATCATTTGAATCAGGTGTTTTGGAGCAGGGAAACGTCTAAAACGTGCAGGGCAGTGGTACTTGAGAAGTACTGCTTTATCTGTCTGATGTTTGTGCAAGTTAGAATCTATGGCCCCGACCATGGTTCTGAAATATCTGTAGCCAAAAGCAGGGCTGTTTGGTCTACAAAATGTCAAAAAAATTTTGAAAAATGTTTTTCCAAAGTTTTTCCCAAAGCCCAAGATGATGTAATCAAATTTCTTGTTTGGTG
Source organism: Lutjanus argentimaculatus (assembly GCA_034769285.1). Lineage (NCBI taxonomy): Eukaryota > Metazoa > Chordata > Actinopteri > Lutjaniformes > Lutjanidae > Lutjanus > Lutjanus argentimaculatus. The sequence goes on along the minus strand of JAWZSL010000033.1, from coordinate 8,651,838 downwards.
CACAACCCAAAGATATTCAGTTTACTATACTAGAGGAGTAAAGACACAAAAAAATATTCACTTTTAAGAAGCTTGAATCAGAGAATTTTTACTTTGTTTTCCTTAAAAAAACCTACTGAAACTGATTAATCACTTATAAAAACAACAAATAATTTAATAATCAGTTAATAACCAATTAATAATTGCAGCTCTTGATTATTCACTCGGAGTTCTAAAACTGTTCAGTGTATGCACAGGTTCACTGTGCTGTGTGATAAATCCATGGTGCTGTCTGTGGTGCTGAAGCAGACCACAGAGTTGTAATAGTCCCCTTTTCTCTCAGTCTCACCCTGCTGTCAGTTTCATCTTGGATCTATAATATTCTACAAATTACATACCGTGAATACTCAACTCTATACTACATTGTGGCCTATCTATGAGCGAGTATTGTCACTTTCATGATCAAAATTGCTAGTAGCAACATGTAGTTGCGTAAGAGTGAGAGCATCCTCGCTCAAATCCTCAAATTGCAGCCTGTAGTATCCTTATAGTATTTCTATGATTGTTCAGTAGTGTCTGTGTTTCTGAAAATACACCAGCTGACCAACTCACCTCTGTACCTCATTTTTTCCTAACCCTATTTGACCAAGACCATGGTGTTTCCCTAACATTAACCTTAAGTGTTTTTGTTGCCTAAACATTAAATACTTGAGATGCTATGAGCAGATATTGTAATACAAGAGCTGATATTGTCACTCATATTATGCAGATCAGGAGCAACATTTTGCAACTTGAAATGTTTCATAATTAAGTTGATAAAAAGGAAACAAATATTTTAAAGTTCTATCTTTGTGATTTAGGTTTTGTATTATTATTATGTTCCGCTCTTTACCGCATACTTTTAGGTTTGAATCCCACAGGCGTAGATTTTTTCCTCCTCTGTGGTGCACGCTGACGGGAGAAGAGGCCGAGATCAGTAAGACAAGTGGGTGATCTATAGTTTTTTTCCTGAGATAGATTGTCTGGAAGGTTGCAGAGATTAGTCACATCTGGGGCTTTTAAGAATGCTGCAAATTGTGGCCTTTCTTTAACGCAGCCGATAAGGCATTAAATGAAGGGAGCTGCCTTATCAGCCCGCTGCTACCCATAAATCACAATTGCCTGCTCCCCTCCTGTACCCCTGGTGGTTTCTATCTGCATCCTGGGGCTGGCAAGATCCCACCATCACCGCCACTACCACCACCACATCACACAATAATCACACTATTTGCCTCCTAATTCACCCTCTACAGACGGTGCATTAGAAGCATTCTTCCATTATGTTTCCCACTCATCTGTTCTCCCTCCGTCTCTCTTTCTGTCTGTTCTTCTCTGCCTTTCGCTTGTCTGTCTTTCCTTGTGTGTATTCACAAGTCTTCAAACGAGGGAATCATTCTTCCTGCGAGTGCTATCAGACTTTAATCCACAGAAAAACACTGACACTTCAGTACCAATTCAAATGAATAGGATGTGGAAACAGCCTTTAATGGGATATTGTTCTCCCTTTGTCTCATTCAAACCAAAAGGAAAATAGAGTGGATAGCATAAGCTTTAATGAGCTTGTGTAAGTGACTCACATTTAATTATTTCTTTCTTTCTTCCTCAATAATTATATGGCACTGACAGTGATTTTGTTGTGCTTGCCTGACAGTTTAAATTGCCTGAGCTCAGGAGTGACTGAAACAGAACCACTGACAATCCACCCCGAAACAATTTAAAACCAAGAAATTATCAGTCTGGTTCCTAATGAGAGACAGAAACCAAATACAGTAACTGATAAACCAACCAATAAGGGGGCGACCCCATTTGGTTCAGCACATTTTTTTTTAATTTACACTATTTCTAGCACAAGGTTAAAGGAACAGTTCAACAGTTTGGAGAATATGATTATTTGCTTTCTTGTCAGGCGTTGGATGAGACATTAGCGTAGTTTAGCATAAAGACTTGAAGCAGGGGAATGGCTAGCCTGTCTCTGTTCAAAGAGTACCCCTAAAGCTCAGTAATTAACATGTATCAAGTTTGTTTAATCCATACACAAACAAAAGTGTAAAACTGAACGTCTTGGTTTTAGCAGAGTTACGTGCTAACATTGTGTCTTAATAGGCAACATTTTATCCATGTACCTGGCTGGTGTTTAAGAAATCATGCACAAAACTCCCAAATTACCTAGAAATCATTTTCTGTTTGTGTATGAATTTACCAAGAGAGATATTCGTTAGCTTTGGAGGTGTTGATAGGTACATTTATGTCAGTTTTGTATGAAGTCAACCTAGCTGTCTTTATGCTAAGCTAACTGCCTCCTTCCTATAGATCATGTAGAGGCATCAGAATAAATTAAGATTGTTTCATAACCAGTTTAAGACTCCTTGTAGTAGCTTCAATGTAGCAATATTTTAAAATTGAGAATAATTTTTAGATTATTCTTAAATTTTAAGAAACCCTGCTTGTTATGTACAGCAATTACAGAGAAACTTTTGGTTGTGGCTGATGGCTCAATGATGCATCCAAATACTTTGGGTTTCACTGAAACGCATGTATCTATGTTATGTGTTGCTGAGTATTTCATGACCATATACACACTTTATTACATTGACGCTTATAAACTTTGGAAGTTTTTGATATACAGTTGATATATGGCATTGATATTCACTGCACGCTGTCATTTTTTATGAGAATTTGTGAAGCGGACAGTATTTTTTATTTTTTATTTTTGTCTTTTTGGGGCTGTTGAGGGTTATATTTGGCAGTAAGCCTCAGAATCATATCTTACTATGTTCACTTTTATTTCAGGATATTCCCTACCAAATTCCAGCCTTTTACTACCATTTATGCGACTGTATTGCCCTAATATTTGCAATTACGTCATATTGTCAAAAACATGTCCCAAAAAGGGGTTTTGGGGTACAAACGTCCCAGAGCTGAGGGTGCTCAGTGTGAATTTGTGATGGCCCAAGGTACTGGCTAACAGGAAATAATAAAAGGTAGCAGAAAACACCCTGAGGGGTGGACCTGGCTCCCGGACTAATTAAACTATATTGTTCTTTTCAGTTGGGCTGAAACAATTACCAATTATTTTTTGTTATTAATGAATCTGATGATTACCTTTGTGATTAAATGAGTCATAATTGTTTGAAAATAGTGAGAAAGTCCAAATCTAGTCTAAAATTCAAAGATATTCAGTTCACATTGACAATAGACAAAGAAAAGAAACAAATCTTCAGTCGAGTAATGATGAATGCTACTCACTGAAAAATGTACAAGAGAATTCCCAAAGTAAGCTGCTTCCACAAAGTAATATGACTCCAAAATGTGTCTTCAGCCGTGGTGAAATAATAGACCTGCACAAAAGCTGTAAAAACTCATCCTAATTACTGGGAGACCTTTCCATGGCCGTGTGTGTGCTTATCACTGTGTACCTGTGTGGCAGGTGATAGAGGTGAGAGCGGAGGCAGCCTACATGGCAGCAGCGGCAGCTGATGGAGCAGCTAAGCCTGAGGAGGAGTTAAAGGCGTGGGCCTGGCCTGTGTTGTGTTGCTGGAGACCTAACTGGAGACAGATTAAGGACTGTGCATTTATCTTTGCTTGTAAATGAGTGACTGGCCAGTGTTGTTACTGCCAGGCCAGGGTATTGGAACAAGAGGCTTAAGATGTTATCAGAGAATGCTGTGCCTGCAGGCACTCTGAAGATTATAAGGCATGGAAAAAGACAGTGGGAAAAGTGTTGACAAACAACCAGGGGTTATTTAACATTAATTATATGCTAAGCTAACTCTCTCCCTGACCCATCAACACAAAGCTTATGAGACCGTTGGGGTTCAGCGTCCCTTTATCAAGGTCAGAAGTCATCAGTTCAGTTTGATTGGCTCTGAGCTTCGTGTGTTAAATAGACAATGAGTATCATGATGGAGTGAAACAACACAGTTAGTAGAGCCTTCTACCAGGCTGGTTTTTATACAAACTAGATGATGGATAGCTGATTGGCTGATAGATTTGACAACACAACATCCAAAACATGCAACTGACTGTAGTGGTCACACATTATCGTATGGGTCTCTTATTTCCTCAGAATTATCTAAGCACGCGAAAAGGCACATACTTTGGTTGCAGTGATTCACAATTTTTGAAAACCCTTTTTATTGGCTGCTCTGTTTCAGACTAACTGCTGACTCATCAATCCTCTTAACTGACCAATAGAGGCCGCAAGTCATCAACAACTGCTAGGCTAAAAACAAGGCTTACCTAGTCTGTTGCAGACCACATTTTGGCTTTTATTGTGACTAAAAAACTGACATCCACAGAAAACTTTTGTTTTATCTTATACTGGAGCATCTGTGGATTAATTCCACACCAGATATGTTCTGATCCACTCAAGTCAGGCAGGATACGAGATGAATAAATCCCTATTTTGGTTAGCTTTCACCGCCATCTTGACTGTAAGGGAGTTGCAAGTTAAGTGAGATTCAACTCTTCTTTGTTTGAGAGGGCAGAGGGGTTTTATTTTGTGTAGTGTATTACAACAAAATATTTTAAATAAGTAAAAATGTTTAAATTGAGAAGTTTTGGGTCATGTCACTGTTTTATGCATTTTAAAGTAAGCAACTTAAAGCACTTTGAGCTGTATTCTGTGCATGAAAGTTGTTTTCTAAATAAAGGTCATTCATTCATCACAAAAGAACTTAATTAAAAGCTCTGCAAATCTCTGCTGGTGGCATCTGTCAGTTGTGATGACATTGCAGTGGGTGTTTTACCATCTGTTGCCTGGTGGAGATCTGCACTAAGTGAGTCTTCTTGTTTGCTCATATTTTCTTGAAAGTTTCCTGTAGATATTGTTTAATTAGGCTCTAATTTGGGAGGAAATAGAGACAAATTCTCTCATTTTAGTTAGTTTAGTTTGTTGTGATGTCTTCGAAAGCAGTTGTTGAGCTCAAGAGGGATTTCTTAAAAGAACTGCTGAACTACGACCCTCTGTGGTTGTGAAGAATGTATTCCTGGTGTTTGTCCCTTTTCAGCGGGACACCTGCTTTATCCTTTTTAGTTGTCCAGTTCATTAGGTACTGTTGACTGCTCTAATTGGCTGTTTGACCTCTGACCTTCTGGATAGGTCCTGCAGAGCTTCTGGACAAAAATCCAGCAAGCTTACTTACTGACGTTCAGATTTTTGCTGTTTGCTTTCTTAGAAGGTAAAAAAAAACTGTGGCTATTGTTATGAAGTTGTGATGGCTTATTAGAAAGGTCCATCTATCTGTCCATCCATTACGTATAAATCCATTTATCCTTTGCAGGGTCTCAGGGGGCCGCAGCCAATCCCAGCTGACATTGGGCAAGAGATGGAGTGCACCCTGGAAAGGCAGGTGAGACACTCATTAGCCTAAATTATCGACCAGGTTTGAGGAGTAACAGAATACATTTATCACATAATCAGAATATTTTAAAAAGGTAACTGTAGTCCATTACATTTACAGAAAAAAAAAAACCTAATAGATTACTTTCACTGGGTGGAAATTTCACCATTATTTTGTCTTTAAATCAGAAAAACATCACAGTACAGTGACAGTTTTGCCTTCAGCTGTGAAAATACTGTCATCATCATCATCAATGTTGCAGGGAGGACCAATTGCTAACGTTCGCTACATCCCCTGTAGTGAGCATCATTTATCAATGGCATGTCTAAAAGAACAGGCTCGCATCCAGTAGTCTCTAAATCATGAAATGTGGAAATACGGTCATTTTTTAATCCATTAACCAGTGTATCTAATTTGTGAAGCCCAGTGGTAGTATGTTATATTGGGAGGTGTTAATATCCCAATAATAATAATTATTATTATTTTAATCTAACTACTTGCCCTATCCTTGAAGAGCATCTGGTTTTTCATTTTCATTTGTGATTTTGAAATTGTGGCCAAAGACAGAACTGCAGGTCACGTGACACTGAGCAACATTTTGCTCCTGTGAATGGAGCAAGTGAGGCCCTCAATAAAGAGGATAGTGGTCAATTAAGGGCAATTCCGTGGTCCTCTCTGCTGCAGTTTAGTCTGATTTAGGCTGATAGGACAGATTTAAAAATGGTGGTACCCAGACCATACTTATCATAAACCTGAGATATGTCATACAATGAAGACGATGTTAAGACTTGTGTCCTTTACTCTCTGTGGTGTCTCGTTTAATACATTTGAAACACTTTTCATGCCTCCTCACAGGCATGGCTGGAAGCAAAGATGACCTGATTAGATTTTGGTGATCAAAGGTCAAAGATTGAGATCATTTTAACCTCATAAAACACGTTTGCCATAACTTAAAAATTAATTTGCTAACGATAATTTCATACAAATGTCCAACCGAATAAAATGAAGAAGTTTTTACATGCCCATTATTCAACACCATAACAGGGGAGTACAAGGGGAGAATCATTATTTGCAGCAACATCCATATTTGAAGCATCGTAGTCCACCATCAGTACATTGGTTTTGCTGATACTGAGTTTCAGGTGATTGTTGTTTCACCATTTCACAAAGCTCTCTATCAGTCCTCTGGAAAATTATTCTCTAAATGAAGACAGCATGTTTCTCACTGGAAATTATTCACTTGTATCATACATGTCAATATAGTGATTACTGCCATTTCACCACAAAAATACGCTATCTTTGATTAAACTCTTTCAAAGATAAGTGGCCAGCACAATTTCCCACAGACTGGAGTGAGACCAGGGAGCATTTCAGAAAGCTGTTGTCATGTCCTGATCATCTTTGCAATAAAACATCTTTGGTGAGGCATCACAAGTCTTTTGGCCAATCAGAGTTAAGATAACTTCATCGTCTTCTTTTCCCTTGTAAACATGGATGTGTACAATAGAAGTTTTTAGCAGAGCCATAGAAAATAATTAAATCTTGCTGGCTGCAGACTGCGTAATAAACTGTTAAACTTAACGTTAGCTAACTAGTTGCTAAAGTTACGTCAACCTGCCAAATCAAGTTGAAAGGTGTCTTTAATATAACCTGTCAAATCGTTCCCAGCCTGTTTACAATGGAAAGTGTACCAGCTTGTTAGTGTGTCAGCTGGTTAACTTCTGTGAATTGTGTAACAGTTCAGTTGAGAATCATTTTGCTGAGTGAAGGCGAACTCCCACTGCATCCGTATCGTTATCCCATTTTAACCTCCATGATTGTTGTAAGTTGGACCCACTGGTGTTACGGTTTTGAGTGACTGTGTTAACTAATGACTCAGCAAAATAATGGTGTTACACAGTATTTAGTGACTCATCAGATTCTGTGAAAGTACTCAGATCTCCTCACTTAACTGTAAGCATTAACACCACAATGTAAAAATACTTAATTACAAGTAAAAAATCCTTTTACTTACTCCATTTAAAGTCCGACATAAAGTACTAAGTAAAAAGTAAAAGTACTGAGTAAAGTAAAGCTTTACTTTTACTGTAGTACCCTACTTGGTACTTTTTACTTGAGTACTAAGATAAAAGTAAAAGTAGTCATGTTTGTATTAAACAGAAGATGCCCCAGAATGCTTTGTTTGTTAAAATCACAAAATTCACTTCTGGGGGAGGATGCCCCCAGACCCCCTTAAAGGGGATTGATTTATGAACATGTCACCTTTTTCACCTCTTGTGAGTTTGCAGGTCTGAATATAATATAGCTTCTGCTTATTTCACCACCTGCTAACATTCCATATTGCCTTGTTATGTAAAATTCAAGCATTTGGTTCAAACTGTAAAATCCAGCAAAGAGGGTGCAAAGAGTCTCCATGTTCTCAGTGATGGTCTCAGCAGCTTGACGTGATTATGCTGTAAATTTACACACGAATGTGATAATGATTTATGGATGTAAAAACGCTACATGTAGCACCACAAGTCACAAATTGGAGGACTTCACACTCGACGTGTTCTATTAAATCAGACCTGCGACTCAACTTGAATCTGAACGCCTGTGACTCATGACTCACTTCTGGCTCGACAGCAGCTGTGACACCTTGACACCTGTTCTGACAATCTGCCTTTGCCTGGCAGATAAATAAAATACTGTTTTTTTTTTTTTTTTTTTGAGTTGCACATCCACGCTGAACCAAAGCCACCAGCAGCCATTGAGAATAGAGTGTGAATGGAGATTACCTCCTGAAATCTCCTGTATCCCTTCTAGACACCACCCAGCTGCACAGACAGTTACAAATTGGTATTTGGAAGACATGCTTGTGCAGATAATTAGCTTTACTTTCAAGGATTACACTGAAAACAACAAAACAAGAAGTGCAATTTGCGAGACCTGAGGGTTGCAGATTGCAGGCAGAAATACTGCAACTTCAAACTTTGTGCCATTTCAGATTACATAAAGAAGGGCTAGACTAAAGGGCTAGTTACAAAAGCTTTGTGATGTAAAGCAGAGCTTCTCATTTTTTTCTCAGCCAGGAACCCCTTGTGAGATAGATATAGCAGGGACCCCCTCATGAATGTCCCTTGCAATAATTTGACATAGACTTTTTTCACATTCAACTTAGTTATATGAAAAAACAACGCAAGAGAAATGTATTTGAAAGGTGTTAAACATGTATCAAAATTAGGGATATAACAATTAATCTATGATCGATTGATTGATTGATTGAAGTCTTTATTTCGAACATAGACATGAAACATGAGACAGCAATGAAATAAATAATAAAAAAAAAAATAATAAAAAAAAATACAGAATGAACATGCTCAAAAAGGAGTAGGAAGAAGTGAAAACTTATTTAATCCTACCCCATCTCTATTTTGTTGTTATTATAATTTTTATCATAGTAAATTCATTCATCTATAGTTTTTGCGCATAGACGTAGTTGAGAATGCAAGGAAAAGACAAAAAAGGTATACATATACATATCTCTATATATACATACATATATACATAAAAACATAAACATATATATATAAATAGTTAGATATGTAGATATTTACATATTATAATTTATTAAACAAAGTTTTATATAGATATCAATATCGTAATATAGTAATAGTGATAGTAAATAGTAATAAAATAGTAATAGTATAGTTAGAATAGTAATAGTAAATTCATTCATCTATAGTTTTTGTGCATAGACGTAGTTGAGAATGCAAGGAAAAGACAAAAAAGGTATATACATATATCCATATATACATACATATATACATAAAAATATAAATATATATATAAATAGTTAGATATATAGATATTTACATATTATAATTAACAAAGTTTTATATAGATATCAAAACAGTAGTATAGTAAAAAAAATCACTCCAAAAGCAACCAAGACTCCCTCAAACCCCCTCCTTCCTATATTTTGTAAAAACCATTTGCTTATATTTGTTTTTAAACTGTTTGATGCCTGGACATTGTTTTAAATCCTCACTGAGTCTGTTCCATAGTCGTACTCCGTTGTTTGTTATGCAAAATCTTTTCATTGTAGTTCGACATCTCTGAGTCTTGAAGTTTAGTCTTTCCCTTAAATCATACCTTCCCTCTCTTTCATGAAACATTTTTTGTAGGTGACCCGGTAATAGATTGTTCCTGGCTTTGTACAGAAATAGTGCTGTTTGGAATTCTACAATATCATAAAGTTTTATTATTTTAGATTTGATAAATAGTGGATTGATGTGTTCAATGTAACTAACATTATTAATTATTCTGATGGCTCTTTTTTGTAGTATAAATAGCGGCTCTAGTGAATTTTTATATGTATTGCCCCACACCTCTGAGCAGTATTGTAAGTACAGTAAGATGAGTGAACTGAACAGAATGTGCAGTGATTTGTTACCCAGAAAGTGCCTTGCTTTGGCCATTACAGAGATGCTTCTGGATATTTTGGTGCAGATGTATTTAATGTGAGGTTTCCAGCAAATTTTGTCATTAATTATCACTCCAAGGAATTTAATTTCATGTACTGTTTCTATATCAACCCCCTCTATTTGTACCTGTGCTTGATGGTTTATTTTTCTATTGCCGAATATCATTATCTTCGTCTTGCTTAGATTTAGTGATAGTTTGTTTTTGTCAAACCAGTATTTAATTTTAATAGATTCTGCAGTGATGATGTCCAAAAGTTGCTGTAAATTCTCACCTGATCCAAATATATTTATGTCATCTGCGAATAAAATGAATTTGAGTCTTTGTGATATGTTACATATGTCATTGATATAAATGATGAATAACCTAGGACCCAGCACTGATCCTTGTGGAACACCACACACAATGTCCAAGCATCTTGATTGGTATTCTCCCATTTTCACAAACTGCCTTCTGTTTTTCAGATAACTTCTCACCCACTCTAGTGCCATTCCCCTGATCCCGTATTGTTCTAATTTACTAAATAATATATCATGATTTATTGTATCGAATGCTTTTTTTAGATCAATGAATACCCCAACAGCATATCTCTTGTTATCTATGGCATTTGTGGTTTCTTCGATTAGTTTGACCAGAGCTTGTGATGACTGGTTACTTCTGAAACCATATTGATTGTCATTGAGTAAGCTGTTCTTCTCTATAAAGTTGTCTAATCTGTTATTGAAAACTTTTGTTGTTAAGAATTTGATCGACCAAGTAAAATTTAATCAATCTATCAAATAAATATCTGAAACATAATAGATTATTTCTGTGCGAGCGATCCACATGTTATCTAATATTCAAGTATATGTTTTCAGGTCTTTATATGTTTCATAGGATCTGTGATGTTGTTGCTGTGGAAATAAAGCTTTGATTGAGGTCGAAAAAGCACATTTGTTATTGTTGGCATCAGCAAAATTTGTATGTTTTTTAATAATAATGAACCGATCCATTGATTTTTAATATTACCAATGATCGATTAAGGAAAGTGCTTACAATTTGCACTTGTAATTAGAAATATTTATTGCACCATGTCAATAGGGAATACCCATAACATACGTTATGGGTGCGCACATCAAGATATTATTTTAAATAATATACAATAAAAAATATAAAATATAAATAATAGAAAACAGGCCTAATAAAAACTTAAATATGACAGAGAGAGCTGGTTTCCACCATTAATGGGTGACGTGTGTGACGGGGCTTAGCTATTTAAAATAAAATATTATTAAATAGATAAATATTTGTTGAACTATGCAGTCTTTTGTTGATTAATAAGTGATTTTTTTTGTATAGTTTATCATGATCATTTAAATAGAGGTCTGTGGCACTCATTCATTTAAGAGGCACTGGTGTACAGTAACCATTTTAATTACATATGCCTATTTTAAAAAGTCTGTGTAGTAATTTTTTTTTTTTTTTTTTTTTTTTTTTTTTCATGTAGGAATAGGAACTTTCTTTTCACACGGACTAGATTAAGCTAATTTGTGGGGGTTGGAGGGGTCAAATGTATTAATTAGCCTATATTTAAACCTTGTGCGTACTTGAGCAGTTGATATTTGTTGCATGTGTTTTTTCTGTGGTAAAACAGAAATACCTGCTCATGGGGGGCAGAATATTAGACACATTTTAATATAATTCAGTACAGAACAGCACTACCACTTCAACCATAAACATACACCTCTCCCAGTGTCGATCAAAACTGAGCATTAATTAGAATCAGAATCAGAAATGGTTTTACTGCCAAGTACGTTTTCACTTACAAGGAATTTGCTGCACAGAGTGTGACTGTTATTTAAATAGATGAAGAAGCTGTGCAGATTTATGTGGGAGTGCAAACGGTTTGACATAGAATGTACAAGTTCTTAGTATAGGAGTATATTTGCAATGTGTCTGCACTAGTTATTCATCTTTTAATAATTTTCTTTTAGTAAACAGGGCTTTATTTTTCTTAAAGAAAACATCTGAAGCGATGTCGCTGTTTTTTCAGTCATTCACATGCTGTACCTCCATGTTGTTTTTAACAAATAGAAAACCTTTAGCTTCTCTGACTGCCAGCTCTCTGACAGGTTACTATAGTATCTGCACTGTTATATCCATGCTAACAGTTAGCTCCTACCACTTTGTAGTTTATGTAGCAGTTTAATAACACTTCACACTGCTGGAATATAAACTGGGGGGGACCTACTTTGCTCTGTGGCAGCAGAGTCATTCACTTTCACTAGCAAATGAGTCTGAAATCAGGGTGCCATGCAGTTGCTCTGACAGCCCATTATTCCACAACACCAGAAGTTAAACCAAAAGATCATTTTTTCGACAGCCTGTTATCCGGAAAACAAACGCACCTTGCTCTGAAAATCAGTATCCTCCCTGCAGTTGTTAGTTCAGTGACTGCTGGCCCAGTCCATGGTGCTGATTCAGCAGGGATTTTGCCCTCACCAGGCCTTAGACCAAGTGACATTTCAAGTGATTTTAGAGTTCCAGATAAAATTCGAATGTCGGAATAAAATTTTGAGTTTCATCTAAGTTGGTGTGCACCCACTTCACTCGAGGGTTAACCCTTTTCTAACTAGAATCGGATACCGAAATCTGGTGCCAACATGGCACCTGTTCCCACAAAGCCAATACCTATCAGACCAAATCACAACACAGATTGCAGTGCTTCATTTCAGTACTATATGTCTGAGCTGCCTATTGAAACAGCTGCCCACTGGTGTGGACGTTACAGACGCATCACCAAACATTACAGCAACACTCTGTCTACATGGCTCTAGCAGCAGGTAGCCCTCCACTAGGTTATAGCCACAGTAAGCACAGTTAAAATGCGGAGCTAAATGGTCTAAAGTGTATCTGTATTTCACTCGAAATGATTCCAACACGGGTTGGGATGTCAAGCAAACTTTTTTTTTCACCAGAATGACGAAGTCATGTCCTGCGTGCATGTCATTACTTTGGTTATGGCCCTGGAGATGGGGAGCATAGATGTGAAACACTAGATGAGACATGTCATAATAACTTGCAATTCATATCTATCATAGTGAGACCACTGATGATGTCAGCAGCCTTTCCTCAGGTTAGTTAATAAGATAATATTCTTCAGAAGAGTTGTTTACATTTAAAGCTGGGTTTGTTTTATTTATTCTACTGCTATTAGTACTGTAACTGTTGAGTGGTATTAATTTATTGTAGTTGGGTTAAGTTTTATCATATGATTTTTAATGTAAATTGGTTAAGTATTTACTTATTCATATCTATTTAAGTATACTTTAAACTGTTGACAGTTAACATATTGTTCACTTTCAATTTCAAATTTGTCTTAGCATTAAAAAATTCTGTACTTTCATGTCATCGACTGTCACTTTTTTAAAAAGATCAGTTCAGGCACCGTTTAGGCACTAGTACCATTTTAAAAGTATCGTTTTAGCACCGGTATCAGAAAAAAACCCAAATGATACCAAACCCTAATCCAATTGTATGTTACTGCTTCATAACTTTCTTCAGAAGAGAACTCAGGCACATGTGACAAACACTGACACAGGAGCACACACATGTAATTTTTCCACTGTTGCAAGTGGGGATGATAATGTTGGCTCTTAGCCCTGTAGTTATAATGTTTATTTATTAGCCTGCTATAGAATAACAGTAGTCATCATTATTTCAGATTAAAGGATTTTTTCTACCCACCTAACTGATGAAAACAACAGAAAGGTTTATTCAGATTTTGATGACTGGTGACCTTCATTATACTTATTAATTTACCACTAATTGTTTTGTGAATGGGAAAGATTACTTCCACTGTCTGAAAATGGGGTCTGGTCAACTTTAAGTCAACCTCAGCATGGCTTGTTTTATGGTGCTTTTTTTTTAAGTTTTTTTTTTTTTTTGCATTTTTGCCTTTATTGGATAGGACAGCCAGAGAGTAGACAGGAAATGGGGCAGAGAGAGAGGGGATGACACGCAGCAAAGGGCCGAAGGCAGGAGTCGAACCAGTGGGCACTGCAGAGGACTAACAGCCTCCATACATGGGTCGGACGCTCTACCAACTGAGCTAAACGTCCACCGCAATTATGGTGCTTTTTTTGACACAAAAACAGTGTATGCTGTATATTAGCAGCTCCCTACCTTGGGGTCAGGACCTACCAGGGATTGTCAAGATAAGCTGTCACAAGAAGATTAAAGGGATTAAAAGAAATAATTGTGTTACAGAATTCTGTTTATTTTTTTTCTGACCTTTCTCAAATGTTTGTGCTTTTCATGTCAAATAAAATATGAAGTCTAAAGGGATGAAAGTTCAGCTCATTTTCATCTAAACATTCTTAAATTTAAACAAACAAATCACAAGTGGACATTTTCCTCTGAAGCAGTCACAATGCATCAACTTAGAAAGTGACACCAAAGATACTCTGCAGCTCTCTAGTAGCAGATTATGAAGAGGACATGTTGAAGATGGAGGTGTGTCACAGGGATGGAGTGGTAAGAGAGAGGGTTGTGTATATGCTGTGTTGGTGTTTCAGCACTGGACTTGTGTCATGACCTCCTACTGTAGGTAAGGACTCTGAGAGTAAAAAAGATGAAAGAAGCAACGGATGTAAAACTCAGGCTTTTGGACACTCTGATTATGTGTGCCCTTCTCCCTGTGGCCTCCTCACTGCACCGTACTTCAACTAATCCTGCAGGAGACTCTGGATTGTGTGTTACTTGTTAACTTTACAGCTACCGCTCCTTAAAGAGGGTTACAAACTCTGGGAGTGTAAGTCAATAGTGCGGACTGGTTGTGAATGACAAGGCCAACATGGTCAGGCTTTGAAATTTTCATTATACATCATTGGAAAGCAGGAGAACATCCATGTTAGATGTCATGTTTTGGTGTCGGCCCCTCTGAGTCAAAGAGCAAGGACTTCTTCATACACTCACCGCTGTCACTGTCTGATGTAGAAGATAGAGATACCAATTCCTGCGCCGCCTGTACCTCCAATACAGCATAACGCAACGCAGCCACGAGACACATTCTTTTTGTAACGGCCATAACTGTGGTAATAAACTAAAATACAGAAAAACACCCCAGGTCTACACTGGACATTCTAATTTCCTATTTTATTAATTTGATTTTGATTTAATCTTCTTCACTTGATTATTGAACTTCTCCTTGTCATTATGACAGTTTGTTTTTTCTCTAAATATTGGGCGTCATGCATGAATCATTCATACGCACAGATTTGATCTTAAATTGTACATGCATACATTTTAAGAACGTTTGTGTCATTCATCAGTACTTTCATGTTTCCTGTTTGTTCTTGGGTAAGACCACTCGTAATCCAGTACGCACAAAAGTCATCTCAGGTTTTGTGCTGTGAGATATTAATAATGATGAAGAAAAAGTCATTTGCTTCATGAAAACAGAGGAAGAATGTTATACAACTATTTATTCATTTAATATTTTCAAGTGTTCGCACTTAAAGATGATTAAGTTACCGAGACAGAATGTTCAAACCCTGTGTGCCGCTGTGGAGCCTCAACTTAGATCAGAGAAAAGAAATGATCTAATCCACCTCATCTGCAGGTACTCATCGCTGACCACGACCTGCTGTACCCCCACGACAGAGAAACCTCTTGAAATCACTATAATGAAGCTCCAATCTGCTCCTCCATGTCTGTTAAAAGTTTTTTCTTCTTCTTGCTCCTTCAGTGTCATTTCCTTTTCCTTTCTTTCCTTCTTTCTTCTGAGTTTAATGTCACCTGTCTAATGTCAGTGACTTGTTGCTTTGTGGTTTGCATGTGGCTCTTAACTGGGGCCTTTTCATATGCTTATTGCAAACTTCCTGGCATGTGCAAGATTTTCATACTTTCCTCCTACTGCTTTAAGAACAAATGTAAGAGAAATGTGAGAAAACATTCATGCATGAGGCCCATTGTGTAGTTTCCCATGCACCTGTGATCCTCATCCAGGTGTTGACAATTTTTTTTTTTTTTTGTCTAGTGCCTCCAGCGAGTCAAAGTTTTCACTTTCAGCAGATCTACTGGACACATTGGCATAAAATTTAGTATAGTTATTGTTCCCAAATTAGCATCTTAACATGCTAAACTAATATGGTGAACTTGGTAAACATCAGCATGTTAGCATTGTCATTGTGAGTTGTGGCAAGAACATGTTAACTTAACTACTTCATTAGCATGCAAAAGATTGCGATGTGATTATTTTATATAAACCATCGATTTGTCTCCAGTGATATCTAAGTTTGGCGGAAAAGTGAAAGAAATTAAATAAAAATAAATAAAAATATATATTCCAAAAATTTAGACACATATGACTCCCAGGTATGTATTAAAAACATTTGTGGTAAAAATCTATCAGAAAATGAAGGAGATATTATGTGGCGTGTATAATTTGGCAGGGTAGCAGTCCGAACAGTTTACTTCTAAAATGCTGTAAGTCTAATGATGTTTGGGGGAAATGGTAGATTTTGGTGTATTAATGTGAATTATAATGCAGTGATGTATGTTGTCTTTCAAGAAAAACTGCCCAGGTTGCACCTTGAAATTTATTGTCTAATTATGTGTACTGTTGTGACAAAAATATAGAAGACGAGGTGTGCAATGATTCTTCTCCAAGTCAGTATCACAAGTGATGCGGTCCTGAAACAAACTAAAAGGACAAAGAACTCTGGACATCAGACAAAAGAGACTCACACCTGGACACTTGCTAACATTATAAGTTTATGTACTGTATTTTTGCACTTTACACTTATTATTTAATGGTGTATTATTGGTGACATTGGTGACTAAGCTTGATGGTGATGATGGTGTATCATTGATTTGTCTCATTTATATTATTTTATTTTATTTTGTATGAATGTAAATTCTCCCCTCTGCAAAAAATATGACCAGATGCAGTAGGAAATCTTGGTATTTTTAGCTTTATACAAATACAGTACTATGTATATGGACATACTAAGTCTTTTCTGGCATACTAAATAGTATGGTAGTGTGGGTATTGGAGTGAATCTCTAGTCTTGTTTATGGATGGGTATCTGAATATGGGCGTGTAGAAATGACTCTTCTTGTATGAGACAGAAGACTTAGACCTCCGTCCCTCCCTCTTGTTGCAGCTGCTGTGTCTCTTTGTGGGTATCATTGTGCGTGTCTGTGGTGAATCTCACTGAATTCTCTGGTAGTTCAGAAAGCAGTGAAATGACGAAATGAGGATCGTGTGGAGAAACTCTGCGACACTTGCCGTCTATTTATGTGTCCCTATGCCCTCATTCATTCACATTCCATGACCTCCTTCTGTTGTCGATAGTCATTCTGTGAAACGCAGGAAATCACCGGCTGAAGCAGGCAGTCCAGGCTGAGAGAAATATAACAAGCTGATGACACATAAGGGACCACAGGACTGTGATCACACTCACAGTCAGGACTGTAAACACATGGGTCATGTGGACGATGTGCAAAGTGCCACTAATTTTCTCGAGACGCTACCGGTGCGCTGTTGAAGCTCGGGCAGCAGATGTTTATATCTGCCCTGGGAAGGAAGATCGCTCTAATCTGAACATTTGTAAAACTAGTTCGAGTATTTTAACAGCAATTAACTCTCCTCCATACACAAAATGCCACTGCAGGCAACATAAACCTGTGACCCAGCTGTAATCTCTTTGACTTTCATGTGTGGACACAAGCTTTGATGTTTTCATGTTACTTCATGATGTACATACATAACATTGGCAGCACAGGCAAATGCGGCTGAACGGCAAGTATCCTCATACCGTCCCCTTGGAATTCTAAGCTTCTATCTGCGTTCTGAGTGTTTTTAAGATATCGAACTTTAATGATTTGCAATCAAAATAACAAAAATGATATGTGGAACAAGTCTCTGTCATACACAAAAAAGACAGACATCCTAAATGTACAATATCAAAATCAAAAGTATTCAGATTCACCAGCCACTCAATAGTTAATCATTATTGTGTGTCTGAAAACCAGCCACTTTCATATTTTACCAGCATGTGGCTGGTAGCTGGGGCTAATTTCCCATCCTGCTGGCAGCTAATGCTAACGTAACATAAAGAAGCAAACACTAAAGGATAGGTTCACTTTTAAAAAAAAAATCTATAACCTGTATTCCAGTAACAAGCAAAAACCCAATCCTTAATGCTTATCTCCTAATGTTAGCATTAATTGTAGACTGACATTAAGCAGCTAGTGTTAGCTGGCTTACTGGTAGGCAGCTAACAATAAAAATAAACTCATCATTAAGATCTAAAACATTTAAAAAAACAAAAAAGTCTAAACTTACCTGCCATTTGTACTGCTGTTGTTCACAAAACCATCAATAAAATCCTCTATCTTCTAAACATCATGTTTGTGACATTTTCTCATCTCGTCTCTGCTTTTGGTTCCTCTGTCACTGAGCAGGGGAGCAACATGACGAAGAATCAAGACTTGATTGGTCCTCTTGTGTGCCTTTTCAGTGCTGATAAAACCAAGTTTGACTTTGCATAAAGAACCTTTTTGTTTTCTAAATAAAAAGCCCATAATTGCATAGAAATTAAAAAAAACACCTCACATAATGTAAAAGTGGTCAGAATATGAATATGAATAACTCAATTTTGATTAAAAAAAAAAATGTCAGATAGAACCTTATAATTCCAAGTGAATTAAACAGTATGGTCACAATCCCACAACCAAATGTCTCATGAACTGTACATACATACAGGGTAACTGTTGGCCTCACTGTCATCCTGTTTCTTGTTGCATATTTTCCACTACAGAGACTTGATGAGGAGACTAGTTGGAACAAGGAGATGTGGTTTTGTCTGTCTCTGTCTATTTTTAGTATGGAAATATTGCTGGTAATTTGTTTTTATTGTATGTGTTATTTATAGCTGTGAACAGAGTGGTTGTTCACATTCCTTAAAGCTGCTGCAGAACTGAGAAAACAGCAAGACTGAGTTCAATTTTGAAAGCATCCAACAGACAAAAAACCCTCCCCTCTCTTCAGGCCTCCCTCCAAAGCCCCTCTCCCAAAAACACAAGAACGCTGCCGAGAGGTGGGAAGTAACTAAGTACAAATACTGTGTTGCTGCACTTAAGTAGAGTTTTCAGGTATCTGTACTTAACTTGAGTATTCATTTTTATGACTTTTTACTTTTACTCCCTACATTTTAGCACAAATCTGTACTTTCCACTCCTTACATTTTCAAAACATGCTCCTTACTGTACATTTAATGCATTTGAGGGGAATTATTAATTGTTTTTATTTTGCGACATTATGCACCGTCTTCCCAACATCAAGACCAATTTAAACCTAAGTGGATGAAACAATAAGACAGAAAAGACAATTCCTTAGTTTATCCATCAGGGCATATCATGCATGACAGATGTAACGTAATGTAACGCAACAAGAAGAAAAATGACATCAAAGATATGACCAGACGAAAACAATGTAACAAGACAAAAAAGACATAACAAGATGAGGAATGACGTAACAAGATGAAAAACTGTGTAAAAGACAAACAAGACAAAAACAACGTAACAAGACCAAAAAGACGATGAACATGAAGAAGATGAAAATGACATAACGAGATGAAAACAATGTAAAATATGAAAATGACATAACAAGATGAAAACAATATAAACATGAAAGTGACGTAACAAGATGAAAACAGGGTGGAATAAAAGCAACAAAAAAAAAAAATCTAAAAAAAAAGCAAACAATAGAAAAGATTAAAATGACGTAACAAAACAAAAACAACGTAACAAGATGGAAGAATACAAAAATGTCATAAAAGATGAAACAGACAGAGAGGGAGGCTCGACTGCAGAGAAAAGGTAAGCTTCAGTTAGCTTTGCTCAGAAACAGCCGGTACAGATATCCTTCAGAGGACTTTTTCACTTTTACTTGAGTAAAGAAGTTGCATCAGTACTTCTCCTTTAATAGTCTTTTTTTAGACAAGTATCAGTACTTGTACTTGAGTAAAGAATATGTGTACTCTTGCCACCTCTGACGCTGCTGCTCAGAGTCAAAAGTTACCCCAAAGAAGTAGAAGAGTCAAAAGTTTGAAAGTTTGACAACAACAAACATGGCGACAATGGAGGAGGTTGTAATAATCTAAAAGAGGCAAAAGCAGAGGCAGTCTTGTAGAGAGTGACGGTCTGTGTGGCCATTAAATACATTGTGACATGTGGGCGGGGCATTCTTTTCTCTTATTGACAACAAACATAATTTCCAATAATTCCATGCCCCGTTTGAACTGCTGGCTACACTGCCACACTTCCCCCACAGCTACCAGACGTACTGTTCTGTTCCATCCGTAGCTGAGAGCTTTCAGAAAACATGCAGAAATACGGAGGAAATTAATTCAGAGTGCGGACAGAAGGCTCTGTATGCATATCCGATGTTTAGCATAAATGAGCCTTAGGAGGATGTCTTTTTTTTATATTTACTTATTTAATATGTATTTCCAGGCTTTTCCCAAAATATACTTGTACCTTCATAACATCACTGAAATGAAAGGGTTGTGCTTCATCTCAGAAAAGCTTTAAGTCTGTGACAGAAAGTGATGAATAAGCTGCATTTTCTCAACATTAAGTTAATTACTGTAATTTGTAACAAATAGACTGAGAAGGAATTCAGGTGGCCCTAAAGCAAATGTGAGATCCAGTAAGGTCCCGACTGAATATGAGTCATCTTGCACAGCCATAGCCTACAAATCATTTATTTAATCTTTTAAAATATGAAAAATGAAGGACTATGGCCTACTTGATGAAGTTTATTTATCATTCCTTTTTTCTCCACCCAAAAGATCAAGATTTGACAATAGTTCCTATCATGACTTATTAGTAAATACCAGAATCAAGACAAATCAGCCAACATAACATTTTGCACTCTTGTTTCTCAGGACGGCTGTAAACTTGTAAAAGTTAGAGGATGTTATCAAGTTCTTTGCTCTCCTCAGACACAATCCAAAATTCATTTCAGCCTTTTGCAACCTTCAGCAACGCTCAGCCGCATTTCGCTCACCCCTTTTTTCTCCAAGCAACATGAAACAAACCAGAGAGCAAGCAATTTTATTGTTCAGTGGTATCTTTAATTGTGATGAAAAAAGGATTATGTAGATTTCTGTAAGCCTCCCTGACAAGACATATTTTAAAGTGAATAGGCCAAGAACAGGAATATGTGTCAGTGGTGGAGGCTTAGTGGAACGTCTTCTCAATAATAGGGTAATCCTGGAGTCTAGGGATCCCTCATTTACCCTCTCAGCCGAGAGACGATGTGCACTGGTCTCCAATTATAGCCCATGGTCTCTTTAAAGACAAAGAGGAGGACTCAGACTGTGTGACTAAGTGTCATAAAGATATTGCCTTTATCTTTATTACTTCTTTCAGCATAGCAGTATGGAGTAGCTTTGCCTGAAAAAACAATGACAAAATTACCTTTTCCAGAAAAACAAAGAAACAAACAACAATGCAGCCCTCCACTGCAGTTTAGACTGCATTTGGCAGCTCACCTTTTGATAATACAGATGATTTTAAACTGTTACATAAGCATCTCTTTAATCTCTTCTTGGCAAACTTTTGTCACAATGTCCTCATTTCTTGTTGATGTTTTTCCTTTTACAATCGTTGATGCATGCGGTGGGGGTGGGGGGTAGAAACCTCAGTGTCATGATAACTTACATATGGTCATTAAAATGTCTGTTTAGAGATAAATTTGTACGTAGAACTCATCCTGGCATTTTCACAACCTTCTTACTTCATACCGTTCTGATAGATGTCTGTTAATTCTTGCTAGCTAACATGACATTAAAAAAAAATCTAGTTGCTAGTAGCAACGATAATGCTAACCCAGGCTACATGAGGTTAGCTGTAGGCTACAGGCAGTAAGAAATGATGAGAAAACAAACATTTTTCCCTTCAGTGTCTGTGCAGTACTATCCACCGCCTTATTAAAATCAATTTCTCTGACCAGGTCACGTTATGCTAATAGCTAATTATGCTTGAAAGCTAACAGAGATGCTGTCTTTAGGAGATACTAATTATTTTCCACCCATTTTTTAAATAAATTTGTGCAATTAATGGCAAAAAAAATGCTGCTGTGTTCCTCATAAATTCTCACTCATGTCGGTTTGTTTTTTAGCCTCCCACGTGTACACATCTCAAAATGACATCACTCAGAAACTCAAAAACATACTTTTGCACCTACCTCCCAAAGTGCCACATTTTTGGTTTCTCTTTGGTGTTCAGAAATTTTCTGTGGCCTGTTTCTCCTTATTTTTGACTGCAGTTCAACAACAATCAACTTTTGTGTTAAATTTTTACCAGATATCCGCACATTCAATAAGAAGTGCTATTGGCAGGTCTTCTGAAGAAAGCTGACAACATACAAACTGTTAATATTCTTTGCCATTTTTGCTTGAAATGTGCTCAGAACTGTGTCTTTCTTGATGTGATATTTCATCCTAACATGAAATGAAACGAGGTTGAGTTGGCGTAAAGTGAGGAGTGGCTTCCTGTTGTATGTGGGTGCGGGCTGCTTCAGTCCTCTAACAAAGAGTGTGAAAAGAAGATTGAAGGGATCTGTGTGATTTGTGTAAAGGATAAACAAAGACTAGGACTAATTGCTGCTGGAGGTCAGCGTTCCAAATGCATATTCAAAGCGCAGGGTGTTGCCGTAGATTTATAGCAGTCACAGTTATTTAATAACCTGAATAGGCAATTTCGCAGTGAATCTGCAGAGAAAGGGGACATGAAAAGTTGTGAAGAATTGATGATGGACTCTTTGAGAGTGAGCGAGATAAAATTGACCATGAAATCTGCAGCTCGGAATTAAATTGGTTGGAAGAAGAAGGGGGGGGGGTTGAGGTGTGATCACAAAGACACAAGTGTCTTTGTGAAAATGCCAAGGTTAATTTGCACATCAGTTAAATGCATAATTAAATAGGAGAAGATATGTTTGGACAAAGGAAACCCTAATAAGGAGAAATGTAGTAAATAGCTGAGATGGTTAAAGTGATTTGTGTTCGGTTTGGCATTTCTCCTTCAGTGCCTGTGGGCGTACACAGCTCCTCCTCATGTTGATTCATTTTTAGATGAAACAATATTAGAATGGACAAACAGAAAGGGCAAGGAGGGATGACTTGTGAGAGGTTAGCTGGGTCAACCCCTCAAAAAATAAATAAATGAATAAATTAAATGAATAACTAATTCCATTTTCTGCTAATAATTTAAAAAAAAAAAAAAAAGGAAAAAAAACAAAAAACAACAAAACACAAAAATCTATGTGCATGTTAAACGTTGCGTATCAAGCTAAAAGTGGTCCCAAGACTGGGGGACGCAGAACACCAGGGGAGAAATAAAGAGTAAAACAGTTGAGTGAATATGATCTATGCAGGAGAAATAAACAAACTAGAGTTTGCCGATTCTGTCCTGATGACCTTTATTTCACAAAAATTCAACTTTTGAATTCTTTTTTTATCTGTTCCATCCCCAGTTACGGTTATTATTTGATTCAAAATTTTGGGGTGGGGGGCTCGAACTTTTGTCGGCTTCTGAAAGGGGGACATGCCAGAAAAAGTTTGGGAGCCGCTGAGCTAACAAATAAAAGCAATCTGCATTATAGGCGCATAACGGACAACATGCATACTGATACTGATATAGACTGATATAGCTGTGATAGGCCAATATCAGGCCAATAATGGTGGTCAACCGATATATTGGTCAGGTTCTACTAATTACTATTGATTAAACAAAAAATTTAATTTAGATTAATCGACCATCAAGACAATTTAGAACAATTTATTAATTGATATTTGATAATCAATATCTTGTGAGGTAATTTCCATGAAGAGCTGCCTTATCTTTTCAGACCAAGCAGCCAGACACAGCATCAGTGTGTAAACAAAGCCATATTGGTTTGGAACACTGACATAAATATAGATGGACGCTGCGTCTCCACTTCCTCTCACTGTACAACAATGAAGCCAAAATATCCTGGATGTGAGCACAGCCATCTTGCACTGGTGATGTTGCCTGGAACCGAAGTCTGCGCAGTAGTGATTTGAGTTGGAGCCACGCTTTGGAGTTTCCGCCTGTACGCCCTGCCGACTCAATTGCTATCAATATTGACATAAAACTGCCTCTAATCTTTTCTTTTAGCATCAAATAACTAATTAAGACCAAACTGAACAGAAACAAACACTTGAACAAACATCAGTGTGATAAGAACTATCTGAAATGACAGAAACCACGTTAGAGAAAAATTTAGTTGACGTGTTCGTGGATGTTTCAGTTTGGCCCATGTCTTATCTATTAACATGGAAGGGGGTAGGATTCGTTTCACTTTTGGGGAGCTTTCATGTTGTCCATCTCTATATATGTCAGTGGTTTGGAGTGTGGTTAACATTAGCAGTGCTAGCACCAGCAGCCTTCTCTCTTTTCAGGTTAATGTCCATATGCCATCGCTCCGGTTGAGTGGTTAGCCTGTAGCAGTTTATTCTGACACTACATCAGAATACTGCCAAACTGTGATAGTTTATACATGTCTTCTGTCCCACTTTCCACCTCACTGATGTACATACTGAGCTTTAGTGGCTGCTTGCCAGGGCTGCAGCCCCAACTAAAGGCGGGCAGCTGCGTAACATCGTAGATGCGTTGCAAATTAATAAAATATTAATAATAAGTTTAACTGACTAGTATTTCTGATGCCGACTAGCGAAGGTTGTAATGTTTAATCGTTTAGTCAACTAATCGCGCACATCCGTAGCACATACTGGACATGATGTATAGAAGCTGATGCATGTGCACATTTTCCATCATTCAGTATTCAGTATTACCTTGTTGGACAACATTATTTACTTTTTTCTTAGTTAAAGCAGCATTACCCCACAAATAATTGCACTGTAAGAAGTAGCTTGTAAATATATAGTATTTGTCATCTGTATATTATTTCTAACAGAGTAGCCATTCAATGTATTTTGCTGCTCCCAGAGTCATTTCGAATAGAACTCTGGGATGTGTTTCTGTCTGGTTTCCATTGTTGTCAATAACTTGAAACTTGCTTGAGATATTTGATCAATCAATCACAGTGAATGGCGCACCTTTTTTTTTGCCAAGGTTACCTTATTGAAAACTCAGCCTTCAGGGGCTCTTTGGAAGATAAAACATGTATTCAAAAATTTAAAAATCTATGGCTCGCCTTGGAAAAAATTCACACCATTTTGGCTGTGCCCTGTGCAGTGATTGTTGAATCATATTACAGTGGTGAATCAGAGTCGGGTCAGACTCTGAAGCGTATGGTATCAGTAGCTTCACATTGAGATACTGTATAATACCTCTTACACTGACACTGATACCACGTTTCACTTCAAAATTTTTCAGCTATGTTTAGTTACATGACAATGTGCTTTAAAAACATTTTTAAAAATGGAATTCATTGTTAAACGTAGGTCACAGATTTTTCTGTAGGATGCTGGAGGAATTTGGAATGATCAAGGATATCTTCTGATATGATAAAGACATACTAGCAATAACTGATTGTAAGAGGCATCTGCGGACATGATAGCAGACAAGGTTTGCTGAACTTTTCAAACATTAGAGTGGTGAGCTTGTAAAGTTCTGCAATGTGAGTACAATGTGATAAACTCTACAAAAAGATGTCTGATATTACAAGGCATGTTGCAGTTATACCTAATTAATGTTAGCAGTAGAGCCACTGTAGTGAATTTTGGTGTCTTAAAATAATTATTCCCCATCAAATTATTGGACTAACAGAAGAGTTAACAGGAGTCATGTTTCCATCAACACATTTTTATGAATATCACATTAAAAGATGATGTAAATGGCAAAATTTTAAGTTTAAAAAAAGCAAATTTTTACACTTGTTTGAGGTGGTTTTTCAAAAAAAAAAAAAATGATGTGCCTAATGGGAGATGGCGACACTTTCCAAATAAGTTCTGATGTAACAAGCGTTTAACTCACGTCTGAGCTGTTTCTGCTCTGACGTCTCGTCATCGCTCCCGTGGCTCTCTAATACATCCATGATCACCCCACACAGTTCTGATGGAACCTTCCTCCCATTAATACATGAGACAAACAGAAATGTCACGTTTCCTTCATGTTTATCTATGTATATCTATTGTTTTTCACTTTCATTTTCACTGAGGCTCGACTGGCACTCTTTTCTTTACATCATCTTGTTGCCTTCTCTTCTTCTGCAGTGGTATGATGGATTTCTGACTGAAGAATTGGCAACACATACTGCTTATCTTCATGAACCAACTCCTAAAATTCGCACAATGGTAGTTGGTGGAGACAAGCATTCACTTGCATTTTCTTTTCCTGATTTACTTGAACTTTGGCTCAAATTTGTGATACATTTGGATGGAAACAAGGCTAGTGACAGTGAGCTAGTGATAACAGTCACTTTGTAATTTAAAATTGCTATAAACAGTTTACATTATACCTTTAATGAGGATAATGTTACTTAAAATCAAACTCACCTGGAAATTTACAATGCTTTTTGATCAAAAGTTGATTGCACATTATTTTCCCTAATAGAGTCACTGCATTCCTTCAGATGTACTATGTTGTCGAAGTCCTCTGTTGGACCGGAGACAAGGCTGGATTACCAACTGGGCAAACCCCCAGACCCACCAGGGGTGCCCAGACAGCCCAGGGTCACTGTACAACACTTATTTTGTGGTTATTTAATTCTTATTTTATTTTGGAATATGTACAAATAAAGCACATAATAAGGATCCTGCTTTATTAGCCAATCTTGAGGCTCTATCATGAAGAGTGGCCCTGTGTCAAAATGTTTTAAGACCATAACTATTTCATCAGATGAATATGTATACATGTATTTGTAATATTTCAGCATAGTCATATAATGAGCAGTGTAAAAATGGGAGGTCCGGGGAGTTAATTAGGACCTAGCAGCTCATTTTTGCCCCAGGGCCTGCGAGCATAGCCTGGGAACCAAACGAATCTGCATGCTCATGTTTCATTTGGTCTGGCAGATAAGTCTGACCACCATCCCAGTTCCCAAGAAATCTCCACCTGGATCGCATCGGGCCAGTCACAACCATTTTTCGGGTTGGTACACTGATTGTCAGAGGGGCATCACTGGTCCAAAGTTTAAAAGTCACATGTTTCAAGTGCCCCCCACCAGACTCGGATCAAACTTTCCAACTAGGCAGTGATGATCAAATGTGAATCTCAGTACTCGAGAATTTTAGTGTACTGTTCAGTGTTTTGTTTTGTTTTTTCCTGCTGGTTACTCTGGCCTGAAAAGGGCGTAGACAACCATGTACCTCCTCTGACAACATATACAGACTGAACAGTCACTTCTTTTCATCTGGCAGAACACTGTTTCTGGGAGAGTTTGCGGCACTTAAGTTTTGCTCCGTTTTCCCAGAAATTGGCTACTTTTAAAAAAAGTGATTTATATATAATTGCATGTTATGCATAATATTATGGACCTACTCATCCAATGAAAAGAGGCTGAATCAGTTCTTTTAAAGTTTGAACTGAAAAAAAAAGCCTGAGAAAATAACAGTGTCATTTTATTTGTTTGGTTGTTTTTCCTGCAGAAATAATCTGATTGGTTGTGACTATAGCCAACATTACATGTAATAGCATCTGTGCCTTAGATCAGTTTCCCAAACTATTTTTCAGGGGACCCGCTTTTTAAAAATGACAAACCACACAGGGGCGTTTCCAGACTGCTTTTGGGGTTGCACAAGTGGGACACAACTGCGCAAACACATTGGACAAGCATTAAATTATCATTTCTCATCTCATCTACTACTAACATTAAGCTGCAGTATCTTACAGTTTCTTGCATACCTGTGCTTTTTTTTTTCCTTTCAAAGATAAATTGTCCCACCAATCAACAATCAGCACAGAGTGGGACCATACAAACTGAAATTCTACTTCCATTCTACCTCAGGCTGTCACACTCCTTAATTAATTCTCAGCACTCCACCATGACAAATACTTATATTTTCTTGATTTAATATTTTTATTTATTAATTATTTATTCACCCATTTCGTGTATATTGTTTTTGTGTATTATTTTTGTTTTTGTGTGTAGCATGAAGGGAACTACAACTGACATCTCATTATACAACCCTTTGTTGTAAAATGATTCATAAATTAAATTAACGTTCCAAATTAAAATTAAGCTGCATACAAAGAAAGCAATGCATATTGCACAATCATTAAAAATATTAGTCAAATAGTTGGTTCAAACTAAGGGCCCACCTCCCACTGGACACATGGCCAATCATACTTGAGGATAATGGGGTGGCACTTGGGGTGGCCAGTCAGATTTCAGGGGTGGCCATGGCCCCCCAGACACACCCTCTAGAGACACCCCTGAAACCACCCCAACCCAATTCACAACAGGCCTTATCAATCAATTTTGGAAAGAGTTTATTTGAACATTAATGAGCATTCCTGACTGATTTTTATGGCCATTTCTTCACCACCTTTTATTTTATTGATGCATGTTATTGAAAACATCTTATACACATCTTATTGTTTTTATTTGTTCTCATCAGGAAAACAATGGAGGATGTTTCAGGGTAATCTTCATAAATTAGGAAAAGTAAGTATATTCAGGGAGAATTAACAGCCTCTCGTTTTTTCCTGTCATCAGTAAAAGAATATACACATTTTAAATGCTTTATAAAAGGTGTGCTGCAGATATAAATCGTAAATTTACAAAATTTCTTCTTTAGTCTTTAATTTATTTGGCGACCCAAATAAAATCACCAGTGACCCACCTGTGGGTCATGACACAGTCTCTAGGAATGACTACCTTAAACGATACAGCTTAATTTGAGGTTAAAAATCCATCATCATTGACAGTAACATTAACAGTGCAAAACTCAAGGAACAAATAAATAAATGATAGAGATAAAATTAGTACAATTACAAAGAATATTTGGTTAAAAGTAAGACTAAAGTGGCTTAGAGCTTTAACAAGAAGGGGCGCCTGGGTAGCTCAGTTGGTAGAGCGTCCTGTCATATCTTCAGCTGTCCTGTCCTATCAATAAAGCCTTAAAATAAAGCGCTTTAACAAGAATTCACTTTCTATTTAAAAAGCTGGACATGCGAAATTTACAGCTACAGTGCATCTTCGATATTGAATCATTTCACCCAATAGTATTAATTCCATGCTGGAGCTACTGTATGTGACTAACCAGTGGGTGAATTATTGCATCTCCAGCAGCAGCAGCAGTCCACCCTCGCTGCTCAGACGGGGCAGAGTCAGAGATGGGCGATATCAACCAACTTATCCGAGATTGGTCGATTCAAAAATGGGTGTTTGATTGCGAACAAAATCAACCATTTCATTAACATGAGACTTCATCTACATCAAAGTCACTTCCTCGATGCTGTCACTTGAAAGAGTGTGGTTAGGACCAGGGTGCAATCCATTGCCCGGGGAGGCCCTTTGTGCATCATGGTAATAGAGAACAAAGAAGGCCAAAACCTTATGCTATTAAAATAGATTCACCAAAACCAATTGTAGTATATTAGCTTGGAAATGACACAGAGGAACTGACGAGGGTTTTTAGTGGCAGATGGAGTTTCCCCATACCATGAAATTTGTATACTTGGCTACTAAGAAAACAATTCTTGCTGGTACGTTGAACAGCCTTCCTGTTTTCACTGAGCAAGTGACACTGGCAGAGTGAGAGAGTGTGAAGCCTCTTTAATTGCCTTCGGTCACCCACAACGTTGAACCGGAGCGCCACGCAGCTTAGCAAAGGAACCGGGCAGAGGGCCTGATAGATATTTTATCGCCCAAGTTAACGGTTAATGAATTCCCAAAGTGAAATCTGTCACTTCAAAAATAAAGAGGAAGGCAAATTAAAGGGAGATAGAGAGAGACAGGGGAAGAAAGGGACTGGAGAGGGTGACACAGTTTTAAAATGCCCTATCTTTTGGCCATCCCCGGTTTTTCAATGGAATAAAGAAAACTCAGCGTCTTTCTTCTCCTCTTTTCTTCCCCCCACTTCTTTTTTTCTCCCTCCCATCCTCCTATCTCTCACTCCGCTTTTCTCTGAAAAAATTCTCATGAATGATTTATATGTGTCTTGTTATCAGCAACGATTTCCATAGACCCCAACGCATTCACCAAGACATTTGTGGCGTAATTGTTAATTTTAATGCCATAATGGCTTCAGATGGGAGCTCTGATTAGACATTTATTACACAATTAAATGAAACATACTCAAGAATCACAAAAGCCTTCCGTAATTATTTCAGGCCATTAATAAAATGGGCATTAAATTATATTGGACACAAAAGAGAAGTGAAATAGATTTCCATTAGAGCAATAGAGGCAGAGAGGGGTAATAGATCCTGCCTGAATTCACTCTGAAATTAATTGTTGCCCAGCCTATTTCCACACACAGTGGAATAAATGAATGAGAAAAGAGAGGAAGAGAAGAACGAGTTGGTGGCCGTGAGAGTGAGGGGAGGGGGTTACATTAAGAGCCTCTGATAAAAACCTTTTGTTTGACGTACTACAATGGACCCTCAATTCAAGAGAGAGAGGGAGAGTCAGACCAATTTCAATCTTAGTCCACCCCTCCAGAGTTCTGAGTCGAGGTTATATCCTCTTTTCAAGTTCGGTTTGCTTTTGAATAAACAGCTATCAAAGATCTACCTGCGAATGCATATATCTAAATGTGACACTTATTAGAAAGCAAAGCATGGGTCAAAGGCAACTGCTATGTAATAAAAAAAAAAGAAACTTGGAACAAATGCTTATAACAGGAAATCAATCTTTTCTTTCATTAATAAATGACCTGTCGGCTCCAAAGCGAATTCTTTTGACTCTTTGACAGCAAGTCACCTTCCAGCTTTGGCACGATGGAGGTCAAGCTCGATGGAAATAATAGCCATGATTCAATCAAAATCTTTATCTTTCAGGAAAAGGTCAGAGAAGTGGAGCTTTTCCTTGAAGTAATCGAATTATGATCATTGTACGCTCTAAAAGTAATTCAAGAGACCTGTTCCCGCCACTCAATTAAATGACTGGTTGGAAGATAAAATGTTTCGTTTATCGATTTTACATAAACTTTTCAAGTTGCAAACATTATTTGGATGAGTTGTGTTGACATAATGATTAGTCATTACATCAACTTAATATTGTGTGTAATTTCAACCCAAATTTCTGCGAGAACCGATTTAAGACTAAATTCAAGTTGAAGTAACTTAATGAAATTTGTTTGATAACTTAATTTTCTCCATCTTGTGTTCAGGATTTCAAATCCTCTCCCCCATCCAATAGACAGATATTTAAGACAACCTGTTGGATTGCCTGAAAAAAAAAAATCTAATTTCAGCTATTTAATTTTTAAAATTTTTGTCAAGTTAAAAACTTGTGTTCACAATTATGTTGATTAATTACATAAGGCTTGAAAATGAGGAAAACCTAATTCCCCTGACTCCATGTAGTTTTTTGGTTGACTTAATTTCAGTAGAAGTTGTCATAATTCAAAAAGATTGATGCAAATCATTTCAAATAATTGCTTTTTTTGTTGAGCTAAAAATTCTATTTTAAGAGTGTAGTTTACTGTATGCACACTAGTGCACATTATACTCTGTACACTACTAGAAAATTAAAAATAGTGATATCACTGTTTGTAACAAACAAATGAAAAAGTTTAACAAAGATATTTCTATGATAATCTTTTCATATTTCTGTAAAGTCTCTGAAATGTAATGTGAAGTCATGAAAAAAAGAGCACTTACAATGGACAAATTAACAGAATTTATTTCCCCCATCTCTCAACAGTAAGATTACGACAGTTAAAACACATCAAAGCCCAACGTATGGCAAAGACTTTCTGAAACCATTTCCAATGGGAACTCTAAATTGAACTGTCTTTTGAACTAGCGCTCTCTTGAGATCTTCTGTAAAAGTGTAAAAAGAAATGGAAACTGATATCTCACAAGGCTAGAACAGATCATTCAACAGAAATTAATTAATCATTCACTGATACAGATTTGTAGAATTGTATTTTTTTCTCTCTCTCTCCATCAGTCTGTCTGGCTTCAAAAGCTTCTACATTCTTTAACGGCCTTTTTTATTTTTCCATTATTTCACAGTTGACTTGTCTCTGTTTTTGATTTTTACGATACCTACAGTCCAGCTCGGGTTTCACAAGCAGCTGTTTGTCCAGTGAAAGGTTTTTCCCACTTCGTAATTCAGGATGCAGATTCTGTAAACAAAACAGGGAGAAAAGGCACAAGAGGGGGTTGATTGATATGTGTAATTCTGAGACGTTAAAGAAAGCTCTGTGGAATATTGATTTTCAGTTTCAGTTTTGAATTCATCACCTGGCTCACGAGAGCTTTGCACCATATCTTGAGGTTCAGGTCTCAGACTCAGTGGAGCCACTGGCAGCCCTGTGATGAGAGATTAAAACAAAACAGGTTGTATACAAGAAGACTATTCACAATGTTAAATGAATCTGTCTATTTCACCTGGGATTATTGACCTATCCCGATAAACAGTATTTTGATTTTACTTGACTCTTTACATTTTCACATGACCACCATGATGTGGTTTCCTAGTAAATCCCACATTTGTTTCACCCCTGGGTGTCTACACTGTAATAAAACCACCAAATCCAATTAATCAAAACATTATATTTCACAACGTTCTGTGTTGTATTTGTTAAAAAATTATTTTTCCAATAATTAGAAAGAGCCGACAGAGCCTGAATGTCGATGCTGAGCACGCACTCCAACAGACAAATTACGTCCACTGATGAGATATAGCTTCAGGCTATAATGAGAGGTAATGAGTGGATATAAATGTGTCATAGGTGTTATCATGGATGTTTTACTTAAAAAGAACAGCAGTTATTTAATTGGAGAATTTCCCCAAATGCAGAATGTAGTATAAAGGTGAATAACATCACAGCAGTGATTTGGAAATTGGCTGTTGTCATGTGAGTTGTGTACATCATCAGTTTTGTGTTTAGAAATGAATATTATATTACCACAAGCTTTGTGTGGTATTAAGAAAACAGAACTTTGTCAAAATCAAGTTTTTCAGTTTATGAGTTAAAACAGAGTTATGTGTGAATAAAATATACTTAATTAAAATTAAATCAACACAAAAAGTGTGCCCAGTTTTGTGTTGAGTAATTTACACAAAACTTGACTCATCTTGTAATCAGGATTTTGGGAGTGTTGGTTAATTCAAGTTAGTAAGAGCTCCTTCTTTCCCTCAGGGCGAGGCCTTTCCTTACTCTTGGTCTTTCTCGCTGTTTTTTTCTTTGGCAGGATTCTGTGCCTGCCACCACAAAAACAACCATGTGCCAGAGCCAGATGAGGTCTCTGGCTCTGACAGTTTTGTTGATAATCCTTGAACCCACAGACCTCTCATTTTCTTGGCACTGTAATGACAGGAACCCGTCTCCTAAGTACGCTATGTGTCTTCCAAACATGTCCATCAGTTGCTCAGGATGACTCCAGTGGAAGTTGGCAGGGCTGAAAGTAACTAATTACAAATATTTAATTACTCTGCCTAAGTTGTGTTTTTTTTGTATGTGTTCTTTTATGAGTATATTTTCAAGTCTGTGCTTTAACTTGTACTAAAGTATGTATTACACAATGTAATCAACTTAGTTACTTTTAAAATTATAGTTGAGTACTGAGTTCAATTTGAATTTGTATCCAAACCTTTCATCTGCTTTTTTGTAGCCAGTGAGCCTATCTGATCGCAAATGGGCCACTGAAAACCATGACATATGGAAGAAAAACGCCTCAAAATGGGCAGCAGGGACGGGTTTGGCAAAAATGTTCAGACCGACAATTTGTCAGCATCTCATACTGAAGCAAAATGTACCCTTTAGTGACTGTATCTAGCACAGCCAGAAAGCCTTTTTAACCTGTAATTAACACTGCAAATATTTGGTCTTGGGACATATTTCACTGAAACGAACTGAAAGTCACATGACAAATTTGCATGACTCACACAACTTCTAATAATGTTTTGGTTTCACATGGGACTCGAAGTCCTGTGTTTGTGTGAGACATCCGTCCACGGGGTGTAATGCATTAAACATCAACAGTTAAAAAGAAACAAATACTCTGATAGTTTTTGAGAAGAATACTCTGTCCTTTTACTTAAGTATTTTTCTAACACCAGTGCTTTTACTTGTAATCGAGTAATATTTCAGTCATGTAACAGTGCTTGTACTTGAGTACAGATTTTCAGTACTTTCCACTGCTGAAAGCTAGTTGAAGGATCCACATCCAAGATGGACAAGAAAGGATCCAGGTCCATTCTTTGATTTAGTCAATCCACAGCTGTCCACCCTCAGCAGACAGTGGACAGTGTTGGTGGGCTTACAGTCAATGAGGCAAGGTGGTAGTGTTGGCTTGGGCATTGAGGTTGTTAAATCAAGCATCTCAGCAAGATGATAGCAAGAACCTGAAAGAACAATCATTTGCTGACCTGCGGAAAATCTGGAGAAGCTTGGGTGCAGATCTCTACCCTCGTCTGTTAACCATGATGTACTGCAGGCCTGCTGACTGCAGTTAGACTGCTATAATTCTCTAGTATCACATCACCATTGACAAGAGCTTTTTCCAAGTCTGACTGACAAAGCACTGTCCCACATCGTCTACTGTCTCCTGGTTGAGGAGGAGAGGTGGATGGTAGCAAAGGAAAACTGGTAAGGCCCCATGGAGGAGCACAGAAGGAAGGCGTAAGAGAACTCAAATCATTGTTGAGGAATGCTCCTGGAGTCATCTGCTCCAAATGGTGGGCTCCTGTACATCTGGAAGTGGAGATTAAAGTGTCTCATCTGGCTACTGGACCGGGAAAAGACGTGGGAGATTGATGGAAGAGTCTAAAAATTAGGAGAAGACTTCACAGACCTGTCATGTATTGCGTTCAATATCCTAGAGAAGACAGTGGATTTAGAAGATGTGATTGATCATGGGCTGGGCTGCTTATTTGGAAGAAAGTTAAGGATGCAGGACATATTAGGTCGTCTTGGAGGAGATTGATGATGTTGTTGTCTTCCTGATGGCAGAAAACAAGTGAGCATATCAGCAAAGATGTGGGGCCTTCTTGGATCCACATCAGACAGAGGAAGATGAAATTTGGACATTTGTCTGTCGAATACCGGAGGAAGAGTTGGCCCATTGAAGGATCTGAGCTTGTACAGTAGTAGGTGAGCTGGGGGAACACATCAGGTTTCAGTGTAAAATTCAAGAAGAAAAGAATCCAAGTGGCTTTCTGATAGGGTTGGGTTCCTATGCCAGCCGGTGCTTCCAGTCTTCCAGGGCCTCACGCATAGTCTGCAGCTCCCAGCGGCTGATGTTATAGTCTTGTTTAGCAGATTTGAGGAAAGGAAGCAAGGCAGCTTTGGACCTTGAGAGGCTGTTTGCAGAGGAGGAACCCTAATTCCACCTCCAAACCAAAGACTGAGACGTTGAGCTAATGAGGGAGCACAGTGACAAATGATATGCTCTGTCTGCAGGTCCAAGATATCCTGAGTCATCACAGGGTGTGGCAACGGAGCAAAACCACAAGTAAAACGTCACTTAGCAGAGCTTCTTGTGAGTGGTTATGGCCACGCAAACACCAT
This sequence comes from Lutjanus argentimaculatus, assembly GCA_034769285.1. NCBI lineage: Eukaryota > Metazoa > Chordata > Actinopteri > Lutjaniformes > Lutjanidae > Lutjanus > Lutjanus argentimaculatus. Next base: position 8,616,344 of record JAWZSL010000033.1, on the reverse strand, counting down.
GTTAACATCTGAGTCAATTAGGGTGTCCAAACAATCACCAACTTTGGTTTGGTCAAAAGAAATCCTTATCTCACCAAGTTAGATGTGAAAATATTCTTGCTCTACAGGCTGTTTTTCTCTCACTCATTCAGTTCATTAAATTAGCAAAATGAAATGACAAAAATTGCCTCCAAAAAAGTTGCCCCCCAAAAATGAACTCAGTCAATCATCCCGATATATCAGTCCAGTCTCCCACCCATAGAGTCCAATTTTACACTGCCCTCAGAAATTGTGTAACTATTGCAAAGACCAGAGAGGCGTAGAAGTTACGTCTCTGGCCCTCGAGTCAAGCTTTTGGATGCAGTACCCAGACATGCTCGTCTTTGGAGCTCCACTGAGTGATCAAGATTTGTTGATTACACTTTCAAGACATCATACATCAGCCAGACGCAGATGTATCCTGTGTAGCATGAAAAGTCAAAGGGATGGCCCAAAAAACTACTGGAAGATTGAGTCTGTGAGGAAGAGCTGGATCTTCTTGTGGAGAATAGTTTTAGATTGAATAGCATGAGGAGGAAGACTATCCAACTTTTCTTAACCTGAGCAACTAGAAATGTTTTCTGTGTCTTTTTTTTTATAGCAACACTGACAAAGTATTGTGGCTCAAGGGCACAAGTCGATCAAGCAGCATTTGCAAACCAAAGCAACAATTTTGCATTGATCGGTCCATTATCTCAACACCATAGCTAAATCATTTGTTGGATATTTCTTCAGCCCCATCACTAAAGAAGCTGTTATTTGAATAGACGAAGACACACACTGTGTACATGCCCACGGTTACTATAGAAATAGTCAACAATCTTAAGGCGTCAACTTATTGAGTGGCTTAGACAGTTGCAAGAGCAAAACAAAGATAAATAAAATTTCTTCACTCGGTATCGGAAGCAATGAATCAATAAATCAATGCTTAGACTCCTACCCTTTATATAAGTGTGTTTTAACAGTAAACGCTCTGTATGGCGTTAAAGTAGTGTATAATTTATCTATATGATTATAACTATTCAGTGTGTTTTTGTGTTCAGAAATATATTTTATGTTATTGTTTAGTGGTAGTTCATATTCTCATTTATACTCTTTTAATCTTATCTGGTGAGTCACAGTCTCATGTAAAAGGCTCAAATCCCCCTGCAAAGAAGGCCAGCTCTAAATGAGTTTTTTTTCTCTTAATGAAGGTCAGGAGAGAGTCACATCTTTCCTTTTGTGATAATTTATCCCTATCTCCTGTTATCTCTTTTGCCCCTTTAATCCTAATTGTATTGTATAATTGTGTGATGTGGACCTCGTGGTCTTTGAAGTATTGCCCCTATCCTTTCATTATTACCTGATGCCTTGAACCTTTGTTAATTTTTTCCTGCTCGGCTCTGTACTATCCACTGTTGCACAATAAAAGCGAGAGCAGCTTAAGTGTAGTCATTTTAAAAGATTTTATTCAAGTCTGATTTTACTTTCTTACTGAGAAACTAACACCACAAAGATATGATATATATGAATATTTTCTGTAACGTATTCCCTGTGTTGGGAGTACATCTCACATACCGCTCAGTGACGTTTTGATCGCCTTTCAGTGTCAATGAATGGTGCATGTAACTGGATCATCTAAAAACATCTACAGTAATATGTGCTGAATTTGAGTTTTGGAATTATTCTTTTTCTGTATAACATTGCAAGTATAATTAAATTTTTGTACCATTTCCAGGGAGGGCATGGGAACATCAGTCTAAATGCCTCCAGTCTAAAAGTCTCAAATGCCTTGACCATGAGCACTCAGTGGTTTAATGTGAAAATATAAATTAGGCAGGTAGAATATTTTCTGTAAACATAGTTGAAAAACAACTGTAGTGTGTTCTGTAGCTGGTTCAAATAGAACATTTTCTTGTAGAGGAATCTGAGCTATGTCATGTGATGGCTCTGTATCCTGATTACACCATCCTGCTCAGTGAGTGTGTGAATTACAATGAATTTTATGTTTCTCTTTGAAAAGTTTGCATATAGATCAGAAAATTAAAAATTAACTACCAGTAACCACTGTGTCTCTTTGTCTGTGGGTGTTTGTGCGCATATTTTTTGACTATTCCAAGAGTGGTTACAAGTGAAAGAAATTCACTGTTTGAAAATGTCAAAGGGAACTTAGTCTAGATAGTTGAGGCTGCAATGTTTAGAATAAGTTCAGTCTTTGAAAAGTCTAAATAACACTGACTAATTGCTGGTACAATCTTGCAACTATAACTGTCCTTCAAGCAGAAAGCGGTTCAAGCACTTCTTTAACAAGGTGATCTTACTGAGTTTGTTGTTGCTTTGCTTTATGTGTTTTTTTTCCCTTTCACATCTTTTGAGCCTGTATTATCTACAATATAATATGATATATGTACATATAGTGTGTACATACACACCAACATAATAGATAAAGCTATATCATACTGTATATTGACAAGGCACTGTAAATATACACAGGATCCCATAGATGCTAAAGTAATGGGCAGTTTTGACAGCGTAAAAATGTGTTTATGATCATTTATGTTGCCATAATTTATTAGTTCAAGATGTGGTTTAACAGCAGTTCTTCCACACTGTGAAGAAACAGGCTTAAAAACATTCTGCTGGGAAAAAAAAGTTAGGAAAGTTGTAGACCATGTGAGTTGTCTCAGTTTCTAATATTTTATTTTATTTTATTTTATTTTACAGAGAACCATCACTAAATAGGATGGAAATACAATAAAAGGCATTGAAATGTCAACCCTAGCTTTTAAGAGTTTTTGAGGGAGGACGCAAGTGTGCAGTAAAGAAAACCTCTTACCGCTTCAGCACCATGGACAGTTACGGTAGGGGAGCTTACCTCAATGCTCTCCACGGGAGCCCAAGTTGGCTAATAGGCTCTCTGTGTGTCAGGCCGCTCCCCATTCACTTTTTAAGGCGAGATGGATGGACATGTGTCCTTAGATAATCCGAGTTTTGTGTGCGTGCGTGTGTATGTGTGTGTGTGAGTGTGTGTGTGGTGGGGTGGTGTTTGTCTCGTGCGCGCGCCAGTGCATGTCTCTGTGATTTTGAGTTATTATTGGTAAAAAAAATAAACTTTCATCAGTTATTAGTTTTAGAATTATTAATTCTAACAGCTGTGATTCACTTTCACTCTAAAAGTATTTTCGAAGCCAAATAAATAAAAATTTGATTATTTATACAGAGAATATATTATATACTTATTAACCATATTCTTATTCTTATTTTTCTAATTTGTTTTAGCTGACTGTTGTGTAAATAACATAAATTTGTGTTTTCAAATGCCTGAAGTTTGCAGACGGAGAGAGGTTTTTAAAACCACAACTATTTTATTAATAAACTGTAATTTTACATTTTATATCTCACACATTCGACTGTCTCATATGCTGTAACGATTATATTTGGAGGAAAAAACTGAAGAGAAACTGCCGATGGAAAAAAATAATCATCTCAATCCTTGACAAATTAAAACCTATTGCATTTCTCATTATCCCGTCAAATTGTCGAGGGAACTTTCAGGCGTGCATTTATTAGACAATCCGTTTTTGAATAAGAAACATAGTTGACTTCTCCCTCGTGAGTAGGAGGCTCAGCCCCTAAAATAATTTCCCGTTATCTCATTCATTGATCTCCAAATGAAGCCTGGGCTGCTGGATGTATAGCAGCCCATAAACCCTACATGTCAAATTGCACACGCTGTTTGGCGAAAGATAGCATAACACAATTTAAAACTTCAAAAATAGGCTGGAATATACAGTCCGAACATGCAGTATACTACCTCACGGTTTGCTGATGAACATCACAGCCCGCCGATTGGGAGGATTTGAGGAGCTTTTTCTTTTTGCAGCCATCCGGTCGTGCGCTTGTATTGGAAAAAAAAAACAAAAAACACAGACTTCGGGGGCGTCCTCAGCTGTGGGCTACATTGTTCTGCAGGTCGGGGTTAGGAGGATTTTTCTCCCAAAACGGGCTTTTTTTTTAACGATAATTTCAGGGTTTGTAAAGAAAGATATGATGGAAATCTTCTTGTTACAGGCAAACCGCTTGACGCATGCGTGCGCGGGGAGACGGGGAGCGGAGAGAGAGCGTGAGAAAGAGACACAGATGGTGTTGAAATATGGGAATATCAGAGGCAGAAAAATCAACTCCATTTTGTCCTATTTTGGTCATCAAAAATAAATTGACTTTGGCCTGCATAGGATATTATTTGCCCCTAATTATGCATGATAATATTATATATATATAAGTACTGGAAATATATGGTTCATAAATATATAAAATCAGGGCTTTTGTCTGACATTTTTGTGTTTATATTAGCAGTTAATATTTGCATTTATTTATTTATTTATTTATTTATCCATCCTTCTATTAATGTAGGCTATTTGTCATAGCATGTTTGAGATATTAGCATGTCAGTGTGATGTGGTGACATGTTCAATAAACTAAAATCATCTTTGAAGTGGTGCGTGGCCTATTTTGTGACACAGAGAGAAAGATGAGAGGATAATTGCAATAGGATGTGGTCCACACAACATCCGCGTGTGTGGGTCGCCTACGTGTGCGCGCATATATATTTATATATATATGTAAAGAGAGAGCAATATAGGCCGGAGACAACCTTAAATAAATCTACTTAGCGGTGTAACTAACTAGAGACGACTCTCAGGATTGTATCTGCAATCACAGCGTTTTGACGGTGATGTGAAAAAAAATCAGCTGTCTTGCGTTTGGTTTAATAATCACAGCTGAGGGAATCATATATCAAGCACATTAGCCCGAGGGCTATTAGGCAATGGTCCTCATTGAAATTTGCATTTTAAAACGATCACTCCGCGCCTCCTTAAAACCACACTGTCAAATTGATGTGAGCTAATGCAACAATTATAGGCTCACAATGATGCTTTTCTAAACGTTTACAGTTGATGTAATATTTTCTTGCTGTTTGTAATTCTGTCACAACACACTTGAGCTTTCCATAGGTTCAATATGGATGGCACGCGTGGGCTTAAACTGTGCGCGCGCGCGGTGTGTGCGCGTTTGGCGGGCCTTTTTTCCACTGTAAAGGAAATGCTAGTTTTTGCTATTAATTGGGCTAAAATGTTTAGAAAATGTTACACTTACTGAAACATTGAAGCTAAGTTTGACATGTTTCATCCTCTTAGCTTAACCCGTTCACAGTATGGGTTTGTGCACTCTGCAGCTGGAGGACAGGAGTTAAAGCCCTGCCGAAGTGTCCTTGAGCAAGATGATGAAGCCTGAGCGGCCGCCATGTTTGTTTTTGATATCCAGGAAGGAAATGAGTTATATTTTAAACTATTTTTCTGTAATTCATTATTATTATTATTATTATTATTATTATTATTATTATTATTATTATTACAGTGTGCAAATATATTATTAATAATAATAATTTTTATTTTCTTTTTCACTAAAAAAATATTGATATTGTATCTACATGTAATGCCTATCTTATGGTATGTTATTTGTTTTGATATATGAAATATATACGTTGCACAATGATATGTTTGCAGCGTGGAGAACAAAGTAAGCTACGTACATGAATAAGATAAGTCAAAGAGAAAGTTTTTTTTAAATAGACACATAACATCTCTATTAAGGCCTATCTATATGTGTTATGGCGACAAACAATAAAAGTGCTCCCCTATATTTCTGTGTAAAGCTGTACCTACAGTAAATTGGTTGCACGGTATAGTCACCTCTCTGGATTGAAGTCAGGTTTTAACTGGAAAAGAGGTTGAAGGTCCATGTTTGTTGCGATTCATTACATTAAATGGAATCAGGGAGGGATCCTGAGTATTACCCCCTCCACACACAACTCCACACACACATACGCAACCACACACACACACACACACACACACACCCCTCTTTCCTTATTTATTTTTTTTTTCTTCTACTACCACCCGGTCTTTGTTTATGTTGTAATGTACATATATTTTTCGTGAAGGTATTATAATAGCCGGTCTTGGTGCTGATTGGGCGCTCAGGTTGGTGAGTGAACGCCCTGCAGATTATGTCAGATTGCGTGCAGAAACCAAACCAGCCCAGCCTTTGAACTTCACCGCTTTTGGCTCGTATTCACGCTCTTCCGCTCATTTCCAAGCCAGGTGCTTGACGACAAACCTCAGAGAGAGAGAGAGGGAGAGTGTGTCGCAGAAAAAAAATAACACTTTTACGACTCCTGCAAACTGACTGCGGAACATTGCTTTCACCTTTGAGGATTTTTTTACGTGTGTGTGCATCTTGCATGTATTTTTGTTCCTGTATTGCCTGCCGCAGGTCTGAAAGAGAGTTGTAACTGGACTTGAACGAGCGCGCATCAGTGTTTTAACTCGGGAAAAGCAAATCGGGCTCTGGATTTTTATTTTATTCTCTTTTATTTTTGCTGCTTTCCAGACTCTGAACATCCCAGACGGGGCATGACTGGTATCTGGCATCTAGACAGGTGAATAGTTTCCCTTCCTTCCTTCCGATAAGAACTTTTCCTCGTCATTAACATTGGGGATAAAACGCACACTTTTTCAAGATGTCAAAGCCTGCTGATCATATCAAGAGACCCATGAACGCGTTCATGGTTTGGTCCCGGGGCCAGAGGAGGAAAATGGCACAGGAGAACCCCAAAATGCACAACTCGGAGATCAGCAAAAGACTGGGAGCCGAGTGGAAGCTGCTTTCCGAGTCTGAGAAGAGACCTTACATTGACGAGGCCAAGAGGCTGCGGGCTCAGCACATGAAGGAGCACCCCGACTACAAGTACAGACCCAGGCGCAAGCCCAAAAACCTGCTCAAGAAGGACAGGTACGTTTTCCCTTTGCCTTACCTCGGGGACACCGATCACTTGAAGGGACTTCCCGTGTCGGCCGCGGACTCTCTTTTGGGCCCCTCGGAGAAAGCCAGAGCGTTTCTGCCGCCGACGTCCGCCCCTTACTCCTTCCTCGACCCGAGCCAGTTCAGCTCCAGCGCCATCCAGAAGATGACAGAGATGCCCCACACGTTGAGCACCAGCACTTTGCCGTACGCGTCCTCGTTGGGATACCAGAACGGCGCGTTCGGCACCCTTGGGTGCCCCAGTCAGCACACCCACACCCACCCGTCGCCCACAAACCCGGGCTATGTCGTCCCGTGTAACTGCACAGCCTGGTCAGCGTCAAGTTTACAGCCCCCGTGGCCTACATACTTTTTCCAGGTATGACCAAGACTGGGATAGACCCATATTCATCCGCACATGCCACTGCCATGTAACCCTCAAGACTCTTTTCTTTTTTATTCTCTTGAATACTGAAATGCATGTAAATATATTATGGACAGCGCGCCCCATTAAAAAGGCATGAACAGTATTAAATGCCTTGGACTTGTTATGGCAAAAAAGAAAACAACAAACTTTTCCAGATATCCAACAAGTTCCTGACTTGAGCAAAAAGGAGCTGGGATTTGGTGTAAAGGACGGTGCCCTGTGAACTGTAAGAAATGTAAATGTTATAACGTTTATGGCAACCAGAAAAGGAGGCCTTTAACTTTATTTATTGTGTACATTTCAATGCTGATATGCTGATTTGTGTTGATTGTTGATAGGGTACTCTTTTATTTTGAAAAATTGGCTTGCACAATTAGCATTCTTATTTCCTGTATAGGCCTAAGTAGTCTACATTTTGGCACTCGTAATTTTATGATGTTCTGGATAGGGTCAAAATCAGGACCTATAGGCTGGATTATATACGGGTCATATTGTTTATATTTATCAAAAACTTGGCACATAAAACTAGACGGTCTATTTAAGATGACAAAAAGAAAAAGCATCATTTACATCCAAATGTTTTATTTTGCATTTTTCCTGTGGTTCAGTGCTAATATCTAGTCACACGCGTCATTTATTTTTTTGTTTTTGTTTTTTGAGGATAACTTCTATTTGAATTCAAGGAGTTATATGTGTATTATCATCTAAGATGGTAATTTAAAATCTGTCATGTTATGGAAAGGATAATGTATCTAGAAGGTTGATACCTCCTGCTCTTTGTTCAATTGCTGAACAAAGGCATTTCGAATAAAGACAATCTGTCTTCAACGCTATCAATTTTCCTGTATTTGTAGGTTATTACTGGGTACTTGAGATGGCAAAGATAGACAAATATTGTGCAGGTGCTGCGGGGAAGTTAAACCTGCCTCAATACAGGCCTAACAAATAGATTTTAAATGTTAAGAAAATACAAAAAAAAAAAGAATAATCATGTGTTTTAATAAATGCTTTTAATCAGAAATAATTCACTAAAAAGCGATTTTTTTTTTATTTAAAAAAAAAATGTGAGAATTTTCAAATAGACCCAGCTTGACCCCAAACTGATCAATAATCCTGATAGGCTGAACACTGAACATTAACAAACTGGCCTCGCAGTAGAACAATAACATCAAAATCAATCCTCTTTTAACTAAATCGATCCTTCTTCTCGTTATAGCTGTCAAACTCCTCCACTCTGCTCCTCATTTCCTCCAACAAGGCTTACAACAGACTAATTGCCTCCGCATTTGGCTTCTTCTTCTTCTTCTTCTTTTTTTTTTTCGCAGTCTGAAACAGGTTTCAGACATGTTCAGTGCGGTGAAGGTGTTTTTGTGACACTGGGATGAACCGGTTGTGATCTTTTGATGTTTGACAGTTCAGGAGAGGCCTCCCTGGAGGGATTCCGCCCGTCCGACTTGTCTGACTGCTTAATCACTTCAAGGAGGGAGTCTTCTTCTTCCTCTTAATTATAGGTTGAACTAATGGAACAAACTGAATGAGATGTGGGGTTATTTCTTTTTTCTTTTTCTTTTTTTTTCTTTTTTTTTATACCTCTCTTGTAACTCACTGGCTGTAGAGCAAAGCAGCCCACCACTGGGCTATTATAAGAGTGCGTTTAAATAATCTCTGCGTTTGTGTTTACTTTTCAAAAAAAAAAAAAAAAAGAAGGTGCTGCAGCCAAAACCCCGCTAAACCTATTATCACTAAGTCATTCACACGCGTTTAAACCTGTATAAACTTGCTCTGACTCTCATTAAGACAATACTGAATGAAAACAACCCCCCCATTTAACAGATTTAAATGCGAATTCAGCTTCCACTCTGTTAATGGAGAGGAGAATTTGCGGACCGCGGTGTACAGCCTATATACCCTCATATTAGACGACTGTAGTATTAATTAAAATTTTCATTCCACATTCAAATTGTTTACTTATCTGCCAGGAACATATGCTGAGAGAAGTTAAGATTCACGATTCTGCACTATTGCCCAAGGTGCAATTCAATCCTGGGGAAGGAAGAGGAAGGGAGAGCAGGAGGAGGAGGACGGGCAGATTTTTATGACAGACTTAGTCCTTATCTAGAGCTGTAAATTAGGGTGATACTTCATTGAACCGAATGTGAAGTTTTACATCAAACCCCTAAAGCATCCTAATTCAACTTTGAAATTAGACAATTATAATTACTTTCAGGAGTAACAGCAGCAGACGTGGATATTTTTTTTAATCCATGTTGAAAATGAAAGAGAATAACCTCTCTTTCTATATTAATATATGGCTGTTGTTTCATTTGCTTTTAAATTTTCTGCATTTTATTAAAGCTGTTTCAAGTTCTGCCGGATTCACTCACTACACCTGTAATTATCCAACTTAGTCACGCAAATTGACTGTGGTTACAACGCCCTGAAATAAATAACCCGAACGATAAACGGCATCTGAGAGGTATAATGGGAGGGGAAATTATGATTTGAAATTATAGGAGGTGGTGGTGGTGAGTGGGGGGGGGCGCTGTTTTAAATCTTCTCTTTAACTCTCTCCCCCCTTGACGTTTTTATTGGAGCACAACAGAGAGAATTCAATCTGCCTTATCTCTCCGGGACTCCTTTTCAGCGCCAGATCAGAGAAAAAGGAGAGGATAATTGTTCTTTATTTTATTTAATTTAACGCGACAGCCGGCGCTTTCAGGTCATTTATATGCTTCATTTAGTGATAAAAGTCAACGAGGAGGGGGACACCAAGTAAATCAGCCGCCTTCACTTCTTTTTTTCTTTCCCTCCACAACACTTAAAGTCCCAAAAAAAATGTAAAACAGATGAAACAAAAATAGCGGAGGGAGGGGTGGGGACAAGACATTTTTTAATTAAAAGCCATGGGTCATTTACATTATTGTCTTTTAATGTTACCCTGAAATCATCTTGAGCAAATGGAGTTTGATAAGTGGCTGTTGAGAATGTGGTTTTGTATTTAAGGCGGACTAATTTCCTAAATCAAAAGAAAATAGTCCCCTCGAGGAGAAAAAAAATAGTATTGATGATGATGCTGATGATGATGGCTGTCATTGTTGTTGCAGAGGGGGGAAAAAGGGGGCGATTATATGCTAAATACAGGCTCGCTTATCAAAAGATGCATTTTGGCTTGTGTCAACGCGAGATTTGACACAAATATATATTGAGAAATTATTTTGGGGGAGGGATAAAAACTGATCTCATTTCAGCATATTAAATATTGTCTCCGAAAGACAAAAAAGAAAAAAAAAAAAATCATCACTGGCTAAATCCTGGTCTATCTAAAATTGAATCTGGGATACCATTTTGACGGGAGAAAAAGTAAAACCGTACAGTTGTGTTGTTTGAAGACGCGGGGGCTTGAATTTGGGGGTCCCTGAATTCTCATTTGAAAGAAATGAAATCGTGAACGAGCTGATAAAGAAGAAAGGGAACGGATGAGCTGAGAGAAAAGGAATCATGCCACGGTTGTTTAATGCGCTGTGCCAGACGGAAAAGTGATTTACACCAAGACTTTATTCCCCCCGACACATATAAAGACACTGCATGTCTTTTTTTTTTTTTCTTCTTATTTATCGGCCACGCACACACTCACGCACGCACGTACGTGGGCCTATATGGTCAATTCTCTTGAGTTCATCGGATACAGAAGCATCGGCAGGATAATATTACATGCTTCACTTAGAAACACTCGCATCCATCAGGTTCACTCTCTGCACCGGACAACGTGCGGAAAAGTTCACTCTGCACTTGTTTTAAGACTTTAAACAATTTCTTATTTGTTAATAAAACTCGGTTTGAGTTTACATGTGGCAGCTTCTCAGGCCTCCACATCCAGAGCCTGATGTTTGCCGGGCTGCTCAAAAACAAAATATGCTGTACTACGGTGTTATATACTGGAATTATACTATACTATATTACTACTGATAATATTTTCATGAGTTTTAAAAGTGCACAAATTAATCACAAGTTGTGCACACTTCTTAAACATTTAAGTTAATTATTTTCCTCACATTTAGAGTAACATTTTAAAATAAAATCCCAACTAAAGTGTTTTTGTTATTTCTTATTTATTTAAACAAGCAGACCTATAATTTAAGATACAATATAATTTGTGTACTCCTTATGGAGATAAAGAAGTTCTTGTCACTTTGACTTTTATTTTGTTACTTTTCATCATATTTACCTGTCTGGAGATGAGATGGGTAACACTGATTACTGATTACTGCTCAGCAAACTGACTCAGTTTGATGTCACTCACTCTGGTTTGGGTTTAAGTAAACCTGAGCAGAAAAATCCTGTCTTTTGAATAAAATTCCCACCGATTTTTTGTATTATTCCTTATTTATTTATTTAGGCAGGCCTATAATTTAGGACAGATATTAAATACAATTTAATATCTATGTAATTGGTGATGAGATAAAGAACTGGTTGTCACTTTGACTTTTATTTTGGTAGTTTTCGTCATATTGTTGGGGAAAAATCTTACAGTCTCTCATTGAATTCAGTGGGTAACACTGATGACTGATACCAGCCTGATGTCACTCAGTCTACTTCTTGGTTAAATTAGAAGTCATAAGGGACCCCCACCTGCCCAGCAAAACTGAGCAGAAAAATCCTTCTTAAACTAATGTTTCCAACATTTAAGGACCCCTTAAAATAAAGCACTGTCCACTTGTGACCCCCATCACATGCTGTAAACGTCAGTGAGTTGTGTTCAGTTCCACCTCAGAGTGGTTTTATCTGTTCACGTTGTTTTATTTGAATAGTTTTTAGAGACACAAATAGATCAAATTCAGATAAAACAGAAATCAGGAAAAAAAAAACATTCAAATTAAGTTTTTTGCTCTTTGTTACCTAACTATCTTGCGCCCACTCCAATTCATCTTGTGTCCCCTTACCAGAGTCCTGACCCCAGGTTAGGGACTGCAGTTTTAACCACATGTCCTACATGTCAACTACATTTAGAAAAGATTAACATTTTTTTCCATGCAAGGCTACAAGGCGGCCTCATTATGCAGCCCTACTTTTTAAACGTATGGACTGTTTGAGTCTGAGAAGCTGCTGATTCAGAGCTGCTCAGCTTGTGATCACACTCGTCTTCTACACAAGTGACCACACACACACACACACACACCACACACACAGGCCACTTATCAGCCTGCTTGATTTTGTCATGCATATTTATTATGATGCATGTCCTGCTTGCTCAGACACCTTCCATACATTAAAACATGTATCATAATTTACGGTATGTGTGGGCGTGTGGCACATCACACACATGCGTTTGTGTGTGTGTGTGTACACTGTACGTGTGCTTCACTTCATACAGTTTTACTTTTGAGTTATTGTGCCGTGTCTTTTGTTGCTTGTGCGCTCTCTGAATTTTCATGCAGCATAAACTTCACATACATCAACTCATGTGGACGTATGAGGTTTTTGTAGCTCATTTATACTCCTGATGCTTAGTGGGTAATCAAGTTTTTTTTTTTTTTAAATACATAAGACTTCTGCTGCATTAGTGCCATTAATTTTGATAAAATGCAAAATGCTCAGCTCAGATATGAGGCATCATAAAATCACTGCAGTCAGTGATTCTTTATTTAAGTTATACACTTCTAATAAGCTTCTTGTTAGTAAATAGAATTTGTTTTGTCATATTAGATGTACAAGTTCTGCACATATTCAGTTTGGACTCCATGTTACGTTAATTTCATAATGATCAAAAGACGTTTATACTTGATAAAAAGCTAATGATGAAAACTTGACCTATACAAATGAAGATAATTAACTTTACAGTGTTCATTTTAAAGGCTTTGTAAAGGAAGGTCAAGTTTAAGGCTGCATGTATGTTACAGGCTTCAAAAAGTGTGATACAAAACTTCACGTGACCTCCGACCGTTCTCCATATATCCATATTCATAAATAAACTTGTTTTTCTCAATAAATTCATTGCATTCTTTTTTTTTAAATTATTATTTCTGTAATACTTTGAACTGTGGCGAGTTCCTCACTTTACATGAACAGCGATATAGTAGCGCTATAAGCTTACTGAGCCTCTGAACAGTATGATCTCATGTGCTCACATCACTCTTTAATCACAGGTTACTTCTTTAATGCAACCATCTCTTCAACAGATCTTCACTCTTTGGAAAAACACACAAAATGACGCATCAGATCAGAGTCCGATGCAACATGATGATGTGGTGAATGCTGAATAGAAAGGTGCATATAATCAGATTTGCCGAGATTCAAACCTGATTGACTACATCCATTTATGACCGTAGACACCATATAAACTCTAATGTTACTTGAGTTTGACCCGTTGTGCAGGGCCGCGCACACCGTTGACAACGCTGAGCTCATGGCCTCAGTGATTTTTCTGTGAATTTGTGGGAGTTTAATGACATGAAGAGGAGTTTAATTCTATGGTTACCCACATATTGCTCATGTTCCAGCTTTTTAAAGGTATAATATGTAACATTCTGCATTAAAATGTCTAAAAACAACTGGACCTATGATATATATTTGTTGAGTTTGTGTGCCTAATTATAGTATCCCAAATGTTTAGTTTATTCAGATAAGATACTTAGTAAGATCTTATCCTTATATATATCTTAACCTCAGTAAATTTACTGATTGTATTATATAAACAAGAAAACAAGCGAACAAACAAAAACTTAAGGTACACATTTTTACCATCAACCTTATACTATCTAACATTTACGCATCAAAATGTTGCTAGGCATACATTATATATTTTTTTGAGTTCTACAGTTACATTGTCCCAAATGTTTCCAACAATGTTCAAAGCCAGAGAAAAACATAATTTTATCAAAGGTAATAGGTGTGTTTGAATTGGTTGGCTCTCAGGAGCGTCCAGGGCAAGACAGACTTTGTCAGAGAGTGAGGAAGAAAGTCAGCGAACAGCCCTAACGTAATGTTAATACAATTTTTGGGATACATGGATACATATTGTGTTTTTTGCCGATATCCAATATGCTGATATTTTCTGACTCATTTTGGCAGAGTGACACAGCTGATACTGATAGATGCACATATTTTTTTCCACCTACTTGCAGAGAGCATCCAAGTCTCGCTTGTAGTTGAATTAACATATTATTATGTCCACTGTGAGAAACCCCCAGCAGCGGAAAAAGTGGGGCTTTTTGCCTTAAATGTGACTCTTTGACCAAATAGATTAAAATAGAAGGGACTTAGTTTTCACCACCTCACCTCATGACAGAAACTATAATATACGGAAGTTTGATTTTTCATAAAATATCAGTGTGATGCAGAGTTTGGTTGGTGCGTAGTCATAATTTTTTCAGTGTCTTGGGTGGGCATGATTCTGCTGAGAGAGTTTGGACTCGTGACGTCAGTATTTCTAAAATCTCTGCTGCGGCCCTGATATTTCTGTCACATCATAAAATAAAATAAATTGTCACAGATGCCAATCAGGAATATTTAAGCTCAAATACTACAAGGAAGGTAAGGAATGTAAATAGAAGAAACACAGCGTCTGATATCAAGTTGTCAGACACACAGTTCTGAAGGGTGGATGCAGAAGCACACACTCACACACACACTTGCCACACACAGAACTACCTGGCTGATTTAGTGCCTTCAGCGACTCAGGTTGAGGGCAGCACTGGCAGTCCAAGCCCATGGAATCCCTTGGTAAAGAGGATGCTAATCGTAGCTTCTTGTGCCTGAGCATGTCTTCCTGGGCCAAATGAGATTAGAGGGAGTGGGATATGGCGAAGCGACGTGCGTGGGGTTCTGGAGGTGAAAGGTAAAGGCACTTATCAGGAGGGTTCCCCTCGGGGTCCTCGACGGCTGACTCAATCAAAACCCTGCACGCACTTCTCACTGGATTAGACTAATCAGGAAGGAGCAGGGGATGTATAGACCACTTATCTGAAAAAAAAACATTGGGCTCTCTTTCCCTTTGAAAAGACCCTACAGAAATGTTTGTTAATTTTATTTATTACAGGATGCTTGTCGATGTGGCAATCTTCCATGGAATCATTAAAAAGGGCTCTTCCACTCACTGAAGGCACGCACTGTTTACATGCTACAAAGATAGAGGAGCCTTTGATGTTCCAAATTTCCCCCCGTTCACTCATTGTCATTATTATTTATATATTTACTTAGATTTTTTCTTAATTTATTTTCTCCATTGTGTGTTTCTCTTGCCACAACAGATCAGACTGATGGAAGGTAGTCAACATAACAAAGACCCTGAAAGGTATATGAATATTTATTACCGGGACGACTTCAGAGCCAGACAGGCCGTTAGCAGTCAAAGGAATAGTGAGAAGATAACAGCAATTTTCACACTTATGATTACCTTCAAATTAATCTCTATTTCTTGAAGGGATGTGGGATAGTTGACTAGCATATCTTTCATTTCTCGATTAAAAAAGTTATTTAATCCAAGTTTCAGCTACTTGTTTGACAAAATAATCCAAAAACAATTGTAAATTTTAATGGGAACACGTGTAGAGAAGGGTAAAAACACTGGGAAATAAAATGATCAGGGGAATGAAAATCTCAAGTGTTTTACAACACCTTGAACTATTATTGAAGTGAGACCTTTTCATGTATTAGTTATGATTCCAAGTGTCTGTATTTGAAAGTGAGTCTGTGTAAATTTTGAAAGATGAAATACCAAATTCCTCCTCTTACAAGTGAAAAGTGGAATTCATTAGCTAAAAAGCTCCTTTCTTTCTCAATTCAAAACACTCTTACTCAACTTAACTTGGTCTGCTATGATCAGTAGCTAATGGTGGCTAATTTTAGCAGATACTAGCAAAAAAATTAGACAGAAACTGCTGTGTAGGTTACATTACTGACTAACTTCACTGATTGCATGACTCTTACCTACTTGTGCTACTATTAGACTGTGTACACGCTATACATACAGTATATATCAGTTTGGAAAACAGCCACAAAATCTAATCTATTGATTTGTATACCTGGACGTGAATTGTCAATTTTTTTCAGACAGTGAGTACGACTTTCAAACAAATGAGGACGTAGAACTTAAATTCTCAAACTGTGGTTTGTGTACCAATGGTGATACACCAGCTCCCGCTAACGGTAGCCAGTGGAATGTCAGAGATATTGTTTTTAAATGAAATGAATTAATTTAAAAACACAATACCACAAAATATCCAATGGAAATATATAAAATATGGGATCACTGAAATGTAATTGAAAATAAGTTTTGTCGTTTCCGTATTTTTGTTTCAATATCACCCCACTACATAGTCACAATCACGTATGTAGCGTGCACATACATCATCCATGATTACCAGTAGCTATGAGCTAAACTGCGATGGTAAGATAGTAAGCAGAGGTCAAATGAAAAGACTGCAAATTATTCAATTATGGATCCAAACGGGAACCATTACAAAGAAAAGTGCAGATCAGGAGGAGAATATTTTGAGCAGCCATGTTGAAAATGAAGTGGACCAAAGTGCTAGTGTCAACTTAAGAAGTGGCAGTGAAGTGTCTGCAGCACCTGCTGGAGCCCAACAGCGCAAAAGAATAAGGTGGTACTTGGAGGAGTCAGTGTTTTCCGAGATGCTACATGGTGTAAAACGTTTGATTAACACTGACGTAGAACATAGTATAAAGAGTGATAAAGTCCACACAGGGAGAAGCCTGTGGATGGATGGACGGGTCAAAGACAGGACTTTCACACACGAGACCAGAGTTTGGTTCCTTTATGGGGCCAGTGTAAGTAGTTATTTGAACTCAAACCATGATCTTGGTTTTGGTGCCTAAACGTAACCAAACTGCAACTGTCACCTGAAATATTTCTCAATAAAATTTACTTTCACAGTTTAACTGGATGTTGCATATTTATTATTTCTAACTTAACCGCAGAATGAGACCGACGGTGGATAGTACAACAAAGTTGGGCATTTTAATACAGGAGTTTATGGGGATTGACCTGCTTTTAAGACCCAGTCTAAAGTGGTCATTCAAGGAATTTATAGCACTTCTGTGTTAGCTTCATTTTTTGGCTCTGGATGTAAATGAATCTATAGATTAAATTTGTGAGGCTATTTCACAAACTGCTGTGAGACTGTCATATAAACAGTATATTTAGCATTTAGCAACTTGTAATTTCTGTCTTTGGCCAAAGTTTAGTAAAATCTACAGTCTCGCCCTAAAGTTTTTTTGTTTTTTTTTAACAGTCTGTGTTAACAAAACACTGCAACGATTAATCAGTTAAAACAATTAAATTAATCACCAACTATTTTGATTGTCGATATGGTTTGAGTAGTTTTTCTGAAAAAAATCTCAGTTTTAAGCTTCTTAAATGTGAATATTTTCTGGTTTCTTTGGCCCTCTGACAGTATACTGAATACCTTTGTGTTTTTTGGACAAAGCAAGACATTTGACCACCATCACCTTTGGCTTTAGGAAACACTGATCAACGTTTTTCTCCATTTTCTGACATTTTATAGACCAAACAACTAATCAGTTAATCAAGAAGATAATCAATAGATTAATTGCCAATGAAAATCGATAGTTCGTGCCCTATTTAGTCCTCATTTATCGCTGATTTTAGTGTTAACAGCTCACTGAGTCCTTTATTCCCTGTCTGTTCACTGACAACATATTTCCCAACTCAAGTATCTGCTCATGCAATACAATATTCCTCCTTAACAATCCCAGTATTCGTAAACTTGTTTATGGTTTTGTTTAGGCTCTCACAGTAGCTGGTTACGACTAAGCACAAGACACAACATGTCTATTAACATTTAACTGAAACCACAATCTTGAAACATTAATGTAGCTCCACATACTCTAAATATTTCGCCTCAATAATACACAAAGCAATTATGTGCCACCACAACGTTATTAGGCTGACAATTTAATAATATACAAAGGGTTGTTTTTTTAACATTGAACATTTCCCTGTGTGTGAATTGCATGATGCTGCAGCAGAATATTGAACATTATAATCCACAGATAAATGGAACTGTTGTCATTTGTACCGGCCATGCTACTGTACATGCTCTGATGTGGAAACTTTTGTTTGTCCTTGTGCTTAAAGTCCCAACCCAATGAATACAAGTTGTCAAGGCCTGACACACCCTGAACTGAGCAGTTGCTGTGTCTGATGAAACCAAAGGAGCGGCCTTGAGTGCCTCACAGCCATGCATTATGATCACATGATTGTTCTTAAATTGTTCAATGAAATTTCTTGAATATATTTAGGAGTGAATTTGCATGCCATTTAGATAATTAGCAGGAAACCTTGTAGGCGAGCAGTACGGTAATCTTTAGGTTCGCTGTATTGATTTACCTTGGCTCGGGAAAAAGAGTCTGAATGAGAGGTTGCTCCCTTCACTCTCCATTCAGTCTATAGTAACACAAAATGATGTGCACTGTACAACACTGTTATCACCACAAAGCAGTACAGTGTTGATTATGCCAACTAATTACGCCAGCAAATACTTGAGGAAGCGCAGAGCAGCAGATGAATAAGATATCAGCCTTGTAGAGAGGCTTGATTCGCTGTATTGTTGAATAATGTAACATTCAGGTGCCTCCCAGTACCTGACATGATAGTGAGCTTCATACAAGATGCTTGGTTAATTTCACATTGTTTCAATCGTGACATTGTTTTTAGAGGCCACATCATCCCATCGCAGCCTCCAAAGCTTACATCACACATCATGTTGAATGTGTCCTGCACTGTACGTTACTGAGAAGGCCGGAGAGACACATAATTATCTTCAGCTCTCTCACATGTGAATGAATACTGTTGTACTGCAGCCCTGAAGACACTACATGACTCAGACAATCTGTTTCCACAGAATATTCATGAAACTCATTCATTCACTTCATTCACATCAGTTTTAGTTTAGTTGAGTCAGGTAAGATACTTAGCACACTGAGCAAAAAGAGTTGTTGGGCCAACTTTAAAAAATGACTTAAGTTAGTAACACAGAAATGAGTTAAGTTTTCTCAAACCAAGTTAACAAGTATGACTACAATTGCTTTAAGTCAGATGTACTTAATTATTTGACTGCTTTCAATAAGAATACTTATTAACGCCAGAATAGTCATTGTCTCTCAATAACACTTAATAGATACGGTCCTTTCTTATGTAACAAAACACAAAACTACAAGTATCCAAATAACTCTAAATGAAGTCTTTCCACCGCCGAATATGTTCCCCATAGACCCTTTTACTGTAGGTGTCATTATGATGTTTTTTTTCCCCACACACATGGGTTGTGAATCGGCACTGCCGCCCCATATGAGGATCAAGGAAGAGTGAGTGAAAAGGTGTGCAGGGTTTAAATAGGGACTGAACAGGTGAAATCAATCAGGTAAATGAGGGTGAACAAAGGGTGAAAAGACCCAATCAGTGCTGTGGAAAGGCGAGGAAAGGAAGTGAGATAAAGGAAGTGAGGTAAGGTGGAAGTACCACAAGAATAGAGAGCTGAAGTCACACCCCTTCCGGTGGACCACCACGGGACCTAAGTTTGCAAAAAATGTGAACTGCAGTCTACAGCGAGAGACAAAATTATCTTTCAATTCCATTTGAATTGTGCCACAAATTACACATAAAATGTTTGTCAATTTAAAAGATAATTTTTCAAGGCAAAACAGTCACAGTTTGTCGTAAAACTGTGTAAGACTACACATCCAGAAGTCGCGTAAGTGACATCATGACTTTCTCCCTCCAAAAGCTAACGCTAGCCACTGAAGCTACGACGCCTGTGTGTTTTCATTCCGGGATGTAGTCCCACAACAGTGGGTCTTACTTGTTCTTTCTCTTCCCTTCTGATAAAAGGAACAGGAGTCGCATGATAAAACACTTCAGGCAAGATAACAAGTGGCAGCGAGATTGGTGCTGGTGATCTATATTGGGCTTTCACAAGGGACATTTACATCTTATCCTGTGTTTTTTGAAATCTATCAAACATCTGTGTAATTTGTGGCACAAACTAGTCTCTCGCCATAGACTACAGTACATATTTTTCCCGAATTTATGTCCCATGGGGCACACCGGAAGGGTGTGACTTAGGCACTCTATAGTCATTCTCCCTTGATAACACTTAATAAATATGGTCAATTCTTATGTAACAACACAAAACTGTTAAGTGTTAAAAGTGTCCAAATAACTTGAAATTGAGCCGTTCTAACTCAGAAAATGTTCTCCATTTTAAAGTGAGGTGTTGCTCATAACTAATTCACTAGTAGTTTGACACTAATAACCTACTGGTTCCTCCTCTTCTTCACATCTAAAGTAAATCCACTGTAGCACACAACTCGTGCAATTAACAGACCCCACTCTTTTGTGATGGCTTGCACTCTGAATATTAAGCATATTAAGATTATTATTTATGTACAACAACTTCCTTACTTAATGTCAATAAGCAGTAATTAGGAGGTTATACATTAAAATGACTAATAAAGTCCATGGTACTTATAGCCAGTAATAGTGTACCTTAACATAAAGTATTTAAGAACAATTTATTTTGAAATTAGAACGTTGTTTTTTATTTCTGAAGTTGTTGCTGGTAATAGTCAACATGTTTCCCCTTTAAATAAAGCAGAACTCATCTGGGCCAATCACTGACAAATCCAGTATGTCACTTGCATTGCTGAAACACATAATTGCAGCATGGTCTGTCAAAACGAGATCAGCAGTGTCCTAAATGCTGTGTGTGACAAATGGGTGAACAAAAATATTCAGCGTACATGCCGCAATTTGAAAAATCAGTGTAAGCTGTATTCAGAGTGATGTGATGAGAAGCAACATTGGTTTCTCCAATACCTGCACCGTGCATGGTGCTCTAGTGAGCATAGTGGGTGAACAAATGAAGAGGGAACAAATAAATTGTAAATACACACAAAACCAAGACCCTACCAACATCACCTGTGATGGTATAAAGATTGAAAAACTTGCAAAAACTTGTTGCCTGTCGTAGAACTATACAGAAACAGTATTCTGGTGCCCTCACTTCTCCGTTCTCTTATTTTCAAGGGAACCTCAGTTTGGAGAGGCCCTGCAAAAGCCATGGACTGTGGGACCCCACATGTGATAAAGATCCATCATGACACATCATGTTTATGTTGCAGTTTTCACCTGCATGGAGTGTGGTGCTATGAACAAGTGGCAACATGACAGATCCAGAGCACCTTGCATGCAACCGAGGCTGGATAATCACCTGGGCAATGTGGGCAACTGCTCCCTGGCCCTGGATACTGCACTGTGCAACAAAACAAAGAGGGGTGAGACAATAAGACAAAAAAATCACCTTGTAGCAGTCCAGTAACACACCAAGTGCCTTTTTAGTTTGTGTACTTGTGGAATGTGGGACGTAAACTAATGGGTCAAGGTTTGGAGAGACTACAGGTTAGGATGTGAGCCCTAAATGGCCGCTGGCTTGTTTCTGAAATTTCTATCCTTAAGGCTGGATCAGACTATGCACTGTAGCTTGAATCTGGAAGAGGAGCTTGGTGGCCTGACAGCTGGCGCTGGACAGTTGGTCCTGTGTTGATACCCAGCCCTATCAGGCACTGAGGCGCCTTTTATCAAACATTTTCTCAAAAGTGGTTGTTGTGTTGTCAGAAGCAGTGCACCATGAATCATGTAGCCATTAACATGTGACGACATGTGTGGGGATGAGGTGGCCTACTTCTAGTGTTACTTTTCTCAAGGCCTGGTCACAACAAAAAGTGGCACAGCAAAATTTATCCGCATGTCCTGGCAAAATAGTTGATACTAGCTTGTTGTTTTGGTCAGTCACAACTAAGATAACTGCATTGTCTTCTTTTCCTTCTTAAAGATGGACGTGTACATTGGATGCTAGTTTTGAGCAGAGCCATAGAAAAGAGGTAAGTCTCGTTTGCTGACAACTACCTAATATGCTGTTTAACTAACTTAATGTTAACTAACTAGTTGCTAGACTGACGTTAACCTGCCAAATCAAGTTGAAGGGTGTCCTAGCATAACCTATAGAATCTTTCCCAACCTGTTTATAATGGAAAGCATGCCAGCTTGTTAGCACATCAGCTAACGTTAACTTCGGTGAATTGTGTATTAACTCACAAAGTTAACGTTACAGTTCAAAAGTCATCACAGTTTCATCACTGTTGTAAGTTACAGGGGAAATAAAGACAAACACGCAATGAAACAGACCCACTGGTCCTCCAGTTTCACGAGCGACCGTGTTAACTGGTGACTGATCAAAATAAGCTGTAGTGCTAGTGATGGTGTTACACAGTATTTGATAACCCATCAGATTCTGTGAAAGTATTCAGATCCTTTACTTAAGTATAAGCATTAATAGCACAATGTAAACATACTTAATTACATAAAACATGAACAGAAGATGCACCTGAATGCTTTGTTAACATGTTAAAATCACAAAATTGTTGTTGTAAGTTGTAGTACTAGTGACGGTGTTACACAGTATTTGGTGACCCATCAGATTCTGTGACCTGCAGTGATGGAAAAAGTACACAGATCCTTTACTTGAGTAAAAGCATTAATACCACAATGTAAAATTACTTAATTACAAATAAAAATCCTGCATTTAAAGTACTGAGTGAAATAACTCTACATTTACTGTAGTGCCTTCCTTAGTACTTTTTATTTTACTTTTACTTTATTACCTTACTTAATACTTTTTACGTAAGTAGTATGGTAAAAGTAAAAGTAGTAATGTCTGCAGAAAACATGAACACAAGATACACCAAAATACTTTTGTTTACACGTTTTCTTCTGGGGAACATTTTCACTTCTTATGAGTTGCAGGTCTGTAGCAGCTAACTGATTAATTCTAGTAAGAAGAGAAAATCAACAATGTTCTTGTAACAATGACACTGACACATTTGTCATGAAAACAGTTCATTTCAGCAACAAACACTTGCAGGGTAATGGTACTGTCCAGTGAGTTATTTTTTAAAGAGAGAAACAGAGAGTGATCCCTCGTGTTCACGTGTAGCCCTTCGTCTTCGCCTTGCCGCCTAATGTGAGCGGCCTCTTGACCATGTGACAAACGTTTGACAAACGCTGAACTCGCAGTGACTCGGGCTCCAGGGGTCGGGGATGAGCAACTTTGCAGGTCCACCATGAGAATGTAATGAATGAAAAAAATGTTTGAGATTCTATGTGCATAAAGCTGAGGCTCCAACTCCCTCTTTGAAATGAAATAGGCCAAATAATCTGAATTCACAGCCAGGTTAGATACAACGTTTTAAGTTAACGGCAAAAAAAAAAATTCATGTGGTACTGTGATATATTTTGCACATTTTGGAAATGTCGATAATTGAGAGTATGAAGCCGAAGATACTTTGAATTCTTGCTTTGCACTCAGATGTTTTTAAATATACAGTAGGGATGTTAACAACCCAGCCCGAAGTGTTGGTGACTTTTAAAGAGGCTGCAGTGGCCACAGCACCACACCATCCTGGGGTATTATACAGGCCTCTTTTGTCTCTCTGGAAAATGTCAAGGCGTAATTGATATATTTCTCACTGCGCCCTTTATCTTTGTGCCATGTTTCAGGTTCTATGATCTGGGTTCACGCTGACCTTTACCAGTGCACTCTTTTCTCTCGCTTTTTTTGGGGCCTCACTGAAAATAGCTCAATAGGATTTCAATGGGGTGTCTTTCATTTGAGACAATCTTCTCTTCCCTTTCCTACCCGCAGCCCCTTTGACGCTGGCTATTTATTTTGAGATCCAACTTTTCAGCATGTTGTTTGATCTGAGATTTACTCCGGAGGCTTTGTCCACTGAGCTCTGAAAAAAAAAAAAAAAAAAAAAAGTCATCCTTTTCCTCGGCAGTGACGGAGGAGATGTGCTGATGCTACTGTCCTTGGCTGTTCATGTGTGCTAAATGTTGTATTATCACTCCAAACAAAGCTAAACTGAAGCTAAAGTAAAACTGACACTGTTAAAAAGTAAAGGTGCAAAACATGAAAATGTTTTGGCGTCCAAAAAGGCGAGAAATGTTGTTCACTTGTTCCTGACGTCTATTATTTCTTAGCGCAGCTTTCACCTTGGTATGTCATTTTAGTCATTCTCTTTCTCTGCCTTTATAACAGCCTGACCAAGGACTTGAAACTGAAACTATATTTATTTCCATGTGTTGAGCTCTGCCATTGTTCACCGGGTTAATAGACTTACACAGAAACTCACTGGCCTTCATGAGCCCAATAGTCTCACTCTTCGCTCGCTGGTGCATTTTCAAGTTTTGCAAAGACTCAATTAAACAACACAATTGGCCTTCCTCCAACAATTCTAACGGTTTTGCTGTGGTTCAGACTGCTGGAGAGTGTGACAGCATGCATGAATTTCACCATATATTTATGTTAAATTACTAGATTTTTTTATGTATGATCAAAAAGTTAATCATGTTGTAGGTTTGGGGATAAATATAGAAATGATATCCCCCTTCTTGATAAAAGATAAAATTACACCGCTCTTCTGTACTGTGCAGCATATTTCCCAAAATGTTGAACTACTCCTTTAATGTAATAAGTGACAATACTACAAATCAGATTAAGTGAAAAAAAAAATATCAGTTCATGTTAAAATTAGTCTCTCAATTGATCTGACACGGCAGACGGTTTGTTACACAGAACCATCTGGGAAGTTGTCCTCACAAATTGTTTGGAAAAGGGCAGGCACTTTCAAAAAAGAAAAACACTTGGCAGGTGATTGGATGAACCATCTGTCTATCAAGTTTCACACCTAGTCAGATCAAACTGTTGCCCAAAGCAGTTGGGAGAACAGTGAAAACATCTTTTCCATCTAGAAAAGCCTTCACTGCCATTCTTTGCTCTTCTTTCAGTGAAGAAATACTCAGAATCTACGCTAACCTTTTCAGCCGCCATTTTTCAAGATGAGTTGCTTCCATTGATGCATCTCACTGTTGTCACACCTAAAACCACGCCTGTAGCTGCCGGTAGTTCCTCCTAGGACACTGATTGGCTGCACCACTTTTTGTGCAGACACCTACAGATAACTTGAAGCCTGGCAACATGGATTCCTGCATGATCTTGGATCTTGCAAATCCAGCTGCCTCGCAAGGTAAGCTCTCAATTGCACTTCAGTTGAATGTTACACTTTTTCCATCTGCGTCTACCTCCAGTAATTTTTTTGTGGTGGAGCACAGTATGTATTTGTAATACCTCTGTTTACACTTGTGACTTTACTTTTACTGTAACACTAAAACCTCAGTTTAATATATTTATATAGTGTCATATTTTATGTCTCTGCAAAAAAGGACTGGTACATACCTAATATGCAATACTTTTATTATACTTTTCATTCTTAGTTTTACACACTAATCCTCACTGTAATGTATTTATATAGTGTAGTATTTTAGTTTTCTAATTCCAAATAAATAAACAAATCTCTCTGCTACTGCAGCACCATGGACAGCACCATGGATTTATCAATACACAGCTGCTGACATTTCAGAGCCATGGTCAGGGCCACTGAATCAGTGTTGTTCACACTAAGAAAGAGCTAGCTCAAAGTTCAGATCACAGAGACTAAAATGAACAACTATATGGTCATTGTTCACATTTTTAAATTTTTGAACTAAGTTCAGAGACCAGTGAGCTAGTTCACCTTCATTTCTTCTTCTTTTTTTAAAATTTTTCTTTTCTTTTTTTTTTTTTCTTTAATTTGAAATAGAACTTCCTTTTACCAGGAACACTGGTTAATAATGACGTTATACTAAACGGTGCGCAATATTTATGTTTTTGTGTTTTATTGTATTTGTAAATGTAAAATTACTTTTATCTCAGTTCAAATAATTCACATCTCATAGTAAGTAAAATTAGAAATATACTTTTGCTTTGAATGCAGATGCTGGCTGAGTTCTAAAATAATTCAAACCACAAAACCAAAAAGAAAAGAAAATAGTAACAATTATTAGATAACATAGCAGTAATATAATTTGATTTCAGTGTGTCAGCTGCTCCCAAGCACGTGAAATTTAATGTTACAGTTTTGTCCTTGATAATACAATTGATATATGTTCATCAATTAGTGCATAGTGCATCAGTGCATTTTTGTTTGATCTATCTTCTGTTTCTCACTGTTAACAGACTCCAGCTTGATGCTTTGCATTAGCTGCTCTTTCGGTGCATTCATGCACAACACTGCCCAGAATCTAACTGTCACAAGCCTCAGTCAGATCAAGGATCAATGAGTCAGGCAGACTACACTAACATACAGTATGTAACTGGAGAGCTCTCAGTTCTTGACTGTCCAGATGCTCGTGTCACCGGCAGAAAGGGATGCAGAATGCTCACTTGCTCCCTGTCCTCTCCTCCTAATCTCTTGGCCGTCCACACAGACTTTAGTTGTCCTGGATTCTCTCTACTGCAGCATTTCTTCTGCACCAGTGACCTTTAGCTCAGGTCATCAGAAATTCCTTATTCAGGCAGTCGATGGGGAGCTTCAGCTCACTCTTATGTTTACGGGAGAAAAAAATCTACAGAGGTTGTGGCTGATATAAAGTAAGTCTATAATATCACTCAATAAGCATATTCTCAACACACCAAGGTGAAGACGTGGCACAGTGGTGTTAAATCTGCCTATTAGATAAACAAATGAGCTGTTTAGGCAGAATAACATGTAGAAAAAGAACATGGTCATGTCTTAGATCCTTGGATATGTTAAAAATATTAATATATCTTTTGTATTCTTAATATGTTTTATTAATTACTGTGTCAAGTTTTTTATATCAAGAATTAAACAAATGCTAAGTAATGTTTTCTGAGGTTATGTTTGAAGGAAATGAATTCAAAAATTGTCATTACCACTACAAGCAGACAGCTCAGTGCCTGTGACAACAGAGTCCCTGAATTAAAACCCTTCACATAGTGGCCTCAGTGTTTAAAGGCATAGTTCACCCAAAAATGAAATTTCAGTAATTATCTGCTCACCCTCATGCCAATTGAAGGTGGGGTTTAGTGTTTTAGTCCCCACAACACTGCTATAGTTTGAATGTTAAACTCTTTTCAAATGTAGAACACCCCCACCCCCAATTTCCTACCTACAGTTAGGGATCACATGTAGGCATTGCTTTGTTTTAAGGGGACACAGGATAAAAAGGCTGGGACCCACTGACCTAACACAAAAAATATATAGAATATTTACGTCTCCATCACATGACTTGAAATTTCATGCGCAATTCTTGGCTTCACATTCTATGATGTGACCTCCATTGTTTTGTGTGTGTGTTCTAAAATGCTGAAGTTTTGAGAACAACATATTTGTATATGAAGACTAAGGAGAGCCATAGGAAATGAGAATTTGTGTATGACTGTGGAGGAATGGGTAACTGGCTGGACAGGTGGAACTGCAGAGCCAGCACTTATCAGTGGATTTAGGCCTTAGGCTCCTAACCTTTAGCCTGTACTCATTTTTCTGTTTCTCAGTGAGTAGACTATGAAGCATGAGCATGATCAGTTTTGGTGAGATATGATAAAAAGGCTCCAGAGCAGCTTCCAAATGGACCTTGAAATTGTTTTCTCCACTTTGAGACTCAACTTTAAGCCAACATTGCCAAGATTTCCTTAAAGTCCAGATGAAACTGCATTTTGAGAGTATCTGTATCTGTTGTATTTTCGAGTGAAACAGGACAGGGAGGTGGGACATAACGTTGGGAGGAATCTGATTTGAAAGTTGAAAAGTGGACGTGTGCACCGTATTATAAGGACACTTTGTCATCTGAACAAGACAGCAACCGTTTATCGCTTTACACAAAATCAATCACAGCTCATCCCACAATCATTCCTTCTGTTTACCCGTCAAAATAAAAGACACAGACTGCTCTACCAGCTGCTTTATCAGTCCAATTCTGATGTGATTGTTTGCTGTCAAACAAAATGTAAAATTTATCGTACATATGTCCTTTTATGGAATTATTGATTGTATATCATTCAGTTGCTAAAATTATGGTACAAATACAAAAATATCATACATCTGACAACATTGGTGCCACTAAAAGTTGAAGATTGATTGTGTTTTTGACTCTGGCAGATATTGTTAAATAGGTGCACAATATGACCGGGGATATGATTTAATACAAAAGGCATTTTTCATTTCATTTCAACTTTAATGCGTCCTAGACAAATAGAAATTTGAACCCATACTAACAAATATCAATGTTCATTTATTGACTTCCTTTATTTTCACACAACATAATATACTAACTTTAGTTGTGACCCAGACTTGGCTTTATGCAACTCTGTTAAACAACACAAGGAACTGTATTTCTAAATCTTGTTGTTGAAAAGCTCAACATTTCTCCCAATTTTCAAATATATTTTTCTATGTGCCAGCTGCTTATTGTGTATCAGACCCAAACATCCCAACCATGTCTTTTTAGTTAACATGCAGAAGTTTCTATATTGTGCATTTAAGAGTGTTGCAATGTGTATATTGATTTCCCAGCAGCAAAAAATGGATATTGGCTCAATGAAATTACATTCGGTGAGGAACACTGACAGATTCTTGTTCTGAGGCATGTGCAACTGTTGTCATTTCCACAAGGACTCATTGTGTAGTTGAATTTGTAATCCCTTTTGAAATGCAAAAATATGCTTTATATATGATATGGTTGAATGCATCCAATTATGGCCTTTAATTTTTTTAAATGATTTGCTCTTGAAACGTATTCCAGGCAAGTGTTCCTCGCTGAAATTCGTGTTCTCTTTAATCTCGCGGAGAGTGTGGAGTGAAGGGAAAACTACACGGAACCAAAATGGGCTTTCATAACTTAAGTGAAAATCACCCAACCTCACACAAGTGTTAGGCTGATGGCCTTGCAGTAGTGTGTCATTAGCATTCATTATAGTCCTATAAGCCAGAGTAATTACAGGCCCAAGTGCAGGGAGGAATAGCAGTTTACACTGCTAGTAATTTGATTTGCATCTACGCTAATAACTTCTTTTGTGTGTGTTTATGTGCCGTGTCAGAACACAAGTGCCATTTGGCTGCAGGCTGTATGAGGCAAAAAAAAAAGCCTTTTAAATTCTAAGATTGAGTTGCCTTTGCTTTCAGCACTCGAAGCTCTCAATCTGCTAAAGCGTTCAGATTAGCGTGATCACAGAACAAGTGATACTGCATTTTTCTGAAAGTCGTTTTGATGGCTTTTGAAGGAAATGTGGGGCAGTAAAGGGAGCAGGAAAGCAGACGGGCAGCTCAACATTTCTCGCTGCGGTTTTTCTGTGCAACCTTCAAAATGTGTCTTTATTCTAATGGAACAGGAAGGTGAAATGGTATCCCAGTTTCACATTTACAATGGTTTATGACCTGTTTAGCAGAGATGGGAAGTAATGACATATAAACACTTCATTACATTCTACTTTATTGTGTATTTATTTTTCTGACTTTTTACTTTTACTCCCTACATTTTAACACAAATATCTGTACTTTCTGTTTCCTACTCCTCTGCTGCCTTCCAACGTCAAGACTGATTTCAACCTAAATAACACATAGAAAATATGATTCCTTGATGTATACACAAGTGTACATCACACATGACAGATGTAACAAGACAAAAACAATGTAAAAGATGTAACAAAAAGAAAATGACAAACAATGTAACAGAACAAAAAAGGTGTAACAAGGCAAAAACAACATAGCGTTCATACAAGACAAAATGACATAAAAAAATTTAACTAGATAAAAAAGATGAAAAACGTAAAGACACAGCAAGATGAAAATGACATAATAGACAGGACAACCAAAACCAAAACAAAACCAAAACAACTTAAAGGATGTAACAAGACAAAAATTATGAAGAATATGTAACAAGACAGAACAAAGTAGAAAATGTAACAAGATGAAAACAGCGTAAAAGACATAACGGCGGAATGAGGTAAAAGACATCAAAAATTAAAATTGATAAATGCACAACAAGACACAACAAACAAACAACAAAAAGAGGAACGACAAAAATAAAATATATAACAAAAAAAAGTACAAAAAAAAACATAAATGTATAAATGACACAAAGATGGAAAAAACAAATATTTTAAAAAAGTAATGCAGACGGACAATAATGAGGTAAAAGATGTAAGCAGACACAATAAGACGGAACAAGATGAAAAAGACGTTAAATACATAATGACACAAAACTTACATAAAATAGGTATCAAGCCAAAACAAAAGTAAAAGACAAAAACAAGTTAAAAAAAACAACAAAAACAACATAACTTTGACTTAACTAACTAGACTTTGAGTACATTTACATTTACATTACTTGAGTAAACCCACTGAATCAGTACTTTAACTTTCACCAGTCTGTTTGTTTGTTTTTTAACGTATCTGTACTCCTACTTGAGTACAGAACGTGTGTGTGACACCTCTGCTCTTTAGAACAAAATCATGGATTAGATTATCTCATTAACTCCATATAAAAATAACCCTGCACATGCATTTTCTTCGCAAAGCGTTAGCCATTTCTTTGTATCATATAACTGCTTCCTTTACGAAGCTGTTAAAGACCATTAGAGCAGACGCCAATGTTGCCACAAGTTGCAGTGCTTGTATCCTGTTCTACACGTGCACCAGCGGGCCCTGAGGGAACTAATACCTGTGGTGTGTGGGCAGTGTCTTGAAAAGAGCCAGGCTCCCTCTCCTGATGACTGACTGAGAATAGAGGAGCATTCCCCAAAGCTGATGAGTTCACAGGGTTAAGACTATGCTTTTGTTGTGGGACAATGACATCCTATTTACCTGGCGGGGTCCTGCTTTCTTCTCCATGCAACTGTGACCTCAGTGTGAAAACCAGACCTTTGTCTCCCTGACAAATAGAGGCTCAACGTTCAGATTCGCTTGGTTACACCTCAGTGGCCCCTGGCTGCGAGGCCTGCGGGCTCCTTATGTGGCCACAATGTGGTCTGGTGAGGATACCTGGATTTCTCATCAGGTTTACAGGTTCTAGAAGTATACCCTGAATCCATTGTATACATTTATTATCTTAAAGATCTTTTTAATGCGACGATAAAGACAAATTCTAAATGCTCAGATCCAATTCTTGAGTCTGGGGCAATATTTTTTAATGATATTAAAGCTCATAGCAGTTTTATATCATTAATGGACCTGTTAAGTTTGTAAAGCATGTTGCTCACACTCGTGTTCCGACAGAAAATTATCACCCAACTCCGCAGTTCGTCTCAGCTCTATGGAAGCTACGTAACATCTTTTAACACATTGCTTTTGTTTCAGTCTCACTGCCCTCATCTGTGTCATTTGCAGACACAGTCAGCTGATTTTAACAAAGCAAAGCTCACATAAACCTATTTGTGCTACCTGCCCAGCACCAAACATCAGCAACCAACAGGTGAACATAGTGAAGCGTTTGGAAGCTAAAGAGTCGGATGTTTCCGTCAGGAGTCGGTGGAGACCAAAAATCGAGCTACAATTCAAGTGAATATTGTACTTAAATTAACCAGAAATGCAACTACAAATGAATGATGAAATTACATTCAGTGAGGAACACTGGCAGATTCTTGTGCTGAGGCATGACGTAACAAGACAAAAACAATGTAAAATACGTAACAAGACAAAAGCTAAGTCAAAAACGTAACAAGATGAATACGAGGCAAAAGACATAGCAGGACACAGTGAGCTGATTTTACCAAAAAAGTGCATTACCTGCCCTGCATGAAACATTAGGACTCGCAGGTTAACAAACTGAGGCATTTGGTAGCTGAAAATCTTGATAATTCACCCAGGAGTCAATGGAGAACAAAAATAGAGCTAAAATGAGAGTGAATATTGGACCAGTGTTAACCAGAAACACTACTACAAATGAA
This sequence comes from Lutjanus argentimaculatus, assembly GCA_034769285.1. Taxonomy (NCBI): domain Eukaryota; kingdom Metazoa; phylum Chordata; class Actinopteri; order Lutjaniformes; family Lutjanidae; genus Lutjanus; species Lutjanus argentimaculatus. The sequence goes on along the minus strand of JAWZSL010000033.1, from coordinate 8,584,178 downwards.
TGAAATAATGTGTAATAAAGATGTTTGTCATATCAACTTTAATAGCTGATAATATGTCAATGTTGCATTTATTGTGGTGAAAATTTCAGTTAATACAGGTTTAAAGAAAGAGTGAAATTTTAAAAAATGGATTTTCCAAGTTCCTGTTCCCCTTTGTTAATTGTTTAGTTTTTGTTTGGTACATGCCATATATAAGTTACAACATTTTTTGAACATTTTTTAAAAAATAGTTCAGTATGTAAACCTGCCTCTTTTTGTATAAATTCACCCAAACCAATGTGATATGTGGTGACTAGATAAATCCTCCCTTCATGAAACCACGCTGACTAACTGTAGGTTGTAATATTGTAGCTAACAATGTGGTTTCACATGGAAATATGCCCTTAAGTTGAAGCTACAATTGTGCGTTATTTACATTTTTTGCATCTGCTTAAACTAGCAACTTGGAGCGAGTAGCAAACTCCACTGTCATATAAAACCACACTGACTGTTAGCTTGTGGATCGTAGTAGCTAGCAGAGCAATATCATTACTTCTCCTTTGTCTGCCTCCTTTAAATCTGTAACAGTGGAGTTTTACGCAGATATATGTCACATTACAGAAGCTAAAGTTGCTGTAACTGCTGTTTCACCGGGACTTCAAGACTATTATTGCTCTTTGTCATTGCGCTTGCTTTTTTTGGCAGCTCCTCAAACTCACGACTTTGGGCGACTAGCAAACCCCATTGTCACTGCCCGATTTCCGGAGCTGCCCGATTTGCAGTATGGGCCGTGTGCGCATGCGCGAATGTGCTGCCATCTTGTACGGCAACTCTACTTAGACAAACTCCATTCCGTCACTTACCGTACGGCTTTATTAATTGTATGAATTATGAACTGAACTAAATTGAGATACCCCTGGATATTATTTTTCTGTATATTAGTGTATATTTGTAAATATGGTGTGCTGTGTTGAGTGTTGTGCTGTGCGCTGTCTGTAATAAGGGAGCGAGACGATATGCGCCGGGCTTCATCCTGCTTTGTTATTAAAGGTATTTTCTTTATTTTATTGAACACACAACAGAACAAACAGTAAGACCCAGTGGTGGAAAGAGTACTGAAAATCTCTACCCAAGTTAAAGTACTGTTACATTGCTAAAATATTACTCAATTACAAGTAAAAGTACTGGTGTTACGCACACGGGCCATACTGCAAATCGGGCAGCGACGGAATGAAGTTTGTCTAAGTAGAGTTGCCGTACAAGATGGCAGCACGTTCGCGCATGCGCACACGGGCCATACTGCAAATCGGGCAGCTCCGGAAATCGGGCAGTGACACCCATTCCACCTGTCACAGAAAACCACACTGACTGCTAGCAGAGCAAAATTTCCATTCAGAGGTATGTGTTTTGGTATCACTTGCCAAAACAACTTTTTGTTTACATTCCTAAATGATCTAAATGTCTTCCTCCTTCTGTTTTAATAATGTGGTTAAACACCGACACGTCACGTTACAAAAGCAAAAGTTGCTCTAACTGCTGTTTCACTGGGACTTTATTGCACCTACTTCTTCATTGTGCTTACTTTTTTGGCAGCTCCTCAAATAATTTCTAGACAGGCTTTGCCATTATTTTCTCTCCCAAATGAGTTCTTTCATAAGGCTATCTATTAATCTCCTGATTAAAGTCTGAGTAATGTATTTGAGTAATATTGGCTTGTTTACCAGCTGCTGGTGATGGAATCTCATGGCAACGTCCCAACTGCTTTTTTATTAAGAAGAAGCCAGGGCTGTTATGTGCCAGTGCAATTGCCAGCAAGCCAGTGAAGAGTCTTAACTTGTTAAATGGGGCGATGCCGTGACCATCAATTCAGCCACCCACTTTGCCTTTCTGCTCTGCTAATATATTGGCACTGTCAGTGTTAGGATGGAATTTAATGCAGAGGGGTAAGACAGCCGCTTGCTGTCGAGGTGAAGTTGTTCATTCTCAAACTGAGGAGTTTAAGGCTTTGACACCTTTTTAAAGAATGTAACAAAGATCGCCACCTTCTGCTTTCTTGTTGTTTTCTGGTGTTTTAGCCTAGAGCTGGACCGTCACTCATTCTTGAGAGTCGGGTTTTGATTTGAACTCTTCAATTATGCCAGGAAAATATATTTTAAAAGATTAAACTCTTGGCTATTAAACCATGTGATGGGCCAACCTCCTAATGATTTTTTTTAAAGGAAATGTTGAGAGAGGGAGTTGACACAATGTTCCATTTTTTCATTTCACGATCTAGTCGTAGTGAGCAGCCATTTTATTTCTTTAAAGTTGCTCAGAGTTCTCTTAATGCTAATCAAAGTACACATTTTAAAAACCATAATTCTGATTTAGCTTTGATTTCCAAGGACAATGGGGTTGGCATGTTTTGTTTGAGACACTGCCTTTTTAAAACCAGGAAGTGAGGGGGCACTTAGGGCATAGCTAACCCTTGTTATGCTTGATTAAATCATGCTTTTGTAAAATTCTGACAAAGTTGACGGAAATCTGGGACACAACATTAAAGGGATAGTTCACCCAAAAATGAAAATTCAGTCATTATCTACTCACCCTCATGCTGACTGAATGTTGGGTTTAATTTTTTAGTCCACAAAACATTGCTGGAGTTTCACAGAAAAACAGCATTGCAGAATCTCCCAAACAGTGGAAGTGAATGGTGACAGGTGTCAAACATAAAAAATAACTACTTCTGTAAAAACATAAAATGGCTCCATACTGCTCATCTGGTGTAATCCAAGTCTCTTAAAAGTCCCCAACATGCCAAGCTGACTAAAAAATGTTATTTACTCCATGTTTTTAGCCTGAATCTTAACTGCAGATCCTTAGCTTGGAGCCACATTCACATGCACATGCACACTGTCTGAACTGGGTGTGTGTGTTGTGATGGTGTGCAAACGGCATGTCAGGACTTTTTCAGTTGTCTTTTTACGTTTGAAAACTGGTCACCATTCACTTCCACTGTTTGGGAGATTCTGCAACACAGTTTTCCTGTGAAACTCCAGCAGTGTTTTGCGGACTGACAAAATAAACACGACCTTCAATCAGCATGAGGGTGAGAAGATAATGATAATATCTCTTTAAAGGTCCAACAGTTTTATTAAAAAAATAAATTTAAAATAAAGAATATTGTATATGATAATGGCACATTTAGGTATTATTTTTTTAGATTCTGAAGGCTTTTAACACATTTTTAAAGTGGAATTGTGAATTCTTGTCAGGAACAAGGCTGTTTTCTGGCAAGAGCATATTTAGAAAAATAAAGTAAACCAACACGTTTCACAAATTACATAAATTAGATTAAATTTAAGATAAAATTTTCACCAAAGAATTGTATCAGAGTGTTGATAATAATTTTTCTTTTTTTTTTTTTTCTAGTAGGACATGATTTGTCCCAGTTCTCAAGAATGGGTGCTGTACATCTTAACACAGTTTGATAAGCAAGTTTAAACCAAGAGCTGGTTTCTAACCCTGGATGGTCATCTGAGGACGTCAGTTATGAAAGCCACCTGATAGCTACCCCCCGGAGCCCTTCCTCTTCCGTTCACCCGCTCTCCTAATCCGCCGCTAATGGTTAGCAATGGAGGCCCAGAGGAAGATTCAACCGTTGGTGTGTGGAAATCCCTGCTGGAGTGGAAGTGTCGCGCTTGAGGAAGTGCTCAGCGAAGCGCGCCAGAGACAGCGACGGGACACCTCATGCCATGTGCACCGAAACGCTCAAGGTGACCCGGCAACACAAATTTACCAGGCACACACGCTCACATACACACTTGCACAAAGGAGACGCCGGAACACAAAGAGACACACTTCTCACTACTGATTGTGATCACTGGCAAAAGCTGTGCTGTAAAGACGGGATCTTCTTTTCTGAAAATGTTCCAAATCTGTCACGTTGCTGAGGATGAATTTAATATGTCGCGCCCTCTCGGTTGTTGTAGTAGTTTATGAGTTCTCGTGTATTCTGAAATGAGGATATCTGAGACAGGAATCAACTTTAAGTGAGACTTGACGGTGAGGTGAAACCCAGGCGCCGATGGAAACAAAAGGCCTGAAAGGAGTGTTCGGTATCAAACCTGCTACAGACTGCTCCAGGAGTTTAGGGCAATTGTAGAGAAGTGGTGGCAGAGATGTGATATAGCATGATAGTACATAAACTGCTAATTAAATGTTTCAGGGTTGCAGCCGTGTAATTTCCTTCATCAGCTGATAAGAGACTTAAAGGTTTGTTCTCACCGTCTTGCTTGCAGTGCTTTGGCCTCAGCTTTGTTAGCCTTTGATGGATGGTTTCATGTCATTATTTTACAGGGTAACTTTTCATACAGCGTTATCGTCGCACTCAAACGCAGTGTGTGTGTGTAAGGAACCCGGCAGAGGCCGTGTTGTTTCACCTCATTGTTTTAGCCTCGGGGGCCCAAGGTCACGTTTAGAAGCCATTTGTTAGCGTCGGCGTAAGTGTTGGAGGTCTGAACTTTGACCCTACTTATGTCTGAGTGGGATGCTGGTGTCAGCGCTGAACAATGGCGGGGTGACAGGACAGACTGATACGGTGTTGTCGAGGACGTAGCCACAGGCCTTTTGGCTAACGTTTGGTGAGGACCGCTGTCAACCCAGGAAACTAAAGAAGAAGGAAGGGTCATTACATTGCTATAGAACTTCTTGTGCTCCAGACATTAGTGCCAGTTTTACTGGAGCTTATGGGAGCTACAAATAAACAAATGTGCACATTTGGAAAAATCAGTCTTATTCTCTGAAGAGTGTATTTATAGTGTTCTTTAATTTTTTTGAGGGATTCCTTTATCAAAGGTCATACAACGTAGACATGTTGCATTTTAATGTATTTATTTAATGTTCTTTATTAGTCTAGTAAGGGTTTATTAGACCCCTGTTGTACATTACAGCAGAACTGTACTGTAAACTAAAGTGTATTATTTCCCACTGTTAGACTCCTATTATACTTTATTAAAGTGTATTAGTTAGACCTTTTTAAGGCTTTCTTAGAAGGTATTTCAGGACCCATTACAATGGAACTGTACTATAAACCAAAATGCCTTAGTTACACTCTAATTAGACTTTAGTAGATGGTAATTTAGGAAACATTACAACTGAACTGTACTGTAAACTAAAGTTTATTAGTTAGACCCTTATTAGACTTTAGTAGAGAATATTTCAGGACACATTACAACTAAAGTGTATTAGTTTGACCCTTATTAGATTTTATCAAAATGTGATTTAGGAGACATTGCAGGAGAACTGTACTGTAAACTAAAGTGAAATCATGTATCTTCAACAATATGTGAACCATATCTACCAAGTAAAGAATGAGGAATATTTTGTCTGTGGGTGACTGTATTACTGTCAATTCACGAGCCAGGTAATGTGATTTGATCAAAGAAGTTGGCACTGGTCTATGCTACTCTGCTGATTGTATGGAACCAGCTCAAGAACGTGTGTCTCAAGTAGCAGATACATGATTTCACTTTAGTGTACAGTACAGTGCAGTTGTAATGAGCCCCTAATTGCCCTCTAATAAAGATTAATAAGGGTCTAATATTGTCTTATAAAGAATATATCATTTCTTGTGAATGTTCTGTAGTGATGTAATGACCCTTTCGTCTTTTTCCCCTTTACTTTCAACACAGTAAATCACAGACCTGAAGATGTCTTTCCAGTCAACTGCTGCTTTTTTCATTTGATTTTCACTGCTGAGATGAAATTTTCAGACAAAGCTTTTGTTCATTCCAACATAATAAACTTAGCACTCTCTTTCAGCTGACTGCCACAAGGAGAAATATTGGACATGTTCCAGTTTAAAACATTTGTGTGTGTGTGTGTGTGTGTGTGTGTATGTGTGTGTGTGCGTGTGTGCATGTGTGTATGAAAGCATGGGGCAGGGTTGATTTGCATGGCCTCAACTTATGCGAGCTTTATTTAGACACGTGTGCTCACAAAAATACCAATTTAGGATTTTTTTTCCTCAACAGCAAAGTATGTTTCACACTGTCCTCCTTAGACCAAAATGAATGTCAGAATGGGGTAAAAAGAGAGGTGCTAATCTCAATGAAGAGAAGGGTAAAAAAGAAGATTGATATTAATATCAAATCAGGGCATGTGTGGGAGAGGCAGCGTAGCGCGAAATGCTCAATCTAAACCGCGGGGACGTCCGTCGAGGAAGCACTAAATGTGGACTGACCTCCTTAACCCATCCACCAGGATCCTTTTTGCTGTAATAAATAATAGAGGATTGGTCGGGTCAAGCGAAGCACCAGTGGGTGCCCTCTCCTCCCACGCAAGGGGTCCGTTCGCTGATCACCCCTGAAGACACAATGCACAATGTGTCCCAGAAGCCTCAATCAATTATTGATGCTTGATGAGAGAGGAGGCAAGACAATCTCTTAACTTCTAACTTCTTGGTGATATGAAAGTGAGATTGAATGGTCCGAGAGTACACGGCACACCCTCCAGGTTAATTGTGGTTAAGCATCATTTGTGTGCACGCAGCGTGATTGCTGCCCAGCACAGCTGAGATGAGACTGACCCCGAAATGGGCGCTTTGAAATTGGTTCTGAGCACAGATTTTGTCTGGAGTCCTATTAAATTGTGAATTTATTTGAGCTCAATCCAGCAAGTGTGCACGCTCGTGCTTAAATACTCCGGCTTGCTTGCAAGTTTTCCCTTTCCTGCTCCTTTTTTTTCCCTCTCTCCAGCCACCGTGTTCTCTACTTCATCCCAGAAACCAGCCGCCGCCTGATACAAATGCTGAACAAACACGCACAGATCAAAAACAACTCCCATGTAGTCTCACATTTCAGCCTAAATGCATGTAGTGTCCTAAACAGAGATTATCTGGGCAGCTGATCTTGATTGTCTTCCCCTTTTCGCTCCCAGGTGGTGGAGCGAGGTCCACATGTTTGCACAGGCACAGCAGTAGTCCCTTGGGGGCAATGCTACTGCAGCTAAACTCTCTGATGCTTCTGATTGCACATCACTCTGTGTGTCTGTGTGTGTGTGTATATGTGTGTGTGTGTGTATGTTTATCTATCTATGCATACAACGCGCGGACACATACACACACTGACGGTGCAGTTGATAGACTATATCACTCCCTATTATGCCACAAAAAGATTGAGATAGCACCTGGTTTGTACGATGCTAATCTCCTTCGTGGAAACACAGTTTTTACCTGAAACTCGTGAGATAATCAAACACGAGACTTCTTAATCTGGCTGTTAGATATAATAGATATAATATTATGATAAAGTAATGAACAATTAAATTGCATTAGTGGCTTTGTGCGGTGAAAGCTGACTGATTTGCCATCACTTGGATCCATGACAGTTGTTTATTGATGCCTTGGGGCCAGACGACAAAATGATGAATAGAGAGGAAGTAATCAGAAGCACTCTTGAGATGCACCACAGATACGCTCCCTCCACAGGGTCTGCTACAGTGCCATATAACAATTAGACTGCCAGATGATTTTATTAATAGTATTATTCCCATTAAAATGTATCCTGTCAAGGAAAAAAAATCAGTCAGATTGAGCTGAATGTGCCTACTGTCTTTATTCGTCATCAGATTCAAGTGATGCTGTGAGATACCAATATAGACAATGACTGTGATATTTCAAGAATGAAATGTCAATATTATGTTAATTATACACATAAATAGGGCCTGACCAGTACTGGATTTTCGGGGATGAAGGCAATACTGATATTTGAGAGTATAAAAAATGTGTTATATGGGCCAGTATTTTTTGCATTGATCCCTCAAAAGTGGTGATGAAGATGTATTTTACAGTTTAACAATAAACTTTCTTATCCAAAAAGGTATCAGGGCACTGAAACTGTAAACTTTCACCAGTATTTTTATTAACTATAAATAAAAAAAACACAAATCAAGCAATAAAAAAAATCCTCATTATGTTCTGTTTAAAAAAAAAAAGTTTTCCTATCGGTGCATATATACTGATACTGATAGAAACAGATAAAGCTGTGATATACGAATATTGGGTAGATAATGTTGATTGACCAGTATATTGGTCAGGTTCTAATTACCATTGCATGTTATGTAAAAATATCCAATAATATATGATTTACTGTACATGTACGTGTATTGGATATGTATAAAAAGCCCTGCCTGAGTAAATCCTATTGGGTTTACACCCTGTGAACCCTCCAAAAAGAGAAGCCTCGCCCTCACTGCACACAGAAAATAGAATATTTTTTATAGTATAACAGTAAACTTTATTGTCCAAAGTGATATCAGGGCACTGAAACAGTAAACTTTCACTTGTATTTTTGATAATTAGAAATAACTATAGATAGAAAAAAACACAAGTAGAGCAAAATATATGTATATATTAAGCCCAAATTAAGAAAATGGATCAAATATACCTAAAATTGTGCCTATAAAGCTGACAAGTAAGATAATCCGCAATATTTCCTGTCAAAAGTTTTCATAACACCGTGGACAACATATATGCCAATACCGATATAGACTGATATAGCTTTGATAGGCCAATAATATCAGTCGACCGATATATCGATGAGTCTCTACACATATGATAATATCATATAAATAATCCAGCGCCTTTTAAATATACTCTACACTCTTAAATTGTTTGTTTCTTTCCATTCTTACTCCCTGTTAGGCCCTGTAGATCTTTTGATTATCAGTTCATCTGGTTGCATTTTCACTGCCCATCCATTTTTTTTGTAGCTTTTGTACTGTCATGTTCACAGACTGTCTCTCCCCCTCCCTACACTCGTACACTGAGTGTAATTCATTCGCCAAAAGGAGACAAAACTCACAATAAACTAAGTTAAGGACATGAATTTGAGTGATAGTGTTACTTTTTTTTTCAGATTTTCTTGAGATATCGTGAAAAGTGTATTTTGGCCACAATAATCTGATATTTTGACAGCACTAATTCAACATTATAAAATGTCAAATCTACATGTGCAAAACACTGAAAACAATGTGGAAAAAAACAGTTCACTTCTACTTAGCAAATCGCTATTTGTGCTATTTCCCATTTCCTCATCTTTTATCTCGAGGTCTCATGCAGTTGTGGTTTATGTGGGGATATTGGTGCCCAAGGTTAAACACATTACATCTGCGTTCGGCAGCCAGTTTGCTCAGCTTTACACAATTAAAGAGAATTAAAGTCTGTTTTCTCCCCAAACATAATTACAGGGTATGAAATGAGTCATAGCGGAGTGTTAGAGACTCAACAATGGCGGAGGAAAAACTTGTTCATCCGATTGTGACTGCCAGAACATTGCCCCGTGGAGACAGGAGGGAAACAAACACACATGCAGAAATAATAAAAAATAATCCAAAATCATATCCTCATTCTTTCATTCTTTTATTTGACTACGGATGTATTCACTCCTGTGTCAGTCACTCTTTTAAAAAATGCTCGTCTTGACTTTTTTTCCTCCTTTTTTTTTTACTGTAAAGCTGTATTTACTGTTTTGGGGGGTGCTGAGTGCCAAAGGTTTCATCTTATTGTGACAAAGTGGCAGACTTACCCCCACCCTCCCCTCAACCCCCCCTGCTCAAACTCCTTCTTTTCCCGGGTAAATAGAAACACAAGGACACAAAGTGTGTGTGTGAGGGGGGGTGGTGAACAGCGAGAGGTTGCTCGCCCTGTGGGAGGATTTGCCCATGAAAATATTTTGCAATCAGGAATGAATCAAATAGATAATAAGTGTTTAAGAATCTTTGAACCCTATGGAGCGTGTTCCCTTCTCCTTTTATCTGATGCAACTATCACTTGTCTTGTCTTTATCAGCTTACAGTATGGGATGCCACACAGCAGCAGCAGGAGCTGGAGCACATGTCGGAGGGGGGAAAATGCTTGGCTACAGTGCCCTCTTGTGGCAGTTGGTGGCACTTGTGTTAGGGAAACTTTGGAGAAGTCCTCAAAGAGGGTAGATCCGAGCTTGAAGTTGTGTTCAGCCAGAAAACACATAAAAATGGCATTATGACTACTTTTGTTCCCTGCTGAAACACACAAACACAATTTAAGGGTACTTTTTTCAGAATATATTCACAGATGATGATGAAGAAGCAGCAAGAACCACCAAGACATGTGTTCTGGTCAAGTTTAAAAAGACTTGCAAAACAGCTTGCAAAAAACTGTAATTATTTCTGCTTTTGTGCTGTAATAAACACAGAGACATATATGTAAAGAGTATTTTTTTTGGAATATATTTCACCCATTCTCTAGAACTGGGACAAAACTGTATTTTGAGGGGATTTAAATCTTTACTCTTCAATAACGCTGGGAAAATATATTTTAAAAGATTGAACTTTAGGCTATTAAACCTCGTAACAGACCAAATTCCAAGTGACTACATTTTTTATTAAATGTAGACGTCAGCTCTGTCAGATGGAAAATCTGATGGAGTTGACATCACAGCATAGTCGTAGTGAGTGGCTGCTTTATTTTATTTTTTAAAGTTGCTCAGAGTTCTCTTAATACTAATCAAAATACACATTTTTAAACCATAAATCTTACTTAGCTTTGATTTAGAAGGGCTACGACTTGACATGTTATGGTTGAGACACATCTGATAGCCATAATGTTTGATGAATTTGTCGAAATGTAGAACATTTACCAGTGCTTGAGCAGTATTCCCGCCTTTTTTAAACCAGGAAGTGAGACAGGGGTCCTTAGGGTATAGCTAACCCTTTTAATGCCTGATTAAATCATGTGTTTGTAAAAATCTGACACAGCTGACGGAAATCCGGGGCACAACTTTAAAGGGCCATAATCAAATATGAATATAATAGCACATTTTTACACCCATACTATTAGTAGGTATTGTTAGTTTTAGATATCGAAGGCTTTTAATACATTTTTAAATCATTTGAAGTGAATTCTTGTCTGGGACAAGGGTGTTTTCTGGCCCAGAGCAAGTTTAGAAATTAAAAAAATTAAAGCAAACCAAAACATTTAATAAATTACATATATTTTCTTATGTATAAATTCTTTAAGAATACATTTTCACAAAAAAGATAGAATTAGAGTGTTGAATTAGGTGTTTTGTTGTTTATAGTTTTATCTTTGGTAGGACATGATGCATCCCAATTCTCAAGAATGGGTGGCCTTCAATGAGGCCGAGTTTTGGGGTATATTCACAGAGTTTCACCAGGATTCACTGAGCTTCATGAAGCAGCAGAACTACCCGGAGACGAGTGTTCTGGTCAAGTTTTAAGTGTTGAAGTCGCTCTGTTTGAGCCAAAAGCCTTGTTTGGGTTCCTTTGTCCACCGCCTGCCCCAAATGAGCCTCTCTCCCTGCCATGGGGATGAGAAGACAGGAGATAGGATTATGCGATGACTTGTGTTCGCCGATGATGAACAAGCCCTCGTTAGCGAGCACTTTAATGTGCGGACAGATAGCGCGCTCATTAGCTCTAGTAATGACCACTTCACAGTGTATTGCTGCTCTAATTGCATGTTTTGTTCTCTCCGAGGCTGCGGCACCGCAGAGTAGGAGACGTCTCTCTCCTCTCCCCTTCCAAGAAGCTGGCCCGCTATCGCTCTCTAACTTCCTGTCTTTTCTCCTCCTCCACCTCAGCCATCTATCACAGTTTGGGGGGACGCAGCATATTTGTGGTCACCGCTCTGTCTGAATGAGGCATGGCAGATTAGAAGCTCCGAAAATCATGTCGGCTAAATGGAACAGATGAGACTGGATGAAAACCCTGGTATTGTCCCTGTAGCTAGGGCAACAGAGGTTCCAACTCAATTGTACTTCTGGCGTTTAATTCAGTTATGCGACAGTATTAATTTTTGAAGATATTGAACGATAGCATGGAGCACTGGAAATATGAAAAACTTAAGATCTCACCTTTTGATGCAGAAAAAAATACGACTAGCTTCCAGCATCAAAAGCCCTAATCACATCATATTTTCTGAACATAAAAGGCTCTCTCCTTTCCCCATTTTATTTCCCCCGCTGTAGTGATATGTCATGTCAATCGTTATATTATGCACAAGTGCTGTCTTTTTTATTGTGAATTCCAGATCGGGTGGGACATTTGATATGGAGGTTCTGAGGATTCTGATGCCCTTCTATTTTCCTTGATTTTGTTACCAGTGGGACATTTTTGCCTCCATATTCTTTCATGTCCCTTCCCTCCTCTGAAAGTAAGTTGTTTATTCTCCACGATGACTATCTCCGGCTCAAAAAATATCTTCTGAAAAGACTTCTGAGAAAATCTGTCCAAGCTTGGTCCCTTTCTAAATCTAAAGCTTGGGTAGAAGCCTACAATGGCTTAGAGTCCTTGGAGGAGGCAGCTTTCTTTTACTCTCTTTCTCCATTCCCAGTCATCTTTGTGATACTTGTGAACACACAGCTTTATGACAAGGAGCTAACTTAAATCAATTTAAAACAGCTTTTGAAATGCCTTTCGATATGCCATTGTGTTTACTTGAAAAAGAATGAAAAGAAAATCTGAATTGTAACATCTGTCATATTGGGTGCCCCCCCTCCCGTGCAGCTTTCGTCACACGCACAATGAGGTATTGATCGATTCAAGTCCATTTAGGTTTTGGAATAAACATTTTAAAAAAAGAAAAAGAAAAAGAAAAGCGAAAAAGAAAACGTACAATCTATCCAGGCTAGAAAGCAGAGAAAGCAGGGAGAAAGAATCGCAGGGCCTGCAGGCAAACAAACGCATTAAAGACATCCAGAGCACAGAGGCAGCCAAGCTATGCTAAGCCAGCAGGATGATTCATTTAAGCACATCTCTCGTCTCTGTAAGCGCCACAGTCATTGTTGCTCAGCTGTGTACACTGCGGCGAACAGCGGCTTTAAGTGGAGGAGAACTGCGGTGGTCATTCTTTGGAACAACAGTAAAAACTATCAAAGTTTGCTGAATAAAGAGCTGCTCGCTCAGTTCATCTGGTTACTGTATTTCAGACCTAGGCTTGAGTGCTTTTGCTCCCTGAGAGGATCAAGTGCCACTTGAAATCATAGGAGGTACTGACCATGAAAAAGACCTTAGCCTCATGTTCCACATTATATCTCATAGACCATCAGCCTGGCCGCACAATGCAACTCAAGACCCTTCAAGTGACATCTTAGTACGAGCGGGAGAATCGCACCGAAATACCTCTTTGCGGAAGCCAACCTGAGCTACAAGCAAATCCTTTTAATCCAGTACAGTATACTTAAGGACTGACCATTGGTAAACCCTAGAGAAGAGAGAAGTATTAATAAGCTGTCACAAGGCTTACTCATTCTGTGATTTCCACAGACACTTAACTGCCATGGTGAGAGGCAGGGGAGGGCTCGGGGATGAGTGCTCACCCCTGATCTTTACCCCTCTTAAAGCAGTAGGGAAAATGGAGGCAGGCAGGGGATTATGGAGTGCAGTAATTGTGGAGAGGTGTTGGAGTCAGGATGCAGCGTTTCTGCTGGATTAAGACAAGAAGACAGGCTAATCTTGGATTGGGAGAGGAGACACAAGGGTCGGAGTTGTTCTGGAGCCCTGAGGCCGTTTGGAAAGCTTAAGTGGCAAAAAAAAAAAAAAAAAAAAAAAAAAAAGACGGGACCGCTTATCCATACCTCTCTTGTGCTGCGAGACGGCCCTCTTCAGAATCATCTTTTAGCATATGAAATGCCTCCATATGTTGTCATTTAGTGCGATAGAAGCGGACTTGCGCTGAAGTCTAATTTCCTTGCGTGTAATGTTGCTAATGCAAAGGGAAAAGGATGAGATTTTTTGGAGAATGGTCACTTTCTTTTCCCGCGTTTTTTTTTTTTTCATGCTCCTGCTGACATTCAGCAGCCCTTGATGCTTATTAGCAATAATAATAATGATGGAAAACGCTGGCAAATTGCATTTCTTCCCACTTTATTCCCCCCCACCCACCCACTCCTTTGCCTTCCTCTGGATGCCTTTGTGCCGGCACAGTCCCCGGTGCTTCCTCACTCCAGTTTGTTGTTGTGCTTCCATTGTCTCCCTGAGGGGAGGTGACCCCGTGTCTGTTGGTTGTATCAGCAGCCCTGCATTGTACTCAGGGGGGGATTTAGACTCTCAAAGCATCTTCCCGCTGCAGCTTTCCCAGCAAACACCCAAAGTGGTATCTCGCCTTTTCTCTCGCTCAGACATTAATCTTGCTCTACCCTTCTACATCAAAAATGCTTGTATTGTCAGGGAGCGCTAATGTTTGCCTCCTATTCACTATATATACACATATATGTATTTTTGTGTCTGAGGGAATCAGTCGAATGCATTGTTCCCAAATCATTGTAATATCTATTTAGAGTGGCAACAGCACTGGCTGCCGATGCTCAGTATTCATGGAGCATAAACCAGCCTTAAGACTTAGAAAAGCTGAAAGGGCTTATCCCTATATTCTTAAACTCCCCTCTTTTATGTTGGTCTTAGGCATTAAGGATAGGATTGTGAATAGCAATTGTTCAACTGCTGCACTGAGAGTGAGTGTGTATACGTGGGTGGGGGTGTTTTATTCCCTGGCAAAATCCTTTCCTTTTCTCCCATTTTTTTCAACTGTAAATATTAACTGTGTTCTTAACTCTTAACGGTGTATGGGACAGAGTAATGTGCTTTTAAGGATATATTATGTGAAAGATTTTCCACTGCATACACTGCTGCTTGAAATAAGAAAAGGCTATTTTATGGAGCCTGAAAACAAATTTGCTACGGCAGAAGAAAAAGAAGAAGAAGAAGAAGGCAAAAAAAAAAATAGATAGAACTTTGCAGTATCAAGTCGTCAGCAAACAATGAAAGGAGAGATCTCGAGGGGGCTGGGCGAATCTTTTAAAAAATGATTGCATCCCGCTTTTATTTCTTTCTTCCCGCTCTTTCTCTTTTTTTGTTCCACGCTATGTTTCAAATCCGTGCTTGGTCTTTCTTCAGAAAGTGTGTAGTGCTAATGCATTTCAAAAGCCCTTTTTCAAAGCACAATAGAATATCGCCATAGAAGTTTAGTGGTTCCGCTAAAGAAAGTGGCTCAGTCATTGAGAGCTGTACTCCATTGTGCCGGAGCTGAAAAGTCCCATCATTTTTCAGTTTTCATAGCTGCGGCTGGAGTTAAAAGGTTGTCGAAAAAGCTTACATATCTCTGTGTTGCCTTATAACCTGTTATAATAATTACCGTTGTGAATCTAATTGTGTGCAGCAGAATCAGATCGTGTATGAGGAAGAAGCAAAGAAACACAGATTTGAAGTTAAGTTCTGGACAAGACAGACTCTGTGTCCTGGAGACTGAGTTGTTTTTTTTATATCTTGACCTACAGGGATAGTTCAGAATATTTGATGTTGGGTTGTGTGATGTAAATATCAATAGTCAGTGTATTAACTACAGTAGAAATTGGTCAGAGAGCCAGAGAGGGGCACCAGCATGGAACTTAAGCGATGTATTGCTATGGATCAACATAAGGCATTTTAGCCATTTTAAAAAGGTCCACCTTAAAAAATCTGTATCAATTTAAAGGCACAATATGCAACATTTATTTCATATGTACATAATCTTTTTCAGCATCACTTACGACCCACTAGAACTGTGTGGTGGTGTCTGTATCTGCAGAGACCTTGCTCTCTGCCTGTATTTCCTTATTTTGTCATTATTTTGCATGGGACCAACCCATAACGTTGGTGTTTGATGTCAGGCATCTTCCTGGTGACTTTTCAAACAGCCCGGATCTCACTGATTCTACATTTAAGTGTACACTGAATTCAGAACGTTTTCACAGCTTTACCTTGCTATCAGACAGCCTTTTCTGTCAGGAAACCGCAGTTATAGGAGCCAAAAGTTGCTCTCTCAAAGCCAACCAAACTCCATAGGCAAAATTAGTCATTTTATCTTGCAGAACACGAGTGTTGCTGGTCTACCCTTTGTTAGTTTGTGTCATTGTGTGACTTTGGTGGCCTTATAAAACACAGAAATCACACAATAATACAAACAAACTGACAGATTAAGGCAGTGGTACACTGATGTGTTCTGTGAGGTAAAATGATTGATTTCACCCATGGAGTTTGGTTGGTTTTGAGAGAACGATACTGAACTTATATAACTCTGGTTTCCAGTCAGAAAAGGCTGTCTGACACCAAGGTAAACAGATGAAAACATTCTATAGTTTATAATATAGAGTATACTTAAACTGACATTGATTTTTTTTTTAACCTTTTTAAACGGCCAAAATACCTTTTTTTGCAACAGTACATTGCTTAGTCTCCGTGTCGGTGCCCCTTTCTGCTTCTCCTGGCTGACATCTACTTTAGGTAATACACTGACTATCGATAAATACCTCATATGACCACACTTCAAATAGCCCAGACTACCCCTTTAATCTATCGTAGCATAGCCTGTATAAACATGGGCTATATTTCATTTAGGTGTAAGAGAAGGATTGAGGAAGCCATTACTTGCACTGTAAAGTGCAGTCAACTGTGTATAATCAAAATGGAGAGCGGCACTTGGGGGATTGTGACAGCTGCAGCCACTCCTGTTGATATCAAATAAGACCTTCTGAAACCTTAAGGATGAGTTAGCATGAAACAAATTGCTCCTAATTGTCAGGAGGATAAATTGTGACTGTGAGCGTTTGTAATTCTGTCAGCTACCATTCACCCCCTCATCTCCATTCATCTGGGCCCAAGCGCTTTAATTGAGAGGGTCTGGACTGGCTGAGTGAATTGGTAATAGAAATAAGGACCCAGTGTGGATATTTTAATCAGCACTGACTTCTGTACCGGGGCAGAAATGAGCCAGCGCACCGTGGAGCGGTGGGCCATCCATCTCCAGGGCCTCAGGTGGAGATGGAGGAGTGGCCTCTCCATTGGATGTGACAGTCACTCAAGGGTGCTAATGGCTCAGCACTCACTACTGATGGTTATTGGGATTTATGCTCCCCATCAAAAACAATAAAGTTACCTCTCTGATTCAGCACAAGCAGCTCTCACAGAGATCCTCACAGTAACACACTTAGGTTACTGTTGTACTAATGAGGCAGTGTAATTAGGGCTGCACAATCGATCACAGTAGTGTCAAAGTCACAATATGGCCAAGTGCAATATCCAAATCGCAGAACCAGAACCAAATTGCACTTTTTAAAAAATGATAAAAGTGTGAGAAAACAGCAACACAGCATTATAATGAAGTACTGTAGTGCTGCATAGATGCCCTGGATGAAAAATCTTGTTCTCCAGATAAATGAAAACATTTTTGTTTGGTACAGACCCCTACTAATATCACATCATCATGATTTTAATAGTTATTTACAGCAAAAATTTAAATTGCAATGCAAAATTATCATTCCTTCTAATTGTACATGACTTTTTTATCATATCATGCAGCCCGAGGTGTAATGTTATTACATTTACTCAAGTACTGTACTTGTGTATTTCCATTTTATTCTGTTTTGTACTTGTACTGCTACATCACACTGGGAAATATTGTATTTTTTACTCAGTTGCATATATTTATCAGCTATTTGTTAATTAACGGTTCCAGTTCCACTTATTTGTTACTTAGATCAAGATTTTACACATGAAATGTGGCTGGTCCAGAAAATATGATGCATTGTTATAGATTAAACTACCCAACATTATATAAAGCAGGATGGTTAGAAAATAATGTCTCAGTAATAATATTCCACCAATATAGAGTGCTGAAGGGATGATGTTATAGGCCATCTTGGAAGTTATTGAACCTTTTACAAGAATTTTTTTTTTTTTTAAGTGAAAATGAACAGTATATTTCCATTAGAAAAATTTTATGTAGGTTTACAGTAAAAAGTGCTCATATGGATCAAAAAAGATTGGGACAGAATCATTCCTATGCAAATGCTGTTTAAATAATTTGCTTATGCTAAGCAAGTAGTCTGCTTACATTGTTCATTTTGGGTCTTTTCATACAGGACGAAATATTTTCTGTCATTAAAAAAACAAAACAAACTGGCCAAAATAAGTCGATGAGAGCCAAACTACAGTAAGCTAGTACTGAACTGTATTATAATATATTTGCATTATAGGCTACGCAATAGGACTACAGCAATTTGAAAAGTATTTGAAACAGCTGTGCTTGAAACAGCAAGTAGCAAAGCCGTCCGTTCCATCACTGTTCATATAATAAATATACAAATGTCAATTAGATGTAATCTGCATAAGAAATAAAGAGAAAAAAATCAGTTATACAGTAATAATCAACTGCTTATAGTGACACAGACAGATGTGATCACTATAATTTCCAGTGATTCCACTTTATTTCTACCTTTACTTGAGTATACAGTCCTTCTCCCATCACTGTTGTGAGCTCAGTTTTGGTTCAGTGGTGCTGACGACTAAACGTGTAATGCTGATCATTCACTCCATGTCTGCAATATTATTACACATGACAGCTGAAGCTTTTGTCCATATAAAAATACAGTCAAGTAGTCCATAAATAGGCCGACAGGACTATTTATAAAATTGGACAACAGGGAGCAGATCAGAATGGATGTCTGTTTATTTAGCTCGGGGATATTTGGCGTGGCCCGCACATGCTAACTTCTACATATTCTAATTTGTCCTTGTCATGTTTATCATTAATCTTTGGCCCTGGTTTGCTTGAGACATGGTGATTTGTTGAGATGTCCCCTGGGAGAACTAAAAACATTCTCCAATATGATAATGGCATTATGCCCGCCTCAGTGAAAATGTGTCATATAAATTATACATTATCAGTGACTACATGCATCATATGTTGATATGACAGTCCTCATTCTACGGCAAAACACTTGGATGTGTCACTTTTAATGCATTTTCATGGTCCCCGGGCTCCAGTTAGGTCACCTATCAAAGCTCAAGTGTGGTCTTTGATTATAAATCATAGAAACAGTTCATATTTATTCAATGAAGGATGCATACCCAAATGACAGTGCAAAAAAATATAAAAATAATACACTTCAAGACTGTCATTGTTGGTTATTTTATCAAGCAGAATACAGGATTTCCTTTGCGTTAAAAGTGGAACACAATCATAATTTTACTATTATGCAGTGGACATATTGACAACAACAATGCATTAAGTTTTGGTAACATGATCCTGTTTGCAGTGATATTAGCTTCCTTTTCATTCATCATTCATTTGACGCATGCATAAACTGTTTTGGGCTGACGCTTGACAAAACTCATCGATCAAATGAAAGAGTACAGCGGACTTGATATTATTGAGCATTATTCACTATTGTCCCTCAGCGAGTACACTTTTTGAACACCGTCGGCTCATATATCAATAACGCACATTGTTAACTATTGATTATTTTAACCAGGCGGAATCACAAGATTAAGAAGGAATGATTAATCATGAGTCCGTAGTTGGTGTCGTTTCATCAGCTTGATACAGATTTTTTTGGTCACTCTTTATTTCACAGTACACTAATACAACGTAACAAGCTGTACTTTGTATTAAATAAGACAAAAACTACAAATATGTTCTTTATGAGACCGTATTAGATCCTTTATTAGACCCTTATTAGACCAAGGTTAATTATGGACACATTACAATGGAACTATACTGTGAACTAAAGTGTTTTATTTCACAGTTAGACCCTTATTAGACTTTATTAGAGATTAATTACAGACACATTACAACTGAAGTGTACTGTAAACTAAAATGTATTCTTTCCCACTGTTATACCCTTATTGGACTTTATTCAAGGGTAATTACGGGCACATTACAATAGACCTGAACTGTGAACTAAAGTGTATTGTTTCCCACTGTTAGACCCTCATTAAACTTTCTAGGTGTTATGGGAGACATTACAACAGAACTGTACTATAAACTAACTAAAGTGAAAACAGCAAACTTACAGCATAATTTAGATGTATGGTGTCTATGTACTATCCAATAAAGAGCATATTATGTTAATTATTGCACATTACAACAGAACTGTACTGTAAACTAAAGTGTTCTGTTGTAATGTGTTCTCAAGTACCCTCTAATAAAGTCTAACAAGCATCTAACAGTGGGAAATAATACACTTTAGTTTACGGTACAGCTCTGTTTTAATGTATCCCTAATTACCCTCTAATACAGTCTAATAAAGGTCTAATAAAGGGTTTAATACTGTCTAATAAAGGACACTTTATTTCTGATTTTTGTCTAATTTGATACAAAGCACTGTTTGTTAAATCTTTTTAGCGTACTGTAAAATAAAGTGCAGCCATTTTTTTTCTAGTTGTTATCAGTGTTACTTTTGCATAAAAAAGCCAAGAGGCTGATGACTTGGTGAATCAGTGGACTCGTAGGCCTCATTTTGGTGTAGTCGAGAAGAAAAGGAAAGTAGAGACATGCTGCTGGCAGAGATGAATTAGAGCTGTGGAAAAGCACTCTGATACTAGCAGGTGACATTTTTCGCCCTGCCTCTCTGTTCCCCTCTCTCTTCCATTTTCTCTCCACCAAAAAAGGGAACAGAGGGTAAAAAGGGCTGCATTGTGCAAAATGGGACAAAGTATAAAACATATTCAAAGAAAGTATGAAATTCCCCAACTTCAGAAAGCCATTTAGATCATCCATCCGAGTGACGTAAGGGAAAATAATATACTTGACCCTTTTGTCTGTGCACTTTGAGAAGTTTGTTATAATGGCAAGCCTTGTAATAATTCACTGTACCTCATGTATATTAAGTAGAAATTCACTGGCTTTTATGATAAATTGCCAGGGTAACGCCAGGACACCTCTTTTGCATTTCAATGCGAGAGAGTGTCAGATTCTTATTTCATTACCAGGCGACACATTAGCTGATGGATTTTAATTTTCTTTTTTTTTTTTTTTCCTCCTGCAAGCAAGAATCCACAGAGACCGGGCCGAAACAGAAAAGGGTTTGAATATGAGGATAGGTGGAAAATGAAATAAATAAATACAAATCAGTGTCAAGAACCTTTATTACAATTTTGAGGCCATCACTAAAAAAAAAAAAAAAAAAAGTCAGTTTATGTTCCTTTGCATACCTTTGCGGATTGCCTGTCCGCAGCTTGAAACGATGTATCCCCAATATCTCCAGTGGAGCTCTCTTGCTGAGTGGACAGAAAATCAAGGTTTAATTCATATTGTGATAAAAATCTGGATGTGGTTGAATCTGAGACATGCTGAGCAGGGGCAATGTGGAGCAGACGTGAGAGCGTAGCCTTTTCACAGCGTCACACAGCGGGGTGCTGAGCTGCTCCTCAGCCCTCTCCGCCTTCACTATAAAGCTAAAAACTCTGCCGAGGGATTCTTTCTGCTCGGCTACGGGGAGACGAGCACAAAACACAGGTGCCAGAAGCAATTATCAAATTACCTAAGCCTTTCTTGCTCCTGTTTAATCTGTTTGTAGCAAATCCAGCTAATAATACATTAGGGTATTAAATGTGGCCCTCTATAGAGGTAATAATTACAGTAGCTTGAGTTTTCAATGGAAGGGAAAGAATGAACAAAACTAGGTCAGTGTGAAAACTCTGCTAAAACATAACTTCTCTCTCAGGTCTTGGCCTTTCTGATGTGTGGTGCTGGCAGAGCAAATGAGAACAGCTTACTACTCTATCAACATAAATGTGGCCTTAAACAAAGCACATAACCTTCAATAAGTCTCTTTGCACTACAGTAAGTGAGAGTATTCTGGCTTGATGAAGTAGCTATACCTACTACATTTACCTGTCAGCATATGACCAGCTACAGTACGCACACATGGCCACCCCAAGTGCCCCTCAAGTATGATTGGCTATCTGTGCCGTGAGAGGAGGGACCTTAATCATTCATCGATTTATCACCATTAGGAATTTAACAAATTAAAAACTTATTAACTGATAATTAATTGATAGTCTAGAAATGGTACTATTTGCACCTCATTTGACATTGTTTTGTCTTGAGGACTGAATAAGAAAACTTCAAATTCAAAATGAGGGGAAAAATGAGGAAAAAAATGAAAATGAGAGAATAAATGTGTTTTGTATCTTTTTAACTATTAATGATTTATCAGTTAATTGATTGTTAGTGTTTTCAGCTACTGGTTAACTAAAACATACACACATATACATGCCACCACTGTATAGGTCAGTGCCCCACTTGGGCCACCCCTGTCAAAAAAGTGTGGACATGGACCTGTTATGAGAGGAAATTCAAATGAAGTTGAAGTCTAAAATGATTCTGATAAAACAGTCTCACCACAGGTCAACTTAATAGCTGTCCTGGAGCTTTTGATCATATAACATAATCTTCATCAGCAGATTAAGTTTGTATAGTTGTCATGGAATTGAAATGTTTGAATTTCCTTTTGCTGTTTTTGTTTCTTTGTTAGTTTTCTGAGCACAATAAGGACTTCTCTTCCATGCTGGTTTTTAAAACTGAGGTTCAAATCAAATAATTAAAAAAAAAGATTTGTTCATAGATAGATAAATAGAAGAAGAAAGGAAAGTAGAAACAAAAGAAAGCAAGTAAAAAAGAAATTAGAGATGAGAAAACAATTTGTGACTGACTTCACTTGAAAATTTTAATAACACATCCTGATCCTGGTCATATTAACCTGAACAGGACTGGGTTGCACCAGATATTTGTGACTGCATTTCAAAGATTGTGTGTAAAGATAAGCTAACTGTTAAGGAATTTCTTGCTAACTACTAGCTAGTTTCAAACTAATGATTTACTGAATCAGGTTGCACCATTAAGACTTGTATGTTTCCATTAGTGTGTAATCACTTGAAATTGAAGAATTGGTGTGTGTTTGTTACCTTAGAATGAGCCATTTACATCTATAGTACAGAGGGCATGGTCCTCTTCCATGGGAGCTGCCATGTTGAACCGCCATGTTTTTACATGCAGACAGACAAACCAAACACTGGCTCTAGATGTGGCCTTTCACGCATTTCACATGTTTCACAGCCACTGTAGAACCTACATGCTTGAAAGGAGAGGCTGAGATGAGATGTTTGCAATCTATCTCTGCAAGCTAACTGCTAGATGCCACTTAAATCCTACACACTGCTCCTTTAAGAAATGTCTTTGTTAGTGAAAACTTTAGTAATGTAAGCAATCAACTGTAAAAACAGCTACATCACCGTAGCAGGACTATAACATAAATGCCATAAACAAATGTTTTAGGAAGCCTAACTATATATTAGACTTGATTTACAATCCTTTGGAAATTCAAATAAATATCATAAATTTGCCTAAAGAGGTTTAAAAATCTGTACAGCACACTACAGTTGTGTATGCATACATGGAGAAATGTGTGTTTCAGAATTAGCTATGTTCATGCACATTACAATGTGCAGAAAACAATTATGCTGACCTAGCTACTATTGGGTCATTTAGACAACACATCCTCATACAGTACCTAAATGACAGACAGACAGTGTGTCATTGGCTAATGACCTGTATGCACCTGTATGACTGTGCCCAAAACTCTGCTGTAAAGTACCAGTAATGTGTACTGGACCCACATTGTACCAGACCTTAGTTATCACCTTGTTAACGCTGTCAAATGGTCGCAGATTGGTTACGTTTTGGCACCAAAACAACTTAGTTAGGTTTAGATAAAGATCATGGTTTGGGTAGAAACTTAGATCAATTATGTGTGTTATGTACAGTATATGATATAAGTTATGCATGTAAATTAAAATAAGTCAATACTGCCTTTTGGTTTCACGTGGGACACAGACAGCAGTCTCCTGGGGTGAACATCCACCCCAACCTACTCCCTATACAGACTTTGTCACTCTTGATGCTATGTCACCTGACTTCCTCCTTTGCTCCCGTTATAGTTACTGCAGCCACTAGAGGTAAATATATTTACAGTAAACATAAATGTTGGTTCTAATAAGTGCTTGCACAGGCAGCCAATTCTGTCATTTTTTCAGAGCCAGTGTTTGTTTTGTAGAGTCTGGGCTATTGTTGAAACACGGTGGCCTCCATGGAAGGGGATTCATGCCGTCTGTAGATATAAATGACACATTACAGTATAAGGCACGTGTCAAACTGTGGCCTTACACTTCATGGGGCCCGTGAAAGCTTGAAAAGAACGTGCTTTTTACGGGTGCTGGAAATCCTTGAAAATACTTGAATTTTAAAGTAGTGTTTTCAAGGTTTTGAAAACTTCTTAAAACTGTAATTGCATTACTTTCAAATCAGAGAATTTGGATTTTTTTTCTTAAAAAATGACTCAAATTGATTCATTAATCTGGTCACAATCTTGTCACTTGAAAAATAGGTCCAAACACTCCACAGGTTTGGACCTATTCTTCGTCTTTCCTGTAACGATTATTGTCAATAATCTGTCATGAAACATAATTTTGGTTGTTTATAGCACAATAACAACTAACATTTTGAGCATGTATATGTATGTAAATGTCATCTACCACAGCTGTAAGGTGCTGGAAAGGCTTGAAAATGCTTGAAAAGTGCTTGAATATGAAGGTGTAGGAACCCTGAAAGAATATAATTGGCGCAATGCAATTCTGTGCAGCACTACAAAAGTACAGTGTCCATAAACTACATGTACCTGAATGCATCCCTATTTGTTATTTGAGCACTGAACACATCTATAGCCTCTAGATGTCAGTATACATTGGATAGCGTCTCAATATCATATAGTCATTTCCAGCAGTGACACCCTCGCCAAGTGGTTGTAGCTCGTAACGTTAATAGTAAAATGCTGTAATTTCATTTTTAGGCAAATATACATTTTAGGATTTGAAACCTTGCTTGTAGGCTACACAAACTAACACAACCCTGCTGTTATGTAGATATTCATATTACTTATACTACTTTGTATTTTTCATAATAGTTGTACACTTGAATGCCTGCTTGCCATTATTTCTCTTGAACTTATGCTTTCAGGGCTAGCTTTAATTATTAGGTTATTACTAAAACCAAAAAGCGGCAATCACGTTATATGATAAGCAGATACATTTATATAGTCTTAAATTTATAAGAGCACAACACAAACACAAAAATTCTTATTTTCTGGTAATTATATACTAATGAAAACATCTACATCCCTGTAAATTTTACACACTGGTACTTTAAATTTAAATTTTCCAAGTTCACATTATTACAGCATTTTTTTAAGTGTCAGATATGTGGACCATATTTCATAGTACTTACTCTTCAGTCTCAGTTTGTAATTTTGTAATTAAGTATTTATTTAAGTATTACACAAGTATTTATGTATTTGTAATTAGGTAACAGATAATGTCTCTGTAAGAAATCAGCCTATTTTTAATTTAGTGATATATGAATTTCCACTCAAACATATGAGAAGTTTGAACTTAAAACCAGCTGGTACATCTGGCTCCAGGTGCTCCATGGCCGCTGTCGATCATATTTAACTGGATGTGTCCAGTAGGATAGCAGGCCATCATCCACTCCGTGTATTTAGCTGTTGGTGTTTGGCCTGAGCCACTTCTGTATGTTGAATATTTCCATATCCATACTCAGAGGAGCAGCACTGCAGCCGTTCTGCCTCCCACATCTGACTATATTCACACTCAATGATGACAAGAACCTCCCTCCTTTCATACCCAGTCCTCCGTCTGTGAAGCGTGTTCCTACCATCCATTGTCACCGCATTAACCGTAGGCTAGCATAAAAGTAATTGGAAACTGATGCAAGCCAAAGCTTCAATTAATGCACCACCAAAGTCCCCGTTCTGTGTAATCGGCAATAATGGTTTCATGTTTGGGAGGGCGTTTGGTCACTCGCATTCAGCACTCACCTCCTGACAGAGACTGTTAAACCCTGCTCAAAATCCCCACTCCACAGTAATCTTCATTTCAGTCATTTTCCTTCTTTTTCCATCTCTGATGACAGCTCCACTGTCTTCGCATTGCTTGCAGTCAGATCGTGTGCCCGAGTGAACAGGAGGTGTAATTGACTACTGACAACTCAGCGACAGGATTCTTAATTATTACTCTAGGGTATGGTGGCTGGCTGGCCGGGGTTCAGCTCTCTTACTGAGTATGCTAACAGAGTCATTTTCCTCTTCTCTGTGAATATTGAAATGCAGTTTTGTTCGCTGCATTTCCGCGTCAGACCCCGAGACTTTGAATTTAGGGGATGATTGCAAATGAAATGCATGTGCTGTTAGTTTAATGCCGCACAGATTTTACACAAGTGCACTGCAGGCTACAGAAGTGGGTCTCTGGCACTACAACCGTATCAATTACTGACCCTATCAGTGCTGCTACAACCCAGTGTATTAACAAGATATTACACTTGTCCTTTGTGAGAACTCTGAATCTGATATACATG
Organism: Lutjanus argentimaculatus; assembly: GCA_034769285.1. Classification (NCBI taxonomy): domain Eukaryota; kingdom Metazoa; phylum Chordata; class Actinopteri; order Lutjaniformes; family Lutjanidae; genus Lutjanus; species Lutjanus argentimaculatus. The sequence continues at coordinate 8,557,915 of JAWZSL010000033.1, read as the reverse complement.
TTTGATTAGTGATTATTGCTCAAAAACATATAATTTTCAGGCTCCAAACATGAGACTGCACAATACCTTTTGTTGGTTGCACTTTATTTTACAGTACACTAATAAGAAGTAACAAATTGTACTTTGTAGCAAACAAAAACTAGAAAAAAATGTTATTTATTAGACAGTAAACACACTATAACACAATTAGACTCCATGCACCCAACAGTACACTAATAAGACATAACAATCCATGCTTTGTATCAAAAGTAGACAAAATCTAGAAATAATATGTGCTTTTTTAAAGACAGTATTAGAGTCTTTATTAGACCTTTATTGGACATTACTGGAGTGTAAATAGGGACACATTACGACATAACTGTATTGTAAACTAAAGTGTATTATTTCCCATGGTTTGACCCTTGTTAGACTTTACTGGAAGTTAATTTAAGATCTGTACTTTAAATTAAAGTGTATTTTTTCTCACTTTTTGACCCCTATTAGACGTTATTGGAGTGTAATTCAGGACACATTATGTCAGAACTGCACAGTAAACTAAAGTGTATTTTTTCCCACTTTTAAAACTATTATTAGATGTTATTAGATGTTAATTATGGACACATTACAAGTGTATTGTTATTTCCCACTGTTAGACCCATATCAGACTTTATTAGAGAGTAGGACACATTGGGACGAAACTGTACTGTAAACTAAAGTGTACTATTTCCCATGGTTAAACTCATATTAGACTTTATCAGAGGTTAATTTCAGACACATTACAACAGATCTGTACTTAGATCTTAAAGTCTATTTTTTCCCACTTTTAGACCCTTATTAGACTTTATTAGAGGTTATTATGGGACACATTATAACAGATCTGTACTGTAAACTAAAGTGTATTATTTCCTACAGTTAGACCCTCATTAGACTTTATTAGAGGGTAATTAGGGGCACAATATAACAAACCTGAACTGTGAACTAAAGTATATTATTTCCCACTGTTATAGACTCTTACTAGACTTTATTAGAGGGTAGTTAGGGACACATTATAACAGAACTGTACTGTAAACTAAAGTGTATCATTTCCCACTGTTAGATGCTTTTTTTGACTTTCTTAGAGGGTATTATGAAACACATCATAACAGACCTGTACTCTAAACTAAAGTGTATTATTCCCATGGTTAGACCCTTATTAGACTTTCTTAGAGGGTAATTAGGGACACAATACAACAGAACTGTACTCTAAACTAAAGTGTATTATTCCCACTGTTAGACCCTTATTAGACTTTCTTAGAAGGTGTTATTGGAGACATTACAACAGAACTGTACTGTAAACTAAAGTGAAAACAGTATAATTAGAGCATTATTTAGGTGTATGATGTCTAATTAGGGTATGTACTATCTAATAAAGAACATATTATTTCTAGTTTTTGTCTAATTTGATACATAGTGCGGCCGGTTACTCTTTTTTAGTATCCTGTTTAGTGTGTGGTTTTGGTACAGCTCTGTTTATTTGCTTTTTAATGAATAACATATTATATTCAGTTTTTGTCCAACTTAATTGAAAATACAGCTTCTTACATCTTATTAGTGTACTGTAAAATAAAATGCGACCCTTTTGTTTCCTTTGCTTTTGTGTGTCAGTACTTCACCTGCCCTTACAGTGATAAGACGTTACACTGACGCTTCTTCTGCTACTAGTACTACACAAGAGCATAATTCCTCTGGTCCTTGCCTGTTTGTGCCTGCACTGGGCCTGCTCAGTGTGATAGAGCAGAGTAAAGCGGGTGAGCATCGCTTTGTGCTGCAGTCTGTATCTTTTGTGCGGGTGGATATGGAAGAGGGCGTGAAACAATTGGACAAAATGGCCCTAATGTGCTTAAAGAATCTTCTGTCTTTAATCAAAGCTCACACACATGCACCACAAAGGCAGACAGAGCAAACCCAATTCTCCGCTGCTTCTGCCGAGTGACTGTTCCTCTCCTGGCTTCAGTGCTTCTCTTCTTTGTGCTGGAAATCAGGATCAGGTTGGCTTTGTGGATTTTTTTTTGTCAACTGTCATTCTCATAGATTCATTGCCTCATCTCTTAAAGAAGGGACAACAGGGATTTGGCTTTAAGAACAGGCAGCAAAGTGTAACTTTGTGTATGTGCTCTCATGATTACATCCCACTGTTTGATCCCTTGATCAACTCAGAAATCGTAATTTACCAGCCACCTATTTCACATATTAATCATGTCCCAGAAAGTAGCTGGAATGAAAAGTAAATAATGATCATTAAAACTAAATTGACCATTTACGGTGATTGTCCAGTCATAGCTGAGCAGTAGTAACTCAGTGGGGAAGCCTTGTCAAGTTTAGGATTTCTCCATCGTAGACTTGTAGTTCTCGAGACCGGTCTTGGTCTCAAGACCGGTCTCAAGACCACTTTTTTGTGGTCTTGGTCTTGTCACGGCCTCGACAGTCTTTGGTCTCGGTCTTGTCTTGGTCTCGGGTCTCTCGGTCTCGCAATGTCTCGGACTGGCCAAGTGGTCTCGAAGGGATTTATACAATTTGAAGTACAGTTTTTTATTTGTATTTTGCATTTGATTTAATGCATTTTTTGGTGCACCTGCATGTGTGTCTATGTATTTAATTACAGTATTGTGCTTATAATGGCCTTGTTTGAATAAATATATGGCATCATTGGCCTTTGAATAATATTTGCATATCGTTGTGATTGATTAAGCATTAGGCCTATGCCATTTCAGTGATGCTGATATTATACAGTGTAATTTGGCTACTATAATGGTAAATAATGCAATTTCAAGTTGATAATTGTGTGTATCTTTAATATTTAAAATTCACGTTTCATCTACAAATTAAGTACAATTTAAATCAGTGACATATTTACCATTCATTAGACTTTTTTTGAGGTGCAGGGTGGTGTTGGAGGCTTGTTATTTTGTTAGATGACTTTGGGACTAGTTAATAGTCATGTCAGTCCTTAATAGCACACTAAGCAGCTGAACCCAGTATGGTGCTTATGTTCTACAACTCATGCAAGATGACAAAAAAATAGTTTTTTTTTTTGTCTCGGTCTCGGTCTCGGTCTTGAGCTGAACTAGTCTTGGTCTTGACTTGGTCTGTCTTGGTCTTGGTCTTGGTCTTGGTCTTGGTCTTGTCTTGGTCTTGATACTCTCTGGTCTTGGTAGTGTCTTGGTCTCGGTTTAGGCGGTCTTGACTACAAGTCTACTCCATCGTGTCAAACAATGTGCATTAGGCTGAAGTAAAAGTGATACTCAGCACTAAAAGAGTTTGAAGGGTAGTGTCTTTTGTACTAGCCCTTCCAAAACCTAAAACACAAGAGTAAAGTATAATTTAAACACTGTGATTGTAAAATTGTTAGCATGTCTAGCTAACTTGCTTACTACAGTACTTACAGTGTCCTAATAACCTTGCTACTGCCAAGGCCCGGAGCATATGAGCAAGGAGCCATGATTAGGAGTGACTAGCACATCCACTGAAGTACCTCCCACCATGTGGAAGTCAGTCCTGAATATTATTGTTTAGGCTAAAGTCAGCAGCTCTGTCCTCCTTATTAGATTTGGAGAAGTTTAAACTCCAGCATTCTTAACCAGCATTACTTGAGATAGTGTTTTGTTTGCCATTATCATCACAAAACGTGAATGTGTAAGCCGAACAGCAACACATGATTATGTTAAGTAAAGGATAATTAACCAGTAGGTGTGCATTAAACGGTTTGAAGGCACGACGTGGAGGCGAAGAACCACACGGCACAAAGTGACTTCATACCATGTTTATGCCATGGTCATTTGCCAACAGTATGAAATAAAATCATTCACAGATTTTTGGTGAGGTTTTGCACTCAAAATTGAAAGTTATGAAGCAAGAGCATGACAAAATATAATTCTCGACCCTTTTACAATCAAATTCAGCTGGTTTGTCGCAGTTGATAACAAATAAAGCCACTTCCTAACTAGAAACAATCTTAGCAGCTTGATGAACTGATGAACACCTGAGATTCCTGATGAGTAAATCTGGTGTCTAAGTTATTTATTCATAACAAATGTAATTTCCTTAAATCAGCTTTGTTTCTATATAATTTGTGGACAGTTTACTTACTTAAAATTCATAAAAGTTCCCCTTTTTCCTTCCAAACTGTCATTTTTGAGGAAATTCCCATAAAAAGGCAGCCGAGTTCATTAGTCTCTCGTCCTCCCTTTTGGCTGCTTTGATGAGGGGAAATAGAAACGTCGATGTCACATCAATTTCAACCAGATAAAATACGTTGCAGGTGCATGAAACTTTGCTGAAGTAGAGTTGGGGCTAGCAATTTTTTAAGCAAGTGACGCCTTGCTCAAACTGTTCGCTGATGGACGGAGCAGGATAGGCATCCTCATTTAAGGAAACTGAAGCAATCAGCTGTTTGCTCGCTCACTCATTATCAACGCCTCCAGTTAGGAAGCGGTGTGTGAGCTTTGACAGCTGTGTTCTTTACTGTTGCCATGGTTACAAGTTGGGTTGTGGATGAATTTCGAACAGTGGTTAAACTTGAGCCGAACTAAGTGTACATTTAACGGGTTTAATGCACACCTGTCGGCCAATCAGAAAATAGTATTCACACAGATCATGGAATAAGAAGAAATAACAGTCAGTTTGTCATGTCATATTATGCCAGGTTTGGACTAAACAATATTTTGTCTGTTACGATGATCATTGTGTCAGATTAGGCGATTATAGAGTCATAAATTGTTGCTGTGACTTCATCAAGAGACATGACAGACTACACATCGGCCCCAGACCAATCATAGCTTGCGGCGTGTGATGTCATCAGGAAGAAGATGATAGGGAAATGACTTCTGGGAACAAGACTATAAACAATTCAATGTCCAACATGCAGTGTCTTGAGTTTGGAAAATCCTAAACAAAGAAAGAAAACATAACTGTGACATTTTCTCTGTTTCACAGTTCTACCTCGCAGCACCAACAACATCATTCCTCTTTCGTTTCACCATGTTTATCATGTTTACCATGAAGTGTGATCTGTGATCCTGTTGGTCATGGAAGGTAAAAAAAAAAAAAAAAAAAATCTAAAATGATAGTCTTTTTGTCTGGCCATTGTGAGGCATCCCAGATGCAGCTTCGGTTGTTGCCAATTTTGATACATTACATGGGATAAAATAATCAACTGTTGACAGGGCTGGGACCGTGCACTTGCCTCCCAATTTGATACTATCACGATACTTAGGTGCGATATGTATTGTCATTCAATATTATGACTTATTGTGATTTTTGTTCGCTATTTCACACTAAGCCATGGGATAAAGTTGAACCATACACTTCTAGAGACTGTACATCATGAGTCATATTTCTGTAAATAATGTACATCACATGTCATTCAGTCTGTCTGAGTTTTATTTCAGCAGCATCAAAGCTACACTGCATTTAAAGGTGGTAAATAAATTACTTTTTGAAGTAAAGTGCTACTTTTATCTGCTTCTGTGCATCAAAGTGGTGCCACAAGAAAATAATAAATAAATTAAGATGTTAAAATGAAAGTGAATATAGCCCCTGAAAACTGCTCACAGCACAGATGTAAAACTTTAAATTCACATCCTTCACATAGGTAAGTTCACTTGAAAACTGCTCTTTCAGAAACTTGGACTTAACTGCATATAAAAGTGGTAAATAAAAGAAATGCTACTTTTTGAAGTAAAGTGCTACATCTAGCTGTTCCTATCCATCAAGTAGTGAACAATAAAAATATATGTGCTGCCCTCTCCTGGCATGCTATGTCTTTTCCAAGTGGTGACCTCATTTCCCGTTGTGATTTTTGAGTTTGAGGTTTGATCCTTTGAGGCTGCTGTAGCTGGTCAGTGTGGAGTGTTGAGTTAAAAAATGTGAAGCCACCTGCCATTGTCACTACCCAATCCGTCCCGGAAACCCGATCCGTTCTGCGCATGTGCGAAACTTACGTCACTTCCTCTACTCGCCATCTTTTGCGACAGCGGGAAATTTAAAAATGGATGCGTACAAACAACTACACGCTTTTCTCCTAAACGGAGAACTTCCTTCGACTGAAGCAGAGCGCAAAAAAACCAAAAACATTCTGGTCTAATTTCTTACAAATGTCGTGATCAGTAATTTAAATAAAGTTTTTAAGGTGACGTAAATTTGCACATGCACAGAACCGATCGGGCAAGCCTGATCCGTAACAACAAAGCCATAAAAATATCAGACTTGTTTATCAAATACTTAAAATTCCCTGATTTAATATAAATGTGGTTATATTATTTAATTTCACCCTCTTCTGCTCACAATTTGGATGAATATGGTTTGTTACTTCATATATATGTTTGTAATACTGCCTTTACATGACCCTTTGTACATGACCACTGTAATTTGAATAAGTTGGTGTTTGCATTTTTGTGTTATTTCCTATGATCACTTCACTTTTTCACTTAACACTCTGTATAACCTCCTTGTGTTGATTAAAAAATAAAAATCAAAATTCGTAACTGCCGCAAAATGCTTCAGCAGGCTGCTCGAGCGGATGTAGACGCGTTTCGCACATGCACAGAACGGATTGGGTTTCCGGGACGGATTGGATAGTGACAGCCATTAGTTTGTTTCCACAGATCAGAGGACATATCTGCCTGAGAGTATGAGCACACATGTTGTTTCATATGAAGCATGTGAGGTAAAATGCATCAGTTTGTTAAGGGAACATTACTGCATTGTGATGCTAGTTTCCGTTAGCACGTCAATGTGAAATCCCATTATGTGTTAGCATTGAGCTATGCTGAAAGTCGATTCAGGAATCCAAAAATCGGTTGGGGAATCATGAAAAGAAGAATCACAATACTTTAAAGAATTCTCCCACCTCTGATTGCTGCACCCAATGTCCACTTTCTTTCCTGCTACCCTACTACTGGGTTGAGCTGTCATTGTGCTGATATCTTGTAGTCTGTACCCAACATTACAGAACTAACTATGTACAGTAGCTCTGCAATTCAAGAGCGATGCTGCCTTATGTCCATGTCTTCTACGTGGATCATCAGCTGGTGAGGGTGCTGACATTTCACCTGAAACTTGCAACTCTAGCATCAAGAATGATGAAGTGCTTAATTCTTATTTTTCAACTAACAAGATTGTGACAGGATTAATTACTTGATTAATTGAGACAGTAATTGACAATGAGAATAATTGTTAGTTGCAGCCTTAGTGGAAACATTTAGGATCATGTAAGTACACAAATCTGCAAAATATATAACATAGGTCTACTGTTTTTAGACATTTAAACAGAAATGTTACATATTATACCTTTAATTTCAGTCAACATTACAAATGAGAAGCTACTTTTGCCTGTCTGTCTGAGAATTTTCCGAGTGATAAACTTTTATCAATTTTAAAGTGCATGTATGAAAGCTTGACAGGCTTAGCAACGGTAACTACGAGGGGCGGGACTCAGCGAATCGGTGAATTGCGACTTTTAAATGTATTCAGGCTTTGTTTATGCTCGTCGGGCACAGTTCATGTGGTTACAGTGATTACCAGATGGCCCAGTGACATCAAATTTCTTTATTCCTGGTCCTGCCTATCCGGCACAGTTAAGAGATCAAGAGAACGATGAGAAATGGCAGCTCATCTCATCTGTAATTTGATGATGAAATAGATGGGAATGAAAGGGAAAAAAGGGAGCATACCTGGGAGCGTAAAAAGCATGATGGTTGCTTCATGACCGCTCCTCATGCCCTTAGTGTAACATTCAGGGGAAGAGTGTCCCTTTGTTATCGCCCCCCTCTCCCTGGCAATTATCACAAACTCCACTTCCCCTGCCCTCCGGAGCCCAGAGAACTGAGCGGCCGGAGTGGGAGAATAGCTACATTTATAATTTTTTTCTTCTCTTTTCCATAGATTAATTTTCTAGGAAGCCCTGTCACTGCTGTACAGGAAAGCGGGGAGAGAGGAATAGAGTGTAAAAAAAAAAAAAAAAAAAGGGTGGGGGGTGGGGGTGGAGAGATTGGGGCTACAGTGCACAAGCCTTCTCGCTTTTTCGTTTCTATTTTTTTTTTTTTCCTTGACAGATCATTTTCCATGCAGGGGTATCAGGGGGTCTGGCCGATAATTGGCATGCAGATTGCAGCTGATGGCGTCCCGCAACAGAAGAAAAGAACTGGCTAGTTAGAATAATGAGCCAGCCTGCCTGATGGATGGGCGAGGGAGGAGGTCATACAAAATGTTTCAGACACAATTCCTAACCCCCCCACCTCCCCCACCCCCTCCTCCTCCCAACCACACCGCTACCTGCACCTCCCATTTTTATTTTTCTATTTTTCACAAAGCCCTGATATTTCATTATTTCCCCCTCACTCTACCCTTCTCGGGCAATGAAAGCATCCCATCTTCCTCTTTCTTCCCCTCTCCTTTTATTTATTTTTTTCTACTTCTTCTCCCAGAGCCCAGCTGTGAACACCTCTTCCTCTGCGCCGTGCGGCAGAACGTCTGCGCATAGGTAGCGCACGGTGACAGTACAGTTTTGGGTACGCGGAGCCTCTAAAATGTCACAACTCATTAGGAGGCTGACACCCTTAAGAGACTCCAGTGTTTTAATTACAGTAAAGGAGTTAATTACTGGCCTCTCAATGGATTTCTGTTTCTCACCCTCCACTTGCTGGGAGAGGCCAAGTTTCAAATACAGGGAGCAGGCCTAAATATAAGGTCACAAATGTAAGGAATGTACTTTTTTGTTGAAAACTTTTAATAGGATTTGCAGGCAGGACAGGTATGAATCTATATTACTTTTACTTGATTGTTTTTCTTATTGATGAAGAGCAAACTTTCCAGCATTTGAAACAGTTAATCATCAAAGGACGTACTGTTTGTTAGAGGTGCACAGAGACGTCATTATTTGTATCTGCATCTGTTCAGCCGACAAAATTATAGCTCTCTGTATCTGTGTTCAGATAGAAGACCAGAAGTGGGTGTAGTTTATACTAGAAGTCACATTTAATTGGACAAATGTTTCATTTTCTGATCTAATATTGATTGGCAATGCAATTGTTGTACCTACAAAGCATCAAAATGATTCTTTTATTTATTTATTTATTTATTTATTTATTTAAAACATACCAGTCCAAATGACATTAAAGGAGGGAAATAATAATTTCATCAGGAACTAATATCATAAATCAATAGACAGGGAAAGGAAAGCATAAGTAAACAAACAAATAAATACATAAACATAAATACTAACAAACAATCCTTGTGACAGACTCCTTTAACTAAAAAAAAGTACTGGCAACTGACATGCCTCTCTTATTAGACAAATTAAAGAGACATAAAATAACATTCAACTTAACTTTGAACAGCTTAAAGCAAGGGGGTGAATTAAGGAATTTACCTTAATGACTGTTGAACTTAATCTGAGAACCTCATGTTGATTCTTATAGCTTTTGAATAGTTCTAATCTACCATTGGGAATGGATTTGATTACAAAGCTAAATTCCTGGATTTGATAGGGAAACCTTTCTCTTTAAGAAAAGCTTCATGGGGAAATAGTTGACCATTAGAGTCAAATATGTCCTGTTTCTTTCAACCCAATTTTGTGAGTAAAGTGACTTAATTCTTTTCAGTAATGCATTCATTGTTCCATATAACAGACTTGTGTGGAGAAACAATGTGTGAATAACACAGTATCCATGGCATTAGAGCTTATGATAAAAATTGGATAGTTTCACTGGTACCTTTACAAAACTGCAAATACATGTCAAAAGAAAATGAAGACCTCTTACTACTTTAAATATGTTGTGTGGAATTAAATGCCTGAATGAGTTTGGTGCTCTTGAGTTTTTACTTCAATTCATGAAAGACAGAAGCGGCGTTTTGTGTTTGGTTCATATTTTTGTTGAGTGTATGTTGGTGTTATCCAATATCCAGTCTCTCTTTGATCATTTGACTGGACCAGTGTTCGTCAAACTTTTTTATACCACGTACCACCTCAGAGACTGTGCTCTCCAAGTACCACCGTTTGGTGCTGGCAGGTGCTGCGGACGTTCCACTTGCGCTTTTTAAGGAGCTGCTAGCATTTGTGCTCGGTTCACTGTCGTCCATTCATTTTCAAATAGAAATATTGTCCTCCTGATCTGCACTTTTCCTTTTTTTTTGCAGCACACATTTTAAGTCTCTTCATTTTACCTCCACTTACTATCTTGCCATCACAGTTTAGCTCACAACAACTGCTAATCATGGATGACAGTATGTGCGCACTATGTAAATGATTGAGACTATGTAGCAAAACAAAAATACAGGTGATATTCAAGTGTAAATAAATAATATCATATTTTATGTATTTTCTTTCAAAATTTTGTAGTATTTTGATAGAATATGTTTTTAGATTAATTTATCTAAAAAATACATATATTTCTGGCACTCTTTCACATACCGCTAGAAGAGAGCTTGCGTACCACCAGTGGTACTATACCAGTTCGAGAATCAAGGGACTAGACTATTAATAAGTGTTGGATAGTTTAGACTGACAAGCTGAGCACACAGATGACCCGCTCCTAGCAGTGACATCAGTATGACATCAGCATCAATGCAATAGTTAGGATAGCAACAAGTGTGCGTGCTTCATAACTACCAGTAACTAGCATGCACTAGAGGCCATCATAATAGCGTGTACTGGGGCCACCATAACTACCACTGATTCAGATTTAAGATTGAACTTCTTTTTTGGATGAGTCACTGTTAGTATTAGATCCTAGACCTCCCCTTTAGAGAGCATGTTTCACCTCCTCACCACCCTCTGGGTTGCATTTTATTGTGAAATCCTCTAATCCTTGCAGCTTTACAGATAATTAACCCAGACTGTCATTTTACCCTGCACGTCACCGTGCTTTTGATCTACCTTCCCGGGCAGGTAGCTGGGTAAACAGAGGAATTATAATAGCCTGTAAGTGTCATTAAGTACCTCGTTGTGCATGAGAGGATCAAGCACTTTTGCTTGTTTTGTTTGTTTTACTGACTGATCTTTACCTTTCTGCCTCTGTGCACCACCCAGGGCTGCCCTGTGAGAAGTTAAAATACAATAATGAGCAAACTACACGTGCATTAAGCTGCACTCTGAAGCAATATATGATAAATATACAGGATATAAGTTTTGCATGTCATGCAACTGAAAGGGATAATGGTTTTGGGTTTTTATCAGACACATGTAATACACACACGGATGTTTCAACTCAGTTTGACTCAACACAACTTAATTTATCCTGCAGGTGTACAGCAGCTTGCTACATGCTACACACACAACAGAAGTAAATATCACAAAACTACAAGCAATCACAAACTTAAAAGCTATCTGTGGAAATGGTCATTAATACATTTATAGCTACAACGTAAAAATTTATCTTCTTCTTCTTAAATCTAAATAAAGTATCAAACTTCAAGCCAATGAACCTTTGACTTGAGAAAACCTTTCAAGACTAGACTTTTGAGTAAACTTAATTTTGTTACTCTTGTAGTGTGAATGCACTACCTACATAAAACCTGCTAAGAATTGATATACAGTATGGAATTTGGACACAGCTATAAATTGCTCATTTCATCCATCCATCCATTAGCTATAATGGATGGATGCATACAGTTTATCTAAAAAGCACATATGATAAGTATTAAGATCTGGTATTTTACTACTTATGGTTGAAAATGGACGACATGTCAGTCGGGAAGAAGAAAAGCTGATATATTGAATGTGCTGTCTGACTGACATAGGAAATGAATTTCCCTTTGTTTTCTTTCCCCCTTTTCAATGGGAAATGCACAATAACTTATTTGGTAATATAAAAACATATACTGATTTTGTAAATATAGATAATGTACAAAGATTGATATGAAACATTTGGATGAGCCTGGGAGATGAGAAAAAAGCTCTTTATCAGGATAAACTATAGGTTTTATAGCAGTTCTCACAGTACAGTGCATTATTTCATCTCTGTTTTTGGGAGAATATAATACTTGATAGTGAGAGTAATACCTTATAGTGTAGTCATTTATTTGATTTATTTTTGCTTTTCTATGTATTACTGTATGTTTTGTAATGTAGTTCCATGTGGGATGCGCCAGACTAACTGCAGCTGCAAGTTATTTTCATAATCGATTAATCTGTAGATTATTTTCTCGATTAATTGATTAGTTAATACATTTATAAATACAGTGTTTATAAATACAACATAAATATAGATTAAATGCTGGTGCACTGCTCAGCTGTGTGCCACATCTCAGTGCGCTCCGTTTGCTTTGTGTTAAGTGTTGTGTTGTATATGTCTGTTTAAATGTGTGAAAAAAATGTCTTCGAGTTCCAGCCATGTCCTGAGGAGTGAATATAGATTGTTACCATCCAACTGGAGATACATGGTCCCACCATTTAATAAAATAAATTATTTTGTAAACCAGTTAATCATAAAAGCAAATATGAAGGTTAATCTCACATCAAACGTACGTTAAAGAGCCTTGAATGTTTATATTGTTAAATGTAATGTATTGTTGGTCTCTTGTCTTATTTTTTGTGATTGTAATGTCATGTTAAATGTATGCATTTTGTTTCTTGTCCTAAAGTTTGTTATATATGATGTTGAAAATGGAGCTGCTATGATGCAAGACAAATTTCAGACTTGTTCTGACAATAAAAGTATCAGTCAATTCATCAATCAATCAAGTATTTGGTCCACAAAATGTCAAGAAAATGGCAAAAGGTGTTGATCACTGTTTCCCAAAGCCCAAGATGACGTCCTCTTGTTTCGTCCACAACCCAAAGATATTCAGTTTACCGTCGCAGAGGACAAAAGAAACCAGAAAATATTCACATTTCAGAAGCTGAAATTAAGAGAATAAGGACATTTTTACATGAAAATATGACTCAAAACAACCAATCAAGCTTCAGAATAGTTGGGGAGTAATTTGATAGTCGATTAATAATTGATTATTTAACTAACTAACTAAATCTGCTTGATCTTTGGAAGGTCACAGGGGCCCGGAGTCAGACTGGACCATCCTGGACAGGTCACCAGTTGGTCACGGGGCTGGTCCTCTCAGATTGATCTTTAAATGCTCCTCAGGCTGGCAGATTCTGACAGTTTCTTGGGGGGAAATGCGAGCACGCTGGCTGATCGTCTTAGCAGCTCATAAAACAACAGAAGAATTATGAAAACGCCATCATATGGCAAGTTCATTCTCTCATCGGCTTCACTGATGCATTGAACATGACTAGCTCTGTTATTGTTGGGTGAAAAAAAAAAAAGTTGATGAAAAAAGTTGAGAGCAAAAAAAAAAAAAAAAGAAAAGAAAAAAATCTCATCAATGTTTGATCAAGTTCTGTGGCTGCAGCAGCTCTCCCAGCAGCTCCTCCAGCTTAATCTCACTTGCACCCTCATCAACACAACACAGAAGGGAACAAATTTACTGTTTCATCCTCATTCTTCCATGCACGCTAAGGAGCTGTATACAGTACACACCAGATCAAAGCCTTAATTGAAAAATAATTATAGGTACTTAATCATAGAAAGCGCTGGACTAATTGAAGTGAAAACAAGGAGGCAAACGCAGACCCTCAGAATCGTGGCAGAAAGAGGATATTGTAAAAGCTTCTTCTTCAATCCCCATTGTCTTCCAGATTAAATAGGAGAGGGCTATTAGCAGAGTTAATTGGCTCTCTAATTTAGATCTCGCCCCACTGAAAGCATAACGGATGCAAGCCTGTCGACCAATGATGTGTGCACTCTGTCACACTGTCCTGCTGGACTGTGATTGGTTAATTGCTCAGGGATTTTTGAAGTTTTCTCTCATTCTTCAAATGTAACAGATTTGTGGTGTGTGTGTGTGTGTGTGTGTGTGTGTGTGTGTGTGTGTGTGTCTCCTTTGCTTCCCAGGTAGCGCTCATGTTTGCAGGTTTGAAGTGAGTGAAAGTGGGAACTCATTTAGATCACTCGCTCTGCCTTCTAGCTTGCAATTTTTTTAACCAAATACCATAACAGTTTTAATTCATATTCATTTCTGTCATATGCACCCTTACGCACAGAAAGAAATACATACTGAAAGCCCGATTGTCCTCCTCCTGACCTGCTCATATTTTGCAGAAGCTCCTGATGCCCCCAGAGAAACAGCACATTCACTCCAGGCCTTGTTACGTGAAAGGCCTCCTTATCACACTCCCAGCAAGTTTGCTCCCTGCTGCGACAGATGGCCGCCCGCCTTCTCTGCACTCGCTCTGCCCTCTAGTGTCCGCCGTCCGGCAGTGCACTGATTACTGAATAAAAATCCATTTAGACACCCAAAAGGTGGAAGAAAGTAAATGGGCCATTTTTCTACCATTTTCCGAGACAGCCTTTCATCATTTCAGCACATCTCTTTCTAGTGTTTTCTTATTGTAGCCTGACTGGTAATGGAGCTCTTGACTGCAGTTCAAAATAGAAGTTGGTGTGGAGATTTTCTTTCAAGGTCCAAACTTTTTTTTTTTTTTTTTTTTCACAAAGTCAGAGAAAATGACAGCAGATTATGCTAGGCTACATGCTGGCTATATGACAATATGTGGGACTGAATCGGGAAGGAATCACTATCATATTTAACCCCTTAATATAATATTTTACCCTTTTGTTTCTGCTGAATTATTTTTAAAGCAGGCCAGATGCCTTAAAGGAGCCATGTGTAAGAATTGCCACCAGTCAAATTGATACTCCAAACAAATTAAGGGTAGCATATCACCACACAGTTGAAGTGTCCATCTCTATCGTAAGAAACAAGGAAATGCACAGTCCCTCTCATAGGTCCGTCTTCTCTTTCAACAAACAGCCAACTTAGGAAACGTGTTAACATACATTTTGGTAACATTATACAATCATCTACCTTTATAATACTTTGCGAGGCAGCTGGATCTGCAAGATCATGCGAGAATCCATCTTGCCAGGCTTTAAGTCATCTGTTTGTGTCCGCACCAAAAGTGGTGCAGCCAGTCAGCGTCCCAGGAAGCACTACTTGCCTAGAGGGGTTTTAGATGTGATGACAGTGAGAAGTGGCCATGGAAGCGACCTGAAGAGGTTAGTCTGGATACTGCGATAGCATCAATTATGGGGAGTGGTCCACAAGACCAACACTGAAGGCTTGTCTCGATGGAAAAGATGTTTCCGCTCTTCTCCCAACTGGCTTCAGCAAGAGATGTGACAGACAAATAGGTCTTCCAGTCACCTGCCGGGTTTTTTTTGAAAGTGCCTGCCTTTTTCCAAACATTTTCTAAAGAAGATGGTTCTGTGTAACAAACCATCTGGCGTGTCAGGCCAAGCTTTTCAGGCTATCATTAAACATTCAATATTAGCATTAACAGCTGTTTACTTACCAGTCTAGAAGAAACATTGCAAGTTTAGCATCTAACTTCATCTCTTTTCTTACCCAGAGCTGGAAAGCAATGCCAATTTTACAGTAACTCTTGGTTGTTGTTTTTTAAATTTCTATCACTTCTTTCTTGGCTACCAAATGTGGTTTCTTGCTCTCAGCAAACCACTACTTCTTTATCTTCTAATGTTGGACTGAGGGCAGAATGGACACTACAGTTACCCACTATTGCCTTTAGAGGTATAAAGTATTATTATTATTATCATTATTATTATTAGACAAGACAGGCTGGGGCTAGCTGGTTAGCATGCTAACTTGAGTTGTTATCTCTGCAACACAGTACATAGACTCCTTTGACATAGTGTCAAATTTAGTTGATAATTTTAGTCAATTTTTTAATGTAATAAGCTAAAAATCTTGCGTATAGCTCCTTTAAGCTAATGTTCAGTTGGTCTGTTTTTTGGATGGTCCACCACTTTGTTTCAGACAGATGAGTGCTGGATGTATTGCCATAACATTTTGTACAGGCATTTGTGCTCCCCAGATGATGAATTCTAATGACTGAACCCCTTACTTTTTGTAAAATGTCTTAACAGTTGTTGAACAGATTGCCATGATATACCTACACATATACATGTCCTTCTTGGGATCACCTGTTATTGCTTGATCCTGATCTCCTGACTAGCCACACAGAGCTACTACTGACTATAGACATATTTCTGGGAGACTCCTGACAGATTACTACGACCTGCAAGACAAGGGTTAAGGCTGGTTTATACTCCTGCAATGAATCTACACTATAGGTGTGGCGTAGATAGGATGTAGCTGTGTACCCTACACCATAGTCTGACGTGCACCTCCGCAGAAATATAACTACACATCGTGATGCCGCAGACTGCAACAACTGTGTAGCATTTGCTGTTTCGCATTTCTGGCTGCTCTTTCGTGAGTTGAACATGAACCAAATCAAGGAGAGATTAACTGAGGAATTCTGTAAATATGTACATTATTCAACTGTTCTTCGCCTCATTACAAAGACCGCCAGTAACAGTAATTGTTGTTCAACATTTATTAGCTCCAACTGCAACATGATCTGCTCACTTTTAGTTGCCATTATTTGAGGTACATGAAAAAGCTCAACACAGTGGCATAGAAACCCAACTGCCAACTCACGTTTTGGCGGTATATTTGCAGAGCAACACAGGCACACATATAAATGCTCACAACAGTGTAGGCCAAAGCACAGGCTAGGACGTAGGGTCTGTGTGGAACCATGTACAACCATAAATCAGCGCTTACATGACTTATAGATGCACCTAAGGGTGTCAGTAGTGGGCTCACAAGCTTGTCAACTTGTATTGTAAGTACCTAATCAGCGAAAAAAGCACATAACTCACTGAAACTCCAAACAGCAAAGATAAAAACTTACCTCTGCATAGGCCTATAAAGTCTTGGCTTACAGTTAACGCTTGTGCATTGACTGTTTGTGGCAAATAATCAAATGACACAAGGTAATAATCAGTGTAAAACTAGTTCACGTTCATAGTTCACATTTTGTAATTTGGAAAAAATTTCACAGTCCCAGAAATTAACTAGTTCACATTCATTTCTTCTGTGTTTTGTTTGTTTGTTTTGTTTGTTTTATGTTTTTTATTTTTTTATTTTTTTATTTAATTTGCTATAGAACTTCCTCCTATCAGGGGCACTGGAGTCCACATAATAGTGCACAATATTCATGTTTTTGTATTTATTTTATTGGTAAATGTAACATTACTTTTAACTCAATTAAAATAATTACAATCTAAGAATAGCGGTCTAGTCTTCTGAAAAAATAGATAAAGATAAACTTGCTTTGAATGCAGATAATGCCTGACATCTAAAAGAATTATTTTTTATTATTTAATTTTAAAATTGTAATCCTACTAATAATCCCCATTTTTACTTAATATGTCTTTAATCTGAATATGTCTTTTATATCTGTAACTGTATTGGAATACAGTTACCTTTTTTTGTATCTAGAAAACGTAATCCTGTTACATGTAATCTGTTGCTCCAGGAGCCTGACTGTGTGTAATGTGTATGGTGAAATATTGAAACGCTGTGTTTTTTATGGCTCACCATTCCACAAAAGATGTCAGGGATGTCTTGCTCATCATTTTTCTACACTTCCCCCAACTTCATCCTGACATTTCTGACATGTATTTTTGAAAACTTTTGGATGTCTAAAAATAAAGTTCTGCGGGTTTAAGCATTATTTTGCTGCAGAGTCGATACTGACTTTAACTGTTAGGCTGCTGTGTGTTAGGGGGTAAAACACCACTCAGCATTGATTTACTGCTTTTTGCAGCACTTAATAAAGAATTCTTGTTCAAAGCAAACATCTTAACAATGAATACATCTTATGATCGTAGCTGCTCAGCAAAGACGTGTGAAGTAGCTTCTCTTTTCAGGTGCATTTGTGAGAGCAGCTCGCGATAAGTAAACAGTAGCTCCTGCAGATGCTTGAAAAGTTGTTTGCTTAAGGTTCAGCCTGCTGGGAGACAAATGGCTTTGCACAGCAGACAGCAAAAATCATTAGCGCGGCGTGCAGCATGCTAATGTTATTTCTATAGACAGTGATCAAATCAGGTCGGGAGTGAGAGAGAGAGAACAGTGTAGTAGAGTAGTCACTGGGTGGGTCATTTGAACTACTTTCACAATACTTTCATCAGTGATTTACTGTGCAAACAGTGGACTGAGAGGCCCAGACTGCTTTCAGACATATTAATTTAACCTTATTCACCACCAATTGTGGTAACATTTTGTGAAATAAATAGAAATTAGCCTTGGTTTTGTTAAATTTTTACATTTTTTTTTTTTTTTTTAAAGTGAGTCATTTGTGTTCTGCAAAATATTTCAGAACATGGAAATGGTTTTGTCTGGATATTTCAAACTATGACCCATAAATGATGGATACCCTCCGAACACAGCATTGTACGATGTCAAATCATTTTATCTCCAGATGGTGACCGCTTTGACACTACCAGTTAAGATATTTCTTTGATATGACTGATGCAGTGTTCTGAATGAAACACAAATGCTTCAGTGACAAAGAGCGATGATATGCAACAGAGTCTACATATTTCAATATATGGAAAGAGGGCATATTTGGATATTTTAGAGGGTCGCAAATTTTAAGCACTTTCCTTCTTTTATTGGTAACATTAAAGATTGATTAACTGTTATCAAAAAACATTAAAATTTTGCTTATACCAAACAATACCAAATGTTTTTCCCGCTCAATCAAAGCTTTATTTCCCCAGTAACATATTACATATTCTATGGCAGTGTTACATATGCTATGAAACATATAAAGACCTAAACACATATAGTTGAATATCAGATAACACATGGAGCATGCTCATAAAAGTAATCTGTAATATATCAGAGCTTGAGAAGAGATCGATTATTTTACTTGAAATTCCTTGCGGCCGATTATTTGATCATCTATTATTCGTTATCTTACTCACTATATGAGTCAGATGCTGGCTTAGTATTTGACCTGGTATAAAGCATATTAAAATCTCCAGATATGATCCAGATGTTTGCAAGAACTTGAAAAAAATACCTCCAGATTATGGGTGATTTTGCACAGGAAACTTATAACTTCATTAGGATGGTATGAAAAAAATAGGTTTATCATAAGCAACAATCAAAACATCTTTTTTCATGTTCAAAAAGCAAATGTATTAAATCAAGAGGGAAAAATATCCAAAACCATTATGAGACACCCAACACCAACTCTTGAGTTTAGCAAAGGCAAAATTCTGTGTGTTTATTACATATGTAAATAGTTAGCAGCACAGGCTGTGTGTTTCACTGAATAAAGCCCCAACCCAGTTTCGTTTCCGTCCCGGTGTCTCACATGTTCTCGTCAACGTATCAGCCACAGGCAAATTGGTTTCAGCTCACTACAATCATATCAGTATTTGCTTTTGCCTGACTGGCTGCTGGTGCTGCAACGATACAGAGCACCCACCCCAACAACAGTGTCATCTAGTATCGCTTAATGCAGCCTGTAAATGTTATCCTTCAGAAACAAAACAGGCCAGTGTTGAGTTAATATTAACCCTAAAATAACAAAGTAAAAAAAGTATTTTAAATAAACTTTGTGACTGGCACTGTTTAATACATTTAGATATTGACCACAGAGATATTAATGGCATAAACTAACCAACTGAGCTGATAAAAGAGCACATTTCTGTGGTTTCAAACTGATATTAATGCCCTATTTACGGGTCTTTCCATACATCTGTTATTGTGGGTCAAAACAGTGTAATGCTTAGTGTGACTTTAGAACAGCTTTAAAATAGAAGAAAATATTTACATGTCTGAGTATCCTGGCTGGTATTGCCACATCGCAGCCAATCCCATCACATTCACGTTTACCATCATTAGGGTATGACTCAACCAAGATGCTGTAAACAGGATACAGTATGCCTGATGTACATGGTTTTGTCAACCATTAAAAGATAAGACTGTATGTCTAATGTCAGGAGATAAAGAAACATGAATGGCAGCTTAAGTTATTTAGATATTCAGGAAGGCAAGAACAGCTTTTTTTGAAGACCCTGAAAATCCTATTTCCCTAAAACATAAAATATTCATGACTAAATAAGCAACAGTCAAAGATAAAGTTAAGAAATAAACACAGTCTGATATTACTTGTTAAAGGTATAATCCAACATTTAGGGAAATACAGTATGCTTATTCACTTTCTGGTGGAGAGCTGGATAAGAAGATTGATACCTTTCTCACGTTTGTATAGTAAATATAAGGCTACAATCAGCAGCTGGTTAGCTTAGCTTAACACAAAGACTGGAAACGAAAACAGCTAGCCTCGTTTTGTACAAAAGTAACAAATGCATTATATCTCATATGTTGAATATACACACACAAGAACTGAAAAACAACATTTTACCAACAACTGCGCTTTCCTAAGACCCACAACTTCCACTTTTCCTGTTTCCCATACTTTCATACGCGATAAGCAATGCTCGTCTTTGTTGAAAAGAAAATTTTGAAGATGCTTAAAAGACATTGCTGGGGGTCCTGTTATTAACTAGCTAGCTGGCTTGCATTTTGCTAACATTAGCTATCTGGTTAGGTAGCATTTTGCTAACATTAGCTATTTGGTTAGGTAGCATTTTGCTAACATTAGCTATCTAGTTAGGTAGTATTTTGCTAACATTAGCTATTTAGTTAGGTAGTGTTTTGCTAACATTAGCTATCTAGTTAGGTAGTATTTTGCTAACATTAGCTATCTAGTTAGGTAGTGTTTTGCTAACGTTAACTAACTTAAGACGTGACCTTATACGTTGCTTTTACAGGAAAAGTAATGAAGTTGACCAAGGTACCAAAATTTCTCAACTGCTATTGGAGCACAGAGAAAAAAGGGGTGGTGCTTGCTCTAGAAACTCTGGTTTAAAAAAACAAAAAACAAAACTCCAGGATATTACTGGTCCCAGAAAAGAAATAGTAGAGCACACACGCTGCTGTAAAACAGCGAACTCTTCTTTCTATACTTTCTTTATGCAGATTAAACAAATCAGACACAATGTGTTTATTAGTGACTTTTATAGGTGCTGATACCTTTGTCCAGTCTTTATGCTAAGCTAACTGGCAACCTTACTGACAGATAGGGGGATTGAAATCTAACTCTCTGCCAGAAAGCAAATAAAGACATTTCCCAAAATGCTTTAAGAATTTAACTCTTAAAAACTCAGTTCACTCACTAGTAAATTGCTTCATTAGGACTGTGTGGGTTTAGTTTGCTCAGACTTGATTGACAGTCAATCTTGGAACCCATCAGCTATCATCTGATGACAGTTTAGAACCAATTTTACAGGACTTCCTTTGTAGCCAAGTGATATCTGGGTCAAGACTTGCTCTTCTGTTTGCCGGCAGTTGTTTACAGTCTGCACATAGCATCTAATCTTTCCAGCTAATAAAAGACAATAAATCAAATGTACAAATCTTTGATGTGAAATAACAAAAACTGTAGTAACTTTGGAAGAAAATTGTGTGTTCATGTACAATTGTAGAATCCCATCAATCATGGTGAGCAGCTGATTAAGGAAGTAGGTTTTCAGGGCCCGTAAGCTTGATAGCTTCAACTCAAAACCGCTTCAACCAATAAAAGTTTGAGATTAAAGTAGTAACTTTGGACATTTATATATAAATCTGCCAACAGTCGTAGTGGCAGTCATTAAAACCCTTCGGACAAAGCCCTTGCATTGGAAAAACAACAAAGTGACTCAGTGTTATTAGCAGTTAGAGAACCATGTCATGTTCACCCTTTTCCAGTCAGAGTTAGTAAGAAATATTAACCATATTTATACTAATATGCTCCACCCAGCTCCTTCTGTGCATTAACTGGGCTGTGTGCAAACAAACAGGGTCACTGGTGGAGTCCTTCTTGACTTCACACCTGCTGATATCATATTCAAACACACAGCTGCAGCACCGAGGAGAGGCCGTTAACTTTTTGAATCCAGGGCATTTGAGAAAAGACGGCACGATGGCAGCTACTCTTTGTCAGGTGATGGGCTTTCTGTTGAGTTTGTTGGGGGTGGCGGGAATAATCGCAGCAACCGGGATGGACCAGTGGGCGACGGAGGACCTCTTCGACAACCCAGTGACAGCCGTGTACTCGTACTCGGGCCTGTGGAGGTCATGTGTCCGGCAGAGCTCCGGCTTCACAGAGTGCCGACCATATTTCACCATTCTGGGACTGCCAGGTATTTTTACCTTTATATTTACATCAATTTATTACGATGGTATGAAAAAATGTTGTTTATCATGATTAACAACCACATAGTTGCTCATGTTTAAAGTTACTACAAAGATGTTTTAACTGGCTATGAAACAGGCTTGATTTAATACTGCTGGCTCCGTATGACCTACATAAGCAAACAAGATCATCCCTGAGAAGACTCGCTATTTCTATATAGTTAGATGTGTTTACATTTTCCCAGCCAAAGTTACAGTGAAAGAAGCAGGACGAGACTTTTATTTAGTCAGTTTTATTTTTGACATTTTATTTTTGGTTATTACAGTGGAAACACTATTGCTTTCGTCCACAGGGGGCGCCATAATCAACACTAGGGATGATCATTAAACCGTCACTGGGGTGTTTCTAGATGTTTTTGACTGGGGTGGCCCAAGTGACTTGTGAAATATACCATTTCTCATATCTACCTTAATTACTAACATTACAGTATCTTACAGTTTCTCACATTCCCGTGTTTAAAATGTTTATTTTAAGGTAAATAGTCTGACCAATCACAACACAACAGAGTGCCACCATGAAAATATTATATAAAGTTTCCGTATTTAATTCTCTAAGTCCTCAAAAAGAACCTCCTCTTTCCTCAGGCTGTGATTTCACACTCCATCATAAAACTATTTTTATTTTTACGATTTATTTTATTAAAATGTAAAAAAAAAAAAAAGAAAAAGAAAGTGGGCTACACACAAAACAAATAGATTTTAATCGATATATTATCAAATAAAGATCTGAAATATAACATCACATGCTCTGCATGTTGTCTAATATTCAAGTAGCCTTTACATGTTTAATATGTAGTCCTTTCATAGGTATGTGATGCTGTCACAGAATACATAACATGTTGCTGTGGGAATAAAACTTTGACTGGGAGGGAAAAAACGCACTTGGTATTGTTTTGTATGAGCAATTTAAAAAAATTATGTTAAGTTTTTTTAATGACAATGTTTTAATTGATTGTTAATGTTACTAATGATGGATTATTGGCAGTGCTTAAGTTTATCGTGATTAACAATCATACCTTGGGGGACCATAAACAACTCCAAACCAAAATTAACAAAGAATCTTTTTGGAATATTTGCTGGTTGAATGCAGAAAATCACCAAATGCAACAGTATTGTCAAAATCAACAGAACATAAAGCAAACAGGTCAATATGGCTGCATTGCATGTTCGATTAAGCAGCTATGTATTCGGTTTAAGTGGAATGTTGTTCATCATGAAAGTGTCATCGGTTAAAAACATTTCAGTTCTGTGTTTCCTTAATGATTGGAAAGTAATGATGAAAGGTCAAACCACACCCTTTGTTACTCAGAGCTGGAAGTTCTCATCGCCACTGTTTCCCGAAACTGGCACAAAGACTCATGAAAATTTTAGGTAAACATCTGATAAGAGCCGTTCCTTGTTGAGGCATACATAATGATAAGCGGGAGCTCACACGCTGCCATTTCATGACTCCCTGACATTGGTTGGTGAACTTTGTTTGAGCGGGACATCTAAAATGGCTGCCTCAATGATTCAGTTAATAGGATTCATGTTGTCCGCATTGGGCCAATTCTTGATATCAGCAGCAACAGCAATGGACATGTGGAGCTTACAGGACCGATCTCTTACAGTCGTGACAAATGTTTACACCTACGCTGGCTTGTGGAACTCGTGTGTAGGGACGGCGTACGGTACAACACAGTGCAGGCCTTATTTTACCATCCTGGGACTGCCAGGTAAGAGAATTACACTTAGAGAGAAAGAGACGTTTATCGAATATTTCCCCAGGATTAAGGAGAACATTTTCCAAAGGACCTTGGAAGGTACTTTAGAATATTTGGGAGGTTTTAGGGCAGATTTTCTCCATTTCCCCCCCTCCCTGCATAAAAATGCAGTCGACTGCAGAAAAGATGGTGTCTCTCCGGAATCAAATGGAAATTTGATGAGACATCCAAAGCTTAGCTGAGCAAGCACAAGCTTTAGCAGAGTGTCACACAATGTAAAGTACATTTCCACACTCTGTGCTTAACAGCTGAATGTAGTGTAGAGCATATTGTATATAAGGTCTTAAAGGCTTAAGTCTAGAATAGTACAGGTACAATATCGCAGGCCATTGAAAGATGGCATTTAGGTCAATATGTTTTATTACACACTGCCTTATTTTATTAATTTTGATACTGCTGCTGCTTGAATAAAACATAGCTGCATTTTTATTTTTCTTACTTAAACTTTCTTACTTTAACAGAATTCCATAACTACTAGAATGGCCATAAGCCAAGACTTCCAAAGTATTATCTCTCATGATAAATACAAGACTAAAAGATTGATGCATTTATTCTGTTAGTATATCTTTTAAAAAATGAAATAACATGAAAATGTACAGCGTAGGTATATTAATATGCACATCATCGCATGTAGTAAATTGTAATATGCATATATTCATAGTATTCTTCTGCAGGATAATAACCATCAGTGATCTGATACACATTTTAGATCAATCAAGAAATGGTTAAATGTATTTTACAGGATTATAAACATGTTATTTTAACATTAATAATAACAAATTTTGACCTAAAACCACCACACACACCAAAAAAAAAAAAAAAAAAAGCTGTTGGGAAAAGTCTGGAAACAAGTACAAAAATAAAACCAAAAAAATTTGGAAGTATTGCTGTTTGTAACCAGTAAAGGTGCTGTGTTTCAAAATTTGTTAAAAAAAGTGTTACAACCGTCCCTGGTTTTCCCCAATTCACTTTTAACTGAGTCTAATTAATTAATTATTTGTATCTTAATGTCGGGAAATTGGAAATCAAGACCACTCGTGAAGTTTTATTGACAGAGACAGTGATAGCTGCTAAGCAACCAAGATGCATCTCCAACTGTGAAAAAAGTAACAATGGCTGAAAAAGGTAAAAATGATCACTTTTTTTTTTTTTTTTTGCCAACATGTAGTAGCAATTTATTTTTTAATTCAACAAAGTTTTTGCACATCTAAATTTGAAAATGGTCAAAATGACCGTCTTGGCTGTTCTGGTATTAATTGTAAACAAATGCCATCATTGTTGAACTCTTTAAGCCTCTTTTAACAGAAAAACTCTGAGGCTAAAATGTATGAAGACTCATTTGAAAGGCAGACAGTCTTGTTTGTGAAAATGTGTTTATTTAGGCAATAAAACACAAATTACACTGCATCAGAATTCAAATATGAAGGAAAAATAAATTATTTTCTAGTAATTCATCTTTGAGTGGCATTAATGAGGCCATGCTCAGCGTTACAACTATGAAAATCACCACATACCTTTTGAATCATATCAACTACTGTATGTCTGTGTCAAATTTTAGATCTGTGGGAGACAGCTCCTGAATTTTTACTTTGTGGTTTCACTGGTGTCCCTGAACCTTAATCTTAATCAGGTGCATTGCTGATCTGGTAGATTGTAAAAGAAGAAGTTCTCAGACTTTGTTTCTTAAAGGGATAGTTCACCCCAAAATTTAAATGTAGTCATTATCTACTCACCTTCATGCTGATTGAAGGTCGGGTTTAATTTTTCAGTCCACAAAACACTGCTGGAGTTTCCAGGAAAACAGCACTGCAGAATCTCCCAAACAGTTCAAGTGAATTGTGACCAGTTTTCAAACATAAAAAACAACTGAATCTCCCCCACCAACAAAATGCCTCCATACTGCTCGTCAGGTGTAATTCAAGTCTCCTAAAGCCAAGTTGATGCCAAGTTGACTTAAAAGACATAATTTACACCATGTTTTAGCCTAAATCTTCACTGTAGCTACTTAGTTCTGGAGGCACATTCACGTTCACAGTGCACACCGTCTGAACTGGATGTGTGTAGTGTGACAGAGTGCGCGCACAGATGAACGGCATGTTAGGGAAACGAGCAGTATGGAGACATTTTATGTTTTTTTTTTTGCTGTTCCTGTTTTTTTCGCTTGAAAACTTCAATCATTTGGGAGATTTTGCAATGCTGTTTTCCTGTGAAACTCCAGCAGTGTTTTGGGGACTCAAAAACTAAAACCCAACCTTCACTTAGCATGAGGGTGAGTAGATAATGACTGAACTATTACTATACTCCAAATTGAAGTCTTGCATTCAAATACAGAATTATCGTAAAAAGTATGAAAGTATTATGTTATATTATTTTAAATTGTATATAAAGGGTTATCATTATTGATGCATTAAGCAGAAGCTAGAAAGAGGTTCACACCCACTCACCCCACATTTATTAACAATCATTAACAACAATTGGGGAAGCACCTGGTAAAAAAAGGATACTAGCTAAATTTTAGTGAAATAAAACATGATAGCATCAGCAAACTCTTGTTTGTTTATTTCCCTACATAAATCATATTCATTTAGGTTTTTTCCACTCTATATTTGTCATCCACGCCCACCCTGCAGCCCAGTTTGGGAACCACTGCAATAATGTTAAGCAGGTCAAGATAGAGCTACTTTTAACAGATTTATATCCCGTTGAGTGGATTCATGTATTAAAATGCATCAAAATGTATTTGTTGATCATGTTTTGTGTGAAAAAACTTAACTTGCAAAGTAACCAAAGCAGTCAAATAAATGTAGTGGAGTAAAAATATTTTCCTCTGACATGAATCAGAGCTGAAGTATAAAGTAGAATAAAAAAACATAACGTGCAGTACTTGAGTAAATGTTCTTATGTTGTTTTCTGCTCTACAGTTATAGGTAGCAAATCAATTTCATGAACGAATACTGTGATGAGAAATGTTCTAAATGGTAACTTTGACTTGCAGCTCTGCTCCAGGCCGTCCGAGCCTTGATGATTGTCGGCATTGTTTTCGGAGCCATCGGCTGCCTGATCGCCATATTCGCGCTCAAGTGCTTGAAAATGGGCAACATGGAGGACAACATCAAAGCCACGATGACTCTGACAGCTGGGATCCTGTTCGTTCTTGCAGGTGCGGTAATGCTTCTTTTGCAGGGCCGTTTCTTGCCATATGCGGACTATGTGGTTGCATAGGGCCCCCAAAGCAAACAGGGGGCCCCCAAACAGTGTAATGTAGTGATGACCTGTGTTCAGTAGCAGATCCAACATTCAGTATCCCCACTGCTATCCCCTACTGCAAAGGAAGACTGTCACCATCCAGAGATGGTGGTAGCGGGAAGGAGCGGGAAAGCTTATTAACATGTCACGTCACTCACATCAGCACACTTTGCAAGAATGGTAGCAGCTAGCTGGCATATTTTTGAATAGTTCTGGTAACGCTTCAATATCCAGGTCCCATAATTTCATGTTAAATAAGTGGTAATTACCAAGTAATATATTTGAAATTTCTCAGAAATTACCCACAAATTACCTCCAAATTACCCCCAGATTTCATGGTTAATGTTGTGATAATCCATAAGCGTCGTTTTCATCAAAGTAGTAGTAGTACTTGCTAATTATCACATACTGAACCATGAAATCTGGGGATAATTTGCAGGTAAATTTGGAAAAATTTCAAATATGTTGTTTTGTAATTACTACCAACAAGATGAAAATGGTTCTTGCTAATTATCACATACTGAACCATGACATCTGGGGGCAATTTCTAAGAAATTTTACTTATTTAACCATGAATTATGGGACTTGGAAATTAAAGTGTTCCTCTTTTCTAGGGGTGTGCCAAAAAATCGATTCACATAAGAATCGATATAAAATGTCTCAAAATCGATTTTAAAAAATAAAAAAAATCCGCTGTCCACCTCCATTTTGTAACTACGCGGGACGGACACGGAGCAGAGTCAGCCGCCAGCTGCAGACCAACGCACACTGCAGTGCTTCACGAAGCTCTCTGCCAGGCCAGCTCCGAGCGGGCAGCTAAAAGCCTCTAGCAAGCATTGCCACCTAAACAAACACAATTTAAACCACAAGAAATAATATGGGCATTTAACAAAAACGTGAAAACAGCCCACCCCCCTTTGAGTGCTTTTACTACTCTCACCCATAGACTGTATATAGAAGTGGACGGAGCCTTCGTGACGTCACCCATTGGTTTCTGAACACCCGTTTTGAAGCCTCGAGTTTCAGATTTGGCCAGCGCCATTTTGACAGTTTTGAAACCGGATGTGAATATGATTGGTTGAGACGGTGGAGCAGGGCGGGACCATACGCGGGACCATAGACTGTGTGGGCGAGGCATAGGCGAGGTCGGGCGAGGCCATCACTGCACGTCAACTTGGCTCCGTGAAACGGACAACCGAGATCCAAAATTAACAAGCGGGGGAGCGGGGTGGGCTGGTGGGGGGCGAGCATAGACGGTATAGTCTAAGAGAGCGAGTGAGTGGCACTAGCATAGGGCACTACGCCTGTCAATCACGAAACCACGCCTCTAATTATACAGAACTTTAAGCCGTAATATAAAATCAACGACTGACTTATATGAAAATTCAAGTCTGGTTCAGTGAACATGGTGGGGGATATTAGCGATAGAGACCAAAATCGTTTTTTGACACGGGCTATAAATATGTTTATTTCAGCTGTAAAGTTCAGCATTTTAGAACGGGTGTCAATGGAACCGGGCTTCTTTTTGCAACCAGCTTGCGCGCCCCCTGCTGGATTTCGGTGAGAATACAGCGTTACTGCACTTCCGCATTGGCTTCATTTTTCAGAGCCAGAAGTTCCGTCCACTTCTATATACAGTCTATGCTCTCACCACGTCAGGCAAACCACACAAGTGAGTGTCAGATGAAAACAGAGATCCTACTGATTATGAAGAGGTCTCACTCGTCACTGTGCAACAAAAACTCTGAGAGTTAGACACCAAATAGTTGCAAAAAAACCTTCACAGAATCATAAAATATGTCTTACTTTAGCTGTTTTGTGGCCTAAAGTTATATTCTAGCTTGAAAAAACACTGCTAATGTCTACTCCTATGACTCTTCAGTAGTTTGAAATGAATCGCGATGGTCCTGGTTGTTTTCATATAGAGCAAGGGCTTTTTTCGAGCGGAGTAACGCATCTTCACTACAATACTTTATCTTTGGCTGCATGTCCTTCTGTATCGTCATTGGTGTTGCTAAGGTAAATTTGGGTGGTAGCGAAAGAACCTCCTGACTCTGATTGGTTTATAGAGGTGTCGATCATTAAAATTGACCAATGGGTTGCCGAGCTAGTCCCCTGGACTGCTTCAGTGAGTTTACAGGACGCAGCTTGTTGACACTTTCAGACGCTTTTAGCAGAGTGCTTATTAGCCCCGGTCAGGATAAAACGGAGAAATATACAGCAGAGGTGGTTTCTCTGACTGTTTGAATCAGATAGCGGTGCTAACATACTAACACAGTTAACTCATCAGATATCACTTTACTAATTCCTAGATGAATCGGGCTACTATCCTATGATTCAAAAGTGTTTTTCACTCTAAACAGTGTGTTTGTTTTTTTAAATAAATAGATAAAAATTCACATTTGTTTCTGTGTTCCAGGTGAATTTCCTCTGACACAGTAACACATATCTTGATTCTGACACTTCTATAGTAATCTCACATGTAGCTATTACCGTTATTTTGACACCAAGATTATACATACAGCCCTTGTAGTTGTGAAAATATCCTCCATTTATTTTGGGTAAGTCATTTCGGACAGAAGGAGAAAAAATAGGCCCCCTGATGAACAGGTTAAGCAGTATGTGATATTGCTTTTATGTAACAGTTCCAACAATTCCATCTAAGCATGGATAAATGTTTAAAACTTAATAAATGTGAAAAAGACACTTTAATGTCTCCATTTGTCATTCTGTCTTGCAAAGCAGATGGGAGTAGATCATGATCAGAAATCATTATGAATAAAATCGTTTTGAATCGAAAATCGATTTTAAATGGAATCGTGGCCCCAAAAATCGAATCGAATCGAATCGTGAGATAGTAAAAGATTCCCACCCCTACTTTTTTCATTTATTTTTCAATTATTTTGGTGTTATTCATTAAAAATTTGATCATAACATTTGCAGCATGTGTCTCATTTTGGCAGATGTAACAATACAGATTCTGTAAACCTGCAGTAAGTTTTCACAGTTTTTTTTTTTATGTAGGGGAGCCCCAGTGATTCTCATTTATTCAGATTTTCTAGGGTTATATTGCCGGGGTCAGCTTGAGATTTGTGATTTGAAATAGAGAGGGAAAGGCCTCCTAGACCCCCCACTATAGTTAAAAAATAGAGGGCCCCCAAAAAGCTAGAACCAGCCCTGTTTGTTTGCAGTATCTAGTTCTTTTACTAATTGTTCTTCATCTTCAGGTGTCTGTGGCATCGCTGGAGTTTCTGCCTTTGCTAACTTGATTGTGCAAAGTTTTCGTTTCACAACATATGCCGATGGTGGATTCGGTATGTTCGGAGGAGGAGGTATTGGTGGACTCACAGGAGCTCTGACTCCAAGGTAAAGTCGAATTAAGATAATGTTTTATCTGCTGCAGCACTTTGTTATGTTTTCCTGTAATCACTGTCTTCTTTCAGGTACACTTTTGGCCCTGCTCTTTTCGTGGGCTGGATCGGCGCAGCTATCTTGGTCATTGGAGGCATCATGATGTGTCTGGCCTGTCGTGGAATGACTGCAGACAAACACCAACGGTACGTTTCATCAGTGAAGAAAGCAACTAATCTTTGACCTCTTCTGACCTTTAACAGAACCTCTGGGACAAGCAGCAATAGAGCTGCAACTAACAATTAGTATAAAAAATGTGAAAAATGCTCATATCAATTTCACAGAGTCCAAAGTGACGTCTTCAAATTGCTTCTTTTGTCCCACCAACAGTCCAAAACTCTCAAACATTTAAAAAGCTGGAACCAGCAAAGGTTTGACATTTTTGCTTGAAAAGGGAATGACACAATTAATTGATCATTAAAATAGTTGGCAATTTTAATTAATAATTAATTAATTTATCAATTAATCCACTAGTCATAGCAGCAACTTCGCCAGAGCTTTTATAGTTTTTAATATATTTTAATATATTATGTTATATTGTATCACATCATCTTATGTTGTGTTATATTGCATAAAATGATGATAGTGACAATGTTATTATTATTATTATTATTATTATTTTATCATTATGTAATCATTATAACATTAATACTATACATGTTCCTTTTCTCTGCAACACATGCCATACCCCAGTCTGCCCAAGATCACTAAACACTGACGTCTCTGCCTCTTCTGCAAACATGCACACACGCATAAACACACATATGCATCACACACGCACACACCTAAAGCTGCAATGATTAATCAATTATTAATTGCTAATTAAATTAATTGCCAACTATTTTGATAATTGATTAATTGTTTTGAGTCATTTTTTAAATGTCTTAATTCTCTGATTTCAGCTTCTTAAATGTGAATATTTCCTGGTTTCTTTACTCCTCTTGTGACAATAACTGAATATCTTTGTGTTTTGGACAAGACGAGACATTTGAGAACGTCACCTTTGGCTTTATTAAACAGTGATCAGCATTTTTCACCATTTTCTGACATTTTATGGACCAAATTACTAATCGATTAATAATAGATTAATCGAGAAAACAATCGACAGATTCATGGATAATAAAAATAATTGTTAGTTGCAGCCCTGCACATACCCCACCTAAAGTAAGGGATAATGTACAGTGAGCAGGTCATTACTGTGAAATAAACCCTGACTGTACATTATGTGCGTTAACCTGTATTGTATCAAAAAATTTTTTTACACATTTTAAAAAGGATTTTATTGATTTAAAAATGATTTTATTGCTCCTACAGAGTCTATGATTGGAGCCGTGTCATACATAGTAATGGCCTGCTTTAAAGAAATAACTGACCTTAGAATACTACAAGTGACCAATCAGAATTGAGTATTTAACAAAGCCATGTAATAAGCCAATCTAATTTCTGCTCCCTGCTCTTATTATATCAACACATACTTTATTGTAACTGCTTTATGTTATCATGTCATGTTTATTCAACCTGTATGTATGCCCATTATGTCTGTTTTATTGATCTCCTGTGTTACTCTTTTGTTGTTATCACACAATTTCACCATTAAAAAAAAAAAAGAGAGAGAAAACTTCACCAGTACATCCCTCCTCCTTTACAGTAATGTGACAAAGATGAGTAAGCTGCTAAATAGAGCAAATATGCATACGTGCAAAATACAAGTGCAGGTTGTATGTTCACTGCTGTTAAATGAAAGAACTTAAAAACAGAAATCTCGGCTTCTGACGGAGCTGAACAACAATATAAAGCACCCCTGGATTTATTTTGCCTGGCCAGGGCAGTAAAACTCTCCCTTCAAATTTAAGGACTCATACTCAGCAAAATGTAAATGCAACCCCTCCTGTGTGTTTTTTTTTTCTCTGCATATATAATGCAGAGTTGCAAATGCTTCAAGGCTGCTTGTAAAACGATACACAAAAGTCCTTATATTCTTCTCCAGATCACACATGTCCCTGTAGTCCTTATAATATGTTTTCAATTACATTGTTTTTAACTATTTTAACATCCACATGAGTGGTGGAATACCCAGAGAAGTGTGTTAGAGTTCACTCCAGCTGCTTAAAAGGCTCCAAACTCATAAATGCTTCTTTTGTCTTTTTAAAATTTTCTCCTATCCTACAGGTACGACGGGATGGCCTACAAAGCCGCCTCTCAGCCCACAATCTACAAGTCTGACATCAGACCCCGTCCAGCATACAACGACTCCTACAAAGCCCACAGCGTGGAGGGAAGGCAGTCCGCCCAAAGATTTGACTACGTGTAGAATCAGTTCACTCTAGTTGATACCTCTTTTATACTGTATATTCTTCACTTCTGTGATGATCCATTAGTTTTTTCCACTAGTTTTTGTCTGCATTCATGGGAAGAGTGCTTATTTTTGTATTTCTCTGTGCTTTAATCTGACAGAAACATTTATGGTATTTTTGAAATGTTTCAATGGCATCATACTGTAAAATCAAATTATGAAGAGGTGATTTGTGATTTGTTTTGTTATTTTTTTTCTTTTTGTGTCAAATTAAAAAAAAAATGTGATTACTGTTTTGTCTAGTTTGGGATTCATCATCAAAATAAAGATAAGGACATGAAGTAGGAGGGTCAACACGGGTGTTGCCAATGATACTAATTAAGATCCTGTTCCATTTAGTGTAGAAGAGCCTTTCCAGTGAGTCCACATGCATGATGGCAGCAGCCTGACTGACCTGAATACAGTAGAACATTAATTAGTATCATTGGTAACATCGGTGTTTATTCTATTTCATGTCAAAAATGTGTTGACTTGTTGTGACTTTGCTGGAATTCTTGAAAATGCTTGAATTTTCAAGGGGTCAAGGTTTGAAAAGTGGATTTTGGAGAAAGTGTTTGTAATTGCACTACTTTACGACACAAATAGCTGGAACCAGAGAATTTTGACTTTTTTTTTTTAAATGAGTCACAACAATTAATCAATTAATTAATGCTTGAACTTGAAAAAGACTTGAAAAAAAGTCGAGGTCAAAACATATTTGGACCTATTTTTCAAGTCTTCTCTGTAACGATTAATCCGTCAATTAATCAATTAGATGTTTGGACCATAAAATCATAAAAGTTAATCAGTGTTTTCCAGAACCCAAGATGATGTCCTCAAATGTCTTGTTTTGTCCACAACTCAAAAATATTCAGTTTACTGTCAGAGAGGAGTAAAAACAAAAACAGAAAATATTCACATTTAAGCTGAAATCTGAGAATTTTGACTTTTTTTTTCTTAAACAATTCTAATTAACTGTCAAAATAAGTTGGAGATTTATTTAATTATCAGTTAATAACCGATTAATTGTTGCACCTCTAATAGGATACCAAGTCTACTTACAGACAGGTGTCACATCTTTAATTTGTCACCCACAGTGTAGAATTATGTAAATAAAACATAATTTTGGTTGTTTAT
This sequence comes from Lutjanus argentimaculatus, assembly GCA_034769285.1. Taxonomy (NCBI): domain Eukaryota; kingdom Metazoa; phylum Chordata; class Actinopteri; order Lutjaniformes; family Lutjanidae; genus Lutjanus; species Lutjanus argentimaculatus. Next base: position 8,523,832 of record JAWZSL010000033.1, on the reverse strand, counting down.
AGCACAATGACATCTGGTTTAAACATTTCAAGCATGTATATGTTAAATAAATATGTAATTTACCACAGCTGTGAGGTGCTCGAAAAGCTTGAAAATGCACCTTGAAAATGCTTGAAAAGTGCTTGAATTCAACTTCAGAAAATGTGAAGGAGCCCTGTCATATATGAGATAACCTAATGTATGACTCACATATCTGACCTGATATTCAAAATATTGTTCAATCATGTAAACTTCTGTGAAATTGTGTTTCTCAAAAACTTAATCTGGTGTAGCTCAAATTACAAAACATGCCAATATCGTTATTAATATTGCCTGATACAAGCCCGTATCTCCATGTATTTCACCATGTATAATGTGTATGTACCTGCATATGCAGTAAATACATTAAACAAAGTCGTACCTACTCATTAGTCAGGTGATATTTTTCGTCCCCCTAAAACTTTAATTTTTATCAGTTTCTTTGCTGACAGATGACCTACACATTATTATTGGCTGTACGTCGCAAAGTATATGGATGTTGTGTAATACCATATGATTGACTGTACATTGGAAAGGAGCTACAGTTGTGGCCCTGTTAAGAACATGAAGATTTTTTGTTATTTTCTCCTTTAATTGTCTTGTTGTTTACAAAATTATAACTTACAAGTTACGATCATTGCATAAGCTTTAACTGAGTGCTGTCTGTGGCCTTAGTCTGTTAGCTAACATTAGCTACTATTAACTAGCTTACTAATCTAACCTAAAGATATAATATGTAACATTTCTGTATTAATATGTCCACAAACACTTGACATATGTTATATACACTCACCAGCCACTTTGTCAGGTATACCTGTTCAACTGCCCTTTAACGCAAATATCTAATCAGCCAGTCACATGGCAGCAACTCAATGCATTTAGACATGTAGAAATGGTCAAGATGACCTGCAGAAGTTCAGATCTTTGGGATGTGGTGGAACGGGAGATTCACATCATGGATGTGCAGATAACAAATCTGCAGCAACTGTATGATGCCATCACGTCAATATGGACCAAAATCTCTGAAGAATGTTTCCAGCACCTTGTTGAATCTATGCCACGAAGAAGGCAAAAGAGGGTCCAAGCTGGTATTAGCAAGGTGTTCCTAATAAAGTGGCAGGTCAGTGTATTTTGTTAAGCTGTGTACTTCCACTATCCCAGAAGTTTCCAACAATGTTCAAACTGAGAAAAATCCATAATTTATCCAAAGTAATGGTGTGTTTCCTACCAGCCGCTAGTTGCTATCACTTTTAGGAAGGACGTTGCAAGTGTGACTAAATGTAACGTGAATAAAACTTTAATACATAACCTCATCCAGGAACAATGAAGATAACTGTCATGATCCCACTCTACTTCACAACAACATCAAACTAGGTCTTATGCTAGCATTTGCAATGAAGGTTTGAATTACGAATTACAAAACAAAAACAGGGCCGCAGTCAGTTACAGTCCTTTCATGAAATGATAAAAATGATAAAATAAAAAAATCAAGCACATAATATCACAGTAGATATCATCACAGTCCAGCACAGTATCAGTATAGTGACAGTTTTTGTTTTAATCTTGAATTGCAATACTCAATGAGCTTGTTGTTATCCCTAATTTATATTCTGAAATTTCACCTCTAAAAAGACAATCCAACTCTCAGAATGTAATTTTAAAATTTTATCAGAAATGATTTAACACTGCTCATTTAAATAAGTGGAAAAGTTTCAGACATGAAGACTGTTGGAGAAAATTAAATCGCATCAGAAAAAGCCAGAAATTAATTTAATTTGAGCGTATCCTGTCATGAAAGAGAGGATCAAAACACGTGAAACAAATAACCATATTGATTGTTGTGTTGTTGTTTATCCTATTAGTGTTATCAATAGAAAATGCAGTGGTCATCAGTTAATCCATGGTAGTTACCTGTTATCTGCAGCCCTCCAGCACCATATGATAAATAAAATAATTGTCACATTGTTTCGGGGTAATTGAATAAAGTAAACGGCTCCCCTCAGATAGACACTGCATCTTTGATGTAAGCCTTGTTCACTGGTCAGACGCTGTGCTCTGGATGTATGTGGACGCAGCTCCTCTGGGATCTGTCTTTATTTCCCAGGGAGCAGGCAGAAAATGGTTTAGATAATTTGCATGAAATCACATTTCCTGATGATACAATTAATGGAAGTAATAAGTAGGTGGTAACATTTAATCACACTAAAAGTGAGTCGTTAATTGTTTAATTAAATGGTAGCAGAGTAATGGCCCCGCATTAAGACAATGTGACAAACCTTTTTAAGCTTATTTTCTGCTTGGTCTTTGTCAGAGTCTCGCCTATGTTAGAGGAGGCGTGGCTTGACCTGCAGTGAACATGATGAAAGAGCTCAGGTGAGGACAGACTGTAACATCTGTAACATCTGTAACAGTGTTTTTTTTTTTTAAGGCCATGGATATCAGGACATCTCTCTTTTGCGCTTACCTGTAGCTGATAAGTCAGCAGCAGTTGTAGCATGGCTAATGTTAGCTGTGTTAGACTCAACCTCTGCGCTTTTCTGATAGAGGCAGAGGTGATGTCTGAGTCTCTTCCTCACGAAGTTACAAAACAATCCACTGTGGCTCACAAGAGTTTGTACACTTGGGATAATTATACAGCTAACTGGCCAATACATGTCAATAACATGTAGCTAACTAGATGCTGCACAGTGATTTAGTAGATTAGCTCATGTGATTGCACAAGGATTCATGGGTCGCCTTTTGTCAATACTGAGTGAGTGAATTAATTGTATGTTGGATTCATATTAATGTGTACTTTCAAACATATTTGAAGGAGCAATATGTAACGATTGCGTCTCCAAAAATGGGTCCTGCAGTCCCAAAAGTAAGTTGGTGCCATATGTTGAACTCCTATTTAATATACAGTCTAGGGTTGAAGTGAGTTGTTTCCCCCTACCCCTGGCCCCCCAGACTTGAGGAAACTCAGGCAGGCTGCAGGAACACTGCAGGAGTGCAAGACAAGTGCAACATCATAATTTGACAATAACAACTAATGACAACTCCTCCACTGTAAGTTGATCAGCTGTTTATAACTTTCAGTGGTCTATCAATGTAAAGTTATGCCTGTTATCCTGCCAACAAAAGCTACAAAAATACACACTCTGGAGGTGGAGTTTAGTGGCTGCCTGCCAGACTCCATTAACATTTTGCTCAATTTAACAGTTATAAACATCTATGCCATCTACAAGATCATTAATGATTTCTGATGACTCATAAACAGACACTTACTTATTTGGCCAGCATTTGGCATTAATTTTAACTCTAATAAACCTGAAGCTGGAACACAATAACACACATTATGGCCTTGAATAGAAATTTCAAATTGTCAGAGAAGCAAATATTTAAACTTAACATGTTTCCTAAATCTCTGATAACATATCATGGTCATTCTATGATTTATTACAGTGAATATATTAATTATAGCGTTCTTCTCTAAGGTTTTGAAAAGAACAAAGCTTTCAAAAAGTGATCAAACAATAATTTGACAGCCCTCATGCTGTAACCCCCTGAGGGTTGCAGACTCTTTTGCAAATAACAGTCCTTTGTGATTGTCCAGCCTGGCTGGTTAAGGTCTGGCTGGTCTCCTCATCAACTAAATACTCTGTAATGTTTAAACTAAAACCTGATATTAAGTAAATTGCTATTATGTTTTTGTGTCTCTTATGCCACACTGTTCTTCTTGTAGTACCTTACTAACTAAAATGTGATTGTAAGTATATTTTATGTTATACAAGTGATACTCAGGGCATCACAGAGTGTGTTTTTTTTTTCTCAAGGAGTGTGTACAGTAATACATATATTCAACTGCCTTTAACTGGTTTCACAGAAATTAAATAATAATAGCCTCATTTTGTTTTATTACTTTTTATAATTATGTTTTGCAGACATCAAACAGATCCTTACCAAAGCCAGACTTTTGGACTGCCACTGTTAGATTTTGTAAACTTGAGTTTGCAGCTGACTTTTAGCTCCAAAAAATCACTGGTAAGGGCTTTGCTAAATACAACATATCCTCATCCTTGGAGCTCTGGCACCACCTACTGGCTGAGACATGCATCACTGCTCTGTTAGTGAAGGACATGGCTCAGTGGAGCATGTTAAACAGAGCCCCTGTAAGGAGACATGCATCACATCCCTGATGACCTCCCTCATCTTTTCACCACCTTCCATCCTTCAAGTCCTTGACATATGAGTGCAACATTAAAACCATTTTTGTGCTCGAATAAAATATATAGAGGTTACTTTTTTTGGTTTACTTTTACTTTGGGAGCCTGATAATCACCAACTTATATCATATTAGCCTTAAACATTTAGACATTATTAGATATGAGATGATGTGTGTACAAAATAATTGTAAGTTCTCCTGTAATTAACTCAAAACATCTCAGATTTTACAAGCAGTTAAGCCAAAAAGATCAGGAGCTTGCGCTGAATTAGCAATCATCATACAGTTTCTTTATTATTGGCTGATACATCTGAAATAATTCCCTCAAAGTTGGACTGCCAATGGTTACATGAAAGAAAAACGTGAAGGTTTGTGTGTGCTCTGTATTTGTGAATTCACTAGATGTAGCACCATCAGGGATGTAGGGAAACTTCATATAAAGTGTACGAGCAGAGCCCGTTCCTTTTTTTTACTTGAGAATATTCTTAAATTTTACAGAAAGTTTCAAATTCTTTTGGCCATTTTAAATTAATAAGTGTTACAACTGGCTTGTAGGCCACAACAATGGAGGGAGATGTACACTGAACTAACAAAATAAACTGAAATGTATTAGATGTGTTAATGTATTGATTATTCTAACAAAAATAATTACAGCGATGGGATGTGAAAGTCAGTACTGGTGGTGTGTGAGGATGCACGGATGTGTTGGATAACGTGAGGTGCATGTTGTCTGTGTGAAACAAGACAGCAATGCAAAGTAAACTGGCGGCATGGCGTGGTGAAGGGACCAGCAGGAGCACAACAGGAACCACACAATACTGAAAACATGTGCATGCACACAATACTACAGTTTTTATTCTGAAAAACAAAATATTCCACACTGAGCTGTTTACATGGATAATGAACATTAATATTTCTCTGATATTCCCATTTACATGCACCTGTGCGTACTCTGATAATGGACACTACTTTGCATCAGGGTTTTTTCAAAGTTTTCCACCGGTGTCAGACATGTTTGAGTATGTGAACACAGCCTCCCTCTTTCAATAATATAATCATCTTCTTGAAAAGGTTGGTGTTGTGACATTTCCTCATATTCAAATGCTGCTGATATCTGCATCTTTGAAAATGTTTAAAAGTACACTGTAAAAAAAGAGCAAAATTTCAAGGCAACTGCCATCGCTAGATTTTTGAGTTTTGAATCAAACTAAAACTTTTATATTTTGACATAAACTAAACAGAGTTTTGCTGACCCATAATCTTTTGTCGAAATATTTTACTTTTCGTCTTTAGATAAACTTGAGTCTTTGAGTTTTAGACACCCCCAAAATGTTGTGTTTCATAAGTTGTTCACAGCGAGCTGTGAACCTGATTTGTCTTTTTTATTTTTCTTCCAAAGAAGAAAAGTAAATTTTCCTCAACAAAACATTATTAGTTGGTTAAACTTTTTCCAAGCATAAGAGTTTGAGTGGGGCTCAAAACAAAAAAAAAAAAAAATCTATTAAAAAAACAAACATTGCCTTGAAACAGCACAGCACAGAGCTGACCGTAAACAGACAAGAAGCCGTGGGTCACAAACTGCAGTAAAACTCCAACTGAGACACATATTCTGAATCAGCTGTTTACATGTCCAAAGAATGCTCCTAAAACCAGAATAATAACAGAGTATCCCACATGTCTTAATCAGAATATGCTCCATTCAGAATAAGGTCTAATTCAGAATATTCAACCAGAACATGCTGTTTACATGACCTGCATCAAATTTACAATGTTGCCATATTCTGAATTGTGGAAAATTAGTTTGCATGTAAACGTGACTGATATTTGGGCAGGCGGGGTGAAGTAGCCTGGGTACACTGACCATGTTTTCCCAGCTACTTTTTTTTTTTTAATTACAGTTATACAGTTACTTGATGGTGCCTCAGCTCCACCCAGCAAAGGACCTGCAAGACACAAGAACACACGCAGTGTACCACAGATGGACCAAGGCCCTGGGGCGGTCACATGAGTAATACAATTGCTTCACAATAATTAGCATTACAAGGTGCAGTTTGTTTTGTTGTTACAGTATTTCAGTTATGTAACAGTGCTTGCACTGTTGCATTGTAACAGAGATGGGAGGTACAAATACTTTGTTAATGTACTGAAGTGGATTTTTCAGTTATCTGTACATGAGTATTTATTTTTCTGATCATTTTTTACTTTTACTTAACTCAAATATCTGTACTTTTAACTCCTTACATTTTCAAAACAGTAGAAAAGGATGTATCAACACATAACAGATGAAAATTATAGAAATAACAACAAGACACAACCATGGAGAAAAGGTGAGGTTCAGTTAGCTTAGCACAGAAACAGACTGTACAAAAGTCCCTCTGAGGGAGACTTTGCACTTTTATACTTTGAGGACATTTCAGAGCCTGAACTTTTTCACTTTTACTTCAGTAAAGAGGTTGAATCAGTACTTCTACTTTTTACTTCTTTTTTTTTACACAAATATCTGTACCTCTACTTAGCTATTTTAGTAGAGTAAATTTTTTTGTCACGTTTTCAGAAATGTTATGTTTAAATACACAAATAATGCAATATGTAATTAAATATGCTCCAATTTGCAGAAGAGAAATCTGAAAACTGGACAAAGTCGGGCTCAAAACTTGTGTTTTATTTTGTTGACATTCAAGTCAAAGTTTGTTTTTTTTAAAGACGTAACTCTAAGTATCTCTTTTTTATCACTCCAGAAATCCAAAAATACTTTCAACAGCCATAAAAATATTGCCGTGTTTTTTTGGAATAAAATGTTATATAAATCAGACTAACAAATCCCCTGAAGAACACAGGAATAAAACTATAAACAATAAAAAATAAAAATAGACGAAGTGTAGCAAAATATACACCAAAATGTGTGTTGAATGTTTTCTCTCCACTAGTCTGAAAGAAAAAATGAAAGGAAAATAGAGAAAAAATCTCATCTCAATTGATCAGTGCATTAAAAAAGTTTTTGCCTGTAGTGTCTTGCCTGAAGATGTGAAGATTGTTGTCATTTAGTAAATTAACTTTGCCTCTCTCAGCTCTAGCTCAGTGTCAGGTCTTAGCTGCTGAAGTTTTGGTGTCACAGGTGACAGAGTTGTGGTCGTTGCTGTTGATGGGAAATGTGTGGAGCTCAGACAGCAGCTGCGTGCCAGGCCGGGCAGAACAGACCCCGGAGGTAAGCAGTGAAACAGTGGAGCTGGACAACTGTGGGTGGAGGCTCGGACACGCTGCATCAAGCTTAACCACATTAATCTCTTCACTAACAATGTGCTCATTAAAGAGCACAGAAGAAGCAAGTATAATGTTATCATGATTCAGAAAAACAAGAGAATCGGGCTGTGCAGTCAGTCTCGGCCCAAGTTTTTAGGAGAATGAGTCTGATTTCTGTCAGGCAACATTTTTACAGTTGACGGTCTCATGTCAAATCTCATTCAAGCTGAGACTGAAGAGCTGCACTGGCTAATAATGAGTCTGTTTACACCTGGCATTAACACACACATCCTGGGTGGACAAGTTCACACCCAGCATAACAATTGGTGTCAACATGCGTCTCAAGTGACCACTTGTGATCAGATCACACTTCCTTTCTTTATATGCAAAGAGCAGATACATTGTTGTTTTTAAGCAGTGGCCCAACACTCCTGGTCAACACGCTGGGACAAACAGACACAACATTTTTTTACACAAAGAAAGTTGTATTGTTGTGGTATTGTTATTTGGTTGTAAAACAAATTGGGACAGTTGTTTATTAGGGCCTGAGTACTGACCTCGGTGCGAGGACCCTATAAACCCTATAAACTGGGGGAATTATTTATTTATTTATTTATGTATTTATTTATTTACTCTCCAAATGAACTGCCTTTTTGTGGGCTTTATCATATTCAAAAACTCACCAAATTTGTTGTGGTGAAAGTTTACATGTATTATGGTTGTTTTACATTGGGCGTGGAAAAATGACTGGGCCATGCCCGTAAATGGTCCAGTCTGCACCAGACTTGGTATGTTTGATAAAAGTCCCAGCCTGAACACGTCTACATGCCAATCAGGAGACACAGTCATAGCGCCACCCTGTGGAGACAGGAAGTGATATCGAATTCCTTCCTGCGGTGTCCGAAGCCCGGGAAAATTCAGAGCCTCTTCGACTGGGACGAATCCAGCCACAAGGCTACCCACACCCCGACTGGTGTGGGGGTGTGAGGGCCTGTGCAATTCTGCCTGCAGCTTTGATAATTGTATTGTATTAGGTTGTTTAGAGAATTGGGATGTTTAAATGTATATTGTATGGGGTTGTATAGGCTATTGCTTATATTTATAGTTTGCATTCAACTATATATGGAAATGGGAGTTTATAACTTGATTACATGAGTTATGTTGAATGGTTGAAAAAGGGGCAGGAATAAACAAGTATGTACTTCTTCCTACTCCTGAGTATTTGTTCATTGAGTTTGTTGTATAGGAGTTATTGTTTATCGCACTTAACCGATATTCTTCTTCGTTTCTTTTTTTTTCATATATTTTTAAAATGTTCCAAATAAGGGAAATTCATTCATTCATAATTTAAATGTATAACATTTGCCAAATTTAAATAATTAAGAATTGGTCATAGACAGTGTTTCACAATGTTGGTACAGCATATGATATGTTGTCTGTTTTTACCAGAAATGTGTAAATATGCAGAAGCAAATGGAGTGTGTATTTCACGCCCCCCAGTGGACCTCAGATTTATCAGTGAAATACTTGAATGAATAAACTTGACTGTGAGCTGCTGAATGGATTGTGTTACTCCATGTATTTCAAAGGAAGAATGTTACTCACAGCGTTCTGTTGGGGCAGGTGATCTTTTTCGTTAGGAGGAGGAGGAGAGAGATCACGAGGTGAAACAACGTAGATTCTTTGTAAATAAAATAATAATACAGAGAAAATCAAAGTGTAAGAGGGACGTGTCATTTAAAATATAAATTATGCAACTTATTTATTATTTTTCCAAATATTTGAGATGTCATAATACTGTAGTCTTCTTGTTGAAACTGAATGCTATTTTGTATCTCTTGAATTTGTGACAAATAAGGAAGGCATGAATAACAAATAAGTCTGCACCAGAGTAAATATTGTTTTATTTATTTATTTATTTTTAAATTTTATTTATTTGTATTCTTTAATTTTTATTATGTCCTTAGAAACAAAATGCCAGCGACCTAGGAGGGGAGAACTGAGGCAGAGGACTGCTAAAGTCAGTGTCTTGACTTCATTGTACTGTCCCTCAAGAAACTTTTCAGACATATAATACAACAGAAGCCATGCATTACATGACTACATAAAAAAAAAAAAAAAAAATCCCCCTAGAAACAGCAACAATCAAATAAACCAAAGACCTACAACAGAGGCAAAAATTGTCAGTGTGACATTTTGTAATAGGTTGTCAAAATAAATAATACATTTTTAAATTCTGACGTATTGTTTTTATGACAATTTTTTATGATGAAAATGTAATAATATGGTGCATTATGTTATAACCAACCAAGATGGATGTCTTTCACTCACAAAAATCATAAAAATCACACCACAGATTATAGGGTCTAATTTGGTATCAGGGAAGTTTAATGTGGTTTAGCTGTTAATAATGTAATGTGTGCCCAAAAACATAACTTAAAAAAATGTAATGTGTACAGATGGATGTTTTTTGGTTGGTAATTACAAATTACAACAATTATTAGGGTGTCATGCAATTAGTTCCATATGTGTGTGTGTGTGTGAGTGAGTGTGTGAGTCGTGCATGTGTGATCACTGGACCTATAGCTTGTCCAAAGCTAATCTTGAATACTGCTGGATTGATCAGCCTAATTTTTTATTTATTTATTTATTTTTGTGCACATTCATGACTTATGCTGAAGGACCTCTGTGGTTCAGAATTCTGTGAATCCTTTATGTTTTTATGGCCAGCATTATGCCTTCAGGTCATCCCATTCTTGTGATTGTGATGTCTCAAGAAAGCGCCTTGAGGGAGTTTCTTCAAAGTAGACACAAATGTTCACCTGGATTCAGAGATGAACTGATTAGATTTTGGAGGTCAGAGGTCAAAGGTCGAGATCACAGTGACCTCACGAAACCCTTTTTTTTTTTTTTGGCTATAACACAAGATTTCATATGCTAATTATTACAAAATTACCCGCAAATACCTGATAGGATAACATAATGAGCTAGTAGTTCAGCTCTCTATCAGTCCTCTGTCCTCCTCTGTGCAAATAGTCTCTAAGAGAAGACAACAGTTTCTCACTGGAAATTATTCACTGGAATCACACATGTAGTGAGAACTTCCATTTTGCCAAAAAATACACTTAACACCTATTATTAATTTCCTTCAAATTGACAGGTCAGTAAAGGTAACTTGCATATTAAATCTGGAATTCTTCACTAAATACATTATATGAGTTGGACAGCCATAGATATAAACTACAATTTGACAGTTTTTTTTTTTTTTTTATATCAGTGGGAAAAAGTATCTTTTGATTTTTTTATAACCATTGATAGCTGACCTCTCACTCCTCTTAACCAGCCACTAGGAACCACAAGTGATCAGCAACTGCTCATGTTTGAAATCTTGTTTCAGCTATAGGGACAACTATGTGGAGGTCGTGTTAATGTCAAATTAAAGCTGTAAGCTGCAAGCCCGTTAAATGCTGCTTGCAGCTTTAATTCAGTATGTAACCTGAAGTGTATAAAACAATGAGGTTACCCACTGCGGACACAAGGTGGCGGTATGCACCTATACGCGTTTGTTTGTGATCTCCCCATTAAAACCAAGAGAGGGGAAAGAAGTAGAAGAGAAGAAGAAGAAGAAGCTACATTCCAGTGATGCTAGCTACTTGCTGTAACAAGCTTGCGCACAGTGCTGTGAACAACTCTGTAGCTTACAGTCTGGTTTAAAGATGTGTTTGCATTAAATGGACGGAGCTTCATGGTGTCAGAGTTTAAAGAAGCCTGAATGTCTAAACGTGACGTTAGCATGAGCTTTACGTGGCTTTATAATGAGAGTTAGCGGAGAAGCTAGTTTGTTTGCTAACGCTCAGTTAGCCCTGTTGTCGGGTACAAACTAACTCTGAGCTTAATGGCGCTAATGAGCTAACGAAGTGAATCAGCTGAGATTAGTTGGTCAGCAGGATAAACCTCCTCCTGCTGCTGGATTAGCTGTGATTAACAGTGCGGTGGATGTGAGGCGACCCACTGTCGAGCTGTATCCGCGGTATGATTCATCTGGTGGTTTGATGGGGCTTTTAAGGACCACGATGCCGCCCAAGTTCCAGCTTTTGGCTGTTCTGGCATTTGGAGTGTCGATGCTCTTCATTGAGAACCAGATCCAGAAACTGGAGGAGTCCAGAGCCAGACTAGGTGAGACCAACACAAAGGTGTTTACAACGAGGAAATCTGCAGTGTTACAGCAGCAAGTGGATTCAAATAGAATCGGATCAATAAGAAAACAATGACCAGGATATATAAAAAATCTGAACAAAGGAGATATTAAAGAATGGGAACAATATTAACAAGAGGAAGTGTAAAAATATATAGGAACAATGCATACAATATAAATAAGCAAGCACTTTACTTAATCATTGGTAGCATTAACGATCAGTTAATCGATTAATAAGTAATCAAAAATTGTGAAAATTTTGCTTTTATCAAGCAATATCAAATGTGTTTTTCCCCTCAATCAAAGCCTTGTTTCCATATTGCATATTCTCTGACAGCATTACATTTCATAGCCTGACACATTCAAAGATGTATCGGCCTCCATATCAAACATGTGCTTGAATATCACACCATAAAGATAATCTCTTTTATATTTAAGAGCTTGATTTGATAGCAGATTGATTTAATTTTGCTTTATTGATCAAATTCTTAATGACTGATAAATCAATCATCAGTTAGTTGTTCTCATCCCTAAAGCAGACTCTTACAGAAATTTACACCCTTGTAAATATAGGAAAACATTGATGTTGCACAGTTGTAATGATAGTACATTGTGACATCGCACAGCATGAGATGAAGTGAAATTAAAACTGAGTCAATGTTTATATTACCTTTTATAAGAACAGATTATTGCATTATTATTGTGTTCAAGTAAAGTGCTGTTTGAGTCTTTAAAATAATAAATATCGTAGTCGAAAATGTTTGTACAGGACAAGTTGGACCGTTGGCATGAACTTGTGTAAATCTCTTCCATACCTAATCCCATAACTTATTTTCCTAAATTTGTTCTGTTTTCTTTTTTTAAAAAATATTTTTGACTAACAACTGTTTAACTGCCTAAAATATATAACGGGGTGCAAAAATAACTGTTCTGTGTACTGGCCAAATGGTTAGGGAATATTCACACTTTATCAGCTTCTCATTATATCACCATTGTGTTCTGGCTGGTGAGTGAAGCCAATTTAACAGCCACTTGCTTATTTTTACCAGCAATTGGCTGGTGGCTGGTGCTCATTTTTTGTCCTGATTTTAAACATGAATAACTTTGTTTTTCTCCCTTATACATCCTCATCAGCACACATATCCTGCATGGCAGATGGATTAGTTTTGTAAAGAAATGAAAGCACCCAAAAGACTAAATAGCAATTGTGTCCACGCTAGTTTTATAAATCAGCTAAGGTTTGGCATACTGTTGTACTTGTCGAAAGTAGACATCAGTGAATACATCACTGGGTGGGTGATTGGTATACCTCAAAACAAATACAAATTTGATGTAAGAGAAATGAGATTACATTATGTACAGTACTGTATCGTGCTTTTAGAGTATACATTTTTGTGTTTAATTATAAAATAGGAAGCACTAACTACTGCCTGACTATTTTCTATATAATGCCTTTAAATTAGCTTTAGTGTGTGCCAGGATGTATTACGTGCAAGCGTCTGATGCTCACGCCCGTGTTACCGTGTATCACCACCCTAGCCTGTAGCTATTACTTTGTTGGCTGAAACATAGTGTTAGGCCACAATAATACTCATGTAGCACACCACCTGTCTACCAGGAGGTGGAGACTAGAAATCAAAGCTGAAACAGCCTGTAGTTATTTCTTAACACCAGCAACATCACTGTGAGGGAGCAGGAAGAACAGCTCAGCTTTATCAGTCAGTATAGCACACACTGAAGAATTTGTTGCTTCTATTAGTCAATAGAATATTATCAACACTGACTGGAAATTCACATGAAAATTTTCCCTTAAGTGAAATCATTTAGTTGATGGGGGTCTGAAATTGTAAAACAAAGAAATAAGTTTGAGCAAATAAAGTTTTACAGATTATTTATGATAATTTATTATTTATAATAATTTTGTTTTTCTTAAACATCCTCATCAAGAAATGAAATCCCCCAGGAGACTCTGTGTCTAAGTTTTTAAGCATTTAATTTACAGTCAACCAGGCAATAAAAAATGAAATTGCGTTATAACACAAATTCATGTTGATCTTGCAGCAGAGCTTCATAGAGCACACAAAGCAGTGATGTCAGAGACCAAATGAGTGCATGTGGAAGAAAAAAAATCAAGCTATATTATTTGGCCAAAAATAATCACTCCTTGCTGTACAATATATTGCTTTAAAAATGTAATTCAGTTCAACAATGTCAAACAGTTTTTTGCACCCAAGTCCAGACATCTCGAGACACATAAAGCCCAAGTTAATGCTCATGCCTGTACATGTATTGACTTATTGTAACTGACTTCAAACCAAAAATGTAGCTTTTCATCTTCATTTGGAATCATAGAAGTGGATTAATCAGTTGTTTATCAACTATTAATCACCAGCTATTTTGATAATCAGTTAATCATTTTGAGTCATTAATTAAGAAAAGATTTCTGATTTCAGCTTCTCAAACTTGAATATTTTCCGGTTTCTTTACTCCTCTAGTAAAGAAACCGAATATCTCTGGGTTGTGGACGTTCAAGGATGTCACCTCGGCTTTGGGAAACAGTGATCAACATTTTTCACCATTTTTTTGACATTTTATTGACCAAAATAGGGCTCTAACTAAGGATTATTTTCATTTTTGATTAATCTGCAGATCATTTTCTTTATAAAGTGAGTAATCATTTAGTTAATCCTGTCCCAATTAAAAATCAAAATAGGTCCAAACATGTGGAGCACATGGACATACAGTACGTTTGTTTGCTCCACATGTTTGGACCTATTTTTCAAGTCTTTCCTGTAACAGTTATTTTCATTATCGATTATTCTGCTATTTTTGTTTCCATTAATCAGTTAGTTGTTTGGTCTATAAAAAGTCAGAAAATGTATTATTAATCAGAGTTCAAGATAACACCTTGTTTTGTTCACAACCCAAAGATATTCCATTTACTGTCAGAGAGGAGTAAAGAAACCAGAAAATATTCACATTTAAGAAGCTGAAATCTTTTTCTTAGATTCCTCTAAATGATGAATGAATTATCAGAATAGTTCATTTAATAATTTAGTTAATTTAATAATTGATTCATGATCAATTAATCATTGCACTTCTAGACCAAATTGATTATTTGATTGTTTGTTGATTATTTCCTCAAGTAATCAATTACTTGAGGAAATAATCAAGAGATTAATCAATAATAATAGTTTGTTGCAGCTCTAAATTATTGTGGCCAAATTTACTTCAACTGAATTTGCTTTCCATCTAAATTAATCTCATGGGTTGACTGCTGGCTGGGCTCTAATGAGACTGGCAGCCCTTCCAGTCCAAATCAGTGATACAAGCAGGCTCAGTGGATTGAGGCGGACGCCAGTCTAGAATTGAGAGCACTGGGCCTGAACCATTGACTGATACTCAAATGTTGCTCATGGAAAAAATCTGCAGCGTCCTCGGTTTGTACACCGTCTTGAAAGTTTTGAAAATGCTTCATACTTTCAAGGTTAGCAATATGCTTGAACATACTACTTGAAAATGCTCGATTTTCAACATAATCTGGTGTTTAATCTACACAATCACTCATGTAAACCAAAAACCTTTTAGACTAATACTTGAAAATGAAACGATCCTGGCATCATATTTGCCATGCATTTATAGATTTGTTGATCCTTTGCTCTGGAAATTAGCAAGCATTAAATAATCATGATCAAAACATCTGGTCAGGCTGGTCAAATAAGCAAGTGAAGGTGACAATATATATCGATTGCTGTGGGTAGGAAAAGGAAGAAAGGAATTTCCAATTGCATCTACAGAAGAGCTGCACTGCTCAGGGCAAAAAGAAGTCATATTGTGATTATTTTGACTGAAAGTGGGATATATGATACAATTAGTGGGATTGATAATTTTTGCATTAAAAATTTCATTTTGAGTGAAAAGGACTATTAAAATCTTGATGGTGTGACATTTGTTGAGGGCTGTACCAAATAAACATGTTTTCTTTCATCTGGAGAAAAAGATATTAAGGCCAGAGCATCTTTGCAGTACTACAGCACTTCATTAAAACGCTGTTTCTCACATAGTTGTCCTTTTTTTTTTTTTTTTTTTAAAAAGGGATTTGGTTCTGGTTCTGCGGTTTGGATATTGAATTTGGCAATATTGCAATTTTGATAATATTGTGATTAATCGAGCAGCCCTAATTTATAGTAACAATTTAGATGTGATGATAATGGCTTTGAGAGTCTGAAAATTTCTGGTTTGCGTACCCTGCAAGTGCTTGAATTTAATTCTTAAAAAGCTTTACAAACCCTGTGTCCACTATAATTAAAAAAAATCAGCTAATGTTGGTAAACTGTACTGTACAATAGCAGTTGTTAGAAGTAGACACCTACTGGATAGTAAAAAAGTCCAGTTTTGTATCGTAACAGCTGCCCTATGTCAGCTCAGTAAAGCTGAATGTTGGTGGAATGAGGTGTGTCAATGCATAATATGCTTCATAACAAGAAAAAATAAAATGCTGAGCACTGACTAACCACCTGCTGCTGTATACAGGCTACTGTATAATGTCTTTAATAAGAAAGAAATTACTTGGGGTCAAGAGATGATCCGTCTGCCTTCAGTGCTGCAGACACATACTTCTCGCTCCTCGTTGTGTCAGACGCTGACGGCTGCCTCGCCAGCAGGATGCCTGCGTTACATTGAGCGACACACAGCCAGTCCAAAACATGCTCGCAAGGCCTTTCCTGTAATTGGTTTTAATTAACATTGCAGAGGAGAAAAGAAGTGGGAGAAAACACTTTTAATTATGCCTCCTGTCAATATTATCATCAAAAGCTTAATTAGTTGTTTCAGTGTTATTGTGTTGTGAAGGTCTATGTTGTTTTCTCTAATTAAGGAATGCTAACCTGCCTCGCTGCCCTTACATTTTAAACGACTTGTTCATTTATACGACTGATGTACCTTTGTCTTTGTCTTCATTGTTGTGTTGGTGGCCTCCCACCTGCTGTGCGTGCTGCCAGATGAGAATAACAAGCAGTTACTAACTTTGGCTCATTAAAATCCAGAGCCAGACAGTTCATCATAATATAAACCGAAGATTATATTGATTCAGTTTGGCATTCGTTAAGGAACTCATGTTTATTTATTAATGGTAAATCTCATATCTTCTGCCTGTACAGAACGCACAATTGCCAGACACGAGGTGGCTGAAGTAGAGCAGCGTCACAGTGAAGACGTTGGGCGGGAAGTGTCACCACTGGTGGACAAGGACGACATGGTCATCATCTACAACAGAGTGCCCAAGACGGCCAGCACATCCTTCACTAACATCGCCTACGACCTGTGTGGGAAGAACCGCTTCCATGTCCTCCACATCAACACAACCAAAAACAATCCTGTCCTGTCTCTACAAGATCAGGTGAGGCCATTCACATTTATTCTCTTTAGATGCTGTGGTGAGAATGAAAAAGAAAATCATAGGCTTGGAATGAAACCAACTAGTGTTTTTATTAGAATTTAATTGACTGACAATTTTCCCGATTAGTCGTTTAGTCAGAATATTGTGAAAAATGCTTATCACAATTTCCCAGAGCCCAAAGTGATGTCTTCAGATAGCTTCTTTAGTCCAACCAGAAGTCCAAAACCCAAAGACTCTTTATTTACTGTCGTAACTGACAAAGAAAAGCAGCAGATCTTCACATTTAAGAAGCTGGAACCAGCAAATGTTTGACATTTTTGCTTGAAAAATGATTGAAACAATTAAAAGGTAATCAAAATAGCCGGCAACTAATTTTCTTTTGATCGATTAATTGACTTATCATGACAGCTTTATCATAAGAATGTCAAAATCCTATGAGATCAGAATTTTTTACAGCATTTAACTAGTTTAACAGCAAATATTGAACTTTTTTATAGCAGCCAATGAAAGCTGTTAGACAGAAACATGACTCAACCTCTCACATGAGCACATTGCTGTCATAATGCTGACAATACTGTGCTTAACACAACAAAGAAACAAATATAGAAGAGTCCTTTGTTGGCATAACAGATGCTCAGTTTTTTGACAGGCTTGTGGGCACTTTGATCATCACGACCAAAAAAATCTGGGATTAAAAATAGTCTATGCTGTGAAAGGTTTATGGTTGTACCATGAAATGTTTTCACATGAGTGTGGCTTTAATACTCAGAATTTTACTTTGAGTCCTGCTCTGTTAACAGCCTTAACTCACATCTGTTCAATGTTGAACTTCATCAGTTGTGCTTTTTTAAGCTTCGGACTGTAAATTCTATTTCTGCAATGCTCTGGATAGCGTCTGCTTTTCGTTCAGAACTGTCAGTGAGTTATGCAGAAGAATATGTGCGGTAAAGGGATGGAAGATAAATTGTGCTGCACTTTTTCTACTTTCTATCCGATGCTACAGTTTCTCCACAGCTACGAGGTCAGCAAACAAACAGATACTTTTTTTTTTTTTTGTTTTAAGAGGTTTTGGTGCACACGACGTTTCCCAGATAGAAGGCTTTCATTAACTGAAGGTCAAGTTTTCAGTTGTAGATTAGAGACAGATCATCATCAGAGAGTGAACGCATAGGCTCTGTGTGGACATAAACGTACCCCCGGTTTGTTGTGACTGTGCGGACTACGTGTGGACACAACGTCAATCCTGCCGACAGCGATCGGCTGTGCATGTGATGAATGCTGACACCGGGAACAGAACTATTGCTGTGTTCGAGACAATGTCAGAGGTCAGAATATCCCAGTAGAAATTTCCAACGTCCAGATGCGCAACGCCAAAAGTAAACAAAAAAACATGGCTGACCCTGAAAATGGATTACTAAATTCATCACCTACTATTTTGATAATCAGTTAATTGGTTTGAGTCAAAAGTCAAAATTCTCTGATTTCAGCTTGTTAAACTTTGAATATTTTCTGGTTTCTTTACTCCTCTCTCACAGTAAACTGAATATTTTTGAGTTGTGGACAAAACAAGACATTTGAAGACGTCATCCTGGACTTAGATCAACATTTTCCCACCATTTTCTGGACAAGACGTTTGAGGACATGATTTCGGCACTGGGAGACACTTGATCAACAATTTCCTTTGTCATTCTGACTCTTTATAGGCAAATAACTATCAATTCGATTAATCGAAAAAATAATCCACAGATTAATTGACTATGAAAATAATCATTAGTTGCAGCCCTGACGCATTCTGACGTCAGTTTACATGCGAACAGGTTTATTCTGTACTATAATATGCATTATTAGTCGAGGTAGATGGATTTTCCCTGAGTTCACAAGTAGGAATCACAACTTTGAGTGACATTTTCTAGTAGGAGGTGGAAAAACTCTGACCTCCGATGTTGTCTGGAACGCAGCCTAAGATGCGTGCAGATGATTCATGCATGAGGCCCGTTGTCCTGCTCCACTGTCACAAAGTTGGTGTACAATGTAGAAAAATAACCACAAGTCCTACACTGCTCGTCCAACATGGATCAGAACAACCTCAGCACGACTGCACTGCAGATGGAAACAAAAGTTAATGAGCAGTAACTTAAGCATCTTTCCATCTCCTCAGCATGCTTGTTTTCACAATTAGCATCATAAAAAATGATGATATTTTGGTTAGAGACTGAAAGCTGGCTGAGTGTGTATTTCAGTTTCAACAAACCACACACTTGGTGGTAGAAGGTTAGGGAATCATAACAGGAGAATATTGTTTGAGCTGGGGTTAGTCAGTATTTTGTGTATTCGACTGTGTGCATGTTTTAAAAGCTCTGGAAAATCTGCGTGGCATCAGCACATATTACATCCTGTTACACTGGCTGCATTTATACTGCTGCCAGTGCATCTTAGGACACATAGTGTAAATGCCTTAAAGCTACGTTCGAGTTATTTTTGGTGGCTAGTGGCAAGGTAATATCCTGTCTGCCATCTCACAACAGGCTGCCCCCACCCCGCATCAAACAGTGTTTCCACTGCTCAGGATAAAACAGACATGAAGAGGAAGAATCAGTCTACTGAACTCACTTTTACACCAGGAACGTTCAAATTTACATCCAGTAATAGCATTTAGCTTAGCCAAAACTGGTCAGTCTGTTTGACTTTGTCATATTTTTTTACTTTCTCAGACCGCAGAGTGCGTGTCAAAGATAACAGTCATAAATGGAGGTGGTGTGCTGGTCTGTATGAAGGGGAGCAGCAGGAGTTCTGTTTGATGTTTACTGGTGACATTTTCCTCTAGTCACATGTATGTAAGACAGCTGTTGAAACATGTCGACCCTCTTTTGATGTAAGAATTACAGCATTAAAACATTGTCTAAATTGAAGTAGTGTGGATTTGGTTTTATACTGTTGACCAGGGGTGTAAATTTCCGTGGTAGAAGAGGAGGACAAAATCCTGTTTTTGCCCTCTCCTCCGCCGGTTCGACTCCCGCCTGCGGCCCATTTGATGTGTGTCATCCACTCTTTCTCTATCTTCTTTCCTGTCATATCTTCAGCTGTCACATATCAAATAAAACTACAAAACAAATAATCTTACAAAGAAAATCTTAAAAAGAGTATTCTGTTCTATGCATGTGAAATTTAAAAAACAATTCTGAAAATCTTTGCATGTTGCACTAACATAACATGAAAAGTATTAATTGATCATGCAGAGAAGTAAGCAGCCATACTTATTTACATCCACCCCAAACAGTGTGATCTTTTTGCTCCTGTCCCCTTTAAGCCCAGCAGGTAAAAATGTTAATTAAAAAATAAAGCTATGAATGCACATTTATTGTCTGTTTAACATTAATATAATATATACTGCATACAAAAATGTAAATTCTACATGCTTATCATGCTCTGTGTCATTGCAGTTAACCATACTATGCAGCTACCAAACTGATGCAGCATCAGGTCTGTTTGCTGGCAGGCTAAAACTCATATTTTGATTTAAAAGAGAATTTATTTCTAATTAAAGTAATATTCTAAGATATGTCTCATTGTAAACTCTAATCTCTTAAATTTTGATATCAAACGAGTACTATTCTCTGGTTCCCAAAATTACTTAAGTTTTTTTGCAACTTTTTCTGGAATCAGCGGGCACATGTCACACATTTTCCTCGGTAACTCAGCATCTACAAATCTGATTGGCTTACAATAAAAACTGTCAGTTACATAATAAACAGCTTCTTTTGAAGAAACCTCATGCAGCAAAAATGCTGATGTAGTTTTTTAAAATCTGACTCAGAACCTGCAAGTGGACGTAACAGGGATGTTTACCCTCTCTATAAATTGTTTTAGTCATTTTTAAAGTAAAAAACATACGCTGGTTCCAGCTTCCTAAATATCAGAAACTGCTGCTTTTCTTTTGTCATTTATGATGGTAAATAAAGAAACTTTGGTTTTCAGACTGTTGGTTTGACAAAAGATGGTTAAAATGGTTATGGGTTAAAAAAATAATCTATAATTTTATGAAGTATTGCTAATATAATATCTAATATTAAAGCTGCAAGCAGCGTTGAACGGGCCCTCGCACCCCCGCGCCACTCGGGGCCTGCTGCAGCCACGACCATATCGCCAGAGGGTGACCGTTAGACAAGTTGTTGAATTTTCACCCCCTTTGGACACTGTAGGAAGCACTGCTGTGTCACTTCCTGTCCCCACTAGGTGGCGCCACGACTATGACTCGTGAGTGTCATGCAGGTTTCTTCAGGCCAGGACCTTTATCATACTTGTGAAGTTTGAAAGAGATTTGCCCATTAAGTCACATGTTATAGCAATATCGTTTCTCATGGCGAGACATTAAACGCGACGCCACGGCACGGCCACACCATTTAACTCTGACCACTTCTTTTAAGATCGTTTGATCATAAAGTAGTCTAGATGATACACACCAATTTTGAAGTAAATCGGAGTATTTCTGTAGGAGGAGTTTGTTACAATGCGACGTGTGGAAAATGCTAAAAAGGAGCACGAAATTCAAAATGGCCGACTTCCTGTCGGGTTTAGTCTATGGGTCCAAGAGACTTTTTTGTGCATCTGGGTGTGATACATGTGTGTACCGATTTTCATGCATGTCGGTGAAACGAGCTGCGGGGGCTACTGTTTAAAGGGCGTGGCCAAGTCATTTAGCCACGCCCCCTTATGAGATTCATATCATATGTTCAGGGCAGGGCCAGTTACAACCATGTGAAGTTTCAGGAAGATTCGACGAAGTACAGTGAAGTTAGGGCCACTTACTGGGTTTTGGCGAAATGTCGATATTCGCCGCGCCGTCACGGCGATACTGTTTGATGAGTCATCATGGTCTTTATAATATAGCATTACCAACTTGTTAAGGTCTTTCTGACCAAATTTGAGTTTGATGTTGTCAACGTATTCAGAGCAGCACATCAAAGTGTAAAACATGGCATTTCCTGTCACCAGCAGGGGGCGCTATGACAATTACCAAATTTCTGCATATAGACGTGTTGAGGGCGGGACTATTATCAATCATGTGAAGTTTGGTGCAGATCGGACGATTTACCTTAAAGTTATAGCAATTTCGTTTTTTATGGCGAGATATCCAAATTTGACCTTCCGCAGCGGGCGTGCCCTTCAACGTGATGAAGATCTTTGGATAACTTTTGATCATAAGGTAGTTGAGCTCGCACAAACCGAATTTGAAGTCAATCCGATGGAGGCTGTAGGAGGAGTTCGTTCAAGTACGACGTGTGAAAATGGCCAAAAATGACCTTAATTTGAAAAAACAAATCAAAATGGCCGACTTCCTGTTGGGTTTAGGGTGTCGCTCCAAGAGGCTTTTTTGTGTGTCCCGGCATGAAACATATGTGTACCAAATTTCGTATGCCTAGGGCAAAGTTAAAGCAGGGGGCTTCAATTTTGGAAACTGTTAGGGGGCGCCGTTGAGGCATTTTGCCACGGCCCTTTGTAACGACCATAAAATATCAAATTTTTCACCAGACATGACGAGTGTGCAAAATTTTGGGACTTTTTGAGCACCTTTAGGCCCTCAAAAATGCAATTCATTCGGAAAAAGAAAAATAATAAGAAGAATAATAATAATTCCTTCAGTTTCAATAGGGTCCTCGCACCGGACGGTGCTCGGGCCCTAATAAGGCAGTAAAGTATTCTGGTCTTTTTCATAAAGATGCAAATAAATGCAAAAAATCTGTCATAAAGTGTCAGCGGCCAGTTGCAGCAGTTGAGCAGAGGTTTGAGTCAACACAACTAAACTAAACTCTTTGTTCAGTTGCACTGTCTCTACTTTAACTACGACATGACTGACTCGACCGTCATCAAGACATTACTGCAAAACCTTCAACACACTGCATGATGTTGGTAAAATGCGAGAGAAAGCTACTTCTTATATTTTGGTTGAAGCGTGTCTGTGACCTGTTCGTCAGCTGACAGATCCACTGTGATTTCCATACAATGAATTCTCACTAAAACTATCTTAGAAAGTCGACTGCACAGACTCTCTACTGCCTTGAAAACGTGAAGATTGAATGTCTTTTGAGCAGAGTTACAAATGTATCAGTGTTAAGCGACGGCAGCCATTTTAACCTCTCTGTCCCGGTGTGTTTTGTTGTTGCTGTGTTTTTCCATTTACTTTGAGTTTCCCTGCTGCTCCATAATTAGTTTCCATTATCTTTGGCTACAGGTGCGCTTTGTCAGGAATGTCACCTCATGGAGAGAGATGAAGCCCGGCTTCTACCACGGCCATGTAGCTTATCTGGACTTCTCAAAGTAAAGCCCTTCATTTCCTGTAATACCATTAATATCCAGATTAGTTACAAACAGTTAGCAGAGCAGATAAAGGGAGGTCATGTATTGATTGCTAACGTGTGCTTTAGTGTTGATTAATTGCATTGTGGTCCTTATCTCGCTTGACACTATCATCTCACTGATCACAGGTAATTATCCTAATGGTGTAAGTGTTCCTCAGTGAGAGAGACTCTCAGTATCACTTCTCCCTGATGCTGCCACCCGCTCACTGATGGAAAAGCTGATTCTTTACTGTATGAAACACAATTAATTAGGAGCAGAAATATGTCAGCTAATGGTCTGATGGATTTGAACTGTCTGTTCAGTGCAAATTAAATCTTTAAAGATACGTAAACATCTTTATTTTTGTCTAGATATTCAGCGAAGGGTAAGCCGATGTACATAAATGTGGTGCGGGACCCCATCGAGCGCCTGGTGTCATACTACTACTTTTTACGCTTTGGAGACAAACTACAGACCAGGACTCCGACGACGGAAACAAGGGGACAAAAAGGTCTTTATTTAGAGCTCATCAGTCTTCTTCCTCAAATAAATCTTTTGTTTCAAGGCCTGTCGTTTGTCCGCACATAAACATATGACAAACAGTGTTACTGTTGTCTTCCAGACCTTCGATGAGTGTGTGTCATCAGGGGGGTCCGACTGCGCTCCTGAGAAACTCTGGCTGCAGATCCCCTTCTTCTGTGGCCACCATTCAGAGTGCTGGTGAGTGGATCGCACCTGCCTCATTACAAGCACAACGGTCACACAAAATGTTTGCAGTCAGTTGTTTGTAATTTTCAGATCGCATGAGCCACAGGTTTGATTGCAACTTATACATTTAACTGAACAAACTGCAGCAAGTAAAAGTTTCAGCAGTTGGCAGCTGATGTAATTTACATTTGGACAAAAATAGTTGTGTGGAAGAAGAAACACTTTTGAATTTCTGTGTGAATTTACAATTATATTATATGTTAATATGGCCGCACAATGAATCAAAATTTTACCAAAATCACAGTATAAGTTTCTGCAATTTTCAAATAGCAGGAGGTGCTATATTATATTTAAAGACAAAATGTGTGTCAAAAAACTTTAAAATGAATGAATGTCGTGAGGCAGAGATGTCCTGTCCTACAAATCAGATCCTACAGAATTAAAAAAGCTTTATTTGGCATGGATTCCTGCAAAAAAAAAAATCACACCATAGTCATTTTAACATGTTTTTCAATCAAAATAAGAATAAAGATGTAAAAATGATCATTAGCTCTGATATCACAAATCATAACACAATTGCATTATCAGTCAAAACAATCGCAATTTGATATTTTTTCTAAATTGTTCAGCCCTATGTATTAATTTGGATAAAGTCAACATGATTGTGAAGTGTAATTTCTTTTTCAGACTCAAAATGTTTTCAAATTAATGAAGCATGCAGTCATTAGTGAAAGACGTCGGTTTAGAAAAACACAGGCTGAACTATGAAAAAAAAATTGTGTGAATGAATGAATCACTCGTCACTAGGACTGGGTATTGTTTCAGAAATTACAGTACCAATAACAGTACCCTTAAAGTCATACTGATACGAATAGAGTACTTCATTTCACATATACAGTATGAGTGATGTTGCAGTGCCGCGCTTGAGGCTCCTCCCTCTGTAGACGAGTATATAAGGTATCTGAGATAATTATTCATAATTAACGTAATTTTTAAAAAATCAACCTTGTTTCTATATAGCTGGAAGGCAGTTTACTTAGTTGTAACTCCCAAAAGATCCCTTCTTTCCTTAAAAACCCCAATCATTTTGAGGATATTTCGATTAAGAAGGCTGCTGTGGATCATATAAAAGGTGCTGCTTCTTCTCAGCCTCGTTAATTACTCTCTCATCCTCACTTTCGACTGCTTTGATAAGGGAAAACAGAAACGCCAAGGATGTCACATTGATTTTAACCAGATAAAATATGTTGGAGATGCGTTAAACTTTGCTGAAATAGAGGGAGGGTGAGCACGTTCTCAAGCAAGTGACACATCGCACCGCCTGTTCGCTGACGCATGGAGCAGGCTAGGACGTCCTCATTTAGGAAAACTGAAGTAATCAGCTGTTCACTCGCTCCTCCAGTTAGGAAGTGGTGTGAGCTTTGACAGCTGTGCTGTTTAATGTCTCTATAGTTAGAAGTTGGGTAGCGGATGATTTGGAATGGTGATTGAACTTGAGCAGAACTATGTGTGCGTTAAATGGTTGTAACGCACACCTGCCGGCCAATCAGAAAAGAGTATTCACTCAGATTGTGGTATAAAAATCTAAGAGCTAATTTGGCTCAATAAAGTTCAAGTGTGGAGGCTATACACACATTAAGATAATAAGTATGACCGTGAATAGTCAAGCATCAGACATATACGACAGCTACGCTCTGTTCTCTGAATATTTTGCTAATCACATGTCTGATCTTGCATTTGTAATATTGATACTTTCCTCAAATGGGTCAGCCCTGCAGCACATAGTGAAACTTATCATGGAGCATTCAACATCAGAGCAGAAACTCTGATTTATTGATGATATTTTAAGTGCTGCTTTGTGTGCAGGAATGCGGGCAGTAGATGGGCCCTGGAAAAAGCCAAGTACAACCTGGTGAATGAGTACCTACTCGTTGGAGTGACTGAGGAGCTGGAGGACTTCATCATGATCCTGGAGGCAGCACTGCCACGCTTCTTCAAAGGAGCCACAGAGCTCTACAGAACAGGTACAACACAACACACGTCAGAACAGAGTGACATTTTTGTGTTGGTTAGTGAACTCTGTGGAGAGGGAAATCATCACTCAGGGGAAGCACTTCATGTTACTGAGTGGCAGGGTTGGGAGGGTTACTTTAAAAGTGTACTACTGTTAAAAATGTAGTCAGTAATGTAATCCAAGTATCACAGTATTAATGTAACTTGATAACTTTCTGTTACTTTTGGATTACCTCATATAAAATATGGTGAAATTGTTTAGCTGTATATAGTGTTTTTAGGGTGCAACTAACGGTTATTCTCTCAATTAATGATTAGTTGTTTTGTCCAGAAAATGGTGGGAAAATGTTGATCTGAGTCCAAGATGACATCCTCAAATGTCTTGTTTTGTCCACAACTCAAAAATATTCAGTTCACTGTCAGGAAACAGTAAAGAAACCAGAAAATATTCACATTTAAGAAGCTGGAATCATATATTCAGATATTTTTCTACAAAAAAATGACTAAAAATGATTGATCAATGAATTAATCCTGTCACAATCTTGTCAGTTGAATGTTTGGACGTATTTTTCAGGTCTTTCCTGTAATGATTATTTTCATAATTGATTAATCTATCAGTCATTTTCTCCATTAATCAATCGCTTGTTCAGTCCATAAACTGTCACAAAATGGTGAAAAATGTTAATCAGTGTTATCCAAAGTCCAAGATGATGTCCTCAAGTGTCTTGTTTTGTCCACAACCCAGAGATATTCAGTTTACTGTCAGAGAGGAGTAAAGAAACAGAAAATATTCACATTTAAGGAGCTGAAAGTAGAGAATTTTGACATAAAAAAAAGACTCAAAATGAATAATTGATTATCAAAATAGGTGCATATTAATTTAATAGTCGGAGTAATAATACATTCATCGTCACAGCTCTAAGTGTTTTATTTTCCGCTGTTTGGTGTATTAGTTTGTCCAGCTGTTTCCTTCCTTGTTGTATTTATTGATTGATTGACTGATTGATTTAAAGACAAAAAATTTCCACCCAGTGAAGTATTTTTTCACTAGAGGCCATGATGATGAATTGACAGCTGTGTGTACACTGTGCTTGGTAGGATATCATTCTTTATTTAAATTGTAATCCTACTAATAATCTGTAACTGTAATGAATACAGTTACCTTTTTTTTGTATTCTGATTATGTAATCCTGTTACATGTAATCCCTTGCGCCCAATGCCTGCTGAGCTTCTTTTTTTTTTATTATTATTACTCTGTAGTAACCCTTTGTTGTCTAGACTGACAGCCGTATCAAACCTTCCTCTGTTCCTCCAGGAAAGAAGTCTCATCTGCGAAAGACCACCGAAAAGAAGCCCCCCACCAAAGAGACGATAGCCAAGCTGCAACAGTCCGACATCTGGAAAATCGAAAACGAGTTTTACGAGTTTGCACTCGAACAGTTTCAGTTTGTGCGTGCCCACGCTGTCAGGGAAAAGGACGGAGAACTTTACGTCCTGGCTCAGAGCTTCTTCTATGAGAAGATCTACCCCAAAGTGAACTAAGAGTGTGACGAGAGCTGTACGGGGACTCTGTTAGAAGTCATTTACACTGGGAGGAAAAGACACAAGTTCACCAAGTGATGCTGTGGAAACTTTTCCTGGGCCTCAAATTTTGATCCTGTTACAGTACGGAAAATCCCTCTCAGCTGGTACTGTGGAATTTCTACAAAGAATGTCTCTAATTTTTTTTTTTTTTTTTTTTTTTTACTGCTGGTGCAGCTGTTGAGAAAACTTCACATGGATAAACCATCACTCTGAACTGTGAGAAAGAATTCACACCCAGAACAGGCTGAAATAATCACTGAATGTGATACAACTGAAAAAACCCAAATGCAAAGCAGCCTTTGATTTACAAATTCTGGGTTTGGATTTCAGGTTGACTGTAAAGATAAAGAAGCAGCAAAACTCAACCTGTTCAACAACTTTTAAGCACATTTAATGTTTTTCTGTCCCCAGATTGATTTGAAAAGGATCTCAGAAAGCATTCCAGCTCCATGTTGCATTATTTCTTTTTGCACACACATTTTAGGTGCACAAATTCTTGTTTACAAGTTACAGAATACAAAACTGTTAGAAAACAAAAAGATCCAAGCTGTATTGACATGCAGTGAACCTGTTTTTGGACCAAACAGTAGCAGGAGTAAACACATTGGACCATTACGTTGGTGCGTGACTAGTAATTTTTTATCCCGCTGAGACATTTCAATTTTTTAAGACATATTTAACACATTGTATCAGTATTTTATCATGGACATCATGCTGTGCATCTTTGATATAACAAATAGCTGCTGATTTAGCCTGTGGAAGGACCACAGTCAGAGCAGGAGAAAAGCATGAATCAGATGTTATGAGTACAGGGTTTACCAGCGCTTTGACTTGGTCGTTTTCAGCAGGAAATCGAACTGACAGTGCCTTTATCACAATGTTTAAGACATTTGTTTTCATTCATTTGTTCATTTTCCAGCGGTCCCGCAATCATGTTTGCTCTTTTTTATGTATTCTTATGAACTGCAGTTCTTGTTTCTTCTGTTTCACACTTACCCGATTAACAACCAAACCATAAAGACATGACTGCAAATGTTACGATCATTTTATTCTCACTGTATGCTATGCCAAGAGATCTTAAAGGGGTAGTTCACCCAAACAGGAAAATTCAGTCATTATCCAGTCACTCTCATGCCAGTTGAAGGTCGGGTTTAGTTTTTTAGTTCTCAGAACACTGCTGGAGTTTCACAGGAAAACAGTGTTGCAGAATCTCCCAAACAGTTGAAGTGAATTGTGACATTATGTGACATATGAAAAACATAACCGAACACCCTGACATGCAAAGGACTTGAAAGACTATTTACAGTTTTTAATCTTCAAACTTCACTATAGATCCTTAGCTTGGAGCCACATTCACGTGCACATGCTCTCCATCTGAACTGGTTGTGTTTTGTGTGATGGTGTGTGCACGCAAGTGGATGTGATGTTGGGGCTTTAGGAGACTTGGAATTTGCCAGATGAGTACTATGGAGTCATTTTAGGTTTCTCTTTTTTCCATTCTGCACCACTGTTTTCCTTTGAAACTCCAGCAGTATTTGGTGGACAAAAAACAAACAAACCCGACCTTCAATTGGCATGAGGGTGCGTAAATAATGACTGAATCTTCATTTTTGAGTGAACTATCCCTTTTAAATTGTGTCTAATGTGTTTGTTTGTGTCACTCATGTGTTAGACTGATTAACAGGAAGCAGCAGGAAACATTGATGTCTTGTCTGTGAGGCTTTTTTAAAGGGATACTCCTGCTAATCTGAATTGCACTTCCACAAGGTTTAGGGACCTGCAGGGGCCTACATGTTGACTGAGACTTGGCCAGAACTGCAGCAGCAGAGTCACTAGTATGAATCCACCATACTAGGTACTGCTAGACTGTATATAAAGGTGATCAAGTTCCAAACTCATTTACCATAGTGCAACTTGACAGAGTTATTTGTTAGATCTTCCTTGCCTGGAAATTCGGCGTTTGTGATATGACTGTTCAGCATGAATATTATTATCCAGGACCAAATACTATGCAGTTATAACAGAAGCTGGCTCACTTCAAGTTCACCCCAAAATCAAAAATATATATTTTTCCTCTTACTTGTCATCCATCTAGTTTTGGTGTCTGTCTGTGGTATCTGATGTCTGCTTTTTCTCCAGCATAATAGAACTAGATGGCACTTGACTTGTGGTGCTCAAAGAGCCCAAAAAGACATTTAAAAAAAATAAACTCAAAAGCAGTGTTTCTCTCCAAAACCATGATCCAGTTACTCAAGATAATCCATGAACCTTTTTGTCAGTAGTTTTATTAAGGAACTATTTTCTATCTATGGTAGAAAAAATAGTAGTTTTTAGCACTTCTATCCCGTTTCACTATATTCAAGAGAAGGCAGACATTTCTACTGTCAGTATCTCCCAAACTCAGCAGCTCACACCAAAACAATCTAAATGGATGAACAGAACCTTATTTTAAAAAATACATATTTTTGATTTTCTGTGAACTGTCACTTTTAATATAGAAAATCTCGATGTTAATGACAAGAATTTGACATTAATATTAAACATCATACCATATTTTCTTTCATCAGTGATTCTGAGACATATGTTCCTCCCTCAAACTTAACTCATACAGAAAACTTTCTAAATAATCTCATGTCTCTTTTCTGTTCTGCAGGCCTACATGTTCAGAAATAACCCAGAATATCTTTATTGATTTGGTGATGGCCGTTTGATATAGTTGTATTACTGTACGGTTGATCCTATGCTAGCAGCTTTGTGAGTCTGCACTTAAGCACAGTGGTGCTTTGAGCTTAATGCTAATGTCACCGTGCTGCAGTAACATGCTCACAGTGATGCTGTGAGAGATAATGTTTAATTGTTAACCATCTTAATTTAGCACCATCAGTGGAGCAGACGGTTCATAAACCAACGTATTAAACACATTGAGATTTTGAACTGGTGATAGCATTAGATGAATAGTTAAAGGATCACCAAAGTAATTATAGTTCACCTGATTGATATTTCAGTCTCGTCAGGGCATGCATCCTTAAAGGGATAGTTCAGATTATTTGATGCAGGGCTGTATGAGGTACTTAGGCCATAGTTAGTGTCTTACCTAACTGCCATTGTGTAGCCAAATATTGCTCTCTCTTTAGCAACCAGACTCCTTTAGCAAAAAACAGTAGTTTTACCTGGCAGAAAACAGGAGTTGCTGGTCTACTGCTGCCTGGAACATTTTGTTTTTGTGTGACTTGGTGAATCTTATCTAATCCTTTGAAACATCAGAGTCACACAATAACTCAAAGGTGGACCTTTTTAAGGAGGCAAATATGTTATACTGCTGACCCTGTCCACAGCAGTACATTGCTTAGCTTCCTACACTAGTAGGCCTACTCCTCTCTGCTTCTCCGAACTAGAACCGCTGCCATCTTACTGTATGCAATACACTGAGTGTGGATGGATGAAGTGCCTCAAACAACCTCATTTCAAAAAATCTGAAATATCCCTTTAAAATTAGTCAAGTTTCAAACTCACTCCCTGGATCCTACGTTTTCCATAATGTAACTCAAGTCCATCATTTCTTGATAAATCAGTGGATCGCTTGGGCTACAAAACGTATGAAAATAGTGAAAAATGTCTGTCACTGTTTCCTAAAGCCAAGGATAACTTATGATGTTTTTGCTTATGAATATTGTTTTTTTTAAGATTTTTTTTTTGGCTTTTGCCTTTATTTTTAATAGTGACAGCTGAAGATATGACAGGAAAGAGGGCAGAGAGAGAGGGGATGACACGCAGCAAATGGGCCGCAGGCAGGAGTTGAACCAGCAGCTGCAGCAGAGGACTGATAGCCTCAGTACATGCTCTACCAAATGAGCTATAGGGACACCACATGAATGTTTGTTTTGTCTGACAAACAGCCTAAACCCAAAGATATTCAGTTTACAATGATATAAAAAGAAAAGCAAAAAATCCTTGCTTTTCAGAAGCTGGAACTGAGGAATGTTTGAGTGTTTGCTGACATATGGGTGTTAAAGGAGCAATATGTAGTAATTGCGTGTGTGTGATGAAGTTGATCAGCTGTTTATAACTGTCAGTTGTCTGGCAATGTAAAGGTAAGCCCGTTATCCTGAAAAAAAAGGCCACTGCTCTGAAAACGCACACTGGAGTTTGGCTTAACCTGTTTCACTGCCTGCCAGACTTCATCAAGATTTTGCTCAGTTTAACTGTTATAAACATCTACACCTTCTAAAAGATTATTAATGATTTCTTACCACTCAAACAGACTCAGACTCATTTGGCGAGCATTGAGCATTGATTTTAACTCTAATTTATGTGAAAGAGGCAAACAAACAGTAATTCTGACCCAGAATAGACATTTCAAAGGGGAACAAAGGCTGTAGTGTGGATGTCTGAGAAGCAATTATTTCAACTTAACCTAGTTCCTTAATCTCTGATGGTGTATCATGGTTTTATGATTTATTCGGTAAATATATTACAGATTTCTCCTGTAAAGGTTCAGTGTATAAGATTTACGTAGATCTACTGGAGGAATATGGCAAAAATGTCATCAATCACCTTTGTACTATATTCCCGAAACTGGCCTCCGTCGGTCTCAGAGGCTGTATTCCAGTCTGACAGGACTGCTAACTAGCTAATGGCTGCTATAGCACAGTTAGCAGCAGTGCACTGTGGGTGCAGTGTTACAAGAGAAAATGTCCACGTTTCAACAAACTCTCAAGGTGCAGCTCCCCAATGGAATTTTAAGGTGTTTTTTTTTCTTCTTCTCACCACATAACAGTTTATTTGACCATGGATCAGAGCAGCCATACATCACTTTCCTGGACCATGCTGCATTTTGGGTGTAAACAAGCACTGTTAAAGTGCCAAGGCCAAATAAAGAAGACTAGTGTCATTCATATGCATGTTAATGTTGGCCATGTAATTAGTTACCATAACACCAAAGTGAACAGACTACTAAAACAGCAAAAGAGTGTCTTAAAAAGTAACAGATGTCAGAAATACATCACCTGGGGTACCACCTCTGACCACTCGGTGGAGTCATTCTTCCACTTTGACTTAGGCAGACACACACCAACTACTATTTCTTTGATTTTACTGGCAAAGACCTCAGGATTTGTATTGACTGCTAGTCAAATTAGAGCAGCTGTTTTTCACCCAAAAAGGGGTGTAAGCATGACACAGGAGCAAAGTACCTGGATGGGTTGCTCTGATTGATAAGGGGGCAGCCCTAGCAACCCATATTCACTTGTTTGCAATACGTAACTTCACCGCTAGAGGCCACTAAATCCTACACACTGGTCCTTTAAACAATGGATGACCAAAATAGCTGCAAGTTAATTTTCTGTCAATCAACAATTAATCCAATATTTATATTATATTTTATATATATACTGTTTGTATTATACTATATTTTTTTAGTTAGGGATCTTTCAGTGGAGACAGGATAGTTTTAGCCTTTTTCACTCGTTTGTAAAGTTGCTTTTGTCAGGGTAAGAGATTTTATTTCATACAGTACATGGGGGCAATGAGCACTCCCATATGTGGACAATCAGGCTTGTTTTTTCACCCTCTTTCAGCCTCTCGCAGTGATTTACATGAGCCCAGTCACTCTTGACTCCATTTCTCGTCTTTTGGCTCCATAATTACAGAATAATTGCCTCGCTATATCTTACTCAACAGGGAGTACTTAACCACTGAAACCGTGAAATAACAGACTGGGACGGGATGATCTGCTGAAGTCAGCGGTATTACCAACTCTTGCCTCCTCTCTGATGGGAGAATAGACAGGAGGGAGGGAGAGTGTCTGCAGGGAGAAGAAGCACTAGCACGCTCCACCAGTCCACAGCCTGTTCTTGTGTCTACACAGAGATGAGCACAAAGGCCCCAACCCATATTTGACGCTTTGTGGCCATGGACACAAGGAGAGGCTGCCCGTCTCAGAAAATAGAACTCAATTAACAGTTTAGCTGCAGGCATATTGGAACATTGTTTCATTAACGAGATGAATACAGTCTGATAATTACTTCATCTCAATTAGAAAAAAAGGCTACACTCTATATTGATCGTGGCTGATGAGCTTGAAGGTTAATTAGGAACACAATATTTCAAAAGTCTATCCTGCTTTGTTGTTGTGGGAACTGTTTGTTGGTGGCTTTTTTTTTTTTTTTTTTTTTTTTTTTGCTTTTGTGCAGGTTTTTAAAGACTGTGCAGGTCTTCCTGCTTGATTTTATCTGCTCAACAAAAGGCTCGTCTTTTGTTTCAGCTAAATAACCCGCCTCCCTCCTAACCTTGACTCCAGCCTGTGTTTGAAGTGCACAGTTTTGGCACCAGTTCCTGTCTCACCGTTCCGCTCTGAGCCACTAGAGGGAGCCGTGGTCCTTCTGAAAGCCTCCTCCGAGCAGCATGGGAGCTGACTGAAACGGTTCACCAAGCCCCCATTAATGCACCTGTGCAAAGCCAAATGGAACAAACTAATAGTGCATTACCATTAACAATACAAATTACACCATTAGGCACACTTGGCTCTCAGGCCTTGTGATAGCTATAAATAGTTTCACTTGGTCTTGGACAATTTGTGCTGTACTTGCATAATGACAGCACTCAAATTAATTCATGGTGTGCAAATGGAGTACCCATATTGCTGCATGTTGTGAGAGGGGATATTTTGGGCTTTTTTAATGATGTGCCTCTTCCTGCAGAAGCACCTTTGCAGGAGGAATTGATCAGCGAGGCCAGCAGCCCTAACATAAGTAAAATGTCTTCATTACAACCCATCTAGAGCATTTGATCCTCTTATTGCCAAAGCTGTGCAGAGTAATGACCTCTTTTTGTCAATGAAAGTTGGCTGTACTACTAGAAATGGCCCTCTGGATTGGTTTTGGACCCTTTTTCAGCGGACCATAGGAGACCCAGCACAGTTTTTGCAGCTAGCTGACCTCAAAGTGGTTTCACTACTGCTCCATAAAACAAACAGAGCAGAGCAGAGGCAGCTTGACTGCCCCTCACTGGGACTGAAGACAGGACCTTAAAGCGCTTAGCCAAAGGGTACCATTATGTGTACTACTTTTCCCTGTGTTTTATGTAAATGCGCCATGCTGAAATGGAAGGTAAAATTAAGCCAGCATGTCAAAGGCACTGGGCCAAGAAAACTTTAAGCGTTCCTGATATTCCTATTTTCCTGGAGCCTGGTGCAGATGATGGATTGTAGTTGATGGGGAGAGAAAATGATGGAAGCCATCACCATCATAAAGCATTGCCAGATTCATCCATTAATGCTCTCTTGCCTTCTAGCCTATTACACGTTGACATTTGACGATGTCAGAAGGATAGTTAAACAAGACTAAGAGTTTACAGCTATGATAGCAGCTCTGTGAGGCCCAAGTTTGCCTCTCATGTGTTTGTGTTAGATTCAAGAGACCGAGCCAAGCGTTAAAGGTCCATTTAGGCAGAAATGGAATATAATGTTCATAAGTATTTTTCATCAGTGTATAATCACCTGAAAATAAGAATTGTTGTGTTTTTTAATGAGAATGAGCAGTTTGCAAACACTTTGCTTCATCCTCTGCTTTCAAGCCTGGCCACAAATCTCACAACAAACGCGAAAGGCCCTATCATCGTTTGTTGTGAGATTTGTGGCCACGCTTGGAAGCAGAGGATGAAGCAAAGTGTTTGCAAACTGCACGCTCACCACTAGATGCTACTAAATCCTACACGGTGGTCCTTTAACTTCTCTAAAAGAGAAATACCTGGTGACTAATACATGAGAAGCACAAGATGGGGCTAGGAACATTTGTGCTTTGAGTTAAATGCTAACTTCAGTATGCTAACATGCTCACAGTGAAAATGCTAACATACTGATGTTTAGCAGGTGTTTACCAAGTTCACCATCTGAGTTTGTATAGAATTTTATGCTAGGTTCAAAGCCAGCAGATTACAATTCATTTTAAGGGGAACATGAACCAAATCTCATTGCAATCCATCCCATAGTTGATGAGACATTTTACTCAAAACCGCAAATGTGAACTTATTCTGGTGATAAAAGAAAAGTCATACATACTTTACAGGGGATTCATCCTCTGCAAACTTTAAATGTCTACAAAGTTTTATCCGTCCAGTAGATGTAGACAGATTTAACTAGATAAGGAACAACTGTGAGGTGGTGGCACTCGATGAAAAGTCGGGGGATAACAGTCAGTAGGATTCATGCTCTGGGGACCTTGAATGTTCTTGGTGATCCATTCAATACTTGTGGAAACACTTCAGTAAAACCCCAAAATGTTAACCTCTTGATGGCACTAGAGGAAAAGTCAGATGACCACCAAAGTTATTACAATACACCCTCTGAGTACCATGAATGTCAGAGCAATCCATCAAATAGTTGCTGAAATTTATCAGTTTGGACCAGAGTGGTGGACTGACCTAGCTTTGCATTGCCAGACCAATTAGCAAATGCAAATTAGTGTAGAACCTCTCAGTTCATTTTGGATTTCCAAGGGTCAGATTATCGATAGGTGCAGACCAAAATATCTCTGGATGCAAGTGGATAGACCTACAACCAACAACCAATCAGGGCAACAAAATGTGTGATGTAAGAAGTACAGCACATATATCTTTTTTATTATCAACAGCTTCACATGCAGTTGTTTGTTCTTTCAGAGAAATATTACTGTCCATTTCGTTTAATACTGACATGGTGAATCCAACAGAATGTTTCACATCAGTGGTAGCCATCTTATTTGTTTACAAAAATGCCTCAATGTCCAATAAGGTCGTGCTGCTGTGTACAATCATTTTATCAAAACCACCTTGTTTTAGATAAATGGTTGTGACTGGCCCGACGAGATCTAAGATGGTGTCAATGTGTCTGAGCGGGAGGGGGGCCAGAACAGTAGAATAATTAGTGGTTGGAGCACCCATGACATCACCCATTGGCTTAAGACCTACCATTTTGAATCCCTGAGTTTGGCATTATGGGGCTCACCATCTTGGATTTTGGCAACCAGAGCATGAGCAGTATGAGAGCAATGAGCTGGTGGGTGACATACTACACTATAGGTGGTTCTTGGTTTGGCTCATCTGTTCAGCTGGAAGCCTGCCTGGTAGCGATCGTTCTTTTATTACAACTAAGCGGTACATTCAGATATGTTTCTGAAAACATGTTAAACCACAAATAAGCAGTGTATTAACAGGATCTTAGTCCATATTTGACTGACAAGTTTTATGGTTTGATCTGAGTTTTTGGAAGCACCGTTGGAAACTGGCAACACAATGGCGGCCAGCTTGTATTACAGAAAAAAGTACACTAAATTATGTTTCTGAAAACATTTTAAGCAACAAATAGGCTAAATCAATACTGTCTTGATTGACTGTTGGTCTGAGCCCTGTGTTTTGCACTGCCCTACAAACAGTAGTATGTCCCTGCAATGTTGTGATTGTGACGTAAATTTGTAACATTACTGTTGTGTTACTGCAACATTACAGTTACAACGTTATGTTGCTGCTACGTTGTTGAAATATTACAACCTGACAGGTATTTTTACAACATCTGTTCAACATCCTCTGCATTACGTTTCCTGTTCTTTATATAATGACATTGCTTCAATGTTGCTAAAACATCACAACATCTCCAGAAAGTGGTGGAAACTTTGAGACAACATACCAGTGATGACATTCTTAAATTTCAATTGGTAGGTTGCTACAGCGTCTCATGTTGCAAAAGTTATGGTTGCAACTATGTTCCTGCAATGACTTTGTGTTAGTAGGGTGAAAACAACTTGGAAATCACACGGTACCTGCTCCTTAAAGTATACCCTGCTTTATCGTCTATTTTTCTCAAAATGGGACTAGACTTTACAATATGAACATCATGCTGTATAGAAGGAGACTTGAAACTAGCGATTGAGACCATAAACTCATTAGGAAACTGTTGCCTGAGGTAATACATCAGATGAGAAGTAGGGTCATTTTCTCATAAGCCTCCATACAATCTGACTCTTTTTTTGCAACCAGTGGATTTGCCCCCTTCTGACCATTAGAAAGAATGCAGGTTTAAGGCACTTCTGCATTGGTTTCACTTTTCAGACCTCAAAACTGCACCCACTTCTTCTACTGCCTATTGACCAGACACATCTGCCAGAGCAAATAAAACTTGAGTTCATAGATTCGTCTGGTCCCCAAGCTAGGACTGAAGAACAAACAGACTGACATTGCCATTTCAAACAACAACCACAAATCACACTAATACCTGAGCAGTAATACATCCATGCAGATGGCTGGTCAAACTATCGCAGACAGACAGTAGTGCCACGACTCTTTTTATAGAGACACTCTTATCAATTAAAAAGAACATGGACAGGAAGATCAAGGCATCACATCCATCATTTACATGTAGCAGTACATGATGTAATACATAATGGACAACATGAGCCTGTGAGCACAACGGGGAGGTTGACCCTGTACAGGAAACTCTCTGATACTCTTAATTAGATTGCTGTATTGTAGTTTGACCTTGGTGGAAGACACTCTACACTACTCTGTCTCTCCCTCTCCCTCCGTCTTTCTCCCGCTCTTGGTCGTGCTGGCAGGCTGAGAGCACATAGTGGTGCATGGGCATTTTCTCCTGGAGGGTAGGAGAGAAATGCAATCAGCAATTCAATCGTGGCCATTGTGTAGCAGTGCTGATGAGCTTTGCAGAGTAGATAATGGATTAAATTATTTATCCCCCCCCCCCACCCTCCACCCACCCTCCTCCTCAGTGCTTATTGTTGCCTCCTCTTTGTGCTGCTACAGCGGTACACAGACGTAGGTTGAAGGCCTAGATCACTTGCTGCCTTTCATAGATCTAATTTTTCTAATTAGCGCTTGAATGCAGAATGTTCTCTCCCCCTTTACCCCCTGCCTCCACCGCCGCGTTCATTGTCAGATACGTTCCATGAGGTGAGCATGTGAACCTATCAGGGTCCAATTCAATGACAGAGAATACCACTGAACCACCACATCGCCGTCACTCCTCCCCGTACTTCTCTTATTGAAACGCTAAATGATTTTGATAATAACCTAATCAAGGACAGTTTCTTCATATGAACGCTGTGAGGCTGCAGCAGCTGTGCTGAGCACTGGCTGATCTGGGATCAGGAACGCTTTGACCAAAATGTCACTCCTCTAATTGTTTTCAACGATGTGGCAACCATATGGAGGAAATAGAAAAACTGAGCATCTACATATTGAGAGATGGACAATCTATTCATGATATTGATTATGGAGACCATCAGCCTCATCCTGATCAATATACAGTATGACTGAGATCTTTTATATGCTGCATTCATGGTGCTACAGCAGCTGTCAACATCATTATTCATCAGCAGGTCTTTAAAGGTCCAGTGCGTAAGATTTAGAGGGATTTATTGACAGAATTTTGCGCAAATGGAATGTAATGTTCATAACTATGTTTTCATTAGTCTATAATTATTGTTGTGCTTTTGTTATCTTAGAATGAGGTATGTAAACCTTGTCGGCCATGTTGCGGTGCCATGTTTCTACAGTAGCCCAGAGAACGTACAAACCAAACACCGGCTCTAGAGAGGGCCTTTGCATTTTTTGCAAATTTCATGGCCAGAGTAGGTTCTCCTAGCACTTAGAAGGGGAGAGAGAGAGAGACAAAGTGTAATCTGCCTAAATCCTACACACTGGTCCTTTAACTACTGTAACATGCTACTGATTGTTCAACACATCCTCATACCTCAAGGACATAATAGGACCAATACCAGTGACGACAACCAAAATGACTTCCATGACCAGTGGAGAATACCAGCGACAAGCATACCAGTCCCCGTAAGTTATATTATGTAAGTTATGTTACGTAAATTATGTGATCAAAGTCACATGACGTTAAACACACGATGTAATGCCGGAAGTTTAGTTAGGTTTAGGCACGCTAAACAACTTGGTTATGGTTTAGGAAAAGATTATGGTTTGGGCTGAAATATGTCACGTCACGTCACTGAAAACGTTTGACATGGGACTTGAACCCCAGTCTCCTGTGTCCACTCCAATCACATTTGGACTTTATCAGTCCTTATAACATGTCACCTGACTTCCATCTTTGCTCTCGTCATAATAACTACGGCCACTAGAGGTTGCTGCCTAAAAATAACCTAAAACATGGGTTGTTAGCTGCTTGCACAGTGGACTTAGACGCTTGTTTTTCTGGTGAGAGCAGGGCTGTTTTTTTTAGCCGGGTTTAACATCTCACAGTTTACATCAATAAATAGAAACTGTCACTCAGAACTTTTTGGCTTTTCTACCCTGTTTTTGGCACTCAGTCTCAAGTCTGTAGTTTTCTACTGAGGAGGTAACTCTGCACTACAGTTTTTTAACAAACATTAGTCAACAGTGAGCCAGAGACAGAAGTGACAGAAGTCCACACATTCTGCACTCAACTGGAAGTACTGAGTGTGTAAAAACTCAACTTGTTTACTCAAGTAAAAGTGAAAAAGTACAGGATCTGAAATGTACTCAAATTATAACAGTGTAAAGTACCCCTATGAAGAACTTTTCTACCAGCCGTTCCTGCAAAAAGCTAACTGAAACATTTTCTCCATGGTCGAGTCTCCTCCCTCTGTTTTGTCTTGTTATGTCTGTTGTGCATGATATGAACTGATGGATACACCGTACATACCGTTTCTATGTGTTACTGTTCCATCCATTTAGGTTGAACTCATTCTTGATGTTGGGAAGGCAGTGTGCAATTTTAGTTTTGAAAATGTAAGGAGTAGAAAGTACAGATATTTGTGTTAAAGTGTAGGAAGTAAAAGTAAAATGTTACTTCCCACCTCTGGCAAGAGAATATATAAAACATGATGGTGTATGTGGGATTTATTCAAGATAAACAGCAGTGTGTGTTCATGGTTATGAAGGACCATGTCGCTGAGTGTGACTGTGTTTTTAATGGTTTATGGACAACAGTGGAGCTGCATGACACAGAGGAGTCTTTGGATACTCAGACAATACTTGTTAGTATGATCAAAATCCTTATTGGTTTTGGTCTTTTCATGGAGTCTTTTCATGTTAACAAGGAAAGGGAAAATATATATACATCACAAGACTTATGTTTATATTCACTCCAATATGTCTACTAAAAGTTACTAAATGGTTATGAATACTCTTTG
This sequence comes from Lutjanus argentimaculatus, assembly GCA_034769285.1. Taxonomy (NCBI): domain Eukaryota; kingdom Metazoa; phylum Chordata; class Actinopteri; order Lutjaniformes; family Lutjanidae; genus Lutjanus; species Lutjanus argentimaculatus. Next base: position 8,482,970 of record JAWZSL010000033.1, on the reverse strand, counting down.
CATGATTAAGGATTTGTGAGAGCCACAGTTGGGTGGGTTACTTTAAAAATGTATTATGATAATTACTAATTACTTGTTTAAAATGTAGTCAGTAAGTATAACAATATTAAAGTAATGTAACTTGATTACTGTCCATTATTTTTGGATAATCTTTAATGTTCATGGTTTGTCTGTGTAATTAGTATTAGCGGTTAGTCTGTGTTGCTAATGTTACTGGTTGATCCATGTAGCTACAGTTGCTGCTTGCTCAGTCCAGTTTGACTGTGTAACTAATGTTAGCAGTTGGTCTGTGTAGCTAAGTTAGCAGTTGATCTGTGTAGCTATCGGTTTGGTGTTTGTGGTTTGCTTTAAAGTTAGGGTTGGTTTGGATGCTTGGACTACTGTAAATGTTTAAAAATCTTTAAATTAGATATTGAGACAAGATAAAATCTACATAGTGAAAGCATTTTTCCAAGAGATAATGAATTGGCAACTGTCAGATTAGCTGGTTTCACTGAGACCTATGAACTGTAATGTGTGCCCACTGCACATGGTAGTATATCATTTTCATTTTAAAATGTATTTAAAAATTGTAATCCTGCAAATAATCCACATTTTTGTTAAGTGTTACTGTAATCTGATCACACACTATTTTTTTATAACTGTAATGGAACACAGTTACTTTGCATCCTAATTATGTAATCCTATAAATCTGCTACTCTCTGGTGAGAGCCAGGAAGACACAAAGAGAACCATCATTTATAAAACAAGATGGTTTCATCAGAGGAGCCTGGTAATATGTTCTTATAAAACTAAAACACGTCTAACTTTAAGTGTATTACTGTTATTAGTAGCATCAGAACAAGCAGTAGTACAGTCCCCTTCATATATATTTGCATATATACATTTGTCTCAGTGAACTCTCACAAACAAGCAAATTCATCTTTCCTCTGTTGATATGAGGCCTGTGTGGTGCAGCTCGTTCCTCTTCACTAACAGCTAATTCAGGCCCATTTTAGACTGCTGACAGATGATGCAACTGTTGTGGTCACATCCCCTCCCCAAAAAAGTGCCACCAGTGTCTCACATGCGTGGAGTGATGCAGACTCTGTGTCTACAAACACTCCCTATTATTCTTGTTGTGGCCGGTGGAGGCTTGCATGTACTGTAAGTTCCAGAGCAATGTGGCCTGCTTGTGTTACATACTTTTGTGGGCCGCCTCCCTGACAACTGGCAACAAAGGATCCATTGAGCAGAGGCAGCGACGAGGGGCTTTGATGGGTAATCTGCATGCGTTTGTAGAGGGAAACTGGAGCTGGGTTAAAGGAAACAGGTGCAACTAATTACAATATCCCCAGTCCTCTTTTCCTCTGGATTTCCTCCTGCTTTCTCTCCTTCTTTCATTTTCTTTATCATCCTTGTTTTCCTTATTGCGAAATCTTTCGCTGGGGTAAAATTCCCTAATGAGACTCCTCTATACACACACACACACACACACACGCTGCAATAACATCGAGCGTGCAGCTTCATTCGCTTCTTCCTCACAGGTCAGACATCAAAGTGGAGAGGTGAAATCTACGAGGGAAGTAACAGGAAGACGTTTTAATTTAATACTTCACACCGCACGTGTTACGGCTTTGTTCTTTGCACGTCATCGACATGCTTTTCCAACCTTTGATGAACTGAAAGCAGGGTGACACACTCCTCAGTACAATGTGGTCTCTTTGTCAAAGTGCGTGTATTCTGTGTGAACAACTGTGTGCTTGCAGGCAGTCTGCAGTGCAAAATAATGGAAATCTGAGAGGTTTTCTAAAGCACCTGGCACTAAGTGTTACCTCTACAGTAGATGTGATTTCCACTGTTTCAAGTATCAGGCTCTATTTCTGAGTCGAGCACAGAGCTCTAATACATGAGAGGCCATTCTGTGTAGACACACCAGATATAAATTTAAAACATGATCCATGGTCAAACCCTTTTGCTTCCAAATGTTTCCTTAGAGCTTGATTTGAGCAGAAGCCATTGGCCAAATCCATACAGATAAATCACAAAAATAAGCTGCTCAATACGTAATACATCATGTGTTTGGCAAAGTCTGTGCTATTTTAAAATCATAAGCAGATTTTTTTTTAAGGAGTTATAGGCTGATCTTAAATTTGGCAGCATGTACAGTAGGAGGGATTTCCATGTTGATGTTGACCCTGACATGAAATTGACATAAATTGATTATTGACTATAAATTGACACTAGATACTGCAGCAACTGCAACTTGGCAAGGCACGTCTAGAGTTCTGGATTTCTCCACATGCCGAAGCAGTGCTCACGTAGCGGGCTGTAGCAATAGTAAAACTGCATGTTTAAAGATCCATTGTGTAAGGTTTCTGGGGATTTATTGGCAGAATATTGGCAGAAATGGAATATAATATTCATAAGTATGTTTTCATTAGTTTATTATTACCTTAAAATAAGAAACATTGTATTTTGTCACCTTAGAATGAGCCATTTATATCTACAGAGAGTGCAACAGAGGAAAGGAAAAATTCAAAATAAGTCTCGTCTTTGTCTAGCCTGTGTTCCTAGACATAAATGAGCTCAATTTAAGAGCAATATGAGACTTTGACCATTTTCTCATACTTCTTAAATTTGGCTCCTGAGAAACAGCTTTTTGTCTCGTCTCAGCCTGAGACTAATTTTAGCCCAGTTGAAGATCTTAAAATGTTATTTTTTGTCTCACTGTACTGATCTTAAATTTGTTTTAAATAATCAGCTCTTGAGATAACACTGAGACCTAAAAGAAAACTCAGTTGCCTTAAATTTGTCTCAGTGGTCAAATTAAAGTGTTGTTGCTCCACACTCAAGGAGAAATCCCTGAGACACCTATGAGCTTGTGTTTTGCTTCTTTGGCTCAAAATGAAAATATCATTTATTTCTCATAAGACAAAGAATAGATGATTGTCTGCCACCACCAAACACTAGCTCTGCACACGGCCTTATGTGTTTTTTTGCAGACATCATAGTTTCTCCTACATGTTTGGAAGGGGAGGGTGAGACAAGGTGTTTACAATCTGCAAGCTCTCCTCTAGATGCCACTAAATCCTACACCCTGGTCCTTTAAAGAATTTTGGTGCAAGCTGCAAATGTTTACATAATATGTATTATGCAGCTAACAAGCTTACTGTAGTTATGCTAATGTAGCATTATGTCTATAGCCAACTTGTTCCCCAACTTTACACATACTGGAGTTTTGTCACCGCCCTTTGGTGTCTCATACACAAAAACGACTTGGCTACGCTTAGGATAAAACCATGTTTGGGGTTACAATAGGTACATCACGTTAAGTACGTCATGTGACGTCACTGAAGCGATGAAAGTCACAAAACATGTGTCATGTGACACGTGACGTTATGCACCTTAAAACTTTTAATACTGTTTGGGTTTTCACATGGAACATTCCCCCAGGCTCCTAGGTGAAAGTCCTGTGTTTGTTTCGCCCATCCATCCACCCCACCTCCTTCAGACGCAGGCTTCTCCCTCTTTATACTACATTGAAAGCCCGGTGTGTCGCTTTCAGCTGCTACCAGGTACCATGCGCATCTGTATGAGTCGCTGAGGGGCTGTGACAAAATGTCAGTATTTGAAGAGTTAGGAATGGGAACAGGCTGCCGAAGCCAAGAGATATATCAGGTATATCATCGCAGCTAATTACATTATCTTTTGCCCAGGTGCCTGTTGTGGGTGCAACTATATCAGAATTCAGTGTCAGATTAGCAGCTTTGTCCTGATTTTGTGAAATTATACTCAACTAAAACCACATCCCAACCATTATCCAAGACAGTGTTAACCAGAGACTAATCAGAAAGGAGACAGCACACATTACAGTAATTTCCTGTATCTGTGTCGCATGGGTTTCGCCACTGCCCATGGTGGTTACAGCTGTCACTGTCATTATCACTGAAATCATGGACTCATTGTTTTTCAAAATTCTCCAAGAATTTTGAATTGAAAATCTGTTACTGCTGTCATTTTAAACATTTAATTGTGCCGTGTGAGAATGCAAAGCTCGATAGATGGAGCAGCAGCAGTTCATTAGCGTATAATCACCTGAAAATAAGAGTTGTTGTGTTTGTGTTTGAGAGCTTGGGTCCTCTTTCATGGAGTCCGCCATGTTGAATCACCATGCTTCTACAGTAACGCACAACAGACAAAACAAACACTATCTCTAGATCGGGCTTTTTGTGGCCACCATGGGTTCTCCTGCATATTTGGAAGGGGCAAGCTAGACCCCACAAAATGCACACTGGTCCTTTAAGAACAGAACACATTAATTAATGTGTTGTTATTCAATTATATGCATTCATAACTTTCATTAGCCACATCTTTTGAAACATAATCAACCACACTGAACATAATATAAAAGTGACACTTACTTACACTTAATGGTTCTGTGTCAATGCAGCTGAAAAATGACTCATTTTTTACACCAGTCTGTTTGACATAAAAGCTGGATCAGGCTGTTAATTGATGCCCTTAGATCTCCATCTTTTGTTCTACTTTATCTTGTGTGCTTTGCCCTTGAGCTCTCCTTTATATCACCGTAACATCAAAATATGGAGTCATTAATTTGCAGTTCTGTGTCACACGGTTTCATTTTGGAGCTGAACTTATGCAGTTTCTCCTGTTCAGAGGAGGGAAGTAACTAAATACAAATACTGTGTTACTGTAATGTGCTGTACTTATTTTTCAGGTATCTGTACTTTATCTGAGTATTTATTTTTATGACAACTTTTAACTTTTACTCCCTACATACTCAAGTATTTGTACTGTCTTCTCTTTACATTTTCAGAAGCTCCTTACTTTAGTTTTGATGCATTTGAGGGAAATTATTGATTATTTTTCTTTTGCGTCATTCTGCGCTGTCTTCCCAACATCAAGACTGATGTTAGCATAAATGGATGGAACAATAACGCACAGAAAATACAAATTCTTAGTGTATCCATCAGTGCATATCAAGAACAAGAGACAAAAAAGATGAAAACAAAATTGTAAAAAATGTAACAAGATGAAAAAAGATTCTGTTACTGAAAAAGATGTACAGGATGAAAAAGAAGTAACAAGACAAAAATGACATAAACAACATAATGAGAGAGATAAGACAAAAAAATGATTATAGTTAAGACAAAAAACAACGTAAAAGACATCTTACATAAAGATGTAACAAAATGAAGGATGTGACGGGATGAAAAAGATATAATAAGATGAAAAAGACATAACAAGACAAAAAACGCAGTAAAAGACACAAAAAGACATCACAAGCAGTGCTGGTGCGTCCACATAGGCGAACCAGGAAGCTGCCTAGGGTGGCACTTTGGCAAGAGTGGTGAAATGAGAAAATCGTGGAATAACCAATGGAGAATATTATTATTGTGTAAGCTCAATGATTTGCTGATGTGTCAATCACTCTGCACCTGCAGCCACGCCCCGCCCTGGCTCTCACGAGCCAATGGTTGTATAGCTCAGTGTTCAACAGGCCTGATCAATAAATTTTGGGAAGAGTTCAGTCGTGCATAAAAACATTTCTAACCATTTTTACTGCTATTTCCGCATCACCTTATACCACCTTGACACTTTATTTTAACATACATGTTTTAAAACTTTTGAAATGAGAAATAAATGCATTTTAGCTGAGTTAACAGGCCATCTCATTGTTTTAATGATGCCCTTTAAGTCCACCACCAAAGTGAGAGACTGCTAGCGCTAGAACAACTACCAGCCTCGATGAAGGCTCTCCGAGTACACTTCTGACAAGTAAGATTTTCTCTTGTTTATAATGTTGTTGATCATATGCAGATTGCAGATTGAATTAGTTGGAAAAGAGCTGTATGTGCTGTCATAAGTGTGCTGTAAAGAATTTTGAACAGGTTATTGGAGTTATTTGTATATAGATCCGTAAAATGTCTGCATACTTGACTATTGTTGACACTGTCGGCACTCTAGCGTGCACACTCGTGTATGGCATACTTACGTTTTCGTGTTCTTGCTGGTTTTTGCATTACGCGTGTGGTATATTGCAGTTTGTGTGCCATTGCTAGAATTGTACATTTCAATGGAGGGGGGGGTAATCGTTTTTTGCTGAGAGCGGCAGAAGTGCATACGCTGGTCCTGGTCACAAGATGAAAAACTAACAAGATGAAAAAGGCAACACAAAAAACTACATAAAAGTCATAACAAAACGAAAACAATGTATTAAAAAGAAAAAGATGTAATGAGATGACACAGATGAGAGAGGGAGGATGCACGAAGAAAAGGTGAGCTTCAGCTGCTTTGCACAGAAACAGCCGCTTAGAAATGTCCTTCAGAGGGCGATTTTTTACTTTTACACTTTGAGGTCATTTTAAAGTACTTTTTTCCACTTTTACTTGAGTAAAGATGTTGACTCAGTACTTCTACTTTTACCAGTCTTTTTTTTTTTAGTAGTAGTATCTCTACTTGAGTATGTTGGAGAGCTCAGACTTAGATTTTATTCACAATCAGTCATCATAATCTTGGAGGATACAAAAAGGTGACTCCCCAAAGAAAAAGGCTGTTATTTAATGATACAGATCCATTCAGTTCATGTCGAGTGAGTCACATTAAGACAATTCAGAGCGTGCTATCTTGCAACAACACATTCCAAAGTCTGTGTTTCATGCAGGGTGCAATATCTTCTCCTGCGCTGCCACACCTCCAGGACAGATTAGCTCCATCTATGTGTGCGTGGGGGAGGAAAGGAAAACAATCTTGCACTAACAAAAGCGTTATTAGTTCATTATGAATTAGAGAGCCACATCTGCAACTAATACATGGCCAGGTGGGATTTGTAAAGAGAGTACAGTGTAGAGTTTGTTCCACTAATGCATTATAAACACTGTGAGAACATGTGGCCTTTGAGGTTATAGTTACACTGAATATGGAGCTTGATGTTGCTCAGATATAATGTTTCTCACATGGGTCAACATTTTTCAATTAAACAATCTGGGATGAAACGAAGCGGTGCCCTTGTTTTTGCTCGCAGACAGCTTTTATTTCACTGCTTTAGTCTCACTTCGTCCACTTGAATTCTCCCTTTTTCTTTGTGCTCACTGTGGCAGACTGTGTCCTTTTGCAAATGAATAACGCATTAATCAAACGCAGTGGTAAAGACAAAAGACTGACCACAGCCAAAAGACTCCTAGAATGTTTTATCCTGCATGACAAGATGAAAAAAGTATCTATAAAACAATCAGGAGCCTATTTATGTACTGTAAAAATCATGTAAATATACAAGTTTTTTTGTTCAAGTTAATTCAACTTTTCTGTTTTTTTTTTGTTCTTGTTACTCTTTTTTGTCTGTCTTTCATTTTGTTTTTTCTTTGTCTTTTTTGTCGTCTGCCTTTTACATCGTTTTTCGTCTTGTTATGTCTTTTTTGTCATATGTCTTTCATTTTGTTTTTTTCTTGTCCCGTCCTCTCTGTTGTTTTTCATCTTGTTACATCATTTATATCTTTTTGTGTTTTTTAACGTTAATTCCTTATCTTGTTGCATCTTTTTCCTTTTTGTCATCTTGTTACATCGTTTTCAAATTGTTTCATTGTTCTTAGTCTTGTTATGTAATTTACATCTGTTGTGCGTGGTATGCACTAATGGATACACCAAGGGATTGTCTTTTCTATGTGTTACTGTTCCGTCCATTTAGGTTGAAATCAGTTTTGATGTTTGAAAGGTGGCATGCAATGATGCAAAATGAAAATAATGAATAATTTCCTTCAAATGTATTAAAACTAAAGTAGCAAGCTTGTTTTGAAAATGTAAGGAATAGAAAGTACAAATATTTGTCTTAAAATGTAGGCAGTACAAGTAAAACGTTGTCAGAAAAATAAATACTCAAATACCTGAAAAAAAAATGTACTTAAGTACAGTCACAAAGTTAGTTTAGTTACTTCCCACTTCTAAATCTTTGAGAATTAAAACACCTCTGAGATCCATCTTTTTATAGTTTGAAAAAACATACGTGATAAAAAAAAACTAGCTGTGTCTCTTAAGCACTTCAACAAGTTGAGAGGGTTACTTAAAAAAAAAGTTTCAATACATTTACTAATTATTAAATGTAGTCAGTAACCTAATCCAAGTAGGCCTATCACAGTATTTTAAAGTAATGTAACTTGATTACGTTCCATTACTTTAATACCAAATATGGTGAAATCGTTAAGGCTGACTGAACGTATTTTCTTAAGTACACCCAAAGGTCATTTGGCCGGAAAAGTTGATTTGTTTTGAATCATTACAAAATTACCTCAACTTGTCTTTTCATAAGTTTGCCCAGACACAAACCTTTTTATTAAGTGAAAACTTTTTTTTTTTAAAGTGCTTCTGCTAGAATTAAGATGAGCAGTTAATTTAGTCTCCACATTCATCTAAATTCCATTTAGCTCTCAGTCGTCCTGTCAACTGTGTGACTGGGAAGGTGGGTAAAAGGCCATTTTCCCAGGCTGCTCAACCAGATTTTGGCTTGAAAGAGAAGCACCGCAATGAGAGAAAAGGGACATCAAAATTGGCCTCTTGTCATCAGGCCCCGGTATGATCCCCATTTGCCTTTCTCCGGGCGATCCGTCAGCAAGCCTTGATCAAAAAGGGATACGTCTTCGAGCATTCCCCCTTTCCAAGAGATGAGTGTCCCTCACTGTCCCACTGCAATCACTTCCTGTGAGCCAGGAAGCCCCAGACAAAGGCCTGCCTCTTTCTGCCGACCAGCGTGAGCGCAGAAAAAGAAATACAACACATATTTATGAGATTATCTGGCATCTCATGTTTCATTATAATGAAAGAAAGAATTGTTTCTGCCTCGCGGAGTTGAAACATGTGACACCAGGAAATGGTTTGGTGCTGTTACTCTCTTGTCTGAGAGGAGGAGTGTATTTTTTTGGCAGGAGCGATAGGTGATGATACTATTCAGAGACTGGTTGGACAGTTTGGAATCAGCAGGAGAGAGAGGCCACATGCTGTTTGGAGAACTATAAAGATGCAATGATGATCTTATATGCCATAAACAAGAACAATAATAGTGTTATCTTATTGCCCTCATTCAATACATTTTTTAAAACACATAAAGTATATTTTGGATGAGTAAACTGAACTTTTACCAAGGCAGCAGCAGTAGCCTAAAGTTAGTTTGTATCTGTTGGACTCTCCGCACCAGCTGGGAAAATCTCAGTGCTAAAAAGGAATGAGTAATGTTTTCGCCTCCAAAAACAACCACTTTGCTCCCATTTGTTCCGCTAATGCTGCTCAAAGGCCAAAAACTCGACGTCTGCGGTTGCGAGAGCAAGAAAAGAACATGCATGCTTAGCAAAAACTCTCCCATGATAAATAAAGGTAAAAAACACCAGCAGCCGCAGGGACAGTTGCCCTGCCTGTGTTTGCTCTGGGTGACACCGGACTCAGTTTCAGTGGGATCATCTGAGGCAAAGACGTGGAGGTGCACGGGGAATGAAACGGCTGCTCTAAAGGAAATGTCCTGAATTCTACTTTTCTCTGAAGTTCACATTTGGAGATGACCAGCACCTACAGTATGCGATGATGATGCTGCTATAGGAGGCTGGAGGACTATATTTGGCACAGACCTTTTTTCATGGCAGCCAGGCTTGAAAAATAACAGATTACATGTAACAGGATTACATAATCCGGATTCCATTACAGTTACAGATAAAGTAATCAGATTGCAGATACACTTAGTAAAAGGAGTATTATTAGCAGGATTAGCTTCTTTAATGTGAATATTTTCTGGTTTCTCTGACAGTAAACTAAAAAAAATTTGGGTTGTGGACAAAACAAGACATTTGAAGATGTCATCTTGGGCTTTGAGAAACAAACAACTGATCGATTAGTGCAGAAAGTGATCAACAGATTAATCAATAAACAAAATAATTGTTGCAGGAAAAGTCCAAACATGTGGAGCACATGTTACCTTAGATTGAAGCATTTATATCTACAGAGGGTGCAGGTCTATTTCCAAAGAGTACTCCATGTTGCACCGCCACGTTTCTACAGTAGCCCAGAATGGACAAACCAAATGCTGGCTCTAGAAAGGGCCTTTTGTTTTGCATAGGAAGGTTCTTCTACACACTTGGAAGGGGAGAGTGAGATGAGGTGTTTGCATCAAACAAACAAACTGGGTCAAAATGGGTCAGTCATTCAAGTTCACATTCACAGCTGCAGGATGGGGATGAGGATTATTGGCTGACCTTGTGTTGTATTGAAGGATTTGGGAATTGTACTGAAATACATGTTCTGTATCCTCTGCAACGTCAGCCAAGGTTATTGATGTTAATTAACAAGAGCACTCTTAAGTGGTAACTACATATACACAAGCATTTCAACAAAAGAATGTACGAATTGGGAAAAGCCTTGAACCAGCGTGTCATTCTAGGGGTTCTTTATAATCAAAGATGTTGACCATGCTCATTGTGCTCATGTAGAGGGGTAAATGTGACAATGTGAAATGAAATAAAGCTGCAGCATTGGGAGGAGAAGTGGGCTGACCTATGGGCTGGCTCCATTTGGTGCGTTGAGGTAAGATGTTTATTTTCAATAATCAAAAGCTTTCACTCAATGCTATTCATTAAGAGTCTCATAGTAGAATTCCTTTCATGACTCTGACGTGGCAGACATAAGGTCTCCTTATGCCCACTGAACACACACACACACACCCACAAGTTATTCAGCTTAAAGAAAATGAGCTTGACATCCTAAAGACTGACAGTACATACATGGCTGTGTTTGAGTGTTTGAAATAGAGTTCAGAAAGAAGTTGGAAATATAACACTGAGAAGATAAATGCAACTTTTTCTGCAGCTCTACACAGACAGGGGTGTTATTAGGGGTAACCAGAGGAGACAGTTATAGAGTTATAGAATGGAAAGTAACTAATTACATTCAGTCAGCTACTATACTTTTTTGTACAGCTTTGATGTACATACTAAACTTTAGTTTATTTAATTTGTGATGACTTTATGCTTCTATACAACTAAATTTCTAGGGCAAATACAGTATTTTACTCTCCTGCATTTATTTCCAGGCTTGGAGAGACACGGATTACTTGTAATGGGATTACATAATTAGGATACAAAGAAAAGGTAACTGCAATCCATTACAGTTACAGAAAATAGATCAATGTAATCAGATTAGAGTTATGATCAATAAAAATGAGACTTATTTAGCTGGATTTTTTGTGGGAAAAAAGGGCTTCACTTGGTAGAAATTTCAACATTTTTTTGTTTTTAAATCAGAAAAGAGGAACAACACCATAGTACAGTGGCAGTGGCATATTTACCTCTATAGATGGACAAACAATAAACCTAGCAAGCTGCTTCACCCTTTATGCTAAGCTAAGTTACTATCCAGACTGTATCAATCTTCTCATCTAAGTCTTGACAAGAAAATGAATAAGCATGTTTCCCAAAATGTCGAACTATTATAACCAGTTAATTACCTGTAATTTAAATGAGCATAAATATTACTGATTGGGCCTTTAAGTCAAACATAACCACTTCATCCTCAGAGATACTCAGGAATACTTTCATATCTAATGCATGAATATCATTATCTTTTTTTGTTGTTGTTGTTGTTTAGCAATGATATTTCAATTTTTTTCCTTTTTACCTGCAAGTCAGACATTAATTTATCCAATCTATACAAGGGATGGTTGTTGCTTTCTTGCTTTACATCTATTTCTAACCAGCTCTAACATCCTGGGTACAAATTCACAACACAAAAGAGTATGTTTTTCTACTCCTAATTGATTTTTTTAAAGCATTAATCTTACCTCAGTTATCCCCATCAGAAGTCACACAGAACACTCTTTCAGTGACTAATTGCACTTTCTGACACGTCTGATTTTTCCTACAACTCCGACAGAGCATTCATTTTTTATGTGACACAAAAAATAATAGTCCAAGGTCCCTCAGAGGATGTTTTCCCTCCATCTGAGGAAAGAAGTAGAAGGGTGAATGTACACTGTTATCTGCTTTTCATCACAAGCAACCTAAGCGGCTATAAATGAGGCAGGGCAGTAGAGCTTTGCAATGGTAAATAGGGTGTCTGATTGAAAGATTGGCCCACCTGGCCGTGACTGTCAGGAGGCCTCATCCAAAACGCAGGCAACCACAAAGCTGAGCCGCCGTCCTCCGGCACCCACTTCCCGCCCTGCGTCGCCCAAATAGCCTGGGACGAGACCCGTGTCTGAGGAGATTGCTTTCGGAGCGCTGTGACTGGACCCTGATAGAGGAACACTTATCTCTGGGTAATTACCCTCTGTGCACAATGAATAAAATGAGAGACAGCTCCATAATCTAGGGTCTGGCAAGCTCCAAGATTACACAGCCACTCATATTATTCGCCAAGACTAATATGCAAAGATGATAAGCAAGTGAGGTTATCTTTGGCTTGTCTTGATTTAGAGTGGGAGTTGTTCAGATTTATTTTACGCTGAAATATATTTCATTTTAATTAGGGGAACGCACATATTTTGAAAACCACTCTATTACTGGATCTGGAGTGTTCCCTTGGTAACATAAAATGACTTAGCAGTGCGTACCGCAGGGAATTGAACCGGCAGGCTTCTTTTAAAGGGACAGTTCATCCCACAATCAAAAATGCATACATATTTTTCCTCTGGCCTGTGGTGCTATTTATCCATCTGTGATGCTTCGGTGTGAGTTGCAGAGTTTTGGAGATATCAGCCATAGAGATGTCTGCCTTCTCTCAGATATAATGAAACTAGATAGTCCCAAAGTGCCAAAAACAACAAACAAACAAAAAACATTTGAAAAACTCAACAGCAATGTCTCTTTCCAGAAATCATGACGAGGTTGCTCAAAATAACCCACAGACCTTGTTGTGAGCAGTTTCATGTAGGAGCTACTTTCTCTTTGCAATAGAATCTACTGGAACTACTTTATTTCAAATAGAAAGAAAATAGTTCCTACATAAAACTGCTCACAAGCAGGGAGGGTTGGGAGGGTTACTTTAAAAATGTATTCTGATACAGTTACTAATTACTGGTTAAAAAATGTAGTCAAAGTATGTAATTAAAGTATCACAAAAAAAAGTAATGAAACTTATTACTTTCAGATTATCTCAATCTAAAACATGGTGAAATTGTTTAGCCTAATATATATATATATTTTTTTAGGGCTGCAGCCAACAATTATTTTCATCATCATTAATTGGTCAGTGGTGAAAAATGTTGTTCAAAGTCCAAGTTGAAGTCCTCAAATGTTGTGTTTTGTCCTCAACTTTAAGATATTCAGTTTACTGTCAGAGAGGAGAAAAGAAACCAGAAAATATTCACATATTTAAGAAGCTAAAATCAGAGAATTTGGACTTTTTTTTAATAACTCAAAATGATTAATCGATTATCAAAATAGATGCAAATTCATTTAATAGTCCATTATTAATAGATTAATCATTGCAGTTCTTAGTTTTTTACATTAGTAGTTAGGTATATTAGTTTATCCAGCTGTTCTTTCTTTTGCTATGTGCAATTCATTGATTGATTGATTGATTTAAAGATGAAAATGGCGAAATTTCCACCCAGTGAAGCATTTTTTTTCACTAGAGGTTATGATAACTAATTGGCAACTGTGTGTGCACTGTGCATGCTAATATATCATTCTTTATTTTAAAATGGTAATCCTAATAATGATCCCAATTTTTTACTAAATCTATCTGTAATCTGATTGTGCCTTTTTCTGTAACTGTAACGGAATACCGCAACCTTTTTTGTGTCCAGATCATGTAATGCCAGTACATGTAATCCATTACTCACCAAGCCTGGTCACAACAAGGTGTGTGGATTATCTTGTGTAACTGGGTCATAATTTGGCAACTGGTGAGGAATTTTTCAAATGTATTTCTCTTTGTGTTGCAACCACTGCAAGTCAAGTGCCATTTAGTCCTATTACATTGAAGAGATGGCAGACATCTCTACAGCTGATAGCTTCAAAACTCTGCAGCTCACACCAAAAAATACAGATGGATAAATAACACTAGAGGAAAAAAAATTGATTTGGGGGTGAACTGTTCCTTTAAGTCTATTGTCCACAAATTTGGACCAAAAAAACAAAGAATGCATATTTGATTTCACTTCTTAGAGATGGTGAGAGTGTTTTCGCAAAGTCACTCCATGCTTATGGATATTTTGAGATCTCCATAGTCCCTCGTCTTTGTGGAGGGTATAAGACTCCACCACTCCATTGTTGAGCTTTGTAATTGGCTGTGTGTTCATGACAAAAGAGGCTCATGGAGGGACCCTGATGAGAAACTGCCTCAATCCAGTTCCTCTGTTTCTGGATGGGCTTAATTAGAATTGCTGCAAAGACCCTAAGGGCCAGAGAGAGGGCCTATTTCATTTTCCTGTTGTCTTTTGTCATCCTCACATCGTCTTCCCTAATTATTTCAGAGCCAAGAAAATCTGCTCCAAGGATTGGGTAGAGTGTCTGAAGAGGTCAGTCTCTTAGATTACCCAGAAATGTATCATTAGAACTGGGAGAGAGGGAAAGTTTGGGAGGATAAGACACAAATTCCAATAAGGCGCTGGACAGAATAAATATCTGTCACGCATAATCACACAACATGTATGGCTTGATCTATGATATATGCCACAGTCCAAGCAATTTAAAGCCGAATAAAGTAATTACAAAGGAAATTCCTGTGGTTAAAGGAATACAGTCATTTGACATTTTGGGAAATATGCTAATTCACTTTCTTGAGTTAGATGAAGATTGATACCATTGTCTAGTCTGTGCAGTAATTATGAAGCTAGCAGCTGGTTAGCTTAGCTTTACACAAAGAGCACTTCTAACTCCACTGGTTGCCTGGAAAATCTTGTGGTGATGACAAGACTTTTGTCAGCTGGCCAGAACAGGGATGTATTTTTGTAGGCCGACGTGGAGTTAGCATCGCAATGGTTACTGCGACAAAAAGACAATGGGATTTTTCCACTGGATTTTGGATTAGGGCAGGAAATAATCTCTGTGGAAAACAAATGTTTATGATACTTTTGTTCAGCAGAATAATTTTCACAAACAAACACCACTTTTATGATTTTTGAAGCATAAATGCAATCTATAGAAGCAAAAAGCTAACGCTAGGCTACACAGTTGCATGACTTAAGCATCACCCTCTGGGGGAAAACCTGCGGTTTCATATAATGGGAGAGATAGGTAAATGTCGAAAAGCTGCTGTGTAGCAGGTTGTAAAATAAATAAACATACAAATCTACCACGATTCATGGTTTCCCATCCAAGGATCCCAAAAGGAGAGCAGAAATATTGTTTAGGTTGCTATGAGCTGCAAATTCACCACGTCTAAGCAGACATCAGGGGCCAGTCGCACCAACAAGACTTGTGCTTAGTCTTAAGTTAAATTGTTCTTAACTTGGCATTCTAAGTCCAACTTTACAGTTATGACAGTTGCATCATCTAGGCTTAAGCCTTTTTCTTGCTAAGACTGGGTGTAAGTCTTACACTTAATCAGAAGCGGCGTAAAGTCAAAATCTAGCCTGATTAATACAAATATACAACCTTCAGTCAGACTGTGCCATGAACACTCAAAGAGATGTGTTACTCAACAGAACTGTGAGGAAAATCGAACTAATACAGGTGGGAAATGAATGATATTCAGCCATACAGAACATCAGATGGATGAGAATTAAATACCATTTACTAAATTTACAAGAAGGCCCAAATTATTAAAAATTTGCCACAGTAAGTTTATGAAGACAAAGTTTAGGAAGTTTCTCCTCACTCAACAACTCTCAAAATTGCACAATTTTTTAAGGGAGTCTAGAGATATTGCTGTTACTAGTTAAATGGTGAAATCAGTTGAGACAGTGTGCTCACCAACAGCTGTTCATTTATTTTATCTGAACAACCATTTATATCCTCCATTATTTGTCTTATTAAGTCGAACTGCCTGGCAGTCAGCATTTTCTTGTGCTGGAGGTACAGCTCTAGTAGTTTTCTTACCACAATGCGAGATAACATTTTTTTTTCATCTCGGGTCCTCCATAACATTGCCGTAAATTAGAAATGATTAACTACAAATCAGCAAGACAGCAGAATATTGTTAACAATGTTTCCTAGCAATGCGCACAGCTAGGCAGCAGCCACAAGCCTGAGAGCATTCACGTGAACATGCACAGTTAGACGGGCCATAGTTAAGGCTAGGCTTAAATCTGGTCAGTGCAACCGAGGTAAAAAAACATTTTAAAGACTGGTCTAAACTAAGACAGCTAGGACCAGGCTTAGTAAAGACCAGTTGGTCCAACCTGCTTCTTCTGTTTTGTCCCTCCTGTCTCCGCCCCAGTCCTCTCCACACCTTTATTTTCACAATGATGAAATATTATTTTAACTCATTGTAACTACTGGTAACGTCATGCTGCAGATGTGCTGAATTCTACCATATCGCTCGTTTGTTATTGTTGTTTCCTTTGTAGTGTGTGATCACAAATTTGAGAGGCAGAGCTTCTGAAGGAGCGCTGAAAGGAGGGGTGTGTTTGCTTGGCTATTGTGTTCAACTGTCTTTCTCCACAATGACTCACCCCGCCTTTAAGTTCTAAAATTGTTATGCTTATAACATCAGACTAAATAATTAAATCTGCTAGTTTCACATCATCAGATTGCCACTCATGTTATGCTGCAGTAGGTCATACTGTGAATAGGCTTAGTACAAACCCTGAGACACAAATGTGTGTCTATAATTAATATACCTCCTGTTGGCAATGAAGTTATATGTCACTTTGCCTGCTAAAACTGTCATTTTCAGCAGATATGTTATAGTTTGTGACTTTCTTTTTACATATTTGATTGCCTTTGACTGGAAGTGATACAAATGCTTCACAGCAAGCATTTTACTAGTCTTAAAATTTAGACATTTCTTAATTTTAAAGGTGTAACCCAATTAAGTTAGTAACAACTAGCTAGTGGTTTGAAACCAGCTAGTAATTTCTGTGAAATTAGGAGGGACTCAAAAGAATAGCTTGTGTATTTATGACTAGCTGTTGCAACCTAAATCCTGTATTAATGTAACATGGTTCTTGGAATTCACAGCGCAGTGCATAGAGCTTATTTAGGTGAAACTGTTTACAATCCAGGGTGAAAAGAAAGAAGACAGACAGCAGTCAGCACAAATCCGGTCTCATACATGCTACATCTGCATACATGCAGTGAAAATGCATCCTGGCATAAATAGTCCCTGACTGTGCAATCTGGATCACAGGATTAATGAACACACATAAGGAGGCCGCAGTGCCATTACTGTACACAATATGACTCATTGAGTGAAACTGTTAGTTGGAGCAGTTAATCACTTGACATAAATAGCCTTAAGAGTAACAATTTACCTGCCGAATTTTACATGTAAAGTCAATCACATTGGTTCCCAGTGAACATACTGCCTGTACTGTAGTAGAAGGCTGTTTAGCGGGGATGTTGCGCTGTATGAGGGTGATAGGAGTAATCAAGAAGGGGAGGGGGCTTCTCCATAGGAAGTTCCTGCAAACAGAGTGCACCCACTTTTTAAACCCCATTTGTCTTGTTAATGCTCCCCTCTGATTACCTGATTGCACTGGATGACTGTGGAGAAATCTGATTGCGTAAAATTATATAGAGCAAACTTTTGATTGGGGAGGGATCTGGCGAGCTTGCTGCCACCATTGACAGGCTTTGTGAAATTTGGCCTCGCTGATTTGAAATCAGCTAAGTGTCACGTCCCGTAATTGTAATCAGAACTTAATTTTTTATCCTTGTTCTCTTTCACAGCACAACTTTTCTCACGCAAACTTTTAAAGCTTGAACAATACTGCAGCCATGTTCTACATACAATAACCAAAAATACACTCGTCCGTTTTCAGAGTGATCCTTCCTGGGTTACATACTTTGCTTCTGCATTGGTCAAGGACAATGGATACTCATTATGTTCAGTGTGTGCTCAGCTCTATCTTAAACATAGCTCATAATGAATTCATTAGAGTCTGCTCCATTGTTTAAACATATCGCTTTAACCATATATACTCTTGACGTTCCTGCCCATTCTCACTTCATTTTGCACTTTGAAGCATTTATCAAAAAACTGAACCTCTTCATGGGCCTTCTATCATCTGGATCAAAGCTATTTCAATATCTGGAATGAAAATGAAAGAAGATACCATCTTTATTCATAGCCATCAGCTGAATTATAGCTTTGAACAGAATTTTGGAAAAGAATGTACTGAAAACTTAAAAAGGAGTCCACATTTAATAAATCAACAGGCTGAAAATGGTGTCAATTATCAGTCCTTAATCATAGACTTAAAGGTTGTGTAAAGCAACAATAAATGTGTGTTCTGAATATGTCACGCCACAGAAACATGGTAGTAACCACCTAGCCAAATTTGAATGATTAAAAATCACTGGCAAAGTATGTATAATTAGGTCTCAAAATCATGAAAAAATTAGCAGTTTTCTCTGCTCTGAAACTCTGGGGGTGTGTCTGTGCCACTGTCTTGGTGTCAAACACCACTAACCTGCAATTTCCACCAGGCACGACTGCACGCATTACGCCCACACTGCGGCAGTTGGAGCGATCCACGGCCATTCTAGATAATGCTTGTGATTCCACCCGAAGTGCCCCAGCACATTTCAGACACGTCCCATGAGCAGCTCGGCGCTCCACTCCACGGAGAATACGCGCCAGGTCTATTTTTGACGGATGCCACGTCAATTAGCACAGAGCAGATCGAACGGGCAAAAAGTCAGACACAGAAAAGGCAGAGACAATCCAGTTAATTTTCAAAATAAAAGACCCTGTGCAGTCTCATGATCATAAAGACAGACAGAAAGGGGGAGGGGGGGGCTTGTATTCACTCTTCGGGTGGGTGCAGGTTTTACTTATAATTGTGGGTAATGGGTCGGACTTGTTTGAGCCACCAAAACCAGAGGACACGGTGACAGGATGGGTTTTTTTTTTTGTTGTTGTCTGCTGTGTCAGGTTGTTGGAATTGAAGTGAGCTGATGTGAACTGCTGGGCTGATGTGGACTTAGACAGTCGCTGTTTGAAGGGAGGAGGAGGTGGTGTCTTCCGTGTGTCAGTTTGCAGGCTTGTATATATGTGGCATGTCACCAAGAAATCGTGAACAGCAGTTTACTGGTCTAACTCCACATTATAGTACTACATACTTCTCAGTCTATTCACCTGTTTTCAGCAACTATTTTCCAGGCTTTTCCCCCTCTCCCAAGCTGAGTAAAGGAGATAGCATCTTTATTCATAGCCAGGAGCTGAATCAATAGAATTTTGTATATTAATGTATTGAAAACTTAAAAAATAATCCACATTTAGTGACTCAACAGACTTAAAATTATGTCAATCATCAGTCCTCAGTCATAAACTTAATACAACAAATTTTAGTCACAACATGTTGCATCTTCATTCATTCATCACTCACAAGTAAACTCTGGAGTCCACATAAAAACATATATAATCAGTGTTAGTTGTAGGCAAAGCTAAATATTTTCCTTTATTAGGTTAGAAATTCAAGGTAAATTAAAGGTAGGTTGATTTCCTTTCAGATGTAATGCTGGTGACATTTCAATGATTGGAGCACAATTGGAAATCCATACTTCACAACACTGCATACTCTTCATTAATTAACTTCCTATTGATCGCTGACCTCGCCACTTCAACTTATTTCCATTTCACACTTCAGTTTACAATTCAGTCAACACATGTTCTGGTAAAATACAGTGCACGGGTAAGAGGAAGTGTTGAGGGCAGGTGGAAATGAAATTAATGTCATTATGTTTAGAATAATTCTTCTTCTAGCCAGTCCTATCTCCTGTTTGGAGATTTCAGATTCTTCTGCCCATAAGTTCATCTTGTTGAATTGATAATGTTTTTTTTTTTTGTTTTTTTTTCAGACATTGTAGGCTTTCGCTTAAAGCTCAAGGACCCACCCAACAGCAGGCTCAAGAGGCTGGAGAGTGTTATGAATTCTTTGCAGGGCTGACACTGTCTGTGTTTTTCACTCATGATCAGAGCTTCGCTCCACTTTCAAGCTAAAATGTTGAGTTCTATTAAAGCAACAAATCTGATCTGAGAATTTCGGGTTATGCTAAATGGATACAGCATGCTGAAATCTCCCACAAGGATAGCACCTGAAATACATTAAAGAGACAGTTTGGGTTTTTTGAAGTGGGGTTGCATGAAGTATTTATCCATAATCAGTGTATTAACCACAGTAGATGGCAGTTGACATGCCCCTGGCTGGGAAGTCACCCCTTAGAAATTGTTTGGAAAAGGGCAGGCACCTTCAGCACTAACACAGGATAACTCAGGGGAAGAGTGAAAACATCTTTTACATGGAGAAAAGCCTTCAGTGTCATTCTTTGCTCTTATTTCAATGAAGAAATACTCTCCAGTTCTGATATAACTGATGCTATCACAGTATCTACGCTAACCTCTTAAGAGCCACCATTGTTTGGTTGTGACGAGTCAGTTCCGTGGACACTTCTTGCTGTTGTCACACCTAAAACCACACCCGTACCTGCTAGTAGTACTCCTAGGACAATGATTGGCTGCACCACTCTTCGTACGGAAAACAAACGGATAACTTGAAGCCTGGCAAGATGGATCTGCATGTGACTTCGCGAATCCAGCTGCCTTGCGAGGTAAGAAAATAATCTCTGTGTCACAGCCTGACAAGGTATCGTCTGCTCTCCCTTTGATACAACACTGAGGTTACCGGTTTAGGCAAGATTTGATTGGCTGTATCAAAATCAGGCCCGTATCTATGGAGAAACACTGGTACTCTGATGAACTGACACAAAACTAGGGGACGCCATCATGAAACCCTAAATAAATTAGAAATTTTTCCGTTTTGGTTTCTGTCTTTTTTTTCTTATCTCAAAGAAGAACATGGGATACATGATGTATAAAGCAGATATATAGCAGACAGGTAGTTTATTTCAGTTGGAACACTGCATTAGCTGCATAAGGAAACCAACGTGACAAATAAATGTTACAAATTAAGATTTGTTCACACTAAAAAATGACTCTGGCAGACTTAAGATTATACCTTTAAGAATGAGTCTTGAAAGTAAATGAAAAAGACGAACTGATTTTAGCCTCACTTTTCTGGCAGATTTCAAAATAAGGGCTGCTTGAAAATGTTTTATAGGAATACTTGGAATTCCAAAATGGTGATAAATCTGCTTGTTTTGAGTCCCAACCTACACTGTGAATACTGTGGCAGCATGTGCAATTTCCTGTATTAAGGACGGAGTTAGTTCAGGCTTATCCAGAGTCATAGCCTCGGAGCCTATAATCTGGGTTTGTTCACACCTTAAAGTCAAACATCTTTGTTGAGTTGACTGCGGCAGCTGTAGCAGGACAAAAACTCAGCTTGTTTTGTCCAGTATGCCTTTTCTGCTATTGATAATACCTCAGTTGAGAGTGTCCTAAGTATAGCGACAGCCATAGTGCACAGAGGAAACATCATTATAAACTCAGCAACTCCTCAACATTTTGGACCATCTCCATGCGGCATTCTTTTTGGCTCCTGAGCCTCCAGCCACCTGCACAAGTTGTAATAAAACTGTCACAAATGAATGAAAGTCGGGAGGAGGGAGGGAGCGAGGGGCGGGTGTGGGGGTGGAGGGTTAACACAGATGTCCAAATAAAGTGTGAATGATTCATTTTGCCAAGATTAGTGGCATTCTCCAGCAGAAACTTTCCCATGGCAAAGGAACTCGGCTGCTTTCATTACTGCCCCGTGGATTGTCATCATAAATTGATTTTCTCTCTGTAAGACAAATTAAATTGCATATGAAATACAACAGAAAGAACAAGAAAGTGTCTGTTTCTCCATTTTCTTCCACAGCGCCCGTTCCCTCCCTTCTCTTTGTTGTCCCCTTTTTGTCAATTTCCCATGTCTCTCACATCTAAGTGATCCAGAGTGTTCAAACTTAAATTAAGATCTCTGGCAAGATAAACAGTTAAAACCAGTTCCCATAGTTACGGCTCACACAGCGTGGTGATTGCATTATAATCCGACAGCAATCAACTCTAAATGAAACAGGGATGATAAGGGTGCTATTTTCTGTGTGTGTGCGTGCGTGTGTGTGCGTGCGCGCCTGAATGTAGCTTATTTCTTTCCTTTGTTCGACTTAGATTTTTATTACCTTCCAATCAGGTCAGCTCCACAGCAGAGGCTCTTTGGACAAACATGGCCATGATGTGGCCAGAATGAGATTAAGACACCAGAGCAAGGCCTCAGTGAAGGGCCTTCTGCTGTTGTGGAAAACTCAGTGTCCCCTGATGACTCAGAAAATGCTTCAATTGGCACTAAGTATGAAAGGGAGTTTGCCCTTCAAGTTTGAGCAGTGTCTCATCCCACAATCCATTAAAAAATGAAAAATATATCCACATGATATCGATCTGGACCTGCTAACATTACTGTTTCACAAAGACACAATAAGTAGATTTCCAGAAATACTTGCTCAATGTACCTTCCTTATTGAATCTTCTGAAACTAATGAAAAGATGTGTGTTTAACCACTCATTAAAAAAATGTCTTCTGTGTAGTTAGTCCTTGTCTTTTGGTGCACACAACATTTCAATTAAAAGAAAATAGGAATCCAACTGTCTGTGAGAGATTTAAGGCCATATTCAGTCAGACTTTCAGAAAAATCGCAGCCTTTTCATTCATTTGAATGAAGCTACTCCTCCACTGATGCAGCAACAGTACCAACACTCAGGGCCTAAGCAAAAAAAACAAACAAAAAAAAAAAAAACATATGCTGAACCTCAATGAAATGCAACACTATCCAGCAAGGCGCCGCTTGTTTGTTACACAGAATCATCTGAGAAGTTGTCCTTAAAAACTGTTTGGAAAAGGGCAGGCGCTTAAAAAAAACACACGATTGGATGAACCATCTGTCTATCATGTCTAACACAGGCTAACTTCAACCAAGCAGATCAAACTCTTCTCGATCGGGAGAAGAGTGAAAACATCTTTTCTGTGGAGAAAAGCCTTCAGTGTCATTCTTTGCTCTTCTTTCAATTAAGAAATTCTACCCATTTCTGATATAACTGCTGCTATCACATTATCCACACTAACTTCTTCAAGTTCCCCCTCGACACTATTTTGCAGCAGCACCGTCGCTACATCCTGGGCTTAGCTCTGCCCAGGGTGTTTGTGATTGGTTTACAGAAATGTAAACCAGGCATGGCGTATTATTATGTATAGTTTTTTCCCCTATAGCAGAATGTGTATGCTCAGAGCCAGACCTTTGTCTGGTGCCACTCTGCTGTGTTTTGATTGGTAGGATTATTTATCTTTTAAATAACTTTTAATCACATGTACGCATGCACATACTCATACATGAGTGTGTCCTAATTCATGCCACCCCTGCATAAGTCAGTGTCCTGCTTGGGCCACCCCAGTCAAAAAAAGTCTGGAAACACCCCTGAATAGCAGGCTTGTACCAACAGTCTACATCCAGTGAGTCAGAATAAGGTTAAAATAGCTATCTGGTTAAAGTTAGAGGAAGCTTGTGGTTTTTTATGGTTAAAAGAAACCAGCACTGGCTGTTGGTAGGAAACGAGTCTGCCATGTTAAAGTCACACTTCATTGACCCAACCATCCACACTGACTTCCTCCCAGTGAGGTTTTGCCATGCTATAACAAGACCAACCACAGTCATAATTCAAACAGACACACAAGAAGTCCTCGTCAAGAGGACATGGATTGTTTTCTGAACAAACAACCAATGCTGTCAAGACCTCAAGAGGCATCTTGAGCATTTTCCAGAAAGTGTTAACGAAGATACAAAATATAAGAGCATTGTGATGCTCAAATTGTTCGAAAATTTTGTTTTTGAGTCAGAATCTATTTATTGCAAATGAATGCAAGTTGCTGTCATTCAAGTTAAAGTTGCAGCACAACAGTTTGTGTCTGCACAAATCCTGAAGCTCAACCAACTCCTGATCCACCATGGAGTGCCACCCTCCTCCATCAGTTTCTCACGGCCTCGACACTAAACAGAGAGGCTTCCCCGTTCGTTCTTATATGTCAGAGACTCTATGTCTCTGTGGGAAGAATGCCGCTCATCTGAGATGTCTGCAGGTTGTCAGAGCAAGAGGGAGAGGAGCGAGGGTGAGGCGAAGCCCCAAGACAAACAAGAGAGGCATCTGTGAGTGGAAGCCGTCATCAGTCATCCTAAAGAAATTATCCCCTCCGCCGTGTGCCACTGATCAACAAGGAGCTGCATGCTCAGACCACGGCCTCCCTCACAAAAAGACAAAACCCTCTTTCATTATTGCCTTGTTTTAATCTACATTAAAGGGAGGAGATATCACTGCTTCTTACCACTTCTTTCATTTGAAGTTTTAGATCACTCAATTAAAGATGGACCATGTAGATTTGGCGCAGTGTCTTATTGAGGGAAAAAGTTAGCAGATTTTGAGAAGGCTGTTCTGACATACACATCCCAGCTGAAACTAGAAGAGTGCGCTCAATTAGATTGCAGATCTCCACCAGGCAACCCAAAAAACGAACGAACAGACAAAATATTGGATGTAACCCCTTTGTAATCACCAACATTTTGATTGCTAAGTGTAATTTAATCACGTATTTTTTTCTCAGCACAGGGTCAATGTTAATGTTTTAATCTACTTGCCCAAAATAAATTTTTACTTGCCCCTGCACAAATTGTTTTATTTCTTTGTGGGAATCAAATTACAACAAAGCTCAAAGTTAATTGCCATGTTTAATCTAGGGCTGCAACCTCTATAAAATGTCAAAAAATAGAGAAAAATGTCCGTCCCAGTTCTTCAGAATCCAGGGTTATGTCTTTAGATGTCTTGCTATGTTGGTCTAAACCCCAAAGACATTCAGTTTAATGTGATAATAAATGAAGAAAAGTGAGAAATCTCAATATTTGAGAGGCTGAAAACTGAATTTTCTGCCATTTTTGCAAGAAAAAATACTCATCAAAATACTACTTTTTTACCACTTAAATGGACAGTGAGGTGCCAGATTTACTTGCCCAAGATGCCAATTTACTTGGTCCGGGCAAGTAGGAAAGCCTTATTGTTAAGTCCTGCAGTATCTGTTATGGATAACAATAAGATTGATTTTGTCATTTAATTATATGTAATACGTTAGTCTCCACCACTGCTAATATCTTGTTAGACATCTGTGTAAATTTTGTCATAATTAGCATATGAATACTTGACTTATGGCCAAAAAAACATGTTTTATGAGGTCACAGTTAATTTTGACCTCTAAAATCCGAACAGTTCATCCACGAGTCCATGTGGACGTTTGTACCAAGTTTGAAGAAATCCCTTCCAAGTGTTCTTCAGATATTGTGTTCATGAGAGTGGGTTGGACATGAGATCACAGTGACCTTTGACCTTTAATGCTTGAGTCCAAGTGGACGTTTGTGCCAAGTTTGAAGAAATTCCCACAAGGCGTTCTTGAGATATTCACAAGAATGAGATCATCTGAAAACATCATGCTTCAGGCCACAGCTGTCATTGGCAGGGAGGCATAAAAACGTTTTTTCAAAAATTGTATGACACAGAGGTCCTTCAGCATACAGCCATGATTGTGCACAAAATAAATTAGGCTGATTGGTCCAGTGGTATTTGAGATTTGCGGCAGACAAGCTGTAAGTCCAGTGATCATGCACACACACTCACTCACTCATGCATGGAAGCGATTACATGATCCCCTCCCAGCCTACACCTGGCAGGGATACCAAAGGAACAATATCATCTCTCACACTGTATTGTATTGTATAACAGCGACTGTATGCACAGCATGCAGTACAGAGCGTGTCGCTGTAAATAAAAAAGGGAAAGAGCGGTCATTCAGTAAAGTGGGGTTAGAGCCAAATGAAATATGCTCCCAATTATGGCAATGGGTGTAAGGAGCTAATAAAGTGAATGTCCCTACAAGACACTGAACCCTAATGGATCCCAACTAATTTGCTTTGACTGATGAATTTCCCACTCCAGTTGTGTGGGGTTGAATAATTATGAAATTTATCACAAGACATTGAGACTCATTAAGGATTCACGACATTTCATTAAAGCAATGTTGTTAGAGGCAGCACATGGCGTTCTGTTTGTGTTTGTACGTGCGCGCATGCAGAGAGTCTGAAATAGTGTGTAGAAGCAATTATCCAACGATTAAAGCACTTAAAGGAAGGGCTGTTTTTGCCTCTCTGTCATTTCGTTTCTGAATTCCATCAATCCACATCGCTCCCGCCATCGCTGAGATGTTTTCTGGCTCTGTTGTGCACATTCATTACTGTCAAGGGCTTCTGGTGTGTTTGAAAATGTGCACCCTGATCCATCAAAAACCTACAAAATCCATTACATTTATATGAGAATATCATGACAGACTAGATGGGTTCATTATATAGCTTTGCAGGAGAGGTTTGCTTCTGAAGCCCAAATCCTGCACAGACATGAGCTTAAAGTAAAGCTAATTTGGGGGAACAACAGTCCCTTCTTGTTTAGAATGGTATCAAACAAATACAGCTTTGTGGATTTAAATTCACAGCTTCTGTGAAAGTGATAAACTGTCTAAAAATGCCACCACGAAACAGATATAGACAGCAATCCTGATCCCCTCTGATGATTACCCCATGTCAAGGTTAGAGCAGTCTTATTGAATAAATGGTAACTCTGCCCATCTGACACTTATTTTTTCCCCCCTTCATTGCTTTTTGACCCAAATCTTGTAATTTGCTTCACTAGATGTCTTTCTTTTCCAGAGGTGGCAAAAGTACACACATTCTGTACTCAAGTAGAAATACAGATACTTCCGTAAGATTCTGGTAAAAGTGGAAGTATTGATTCAACTTCTTTACTCAAGTAAAAGTGAAAAAGTTCAGGCTCTGAAATGGACTCAGTATAGATCCATAATTAAGTATAAAAGTGAAAAGTTGCCCTCTGAAAGACATTTCTACCAGCTGTTTCTGTGCTAAGTTAAACCCCACATTTTCTCCACGATTGAGTCTCCATCTATTAGTAGTCAGGTCCCACTGAGCCTGTACAGAAATCAGAAGCAAACCCTGCGGTCACCAGCTGAAACTGGCAACATATCGTTAGAACCGAACTGTTGTAACATATCGTTTGAGCACATAACTCATTATCAAATCCCAAATGATTGTTTTTACATTTCTATTCATGTACACGTTTAACAATTTAAATACACTCCGAGAAATAAAGGTTCTAACTAGAACCATAAAGGGCACTTCAACTTGTCCCCATAGTGGAACCCTTTTTTGGTTCCTGGTACAACCTTTTACAAAGGTTTCACTCTGAACCTTTTCAGAGAGTTCTACCAAGAAGCCAACATGAAGTGGTAAAGGTAGAACCTTCAGTGAAAGGTTTTGTTCATAACCCCCTATAGGAGGTTCTACAGAGAACCCTTCTATGGTGTAATGTTCCCACCCAAACTCCTCTTTGGGAATTCTATCCAGAACCGTTCCACCAACTAAGAGTGCTAACAAGGATCTACCCCGGGGGGGTCTACTGAAAACCCTTTTATATCCCAAGGGTTTTATCTAGAATCCACACAGGGGAGTTCTTCAAGGATTTCAACAATCCTTGAAGAACTCTGTCTTCCAAAAAGGGTTCAAAGGGTTCTCAGTGGAACCCTCAGTCTTACAAAAGAACCCTTGACAAACCCGTTCTTCAAAAAAGGGTTCTTAAGAAACAAACGTTTATGGGTAGAACCTTTGCCCTTCAGGAAGAATGCTTTTAGAACCCTTATTTCTAAGAGTGTACACTGTGTAAGTAAGACAGCTTTAGAGGGTATTTTTGAGCTCTGGACAGAGTCTCCAGTTTCCAGTCTTGGTAAGCTAAGCTAGCTTTAGCCTAGCTTAATGCTAAGCTAGGCTAAAGCCAGATTGTTGAACAGTACCTTTAAGGCCACTGCTAACACTTACATGCTCTTTCCTGACTAATTTGTGTTGCATGAGTGTGACTTTATGTCTTAAATGCAGGGAACCATGAGCTGTTCTACATTCACATATCACTCTAAGTGCAATATTTGTTTGAGTTTCTTTCTGTTTTTTATCTCTTGATCTTCTGGTGGCTGTATTGGTCCTGACACATTTTTTCAGAGTTGTTGCACTGCCCGGAGCTGATGAAATCAAGAACTATGAGCGCAGGCTTTAAAGAAACCCACTGACATACAGGGGGGTGTTTATTGAGTTTCTATGTACTTAAGCTCACTTTGTTCTCTGTTTAATTACAAACGATAAATGAACAAGATCAATACCACCAAATTAATGAAGTGAGGCATATTTTGAGGGAGGAATATTGAGCAAAACACTTCTGGCTGTTTCATTGTTTCGTGACCCAAGTTGAGCTGGAACCACATGGGAAAGTGAAAGGAGCACAGAGAACATACCACAAACACAAAGCAACACAGCCATGAACTTAGATTGAAGGCTTTGATTACACTTATTTAGTCAGTCTGAATGTGCTTATTTTCATGCCATTTCAAGTACACATTGCATGAGTGTAACAGTCTCCCGTAACCGTGACCTGGAGTGTATTAATTTGCCATGTACTGGATGGAATGTGGTCCCACAAAAGCTCCAGAAATGCTCCTTTGTTTTTTGTTATCAAATTTACCACCAGATATTCATATAAAAACTGTCACAGTTGTGAAATGTTCAAGGAATTAAATGAGCTGGTCTCGCCTCGCCAAATGTTATCCAAATGTTGCACAATGATTTAAACAAATTGTTTGACATTTGGGGAAATTTGCTTATATGCTTGCTTGCCAAATTACTCAAGAGTTAGATGACGAGATCGATGCCACTCTCATGTCTGTACAGTAAATATGAAGCTATTGCCAGTGGATGGCTAGTTTAACTTAGCATGGAAAACAGGAGGAAACAGTTAGCCTGGCTCTGTCCAGCACCTCTAAAACTGCGCCAGACCAAGAAATACAGCACAGAATCCACATAAACCCACAAAGTGTCATTTCTTCACTTTGGTTTTTGTACAGACAAACAAGTGTTAAGACAGGTGTTAATAGAGTGTTGTAAGGATGATGTATTTTTGTAGGCCAACCCCAAAGTTAGCATCCCTCTGGTTCCTTCAACAAAAAGCCAATGAGATTTTTCAATTTTGATTATTACAGGAATAAGCTCTGTGGCACACTTTTTGTTTAGCAACATAATCTTCACAGATGAACACCACTTTTATGTGCAGCATAAAAGTTTCACTAGAAGTAAAAAGCTAATGTTAGGCTATAAACAAAGTACACCACAGTTGTGTGACTTCATGTGACCACCACTAAGTGACTAGTTTGGGGCATGTTGATGTTAAATGTCCTCAGTAACCTCTATTGTCTCATTTAGCCACTTGTTAGCCTAACTGCCTTTTTTAAAGACACGTAAAAGTTTCAAAATTCATTAGTGGGGTATTTTTGTTGTAGGACAAAATGTGAAAATCTCTTAAGTTTGTGTTAACCTTACAATAAGCTTGTAACAGACCTGCAAAAACCAATTTAAAAAACCCACTTCAATTCAAGGGAACAGGAGGGGCAAAATGCTAACTCATTTCCGCAACACATCCTCGTACCAACAAGACAGAATAGGATTGTCAATGACTCCCAAAACAACATATTTTACTGTTCAAGGGTGGATATTTCATTCCATACACAGTGCGAGGGGAGATGCAGAAATGCTGTGCTGCTGCCAGAGGAGTGATGACTGAGATTACAGTAAGTCAGGGAATAAATGATAAAATATTAGGTTTGTGTATATTTTTCACTTTCCCTGGATGATCTGTATAATTCACAAGATTTGTTGCTAGTCGTTTAATTAATATATTAAATATTTTTGGCAATAAAAAGAGACTCTGGCTATAGGTGGGCAGTGGACCAAACCAATGTGATGCATAATGACACTGAGAGTAACCTTTTAAAATTTGAAAGGCACAAAACAATGCGTTTTCAAAGCTTGAAAACACATTGTTTTGCGCCTTTCAAATTTCTTTTTTTGTGTCTGTAATTAGCAGAGGTGCTTTGTCACGTTACTGAATGTCACTAACTAACACTAACAGTCGCAGTTTGGTTGGGTTCAGCCATAAAAACTACTTTAGTAGGTCTAGACAAAGATCGTGCTTGGGGTTAAAATAAATATGTTGCATACAGTATGTCATGTGACAGAAGTCATAACTCCATGTTTACTTTGCATTTCACACAGGGCTCAAACTCCAGTCTGCTGGGCGACAGTACTGTGTGTGAACTATCCATCCACCCCACCTCTTCCACATGTGGACTTTCTCTCTTTATATTTCTTTTGTCACACTTATTACGCCCACTAGAGGTTGCCGCCTGATAATGGAAATGTAATGTAGGTCGGAAATACTATATGTCGTAATAAGGTGCTTGCACATTCATCTGACATGCATGTTTTTCTGGCAAGGATGGGCCACATGTGGGTTTTAGGACTCATTCCTGCAGCACCCTGTTAAGGCCCCATTACATTTAATTTAGCATCGCCTTTCCATTGAGCCAACATGCACAATAGCAGCAACCTTAATTAGTATCATTGGTATCACCTGTGTTTATCCTATTTAATGTCAAAATGGCTGCTCTGCAAAAACATAATCCCCTTAAATCCACAAATTGTCATTTTTTTCTCTTCAGTAAGTTATTTCGAGAGCTTTACAGCATACTTGCCGACCTTGAGACCTCAAAAATAGGGAGGAATTCAGGAGGGTTTCAAAACTAAAAAGTCTGAGTTTCAGAGATTTTGTTTCTTGCATTTTAGTAAGTTTTAAAGAATGAAAACAACAACTAACCCCAACGCTACGTGCAAGAACTTCATTCATTTATTTCATGCCCTGCCCCAACAAGAAAACTGACACAGCAGATTTTACAAAATGCATGCCCCTTACATTTAAAAGTTTCCTTAAAAAACGGGTATCCTTCTTAGTCGGGTTTAGTGTAGTTGTGTTATCCAGGTGGAAACAGTGGACTGTGGCTTATACATGTTGTATAATGTCCACAAACAGGTTGTGATAGTGAAAATGGAAAAAAAAAAAAAACTTAAAAAACTCTTCAGAAATCAAGAAATACAATAGAATTGTGATTCCAGAAGGAAATAAGGAGAGGGCACTGAAAAACAGGTGTCTCCTGGGAAAATCAAGTATGCTTTATGGGTACCAGTAGGTATATTTTGTTACCATTGGACAGAACCAGGCTATCTGTTCCCCCATTTCCAGTACTAGTGCTAAGCTAGGTCTTGCCATGTCCTGACTTGAGCTTGCAACTAAACAAACAGACATGAAACTTACATGGAACTAGTTTCCATCTTCTCTCTTTTCCTGTGTTTACGCTCTTAATGCTAAGCTAAGCTAACTGGCAGCTGAGTTTAGGTTCATTTAGCATACAGACATAAAATAGATATTAATCTTCTCATCTAACTCTGGGCTAGGGAGCAAATAACTGTGCTTTCCCAAATGTCGAAATATTCCTAATGTGTTTTTAGGTAAGTAGCCAGTTACTTAGAAGATTTCATTTGGAGATCTGGCTGCCGGGTCCACCATCCTCCATTCAGTCAGTCTCTATCAGCAGATAATCTGAACTCTAATCTCCCCCTCATCAGTTGGCTCAGCTAACTGAATATCATTCTCTCTAAAAGACAGCATCCACACACACACACACACACACACACACACAACATATGCAGTAAAGCGAGTGTGATGCTATATCGCAAACAGAAGACACGGGTGCACTTTGCTGTGGTAAACAATCCAATGTGATCTTGGGGAACGAGTGTGAGAGAAAGTTGTGGTGACCTGCGTGTTGTTTAGTCAGAGGATTGCCTGTGGTGTGTAAACTTGCAGATTGAAACCAGCCTTTGTGGCTCAATGTCATGTTAATAGAATATAACACAGAGTGAATCCCAATCTGAAGTTAACCACTGTGTTGAATGTGGCTCTCTTGCTTTTTCCCACAGGACAAGCAGCTTCATTATGAAGCACCGTGGTCTCCTTTTCATCTCGGTGAGATCACCCCTGTGGGGAGTATCAACACTGCAGGCCACATCTGACGCTCTCTTGTCCCTGTTTAAACATTGAAATAGTGTTCCGCCATATTGTTGTGTGCCACTGTTTTTTTCTACTTTTTTTTTTTATCTGGTCTGCTTCATAATGCAGCTGCTTGGAAACTGCCACAGGACTGAAAGATCTCAGCGGAGAAAGGAGATGATCAATTTCTGGGGGAACACCCCCCTCCCTTCCTCCTCCTCATCTCCAAACCCTCTACCCCTCACAGCTCCCTGACCCCTCCACCTCCTCCTCTTCCTCCTCCTCCTCACTTCAACTAGCCATAATTATTTTGCAAAAGAGCTCCAGAAAAAGAACACGCAGAGTAATTTCTCTTGCCCAGTTATGAAAAGCTCATTAAAATAGGCCTGGAACAAACAAAGCTTTTCCTGTGAGGCCCCTTTTCAAATTCATTTCATAATTTCCCACTGTTTTAATCATTTATATCAATTAATCATTCCTTGGTGGAAAAGATATTCTTTGCCATCTTCTGTGTTTTTTTGTTCTAGTGAGTGAGAGGCTTGATGAGAGTGTCAGGAGAGTGTGGCTCAAACCAAGGTGGAGTAGCATTGGCTTTGCCAAAAGGGAAATCAGCTTGATGCAGCACAATCTCTTTGGAGCTGCAAGAATAATTAAACAATTAAAGTCAAGAAAAAGATCATCTTTATACATCTGATGTCTTTCTAATGAAGCCAGGGGCATCTCATAATGAAGCGGTTTTGTCATGTAAAACCGCTCAACCCGGTGAATCTCAAACAACTTTTCTATGAGGCAACTTTTCTACAATAGCAGCAACACTTTTTTACACTTTTTTAGTCTCACCGATATATCAGTCGACTGATATCATCAGCCCGATATATCGTATGATATGATATGGATTATTTCCAGCTGATACTGATAATAGATAATTACCTGCGTCTCATGGCCGATACCGATAAGATAACTGTTAATTCTACATTTTTGTATTTTAAAAAGAACTTCATATAACCTGTAGTTTACACACACCTGAGGCTATGAAAGGCTAAGATGTAGTGAGCAAAGATCAATGCTTTAATATTCCACAGCTCTGACTGAACAGAATCTGACATCGGACAACAAAAATAAAGAACAGTTCTGACTGTTCAGTTAGTTTTTCTAGTAAAGTTCATCAAAAAACATACTTCAGCTTTTATAGAAAATTTGCATGAGTTCCAATAAAATGCTTTGACATAATATGTCAAATCAGATATTTATTATATTTATTGGCAAATATATACTGATACTGATATAAACCAATATAGCTGGACAGGTCAATATCAGCTGATAATTTATTGGCCCTGATATTTATCGTGCATCCCTACTTTAAGGGCAGCATTTTGTGTATATTTGATCCTTAATTCAGGTTTAAAATAGACATATGTTTTGCTTTATACATATTGTTTTTATTTAAAGTTGTTTATAATTATAAAAAATATCGATGACATTTTACTGTTTCAGTGCCCTGATTCATTTTTGATTATGACATTTACTGTCAACCTGTAAAATATCCTGCCTCTATTACCTCTATTACTTTTTATCACAAGTGTTAACCACTTTTGATGGATCATTGTGAAAAAATAAATAAATGTGTTTTTTTACACATTCTGTTATATTCTATGAAAAGACTATTGGCCAATATATCGATATCAGTTTTTTTTTTTAACTCCCTATTATCAATGTCAGCATCAGCTCCAAAACTCCAGTATTTCATTGGGCTCTACTGAAGACATCACTTGTTTTTCCCTACACAGTTTGAAGCTGCTACAATGAAGCACCTCAGCTTTTATTTTGGTAAAAGCTGAATAAAAAAAGGGGGGGGGGGGGACTCAGCTCTCTTTCAACATCATGTTAGAAAACATGTCAGCACCACATTATTTTTTATTAAAAGGTGTTGCAATCGCTTCCAGTTTATCTTGTCTTTGAAGTCTCACATGATAGTGAAAAACTCAAACTGTAAGACTGAATGAATTAGAGGATCTCAGCCAAATCGAGGTCTTGCAGATTAGCCTTAATAGGTGTTGAAACCAATGACCTGAGGCTTAATGAGGTTGTAAACGACAGCAGGCCTCGCTGCGATTTTTTTTAGTGACAGACGATGGCGCCACTACGCAGCTATTAGGCCATGATATTTCCCAGAGGTTGGAGTCACCCTCGGTAAACTAAGTAGTTATTGAATGTCAACTAATTAAACTCAGACGTGAGATGAATGTAGCTCACTGGATGTTGCCATGCAGCTTGTATTTAGAAAAATATGCTCTTGCATGATCGCAGAAAGGAGACACATAAGTTTTATTAAAATGATATTCAGATATCACAACAAATCACTCCCTTTATGAGAGTTATAGACAATTAGAGAAGATAATAAATTACACAGTTTA
Source organism: Lutjanus argentimaculatus (assembly GCA_034769285.1). Taxonomy (NCBI): domain Eukaryota; kingdom Metazoa; phylum Chordata; class Actinopteri; order Lutjaniformes; family Lutjanidae; genus Lutjanus; species Lutjanus argentimaculatus. Next base: position 8,448,456 of record JAWZSL010000033.1, on the reverse strand, counting down.
ACTAATTAAACAGGGCACACACGCTAACAATAGGCTTATTAAATGAACAGTTCATCCCCCAAAACAAAAATAAATATTTTTCCTCTTACTTGTGGTGCTATTTCTCCATTTTGATTGTTTTGATGTGAGTTGCTGAGTTTTGGAGATTTCAGCCATAGAAATGTCTGCATTCTCTCCGTAGGACTAAATAGCACTTGGCTCGTGGTGTCAAAGTACCACACAAAAATAAATAAACAAACAAATAAAAAAATAATAATAAAAATGGGGGGAAAAAATTAAAAAGGAAAAAAAATGTTTTTTTTTTTATTCAACACTGGTGTATCTTTCCAGATATCAAGACCCGGTTACTCAAGATAATCCACGGACCTTGCTGTAAACAGTTTCATGCAGGAACAAAGTAGTTTCTTCTTTCCTGTAGAAAGTAATTCTGGTAGATTTTATTGCAGAAAAGGGAGCTGGGTGCTATTTAGTCCCTTTAAACTGGAGACATAAACTCACACCAAAGCAACCCGAATGAATAAATAGTAAAGTAGCCTATATAGTCTTGATTTTGGGGTGAACTGTCCCTTTAAAGACTTGCCTTTGGTGTCTTACAGCATCTCCACTTTGTCCCTGTAAATATTTTTAAGTGTGTCCATTTGACACTCGTCTCCTCGCCGTTTCTTTCGCACCTCCCCGGTCCATCCATCTCCACCGCCTCACCTCCCCGTTTCCATCCGCCTGCGCTGCGTGTCCGACTCAATCTCGCCTCCCTCTGATTGGCTGGATTTGTTATTCCTCCTAAATGGCCCGCGCGCCGATTGGCTGCGGCGGCACCTTCGTCACGCGGCTAAAAGGGGTTTTTTACTGGAGGTTTCTTCCTGTCAGCGACACATGTAGAACAAGCAGGGACCGGAGAGCGAGCAGAATTACAGCCTCGTTCCTTCTGTTTTTTTTGGCCAAAACGCGCACTCTCTCCGTCGCTCCGAGGACGTTACGGCACGTGCGTAGACCTGTAATTACATCTTGCAATGGACTCCTTTTGTTCCGGCGAGAAAAAGAGCAATAAAGCAGCGACAGTAAGACGGGAACCGTCCAGTGGAAATACTATCTGATAACTCCATTTGCTCGCTCGCTGCTCCGCATTTTACCTGCACTTTTTTTTTGGGACTGTCAGCTACCTGTTTACCTCCACTCGCTTCGAGTCATTAACTTTACAGCCATTACACTTAAAGAGAGGCAAACGAGGTGGGTGTTGGTTGACATTACAGCAGTGTTTGCATGTTAAAAATGTCTGCTTTATTCTTGATAATTGTTTCTCTACTTGTGTCATGTCTTTCTTTTTAAGATATTTGATACAGCTTGTGTTATTCTTGCGACATTATCCCCCTCCTCCTCTTATCCCTCTATTTACCCCGCAGTAACACCAATGAGCTGCTACATTTCTTTCATATCCCATTAAAGGGGTAGTTCACCAAAAAAAAAAAAAAAAAAAAGAAAATTCAGTCGTTAACTCCTCATCCTCATGCTGGTTGAAGGTCGGGTTTATTTTGTTAGTCTGCAGCACACTGCTGGAGTTTCACAGGAAAACAGTGTTGCAGAATCTCCCAAACAATGTGAGTGAATGTTGACCAGTTTTCAGAAAATAAAAACCATAAAGCGCCTCCATGATTGCTTGTTTGGTGTAACCCAAGTCTCTTAAAGCCCTGACATGCCGTTTGCACACCGTCACACCACACACATCCAGTTCAGACGGTGTGCATGCGCATGTGAACATGGCTCCAAGCTGAGGATCTACACTGAAGATTTAGGCTATAAACATGGTGACATCTTTCAGGTCAACTAGGAGACTTGGATTACACCAAAACGAGGAGGTATTTTGTTGGTTTTTTTTTATGTTTGAAAACTAGTCACCATTCATGTCCATTGTTTGGGAGATTCTGCAACGCTGTCTTCTTGTGAAGCTCCAGTTCACTCCACTTCAAAACTCTACCTGACCTTCAACTGGCGTGAGGGTGTGCAGATAATGACAGAATTTTCATTTTTGGGTGAACTGTGCTTACAAAAAGCAGCCGCAGTAGGCAGCAGACAGGACCTTTTAGCACATGGCTGCCTCATATGTTTTTTCCCTCCTCGCTTCTACTCGTCTATTTCCATGACTTGGTCTCTCCGCCCAAATTGCCTGCCCGTGTAATTACTTGAGTTAGCCCATTTAAGTTAAAAGCCACCCCCCCCTCTTCCTCCCTCTTCTTCCCCCTCCTGTCCCCTCTATCCCTCAGCAAAAAAAAAAAAAAAAGAAACTCCTCTCTGAATGAAACTTGACGATGGTCCGTCTTGTTTATCCAGGGGAGTCACTTTCAGGTCGGCCTTTTGATTCATCTCCTTTTAGATTTAATCAGCACTAAGGTACGCTGTGGTTTGTCCCTAAGAGCCATCTGCTAATGGGCTTACTGAATGCTTTTCTGTGTGCACCCCCTCCTCCCTCCACCTCCCCAACTCTAATTAGCCTACCTGCCTTTCAACAAAGATTTGGCTTTATCCATGTAGTCTGCCTGCCTGACCAAATTGGAGAGGATTACATTTGAAAGAAGCCACATTAATTTTGTGGGTGAAAATGCCTGCATTGCATTAGATTGGAACATTTAGCATCATCACAGCAGATATTAAGGTGCTGTTATATCTTGTTTTTTAGTTCTAAGGCTGATCACATTCATTGCTCAGGGTCAAAGGCCAAGCAAGCATCAAGTGCTGGTAAACACACAACCGACTGTCTCACACCAGTCTGAAGTCAGTTCTGCTCCAGCCTTTTCATACAGTATTCCTTTGTGTTTGCCAATAATCACCACCTTCCAGCTATTCAAACTGCAATAGAGCGAGGAACTGTGTGGTGAAGTATTGTGCTATTTAGAATTTCTTAGGACAGCTCAACAAAAGCCCACGCTGCATAATTGTTCCTTTGGCTCCCGGTGTTATCAGTTAACAGACATTCATCATGAGAGGTCCAATGAAGCAACAGCATGGGGATGAGACGGAGATCAAGGGCAGATTAGTTCGCTAAATGACTCGCAGCTCTCCTGTAGCAGAGCAGGACTCAGAACTGCTCCCTTTATGAGATCAGCTATTGTGCTTTGGTACGATTTGTAGTCAAAGACCAGGCTGATGCAACAACATGTTCAAGAGACTGGAATTTTAAATGGGATAATTGATAAATTCACTTGTGGTGTGTTGTATACATGATCTTATTACACTGCTGTATCCAACACATTCCTGTGACCTTTGCTAGGTCCTGACCCGATTGTGTACAAAACAGCAAGCTTCTGGGTGTGACGTGTACAACATCATCTCTTCTGTGTGTGTGTGTGTGTGTGTGTGTTTTTTTTTAGGGACGATGGTGAATCCCGGAGGCAGCAGCCAGCCACCACCGGTGGGCACAGGTTCTCTGTCCTGGAAGCGGTGTGCGGGCTGCGGGGGCAAAATCGCAGACCGTTTCCTCCTTTACACCATGGACAGCTACTGGCACAGCCGATGCCTCAAGTGCTCCTGCTGCCAGGCCCAGCTGGGCGAAATCGGCACGTCGTGCTACACAAAAAGCGGCATGATCCTCTGCAGAAATGACTATATCAGGTGAGAGAAAGATGTTGTAATGCATGTATCTCTTATTTAAATTAGCACTAATTTTGATTGTTGTTACCACAGATTATGTGAAGTCACTGCTGTTTTAAGTAGGGTTGGGCAATATAGCAATATTATATTGATACTCTGATAGACCGGACGTCTAGATATCATCTTAGAGTTTGGATATGGCATAAGTTTTGTCTTTACCTGGTTTTAAAGGCTGCATTACAGTAAAGTGATGTCACTTTCTGAATTTACAGGACTGTTCTTGCTGTTCTATTATTTACTTTTACCCACTTATTCATCATATCCACATTATGATGATTATTTATCTAAATTGTCTTCCTGACAATATTGTGCCAATATCGATGAATATCAATATTGAGATATTTGGTCAAAAATATTGTGTTATTTAATTTTGTCCATTATCCCCAGCCCTAGTTTGAAGTTAGATAATTCATCTTTCATCATTCAAGTCTTACGTGATTTTTTAAAAGAAAATAAAGACAATTGTGTTTCTCAGAAACCAGACAACTTTACTTTTAAAAGTCCTGGAATATATTAGGAAAGAATATTAAATCAAGTTATAAACGGACAAAAACAGGGCTTTTAAAACTGAATTAGCAGAGCTCTTTGCTGGTCATGCAATGATCAGTGATGTTGGGTGTATTTCTGCAGAACATGTGTCTCAAATTGTCGTAACATCATCAGTGTTCATTAAAGTCTCCTGGTTGAAGTCTCCCTGGTCTACCCTGAAGGAGGTCAAACACGCTGGCATGTTGACAGAGCACAAAGCAAAAGAGTTGCTCTGCAGGCCATCTGCATGTCTGTCCTGTTTGCTGTTCATGGTCAACTGAAGGACAGATAATTGGTCTTGTAAGATTTATGTCTGCTCTGCACGACATATGTACAGTGTTAGTGTTGGGCTCAGATTATCGGTGTATTTTTTGGTTGTTGTTTTTTTTGTAACAGAAAAGCAGCATTTAATTAGCAAAGAGAGCCTTTTTAAATATTCTAGTAGGTGTGCCAGACACCCAACCAGAGCTTATTGATGACACTCTCATTCTGCTAATGTGGAGCAGTCTGATGTGACGGCACAAGGCACAGTTTACTGAAAGTTCAGACACTTTCTTGAATCTCCCTCGTGCACAAAAACAGTATTGATTTTAACCCTGTTAATTAGCTGTATTGACTGTTTTCCTCTAACACTTCAGATCATATCTATATCTGTGCAAACCATGTTTTCCAGTTGAGTTTTTCTGTTTTTGTAAGTTAACATACATGTAAATTAATGTATTTAAGTTTGGGCACAGTTTATTTCTTTTGCATTAATAATGAGAGAGATGGAACTGCACTACAGTCAACACGAACATGCAACACTGCTATTAAATCTGCACGGATAATTCAAAATCTAAAGTGTGCCAGTGCGCTCTCACACCCACCTCATAAAAAGGATGAGGAAGTCAATGGGGTACTTCATTCATAATGGGACTATAACGTAATTAAAATTGGAAGGGGAGAAAATGTGGATACACCTTTCCACTTGTAATGAGAGCATGCTTGGTGGAAGAGCTAAAACGCATATTATGGAACCATGAGATCTCTGTAGAGATAAAGATAGGAGTGGGGGAAAAAAACATCTGACAGTGAGTCTACACAATTAAATGCTTTAATTATAGTCCCCCTCCATTTCCTTTAGTCCTGATGGGTTTTATCTAATGAGATCTGGTCCCTGGCTTGTATCCGCTCCCAATGACGTGTCCGAAATGAATGAGAGCCACACTGCAAACAAAACATTTAATTAACCAAATTGGCTTTTGAGAGAGAGCAAGAGAGAAAGACAGATAGAGAAGAGGGATTATTGCGAAGGCCATTTGCCGCTGTTTTTCCCCCCCTCATCTTAAAGGGGCAGACTCATTTTTGTAATAGACTGCTAAACTGCTCACACGACATACATTTTAAAGCTCACATTAATACAGCTGATATGAAAAATGCTCATCTGATTGATCAGGAGTCGAAACGCATCACATCACAGCTATAATGGGATGTATGCCTGGCCTGGGATGATACCCATCTCCCATCAATCAAGTGGGAGCGTTCACAAACATCACAGGACGAGCACCGTCCCTGCTTTTCATGCTGCGCTGCCACCGAAAGCTTTAATGTCAAACTTTAAGCCAAAGTTGCATTTGCTGTGGGGATCATGTTGTTTTAAGCTGGTGCTGATATTATTTCTGTGGGCTGCTAGTAGAGGGAGAATTAATTTACTTGTGGCTGCTGGATTCAGGGAGAATGCTGTCCCCTTAATTGAATAAGCCTAGGTAATTAAATGGCACTTTTCCAATAGAACGTGTGAGGTAAATCTAATAGTTGGTTATTTAATATCACTTTGAAGTCTGCCCACTCAAGCACTATGACAGCACAAGAGAATGTGAACTATTAGGCCAGGAAAAAAACGGGATCTCAGAAATTAATTAAATCGCATGCAATTTAGGGGAAACGTTTATCTTGATTTGTCATAACAGAATTAATTCAAGGCCTTCAATTCACTTGGGGCCAGATCTGTTACTCTGAATTAACCAAGTGTAATTTGGCTGATCCCCCACCGCCACCACCACCCACCCTCCACCCCTACACACACACACACACACACACACACACACACACACACACTCCCCATCCCCCCTCTTCCAAAACACATGCACATACACAACACAGATCCACGCGCGGCGCCCTCCCTCATCCTCACAATCTCCCCTCCCCATCCCACCCACCCCACCCCATCCTCGTCCCCTCCACCCTTTTTTCTAATGCAGCTCTTGCCATTATGCAAAGCCCCGCTTCAGTATCAATATGGCCTAGTGCTTTTAAGGTGCTTTGGCTGCTGATGTAGAGAGGCATTTTTAATGGACTGTGTTGCAGAAATCATTGTTGTGGGGTAATTTTACCCTACTCAAAGGCCTTGGTGAATGAGGTCTGCATTTACCAGACAGCCCAGCAGCAAGCCATGCTATATTTCACCTGGCAGTCACTGCTGAAATGAAATCCAATAGTCATTGCCTATATAGACAACAGACAGCTCTGAATGTGTTTTTTTTCCTTTGTTATTTAATTTAATCAGACACATTGGTCGTGGCAAAGTCACATCCACGGGGGGAGAAAACAGATAAATCAAGATGGAACCATCCTCCAGAAACAGAGTACGAATCAGTGATTTCTTTAGGAGCTGAAACCAGATGTGTCATTGCAATTAAAGAGTCCCTTGGCCTTAATTATACTGACCCAGGGTGTCTACTTCACCTCGGTGCTGTAGGTCACCGGCAGAGGAGGCCATTAGAGCCCAAGTTCAAACCGATATAGCAACTTAATTGAGCACCTAAAGGCTTTGGCTCCTTAAATCAAATACTATGAAGAGCTTTCCCCCGGTAAAATAATTAACCTGGTATGAGTTTTCACATTCTGGTGAAATATAAAAGGCTATGGTGAAAACGTCCTGTTGCCTTTGTTTCAACACCTCTCAGGAAACTCCTCGAGGAATGAATTCAGCACCAACGCGAGGAACATATTTTTCAATTTGAGCAAAAGTTTGAATTTCAGCAGCTTTGATATGCAGGAACGTCTTTGCGGGAGAAGTGTAGTTTTGCTTCCTCACACATTGCACGAGCATAAGAGTCTTAAAGCGAGGCCTATATGTTCATTTCCACTATCATGTTTGTCCCAGTGAAAGCAGAGAATTGGCAGTGTTGTGACGACAGTCTCCAGTTAATTAGTTTCTGAAATTGAGTTTTGATGGAGCCTTTCCAAATGATGCCAAGACAAAATTTGCTTCTGCCTAGGCTGTCTTATTGAAAGCCATTTCTGTGTCCCTTTGCAAAGAGCTCTGGCTTGTTTGTTCGTCAATATATCTAACAACTGCTTGGGTTATGGTTGGGATGGTAGAAGCATTTATTCCCCCGCTCCCCGCTCAGCACGAATTTGTTAAATACTTTTCGCAAAATTGTCCTCAAGAATGAATGAGCGAAAAAAAAGAAGTAATTCTTACAACACTTTTCCTCTTGTTTTTTTTTCTTGCTAATTTTTTTTTTAAGCCAAACAACTTTATCTGATGCACACACACCAATGTTAACCACTCCCCCCTATCCCTTTCTTTCTCCATCCCTCTCTCCCCTTCTCTCCGGAGCATGTCAGATGCCGTGGTCTTATTTGATTGCTTAGGAAAAGTGCAGTGATAGAGCAAACACCCGGTGAGATATGATGACAAATGGGTCCAGATCCCAGTAAATTACTTTCTGCTCAAATCGAAATTTCATTCAGTTTGCTGCTCACCGAGATGAAGTAATCTAAATTGTGGACTCAGAAGGAAGATAGAAGGGAAGCTGGAGCAAGCATTTCATTATCAAGAGGCAGAGGGAAGGAGAGAGAGAAGGTTAGGGACGAAAGAGATGAGCAGAAGCAAATCTAAAGTGTTGACACCATGATTGAAAAGGTTAACCCATGCACATTATATATCAACCCGAGTAGCTACGGGTTTCTAATGGAAACACGGCACTGACAGAGCATTCACAGGAGTCCTAATGGCAAAAGCACTATGTCTCCGCCTGGATGTACAATCAAATCCTCTTAGGTCCTGATTGCTTATGTTCCAGGTTATTATTAGGTTGCAAAAAATGTGCACCAAAAGTAATATGCAGTTTCAGTGCTAGATGCTCGTGGAGAGCTGAGTGCTGGAGGATTCATTTTTCCGTTGATATTGTGATGATTTTCTATTTCTTCATTCTTTTTTTTTTTTTTTCTCCCCTCCTGTATGTTTTCCCTTCAAGTTAGAAATGGAGCTGGGGAATAGTGAACTTAGCACTGAATGTACTGTAGCTCTCATTCAGTCAGATACTCAACAGACAAAAGTGTGGATACCACAGTTCATTACACAAGGCTAATCTATGCAGATGTATACCGTGGTTCCATAGTGACACTTAACATTTCTCGTTCCTTCCTTTTCCTCAGATTATTTGGGAACAGTGGAGCTTGCAGTGCTTGTGGTCAGTCCATTCCAGCCAGTGAACTGGTGATGAGGGCGCAGGGCAACGTGTACCATCTCAAGGTAAACTCAAGTTTCCTCTATGAAGCTTTGACCTGGATAAAGAATGCTAAACACACTTATCAAAGACCATAGCCTTGTGATTTAAGGCTACAACTGGGGTGCAAAATTACTTTTTCTGTCTGTCAGCAACATGGCTAGAGAATGTTCAAATTTGACCAGCCACTCAATTAAGTTATTTTTTGGCTGGTAAGTGAAGCAAATCGACCAGCCACTTGCATATTTTACCAGCGTTTAACTGGTGGCTCGTGCTAATTTTGTGCCTGGTTATTTTTATTATTGATTAATCTGCTGATTATTTTCTTATTAATTGATCAGTTGTTTGGTCCATAAAACCTGAGAAAGTGGTGAAAAATGTTGTTCACTGTTTCCAAAGCCCAAGGTGACACATCAAATGTCTTGTTTTGTCCACGACCCAAAGATCAGTTTACTGTCTTAGAGGACCAAAGAAACTAGAAAATATTATATCGTTAGTTGTTTGGTCCATAAAATGTTAGTGTTTCCCAAAGTCAAAGGCGACGTCCTCAAATGTCTTTTGTCCAACTCAAAGATATTCTGTTTATTGTTGCAGAGGATTCACATTTAAGAAGGTGAAATTAGAGAATTCGGACATTAAAGAAATACTCAAAATGATTAATCGATGATCAGAATATTTGCAGATAGAGCTGCAATGATTAGTCGATTAATAGATTAGTCAATTGAACTAAAATTAGTCGCCAACTATTTTGATAATCCATTTATCGTTTCAGCCATTTTTCATTTGCTGGTTCCAGCTTCTAAAATGTGAGGATTTGCTGCATTATTTCTCATTTATGACAGTAAATGAAGTGTCTTTGGGTTTCGGACTGTTGGCTGGACAATATTTGATCTGAAGTTGTCACTTTTGGCTAGCAGATTGATCGATAATGAAAATAATCGTTAGTTGCAGCCCAAATTCGGTTTACCATCACTGAGTTCCAAAGAAACAAAAATATTCACATTTGAGAAGTTTTTTTCTTAAATGACTCAAAAGGATTAATCGATGATCAGAATAGTTGGTGACTGATCAATTTAATTCTTGAAAATGAATTGACTAATTGTTGCAGTTCTATTGTGATTGCTAGTGTATTCTTATCTTTTCCTACCTATTATGTGTGTTTCTGTTGATTTGGGGGGAGCAAACTGCTGCATGTAATAGTGCTTACCCTGATGAATTAAGTTGTATTACATTTTTTAAAGAAAATTTAATTGCAGATTAATGTAGGACACATTTCTGATTGCTGTATAAAAACATTACATTCTCCCTCAAAAACAACATCATAGTGATGTAAAAGAACATAGAGTGATAATTTTTGGTTGATTTTCTACACATCAATGGCCAAAGTACATAAAAACAAGATTCATGGTAGAAAACAAGAGCTTAAAACAAAGAGAGAAAAAAGTATTAAACAAATAAGTAAACACATATGTAGCCATTGTCACACCTTCTCCCTCCATCAGATCTCTTGAATGTCTTAACACCAGTCCCCATGCCTACGTTGTATTGAATTAAGTTGACCACACATGATGTTAGCTTGTTTGGATCAACATGTCTTCTGTGGTCACTAAATGTTGAAAAGCTTTGTCGCTGTGCAGTTTGAAGATAGTAGCACAATGAAGCTCCTGTCATTAATAGGGCTGCGTAATTGGCTGATTTTGTGAAAGATGCTCATCACAATTTCCTAGAGCCCAAAGTGATGTCTTCAGATTGCTCCTTTTATCCAAAAGCCAAAGACTCTGACAAAGAAAAGCAGCAAATCCTCACATTTGAGAAGCTAGAACAAGAAAATATTTTACATTTTTCTTTGAAAAATGACTGAAAAAATCAATGGATTATCTAAATTTCTTTTGATCGACTAATCAATTAATCAACTAATCGTTGCAGGTCTAGTCATTAATCTCTCCTTCCATTAAAGTCTTCTGCTCCAGCTGCTTTATAAGAGAAATACTGCTTTTCGTTGTCTTGTGTTGTGTTAGGTATTTGGGGTTTTTGGGTCAGACAAAACAAGAAAAACCTTAAATTGCTGTTAGTTAGTTCAACCTGTATTTTCCACCTTTGTGCACAGGTGTGCAAAAGTGCGTATACGTCTGCGTTCACAAGCGAGCGTGTTTGCTCCGTGTTTGTTATTACATAATAGGATGGAGTGCTGCCTCGTGGCGCTCGGGCCTGGTTGTGATCAGTTCTCTCTCTGTCCCCACCCGCAGTGTTTCACATGCTCCACCTGCCGGAACCGGCTCGTCCCCGGGGACCGGTTCCACTACATCAACGGCAGCCTGTTCTGCGAACACGACAGACCCACAGCACTCATCAACGGCCATTTGAGTTCACTGCAGACGAACCCACTACTGCCCGACCAGAAGGTAAGAACCGAGCCCCCCCAAACCCTCTGCCCCTCTCTCCGTGCACCAGTGTAACATGATGGGGGGGCCTCTGATGGTGGACCGGAGCGTGCTCTAGAGTTCTTTGTGCTCTCATTTCAAGTATTAAAAGGAGCAGAAGGCTGTTAACTTTAAAGTAAAGTACAAGTCAGTAAAAGCTTGTCATCAGTCAGCTGGAGTCATTAGCAGGAAAAGAAAAACATCTGTAATTTTCACGCCAACATTTTTCACTCTGTTTATATTGATGTCGTCGATTCAACTTCACTGCAAGGCATGCAGTGGATATTAAATCTTACAGAGCAGAGATGAATTTTATTTTTAGACAGGCAATGGATTTTTCCATCATTCTTGTTGGAGGACACGCACTCAGAAAATCTGTATTAACCGTCAGCACAAAACATGTGAAAATGATTTTTTTTGTGCTGCCGTCCTCAGACTCAGATACATATTTGACTCATCTTGAATTTATTTGCCATCGCAGGCCAGACTTCCAATTGTGCTGAAAAATGACACTCGCCACCATTAATACTGAGTGTTTAAAAACAGCATTTGACTACTGTATCAACAAGACTGGGATCACCTGGGCTAAGTTATTACTCCAAGGCCAAAAATATGTATCCAGGGCCCCGAGGTTGCACACAGACAGCGAGCTGCAGCAGCCAGTATATCATGAAAGCTGTCATCATGGCTTTCCCTGATTTGATCTTGATGCCTCCAGTGAAAGCAAAACAGAAGGCCTAATCATATACGAAGGATAACTTCATTCTTCAGGATAGCTTCATTCTGCCCGCAGGAGATATAATCATTTTTGCCTCACAACAAGGAGCTTTATTGATACCTTGTCTGCACACACAGCACACACAGAGATATGGGAGGTGTTTGGAGTGTGTCAGACTCTGACTGAAAGAGGAATTATATTGTTGGGAGCATGCATTTCACCTTGAGTGGTTTTGTGAGTAGAGGAGAGGTAGAACTCCATTAAGCCCCCCCCTCCTCCACCACCACCACCACCCTCCCTCCCTCCACGTCACAGGCCTTTTAAGGGCTTGTCACTTCTACAAATCAGCTCTTAGAGCTCTTAGAGCTCCTCACATTTAAATTGAAAGCCGTTGCATTATCTAGCTTAATTTTAAATGTCTGTTTAAGTCCTTACTCCCACCCTCGACGTCTCCCGCAGCATGGCTGGTGTAGTAAATATGAGGCCTCATTGTTTATTTATGCGCTAACATCAATTGTAGTGAAAACTGCTGAATTATTGATGCTAAAATGCAATCTGAATATTGGCCCTGGTGCTTTAATTATAGCAGAGAGAGAATTATTAAATAAACAGAGACACATCCCTCAGTGGGAACAGTCTCAGGATGCTTTTGTTATCACGGTGAGTGAAATAAGGAGAATCATCCTGCTGCTGCTGCTGCTGCTGAAGCACTTTATTTATCACACAAACATTCCCACTCCTTTTTGCTCAAACAGAATTTGGACAGCCTCGAATAACACAGACATACAGTGGGATAACAGCTCTCCAAATCAATATACCTCATGTATCCTCAACAGCACAACATAGACTGAATATAGAAGCACAGAGAGAGGATGAAGCAGTCACCGCTCACACAGAAACATGGGGTTATCTGCCGGCCATTGTTTTTGATTATGCGCGATTTTGCCGCGACATAATTAGTGTTGTCCGCGTTCACGGCGCAGGACATTTGATGCTCAGTTATGTAGCTTTCTTCCCAGCTTCTTCCTAATCTCTTTGTTCAGAACAGACAAATTACCTCTCTCATACGGAGCTGCTTTGACCCAGGGGAGTGAGACCCTCCCAGCGTCAGTCACTTTAATTAGCCCCCAAGTAGGAGTTTGCAATTACTAATAGACTGAAGCCCTCCTAGTGATTTGAGGGATGAAGGGAAAAGTAAATCACCCTTAGAATCATAAAGAAAAAAAAAAGCATTTTTCTGTTTCACAGGACTGAACACCTCCTGCAGTTATGTCGGAGCGTGGTTATAATTATACCAAAGAGAATCGCTTCATGGATGCACTTTTAAGTTAATGCAAAGTAAATGGGACACCAGATGGTTTTCAAAGGCTGGCTGATCAATAAATTAAAAAGTGGAGCTGGTGGAGAGTTGATTCATCAGGGTGAAACATTTATGGCATTTTGTGAACTGATAACAACGGCCCAAATTTTTAAAATGTTTTTTTTTTATCTCTCACTATTCAGGTGTGTTAGGCAGGAGCCGCGCAGGAAGCAGGATGTGTGCCTTCATTTTAGCCCTTACTCATTGTCACCCGAGACAGCGTGGATCAGCAGCACCCCAGCCTTTTTTTTAGCTGTGCACCCAGGCCCTTTACCCCAAAGGACTCCTCTACCCATCGTACCAGTAACCTGACTTTTTATTTCTGCAAACATGCCCCAATGCTCAGCCTTCAACCTTGGCTTTTCCCCAAATATGGGTGGATACTTGCACTTAACGCACCTGAATCGGGACGCTGAGGACTCCATGACCTTGGAATTTAAAAAAAAAAAAAAAAAAAGAAAAAGGAGACGGATCAGAACCCAAGGGGACTCTTCAGGAAGAGAAAACTAAATAACACGTGAGGATGTTGTGACTGAAGTGAGGGAAAGGGAAAAAGACTAATGAGGTGAAAGAGATGCAGACTTTTCAACTCTGCATATTTGTTTAAAGACATTTGGGGGAAAACCGGGACCTTTTCATTTTTCCTCTCTTCCTTTTCTATCCTCATTTCCCAACAACATGGTGTTTCCACTTTATATATTTTAAGTGTTGTCAAAGGGGAATGTGTTCTTTTTTTCTTTGGTGGTATATCTATATATATAAAACAGGGGGATTTTAAAAAAAATCTGTGGCTTTTTGTGGAAAACAAATCATGAACACTCTTGGTGTATTTGTAAAACTACCATGTATGTACAGTATGCATGTAAATGTCGTTGTCCAGGCGTGGCTACAGTACATCTGACCCTCCGCACTCAGCTCCAGTCCACCCTTCTCCTCCCCTTGAAACCTGACCCCACGGAAAACTGAAGAAATCTGCTCATAGTCAGTAATGTAGAGATCATCACCAACATATAAATGCTGAATGAAAGAGAAATTTATTTGTGATATTTTCCGAGACATTTGCTCCAGTATGGTGTATTTAATTAATAAAAATATTGAAGATTTAAAAGCCTCCTTAAATTCATTGCAAAGCTTCAGAATATGTACTCAGTTTGCTAAACTCGGGTTTACGTTTTTTGTACTTATTAGCGCTGAGATTTCTGCCTCTGCAACTAAAGATTATTTTTATCATCGCTTAATCTGCCAGTTATTATCGTGACTAATCATTTGATTGTTTAGACTATAAATGTCAAAAAATTATGAAAAATGCTCTTCATGGTTTCCCAGAGCTCAAAGCGACATCTTTGCTTCTTTTGTCCAACAGACCGTCCAAAACTAGGGTTGTTCTGATACCGACACATGTATTGATAAATGCTGCTTAAAATGCTCCTATTGGCAAGTATGCAAGTCTATGCACTGATCCAATACTATGTAATTTATTAACCCTGAAATGAGACCCTGGTACTGCCCAGGACCAGTGTCCTATATATCTTCTCTTCCCCCCAGGATGGAAAAGTCGTATTCTTTGGCATTAGTTCTTTGTGTGTATTTTTTCGTGTTTTACGAAGAGTTTAACAGGAGCCAGGCCACTCAACAATAGAAATCATATAACATCTGTACAGGGTCAGTATTGAGCTGTTAAAAAAATAATAAAAACATTTTTTGCATATTGCTATCAGATTGGTTCAGGCAGTTAAAGTATCAGAATTGGTACTGAGAAGTGGAACGTCTCCAAAATCGAAAGACTCCTCATTTGCTAAAATGCTGGAACCAGCAAGTGTTTGACATTTTTGCAGTGTAAAAAGGAAAAGTTGAGAAAACTCAATTTCAAAGCAACTGTTTTCAATCAAACTTAGGTTTTGAAAGTAAAAAACAAGGTTTTTCTGACCTCTAATAATAATAATTTACTTTTCTTCTTGAAAAAACTTGAATCTTTGAGTTTTGGAAACAAAGTATTTTCAGAATTTCAAAAAATAATCTCAAAATCGTTGTGTGCACTCCAGTCCTGATTCTTCTAAAGTGAAAGTGAATAATTTAATATTTTCAGCTGCAATCGTTTAAATTTTAAAGCACCCAAATAATGACAAATCAGGTTCACAGCTCACTGTGAATAGTTTTGAAATGCATTATTTTTTGGTTTCTTAAACTCAAAGATTAAAGTTTATCTAAAAAAAAAGGATCATGGGTCAGCAAAACTTTTTAGTTCATTTCAAAACTTAAGAGTTTGAGTTTGACATGAAAGTCAAACAGCTTTTTTTTGTGTGTGCTTGAAAAATGACTGAAATGACAAATCAATATAATCTAATCAATAAGTCAAGACCCAGATTTCTGGACTGACTCACATTTGTTACACAAGAGTTAAGGTGTGCAAAAACACCACACTCAGCAAACCGTGGCACCAACGATTTAAATTAAGCAAATGTAAGATAGGAGAACGATAAAGGTATTTTTATTTTTACATTTTTTAACAACCAAACACAGGCTCACCCATTTGAGTTCATTCAGAGACTTCACTTTTTATCTCAACAAGATTATAGGTCAGCAAAACTTCTTTGAGTTTATTCCAAAACTTAAGAAATTTACTGTACACAGCTGCCTTGAAATTCTGAGTTTGCGTAACATTTTTGCTAATCAAATATCAAAATGGGAACAAATATTTTGAAATATTAGTCAAATATTTTGACTAATCGATTAATTGACTCTATGCAGCGCTACCTCACACTAGGCATTGGGCTAATGTTGTCTTGAGTCCCTTGTTTTTACCACTGAAGCATTTCAAGGGCGTCTTTAGGTCTGAATTACATAATTACTACAAGATCCCAGTCGCTGAGTGCCCAAGAATTTATCTTTCATGCAGAAGGCTGATATTTAGTGCAAGACTCGTCTGCCTCACCATTGAAAATCCTCTATTGAAGATCCAGCAGTGCTGCCATTCAATTTCCAGCCTAGCAATCATCAAGGCGCATGATGAGCGTCTAACTGAAAATGGATAAACATGTATCCTCTCTTTCTGTTCAAATGACCGTTTGCTATTCATCACTCTAATACCTGACAGAAATAGAGGAAAATGTCCCTTTGAAGATTCAATTACTGCAGAGAGGGAGAGAGGTGTCTCTCTTTGGCAGCCACAAATTGAATGGGCTATTTGCAGAACAAATTGGTGTTTGAAGTCCTTGCAAGACCTAATAGGTCTGAAGGAGGAACCCGGTAATGGCTGATGCGCTTATCTGTGGAGTCTGGGCCCCTCGTGAGCCCGCCGCTGTCGCTGAAACAATACTGCTGTACAGGATAAGACTTTCATGCAAAAATCTGCTCAAATAGAAGAGGAAAGAGGCCGAAAGAATAAACAGACTTTTGTGTTTTAAAATGGAATATAAATGCTGTGGAAACTAGAGACAAACTGATCTGTTTTGAATGTGAATGTTTCTGAAAGCATCTCCCAAAGTACCAAACCCTCATCACAGTGATTCTTTAATAACGAAACCTGAGTCTTAGTGGTGTTTTCATGGGCTGTCAATGTTGGAAGAGCTTTTGTTTGAGTCTGGCGATATGTATCACGATACAGGGGGTTACGATTGTTTAGGAAAACCGTCTGTGAAGAACACACCACCATATGCATAAGAATCAAAACAGTTTAGATAGATGCTGTCTAGCAGTCAGGGGGTTAAACACAACACAAAATGAACCACTGCCATGAATCTTTGTATATGTCACAATACTGAGATAGTGTTTTTGAGAATGGATACTGTAGCACAAACCATAATATCACGATACTCAAGTCATCTCATGAGATCTACGTATATATTTTGCCAAAATATCAGCAGTTTCATCTCCATTGTTTGAGTACATACGAGTCAGCATAAAGTAGGTCCTTATTTATATCTGGCTGGTGTAATCTAGACAGGCCTTTTAACATGTCACAGTGGGAAAAGCAGGTGTAAATAATAAAATGAATGATTAGACAGTAGACCTGAGTCCACTCTTAAAATTAAGGACGTCCTGTTGTCCAGGGGACAATAAAAATAGCACAGAACACAAATATACAGTATCTGGGACAATCCTGGGACAGCAGAGAAACTTATCATTACAAATGAAATTGCGTTTATGCATCGTGAAATATATATTGTTTTAATTGTTTGAGTGTTCAGATTAGAAAAATGTGAGGTACCACCATCAGGAATTCAATTCTACATCACACTTGAGTGTATGTTCAAAGTGTATGTATTAAGGCTGCATCTAACGGTCGTCAACGATCACTTTCTCGATTAATTGATTAGTTGTTTGGTCCGGGAAACTGGTGAAAACCGTTGATCAGCGATTAAACAATTAATCAATCCTGTCACAGTCTTTTCTCTTGAAATATATACATATATTTTTCATTTCTTTTCTGTAACGATTATTTTCATTGTTAATGAATCTGTCAATTATTTTCTCCATTAATTGATTAGTTGTTTGGTCCATACAATTGTTAACCAGCGTTTCCCAGAGTGTACAACTCAAAGATACTCAATTTACTGTCAGAGACAAGTAAAGAAAGCAGAAAAATGTACATTTAAGAAGCTGAAATAGGAGAATTTTTTTCTTACAAGTGAATCAAAACAATTAATCGATTATCAAAATACAACAAAACAGTCAATTAATAAGCCACTAATTGTTGCAGCTCTAGTGTATATGTGCATTTCCGTCGCCGTATACCAATCAGAGACTGGTTTGCATTTGTGCTCCAGTTTGCAGTGATGCATTTACTGATCGAACAGTTAGAAAAAAACAAGAAAGTCAAGCAACTCAACCAAAGATCGACTAAAAGAATCATGAAAACTGGTTGCAGCCAAAAACCTTCAACTTTTTATTAATATACAAGTGCAGGGAACAACTAGCAGAACGTCATGGTGGACCAGAGTGAGTGAATGAAGTGATGCAAGTTACTGCAACAAAGTTATTCAACTATATTTAGTATTTAGAATGAAAAAATAACGTCTTCAATTTGGGACAATGGTTGTTAGGTCTGGGGAGTGGACTTTATGACAGTTGTGGGACCCTGAGGACAAAAGTAAATTTTGAGCACAAGACCTCAGAGGATTCATACATACAAAGACAGCATGGCAGAAATACCATTTGCTCTGCATATTGGACAAGTTGTAGTTGCCTAAGAGCTGTCTAACTTGCATGGACTAACTTTTTTAAGATCATGTTTGAACAAGAGTCTCCCTTACTCTAGCAATATCTTCGGATGATAAAAGGCTGATGCTGCAGCTGGTTTAATATGACTGCTAAAATTTAGATCTTAGTCCAAGACAACACCCAGATTTCTGGCCTGATTCACGCTTGTTACAGATGAGAAGTTGAGGTAAGCCAAAAGGTCACGCTCAGCAAACCGTGATGCCAACGATTTAAATTTTGCAAGATAAGATGTGTTTGGAAACCCACCTCCACCACTGAAAGAAAAAAAGTCATGATTATGAGATAAAAAGTCATAACTATAATTTAAAAAGTTGAAGTTATGAGATTAAGTCATTATTAGGAGATAAAAAGGTCATTATTATGAGAGAAAAAGTCAAAATTTTGAGATAAAAAGTCAATTATATGAAAAAAGGTGAGAAAAAAACTGAGATAAAATTATGAGATGAAATTATGAGATAAAAAGTCATAATTTTTATTACATATTTTTTTAAGTTATCTCATAAACAAGACTGTGCAGTATATCTCATAATTAGGACTTTCCATGGGGATATTTTTCTCTTTCACTGGTGGAAATGGGCTTCCATAGACGTAAAATAGGAGTTTGGATTATAAATGTAATTTTTTTTAAAAACTAAATAAATATAACAAAACCCAAACTCACCCTTTGTGTGGTTGGAAACATTAGTGTTCAGTCAGAGATTCACTTTGGGAGCTGAATCTAATTGCAAATGCACAAAAGCAATATGGTCAGATTTACCAAAAAAAAATAAAATAAATAAAAATAAAAAAATCAAACAATCTCAGGATAAATCTGTTTTTTCACGTGACATTTTAAATGGAGCTTTGGCTGGAGGTCGTCCGAACCACTTACAACTGGAATTTGCAGGGAATAGCTACGTAAACATCGTCAAAATGTAGTCAGCATTAATACTTAGAGGACTGCAAAATGCTTCAAAAACATCATCCTCATTTAGCTTAACTGCTGCATTTGATTTAAGGTCTTTTAGGATGATTCGAGTATGAATTATGAAACGTGCCGCAGTGCTTGATGTTTTGGGAGGTGATAACCAGCTCATGCATTCCACTTTCACCTGCTTATTAAATGACTCTCAGGCCAAAGAAGCCTCTGAGTATCAGATTTTTAAAAATGAATTATCCTTTAAGTTGATTTTGGGTTTGATTTTGCTTTTAAGTGACCTCAGTAATCCACAGCATAACAACACTATTTCGTGCTACGCTAACGTTGGCCTTTTCCATTATGAAATCCGCTTGGTTCCATTAAGCTGTTTACTCACACACACACACAAACACACACACACACCCAGGGACACATAAACACACACAGACACACATAAATATACATAAGCTGTACACATGTGACGCGCCCACACATTTCATCGTACGTCATCAACTTATTGAACAAGTCAAATAGCTCAGAAATTATTATTTAAAAAAAAAAAAAAAAACTCTATTTACACATAATCCATATGTGAGAATTTGCTTTGAAGTGGCGAACCAGAGTGAAGGCTAATGGATCTCACCCACAACAATGGAGCACACTTAAATGGCATGTCTGCCTGAGGGAAATCACTCTGCTTCAACTCCAGCTCCTTCCTGCTCTCGCTGGGGAGTCTGCTGATGCACCACAACTGGATTACTTATGATTAGTCACCTTGTATTTATTTGTAATTAGTTTATGTCTTCATTCTGCCGCAAGTTTTTGATCATCATTAATCTCAGTGTGATTGGAGGGTTTTTATGGAAGAGCAGATGTTGTGTTATGCATGACAGGCCGCGCAAACCGAGGAACTTAATTCAGAAATAGTTTCCTCTCTTTTTGTTTACTGTATCAGAAACAATCTGCGTAACACCTTCCAGATGCTCCACGATAATAACTTCAACACTTTTTATAGATTTATTTATTGGACAGAGTAAAAATTTTTATAACCTGGGAAGAGGGAGTGTTTTTCTCTAAAATGCTGAAAATCTTTAGTTGTATAACACAGACTTCAGCGCCTCCAAATTCATGAACTGACCCAAAAGACTCTTTTGAGTATTAAAGGTCCAGTGTGTAACATTTATCAGGACTTATTAGCAGAATATGGCAGAAATGAAATATAATATTCAGAGAATATTTTCATTAGTGTATTAGTGTGTACCTGAAATCATGATGGCAGATGCTATTTGCACTCCAGGTGTCTGTAGCTAACAATGCTATTTGCACCTGCATGGTTGGGACAAACCATGATCTTATCTTCTCTTCAGATCTGCAAACTCTTAAGATGTCCTGTTGACAGAGCAGGTGAGTTTCAGGGCCACTGTAGGTTCTCCTACACACTTGGAAGGGGAGGGTGATGCGAGATGTTAGCAATCTGCCAGATGCTACTAAATCCTACACGCTGGTCATTTAAGCCATTGTATTATAAACTATCCTGCCTTTGCTCATAACCTATTTGAAAAACTCTTTACACACAGAAACAAATCTCATTGTGGTAGCAGCTTGGCACCGATGATGCTCCTCTCTTAGTTGTACTTTTACATAACTTCTTTCATTTTTCTCTGCTACAAGGAGAGAAAATGTTACGTAATGCCATCTGTTGGTGGCAAAACACAAAAGACATTAATATTCTAAATAAGTTTCCAAAAAGATTATAATTGTAAATCAGTAATGCTAGGCAGTTTGTGATGCCTGGGGCACATTAGCTCTGAATTGCATGACACAACAAAAAGGTAAAGCTTATAATATACACATCACACACGGTACAAAAGAAGTCTTGTGACTGGAAAATACTGAATACTTTCTATTCTGTTTTGGTAAAAATTTCAGAGAAAACACATGTTTGTGTTGATGGCCAGTTTCCAGTGAAGAGAACAGGGCACACATCTTGACAGTTTTCCATCCACAAAAGAGTAACATTACCGAGAAATGACAAAATAATGTTGGGCTGTAGGTGTGAATACAGAGGTTTGTGAAGGGGAAGAAGACCAATATTCTTTTGAGTCTTCAACAGAATTTGGAGCAAACACAAAAACAACAGCAAAAAAGGGATATAAAGTGAAAAGACTTAATGTGACTCACAAATAATTGTTAATACATTATTTAAAACAAGCTACTTGGCATTCTGTTAAACCCACTATGGTAAGGGGTCTCTCTCAGGTTAAAAAATAACAAAAGACATAGGATCATGGGAGTTGTCTCCATTGTTAAACAGCCACCACTGCCAATGAAAATCTATTTCACGACTCAGGCAGAAATCACAGGCATGGTCATGTTTGGCAACTTCCTTCCTCACTCTCTGACAAATCTGATGTATCCCTGTTTTCCCTTATAGCAACATTAAATCAACTAGAAGCTAGTTACCTTATTAATTATGGATTTCTCTGGGTTTGAACATTGTTGTGGAACATTTGGGATAATGTAAGTATAAAACTCAACAAAATATATGACATATGTCTAGCATTTTAGTATATAGATGTTGCAAATTAGCTTTAACTTGGTTGCCTGTGTGAGTTGTAGTTAACTTTAGCCAACTTGAGGAACATAGTTTAAAGTAGAAAGTTCAAAAAGTTTGTCATTCCAACAAAACAAAAAAAAAAGGAATGAACTACTGGGGAATAAAAACAGAAAAAAATAGAAAGGCAGAGAGCCGACCTCTGCCAAGGCCAGTTCCCTATCTCATAATGTTAACAAAAGTGAAAAATAATTTGTGTATCCGCCCTGTGATTCGGAGCCACTCCAGAATTTAACAGATTCTTCCTTGGCCTGTGCTACACCCTTCCAGCAAGATTCATGAAAATTGGGCCAGTAGTGTTTCTGTAATCCTGCTGACAAACAGACAAACAAATGGCACCGTGAAACAACCTCCTTGGTATAGGTCACAAACAAACAGACAAAACATTAAAACTCCTGAAATTAACTCAAATCTGGTATAATTTTCAGCAACATATAGTATTTATGACTCACTGTGCTAAAATCAAAATTACTGTTTGGACACAAATATTCTTCTTGTTAATTTTTTAACAAGAAAACTAAAGCAAACAACCCCACAACTGTCATCAAGTTCTTAACTCATGTACTGCTAAACCTCAATTGGTGTGTGGAAATATATGACATCACCCTGTTCCAAACAAGCCCCACCCACTTTAAACCAACGAGAAAGCTCAGACAAAATATTAAATACAGAAAATCTCTCTTGTAAAATAACCAAAATGTCAGATGTTTGACAGAAGATGTTGTGTTCAGTGGGGCTCACTCACTGAGAAGAAGAGAGTGACTGAGAAAAATAGGTGTTCAGGGTCTTTAACACAGTTTGTATGCTGACAGCTATAGAATGCCCAAAGCAGAAAGATAACTTTAGCTGAGTTTTTCTTGGCTTTGTACTGACTACAATGCTGCAGCCTTTAGTTAATTGTTCATTTCATGTTATCTCATTTCCTAGAATGTAAATACATGCTGTATTTGCCACGTTCTGTATTTCTTAAATAGAACTTCCTCCATACCATTATTCAACTTTCATTTCTTTATTTGTTCCTTCATTAGCTCATCCATCCATCTGTTTTCTTGGCCAGTCTTGATCCGATTTTGCCAAAACCTGTGAAAATTATGCATCTCACCATTGTGTTCCAGCATTTCTGTAATTACACTGATTAGGTCCAAGGGGTTTTGTCTGTTCCTTTGTTCATTTGTATCTCATAAACCATTTATCAGCTTTTGACAAAACTTGGGCAAGTGAGGCATCTCATCACCACATTCCAGTCTTCTCAGATTATAATGATTATATGTCAAAACATTACGATGCAAAGGTGTACACTTGTGCTACTCCCTGACCAAAGTCAGCCTCTTGCCATGTTCAGTTATTTAAATGGCTGACTGCTCCTCTCTTTCACACATCAGACAATAAACTGTGAATTTTAATATGATTTCCAGAAAGTTAAAGGGGTGCTTATCCATAGTCAGTGTATTAGAGAGATGGTGGTTGGCACACCTACAGTTTGGAGAAGCAGCTGGAGTACCGGTGGAGGAGGTCAAGCAACATGCTGCTGTGGACAGGGTCAGCAGCACTACATACTTTAACCATTTAATTAACTTGTATGCTATATCTTTTCACCACTTAATCTTGTCATCAAACAGCCTTTTTTGACAGGAAAACACCGTTATATAAGCCACATATCATCCCTCTGAAGCCACCAGACTCCATTGACAAAAACGGCAATTTTACCTTGCAGAACACAAGAGTTGTTTTTTCTACCTCTGCCTTGATTGGTTAGTTTGTTTGTGTTATTGTTGAGTTCAGCAAATAAAAAGGTTAATTCAGATTCAAAGTCACGCAATAACACAAACCAAATAACCAGTTTGAGACAGCGGTAGACCAGCAACTCCTGTGTTTTTTAAGGTTAAATTGCAGTTTTTGCCAAAGGAGTCTGGTTGCACTGGAGAGTATACAAGTATACAGGTGGTTTCCTGTTGGAAAAAGCTGTCTGACGGTAAGGTTAAGTGGAGAACATATTCTAAATTAGCGTAATTAAATTAAGTATTGACTTTTTTAGGTGGCTAAAATATGTTGTGCTGCTGACCTTGTCCACAGCAGTGCTTTGCTTAGCTCCCTACACTGGTACTCTTGCGGCTTCTCCAAAGAGGTGTGCCAACCACCATCTCTTAAGTATCCTTTTAACTTTCTGGAAATAATATTAATACTCGGTATTTATTATCTAATATGTGAAAGAAAGGAGCAGTCAGACATTTAAATTTCCGGACATGGAAACAGACTGACTTTGAGAAGGCAATATTTGGCTTATATACAGGCAGTTTCCTGTCAGAAAAAGGTGTCTGGTGCAAAAGTAAAATGGTAAAAATATTCTAAATATACTGTACACTAAACTGATTTTTTGGGTCATTTTTTCTAGATGGCTAGTACCTCATACGACCCCACTTCACAAAATCCGAACTATCCCTTTAACATTAGTCAAGTCTAGACTATCTATAGATGATGGTATATGAGCATGATATTCAGTCGGCCAGAATCCAAGCTTTCAATGAAACCTGAGGTCCCTTAAAACACCATAATGGTGTGAAATGTGGTTCATAATTGTCTTGTTTCAGCCCAGCGTGGAATCAGCAAACAACTTAAAATAGTGCCTGGACTGTGGTGCTCAGTTACTTAGCGGGGTGTTCAATAACACTGAGAGGGACATGCAAATATTGGTAAGGCAATTATTGGCAGTCATGTTTGGCCTAAAGTAGCAGGTAACTCTATCCTCTCCATTATGTATGCTGTGAACTCTGGTGCAAGGAGCAGCGTTAAAGCTTTGCTTTTTACTGTTAAAAGGCTTACCTCCTGACGAAAAGAGGCTCACTTTACGCTCAGATGTCCTTTGCAGTGGAAATGCACTCGTAGTGCAGCAAGAGAAACAAAGCACCTCCTGCCCTCAGGACTCTTATCTTCTTAAAGCTGATTTACTCAGTGGAAACTGTTAACATTCAGTGCTGCTTTTTGAAAAAAAGAGACAACAAATAAATGAATCCTTATCTCAGATTTCCTTAAAAAATGTCCAAAATATCAGCTTTCGTTTTTCTCTTAAACAGCACTTCCATATCATATTGACATCAGGAAGGACTATTATAAGATAAAGGCGTTTAATCGGTTTATAATAAAGTAACTGGATCATCTTTTTCACTGAAAAAATAAATACACAAAAGGAGTGGGAGACACTCTTTTCCCACTGACATAAATGTTTGTTTCACTAGAGAATATTACAAACATGACATCTGGGCTCAGGCTGCTTTTATGAGAAGTTATTGAAAAAATGAGCATAAATACAAAAGGAATGAGATAGTCAACACTCATGTTATGCTTACACTGCCACACACACACACACATATACACACATGCACACACACAGTCTTCCCCTTTTACTGGTTTGACTCTTGAAAAGCATTCCTTGTTCCATTTTCCCCCCATTCTCCTCAAGAATGTAGTAACAATAATAATGCATTAAGTGGACTGAGTACTCTAAACACTCAGAGCTTCCTCTCACAGTAAGTGCAGAACCAGTTTGCCTGCTGTTGAAAGCATCTTACACAGAGTCCTACAGAGAGTGAAGGGTTCACCCCCCCCCCCCCTCTTTCTGTCTCACACACACTCAAACACGCAATAGACTCCTACACACTGTCTCTGATTCTGCGTGATGGGAAAAATAAAAAATAAAAAAAACACTGTCAGACTCGGGGTCTCGCGCTGTCCGGTGAATCAGAGGACCTCAATGTGTGATATCATCGTTTTTGCACAGGCGTCCTGTGATGCCTGCAGAAAAAAAAAAAGTCCCATCTGAGTTTCAGCGTACATCACGCTCCTGTCTGCTGGAGCCACCAGCATGGTGCAGCTCTGAGCAGGGGGTTAAATCCCCCATAAGAACACCAAAAGGTCACCAAATGCTGTTGTTTATCAGCCATCCTAAAATGAAGCTCTGAGTGGTATCCTGTGGATTGATTTTAGCCCCTCTGTGCCTGCAGCACTGAAAACACACCATAATGATGTTTCCAGTACTCCTCTTTACACAGATACGGTGTACAACATAAGTACAGATGTAAATTTTAAGGAATTTCATGAATTGATTATTAAAGGTGTTACTATAATAATAAATACTCGGTTAATTATTACAGAATGACTCAATATAATATAATAATATGATAGATTCAACAGTTACAACACATTCTCACCCCCAACTCATGAAATATGGCAGCTTGGTCAGTGGCTGTACGCTTTTAACTGTGACTCACTGTAGGTCACCCCTACAACATAAGTTTTGCATGTGCAGGGCTCCGCAGTCAAGTTATCAATAATAAATATGCAACATGTGGGTAGACTTTAACAATAAAGGCACAAAAAGTACTTGGTCAAGTTTAGGCTACAAAACTACTTGTTTAGGTTAAGGAATAAAAAATACTTGTTTAGATTTAGGCACAAAAAGTACTTCGTTAGGTTTAAGGATGAATACTAGTTGGTCAGGTTTAGGTAGGTTTTTGCACAAATAATACTTGGTTAGGTTTAGGCACAAAAAGTACTTCTTTTAACCATGCATTATTGTTTCTTGTCAATACCAGGCACCTACATTACCCACAAAGCAACTTGACAGCTGACAGTTTGGTAGGAAGTTGGGGGGGGTCTCATGATGGTAGCAGTTAATTTAGCCTGGAGCCTCTAGCTTCAAGCAGGTCTGGTAAGCTCACTTATTTCCAGCTCCACTCCCTCATATTTTCTTTTTTTTTTTTTTTTTTTAATATATTCTCAGACTTGTAGAGTTCAGACCGAACTGACTCTGACTCAAATGACATCACTGAGGCAATTCATCAGACTTCACACGGCTCCCTCTGGAGCCACAAAGGGCCTCATGCAACTTTTTTCATATAAACAGTAATGCTCCCTAAGCCCTGTAAGTGTAAAAGAAGAACACTTCCCCTTAAAGATAATAAGCAGCTCCTTAGATACATGATTGGGCGCTTGGTTTGCTCACTGTAGCTACTCCAGCTGCTAAAATGGACGAGATGTACTGCACAAATGCTGACATTTGACTTTACCAGCACAGTTTTACCAGTAAATTGGATTTACACCCAAAGAAAAAGGAAGTCATGTCTGACCGCAGCTGGTTGTGTTGAAGCTGGTAGTTTGCTGTTAGCATTAGCCTCTGGATAGCTGCCAGACAACATCTCAGTAGGATTCAGTGTGTTTTCGTGACTCTTGCAACTTTCTGCTGATAATAAATAAGAAGTGGTGGGAAAATATGCTTGCACCAAGTCTGTTCTAAAAGGAAAGCATGAAACACGTAATTTTTCAGTTGATTCAAGCCCAGATGCTCAGCGGTACAAGTAGAAACGAGGAATTTCTGAGTCTTTAAAGTTGGAGCCATTAAAGAGCTCTAAATCAAGTTGCCAGTTGTCTCAGCAAAGGACTGTGTGATTTGGCATTATCTTTGCAATTACAAGGAAGGGAGTAGGATCTGCGTAAGATCTCTCTGTCTATGCCCTTTACACACACACACACACGCACACACCAAGAGAGAGTGAGAAAGACATGAGCACTCCAGGCACAGAAAATATACCTGAAGGAGATCCTCTGTCTTTGATTTCATAGCTCTGCACTGCCTAAGTCCTCAATTAACTTAAATACCAGAGTAATATAAAAACGAGGGCGGGGGTGGTGGGATGTGTTTGAGGGTGGGGGCATCTTGTGTCCATTAATTATTGCTACTTTTGCCTAAAGTGTCATTTCCTCTTGCTGCAGTTGTCATTTTATATTAAAGGAAGTGCATCATTAATGTAAAGAACAACAGATTTCACAAATAGCCCAAGACAAAAATGCAAAGCACAAGACCTGAGAGTGGAATTTCTATTCATCCCCCGGTCAATGACCTATACATGTAATTATGGGACCAGTTCAAGCAGCTTCAAATATCCCCTGAAGAATGTCCTGAACCATCATTTCATCGCCTCAGAACTGATGTTTTTTTTTTTTAAAAAGGCATTACAGTTTGCTGTTTCTTCATATGTCACAAAGATTCAGAATCTGTGACCTGAAACAGCCTGAGGGGAGCGACTTCACAGGCAGTTTCCTCGGGGACTAATGTGTTTTCAGAGCGGCGACCATCTTTTTCGCTGTTTAATGAGCTCAGTCATAAATAAATGCATGGCCTTAATTAGCCTGCGTGTGGCGGGGGCACTGGAATTAGTGTGGAGCTGTGGAGATGGAGGCTCCATGCCTGCCCGAGTTCTTCTGGAGATGGTGATCCGGGCGTGGGGAGGTGGCCTTTGAGCAGATGCTCTCGCTCTCTGCTGGTTGAGGCTTCCACAATTCCCTCCTTTCATCTAAATCTATTAAGCTGCTTCTCACCGAGCTCTCCTTGGCCGGTGGAGGGGCTTATATCGGACAGTGGCCAGACCTGGGCCAAACACTAATCTGTTTTTTTAAGATGATTAGGTCAGAATGATGATATTAAACTAGAGTTTAAAGGGAACTTCCACTATTTTTGCAATGGGTATTTTATTTTTGTAGATATTTAAGTTAAAGCAAATGTGAACAATAATAATTATTCTCTACTCGGTGTGTTAAAATACATTTATTACCCTTTAAATTCTTTTTTTTTTTTTTTGATCCACCATATTGTGTGAAAAGCTGTTGTACAATTTAGATGATTATAATTTGCATTTCAGGTGTATAATTTGCCAAAATAGTACAAAATCGCTCCTTATTTGCTAGCACTGTTTTATACTTTTTGAGTATTTGAATTCTGTCCTTTTTGTCAAAATAGTATGTGTCAAAACTACTGTACTGTAAAAATAAACTAATTGTTTTAACTTTAAAAAGTTAGTGTTTGGGTTGCCCTAAAATTTTAAGTTTACTCAATTTGAAAAGACAAGTTGAGGTAATTTTGTGGTCTAATGATTCAGAACAAACTTTTCAAATCAAATAAGCCTGGCATTAACTCAGTTTAACATAAGAAAACATGTTTATTAAGTTTAAGATATTAAGTTGAACCTGCTACTCTTCAGTCACGCTTACAAATATTTATAACATTTAACATTTATTACAATTTATTAACTTGTAATTAACTAATTCAATACCCTTTATCATGGTTCACAGTTTTTCATTATTCAAGTTACCATGACTAATCTTTAAGTGTATTAAAGACCCAGCAAGTTTTCATCTCAGAGAGTTTTGACTCTTAAACAGTGCATGCTGGGAAGTCTGCTAATATGCAATCATGTCCCTATAGAAACGTAATTGAATGAGTTGATTGAACTCTGTACGGTACATTCATTCAACTCTATTTCAGGTCAGAAGACTTCAAGTTAGAAGAACCTTTCTAACTAGATATTTACATGAAGGTAATGAGAAAAGATTAGTTGATTACACTAAATTCCTGTATAATTTTTTTTTAACAGCGTATGGTACCTGTGATGATGCAATGAAGCTAATAATTAATGTGTGTTAAATCCTCTAAATTCCCCTTCTCTCTCAATTTTTATGATGCTCCCACCTGAAGAAAAGAACAGGAGAAAGATGTAGCAACAGAATAATGGACCTGCCCTTTAATTCATTCAGTTTATCCCATAATATGTATGCTAGATATATGTTATATATTATTTTGTTGAGTTGTTTACTTACATTATCCCAAATGTTCATCACAGAGAAATCTGTAATTTATTCAAGGCAATGGTGTGTTTCCAGGTCGCCATTGTTAGCTAGTTGTTATAACTTCCAGGAAAACACAGGATTTGTGGATGTGTTGGATAATGAGGGAGGAAGATGTAACCTAAACATAATGTGAATAAAACTTTAATATTATCTCATCCACGAACATGATTTCTGCATGAATCATGCCAGATAGATTTTCATCAGCTATGGTGGTTGTTCTAAAGTGAAGATAACATCTCCCATGATCCCATGCCACTTCCCAGTGTCATCAAACTATGTCTTTTGTTATTAATGATAATAATTAATATGAGGGAGACCACTAGCAGCAGAATTTATGTATTGTGCATTTAATTCAGCTAATTACCAAGTATACAATGTTTCTATCTGGTTTCACTCGATAACCAACAGCTATAAATATTAATACTATAAAAATAGCTTATTTATTTGTTGTAGCTAAGGCTACTAATTAGGGTAACCGCTTTGGAATAATGTGTGAGTTCTCCCAAGTTGAATATTTTTCATTGTGAAGCTGAGTATAAGCCTGCCATCCCATTTTTATGTCTCAATCTTACACTGGTAAATAAAATATGATCACAACCCATTATGACGATGACAAAATTCATAGACCTCTCTGACTCTAGCTACTAAAACTGTTACTTCAACAAAACCTGAGGTAGAGACGCACTATTAACTCTTTATTTTGTATTGTGTGACTATAGTCAAGTTGTTATTTATGTAGGAGAAAAGTTAGTGCGCTTTACAATGAAAGAAAACCAACAATGCAAGAGGGAAATATTTATATTGGGTCAAGAAGGGCACAGCTATAATCCAAGCCTGAAGCTAGCGTGTTAGCTTCCTGGCTGGCAGTGGCAAGTAATGCTGAAGATGTGAGCCATTTAGCCAGACATTTTGGACTATACCTGAGGGACAAACATAGCCATTTTTCCCTCTTTAACTGAAAGTTAAAAGTATATACTTTAACTAATCATTGGGCCATCTATAATCCTAGCCATAAGCTAGCAAGCTAGTGGCAGCACCAACAATGCTAATATGCCGGCCATTTTAGCCCATCTGAGGAACAAACTTAGCAACCTATCTTCTTAAAGTAACACATATCACTGGAGAGCCAGTAAGAGACTGAACATGAGGACTCTAAATATGTCTCAGCTCATGACATTTGACATTTAATGCACACAGATTAGGTTACAGCCTTCAAACAATCAGTGTGAAACCACTGGAACTTGTCAGAATATTCAAAACTCCAAACCCAAAGTCTATAATGTAGCGGAGATTCTGAAATATAAATGATTGATTGAGTGATTGATGCTGTCTTCAATCAAAGGTCCAGAAGAATCTTACTACCAGCAGATATGCAGCATGGATGATTATTATAACCAAACCAATTTTTTCTTCTTCTTCATGTTTGCTATACAGTCTATAGTTCTGCTCCTCCAGTCCAGTAGGTGGCAGTAAAATAGTAAACAATGTGGCTGGAACTCCCGCAAAAACATTTATTTGCCAGTTGTGTGGTTTAAGTAGCTATTTTACTTGCTATGACCACAAACCACCAAACAGCAGAGCCACTGTGTAAATGGACATTAAGCTAAATGCACCTTCTAGCGTTCTGGAACTAGTTATGCTAAAGCTAATGTCGTTAGCTTCTGCTCCAACGTCTAAAAAACTAAATGAAACCTTCAGCGATTTGGCCGTTGCATTGATAGCAATTTCTGCCTTCATGACTTTTTTTCCTGTTACAGTTTCAGATTGCCAGCCAAAAGCAGAATCGTAGGAGTTTAAAGTAAAAAAAATACAGTCACCACAGTTTTAAATAGAATTTCTATACATTGTCAGGTACATAAAATACACTAAATAAACCAAAATTGTGATGCATATTGCGATGTGTTCAGATGTTTGTTTGTTTTTTTGTAATGAAATTGCAGGAGCACGTGAAAGTGGCAGAAAAAAAGTTTTTTTGGTATGATTCATTGAATTCGTTAACTTGTTCCAGGGAGAATAAAACCACACTCTGTTCAGAGTGTTCTAGGTAACCTTATCAAAAAGGCTCAGGATTACAAAAAAGAAAGAAACTGAAGAAGTGCAGCAAGCACAAAATTCTAAAATATAAAAGTGCACAGAGCATTGATAAATGTTAATAACAATAACAAACCTTGTGTTCTTTTCAGTACTTGTTGCAAAATAAAAATTACAAATACAAAAAAAAATAGTAAGTAATAAAACACTGAGACATACGTATGTATGACATTTGTTCGGTGGGCTGCTAAGATTGGCTAACTCCTGGGAAGCTATAATGATCAATGATTGGTCAAATTTGCAGAAAAGTTGCAGTGATTGGACAAAATTGCAAGGCTGCGCAGTTATCACTGGGATTGGTTGAATTTGTGTTACATGTTGTGATCACAATTCCCTGATGGGACTCACTACTTGATTACTTTAAGTAAATTATTAAACGGCATTTGTAGAGGAATGATTTTGTCCCCAGCTTTCTGATCACTGTACCTGTGAACCCTATAAGCAGTTTCCAGTGCAGTGAGAGACCAGTGACAGCATGCAGGTGGTGACAGAAGCATTACTAAAGTGGGCGAATGCCTGTTGGGGACGTTGTGACTAACTGGGCTCTCATATTGCATTCTAAGTTACAGTGCAACTATGAGAAGGCTGGGGGCTCGTCCGCCTCGGCACTGGCTCAAACCTGAGCGTACTCACACACACACACACACACACACACACACACACACACACGTACTGATGACTAACCAGCCTCGCTCTGATGAAAGCAGAGAGGGCCCTATCATCTCTCTTGACCAGCGCGTCCGTTGTCCGCGACATTACCGCTCTTGACCATGTAAACAGCTCGAGCGTCGTACACTTTGTCATCTCACCACACATCAACATTTGTCCAAAACAATTTGTGCAGAGTGGCCCTGGATCGGGATTGTAAAAATACATTAGGAGCAGACATTAGTAATATTGCTGGGCCATATGTGTGGCAGACCACTGAGGTCACTTGACACTGAAGGTCACCTTTTGCAGTACAAATTATTAAGTGCTTCCCTTCTAATCAGATGAGACGTCCCACATACTGCCCATGCACACAGCAACCAGTTTATTTATAGGCTCCAAACTGAAATGACCAGTTGGTTTAATTTAATAGTGAGCAATAGGATTATACATGGAAACAAATTACCTAAGTGGGGGTACACGCTACCAAAATCTTTTAACAATGATGGAAACCACGGACATGATGTCTCCCAGTATTATTTCATTATTGGGTTTAGCCTCTGCATCTGTCAGCTAGGCCTGGCTTCTGGATGGGCCCAGCTTGCGTCCAGACTGACGCACAGCTGCTAGCGGCTCACATAGACCCACGCCCCAGCCATCCCACACTCCAGGGTCATGAAGGGGAAGGGCAGCATCCTATCCCACCAGCAACCACAGACTCAGGCCTGTTACCCAATTACAATTCAATTTCATAGCCTGCTGTGGTTGAAAGAAGCTAGTCAGACGTGAAGGTTTCTCATGTTTTCTACCCTGTTTATCAGCAGAGAGGTTTGTCTCACCAACAATGACTTTATCTACACATCATGATACCTGGTATTGTGTAAACTTTACAGTAAGGGTCCATTAATTAAACTTATTGCTTTGCTTAATACTTGATTCTGATTAGCTAATTACAGTATTCTCAGGTCTTTCATTTCTGTAACACAGGCCGTTGTTATGAAGAACAGACTGTTGCTATGGACACAGTTCTGATCATAGACTCTGCAGGAACAATAAAGTCATTGTTAAATCACTAAAATCATTTTTAAATTAATTTTGTGTCAAATTATTGATATTTGTTGGTACATAACCATGTAACAAGCAGGATAATATACAGCATTGCAAAATAAAGCCTTTTTTAAAATATATTTTGTGTCACATAAATGTGTGCCAAATATTTTTTGTATGTAAGTAACCATGTAAAAAGTGGGATAATGTATGGATTTATTTCACAATAAATTAGTTAATAGTTAATGCAGTAATAAGCATTAATAACAGTTAATTAACAGTTAACTAATGTGTCTAGTAAGCATTTACAAATGGTGTTAATGTTAACTATGGTATTATTTCATATATTATTTAATAGTTTATTAAGTGGTAAAATGATAACGATTTGTTAGATTAGCACAGACATGCTTTAAAAACTGTAAATAATCAAATATGTGCATATATTAATATCAGCATCAGCAATGTTGCCATATCAGATATCAGCAAAAATCCAATGTTGTGCATTGTGTGTATTTTAAACCATATTTTAATTGAATTTACAGAACAAGTACTATATTGTGACATACTATATACTTGTTAATGGGACAAACAATTAACTATATAAAATTACTAATAACACATTTTGGCCATATCGCCCACCCCAAGGATAAAAGTATGTAACTGTTATGAAACTGTAAGTTAGTTAGCTTAATTTCCACCTGGCTAACATTAGCCACCTGATATATTAGAACAAGCTTGTGTTTCTTTGTATTCGTTTGTAGTTGGTTAGCCAACATGACTAACTTAAAGTATGACTGCAAATGCAGGCATCATTGACCCTCCTTGATGCAAGGATTTTTTTTCTCTTAATTTACTATTTTTTGTCTTTCACATTAAGTTACTGCTAGCATAATTACATAATAGTAAAAACATACCAGTAAAGAATGTCTCAAATAAGACGTCATCATTATTTCATTAAATATAGTCTTGGTATTAATAATTAATATATGTTATTAATGCTCAAGTGCATTCACTAATGTTAATAATAGACCCTTATTGTAAAGTGTTACCTGTTATTGTGTCTCTGGGCAGTGAACAGATCTCCTCCTCTGACGTCCAACCTCTTTAAATGTGAGTAAGTGTAGACATTATTTAATCTGATGGAGTACAAGGGGCCAACATCAGCTTAAAAACATCGTAGTAAACCATTTCTCCACTAAAAGAGTTGTGCTGGTGACAAGATTTTTTTTTTATTATATTCAAGGAATGCAATTAGACTTCAGCCTTAATATCTCAGAGGCTGTCTCATTCTCAAACTACTCTGCTATGCTTGCCAACTGCAATCAGAAATAACTCTGTCCCTTCAACTTAATGAAAAACAAGTACTTGGCTATAAACTTGTAGTCATCCTCTATCCAATCACATTGTCTTGAGTAATTAAAATGATTAGCTTAATTAGCTTAATTAACTAAATTTGACTACAGGACATGGCCATATGGTGAAGAAAAACAAAGATGGGAGCTAATTAAAGTTAAAATAATGCAGGTTTTAATTAACTCAACCCTTAGGCATCAACATTTTCAAATTTATCCAAGCTGATAATTAAAAAGTCCTCTTGCCCAAGCAACATTTCTTCTCTGAGCTAATTAAATCTGGAAATAAATTAGCAACATGACGCTCCAAATATTAATTCCTGCTAGAAGATGACTTCACTTTCTAATGAAATTAATTAGCTGCACTGGACCCTCAATCAGATGCCAGGCGCTGTCCGTGAGCATAGACCTCATGTAATCTAGCGCCGGGCTAAGGGCCCGGGGGCAGAAATTTACAATTGTAATGAACACTCTTTAACTGTGTGTCTCTCTTAATATACCAAATGAACATGTAGATCTATTTATGCCAAGGGCTTCCTCATTTATAAAGGAGCGGTAAGACCAGCTAGTTAAAACTTTCTTTTTTCAGAAAGAATGTGTAGTGCGAGAGAGCACATAACCACATAGCTGCCAAAAGCAATGCCAAGACCAGCTTCAGCAGCCTGTAAGGTTCCACAGGCTGTGCCTGTGTGTGTGCCAGCCTATTACAGAAGACCCTCGTGAATTCACCCCCCTACACTCACTTGGCAGCTTAAGGGGATGACACTGTGGACGGGGAAGATGCAGTAAAATGTATCCGTCTGCATTTTCTGCTCCTTACTGTCCCCACTGCCGATGCTTATAATTTACAGTATATACTGGGGCAGTGTTGTAAAACAAACTTCATTATGGACCATTATGGCTATGTTTAAACAGATGTCTGCTGTGTGAGGTGCCTTAAAAAGTCAGCAAAGGCGCGATTTTACCTTATATATTTAAGGCGACCTGAAGATTTAGCACGGAGCATGAAAAAGACACAGTTTAGTGCATCAGAGGAAAAGCAGGTTACAACATATTCAAACAGATTTTAAGATTATGATTAAGAAGATAAGATCAAGATGAAATTTTAATGATCCCCAAAGGGGAAGTGCATAAAAATTAAATAATTAGAGCAAAATCCAAAAGTTCTAGTATGCAGTGCCACTAAAATGAGCCAGGTATGATACTTTTTTCATGCTAATATATATCACAAGTTCATAATGTATCACAACTGCTGCAGTAAATAACAACAAAAAATTCATAAATATTTCTCATAATGCACATTTCAAGCTCAGGGAGATGTCTTATGTTAAACACACAGGCAAACAGGCTTGGAGGGTAATGGAACAGATGTAACAGAGTTAAGTAAAAAAAAAGGTAACTGTATTCCATTAAAGTTACAGAAAAATATGTAATCAGATTACAGATACATTTAGTAAAAAATAGGGGTTTATTAGCAGGTTTGCAATTTTATAATAATACATTTTAAGTTAAAGAACAATATATTACCATGCACACACAGTGAAACGCGTCACGAGTTTCACAACACCACTCGAGGTCTCGAGTGAAACCAGTGATTCTCACAGTTGCTAATTCCTTATCATGGCATCTCGTGAAAAAACACTTTCAATGGGTGGAAATTTCACCATTATTTTCTCTTTAAATCAGATAAGAGGAACAACAGTTCTGCCTTTCAGAAAATGCTATCATCATCCAGGGACTAAACATCTGATTTAAAGAAACATGTAAGAGCAAATGCTAATATTAGCTACACTGAAACAACTCACTTCAACCATAGATTGCATATTAAATAGGGACTCAACCCATTAAATATACCATTTATGGCTGCCACTCGCAATGCCCATTTCTGAACGCTAGAATCTTAAATATTGCTCCTTTAACACAGAACAGCCAAGGTGGTCATTCTGATCGTTCTCAGATTTATATGTGCAGTAACTTTTCTTTGTTGAATTAAAAAATACAATGCTGCAGATCTCTGCATTTTCATTTAAAATGTTTCGTATATAAATTACACAAAAGGCAAAGCAAATGTGATCATTTTGACCTATTTCTGCCACAGGCATACTGACCACACAGATATTGCCATTCTTATATTGTTCATTTTCGCACAGTTGGAGATGCATCTTGGTTATCATTGTCTCTGTCAATAAAACTTTACAAGTGGTCTTGATTTCCAGTTTCCTGACATTAAAATACAAATAATTAATTAATTAGACTCAATCAAAAATAAAGTAGGGGAGACCAGGGACGGTTGTAACACTTTTTGTCTCAGCACCTACAACTCACTGAATTGTTGTGCTAAAGCTCTCAAATTTGGAAGCAAAGTAGCCTTACTTATTACAAATAGTAATGTTTACAACGTTTTTTGGTTTTATTTTTGTAATCGTTTCCAGCCTTTTCCCATAGGCTTTGATTATTTTTGTGATGGTTCTAGGTCAAAATTTGTTATTATTAATGTTAAAATGACATGATTATAATCTTGTACAATGTACATTTTGGTGTTATTTCATTTTTTAAAAAGATAAACTAAGAGAATAAAAGTATTAATCTCTTGGTCTGGTATTTATCATGAGGTCAAAATGACTACTTACGGCCAAAAATAAAAGACTACATTAGGCTAATCGATTTCACCATATTTGGTATTTAGGTTATCCAGAAGTAACAAAAAGTAATCTGGTTATGTTACATTAATATTGTGATTCTTGGATTAGGTTACTAACTACGTCTTTTAACAGATATTTAGAAATTGTATTGGATTGGATTTTTAAAGTAACCCTCTCAGCCCTGCAGGTAAAACAGAGTCAGTCAGGAGCCTCTTGAATGGATTTGTGTTAACAGGATAATATGCAGCCAAACACCAGTAAATAAAGTGTTCTACCTGGAATGAACATGCACAACAATCAGCACTGCTCTGTCCTCTTCCTTGTTAGCACGCTGCTTTATCTTCAGTAATGAAGTCAGTGTCACTGATCAATATGATGCACTTTGTATTATTCAGAGCCCGCTAAGCACGTCAGCAGCCTGACACACAAACAAAGCTGTGGCCTGTACAGTAGGTGGTTCTCCAGAGGCTGCACCGCGTCCTCTCTCAGACGCTTGTTACAGCCCATCGGGGAAGTGTGGCATGAAGGGCAAACCGTCATTTTGCTATGGCGACAGAAGATGCTGCGGCCTTTGTGTGGAGCGTGTTGGCTCAAAACAGCCCGCGATGTCTTTAAAATTGAGATAATTGTGTTTACTGGGCACAGAGTGGCTTTCAGTCTGCGCAGACAACAAACTATGAAGAGGAAAAAGCTGCTCTTTTGATTCTGTCAGTTTTTCAATAATTAATGCTCTCCTCTGGCAATTTTGATCCGATATGTAAATAGTATCTCATCCCATTATGCAGAGCATTGATGAATATGACAAAATTCCAAGAGATGACAGTCCAGCTCACACAGTTGTGGGCAAACATTACAATACACTAATGACCCGGCCCTTTAATGTCCTCCCATCTGAGACATTAGAGAATTTGAAATTAAAGGTACAGTTGGCTCACACGACAAAGTGGCCCTCATCTAAGTGGAATACCCACATCAGTCAGGATGCAGCCATGATGTGCCCGAGCTGAGCTTAAAGCTAGTTATAGCTCACATCAAAGGAACGTCATCATGCCCAACAGCTACCCTTGCCATTTGGATCCCACTGAATCCGATCCTTTAGTTACATTTTTCAAGCTATCTATCCTCCAGCTTCCACGCTTAAACACCATTAAAATGGAAAATATAGTGTTTTCTGCATCAGCCCCGGCCTTCGTTATTTCACAGACTTGTCCTTGTTATCTTGATCGCAGTAAACAAGCAGCATATACTCCTCTGAATTCTCAGCTCTAGTGTGGAGTTGTCTGACAAAGTGGTCAAGAATGTAGACACAATTAGTGCTTCAAAGAAATGTCTAGATATCAACGAGGTGGTGCGATGACCTTTAAAACAAAGGATTATAAACACTGGGATCATAGAAATGCACTGGCTGCTGCCATGAGGGTCTAACTCATTTATTTCAGGTGTTTTTCATATGTTCTGCTTTGAGGAATAATAAATCTCAATGCTCTAATCATGCTGCTCGGGGCTGTGATTCTTCCCTTAGATATTAATAACGCAGAAAAATATACAGAAGCGTTAGAGATTGGGTCAAATACATACACCGCTTTTAGAAAAGATGAAGCATCTGACGGCGATTGTTAATGTGATGTTCAGAGAGCCGCTTTCCTAATTATCCTGCTGTGGATTATATTATAAGAGAGATTCTGCTTTTTTTCCCCCCTCTTTCTGACGCAGATTTTCTTTAAACCAGTCGAACAGAGCATGACTGTGATTAACTTTAAAAGGTCATTTAAAATAGCTTTCAGGAAGCAGGCGATGAAACCTGGTTGAACGTTTCTAAATGATGTACTCGGGAGATGAAGACACTACACCGGTCTTGCCCAGCGACCCCAAAAATACACTATATGCTTTAATAACCCCTGACAGCGTACAGAAGTCATTTCCAGACCTTCTGGCACATGTACCTGCAGAAAAAACAAGCTGTCTTCCAACAATAATACATCAAGATTCCCTTAAATGAGTCTTAGCATGTCTCAAACTGCACCTTCCGTGACCTACCTCAGACATGAGAGGTTAATCCATGACAGGGTTAAAAACTTATCTGGCCTTTCTGGTCACATAACATCCCAATTACTTTAACAATCTCACAGTGAATGGAGGGGAGAGGGGGAATGAAAGAGATGGGAGAGAAGAAAAATACAATAGATAAAAGTCTGTCTCAGAGTAAAAGATAAGTTCTTATCTTAATCTAATGACTCCACAGCCTTAATTTGTCAGACCTGGCTTGCCTGGAAGGCAGAAAAAAAAGAGAGTTTCTTGTACACACTGTTAATAAGGGACATCTCTCAAGTCTCGGTGTCTGCGAGCAGAGGAGGAAGGATCATCGGCGGAACGTTCGGTGGCAACAGCGAGATGTGCTTCATTCTGTGGATGTAGTTTTTTATTTCTGCTAACAGTTGCTAATTAGCACCTTATCACCCTCCAAGTAGCTCTATACTGTGGAGATGCCAAGCACAGAGTATTTATAACCCAACTCCAGTGACTGAGGAGATAAACAGCTCAGTATGGGCCAACGGCCAGATCAAACATTTTGCCGGTGTTATGAAACTGTTTCGCTGCATTATTCTACACAAAAAATGTGGGATTTATATGGAAAACAGTGCCTTTCAGTTCAATTTCACATGAACTCACTTCTCCAAAGGCCGCCCTGTGTAACGTATGAACATGTAAGCTTCAATAGGAGCAAAACAATTAATTAATTACGCTTAAAATCAGCTTCTGAGTACTCATGATTTCATAATAGGGGAGACCAGGGAGTGTTGTAACACTGGGTTAATTGTAACAGTGTCAGTTTAACCCAGAGGTTGGCAACGTTTACTATCAAAAGAGCCATTTATGACCAAAAAAGAGAAAAAAATCTCTCTGGTGCTTTTTAAATTCCCTGTTCTCCTCAGAGACTTTTCTTGGCATCCACAGCTAGCCCAGGGAGCATCCATGGCTAGCATTAGAGAGTTCAATTTCACATGAACTCACGACTCCAAAGGCTACCCTGTGTAATGTGTGAAAAGCTACAACACCAGGAATAACATTTCATTGATTATGCTTGATATCAGTTTCTGAGTACTCTCACTTTGATATTAGGGGAGACCAGGGAGTGCTGTAACACTGGGTTAATTGTAACAGAGTCAGTTTAACCCAGGCGTTGGCAACCTTAACTATCAAAAGAGCCATTTAAGGCCAAAAAGGAGAAATGAACAGTTTCTGGAGCCTTTTCAATTCTCAATATAGTCAATATTGTACAGTCCCACTTCCTTTTAGAGCTTATAAGAGAAGTGCCATGTCTCTGTGAGCAACACTGTGGATTTTACAGCCACAACGTCCATTTTATTGTAAACATAATGTTTTAACTTACATAACCAAAAGTAGAAGTTTCTCTAGCTTAATCTGATGCTTTGGATTCATGCTATGTAATGGCTGCTTGAAGTGGGGACGGTTGTAACAGTTGATTAAAATGAGAATTTCTGCTTTGTGAGCACGGAACACTTTGAAAACACAAAATGTTTTATTCTTAATTTGTCAATGTATTCTTTCAAATTTGATCTTTGCAAATGAGCTCTCATTGTTACATTTATCCTCAGCTAGTGTTACAACTACAACCCTTGTAGTGGGGCAGGTTGTAACAACGGAACTATTTGTATTTGACATTAAAGGATAAGTTCGGTTTTTTGACACCTGGACCTTATTGTTATGATTAAATACGCTCGTAGACTCATCCAGACAATTTTGGTGGAGCTCGGAGCCGTTTTCGAGCAATTTAGATCCAGCCGACGGCGTTTTTTCTCATGCCATAGTAGCGGACAGGGCCAGAAATCGAAGCCCCTAAATTAGACATTATCTGCTGCAAAACTCGTTCATTTCACCTACATGTTATAAATGAATGGCCAGTGTTATCACCATGTCAGCTCAACTTCGTTGTTATGGTCATCCGGGGCTTTACAAGGATGGGTAACTTTTGGTGACATAGACGTGCGCCGCAGGAATGCAGCTGAGAAGAGACGCTGTTGTTGCTAGGCAACACGGCGACACGGCTATTTCTGTGCAGCATGGCGGAATATTTATCCGATGTAGAAGTGTCTGACGACGACTTTGAGTATAATGGATGCCCGTATCGTTTTGAGCCAGAATACACTGATGAGAAGCTATTTGAAAGGAGGATGCAGAGGGAAAGAGCCGAACAGCTGGCCAGAGAACGAGCAACCACTGCACGTCCACGAATGGGGGCTAACTGGTGGTGTTGTTGTGGACATTGCACGAGTTTCGCAGCAGATAATGTCTAATTTAGGAGCTTCGATTTCTGGCCCCGTCCGCTACTATGGCATGAGAAAAAACGCCGTCGGCTGGATCTAAATTGCTCGAAAACGGCTCCGAGCTCCACCAAAATTGTCTGGGTGAGTCTACGAGCGTATTTAATCATAACAATAAGGTCCAGGTGTCAAAAAACCGAACTTATCCTTTAACTCGAATAATCAGTGATTGCATAGTAGACGTCCAAGTGAGTTTATTATTATTTGTAGTCTACAAATACAGTTCAAGTATCGTTTATCAAAGTTTGAGACATCTAGCATGAGCAACCACCAATTTACTGATGCTCAGACAAAGAATGTTACTACCATCCCTTGTCTCCCTATGATTCTATGATTTTTTTTTTTTAGCCAAACGTCTCTTGTGTTAGCGCCTTGCTAATGCTACAAGAGTACTCATGTATTGCATGGATGGATCCCTTTGGAATCGAACCACTAAACCTGGCAGTGTTGGTGACATGCTTTGCTAACGGAGCTACACAGGACCAGACTGACGGAAATGACACGAAAAGAAAAAAACATGCCTCTCGAGCAGCAATTTCTTTGATGAGACAAAGAAAATAGAATGTGAGCATTGTGTGAGAGCAAATCTCAATAGATTAATTTGAAGTGTTCACTGAATTGTGATTCCTTTTAATTAATGATAGAATTAACTGCTTTGTTAACGTGTTCCTGGAGGAAATGAGCTGCTGGCAAATTCTGCAGCGAACAAAAGGAGGACACATCTCTCTTGACATTTATACAAGTCTAACTTTGCCAGTGTCAGGGTGCAACAGCTCATGTTGGGTGAAATTTATCTTGAAGGAATGTTTTCCTGCACTGTTAGGAGACAATGATTCCAACCCACAACTGTGTGTGAAATCAATAAAGGCAGTGCTGCAAAAAACAACAGAGAACTGTTTTTTTCATGGTAGCTGAAACTGAAACATGTTACAAGAGTGAATGTTGTGGATGGTGCGTGTTGGTGGTTGTAAATTATTAGCTGCCTACTGTAGTACAAAGGCTAAAGTCTACCCAATCACACTTTCTAAAACTGTTTGACTTGGATTCATTATATTTCCATCAGGTGTGAAGGGAGATCATGCGGTTCTGTGCGTCCATGTGTCCACTGTCTGCAGCTTACCTCGCATACTACTGGACCCATCAGCCTCATGTTTTTTGTCTGCGTTTATGACTGTATGCTCAGTGACCTCTCATGGTTGTGGTGAGTCACAATTTCTGAAAAAACCTTGAAAAACTTACAGGTGGCTCGGTTGGTGGAGCGTGGCTGGGCTGCAGGTCCTCAGCGGTGTCCAAGGGTTCGACTCCAGCATGCGGTCCTTTGCTGCAGTTGCTCCCCTGTTCTCTCTCCCCCTGTCCTGTCATGTCTTCAGCTGTCCTGCAGATTAAAGGCATAACCCGCCCAAAATAGTAAAAACAAAACAAAACAACAAACTACAAAAAACAAGCATCTACATCAGATGTTAAAGCAGCTTATTTCAAGTCATATTTTCGTTTATTTTTAGGCAGCAACCTCTAGTGGCCGTAGACAGTGAAGAGTGAGGACGTCACTGTGAAACGAAAAAGTGAATATTATTTAAAGTTTTAAGTTACTTAAGTTTCGTTATGTTCGCAACTTCCATCATGTCACTTCTGTCACATGACATACATAGGACACTTATTTTAACCCCAGCAACAATCGTTTTTCAAAACCCACTCAAGTAGTTTTAATTGCCTAAACCTACCAAAGTACGTCTTTGTCTTATGTCTTTTATGTCATTTTGGTCTTGTTACGTTCTTTACATTTTTTTAAATCTTGTTTTTGTCTTGTCACATCGTATTAATCTTGTTACGTCTTTTATGTTGTTTTCGTCTTATGTCTTTTAAATTATTTTCATCTTGTTACAACATCTTACATTGTTTTTGTGTTGTTACGTCATTTTTTGCTCGTTACATCTTTTACATCATTTTCATTTTGTTATGTATTATTATGTCATTTTTGTTTTGTTACGTCGATTTCATTTTATATGTCTTTTATGTGATTTTCATTTGTTATGTATTGTTATCTCATTTTCTACTTGTTACATCATTTTGGTCTTGCACATGTATTTGTCTTGTTATACCTTTTACGCCATTTTTGTCTTATTACATCGTTTTTGTCTTATGTCTTTCATGCCGTTTTCTTCTTATTACATCTTAAGTTGTTTTTGCCTGTTTATGTCTTGTTAGTCATTTTCGTCTCTTATATTTTGTTACCTCATTTTCCACTTGTTCTCTTATGCAGTTTTCTTCTTGTTATGTCTTTTATGTTGTTTTTGCCTTGTTAGGTCTTGTTAACTCATTTTCGTCTTGTTATTCATGTCATTTTTGTCTATTATCTAATCTTCTACTTGTTATATCTTTTACATCACTACAGTCTCGTAACATCTTGTTACGTGGTATTCATCTGATTATACTTATTACGTCATTTTTGTCTTTCATTCTTGTTACGTTGTTTTCATCTTGCATTCAAACTAAAGTCATGTGTCTGTTTTGAAAATGTAAGGAGTAGACAGTGCAGATATTTGTGTTAAAATGCATGAAGTTAAAGTAAAATGTTGTCAGAAAAATCACGTAAAGTACAGATATCTGAAAAATTTACTTAAGTACACTAACAAAGTATTTGTACTTAGTTACTTTCTATCTCTGCATATACGTTTTTTCAGGAGTGACTGACGATTGGCCTATTTAGAGGAGGACATGTTGTTATGACTCGTGTTTCCCTGTTGGACTTGGTTAGCGGTTCGGTTTAGTGAAACTGGGGAGCACAGCAAACAGAGAAGCCCAAGTTGTAATGAATGAGAACTACCTTTAAGTCTCTCACATCGACTGCAATTCGTAAGGACGCAGGCAATTTGAAAAC
This sequence comes from Lutjanus argentimaculatus, assembly GCA_034769285.1. Lineage (NCBI taxonomy): Eukaryota > Metazoa > Chordata > Actinopteri > Lutjaniformes > Lutjanidae > Lutjanus > Lutjanus argentimaculatus. The sequence continues at coordinate 8,403,882 of JAWZSL010000033.1, read as the reverse complement.
CCACACTTTAACAAGTACTTTTCTTTCACACAAACACATGTAGTGTTCTGTAGCTGTGTGAAGAGGGATTGATGTCACACTGAAAGGCTGTTAAGCCCCCCTCCCTGAAATCTCACTGTTCACTTAACTAAACACTGCCTTTGTAGCAAATGGCTTTAGCTGCTATCCTGAGTGCCGATGTACTTCTGACATCTGACAGTCCTGACGCACTGATAGCCCATAAGGAAGAAAAAAATGCAAGCTAACACTTAACACTATATGGACCTTGTGGAAAGTTGAGTGTTTCCACTTATATAGATAAGAATTACGAATGGCTGTTTCTAAGCACCACAGTTGTTTGTATAAGAAAACGAACAGTGTTGTCAGTGGAAATGACCAATGTGCTGTATTAAAAGCTCCTGACAACAAGCAAATTATTCCAGCATTTTGTCTGATTCACTAATAGAAGACATCACAAGACATCCAAAATGTAAAGGAGTTTTTCACTGGGAACGACTCCAGACTTAATACTGCATCAATGTAACACTTGGACAACATCAGTACAGCGTGTGCTCCTCCACAACAGCTTCAAGGTATGTTTGGAGCAGATTCCATGTTTCAGAACGTTTTCTTTTTGACAGCGTACTTTGTGATGATTTTTGTGTTCGGCGCGACGCGGAGACGGAAAATCACTGAGGTTTCAGGAACAGTGATATTGGAGGTGGAATTGAGTGAGTATTACAGGCTACATCCCTGCAGTGGCTTTTAACACGTACTAAATTACTCTGCGTCCACGCCCAAACTCCATATAAATCCATCAAAAGCAAGAGGGAGGAAAAAAAATGGGTGTGAGAAGTGAACACAGCGCTATATCTTTTTCATCCAGTCATTCTGGCCATTTAATGAACTATTTGGAATGTGTCTCTCCAGTGAGTTCAGATATGAATCCTTCAGTAAAAGCAGATTTTGAAGGGGTGTTTACTCAGTAACAGCAGCAGCAGACCTGAGTACAGATTATAAAATATAACTAAATATTAATAAAGACTGAAAGACACAGAAATATAATCATAAAATAACAATATAATAGCAAAGATTCTGACATACATTCATGTAGACAACAGCATAACAAATGATTAATAATGCATTTTGTAATATCCTTGGCATCGGTATTAAAAAAAAAATCAGTCCGCTGGTCCTGAGAATGGGTGTTGTAAGTAAAATCTCTGTGGAACAGCAGTGATGATATGTAAGGTTGGAGAAGTCCTTTGCAGATAAATAGATATGTGTTCACAGAAATGGAGGGCCAGCAAACCTTTTGATACAAAACGCAGTGATGGGTGCCATACGACTCGTCAGTAATAAACCTAAGAGCTGGGCAATAGACAGCATCGAGATATTTAAGGAGACAGGAGCATGTCTATAAATAACATTGATGTAATCTAATAAAAAAACATAACCTTTGTTTTATCTGTATTTCAAACAAGAAGTTCACACACACAGGTATTAAATGAGTCAATTGTTGACTGAAAACAGCATCATCTGCATAGAAATGTAAATTACATGGAAATTCCAATGTTATTAATGTAAATGGTAAATAATAGTGGACCTAAGATGGAACCCTGTGGAATGCCCATAGTAACGTAATGTAATTACGTTATCTGGTAACTGTATTCCATTACAGTTATAGGTTAATAAAATGTAATCACATTACAGATACATTTAGTAAAAATGGGAATTATTAGTAGGAATAGAATTTTAAAATAAAGAGAAATATACTACCATGCACAGTGTACACACAGCTGCTAATTCATTATCAGGAAAAATACTTCACAGGGTGGAAATTTTGCCATTTTTTGTCTTTAAGTCAATCGATCAATCAATAAATTGCGCACAACAAAGGAAGGAACAGCTGGGCAGATTAATAAACTGAACAATGAACATAAATCACTTAGAGCTGCAACAATGAATCTATTATTAATGAACTATTAAATTAATCTGCATCTATTTTGATTATTGATTAATCATTTTTGAGTCACTTTTTGATAAAAAAAAAAAAAGTCAAAATACTTTAATTTCAGCTTCTTAAATGTGAATATTTTCTGGTTTCTTTCCTCCTCTCTGACAGTGAACTGAATGTCTTTTATTTGTGGACAAAACAGGACATTTGAGGATGTCGTCTTGAGCTTTGATCAACATTTTTCACCATTTTCTGACATTTCATGGACCAAACAACTAATTGATTAAATGAGAAAATGATCAGCCAATGAATCGATGATGATGTAGCCCTAAAAATACTATATACTGTCTGTCTGAGGTGGTTGGTGTTTGAATCCATGCCAATATTTGTCTGTTTAGGAGTGTGAGATGATCGATGATGACAAAAGCCTTTGACTTGAATACATCTAATTGTCTACAGTGGACACAATATCATTTAAAGGGACAGTTCACCCCAAAATGAAAATGACATTTTCCCCTGGCCTGTAGCGCTGGTTATCCATCTAGATAGTTTTGATGTGAGTGGCAGAGATTTGGAGATATCATCAGTAGAGACGTCTGCCTTCTCTCCAATCAAATGGAACTAGATGGCACTCGGCCTCGGCAAAAAAAACATACATTTGAAAAACTGAGAACCAGAACTATTTTCTTTTATTTTTTTTCAAAAGTATTTCTTTTAGTGCTTTGAGCACCACAAGCTGAGTGTCATTTAGACCAGGCCTGCAGCAGAGATCGTGTTTAGTTCTGAACAGATAGGGACTCAAATTAGAATATTTCAATGAATACAATTTCAGCAGGTCTGATAATATACATCCAAATGAACTCTTATGCTCTTTAATGAAGGAAAACCATACCTGGCACCTTTGGGAACATGATTTCAAGATGGTTCACCTATAAAGCCAAGAGGAGCACATGCTCACACTAATGTCACCTTGTGTGAGTAGTGCTACCCCCACCGACCCTCCCAAAAACAAACAGCAGCTGCATATTCTATTCAAGAGCAGGGCACTGGGGCATCCATACGAGCGTAAGCATATCACCGAGCGGGCCCTTCCCCGCACGGGCCTGTCGAGCATGATGTACGTAGCGGACCGGTATCTTCCCCACCAGAGCTCAGATTGTTTTGATATTTTTATTAACATGTCCTCAATCATAAATCACCCCGGGGAAGTGAGGCCGATCCCTCCTCTCCGCGCGGCATCAGATTACAGGTGGAAGACAAAGTTATCGGACACCTTGCCACGTGTCTTGCGTTTAAGCTACAACACTTCCTCCCGTGTTCGCGCATACGGACTTCAATTCAGTTTACATTCAAACATTAGAATGGAGCGGAATACAATATACATAATATTATGTAAATGGACTTTCCCATATAGTGGCTGGGCTTCAGGAGCAGCCTTCTATCCTTCATCTGTTTTTATCAAAGCTGGAGACAAAACCAGTCGGACAGGCAGTAAGCACTTCTTGCAATGTCAGGATTTGATGTCATATCGCTTTAAATAACCTCGGAGGACATCATTTTGGTTATTGTGCATCTTGTGATGTTATCTGCTCAAAAAGGGACATATTAATGCATTGTTTAAGCACAATACTGTGTCCATTTGCATCACAATAAGACTTCATGCTTCTTCCTTCTTTTTTTTTGACTTCTCAGCAAGCCAACCGCTCAGTGCCCCCTGACTCGACTCGGGCCAAGCAGCAGCCGAGCCGTTCTGCAGCCACACACATTTTCATGTCATACTAACTTGCCAGTGTGCGCAAAACTGTCAGAGTCTCTTAAAGGCTCTGGATGCTATGTGTAATTCCTTTAACACAAGGCCATGCAGATATCCTTATCATTGGTGTAATGGCGTGCTCATGCCACCCTGCATCCTGCGAGCTCGCACAAGGCAGCTGGTAATTCATTTAATTTATTCAACTCGACCCCGCAGTGGATCGGAGAGAGCGCCCGCGTCGCGTTGATGGCCAGAATACACGGCCGGACACTCAGCAGCCTTCGTCCTTCAGAGGTGATCTCAGGGTCATATGTGATTCTATCACAGGCCAGAAAAACATCATTCATGACTTCCTATCTGCAGCCAGGGACTCTGATTCCATGAGGAACAAATGTGGGAACACTTGGAGGAGAGAAAAGACTTGATCCAAAAGGTAAAAAGATAATCTGCTATTTTCCACTTTGTCTGTCTTGAAGAAAGCATTTTTTCTTCCCATCATCAGAACAGAGATTGCCTTTGTTTGTTTAATATGTAAACACCATCTGTATTTTGTTTAATCCTCCTCAACAGGTAGCCAACTCTAAAGCGGATCCCCTGTCACTCACAACCTAGGACATTTGGCACTCTGACACGCTGATTCAAATCTGTGTGTTGGTGCTTCAAAGCAAATATCTTGTTCACATGTGGTCTGAAGCGCTGCGGGTGTGTTCAACTGGATCTCAGTCAGCGCAGAGCGGGAGATTTATCTCTCCTGATGGATCTGGCCACTCATTATGAGGTGGACTCGTCTAATGAGCTCTGATTTCACAAAGGCCTTGGCTTGAGTTCAATCTAGTGTGAGTGTGGGGGCATTAATAAGTTGAGTTGTGTGAGCAAGCTCGGTGCAAAAATTGATTTCAAAATGGAATGATATGGGTTTTTCAATTTGGCAATATATATATTTTATATAAACTTAATCTGTAAATATACATTTTTGACTGTATCAATACCTTAATGTAAGTATAATGATGATCTGCTCATTACTGAATGAAATGGTATGATTTCAGTTACATGCAAATGTCAAAAATAGGTCTTTATTTCTGCTTGAAAGACTGACCGACAAAAGCAGTGTTGTAAAGGACAAGTGTGTAAGATTTCTGTGGTTTTATTGGCAGAACATAGCATAAATGCAATATAATATTCAGAAGTATATTTTCATCAGTGTATATTCCCCCCCAAAAATCGTTACGTTTTCGTTACCTTAGAATGAGCCGTTTATATCTACAGAGGGTGCAGGTCCTGTTTTATGTTGCACTGCTATGTTTCTACGGCAGCCCAGTGTGGACAAATCACATAATGACTCTACTAAACGCTAGATGCCACTAAATCCAACACACTGGTCCTTTAAAGTTATAATCCTTTTTTTTTTATTTTTATAAAATCAGCGATATCCATCCAGTCTATTTACATTCAGTAATTAACTCCCTATATTGTAGTTTTCATTGTTAGTGGCGGAGTCCGCCACCCCAATGCAGTATTCAGATGCCTACCTATGCAAAAGAGATTCACAGGAAACCATGCAGCATGTAACCCAGTGTTACTGTTTGTAATGTTCTCTCTCTAAGTGAACGTTTCTGCTGCGGCAAACTGAAAATATCTATACAGCTAGTTCACATTAACATGGGACAGATGGGGGCTGGTTATTATATACAGTCATACAAGGATACAAGGTGATGTATTTATCATTTATAACAAGGTTGTATAAGGAGATTGACATAATTCCCTCTTACATATTAAGTCATTATTTTGAGATACTGACTCAGTGTTTTAAGATGAGGGACACAGGGGGAAGCTGTAACATTTTAAATTCCTTCATAACTCACAGATGACTTGAAATACAGTCATCAGCTTCTGATATGTGCACTAATTAATAATACAACTGACCCGCAAAGACAAGACTGTAATATAAATTTTTTATGCAAAAAGTTACCATTGCCCCCTTGGTGGAGACAATTGTTACAGTTGTTGGGAGCAGGTGAAACCCACTGTGTCTCAAATAAAAGCTGAAGTATCTAATTACATTATTTAAGTTTTTTTTGTATGTGGTTTGAATTATTTTAGATGTCAGGCATCACCTGCATTCAACTCAAAAGTCTATTTTATTTTTGCAGAAGACTAGGCTACTATTTTAAGATTTTAATTATTTGAATTAAGTTAAAATAAAAAAATAAAATAAATACAAAAACATAAATACTGTGCTCCATTTAGTAAAACGTCATTATGTAGACTCCAGCGCCACTGGTAGGAGGAAGTTCTATTTCAAATTAAATGAAAAACAGACACACAGACAAACAAACAAACAAAAACAACAACGAAAAAACAAACAAGAAAAAGAAAACAGGAAACAAACGTGAACTAGATCATTTCTGGGACTGTGAACTTAGTTCAAAATTAAAAAATGTGAGCTGTGAACTTGAATAAGTTCACTTTAACCTCTGTGAACTGATGTCAACATTAGCAAACAAAAAGGGAAGTGAATATTGGACTTCATCAGATGGACACAATTATGACTGCTAATGAACGCTAATGTTGCAACCATTTGCTAACACATTTGCCCTTTCAACCATATAAGGTGATAATATGCCAATGATGTGCTTAGAAGTGGCCAAAAAATGAGTGAAAACTGCATTACATGATTAATCAATTATTAAATTGCTGTGGATTAATGTTCTTTTGACTGACTAAAGGATTAATTGACTAATTGTTTCAGTGCTCATGTTTTCCCAGCATTACCTTCTATAGTCTGCCTGCCACACTGTCATACGATCTGCTTGTTTGACCCAGTCATGAACAGCAACAACAATGAATCAGAACATAATGTGATAATGTGTTGATGGTGGTGGCATGTTCATATTATGGGCAGCTGTAGCTCAGGTGGTGGGCCATTAATCATAGGAGCGGCGGCCCAATCCCCGGCTCCTCTTGTCCACATTACAGAGTGTCCTTGAGCAAGACGCTGCACCCTTAAGTGTTCCCAAAGTGTGTATATGATAAAAAAAAAAAAAAAAAAAATGCTTCGGACAAAAGCGCCTGCCAAATAAAGAACAATATAAGCACACCTGACACCTGGAAACAGTGAGCTGCTGCTGTCAGACAGGAAGTTAAGGACACGATGTTTGTCAGGATTCAGAGGAGCATTTGTCTTGCAGGATCGTCTAGTAACCTTTCGGTCTGCCATTTGCGGCGGTGCCCTGTCACTGGGTGTAGATGTAAGAGAGCCCACTGGAGGGGTGCCCTCCCCACGTGCCCACCTGCCTCTCTTACCGCAGTCTGCCGTACCATGTGGAGCCCCAGATGTAACCGGCAGAATAATCCACACTCATACACTCATGAAAGTGTCCATCTGGCCCCACACGCACACATTAAGCCCCCGGAACCATACAGGCATGGGGACACTGGGAAGCCTCCGCAGTCCTGTTGTTGTGGCATTTACCAGATACAGCAGTGTGAGATACTGCTGTACTTCTTCTTTTCTGTCCGCAGAAAGGCCCGAGCCGAGGTGGTGCACAGCTGAGAGTCACTTGGCTGTGACCGAGAGGTGAAACGGAGAGGGACTGAGCAGGATAAGCCTGCAGAGCTCACTGCTAGCAGAGCAGAGCAGAGTGAGGAGGATCTTTTTACATTAGCTGTGCCTCAGGCACATGCAGATAACAGCAAAGCTCCTGGCTGGCAGGGGAGGCACCAACATTACAGCCCTGCATCACAGCTGGCAATGTTTATCCAATCAAAATAAAAGACTTTTCTTTTTTTTTTATTCAAGCTTTTCTTTGCAGATCTGAAAAATATCTCTGACTAAATGCAGATAGTCCTGAAAATGACTCAATGTAAACATCAGATAGAGGCCAGCCTCAGTTTTTTATTTGTTTCCACATATAAACATTTTTTAAACAATGCAAAAGTTCAACAACTGTTTACAGTAGCACAACATTCAATTATTCAAAACAATAATTTCATATACAAAACACTTTCCTATGGCTTACATTCACAGGAGCTTTTATTTACCAGAAGTTTATAGTGAATATTATGTGTAGTCCTCTGTGGCTCTGTCAGGAGCAACATCAAGTTTGAGAAAATAACCCGAGTGATGTCATCAGGGTTATTTAGGTGACGTCATCAGCATTATCTGCTGCGCAAACTCCGGGTTATTAATATTTTATCCCTCTGTGCCACAGAGCTCCATTATTGTCCAAAAACTACTGATGGTAAATGTAGTCAGTTGAAGCAACACGTTTCTCAGTGTGTGTTACATTGACAGAAAAAGCTGAGATCTCCTGCTCATGAAGCCGTGCCGGCAGTGCGCACAAACATCTGATGCCCACGGCCGCAGAGCACATGCTCACCAAAAGTGACAAATTGCCTGCACTATAGTGTACACCGACTGTGCAATATCAGTTTTTACTCAGGTGTAATGTCACTTCATACTGTGCAATACTTCACTCCGGTAAATTTCAATTTCAATGTGCAATATCAATACTTCAGTCAGGTGTATTATCATTCCAACGTACAATATCGATTTTCTCTCTGTGCAATGGTGTAAATTCAACTGCTGAACCTGTTTATATTGTATGAACTGTTCTTATTTTTAGATTTTTCCCTGTCTGTATTGTTCTTATTTTTGTGCTTCCTTTTATTTAAAGTGTTCATATTTTTTAATATCTTATCTTCTCACCACCCAACCCCTCAGCTATTTCTTTGTTAGCCAAAACACAGTGTTAGGTGACAGAAATATTCATCTAGCAAGCCCCCTGGCGGCTAGAAATCCAAGCTGAATAACCTGAAGTTCTTCTTTAACACCAATGACATCACTATGACACTGCTGGATGCAGGAAGAAGAACAGATTTTGCAGCAGGAGAACGTCTTTGTCAACATAGCAGCACTGAGGTATCTATTGTTTCAACTGACTGCATTTAGCAGCAACACTGCCTGGACATCCACATGAAAAGTGCAGAATTTTCCCTTTAGAACACATCAGTGAGCCACACTTCAGGACTACAACACAGGTTCTGTCATTACCATGAACACACACATACTCTAACTTATTTTGAGTCAATCTGACATACATTGTCCTGTTGCTGACTAGAACCTCAAATGTGTATTAATCCATGACTTAAAATAGTTCCCAAGAAACAACAACGATTTACTCACATTTGAGTAAAATTACTGAGCCTTAAAAAAAAAAAGAAGTTATTTTTTGCCTGTTTTTTTTAAAGATTAATGTCCTCAGTAGCAGTGAGCTGAGAGCCACAGACAGGGTAGAGAAGTCAGTACTGAAAGACTAACACATTGTTTTTGGTTTTAGCATTTGAATAGAATAGAACAGAATACAACTTTATTGTCAAAAACAGTGGAATTTTTTTTGGTTCAACAAAATACAAAAGCAACATTAGAAAAAGTAATGTATAAAACAAGTACCAACAAAATGTGGCAACACTACAAACAAGTAAAAATGACAGATAAAATACTTAAATCTTAAAGAATAAAACTTAAAAACAACACAAAATACTGTGGAGCAGGATTTGGGATTCTGTTTTTTTTTTTTAAACACTGATTGCACTTGGAATAAAAGACTTCAAAATATTTTTGGTTTGCTCTGTCAGGATGTCAACTAATGCCAACTGTTCGAGCCAACATATTTCTAAACCTGCAGTTCAGGTGAACAAACCATGAAGTCAAGTGGATCGTGAAAACACTCTCAATCAGGGTTTTGGTAAACAATTTCAAAGAATGAGTGACTCACTCGAAAACTGTTCAGTGAGATGAAGGTGTTTTGTGCGTTTCTTGAAACAGTTTCAGATACGTTCAGTCCAAGACTGTACCAGGATATATTTGAAACTTTTCAACAGTACAACAAGTTGGCTGTCAAATCCGACAGGCTCTGTTGTGAAATTTTGCTTGGCACAAATTATCAATTCTTTAGTCGTGTCAATATCGATCTCCAAATTTCTGCTTCTGCCTGAGGAGTGTGTGTGTTTGGGCCAAACAATCAGCTAAAGAGGAAGTCAGAAAATACAGCGCTCTCTGAGGTTTTACAAAAGGATGGATGGAAGTAGTGACTACTGGTCAAAGGTCATTCAACATACTTGCTTTTGGCTTTTTGGGCAAAGGCTTAACGATTTAGAGTTTCCATGATTTAGGCACTGTGCGTGTGTTTAACAAGTACTGGAATAACCTTGTAAAGACTCCTTCTAATTGGGGGATGGGGGAGGGGGTGGGGGTCAGTCTGTAAGGACATGCCTTTAGTCTGTCTGGGCCAGTGGCCTTTTTTGGCTTCAGTTTGGAAAGACTAGCAGCAATCTCTTCTTTCAACACTAAATGTGAGGTTAAGGTTATGCTGCTGCATAGTCTGTCATGTTCTCCACTGTCATCCACACAGTCAGAGCTACTGTAATAAACATTTAGCTCATTAGCAAAGGACTGGCTGTTACTGACAGAGCATTCCTCCTTCTTTCTGACCCTCCACATTTGTGCATTTAAGCCTTTGTTTTATATTAATCGTGAAAATGTAATTCTCACAGTTTTTTGTCTTAGAGCGGTTTCACACCTAAAGGTCTGGTTCCTGAATTGAACCAATGTGAAGATGATACATTGTTTCAATCTTCCAACTAGTCCAGTGTGTGTTTACGAAGTCAACACTGAAATGGTCCAGAATAGACCCTTCGCTAAGCCCCTCCTGCAAGCGGCAACTGTCCAATCATAGATTAGCAAACTGTAACTAGGATGCCGCAGGCCTGTCAAGCATTTCACTACATGTTGAAGGCTCCAAGGAGAGCAATATTCTTTGTCTTTATCTGCTCTAACATAAGCTGCAAATGTTAGCATGTCCAACTAACTAATGCTAGCTTACTAGCTGCAGTAACTTTACCTCCAGCCAAACTTGTTAGATACCACTGCATCTGCATTTCTTAAGCGCGGGGGTTGAAGCGGAGGATGTGGGCTGGTACAGAATCAACGTGGGCCGACGATGATGCATCTCACTCTGGCTCGCTTTCTCAGGTCTAAGCCAGGTTGGCTTAGCTCTTATCCGACTGTCTTCCTGGAGCGATTGTAGTGTGGCTGGTCTGGCTAAGGCTGCACTAATCCAGTCCCTTCCTTCTCTCCTGTTAATGACTGTATTTCTGTCATCTATCATGTAAATAGATACCTGTCATATTTCATCATCCGATTAATGTTTGCTGACATGTAAGCTAGCTTTAGCTTCAGTCTTTTAGCATTAACGTTATATCACGAACGTAGCTGTGACGTAATTCTTAAATTTCGATGTTAAAGCTGCCACCGTTATCACTGTGAACCGCATATGTGCAGTACAAGAATGGAAAGTTTGACAGACTAGCAACAGTAACTAAGTAGGGCGGTGCTTAACGAAGGGTCAATTCCCACCATGAGCAAGCACTAAAGTGATAGTGGTGAGGAAAAACTGTTTCAAGAGGCAGGAACCTCAAGCAGAACCAGGCTCTAGCGTGGCCATCTGTCTGTCTTATTAATTCACCCCAGATGAGTACTCCGTAATTTTACTTTGGTGGATTTTGTTACTGTTTGACAAGTCAGGCTCGGCTTTTCCTGTTTCCAGTGTTTGTGCTAAGCTAACCAGCTGCTGGCCTGATATGCAAGTACTATCAATGTTATAATCTGAATTACAAATAAGCACATTTCCTGAAATGTTGAATTTTGGCTCTAACTATACCTTTACAAATACTTTGGTTGCCATGTACAGCTACCTTTGCAATATGCCTGAAAACCCCGAGTAAATGTCTTATGGTTACGTCCAATATGGACGCTCTGTCTGATACACTAAAGAAATGTGTGGTGCTGCACTTCATCCCTTCAAAACATACTAAATCAAAGCTGTTATATATAATCCGCAGACGATATGATGGTAATATAACATGAGAGCTACTTGTTAGCACTTCTTCTATCTGTATGATAATGGTTTATGTTTTAAGAACAACAGCCGTGTCTCACTGGGAAGCTTTACTCTCATTTCTGAAGCAGCAGTGGGACAGACGTTGCTCTCGCCCCCGTCATCGTCACCACTTCACAGGCTATTCAATTAGCAGAAGAAGCATGGGAGATGGAGCCATAATGGAGCTGATGAGATGCACAAGGACAGGTGACACTAATCAGAGCGGCGCCCCATTGTCTCTGTGTGGACATCATTAAGGAAAGAGAGTGATTCCAGGCTTTTTTTTTTCCTCTCTGAGCCTGAACACACTCATGCAAGCTGCGTGCATTCTCTTTCTTACAATCAATTTGCAATATGTGAGAATAAATCCACGGAAGAAAGTGAGAGGGGAAGGGTTTGACATAGAGGAAAACAAGAATATTTGACACTCTGAAAATAGGTTTTAAAGTGCAAGATCTCATAAATGCCACGCTGATAAACTGATGTGATATACTGAATGGCTGTTGGAAACATCTAATACCCAAAGGATTTACTCTCACCCTGTATTCTGTAAACTCCTTCTGTTAGTGGTTCAGAAAAGGCTGAGACGTCCACTCTTCAACACATCCGCCTTCCTTTCGTCCACTTGACTGGGTGAAGCCGCAGATGAAGCGTGACCTGCCGGCGCCGGCGCGGCCTCAGAGCGATCCCAGCGGCCTTGAGTCGTGCCGTCCTCTTCAAAGCCTCTGGGCTGGACGGTGAAGGAGCTCTGCTCAGCCTGCCGGTAACGACTGCTGAGGTAGCTGGACAGACACCTGAGAAAACACAACCGCAGTGCAAACATTAGGAGAGGACAGACTCGGGAACTCGAGGTCTGACTGCTTCATCCCACATATTTCTGTCACGAAAGTCCAATTTGCTACATTCACACTTTGACTGATCCCAAATAATTTGTTAGTATAATAACATAATCCTAATCTCATTATTAAGTCCCTCTCCTCCTATTAACCGAGTCTTTAGAGCATGTGGGAAACTCCTGCTGAATCCAGAGTGCTGCTTGGCCTCCTCATACGATGTAACCACTCAGTCCAGTAAGACCTTCTCTCAAAATATGAAACGTGTCCAAACCAAGAACTGATGTCTCATTGAGTCTCATATTGACTTTAATACACTTTTACATTTTTACACATATAACATTTCCATCCAAAAGCTACTTTGCAATTACCTTGTGAGGCAGCTGGATTCATCAGATCATGCAATCACACAAGAATCCATCTCGCCAGGCTTCAAGTTATCCAGTGTCTGCACCACAAGTGGTGCAGCCAATCGGCATCCTAGCATCTGGCAGCTACGTCCGTGGTTTTAGGTGTGACAACAGCGAAAGGCGTCCATGGAAGTAACTCGTCTGGAGCAAATAATGGCGGCTCCTCGTCAGCGTTGATACTGTGATAGCATCTTTCTCATTCTCCCGACCAGCTTCAGCAAGAGTTTGATCTGACTGGTTGAAGTTAGCCTGTGTTAGACGTGATAGACAGATGGTTCATCCAATCACCTGCCAAGTGTTTTTTTGAAAGTGTCTACCCTTTTCCAAACAGTTTCTAAGGACGACTACCCAGATGGTTCTGTGTAACAAACCATCTGCCATGTCAGGTTAACTGCAATGAAATAAAAGGTTCTTTCAGCCAATTTAAAGACATCTGAAGATTAGGCAAATTAATTTGCTGTTGTTATGAAAAAGTGACAGCTGTTTTTACAAGTCATTTTTGCAAATGACAATACAATAACAGCCTGGACACTGTTGGTCCATCCTTTGTATGCTTTCTTCTGTAACTCCATGTTGAAGCACAATGAACAAAAAAATAACCTGGTGTCCTTTGGCAGATTTTTGAAAATGCTGGGAGTACTTGACCAATCAGAAATATTCTGCACTTCAGAACCCCACCCCTTTAGTTCCTGTGCTTTTTGAAAGTAATACCCCCTAAGCAGTGGCTTTTTGGCAGGTAAAATATTGTCCCTAGACCTCAATTTAGATCTTGGTGCCTGTGGTGGATACATGCTGAGTTCCTTCAAAGGCTCCTACTCCCTGGAAAAAAGTTCCTGCCATGGAAACGCTGCATTTTTGTATGTATACGGACCTGCAATAATGCATTAAAATTACACATTTTCTTCCATCCTGTATCCTACAAAAAACTACTAATTTGCTTTGCCCTAATACATTTCAGAGGAAACATAATTGAATGCAGATGGTTGGATAGGTAGAGCTCCACATAGGTGTCTACAAAGCAATGAGGCTTCAATTGACATAAATTTTTTTGTCACCTGCCTATGTCTGCAAGGACAGTCCGGGTGCAGCCCAAAATTTATAGCTGTACATGCTGACTGCCCTCTGAACACATCTACATAGCGAGATACCCTAATATATTCAGGCATTAATGCCTACACCTAGAAACAGAACTACTATATATGCAGATTCTCTGTCTGTCTCAGTTTTAGTGAGTTTTAGCTTTTAAAGGACTAGTAGGATGTAGGATTTAGTGGCACGTAGCGGTGAAGTTGTAGATTGCAACTGACTGAATTCCACTCGCCTCACCCTCCACTTCCAAGGGTGCAGGAGAAACTACAGTGGCTGTGAAACCTGGGAAAACATGAAAGGCTGTTTCTAGAGCCAGTGACTGTAACCAGTGGTTTATCTGATATGAGCTACTGTAAAAACATGGCCGTGCAACAACACAGTTACTCTTACTTTCAGGTGATTATATACTATGGAAAACACACTAATGAATATTATATTCCATTTCTGCAAATAGATACCCATAACTCTTACAAACTGGACCTTTAAGGCTAGTGGCACTTTGTTTAAGCAGCTCTAATCTATATGTTTATATTAACAAAGGATGAAATGACTAAGTGAAATGTAAAGGTGTTGCTTGTAGTGATGAACAGAGAATTGACCCTTCGCTAAGCCCTTCCTGCAAACAGCTACTGTCCAATCATAGGTTAACAACCATAACTAAGACACCGCAAGCCTGTCAAGCTTTGCATTTCACAACATGTTGAAGCGGAGTGCATGGGGCTCTGAGACAAGCGATACTCAGTGTTTAATGAGGCTGGACAGTTTTTTCTGTAGTCTTTCAAAAATATAAAACACAAGAGCACACGTGTGGGGAATGGATTATACATCGTCTTTATCCGCTCTAACATAAGCTGCGAACGTTAGCATGTCTGGCTAACTAACGCTGCAGAGACGTTACCTCCAGCCAATTTTGTGTTTGATACCACTGCATTTGCCAAACTTGTAACTTATTCCCAGTGGGGGTTTGAGGAGGAGGATGTGGGTTGGTGCAGAATCAAAGTGGGCCAACAACGATGTATCTCTGGCTCGCTCTCTGAGGTCCGCACACGGGTTAGCTTGTATTAGCTGGCTCTCTTCCTGAGGCAATTGCAGTCTGGCTGGTCTGGCTGGGTGACTGTCTCAAGATCCACAGCACTTAATCTAATCCCTGCTCTTCCTTTCCCACATTAATGAATTTATTTCTATCCTCTATCATATATACTGTATATGTGTTGCATTTTACCATGTGACCAATGTTTGCTGAGGTTTAAGCTAGCTTTAGCCTCAGTCTTTAAGCATTAATGTTGTATCATGTATCCGTTAAGTAACTTAGTTGTCAGCAGTGGTGGAAAGAGTACTGAAAATCTGTACTCAAGTAAAAGTACTGTTACATTGCTAAAATAATACTCAATTACAAGTAAAAGAACTGGTGTATTTGTCACAAAAACTACTCAGAGTATTAATTACTTTCAACCGTTGGTGTCACCGTCACCTCTCCAAACTACGGTTGCAAATTTTGTGTTTTCCTAAACCAATAGGTGAAAACACTAGCAATCGATAAATCATTAATGATTTGTAAGATGCAAAACACATTTTTTCCTGATTTCCGGTTTTTCCTTCTTGTCATTTTTTTCTCAGTTCAAGTCTAAGTTTAGCGACGCCAGTTAAAACAGTGTCAAATGAGGTGTAATTACTGCCATGACTACTGATTAAATATCCATGAATACATTTTCAATTGAAAAATTAAATTCTTAATGGCAACTAAGGATTATTGGTTAATCATTAACATCCTTACTCCAAATGTGTGCTGCTAGAACATTTTGTTTTGTTTTTCATGCACATGTACTGGTTTTCATTGGCCTGTCTGTGATCAGATCACCTGATTGGCTACTAAAATGTGCATGAAAGGTTAGGATATTAATTCAAATTGTATATGAATGTATTCTAAAGACAGGGTTGTTACAGTGCAATTGGCCAAGAGGTTATAAGTACCTCTACCTCATGTCGTGCTGTAGATAATGTTTAAGAAGTAATGAGCACATGTGGATACATTTTGTTCTGAAAAATCTAAAAAAATATACATTTGGATCAAAAACAAATATCAAGCAAAAGATAAACCTGTTAAAAACATTAAGACCTTATAAAAGGGACAGTAGGGTACCTGTGTGCTACCATGCTGCTGCATACTAACAATCACAGCAATGAGTTAGTTATCATGAGGTTCATGTGACTGATGTAGAAGCTAATCATGATAGCTTGACTCTGAGGTGGTTGGACGGCCTCGTACCATATCATTTCCTACAATCAGTAGCCACTTAATATCAAGACATACACCTTCCAGTACTGCCTGGCAACCTGACGGAGGAATCAAGACTGACGCGCATTATTTCCACCAGTACTTTAGCAGAAAAGTTAATGATACATTTTAATTCATCACTTTTGGAAACGGTTTGGTACAAAGTAACACCCTGGACAGCAAACAAAAAAATCCCTCTCCCAGCAGATTGACTGAACGCATAACCTCAGTCCACATAGTAATTGGCTGCTGAGGCAAATCGATGCCTCAGATCAGAATTGAAGCATTCTGCTTGTTTACAACATCTATCATTTGTTCTTATCAAGTGTGATCAGAGCAATTTTCCCTCCCTTAATATAGGTTTGATGGGACAAAGAAAAGCTCAATTCTCAGAGAATTGGAAAACACATTTCTTGTGCTTCGTGGTAACTAAACTGTCAAGAGATAAGAGAGTCCATAGTATCAACTCCTGGGTAATTCATCTCACAATTGTGCTGTTGTGTTTTCCTTTGGAACAGCTTGGAAATATGGTTTGAGGCCTTTGCTCAAATGTCACAGCAAATGCTTTGTCCGAACGCTTGTACAATGGAGAATGTAAAGCAGAATGCAGATTCTTTAAGCACCATGCTCTCTCTGGACCTGCATTCTTTTAACTTATGTGTAGCTGCTACATCAAAAACAGCACATTTGTACCCTTGTGTACACTTATATCTGCAAAAGGGCGATGAGCTACTCGTCCTCAGGCAGATCTGCAAACTGCTGTAGACAGTAGCGTGAGGTGAGAGAGCAGTGTAGGCCACTTTGTATCATGTCAGCGCTAGCGGTTAGACGCCATCTCCACAGTGTCCCTTGTCACCAATCACATCCTTTTAAACCACCCAGGGAGCTCGACACCCCCCCTCACACACACACACACATACACACACACTCCCTTATCTGTCAATGCTGCTTAAATAATGTAATTAATGACTTAATTAACATTTCCATAATCTATTTTAATAAATCTAACACGGCATAATGAGAGTTTCTAACCTCCAGGCAATGGCATATAAAAATTCTCAGTGCAGAGCTGCATGGTCAGGGCACTGTCTCAGCGCCCCGACTCTCACCATGACAGTAAAGGAAGGAGAGGGTGCATATTGTGTGACAGCCCTCTGAAAGGCAGTTCAAGCCTGACAAATGTCATGTGACTTAGCGAATGTGTCCAATAACGGACCTGCAGCGCGAGGAGGAGGGCGACAAAGATGATTTTGGATGTTCAAAATGTTGAAAGGAAGCCAGAAGAGCGCAACAGACTTCGAAATGAGGCGGATTAATCTGAGAGACGTTTGGAAGTAGAGTGTGATGAAGAACACATGATACAGTGTCGAGGATGAACACTATTCACTGGGCCTCCTTATACATTAATTTGTAGCTTTTAGCACTTGAACTCAAAGCTGCTGTGCCCTCTTTTCTTTTCCTGCTTCAACTGTGTAATGATAAAATGTCTTTATAATAGCAAGACAAGTTACTTTCCAGTTTTATTAAAGGCAGACACAAAACTGAACAGAAACATATTAACACTATCAGTGATTAGGGATATGCACGATCAGTCGACTATACAGTTAAACGCCACCACCCTCACTAGTCAGCACCAGAAATACTAGTCCGTTAAACTATTTATCCATATTTTATTCACGATCAATGCCAGTTAGCTGGTAGCTTCTAAGCTGTTACGCAGCCGCATGCCACTAGGGTGGGCTGCACCCCGGCAGATGGCAGCCCCTCTCGCCCAGCGTGAATGCCAGACAGATGACAGCTGATAAACTCAGCACAGTTTGGCAGTGTTTTGATCTAGAAAAGCGAAAACAAGGATAAATGTAGGTTGTGTCAGAATAAAATGGTATACTGCTACATGACTCAGCACAGACATGGACAGTAACCTACAAGCAGAGCAGCAGCTGCTGCTAGCACTGCTAATGCTAGCCACACTGTGTGTTAGGCTGGCAGCTTACCCAGGTGGCCAATGTTGTTAACATGCAGACACTGCCATCCTTTTTGATCCGAAAAGTTGAGGAATTTAGTGGGTTGTTGATGTTTTGAAGGATTATGTTCATAATGCAAAGTGCCACACATTTCAGCAGCATGTAAAATATGATTTGGCAATTGTAGACTGTGATTAACAGCTTCAAATGGCTCTTAATAGGCACAGATTTTTTTTTCTGACAATGTTTAACATTATCAGTAAATAAACTGTGCTCAAATTAAACTGTTTTCTGAGCTTTTATTTTTAGTCTATTAGTCTAAGTTATAATTTGTGTTTAAATTGACAGGGAAATTAGTCACTAGGAACATTCTGGCAGTCTCTCAACATTGGGCCCAATCCCTATTGTTAAATATGGGTCATGAGTTGAGGGGCCAGTGTGTAGGATTCAGTGGCATCTAACAGTGAGCTTGCAGATGGCAAACACCTTCCCTTAACCTCCCCTTACCAAGCGTTACTGGAGTTTTGGAGCTGATGGCGATGACCAATATTAAGGAGTAAAAACAATTCTAATAATGATATATTGGCCAATATTCTTGATACAGAAGCAGGATATTTTATGATTTAACAATAAACTTTATTGTCTAAATGATATCAGGGCAACGAAACGCTAAACTTTCATCAGTATTTTTAATAACTATAAATTACATTGGACAAAAACACAAATACAGCAAAATATATGTATATAATGAACCTGAATTAATAAATATACACAGAATGCTGCCAGACAATATTGTTAGTATTGTGTTGTTGTGTACATGTGTGATGTGTCAGTTGCTATAGCAGCTTGCTATATAGGATGAGTGTCCAGTGTCTTGGCCTGTCCCGGGCAGCGGGGGTGGTTCAAAACGTCTGAATCTGGTGTCCATAAACATTCATATTTATGATTATGTTTGTGCATGGACTATTTCTACAGCGTGGATCTTGTGGGGTGATTGTTATGTTTTATTGTTTAAATCACACATGCAGATTTAATGTCATGTTTTTTAATGTATTGTAGTTTACTGGTCTTTTGCTTTCTTTTTTTTTTCTGTTACCTGCTGAGGGACTATGGACGTAAATTAGCATTCCTGCTAACTCATTAATGGGCCCTGTCTTTTTTTAAATAAACAAATAAATAAATAAAAATATTGTGCGGCCTATACTACTGTGGCTGCAAAACTCCATGACGGAGGACTCGCACTCTCTGTAGATACAAACGGCTCATTATAAGGAAACAAAAACACACCGATTCTTATTTTCAGGTGATTATACACTAATGAAACACATGAATATCATATAACATTTCTGCCATATTCTGTCAATAAACCCCCATAAATCTTACACACTGGGCCTTTAATAGTTTCATTCAACAAAAAGGCTCAGGAATCTCCTAAAACGGCTGGGAACTGTAGTTTTTTGCAAACGTTACTTAAACAGGAGGAAACAGTGCATTTATTGGGGACTATTTTTAGCAGTGGATTAATACATATTTGGTGCTAAATTGAAATTCGGGGCAGCAGGATGGAGTATGTGATACTGAGTTAAAATAAACAACAGGGCTGGTTCCATGGAAAAGAAGGAACATCAGGGGTTGACCAATATGTTTTTTTTCAGGGCTGATACAATACTGATAATAATCATGGATAACCGATATTTAGAACTGATATACATTTGCAGTAAAAATGACAATCTCTGGAACATGTCTTTCAGTGCAATAGTGTGGCACAGTGATGTGTTTTTAACTGTTTTTGGAGAAGAATGGAGCTGTGTGGCACAGAAGAAGATATATCAGTCTTTGGCTACACAGGCTTTACTTGTTAGTTGGATCAATTCATTGTTGGTTTTGATCTTATCTTTTGGTCTTTGTTAACAAAAACAAAAACATAGAATGTCTTATCATTTGAAGGAGCAGCAGATAAAAAGCACTGCTACTAATCACAATGACCACAACTTCTCATTTGAGAGAAGACACACTTCCTCGACCAACAAATTTAATCAAATTTATTCAGAACCGGCCAATAATGGCAAAATTTGACCATTTAATTGCTTTGCAAACTACACTTGTGTCTGAAGTGTTGTAGCCATGGCAACTAACAACAGGTAACAAAGACACAGAGGCTCAGAAACTGGGTGGATAGCAAAATGCTTTAGCCCCCCTGTCAATAACTGGCCTTATTGCAAGAAACCATTTCATCAAGAGTGAGTGTAAATGAACACATGAGTAAACAGCATGGATCCAACACAATAAAAGGTCATTCTGAACTGTTTACTTGTTTGTCTCTGTCTCTTCCCTGTTGCAAAGACAGGCAGGCCGTGTGCTGGGTGAGAGACGAGGGGGATGCTCCTTACAAGGACTTCCACCCTCGGGGTGAAGAGTGACTGAGATGCACCCTGACAGGGGGCAGCAGGAGGCTGGCACATCCCAGGCAGCACAAGCACCATGGGGCACGGGTCTGTGAGGCCCACCAATCCTAATAAGGGCACCCACCAACCTTCCTATTGTACCAGTAATAATGCAAGCATCAGTTGACACAAAACCTGTTTACTGCAGTGGGATACCTCCAGTGTTATAGGTTGACAGATATATGTTACTGTATGTAAAACACAGTACCTGCAATCTGAGGAACGGTTTTACTGAATTAATTCAAAAGGATAGTTCAGATTATTTGATGTAGGATTGTATGAGGTACTTGTCTTGTCAGTGTATTAGTTACAGTAGAGTACGGTTAGCATGTTAGGAGAAGCAGCACAGCTTAGCACAGAAGCTAAGCAATGCACTGCTGTGGACAGGGTCAGCAATAAAAGGCATTTTAGCCACTTAAGAAGGTCCACCTAAAAACAATTAATATCAGTTGTAATGTGCACTAAATTTAGAATATTTTCACCATTCCATCAGACAGCTTTTTCTGACTGGAAACCGTCGTTATACAAGCTAAATATAACTCCCTCCAAACCTACCAAACTCTATAGGCAAAATCAGTACTTGAACACAGGAGTTGCTGGTCTACCAGTGCCTCGATTTGTTAGTTTTTTTGTGTTACTGTGAGACTTTGGCATTTTAAAAGGACAGTTTGGCTTCACTCAAGTCACACAATAACACAAACAAACTAACAGATCAAGGCAGCGGTAGACCAGCAACTCCTGTAATCTGTGAGGTAAAATTACTGATTTCGCCTATGGAGTTTGGTTTGCTTGGAGAGAGCGAGAGCTTCCCATTGGAAAAGGCTGTCTGACGGCAAAGTAAAGCTCTGAAATTATTCTAAATATAGCGTACATTTAAAGTGATATTGATTCTTTCAGAAGTTTTGCTGCTGACACTGTCCACAGCAGTTTATTGCTTAGTTTCCTACACTGGTGCTCCTCTCTGCTTCTCCAAAATGGGGGTGTGTCAACCGCCACCTACCTACTGTAGGTGATACAATGACTATCGATAACCTCACACAACCCCACATTAAAAAAAAAAAAATCCAAACTACCCCTTTAAGATTTGGTGCTCCAAAACAACATAAATATATAATGAAAAGCTATTTTGAATGATTCATGACATTATTAAAGTGTTAGTATTTTAACAGTATAACTGTTAGTGCAACAACATAGAGGTCCAGTCTTTCAACTCAAACAATGAGCAAATACCTGCAGCCGAGATCTGCCAAGAATGTGGCTCGTCTGAAGCTGCTGAATGTGTTGTAAACAAACCAATTTCCTGTCATAAAATTACAGCTCATTACTAGCGTGGATAAGGGCTTCAACAACATAATGATGCAGAAGCACATTACCAGCGCAACCACATTTATTAATTACCAGTTCACTAGCCACATTCCTTGCAAATGCGGTTAATGGGGAAAAAAAAGTTACGAGCCTTGTTGAGTTAATTACAAACAGCCTCTCTTATTTTAGTTAAGACAAATACTGGAGGAAGGATGGATGCAGAAGTTTTTTTTTAATTTTGCTACTGGCACGAAAAGCAGTTTAGGAGCTGATTGTTGGGTTGCATCATTTCTACTATATGCATCATATTTTAAAATGAATTTTATTAAATGTGTCTAAATCCCAGCATTCAGTTGATTAAGGTCAGTCAATAAAGTCACATTAAAAACATACTATTATTTCTCTTTTTTCTAAGTAATCCAGTTAGTATTTTTTAGACATTTGCAGGCTGATTGAATTACTGCTTTAGGCAATTACAGATTACATAACCTGTATTTGTAATCTGATTACAGTATCGGCCATATGTTGCTTTCTAATCACAGAGTAGATATTGTTTATGCCAGGAATCTAATGCATTATTTACAAGCTCGATGTTGATAAAAACAGACTGTTCATTTACTAATGGTTTACAGTACCGCAGGCATCATTCCAATTAGCAATATCAAAATGGGAAAGAAGACTAAGTGAAAACAAGAGAGGTGGGGGGGCGTAGGGGGTCGGACGACAGCATGTTTTCAGAGATGATTATTTGGATGACACGAGCTCTCACGGCTTCTTGTTTTGAAACTCACATAAAAATGAAATGTTACTTGAAAATATTGTTTTGTATTTATCAGATGAAAACACAACCAGAGTGGAGAGGCCGTCATCATCATTTAAATCATTAATATTCTGACTGTGTTTGGCATGTTATACCAAGTTCAGATCAAGGGCACCTCGAATCCGAAAAAAGTACAGATATGAGGGTAGATCAAAAACATAAAATACTCACTTGATCAGCAGGATCTCTGTCAGCACACCAAACGTGGCCGCTGCCAATTTAAAGGTGCTGGGTGGAGGAGGGTTGGTGAAGGCGGTCATCATGCAGTGAACAACATAAGGCACCAGCCCCAGCAGAACAAACGCAGTGATCAGCACAAGCCACGTCTGCCACTGGAAGCTCACCGTCCGCCACGGAGAACTCCTCTGGAGCTGGTACTGGACGAGAGGAAGTAAAAAATCACAGTTTAAACACAGAAAAATCTGAACACTAGAAGCACCAAGGCACTCAGTTTGACTGTTTTTAAATTTTGCAATGGGATAACAAAATAACGAAATAAAAGCCATGTAACTATAGGACCCTGACTTTTTCTTAAATGAGTGTATATTTTATTCTCTCATTGTTATTTTATCAAAATTAATAAAAACACAAAAAACTTATAAGTATTTCTACCTAAAATAGCCATATTGACATAATTTTAAACACTGTATCGTAGGCCTGGGTGACATAGCTGAAAAAACTATCAAAATAGTGAAGTTTCATATCAGTTAATGTCAATAATAACTGATCATTAGGTTGTGACTGATGACATGTTATGTAGTCCAAAGGGTTTAAGTGGACAAGGTGGTAAAATAAATTTGTTGTATCGCTGGGCATTATAGACAAAATGAAATATCACAATATTTTTGACCAAGTACAATGATATGATACTTATATTGCAACAATATTGTAGGTATGACAATTGGTGCTTTCACAAAATATTAACGTAAGGGTTTTGTGCATTTTCCTTATCCAATAGTGGAAAATAGTAAAAATTAATTAATCATTAATAATTAACAACATACATAAAATATGTTTTTTTTTTCATTTTCATTATTTTTGCTTTTTTCTCCTCAATTCTCCTCAAAGTTTCCTTATTCAACAAATGTCCAAACAAAATAATGTCAATTAGGCACAACTCCTGCCATTTCTACACTATTGATTAAGCATCGATTTATACATTTTTAATCTGTAAAAACAGTGATTAATCAATTAATGATTTATCATTAACACACCTAATTACTGCAATGAGATTTTTGATGAATAATCATCAGTAATGTGGATATAATGATTAAGTGGATAAAGATAAATAATTGAACGCTAGAGCTGTCTGTAAGTTCAGAAAATTACATCATTTTATTGTAATGCAGCCTTTAAAAAACTGAAAAAGACAACATTTATTCCATATCACGATATAACAACATCAAAAATCTAAGACAATATCTAGTTTCATATCATGATATAATGTAATATATATAATATGACATTGTCCAGCCCTACTGTATCATTTCATTCCTGCTGTTGAAGATGCACGTCATGGTATTTTTTCCCAGTTTTTTTTTTTTATGTTGTTGCTAAGCTAAAACCTAGCTTTAGCTTTGAGCTAAAACCAAGGAGAAAAGAAAGCTTTGACAAATATCACAACAAAATATCAGAAAGAAGAGGAATGACTGCCACAGCGGCTTTAGCCATGATGAGGCAACACCAGTTTTTTTTGTGGGCTATAATACAATTTGTAGAATTCGATTAAGTGGTGGCTGTGTACGATTGTTTGCGAATCGAGTGATCCAGACATTTTCAATAAGTCCAGAGAGTTGTGAAGTCCAAAAATAAAATCATTACAAAAAAAAAAAGATGTAATCATTTCCAAATTTCACAACATGTTTTTATCAAACGAAACATTTTGCTAATAAAAACAAGATAATATTATGTAAGCTAACTGCATTGTCTTGACTCCATTTAAATTGATAAATTATTCAATGATGAAGTCATAAAATCTGACCACAGACATTCAAAGCTGCAATATGACATTTAGTACAGTCCAGTATGAGCAGTCAGAATGATTGCTATGGCCATTCTAGTAGCTATAGAGCTCTGATAGTTCTAGTGTAGTGACATTTGGCACTTTTCATGTGGATTTCCAGTCAGTGTTGATGGTAAATGTAGTCATTTGGAGCAATAAATTCCTTTTTATGCTGTGTGGCCAAGAAAGTTGGGTTCTGTTGCAAAATCTGCTGTTCTTCCTGCATCCAGTGATGTCACTGGAGGCAGGGAAGAACTCCAGTCTAGTTCAGCTTATATTTCAAGTCTCTGCCTCGAGTAACCAGGAGGTGTGCTGGATATTTTATTCACCTGATGTTATGTTTTGGCCAACAAAGTAAGAGCTAGAGGCAATAGGTGGTGATAACACAGAAACATGGTCGTGAGCATCAGAAGCTTGCGTGCATTTTTTGTTTCAACTACATTTACCATCATCACTGTTGGGAAATGCACATAAAAAGTGCCAACTTTCCCTTAACAAGATGTAAAAAGACGTAACAAGATGAAAACGACGTAAACAGACAAAAAAGACACAACAAGATGAAAAAGACTTGACAAGACGTAAAAAGATGTAACAAGATGAAAATCATGCAACAACACAAAAAAGATGACAAGATGAAAAAGATGTAACATAATTTAAATGACGTAAAAGACATACCAAGACAAAAAGTCACATTTTAATGATGTAACTAGATGAAAAAGATGTAAAAGACATAACAAAACAAAAACGATGTAAAAGATATAACAAAACAAAAAAGATATAACAAGAGGTAAAAAGATATAACATGACAAAAAAGACATAAGATGTAAAAAGACAAGATGAAAATCATGTAAAAGATGTAACATGACAAAAAGATGTAGCAAGATTAAAACAACATAAAAGACTGAACAAGAAAACAATGTAAAAGACGTCACAAGATAAAAAAAAGACATAAGATGAAACAGACAAGAGAGGGAGGCTCAACCACAGAGAAAAGGTGAGGTTCAGCCAGGTTTGCTGAAACAGCCAGTAGAAATGTCCTCTAGAGGACGACTTTCTACTTTCAGTACATTTCAGAGCCAGCATTTTTTTTTTACTTTTACTGGAGTAAAGAAGTTGAATCTGTACTTCTGCTTTTACCAAAGTCTTTTCTTTCTACACAAGTATTTCTAATTCTACTTGAGTAAAGAATGTCTGTATTTTTGCCACCTGTATAATAGTGTGTGTCCAGTTGAAAACACTGAGCTACAGTGGCAATGAGTGTTTCTCTCATATCTAAATCCTAGTAATTGTCTGATCCCATAATGCAGAGTACAAAACCTACTGCTGGTATAAACTCAATAATGTAAACTCACACCTGAGTCTTTTTTTTTTTTACCTCCGGTTTGGGATTTCAAAAACTGTGTAAAACACTCAAACACTTAAAGAGAAATAAAAACACAACAACACTAATGCTCACACAGGCACATACATAAAAAACACCGAAGCACGCATGCAGTCATCAAGCCAGCATGCAAACACTGCCTTAAATCCTCGCCAAATATCGCCTTGCTCTGGAGACAAACCAAACCACTTGAACAGCGTTTGATTAGTGTCTGGAATTCATCTGCAAATGCACACTTGCCTTGTCCTCTTTCATGGCTGCTATTCATTAATTAGATTCTTTGTGCAACTGAGCTATCCTCAATGTTTAAGGTTACATCAGGCCCCAGTAAGTGGCTGCCTGATAACAGAATGCATCCATCTTCATTACTCAGCCCTTTCTGTCTAGGCTTGCTCCTCCACAAGTGAGCTATGTCAGTAGGTTCTAAGCAACTGATACATTTCATTGCATTCAGATCCTGAACTTTTGCCTCCTTTGATTTTAGTCACTCTGATTAAATTACCGGGTTGTGGTTTCCACTCATATCGGGTTCTTTTGTGGTGGTTTTTCCTTCTCAAGGTGGAGCAGTGCGGCGGACAAATGAAACCCAAACACCTTTTTGTGTTTTTTAAGATTACAAACTCTCTTTGCAAATGCAAAGTAAGGATTGTCAGGTAAACATCACAGCCCAGTCATTTGTGAATCCTGTGTTAATGTCACATTCCATCCAGCTCTAGTGGATCACATGCATTTGAGTCATTGTAGCCATGAAAGTCAGTAAAATAGGTTCTCTTTCAAATGAACCCAGTCTATTAAAGGGACAGTTCAGCCCAAGATCAAAAATACATATTTTTCTTCTTACATGTTGCGCTATTTATCAGTCTAGATAGTTTTGGTATGAGTTGCACAGTTCTGGAGATATCTGCTGTAGAGATGTCTGAATTCTCTCCAATATAGTTCAACTAGATTGCACTTATCTTAGCTCAAAGCACCAAAAAATAAATTTCAGCAGCAATGTCTCTTTCTCGCAATCATGACCGGCTTACTTAAGATCAGGGTTCAGTGTTAATGTTTTTTATTTTTACTTGCCCAGTTGGGAAAGTGGGTCAGAAATCTACTTGGCCCTGTACAAATAAGTTTATTTATTGCAGATTACAAAAAAAAGTTAACTGTCATGTTTAATCAAGGGCTGCAACGTCTATAAAATGTCATAAAATAGCGAAAAATATCCATCCCAGTTTCCAGTTCAATGTAATGTCTTTAAATGTCTTGTTTTGCCAGTCTAAAACCTAAAGATATTCAGTTTAATATAATAAACTGAGAAAAGCAGGAAATCATCATATTTGAGAGGCTGAAAAAAGCATTCTGTGCCATTTTTGCATGAAAAATTACTTTAACCATTAATCAATTATCAAATTATTTTAATAGTTTAATACTTTGTTGCTAGATTTACTAGCTTGACATGGCATTTTACTTGCCTCAGACATGCTTAATCACAGACTTTGTAGTGAACAGTTTCATGCAGAAACTACTTTCTTTCTGGTAAAATCTTGGTAAAATCTATTGGAACAACTTCCTTTCTACTAAAAAGAAAGAAGCTCCTACATGAAACTGCTCACAACAAGGACTGTGGAGGATCTAACTATCTAACTGGGTGTTGATAACTGAAGAGAGGCATTACTGTTGAGCTTTCCAAATGTAATTTTGGTGCTTTGAGTGCAACCAGTCAAGTACCATCTAGTCTCATTACACTGGAGAGAAGGCAGACTTCTCTACGTCCGATACTTCTAAAACTCAACTTACATCAAAACAATCTAGATGAATAAATAGGACTACAGAGGAAAAATGTGTATTTTTGATTTTGGGGTGAACTGTCCCTTTAAATCAGCTTTGTTATTCATATTACTCTTGACGAGCCAAATCTGTAGCTCAGGTTCACAGACAGGGCATTACATTTAAAAAATCTCTTTCAATTCATTTGGAACATGGCGACTAATAATGCAGAAATGATTAAATTTAAAATTAGATTTCTATCAAATTAATTATTGAATTAATCATGTATAAATCAAAAGCTACTGTTGAATTTATAAATCTTTTTGCATTTGGTTTCATAATGCAAACCAGTTTCTTCTACGTCTCTGCTGGTACAAGGGCTATTAGAGAGAAAGAGAAAAAAACTGTAAGCTTATTCCATCCTTTTTGCCAAAGAAAGCCCAGACACTCAGATAAATGTCTTCACAAACCAAAACACATGTTTTCAATCTTAGAGGAAATATGAATAGACTCAACTCCCAAGGTAAGAACAGAGCAAATGTGTTGCCACACAGTGAGGGCTTTCTTTCTGTTATTTAGGAATGGAAGCTGATAACATAAGCTTTAAAAATGCTACTAAATACGGTGGTCAGTCGTCAAGGTTTGTGCAATTGAAAGCAATGTTGGTGACAATCCTGAAAAGGCACATTTAAATTAAGCTGTTAGCATCTGATTCATCAGTGGGCCCCTTAGCTTTTAGTCATTTCTAGGCCAAGCCAGTTAAAATCAGGTTTAAAGCAGCTCAGTATTTTTATTGTGTTCCCTCAGCCAAATTATCTAGCTGAGAAGAAGCAGAATAAACTAACCATAAGGAGACAGACCATGACATCTGTCTTGTCTCCACGTAACTCTGCATGGAATGTAAGCAGGTTTTTAGTATTTTGGTGGTTCAGAGGAGGAAGAGACACAATGGTCCATCTATTCCTTGAAGGAAACCATGATTAAAGACACTCTTTGGGAGGATATGTATCACAGGTCTGACAGACCTACCTGCCCCTTTTTGGTCTCATCAGGAACTACATTTCCTCTGAACCTCATCTTAAATTCAAATAACATGTGGTAATCCAAACACTCGACTGAGAGGCAAGCTATAACTTAAAAAGTCAACACACAATACATTAACCACTGGTTAAAAATCACAGTGCGTTAATTACATCCTGATGTTTTATGACTGTGACCTTTAAACACAAAACCAATCAATCAATACAAGAGGGAAGCAGCCTATTGGGAATATTTAGATCCACAGATTCTGAAAGTAGGGCACTATTTATCCAAACACAATCATTATTAATAGCCGGACAGTCAACCCAAATACATTTTCTACATATTTTCCACATTACCCCTGCTCCCTCCAGAGGTACAACCACAACACGTTGTCCAGCTCGGAGATAATTAATTAACCAGAGCTGTCACAGTGGTACAGCAAAGGGGACAAAGGCACAAATACAGTATTATCTTTATAAAGTCATGGTCAGACATGTTTGACCCACCATTACAATGACTATAACATTCTGTCTGATGTATTATTCAACACCAGTGATAATAACATCAAAGATTTAGTGTAATGTTCTTAGATGTGGTGGAACAAACTGCTACAGAAAGAAAGGAATGATACTGTATACCATAGTGAGATTAACGACTGTATAATTTTCAATTTGATCCTCTTTTGTTACTTTTGCTATGCGTGTCAAGCTTTGAATTCTACAACAGCAGGCATGCAGTTTGCAGTGATAGCAGGGGAAGACTTGACTCGAAATTTCAAGTCATTTTTTGAAACAATGTGGTAGACAGAAATAGACAAAACAGGGTTCCCATTTTAGGCAAGTGGCTACTCACTTTTACCATCAAATTACAGCTGTCGCTGGCCCATTATATCAGCTGTAACTAGCTAGCTAACTCTGTGACCTGAGCAGAAAATTACAGACCTTTTAAAGCAACAATAAATGCTTATTCTGAGTTTGTCGTACCACAGAACAGAAACATGTGCTATTAACCACCCAGCAACAATTGAATGATTAAAAAAAGTTGCTGAGTATATAAAATTATGTCTCTAAACCATTAAAAGGTGAGCCATTCTCTCTGCTCTGACACGCTGGAGGCGAGTCCGCACCACTATCTCAGTGTCAAACACAACTACGACCTACTATGTGAAAATTCGTCTAGCAGCTTTATTGGACATGTCCAGACATGTTTGAGCCACCAAAGCCAGAGGACGGTGACAGGGATTAAGACAGGAGTAGACTAAAACAGACATCCCATTTCTGGCAAGTGACCATCATTTTTGTCATCAAATTATAGCTGTCACTACCACCAAGATTATATCAGCTGTAACAATCTAGTTAACGTTAACTCTGTGACCTGAGTAGAAATTTAATCTCTGGCTGACTTTAAGAACCCTGGGAAAAAAAGCTCACATGCTTTTGATGGTTAAGTACAGTACATGTACAGCAATGCTAATTGCAGCAAGTGCGGTAATGAAGCAAAAAAGTTTGCTAGCTAAAGCTAACAGGGAAAAGGGCATAAAGTCAGTCCAGATGCTACTAAGAACCATTCAACACAAAGGTTAGATTTATGGTTTAGCCCTTTCAAAATCTCAGTTAAACTTGCCAAAACCCAATAAAGAGCCAGACAAAGATGCTAACTTAACCCTAAACTCTGCAATAAAGAGCTGCAGAAATGAGTCATACAACCCAGAAATGAGTTAGCATATTAGCATTAGCGGTTTCTTTGTCTGAGTCAATAGGTTTTTGGATGGGTTTTTGTTATTTGCCTGTAATGAGGACTGTGGTTAACACAAGAGTTTTGTTCTACAACATAAAATGCGTCAGTAAATGCCCCATTTATGAATTTCTAAGCTTTAACGAGTCCTCAAAAAGGCGGTTGCTAACAAGTGGCTAAATGTGACTACAGTGGTCGTTGCAGACATTAAACATCATCACACAAAACACTAGGAACTTAGTGGGGGGTGACGCCGAGTCAAGCAGCTGTGGTGTAGTTCATTTATAGCCTTTAGTTAGCTTTCTAATTTTTAATGTGATTGCATTCATGGTGCAATGGAAAAATCCCACTGGCCTCTTGTGGAGGGACCCAGAGCGATGCTAACTTTTGGGACGGCCTACAAAAATACGTCATCCTTGCAGCTCTCTATGCAGTAGTATCATTCAGAACCTGCACTTATGCACCAAATAGTCCTTAGATATATTGTAATACTTTGGTAGCGAGCTAGATAGCAAGGCATGCTATTGTTTCATACCGGGTACTGTAGGAGTTGACGATAGCCCTGCAGCTAAATGAGTCAGCTGCTACTGAAATATTTACCAACCGTGTATTTATAGGAATTACACCATGTGTGCTTGCTGCACTAGCAATCTGGATTTGTTTTCCTAAACTCAGTACTTAGTAACCTTTAACTGGCCGTTATCGGTGTATCGACAAACTTTAGTTAGATCTCCTAATTTCAGCTGCAACACAAATTAACTGTGTAATGTGGAAATGCCAAGCAGCTCCCGAGACGGTCTCAGGTGTACATGCTGCTTGTTTGCTAACAACAGGGATGAAGTTCTACTTAGCAGGACCAGACCAGAAAGTCTATTAACTTATTGAGATTAAAAGCCTGATGCCTTCCCTCCCACTCGACCCTCCGTGGCCCCTTCCCCCGGACGGCATCACACCTCCAAAGGAGAAAGGTGATTGATGAGAGCCATCAGGCGGCTTGGAATCTCTTCTCTCATTAGACTCCTTATGCATCTAAGCTGTTTCAACACACACTGGGAGAGCAGGGCAGGGGGGAGGGGAGTGAGGAGGTGTCCATCCTCTGACTTTTTAGAAGATAAGTACTTGCACTAAAATATTTACCTTGTACATTAATCTCTGGGAAATTAATTTGCCATTATACTTTCTCCCTAAGAAAACAAGGGATTTTTTTCCACAGAGAAGTGTGCTTTCCACTCCCTACTCTTCATGCTCAGTGAGCTGTCTCTCTTTTGATTCACTCATGGGACTGCTTGGAAATTAATGTCCCTGAGGGAGCAGTGTTTGGACAGTCAGGGTGGATCCTATCATCGACCACTGAGGCTCTCTTGAGGAGGGTTAGCTGGAGTGGTGGAAAAGAAAGCAAAGAATGTTACATATGCATATCCCTAAAGCAGACATGCTCAATCATATTAATGCAAGTGCAGCACATTATTATGTACTAATTGCCAGTGGATAGTAGCATTACTATAATGTGCTGCTGATTGTATCGCTGCAAACCAAGTGGGGTCCATTCTGTTCAGATAAATAACCTCATTGTATCCAAGACAATAACCAAGATAAATAGTCAGAATCAATGCCCTCTATGGAAACAATTTAGTTTGCTGCAGCTTATTGTGTTCAGTTTTTATTTTACAGACTTTTTGAGTTTCAAGTGAAAAGTTTTTGAGGCAGCACTTCTGATAAATTAGACCAACAGTGGAGTGTAAACAGGGAATAATCACAGATGAAATGAAGAAAAAGTAGAGATCCTTATCTTTAAGCGACCACGGCATTAGAATGCTTAACCCCTCCACTGCAACAGTGGTTGTCCAATCATAGCAAGACCTTTAGCCTCTTTCACACATATTTTCCAGTAAATTACTGGGAATACCTTCCAGGCACCACTGGTGATTTTCAGCATTCACACATGCAGCTCCATTCCGGAACACTCCTGTCTTAGGGGGGTAATAGGTGGTAAAAGACCCTTCCCAGGAATGTTCCTGCTTTCATTCACATCACAGCCTTCCAGGCTGTATATTCCCAGTAATGTTACTAGGTCCTAAGGTGGGTAATTGCCAGTGCAGATTTCCCAGATCGGTTGTGGCTCTCATCCATACATGACCCCTGCCAGGGAAAATGCTGGAACATTTCTGGGAAAGGCTGAATGTGTGTAGAAGGCTTTTGATTTCTGAATGTGTTTAAGCATGGGTGTGCATCAGGCCGTACTAAGAGATACTTTGTATCTGTCTGGAGCGTTGCGTCTGCTTTAATGTAAATTAAACATTGGCATGTCCATCTAGCTAGCTTACTACCCACAGTAGTAACCCAATCCAGTGTTACTTCTGAGGCCAACAGTTAGCATATTATTAGCTAGCTTGCTTTAGCTAGCTATTTTGTGGGGTTACAGTTTACTTTAAAGAAAAGCCTTGTTCACAACCAGTTTGCACATTGTTTGATCCGGTCCTGGATCATACTACATATACCAGAGTGTAGGTAATGTAGCTCTGTCCTGCTCCTTATTGAAACTGGGGAATTTTACTCTTATCTAAAATACTGCACAAGTGTTGTGTTTGCCAAACACTAATTGGTTAGTCTGCTCCTCAAAGCCTTTTTTCTTGTTATGTTAAATCTGAAACACATTATTTGAGAACACAAATGCCACCAACAAATAAATCTAACCTTTGCGTGGCTAAGCTTGCATTTTTTTGGTTATCATACTATCCTATAATACCACTATCAATCCATGTCTTCTACACGTATTATCAACTGGTGAGCATTTTTCCTTTTGTCATTTAACTTTAGCCTTAATCTTTTATAATGGTATCATGTATGTAGCCGTGACATTTATTTAAAGGGATAGTTTGATCTGTTAGTTAGTTAGTTTTATTGTGTGGCTTTGGTGAATCTGAACTATCCTTTAAAAACACCAAAGTCAAACAATAAAACTAACTGACGGCTGACTAACGGCTCAAGGCATTAGTAAATTAGCAACTCCAAGACCACACAGAGTGCATTCAAGCCCCGCCCACAACGGAGGGGAAAACAATCTATGGCTCCCCACTGACTTGTATTGTGTGACAATGCCTCTTGTCACTTTCTGTTTGCTAGCAAACAACAGAAAAACATCTATAAGCTGCTGGGTTGTACTACCAATTAGTTAAAGAACACAGAACTAAGTTTTTATCAGCAGCCAAACCAAAAAAATTAGTTTTTAAGAAGACAAAAGTGGATACAGATATGAGGCATCAGCATGATAAATGGGGAAACTGTGGCATCCTGACACTCAGTGACGCTATGCTGAGATTACAGTTGCTAATTTGACCAAACTGACAAATTTAAAATAACTATAGGTTAATAAAAGGCCTGGTTTTGATCTTTGCTTGGTTAAATGATGATCTTATCTGGTGATGCAATCACATAGTTTCTCATATTAAAGTATTTCACATCTGGCCATTCAGTTGGACCATTTCTCACAGAAAAGTAAGGCACTGTAAGGAGAAGGGACAGTGAGATTTATTGGAAATATTGAACTTATCAGTTTGAGTTGTCCTCTCTAGTAGACACAGGGTGCTAAAATAATCAGCTGACATGCTGAAATCTAATGTATTTCGCAAGCTGCAGTCACTTTGTTAGCGCTTAAGCACTTTGTTTCATATTTTGGCACCGATCTTTCCCTCCCTGGTGGCCTTGGTTTCCAGAGATTAACGCGCCATGCCCTGAGTCATGTTCTGCAAGGTAAAATGAGTGATTTTATCTATGAGCTTGATTGAATTGGAGAGAACAATATTTGGCTCATATAACGGTGGTTTCCCGTAAGAAAAGGCTGTCTGACAGCAAAATAAAGCAATGAAAATAGTCTAAAATATAGCTTATATTTCAAATGTCACTGATATATTTTAGGTGGACTTCTTTAGGTAGCCCTTTGCTGCTAACCCTATCCACAGCAGTTCATTGTTTAGCTTCCGTACTGTTGCCCATCTCTGCTTCTCCTAACTGGGGAGGTGCCAACTAGCGTACTGTAGATGATACAATGATATTGATAAGTATAACCCTACAACAAATACTCCAAACCATCCCTTTAACACCTTTTGATGGGGTTCTTGTTTTAAAAAGAGTCTGGAGGAGACAGCCTCACAGAGCTTATGTTAGTTAATTAGCAAGTTACAGCTAGCTTCCACCAACACTTGTCATTTCGGCCTGCAAAACTGAAGGCGGCTGAGTGGAAATGAGGAGCCTCCTTTTGTTTAACTCTTTCAAATATTAATAAGAATTATTGTTATCATTGTAAACTGCGTTTGCGATGTGTGAATGGAAAGCTTGACAGTCGCACCAACAGAAACTTGGCGAACGGTCCATTGTGGTTGCGCGCGTCCTTGTGGGGAAGTGTAAGACAGAGCGAGGGGACGTGCATGAGCGTATGTGAGTGGGAAAGACAGAGAATGCATTGTGTGAAACAGTTTGTGTGTCAGAGGGAGAGAAAGAGAGAGAGTTTGTCTGTGAAGGGTGGGGTTTTGGTCATCTGCCATCGGATAAGATATCCTGACAAGGCAATCAGAGAGAAACAAATTCTGCAGCCACATGGGTTCAACTCTCTCGTTCTTCACCCTGATGAGCTTTTGAAAAATGGAGTGCAGTTGAAATTGGTTTTGTATGAGAGGCTTCAGATCTGTCTCTTGTCAAGATTATTGCCACCTGTCTTCATTGGCTGCAAAGGTCTGTTAATTAATCTGCCTCTCCTTCTTAGTGGCCGGAGAGGACGGGGTGAACAGAGCGCTGTCTCCCTTTTCCACACTGGTGTGTCAGATGTACCATTCCAAACAAATACTCATCTACTTTAGGATAAGGCTGCTGTGATGTTAAGCAGCATCCCTAATCAGTATCATTAAAATACTACATCATGTCCTTCCTTTCTAATTTTATGAGTGAAGATATTTAATTGGATATTTAATTTAATTTAGTTAATGAAGGTCCGGGGAAATTCGGTTTGATAGACAGTGATATCTCTTGTGATCAATGAAGCTGCAAATAGAGCTCTCCAGAGATCCTTTCCTGACTGATCATGTCTCTCACTAACAGTGAAACAGCTTAGTACAGAATACTGTTGCAAAAAACACTTTTTGCTAATACAGAAACACAAAATGTACTACACTATATACTACATAGTTCTCAGTCTTTTCACATGTTTTCAACAACTATTTTCAAACAGCTATGATGTGTTCAGAAGAAAAAAACAGACTTAAATAGTAAGAGGCTAAATAGTTTCTGGTTACCCCATTTGCATCCCATTAATTTCTCAGTATTCAATTCCATTTTAACTCGTTTTCATTACATTTCATTTGTTGATTATATGTAAACAATGGTACAATTAACAAACATTGTTTGTTGAAAACAAATGGCACATCACTAATAAAAATCAAGAAAATCAGTGGCACCAAGCAACTTCCCAGGGGGACACCATAATGTTGCTCCCATACTAGATTAAGAAAGAGTACAATTAAAACAGACTTATAGTTATAAAAGAAATATTAAAATGCCACACAGCAGAGAGCGTCTCATGATTTGTTAAATCAAATGTAGATCTAAAATTAGGGCTGCATGATATCGTAAAAAAGTCATATTATAATTATTTTGACTGAAATAGCAATGTGCAATGCGATTAGTTGAAATTATCATTTTTGCAGCAAATTTTTCATTTTCAGTGAAAAAACTATTAACTAAAGTCAAACCATACTGCATTAAGAATTTAAAAAATACAATTAAAATAGACTTACTGTTAATTAAAGAAATGTTTAAATCATACATGGCAGAGGGTATCTCATGGCTTATTAACTAAAATGCGGTACTAAAATCAAGCAAGACAATGCCAGCTATTTTATTCAGGGGTGGAAATAACTAATTACAACGACTCAAATTACTGTTTTGGGTACTTTTATTTTTACTTCAGTATCTTTTCAAGTCTGTAATTTTACCTGCACTTAAAAGTATACATTACACTATGTAATCTACATCACTACTTTTAAAATTATAATTAAGTTCTAAGTGGGCCTACAATTTGAATTGATATCCATCTTTTCAGATTAGCTATCCAATTGCGAGTGAACAAACGAATACCTTAACATGAGTGAAAAAAAACCCAAACCCAAATAGCTGTAGCAGGTTTGAGGAGGTGACCGTGACTACTAACCAGAAAAATGCTGCAGTTTGGAATAATTTGGACTGTAAATTTGGAGAAATAGAAATGCCTGCTATTGATAATACATCAAAAATCAACTGATTAAAAGCAACTAATACTCTGATAAGTTTTTATAAGAATACTTTGTAATTTTACTTGACTTTTTTTTTTTAAATGGCAGTAGTCTTACTTGCATCGGATATTATGCAATGTGCTCTGTTCAATAGGAAGGTGATCCCTGGTAAAAACACATCAGCTGATATCAGTAAATGTAAGTGGAAGCCTGCAGTTAAGAGCACCAGCATGTGATCCGGCATTGATTAATTGGACATGGATAGATTAATATGCCACTGGATACCCATGCCAAGCTCATCAGAGTAAAAGTGTTATTACACAACCATCAGCTGTGATGCTATAAATGAGCAAGAGAGTGTAGGGGGATTGACTTGGCCAGGATGCTGCACAAGACCGGAGACAGGAAAAAAAAAAACACAGCTCAGTGGACTTCTTTCTTTTGTTGCATGAGACCCAATCACAATCCCACAGGAACTTGGCATTGGCTTCAGCCCTGCAAAGTGTCAAATTGATCAAGTGTTAGCTGGGATTGTCTGCTGCCGAGTATCTGCACCTGTGCATTCCTCTAAGTGTTGAGATCCCAGCGATTCTTTAAGTGAAGTTTGAACTTGGCCTGCTGTTTGCGGCTCAGGCGTACCCAGACTTGCCTGGCTGAGAGCAGCTTGTATTGTACACACACTCCTGTCACTCTCCACTGTTCCTTTGGAATGTAAACCACCAGTGTCACACCAGTGTGATATACTGGGGCTGCACGCTTTTTGTTGCAGTGCAGGTGCAGTTTGGGGCTCAGCACTTGAAGTACTTGGCCAAGTTACAGCGTGCAAATGATTCTAAAGAACAACATTTACTTGGACTCAGCTGCATGCACAATAAAGTTATTCTTCTCCTCACAAGTCTGAACAAAGAAAATCATCAGATAATGTTCATTACATATTTCCCCTCTGAATGCATGCCACAGTACTCTTAATCAACGGCACTTTTACATATGTTTGATTAAAGTAAAAATGAGTGGTTGTTTCTCCAAGGACATCTTTTCATATGAAGAATACTTTTTCATTTAGCAGATGCTTATATGCAGAACAGTGTTGTTGCCGCCCACAGGTATAATCAACCAGAAAATTAATAATCATTCTGCAGGACTACAATAAATCATTATGCTTTGGACAATTAATAATGGAGGTGAAGCTTGGGATGTCTGATTACAATAGTTATGATGCATATCATCAAGATTTAAATTTAACATTTCACAATGGAATTTCAGACACCAGTGCACATTACTGATGTTTAAATTTGGCATTAGGGCGTGTCAGGGGGGTAGAGAGATGGCGTGTATCTCCATCCAGAACTCTAACCAAACTGCTATTATAAAAATTACAGTGCAGGACTTTTTGTAGCCATAAATTTAGATTTGACGCACAGTAAGAACAGGCTTGACTAGTGATTAAAAGTTGAAATGAAGTGCTTTATGGAGCGTCTTGTTCAACACATTCTGTAAGTATAAGCACATTATACTGCTGCTTCACTAAAACCTTAACCTTGACTGGAAACTTCTAAAATTGAGGGACACATTTTCAGGTGCTAGTAGTCGTCCTATTAGTATTCTCCCTCTGCTACAACTCAAGAAAAAGAAAAATATTTTTTAGTGAAAAAACTTAATTCAGATTTTAAGCACACATATAAAGAGGTCCACTCTACTAGCACAGCTATAAGGAAGAAGATTAATTCCTGGTTGAGGGATACAAACAGTAATCAAATGGCTGGTTCTGTCAACAAGGGAAACCCAGATCCACAAAACATCTTGCGAGAATAATCATTTTAACACAAACCATGAGTTTTCTGTTGTCTAAACCTACGCACTTATTAACATCAGTGTTGTCACATTATAAAACAGTAGTTTGTACAAGGTGCACAATGAAGACAAATCTTGCGACAGTTTAGCATATCAAGACATGACCCTGTCTTATTTCATTTGAGTTCATTTGATTTTAGTTAGACAAATGCCATGACGAACCAAGTTAGCTAACTACATTATGGTGTCCCCCAGGGAGGTCGCTTGGTGCCACTGCTTTTTTCAATGCTACTTGTTTTAAACAAAGCTAATGTCACATTGTTTGGTGATGAAACCACTGTTTATCATCATCAATTAATGATATGTAATGAAAATTAATGAAAATGAAATTAATATTGAGAGATGAATTTAATTTGATTTCACATAAGGTAATAAAAAACTATTTATACAGTTACCATTGAGTGTTTCCAAGTTTCATACTTTGTTCTTTTTGGTTATTATAATTTTGACCAAATAAAAAGTTCACAAGTCAAAGCAAACACAGAGAAGTGATATTTTCATAAAATTTTTTATAATTTCAGTTTGATTCCAATATGTACCTCAGGTAGGATATATGTTGTCAATTTAACAGCTAGTGTGGATCAAAATAAACTATTAAACAAAAATAAAACAGTTTACACCTAAAAGAGTATACATAATAAGACTAATATTCTTCTTTTTTCACTCCTTAGCTGGCTTCATCACCTGTAAATGAACCATACATGCATCATGCTTGACTTCAGAATAAAACTAAAACTAAAAATGTTGCCATTATTTTTACAGTGCTGCCACAGCACAGGTGTGCAGACGTCTTGCATACTGTGAGGCTAACTAACACCGGCTCCACTCAGTTTTGACATCCAGCTTTCAAGAGTCAAAGAAGAAACAGTGAAAAAACACGGGGGTCCAATACCTGAGCGGGGTAGTTAGCTCATTGAATGGACATAAACTTCCTCCACCTGACATGTGGTGGGACGAGGATTAGTTAAACACACTCGGCCTTGGCTGACTCACACTTTGTGGAATCACAAAGTAATCTCGAGGCACATTCACTTAGAAGGCAGCTTGATGATCCCAGGCCAGTGATTTATTCATCTTAGACACGTTGCGAGGCTGTAAGAATTTGTCAAGTTAGATTCCTAATTAAAACTGTTAATCACAGATTCCTGTTTGTTCAGCACTCGAGTGAAATGAAAAATGTGATCAAATTATTCATTGCTCCCTTTCAGACAGGTAAGTCAGCACAGCCCCGAGCGTCAATGTGCCGCAAAAGTTTTTTTTTAAGGCTCATGAAGACTTGAAGCCCTGACTTTTTAATTCATTTGATATACATAAAAATTTTAAGTTAACATCAACAATTTAACCACCTGATCAGTTTGGATTTATCTATTTATGTAGATCAGCATAAGTTGAGACATCTAGAAAATGGGCTCCAGGCGATGAGAACTATGCAGCGGACTGGATCAAAGTGCATGTTCAGAATTGCTGCTGCTAATATTGAGAGGGAAGCCTGGAGCTACATTACACAAAGGTAAAGTGGTTGAGGACAGACTGCTTTATTTTTTCAGCCAGAATATTTCATACTGTTCTCATGATTTTTTTTTTTTCCGTCAGTCTAATGAAATTTCCTCCTAAAAATTACAATACTGCCTTAATTTTTTGGATTCTTTGCCATTGTAATTAAATCACACAACTGTCAAGGTTTTTTAAGCGCATGGAACAGTCAGAAAAAAGGATGATGATGACAGAATTCCATTTAAAATCCACTATCATCAGTTTGTTTGGTTTAGCTATGACCTAGACACTTAGAGTACTCCTGATCTAATAAACATATATCCCTCAAGCTTGAAGGGAATCCCTTGTACTTGTAGTTTTTGTATAGAAATGGAAAGAGCATCAGGGAGCCTAGAAGAAGAAGGGCTGAGCAGCACAAATGGTTGTATCGCTGCCTGCTGTGAGGACCCTATTAAAAACAATGTGGACACTAGCAGGCAGTCAATCTAAAGACCACGAGTTGCCCCCTTTGATGTACAGTAGCTGCCTGATAACAGTTCAGTTTGGCCAAGACATTCTCCTCCATGTTTATGGACATGGTGCGAGGACTGAGAAACATCTACACCTGACGTAAGAACAAATGTTAATTTGATTCCAATCTTAAAGGTATATTCTGCTAACTTGACATGACAGATGGTTTGTTACACAGAACGAGTCCTTAGAAACTGTTTGGAAAAGGGCAGGCACTTTCAAATGACCCTTGGCATGTGACTGGATGAACCATCTGTTTATCGTATCTAACACAAGCAAACTTCAACCACTCAGATCAACACTTTCATGGACGCCTCTTGCTGTCGTCACACTTTAAACCACGCGCATAGCTGCCAGTAATCCAGGGCACATATATAGATATTCTGATTTTATGGAAATAACTATGTAATTTGGTTGGTTAATTAGGTCACATATAGACAATTTTCTTTTCCAATGAAATACTAAACCAGTGTAGAGTGATTAGTTGTCAACTATTTAATTTTAAATTTTAAAATACAAATTTTGATCATTGATTAATTGGCAATTTTTTAGAAAAAAATGTCAAAATTCTCTGATTCCAGCTTCTTGAAAGTGAATATTTTCTATTTTCTTTACTCCTCTCTAACAGTAAACGGAATATATTTGGGCTGAGGACAAAACAAGATATTTGAGGGCATCATCTTTGGGAAAAACAGAACAACACTAAAGCTCACCACCTGTGTAGATTGTAAAATGCATTGCGTTACTGATGTTAACACATTTATGTGCTGCTAATGTGAAGTAGGATAAATTGCAGGTGAGACAAAAGCTATGGGTGTTCGTATCACCCTGTGTGCCTGCTGCAATTTTAAATGGCAACTAAAATACATACAACTAAAGATGTAACAATACATCAAATTTGCAATATTGCACTAAAAAATAATTTCAATATCATACTAATCTGTGACGATATCTGCTGCGATATAGTTATGGTTAGTTTTTTATTCATTTTATAAAAAGAAAGCTATTGACTACGCATTGTTTTTGCAACTGTACATACATAACACAAATATTCATTGTCAAAGACAATTCATGACAATTTTTTGCACATGCACAGGTCATGGCTGGCTACTTTTATTTTATTAAAGAAGGAAAGCAGAGTCACTTATGACCAAAACATGCCGTACGCATCAGATTTATTATTTTAAAAAGGACATTTTTTCAAGTTGTCATTTTGCTTTGTTTTTAAATATTGTGATAAATATTGTATCATGGACTTTTTATCGTGCTATTATTGAACATTGAGTCTTTGGTTCAGTTACATCTCTTCATAGGACACATGTCTAATAGTCAGATGTTAGTTAAATTGGGTTAGATTGTAATCTGCTAATTTGTAGCTCAAGTTAGTTGAGTCAAAGAAAGAAAGTGAAAATGTTTACACATTGTAAATAGAAAGGAATAATCATTTCAAATAAATCAAATGAATAGCCTTGGGCAAATGCA
This sequence comes from Lutjanus argentimaculatus, assembly GCA_034769285.1. Classification (NCBI taxonomy): domain Eukaryota; kingdom Metazoa; phylum Chordata; class Actinopteri; order Lutjaniformes; family Lutjanidae; genus Lutjanus; species Lutjanus argentimaculatus. Next base: position 8,361,624 of record JAWZSL010000033.1, on the reverse strand, counting down.
ATTAAAACTAATTTATTCTTTTAAGCAGTTGAGCTTTTATTTGGGGCTGACGATACAATGTTGATTTATGCTGTAAAACAAGACCAAATGTGCCACATGATGTGTAGAGACATGGAGCGCGTTTGAAGCAATTCATTTTAACTCTTAACTAGGGTTGGATTCAGTTGGATTGGACAGGTGACAACATTCAAACTGTAGCACGCCCCGAATCACCTCATCAAGATCCTCTTCCAAGGAAATTGTTTAGAAACTCACTGGAGACTCTCCAGGGACTCCACTTTGGGAAACACCTGGTTAGTGGATAATAGTGAAGAATGTGTGGAGTGTGTGTATGGGGGGTGGCTGTAGATTAATTGGTCTACTTCCTCCAGTGTGACATCTTGCTTCTTTCACCATAGAAACAAGGCATCTGGAAAACTGTACAAGATAGGACCTGTTCAAAGAAGCACTTCCATCTATAATGAAACCAAACTCATAACAGTAAGGGCCATGAGGGGCCTGCTGCTGGACCCTGAGTGCCTATGATAAGATAGAAAGCATTACATCATGCTACGCTACATCTTTGTGCACCATCAACATGCAGGTTAATCTGTGTAATTCTGATCTCTCTCAACATGGGGTAAAAGCCATTCCAGTGAAACATAAAACTATAAGAAGGGCTAGATTGACATATCTAGGGTAAGTCCATCGAAGGTGTAGTTTACAGTAGATAGAAGTCCCGAACAGCATGGAGATGTGAATCTATACAGAGTGACATCATGGTCAGTGATATTACTTAAACAATAGCTGAAGGTTAAAAACTAAAATCTCGTTTTGCTCACATGATAAAGTCATAAACTTTAAAAAATACTGTGGCCAGCATTGGCTTAGATTATTCTCCAGAATTTCTGGATTTTGAGCTTTGGTTGTCTTTAACTGCCTTTGAGTGAGTAGATTTTGGTGACTACCAGCAGAAGAAACATAAAAGACACTGGTAGATAACAAACCATCTAGAATTTTTTCTAATGGCTTTACCATGGACAAAAAACCTGTAAAATATGGATGACAGCATATGTTGAATCTTCTCAACTGAAATGTTGTACTCTGATTGAAAATCATAATGAATAAAGGTTACAGAGAGGTGAAAGATATTTTGGCATAATGAAAGAAGAGTCATGAAATTTCTTTTCTACATATTTATAAAATATACATTTTATACAATATAACCCACATTCAATATTATTTTTTTGCTCTTTGTATTGCACACTAACATCATGCTAACATGCTGACATTGACAATGCCAACATGCTAATGTTAGTAATGGCAGGTTATAATCTTAGGTGTCCCCAAACGGATGTGTACAGAGACAACTGTGGACCCCACAGATGCCTATTACTTCTTTATACTACTGGAGTCTGCTTGGAGGAAGCGCTCAGCGCACTAGGTGGTCAGCGTCTGTAGTGGCCTCATGGAGTGGTCCACGGACAAGTCTGTGCAGTCAGAACAAGTGGGCGGGTGTGCAGATGTCCGCACAGAGCTCTGATGATGAAATGTACATCACCTGGACTTGAACAGACAAGCGGACCCAAGAGCATTTGCAGATGCGGAATGCAAAATAGCTAAGATTTTGTGTGTTAGCATGCTAATATTTGTTAACAAGCACCAAACACAAAGTAGAGCTGAGGCTGATGGGAGGGCAGTAGTCTTGCAGCTATTTAATTAAAGGGCAAAGTATTGGGCAAATTGAAATTTTAATCTGATTTGATGAGAACAATGACTGTCACACGGTTTCATGGCAATCCATTCAGTAGTTGTTGAGATATTTCAGTCTGGACAGAGGAGACCAACACTGCCTTCCCTAGAGCCACTTTGCTAACAAGGCTAACAAGTCTACTCTCAGTAATCTTTTATCAAAGCTATTTGTATTTCAAATAGCAGCAGAGCTGCATGATGTGAATATTCAGCAGGCCAAACATGAATATATGGCAGTACAAATAACTCGCCAAGGGCAGCAGATATCAGTGTTTAAGTTTAACTTGTGTCTGGATATTGATGCCATTTATATGTAATGCTACACAGTCGTTCCAAACTTAATCACACTGGATTAATGTGGAGGGGAAAATTATGACTGTGCATTTTAAAAATGTGCTATTGTTTTATCATTTCCATTCCTCTTTGGGTTCATTTATTATATGATTGGATAACGTGCTTTCAGTCATTAAGTACATTAACAGCAACCAGCAATGAGCAAACAAATCAGTGATTATCAGAAATTATCAAGGTAAATTACTGTAATATTGCTTCCTTAGCTTTATTTATTGCATGTTACTGTGATAATGTGATGTTAGTGATGCATTTGAACTTAATGAGCTGAGACAATGGTAAATTAGCTGCTAGTAAATTGATACATTGCTGTTCTTTTCACTGATTTTCCCTATGGGAGACTGCTGCTGATGGGCCCATACTGAGAACTGTTTAGAACTGTTTTTTCTGCCCCGTGGGCCTTTGTGTCACCTCTGTGCAAAAAAAATTGACTCATTGTGAACTACATACATATACTGTAATATTATATTCTTATCTATAACTGTTGGTATTATTTATATTTTATTAATATGAACAATATGTAAGCAGTGGTTTTAGCATGTACAATCTTAAAACAAAGCAATTTCTATTAGATAATAGGTTATAACCTGGTCAAACAAGGAGTGATTCTGGTATTTTATGGATAAATGGTTTCCTACTAATTTCCTGGAAAGAACGAAGTACTTTGGAACAAATGTTAATGAAAATCAAAGTTCCAAGACTGTCATTTTAGTTACTTTAATTGTGATGCTTTGCTGTTGATTTATATTATACTGGATACATTAATCTGCATGCTTGCCTTTTACATGCTCAGCTGACTTGACAGGTTATTCTAGTTCAGGGCTGCAGGTAACAATTATTTTCACTTTCCACTGATCATTAATCGATTACTTTCTCAATCAATTAGCTGTTTCATCCTTAAAATGTCAGAAAATGATGCAAAAATGTTCAGTTATTCCCAAAGATGACACCCTCTAATTTCTTGTTTTGTCCTTAACCCAAATATATTCAGTTTACTGTCAGAAAGGGGTAAAGAAAATAGAAAATATTCACATTAAAGAAGCTAAAATCAGAGAATTTTGACATTTCTTTCTAAAAAATTACCAATTAATCAATGATCAAAATATCTTAATGGTTAACAACTAATCAGTCTACACTAGATAGTAGTTGGAATTGGTTACTTAAAAGTGTAGCAAAAGAAAACTGTCTGTATGTGACCTAATTAACTAACCAAATTACATAGTTATTTCCTTAAAATTTATCTTTATTAAGTATAAGTATCAGGAATTGATGGACTTGTAAAATAAAGGATTATTATTTTTCCCTGAAGGGATGAAATTATCAAGAAATTTTGTTCAGCATAGCATGTTCTGCTTTTGTATCCCATTAATCACCAATCTGACCCAAGAGTTGGGAACTAGGCCTACTCGATAAGGTAATAAAGTAATATAGTGATTATTTCACCTGAAATTCTGATTGCGATATGTGATACGATTAGTGGGAATGATCATTTTTGCATTAAAATTTTTATTTATACTGGGGGAAAAAAAGATGACATTAGAGAAGATACTGAAGCCAGGGCATCTGTGAAGCACGACAGTACTTCATTATAATGCTGTTTTCTTAAACGTTTTTCCTTTTCAAAAAATTGTAATGGTACTGCGATTTGGATATTGCACTTGGCCATATTACAATTTTGATAATATTGCAGCTCTATGGGGAGCCACTTACACAGGTACATATTATATGTCTGCCACATGTCTGACACTGAGCACTCAGTGACATTTTGAAATAGTTTAATAATATAAGTGCAACTCAAACTGAAATTCTGAACAGAGCATCTAATTGTTGGAATAATTCCTAAATGGAAGTTCAACGTGGGTTACATTTATGAATTAGCGAGAGCAGCTGTCACTCAAGCCCTCTTCAAAAGTCCTCAGTCATCTTAAGGTGTTCATTCTAGCGTGTGACAGACCCGTAGGTGAGTGGGCCCCACTCTAAAAGCCCATCCAGACATAGATGTGTAGCACTGGTGACCTTTAATTTCATTCAGACTGTGTACAAATGACTTCAGCATAGCCCACTTAGGAAAAAAAAGCCTGTGAAAGAAAGTCTTTGCAAGATTGTAGCTACTTTGGGTTTCGGCACACTGGCATTATCTACTCCCTAGCTTTAATGACTTCCCGCCGAGAGGAGCCACGGTGAGAGCCTTGGCAGTCAGACTAAGAATAGCATTAGACACAAGGTTATCTGGGCATTACACTCACTGTAACATGCAATTAACTCTACTCCTCCATTTTCATTACACAATTATTCATTAATGTCAATTTAATTTTATGCATTGTTCTACATGACCAAAGCCTGATTACGGGGCCCTTGCACTCCAATATCCCAAGTTAACTGGTGCCAGCCTCACTTGCAGGCCGACTAATTGCAATTTAGCCCTAGACAGCACCTCCCTCTTTAGGCTGTCCTTAATGGAGCAACTGATTCACAGACAGGTAACGATTGGAAAGACAAAGTGCTTCTCTCTCTGAATGGAAAACAAATGCACTGCTGCTAAGCTGTTTTCTTTGTGATAGCACTAAGGTCTGCCCTTTGTATTCAGAGAGGGACAAGAGGTAATATGTTTCCTTAAATCCTATTTGTCTTCCAATTCTATCTCCATATAGAAATAAGAAGAGCCTATTAAATCACACAGGGATGTCTATACAGCGGGAGCAATGGAATTTAGTTTATGGACAGATAACAATTTGCATTGCTATGTCAAGATTAAGGTACCATATGTAAGTTTTTCATTATAAACTAGCCAAAAGTATTCTAAAATGCTCTAAAGATAAGGGGAAGAATAAACTTCTGAGACGTTTATTCTCTGTTTGGACCGTTGCTGTCCAGTATACTCAGTCTTCAGTGATTTTTCCTCCCTCCGTCTTCAAACAATCCTCCCCTATAGCTGGAGCATCTCCTGCTTCTTTTAAAAGTTCAAGCTTCATTATCTCTCGGTAACAATGGTAATGTGTTGCAAAATATGTCAGTAGAATGGTCAGAAAAAATGCGACATGCCTCACAGATTGCCACTTACGAAGCAAGGTCAAGTAAAGATGGAGGAAACTTGCACAAGTCAGAGGAATGAAATGTCATGCTGAGTTGGCTGTTTCTCTCCCTTACAGGTATGCTTTCATGCCATTTTTCTCTGTTACTCAGTACAAGTGATCTTCCAATTCTATCTCCATATAGAAATAAGAAGAGCCTTTTTTTAAAAGGCTTCCTATAGCCTTTTAAAACCAGTGGCGCAGGAGAGAAACTAAACTTCAAAACCACAGAGATTCGGTTAGAAGCTACCAAAGTACTGAGAGCTGAACGCACAAAGACAATTAAATGCCTTTCTTTCTGCTTTCCTGCACAGACATGAGTTGAGTCTCGCATCACAAGCTTGTTTGAGGAGGAGAAAGGTGCATCGTCATTGGTTGGCTGCGGTGGACAAGATGTCACCACACCGTGCTTTGAGGCAGTCGGGCACAGTCTGGCCCCACTCCAGAGATGGGCCATCTTGAGTGCAACCTGCCTCATTTTAAGTGGCAATGGAAATGCAAATCAGTGCAGCATGGGTTGACTCGATGCACCCAAAAGTGACAATAGAAAAGCTCTACTAGAACCATGGTTTGTCTGCTTTGTTAGTTAGCTGGACATGCTAACATTCGCAGCCTATGTTAGAGCAGATAAAGACAGAGTTTAATCCATTCCCCATATGTGTGCTCTTGTGTTTCATGTTTTTGAAAGACTACAGAAAAGACGCCACTGTCCACCAACTCATGAAACTCATATTTTATTTTGAAAGTGACTGCCCTTTTCCATACAGTTTGTAAGGACGACTTCCCAGATGGTTCTGTGTAACAAACCATCTGGCATGTCAGGTTAAGGCTAGAGTGTTGGTGGCATGTCCAGCTTTCTTGATAAATCCACAGTCACTGACCTATATTAGCATTAAACTCACAATATGTAACAAGATTATAGGAAATTGTTTATTTTTTGCTGTATGTTGTCATGATATACACTACTGAACAAGAGTAAATTTTAATCTGCCAATAGCGCAAGATGGAAGACAGAAATCCATCCAATTCATTCATTTTATTGAGATATTTAATGTAGGCCTGAGTATGGAACCGAGGGATGAACGGACCGACATTGGAATCCTTTGAGCCGTGTTGGTAGTGTGGCTAAAAAAGGCTATGACTGACCTTTCAGTTCCATCCATCTGATGGTAATTAGGTGCTGCAATCCCGTTGTTTATGAAGGTATTAACACAACAACTGTTTGGGCTTTTCCTCCCATCCTGTCTCTGTCCTCTGTAATGTTTTGAACAACAAGCCGCAGTGTTTTGTGCGATAACTAAAACCATATTTGAAGGCAGCAAAATTGTTTCACACTCTTCTGTCAGGAAATTTGCCTCGTGCAATAATGGTAAAAAATTATAAACCACGAGGGACCATTTTTTTATACACCTGACATGGAACACATGATTAAAGAGTGCAAATTTGAGGGTCACCCCAGGCCAATTGGACCTGTCTTTCATGCACTGATTCACATCAAAGAGTCTCAGGCAAGACTCCTTAAGGCATACAGTATGTGATCAAAGCACTCCCCTCTTTGCAAATTCTATTTTATCCTTGTTGTTCATATTATGTTTCAGAGTAACCATACAAATCTCATGCATAATTGGGAGGGTAAAAGACATTTTAATTCTTCCAGAACCATGCTCAATGCACAAAACAAGAAACTGTAATGTAAGATAATGATTAATGTACTTCTTTGTTGATTGACCATTGAAAAGACTACTCTTTTATTCTTCTGTTCCGCAGACTTTGTAAGCAGTAGGGCAGCAATTATTGTTCATTTTCAGACTGGGAATAATCAAGGCCTTCAAAAGAAAATTAGATAATAAGCATATAAAATATGAAAGGAAAGAAACAGCCAACTAGAGTCTTCACTCGGAATAAAAGAAGATGTGATTAGCATGGCCAAAGGTTTACAACATTTTGTTTGAATATAATAGATATAATTACTTTCATGTTGAATTGAATTCACTTCATAACAATATATCAGAATGAGGTGAAATATGTCTGGATTAAAAGTGTGATATTTTTTTCTTCCATGTCTTTGCTCACAGTGAATTTGGATCATGCTGCAGTCTGTTGTTATTCTTATTATTTTTGTAACTATAAGGAAATCTTTGAAGAAGTATGATAATTACATAAATGATTTTTTTTTTTTTTTTTTTGCTCTTGCATCAACATACATTCAAAACATCTTGGGTTCTGAAAAATTATTTAACATGTATGACGCGTTTTAACAGCTTTCACTGAGCTCACGAGAGCTTCTGAGCTAATCAACAGGAGTGCTCTCCACGAGGTTTTTCCTGATCCCCCCCCCCAATACTTCTCATTATACTGAATTCCTCTCACACATGTGCCACCGTTTAATTGAATGTTAACACTTAGGATACGTTCAGTGTTTGGAAATGAGCCAAATAATGTGTGCTAAACTATTTTTTTTTTTAAGAATATTTCCCCTCCTCAAGCACTGTTTTGAGTTAGTTGAAAATTAATGCAGAACTTCTATACTTCCCAAAATCTGATTGATTACAGTTGCGATGGTTGTCAAGAATATCGTCTCAGTCCATCCTGGGGTTGGCACACTACATCGTACGAAATGGTATGTCCAAACACTCATGTGCGTAGTGATATTTTTAATCAGTATTAACTTTCTACTTGACTATACTTACCTGTATCTTTGCAAAGTTAGTTACTAGAGAGGTGTTTTCACATTCCTCTAATAAAAGGAGAGATGGACCTGGCCTAAAATCTGAGATTCACATGTTCTGCAGAAAAGCTAGATTTGGTATGTAACAAATTCAAAAGCCAAGCACTGCAATGCAGGCAAAGAAACCTGAAACCTCCAGCACAGAGTAGACTTGATAGCATAAGCTGTGTCAGCCACTGCTAGTTACAAGCTAACAAACTAACAAACAAGATGAACAAATAAAAGATGCTAACTACACCTACCATCCTAATATGACTGCCAATCGCTGATTTTTGTCCTCATCTAAGTCTGGGTCTGACAGAGGCACAAACATGTGTCCAATCTTTCCTCTAATGCGGTGGATCTCAAACTTTTTACACTGTGTACCATATCTTAAGTATCCATTTCATTTTTAACGCAATTGCTCAAAATATTTTCCTCCTGATCTGCACCTCTCTTTGCATTAGTTCCTGGTTGGAGCCACATTTGCAGTGTTCTTTATTTTACCTCTGCTTGCTATGTTGCCATCACAGTTTTGCTCACCTTAGCATAAAGACTGTAGACAGGGGAAAGCAGCGACCCTGGCTCTGATCAAAGCTAACAAAAACCTCACTGTGAATTGGTGAGGTTTTCATTATGTCTTGTTTGTTTAATCCACAAAAAAGAAAAATTGATCCAGATATGCCTAGTTATTCACAATTATTCCATATGTTTTATTATTGTTTATTATTGGCTACAAAACCACATCTGATGCTAGCAAGCTAATTGACAAGCTGATGTATATTGTGATGTGCTGTATGGTCCACTGGTCACAAAATGTTCATGTTGACAACTTCATTTCTTCCTCTTATTTTCAACAATAAGTCAGTGAACTTTTGTATATTACACACTGTAGTCTGTGATTCAAGTTATTATTATTTTGTGTACCTCTGTGTGTGTGTGTGTTATCTTTAATCCTAATGATTCAGCTATTGACTGGCTACTTATTTACACCAGCTTTGCAGAGAAGTACTTCCTACAGTTGTCTTCCTCAGCTCTTTCTCTCAGTGCCTCTCTCATCTCTCTTTACAAAGCATTTCCACAGGAAAACAATGTGCAGCACCCCAAATGAAATTTCCATTGTTCAATTAAATCCCCTGAAAAGACCAAAACCAAAAATATGTTAGTCCATCCATCAGCACTCTCCTACTTCTCTACTCTCTGTGGCAATAAACCCTTTTCTTTTCTTTTTTAAATTAATTCTATTATTTACAGCTGTGCGTTTTCTATCAAATCAAAATGTCTTCAGTGAAAAACGCCTATGTACTGTAGGCAACTGGGACTCGACTAAAAGCTTTACGTCCTTGCCACACACAATGCTGATGCGTGGTTTTGCTTTGGGTTGTTTTGACACTCTCTGGATAAACTAGCAACACTGTGACCTAAAAAGTTAATTATTAAACTAATCTTTGCCTTAATCCCAAAAATAAACCTACAGGAGACCTCATGCCTGACTCTAACTTCAAACAGAGATGATTTTTTAAAATCATTTTGTGATAATCAATTTTTCAAAGATACACTTTGTTGGTACAGTTGTTTGAAAGAGGTGGATGAAGTGAGTTAACTTGGATTTACTCTTCACTACAGAGTGCTAAAATATATTGACAAGATGGATTAAGACTGAGACTAAACAACAAAAATGTGCAAAAATATACAAATGTGGGGTCTATATCCTGATATCGGTGTCGTATTTTGCCCAAATAATCATCAAATAAGCTGATCTCATACTCTATGTGTGTATTATTCAGTCTAGTTTGTCTAATTTCCAAAGCTTTCTAAATAAATTAGCCTATACTTTGCCTCTCAGTCCAATTTTTGTTGTGTACTCCCATCCGGGTGCAAAACCAAGTTTCTAGGGAGTAAGTGTGACCTCTGAAACATCCAATGCAACATAATGAAATAGGTAGATAACACTATCACACAACTAACACTATCTTGTCATGTTTCCATCTTTGTCCTCTCTGTTTCAGAAAATGCAGAGAAACAGACTGAGGGAAACTATGGAAAATATGTAGCACCGGTTGTGAGTTGTATAATATACAAAACAATGATAAATTAGCAGACATAAAAGCTTTCATCATGACTACAAATGTTGATTTAGATCAGTAAGGATAAAAAAAACAGTTATCAATCTGTCTGCTCTGTATTCAATTCATTCTGTCGGCGGTTGTTGCGCTATCATCACCCCGCCTGATTGGTGGGGATTGATTAACAGCTTTGTGCATCCCCCAACTTCTAATTTCTTTTTGTCTTTTAATTAAAACCCGGTTCACTTCACCTCTGGCTGTATTGTGCTGCAGTAGAACGAAAAATGAGTGCAGCCTAGGGGTAGGAGCACTCCTCATAAGATTATAATTGTCAAGATGAAACTCTCCTAAACAAGCTTCAGCTAAACACATTTTCAAACATGAATTAGATTAGCGCCTTCCCTTGTACAGTGAATACATGCATTCAATATTTTGTTATTGTTATATTATTAATCCACACTATTAAATAATGAATGCCACTGTAAGTATTTTGTATCCAGTTTTTTTTTCCCTGCTTCCTCCATAATTTACAAGTGTTTGGATGAAACAGAACGAAGAAATCCAAAACAGCACAAAAAATATGAGCTACGATTTGATGTGTTTTGTTTTTTTTTAACAAACTATGACAATGAAAAGTTGCAGCGTTCTTGCAGTACAGAGTGATGTTCTGGGTAATCAGGATAATTACATCGGGAAGAAAATATGCAGCATTTAAAATGCAGTACTGACATTAGACGGCTCAAACGCTGCATGTCAGTGTGTCTGTACAATTAAAGGACATATGGGAAAACATTAGTGTGAGCACAGGAGGGCCTGGATGTTAATGAGAGACTGAACTCTCTCTGTACTTAGTTCTTCAGTTGGAGTGTTGAGATGGGTCCGCTGATTGTCCACTGAGAGTTGTTTACATTTCTTCAAAAGCTCCATTTAGTTTCCTCTGACAAGGTGGAATAAGTGACTTGGCCATGATGGATGGAGGCACCTGTCCTAATGGTGGCTCAAACTGTGCCCACTAGTGCACGCTACATTGATAAATTGACAACAGTTGGGACATGCTCCGCTAGCAGGGAGAATGGGGCTACTAGGACATCCGAGCGCTCGCCATGTTTCCATGTCATCGTTATACAGAACCTCACAATGTGGAAGTCCCTCAACAGCTGCAGTGGAGGAGCGAGTGCTCGGGGGGGTATTTGACGATTAATGTTGGGTCTTTGTCACTGACAAAGAACAGAGATGACACTTTAAACAGTATAGTTTAAATGCCCTACAAATCTGCCACGTATGTCAACATTTTTAGGTAGTCTTGAACCGTTTTTGTAGCTGTAGAAAACTGTGATACTTATACACGTTAACAATTGATTAATCATTAATAAGATACATTTTTTCCCAGTTTAAATTACATTCAAAGGCATAGTTCACCCAAAAATGAAAATTCAGTCATTATCTGCACACCCTCATGCTGATTGAAGGTTGGGTTTAGGTGTTTTTTAATCCACAAAACACTGCTGGAGTTTCACAGACAAAATTTAACTGAGTGGTGATGGGAAAAACAACCAAAAAGAACACGCAAAATGCGTCTGTGCTGCTTGTTTGGTGGAATCGAAGTCTCCCAAAGTACGGCATGCCGTTTATTTGCGCGTGCAAACTGTCACACCACACACACCCAGTTCAGACGGTGTGCATGCGCACGTGAACGTGGCTCCAAGCTGAGGATCTACAGTGAAGATCTAGGCTAAAAACATGGCATAAAACCCATTTGAAAACTGGTTGTTATGAAGATTCTTTAATGCTGTTTTCATGTAAAACTCCAGCAGTGTTTTGTGGACTGAAAAACCTAAACCTGACCTTCAATCAGCATGAGGGTGAGAAGATAATGACTGAATTTTCATTTTTGGGTGAATTATTCCTTTAAATTGGTTACAAGCTATGTACATTGCAACATTTTTCGGTAGTCTTAAACCATTTTGTGCAGGAGAAAAACAAATTTGAATTTTACAATCAATACCATTAGATTAGATCTATGGTTGCAAATTTGTGCATAACTGATAAAATGTTGACAATCGATTAATCATTAACGAGATCCAAAAGCATATTTATATTAAATTATATGTAATAATTCCAGCAGAGGGGCGTGTTTAGAAGGGGGTATGGAGGGCACTGTCCACACCTGAAATTTGATTGGCCATCCCAAGTGCCATCCTCAAGCATGTTTGGTTATCTGTTCAGTGAGAGGTGGGACATCAGTTTGAACTAACTGTTTGAGTATTTTTAAATTTGCAGTTTGCAAGTTTAATTGACGGAAATAATAAATTAGAAACATAAAATTCTTCACAGCCTGAGGAAAGAGGTACAATGGAGGTACACTTTGTTTTTGAAGACTTTGAGAATAAAGTAAGGAAGCTTTATATTATATTTTTAATGGTGCCACACTGTTGTCTTGTGTTTGGTAGGACTTTTTATCTCTGAAATAAAGATTTTAAAACAGGTATGTAAGACACTGTAACATACTGTGATGGTAGCAATTAAAGTAGATATAAGAAATGGTACATTAATATGTGCATGTGCACATGCATGTAAACCTGCATACTTCATGCCACCCCTACATAAGTTACTGCCCTACTTGGGCCATCCCAGTCAAAAAAGTCTGGAAATGCCCCTGTTCCAGCAGAAGATTCATGAAACACAAACAATGTAAACAAACAGAATAATAAAACAGCAATGCTCTGGTTCTAACCGGCTGCTCTTGTCCGTCTGTCTTAATTCAACAGCGCAGACATTTGTAGACTAACAAGACAGACCAAACCAAACCATGAGAGGACCTGTGAGCTCCAGAGAGACGGTACGTAAAACATACATTATCAGCTATAAAATTTTAATCAGTTAAAGCAATGAATCAATTATTGATTAATCATTAATTTCCCCTATTAGATCATTCAAAGATTTTATTAACATTAGCTCATTCCACTTTTTCATTTGAGCCTTTGTGGTGTTTCATTAAAAGATTTTAAAAGTGCTAAATCAAATCCAGACTTTAAAGCTGCACCACCCTATATTTATTTTCCATTAATGGATCAAATAACTTCATGTAACGTGAAAGGTGATACTGTTTTGGTTCATTTTCATTGCTCTCATCAAACTAGTTAATGAATAAGCAGTTTCTGAATAACTGAAGCAAAATTAGTTTAGTTTATGGTTAGTTTTTGTCCTTTAAAATGTCTGATCTTGACTATACTGACTTGTATCTATGCAAAGTTTAGAACTAGAGGGGTGTTTTCACATTCCTCTACTGAAGGGACAGATGTCAGTGCACTTCCCTAAAATCTGAAATTCAAACGTTCTGACATTTGGAAAGCTAGATTTTCCGACACAGGGGTTGGTTGGGGCCAAAACAGAGCAAAACGGGGAGTGAATATGGACTAAAATTTGTTCACTGGCCTGCAACAAGACTCAAACTGAATCCTAATATTGCGTCATGTCTGCTGATTGTGCAAATTGGCAACTGTTCGCCAACACATTGGCCACAACAACTTTATAGGGTGACATGTCAGTGTTGTGTTTATAGCTTGTTTCATGATCCCTAGGTGGTCCAAAAACAAATGATCAATAAAAAAATGATGATTTATATTTGAAACACTCGAACAAATGAACGATGGTGTAATGTCTGGGGTGAGCAAAGTCTGTTGATTATAGATTCAGGCCCCCTCGTGGCTTGAGACATCATCATGCATAAAATAAAAGTGTTTCCATACACAAATTTAATTCCTTTAATAACGACTATACAAACTGCAAATGGTTGTTTTAAAAGCTTCGGATAGTTATGTAATCTGTATTGCTGACTATCTCTCAAACAACTCATACAGTTTATAATGAGCGTCAGTTCAGCTTACCTCAAATGAGACTCATAAAGCTTCCCTTGGCATCCTCCCTGCTGTCTGTTTTGCCTTAGTGTGATATGGGGTCCATAACAATCAGCACCGCCCTAATTATTTTTGGCACTCAAAACTTGCTCTGAAGGAGAAAAGACCAATTTGAGGCCTTTAAAATGCCTTAACCTTCTTTTAAAGAGCCAATTAGCCAGCATATCTACCCATGAAGCCCAGCATTACACCATTTCTGTCACTTCTTTGGCGAGAAACCTATTTTACACAATTAATGAGGATACTTTGCAGCTTGCATCTCAAAGTCCAAGCTCTATTGTTGTCTGCGCAAGTTTGTCTTTCAAAATCTCCCGCATGTGTGTCAGCACATATCCCCCCACCTAACAGCACAGACCCAGTTTTGAAAGTGTGTTAAATTAAATTAGAACATGGACGTGGAACTTTGAACATACATTTGTGCTATTTGATAAGTTTCTAATAGCGTGTCCCTTTACTGGCTGTGGCGGGTCATGTTGCTCTGACAAGTGGGGAAATGAGACAGGTCAATCACCTATCACCCTCTCATATTGACAGGCTAACTTCTGCTAATTTAAATAAAGTTATTTTGAGAGCTTGTCTCTGCAATTATCTCACATCTGCAATAGTTTACTCGGGTTACTCTGGTGATTAGTCAGACTCCTCAGGCCGTTTAAGATCAAATCCAGATGTTGCTGTTTGTTCACAGCTATGAGGTCTTAATAGAAGAAAATATCTATCTATCTATGTAACAAGATCCCTCTTACAAAAATAATTTCATTAACCAAATCTTATACTACAATGGTAATTCATCTCATGTATATAATATCTGAAATCCTATAGGCTATGATTTTTATACTGTATCACAATAACTTCACATTTGGAGGCTAAAGCCTGTCTGCGCCAAAAGTGACTCATGGTTGTTAGTCATTTGTCTCATGGACATAAATGTCATAAATGCTCTCGTTTCAATTAAAGCTGTTGTCTCTTGGCTTTGTGCGGGCGTGCGTTCAGCTTCGTCACACATGCATCACTGCAACCTGCTGCGTCTTGGAACACTGCACTGTATAATTTCTACAGATTTTAATAACATTTTTTTTTTCTATTTATGATTTAACAGGCTGTGATCTTGAGTAACCTGGAGTGGAGATTTTAAATGGAAATGTCTTAAAGGTACAATAAGTAAGAATTAACTGAAATTAAAGCTGCAAGCAATGATGATCAGGCCCTTGTACCCCCACACGCCCAACGTGTGATGGGCACAGCTTCGTGGCTGGATGCCAACTGGTCGAGAAGGCTCTGAATTTTCACGTTTAGGACGCCACAGTAAGGAATTCATTGTGACTTCCTAAAACATGCCATTTCTTGCTGCCAGTAGGGGGCGCTATGAGTATGTCTGAATGTTGTCATGTAAAGGTGTTCAGCCTGAGGCGCTTATCAAACATATGAAGTTTGAGGCAGATTGGACCGTTTGTACTTCCTGTTAAATGGCGAAACATCAAAATTAAACACCACACCACGGCCACGCCGTTCAACAAACACAGAAACTTTTAATAACTTTTCATCGCAAAGGTCCGTAGATGGCACACACTGATTTTGAAGTAGATCAGAGTAATTCTGTAGGAGGAGTCACAACACCTGGAAATCGCCAAAAATGATCACTTAGTTCAAAATGGCCGACTTCCTGTTGAGTTTAGGCCATGACTCCAAGAGACTTTTTTGTACATCTCGGAATGATACGCATGCCTACTGATTTTTGTGCATGTATGTAGGAAATAAACCTACATGAAAACCTATATCAGATGAAAATTTTCACCGCGACTGATACATGTGCCAAGTTTCACATGGCTCAGAGCACATTTTACCCACTAAAAAATGTGATTCATTTGTACAAAGAAAGAAAGAAAGTGAGATGAAAGAGAACTGTTTTGATGTTATACAAAAGACATATATTTATAGTATTGTGTTGCAGAGATATCTACGTGTGCTAACCAGCTAACCTCGGCTTGTCTCATCTTGTGCTACACTTACTACCTCAATGGTGATAGTGAGTCACTGTGGCATCCAGTCTGCCCTTAATCCAAAAACATCAAGGTGGTTTTCTTGCCAAGTTTGGCTCCAGCCATAACCCCCCTCAGACCTCTGGAGGTAAGCACTGGCCTCTCTCTTGCTCCTGCCCTGCTTCACGCCTCTATCATGTCTTGGTCATCACCGGAATCAGAGTTCTGGTCGAAGCCAAAGTAAATCACCTCAGTACTGTATTTTCTGCTATCAAACTGACCTCCATCGGTCTTGGAGGCTGTGTTTAGTCCCAGTCCAACCATGTTCACTGGGAGGCTGTCAGCCTGGTTCCACTGCCCGCTCGCCTGGCTCTGGTACTGATTCCCCATCTGCATTCCTCGCTGTGTCCTTCTTGCCCCGGGTCTGAAAACCTCCTCCTCCCGATGGTCCAAAGCTCCTGTGCTAGCGGTGTAAACACCAACACTCCCCCGGTGCTCTGGACCACTAGCTGCACAAGTAACTGAGCTAACTAGCTAACGGCAGCTAACAGTTAGCTGTTACTAATATGACTTAATTTCATACTACTTGGCCAATTCTTACATACTGCACCTTTAAATTCTGAAAAGGCTGCATCCTTCCATTACTTTCTCCAGATTTTTTGACTTTCACTATCTTCACTTTAAAATCACATTTGTTTCCAACCTCTAAAAGCACCAGCATGGCAGCAAGTATCTCTCCTCCTCCTCCACTGCTCAATGATTGAAGGCAGATGCTTTTATTTTCAGTGACCAAGTGAGTGCCATCAAAACTCCATGGAAACTAATTTCACATACAGTACGATGAC
The DNA here is from genome assembly GCA_034769285.1 of Lutjanus argentimaculatus. Lineage (NCBI taxonomy): Eukaryota > Metazoa > Chordata > Actinopteri > Lutjaniformes > Lutjanidae > Lutjanus > Lutjanus argentimaculatus. Next base: position 8,344,960 of record JAWZSL010000033.1, on the reverse strand, counting down.
TGGTATACCTTTGCAACAGCAGTGTGATGAGTTCACAGACAGCATATGGCTGTAGATGAACTGAGAGAAATGTCATTTTCAATGGGTCTCCAACAGATGTGACTCAAAATAAAAGGTGTTACCTTTACCATTACCGCTTCAGTTTGTTGCGTTGCTGAAAATGTAAGAAATGGAGAACTTTTTTCTTTTTTTGACACTTTTCACTGTGGGGACTTGATACCTTTACTGTATATTATTAAGTCAGTACCTACTGTATTTTTTTAAAATGCTGGTGTGATCAGGGCTCGAAATGAGAAGCAGCAAATTGATAATTCAAAATGTTTTGACTTTCCAATTTTAATTCACTTTTACTGATATTATTTTCATTCTAGAGTTTGAAGTTCCTCTTAAAAGGGACAGTTTACCCTCCAAAAATCCATATTTTTCCGTGTAATTCGGAAATCTGGAGTGTATCTATGGTCTTAGAGATGTCTGCCTTCTTTCAAATATAATAGGACTAAATGGCATACAGCTTGTGGTGCTCCAAGCACCAAAAAATACACTGAAAACATTTGGCAATGCCTCTTTCCAGAAATCATGATCCGGTTACTCAAGATAATCCACAGACTTGTAGAGAGCAGGTTCATTTAGAGACTGTCTTTCTACAGTATAAAAAGTCGTCTCTATGAAACTGCTCACAACAATGTCTAGTTGTTTTATGGTGCTTCAAGCACTGCAAGCCAAGTGCCATTTAGTCCCATTATATTCAAGAGAAGTCAGACATCTCTATAACCAACATCTCCAAGACTCAGTAACTCACACCAGAACAATCTGGATAAAAAAAATAGCACTACAGGCCAAAGAAAGAACATGTATTTTTGATTTTGGGGTGAAGTGTCCCTTTGAAATGAACTTTAAAGACCGCCTGAAAGTCATGTTTTTAACATTGTTAACATGTCCATGTGTTACAAGACATATCAGGAGTGAAATAAGCAGTAAACACCATGTCTGAGCGTTTCTTGTGTTGAAACTGCAGTGAGCAAGGGCAGTCTCAAGAACCGGATTTAGTCAGGCTGGGTGTATGACATCATAAACCTGAAGAACAAATCCTGATAATTGAGGCGGTGGTGCTATACATACCATTTCAATCAGACAACTCATGTTTAAGAATGTTTATTGCAGCAGCAGAACATAGTCAGAGTTTGGCATGTAGGCTGCGACCTCATCACTCCTCACAGATTATGTTTACATAGAGATATCGAGGAGCAAGGAACACATATCTTGGACCCCCTGTTGGAGCCTGCAGGTGGATGCTGGGGTGGTGGTGGTGGGGCTCAATGAACAGGCAGTGATGCTGATGCAAGGCTGTAATGGCATTGACAGGTAGAGGGAGGAGATGGGAGGTTTTAGCAGTTTAAACAGACCGCCAGATTGAAAGGGTGCGTTTGGTATGTGCTACAGAGTGAGACGTATCACATGTGACTGCGGTGCAGCTCGAGTTGACTGCCTGAACTCGCTCGTAGGCGTCGCTATATTAGTAGCGATGCCCAGCCCCACAGGAGAAGCTGGATGTAGCTACTCAGGGTTAGGGGTGGGAGTTGGGGGGTGTGGAGAGGGCGGGGACTACTTGCATATTAATGATCATTGAATACTAAATGAAGGCACGGTTGTAGAGCTAAATTTAAGCCATTTTAACAAGGTATTTGAGCTTATTTTGCATGTATTTTATATTTTATATTGTTTAAAACATGACAGGAGGTGGGCTTAAATGTAAAATCATTATGGCATTGGAAAATGGGAAGAGATAAAATATCTATTTTTGATTTTGGGGTGAACTGTCCCTTTAAACCTATTTTGCAACTTGTAATAATGTTATTTAACAAAGCTTTGTCGGCCTCAACGAGTGACTCGGACCAGTGCAAGGCTATTGCAATTGGAAACAATAATTTAATTGCCTTACTGTAATTTTCTACATACAGTATAATTAAAGCACATTCATTACACTGTCACTCCTGAACTCTGTTTTCACTCCCACTACTTGTGTTTGTCATGGACTTTTTTTCTAGTAATGTGTAAATGACACTATTTTTAAGCAATATATGTTGTCAGTTAGGCTTAAAATAACTGCAGAGAGTCGTCTAATGGACAGTTTGTGGATGTGTATTTCACGTGTGTGAAATCAAGACAAAGAGAAAGACAGACAGTGGGGAGAGTGTGCGTTTGAGGGGGAGGTGTGTGAGCAATGTGAATGTCACACATTCACTGCCTCTGAGCAAAAAAGAAAAAAAAAATCATTTATAGGCCTTTAAGCAGTTTGCTTTGCTTCTACTTGACTTTTGTCATTTTGGTGATGTTGTCATCAGCTTAGCCTGGATGCTGGGACTTATTGGAAATTTTGAAAACATGTGGCAAGCTTTAAAGTAGCGCTAATTCATCCTCCGAGCTTATCATACCTTTCACTTTTGTAAAGCCACGTAACCTACACGATTATTCAGCGTGTCAAACTCTTTAAGCTTTAGCAATCAGACGGAAAATGCAGAAAGTACCTGACTGAACTGGAAAAAAAAAAAGGCAGAAAAATGAGGAACAGCATATGCATGAGCGAGGTGTCCCAGCTTGGTAAACTTGCACTGAATCAATCAAAGCAGGAGCAGAAGCGATTGCCTATCTTGCAGATAGCTGCAGGGCAAAAGTTGCACAGCACCGGGCCAGGCAAAAACAAAATCTAAAGGCTGATCTATTTTCTTGTTTGGAAGTAATATGAGTTCCTACATACCTTCTTGTGATTTAAATCAAGGTCATTAACTGTGATGTGTTGGAGGATGCAGAAATTGGGACATTAATCCTGAGGAAATAGTTATCTGCCTGAGGAGGTGTGATCAGAATGCAATGGGACTGGATAGTAGTGGATGAAAAATGTGACAACAAGTCTCTGTCACCAGACATTATCTTCCACAAGTTTTGCACATAACTCCTGAACTATTCAAGATGTCACCGAGGGAGGAAAATCTAGGACCGTACCTCTTGTTCCCATGAGCCTCATTTTCTCAGCTATTTATTGTGCGTTGCTGAAATTCTCCCTCTGTTCTAGGCCTACTTCTCAAGAGGAAAGACTCATTAACAACAGGATTTACTTGCATTTTAGGCGAGAGTAATGGTGGAATCACAGACGTATGAAAGCCTTGAAACCGGCTTATATAAGAGAGGACATTATTTCCAATTCTCCTCGTTTTATTAGATCATATATTAGTAAGAAACCTCTACCTTTCCTGATCTGCTTCCATTCTAATTTGATGATGTTGTTTGCTGTTAATGTAGACTCAAAACTTTCTTGAAGTTTACCTGTCGTCTTGAGAAAATTCAGTATAATGTAGATTTCCACACAGCAACTCCATCAGTACAACAGCAGAATCATGTCATACCATCATGACAATGATGGCAGGTCAGTGGGTGGACCCACCAAATAGTTTAGACTGAAATATCTTGACAACTATCTCATGGATTGCCATGAAACGTTGCGCAGCCATTGGTGATCCATCCATCACCAGAAGGTCAGAATTGAACAACTGAGTGAAATATCTCTTCCTCTAGCGCCACCATGATGTTTTATTGCCAATGTGTGAATGGTAGGGGTGTTAATCACAAGTGTCATAACAATACGGTATCATATCGATTCTTTGGACAACAATACAATATTTGATATCACAACGTCTGCCATGATATGATTTCGATTTGATTCAATGCAGGAGTCTGCGATCAGTATCAGACATTATCATATGTCCATTTAACACATCAGTTACTTTTTCAGTCATTATGGTTCTACTATCTGGAATTTTCTTCCACATGAACTACGGTCTGCTACAACAATGTTCTCTATTAAAAGCTTTTCTTAAAGCTTTTGCAAGCTTTTAGTTAGGTTTTAAGTGTATTTTTATTTGTTTTAGGAATCAGAATTATTATTGTTATTATCTCCCTTTTTTAAGAATAATGATGATAATTATACCTTCTTATCTTATATGTTTTTATCATGTCCTGCTTGCTTTTATATATGTAATACTTTATGATCTTATATGCTATTTTATGTTTGTCATGTACGATGTATCTTGAAGCACACTGAGTTTACGCTTGTCGTATGAAATGTGCTTTATTAATAAAGTTGACTTGACTTGACTTTTATGTCAAAAAGTAACTAAGCTGTGATTTGAAAATTTTATGACTTAACACCTCCAGACGTTTGTGACACAGACACGCCATAGGGATTTCAAAATAAAGGAGCGTCTTACAGATGACGAGATGATGAGATCGATATTTTCACTTTGCATCGTCTATTTTGCATGAACACGCCAAGTGAACAGACTGTCAATAACTTCAAAAAAAGAGACCTTCCCGTCTTTCTTGGTTGCCTCTAACTGCTCGTGGCTTGGGGATTTCTACGTAAAGCACCGGGGACGATTTTTACAGAAAAATACAATAATGATGTGACGTTCATGCGCTTGTCTCGCTTGTCTCTCTTCAGCTCCCCTACAACAGCAACAGTGTGCAACACTAGCTAACGTTGCCATGATGCCGGTCAATCATGCTTAGTCTTGTGTCGTATGTTTAAGAGCCTTTAAATTAACATCCTTCACATATGAAATTCAACTCTGAGACACTTTGAGGCTGCTGTAGCTGGTCAGTGTGGAGTGTTGAGGAGCAGACTGAGTTAGCGATGTGAAATCAGCAGGTATCACCTTGTTTCCACAGATCACAGATATGATTTAAAGTCTGAGCACGCGTGTTGTTTTATGTTAGGCATGTTAAGTTAAATCATGTGTTAGCATCAAGCTAAGGACTAAGCCCAAGTTATTTACAAATATATAAAAATCGATTCAGCAATCAAATAATTGATTTAGGAATTTTGCAAAAGTTTGCAAAACTTGAAAGTTATTGTTTAAGCTAATTTTAAACAACAGGCCTCAACCTGGTAACTTCAGAGATGATTTTTTTTTTTTTAAAATTTTGTGATAATCAATATTACACAGACACACTCCAGACCATCATATCATTATACTACAAATAGAAATACTACAAATGGGGGGGGGGGTCTGTGTTCTGATATCAATGTAAGTGTGATATATAATTGTGTAAGCGTACAAGTGTGATATATCACACTTGCTTTGGCAATGTAAAGATCTGTTCCCGTGCCAATAAGGCTCTTTTGAATCAAATCAATAGACACCGACAATGAAAAACACAATGATCCTTATTTTTAAGTGATTATACACTAATGAAAACATTCTTATGTAATTATATTCCATTCCTGCAATATTTTGCCAACAGATCCCATTTAATCTTACACACTGGATGTTTAAATAATGACCTAAAATAGTATTTCTGCTAAAAACACAAACCACAAGCAGCAGCTCTGTTGTTGTACTGATGGAAATAAGGCTCAGACACACCAGCATTTAAAACGGTGAAATATGATTTTTAGATAGTTATGAGACAGGTTGATGACACAAATACATCTTTCGAGTAAAGTGTGTGAACTTATTGTCCCATTAGTGATGGAGCCCTGCAGAACAGAAGAAACTGTCTGTCTGTCAGAGAGCACTTTTCCCCTCCTCTCCAATAACTCTTTATTGAATTAAATGATGGACAATCCAGAGAATAACATTCTGATACACACATGCTGCAGGATTATTTCTGTTTTAATACTTAAACACAAGATCAAAACTATGCATCAGGAATCTCAATGACCAATTCCTGACTAAAATGCGATTAGTGAAATTAAATCCTTTTTTTGCCTTTAAAATCACCCTGTTCCATGTGTTACATCCTCTGTTTTTGCTCTATTATAAGGAGATTTAGATATTCTGTGCGTGTATTAATTAGACTGGTGCATCTGCAGCTTGTGGCAAAGGTAAATCCCTTTGTTGGGAATTGGCAGGTGTATAAAATGTCTCAGAGCTCCTTGTATTTAGCGAAGCTGTCCACGTCCAAACGTCTCACTTCCACATTTTATAGACACTTCCTACCAGCGAGTTCTGTACTGTAGGTTACAAACCAGATTAGATCTGTGTGTATAAATGGGATTTCTTTCTACATCAAACTTAAATTACGAGCCAAGGAGATTAGTTAAGCTAAACCCAATCTAATTTCAGCTTTGCTCTCCTATTTGCATATTCTGTGGCTGTAAGATAGGATGATTCACCTTTTACACTTCCACAGATGGGATCATCAAGGATCAACTGATGCATCAATGTATTTAGATTTTCCTTTTTTCCGGCATTAAGTAGCTTTTGATAAAGTCTTAATTTCCTTACTACATCATTATTAGCGTTTGATACCAACGTGCCATCTGGCAAATGTTAAAGCACAAGCAGATAAGAATTCATAATGAATATGGTTGACTCTATGACAGATTGTAATAAAAGAGAGGGGCTGTGACAATTATCGCAGAGACAGAGCGTGAGGGCATTTGACAATGTGGCAGGCCTGCACTTGCTAATTGCAAAGCTGCTCGTACATTTCCACTATCTCACCATCCGACCATCAGAATTCCTTTATGTGCAACCACATCTTTTTTTTTTTCTTTTTTTTTCTTATTATTATTATGTTTCCACTCTTAAAACAACGCTCTCCCGCATAAGTCAGACTGTGTGTTTAAATGGATTTTTATTTAGCGGTTAAATTGAGTTCACTGATATATAACAGAAGACCTATAACACTTTCCCACCTACACATGGTGAGAATGAATCCAAATCGTTCCATTTCGCAGCCGTGTCAACTCCTCCCCAGCACCACCTGTCATCAGGATATTTTGCAGCAATATCAGAGGAAACACTTTGGAGATTGTGTGAGCTGTGTGCTTTCATCAGTGTCCCTTAATTAAATCTACCTTTCCCCAGGCTCTCCCGTGATCTCTGCAAATAAAATACAGAGTAAACACACCTAATTAAAGAAGTTAAAACACAACCCAACCAGGTTCTGCCTCGATGTCAGTGGCTGGCATATCTGCAGAGGCTCTGCAGTGCTCTGTAATTCCTCCCCGGCTCGCAGTCGGTGCAGGCTAAAATCATGTGTCATTAGTAAATTACACAGGTGCCAGACTGAGTTATCATCTTGAGTATGAAAAGCTTCATAATAACCTAAGGAGGTGCTTCTAAAACGGTCCTATCTTTTAAGCTAAATGAACACGCCACACTGATATGAGATTATCCAGCTTTAGAGCAGACACTGTTGCCCCGAGGCCTGCAGCCAGTTTATGATGCACTATTTTCCCCTAATCTTTTTCAACCTCAACAAGCACAAGTGCAGGCTGAAAGGGAAGAGAAGAAGAGAGAAAAATGCGTTGAATAGGTACAAAATTTGAAAGTTTTTTTTATGTTTTTTTCCCCCCCCCCCAACTCACTGCTATTTCCAGAGAAATCTCACAGACTGGTTGACAGCAGTGCAGCTGTGTGGAGCCTTATGGAGAGATGGATGTTTTATTTAAGCAGTTACATTATAGCAACATCATCTTTCATTATTATTCAACACATACATTATGAAAACTCATTTAGGGATTCATATTCTGGACCTCACTTTGGTTAAAATAACTATAGTCATATGAAATTTTAAAAGTTCTGATTTCACCAGGGCACTAATTCTTTTCAGTGTCTAGTATTTGCTGCAAAATGCAAACTTAAGAGTCAAAAATGGGAATTACACTTTAAAAAATCTTTAATACAGTGATGAGAAAAACAGACTGGACTTTGTGTACTGTGTGTAGCTGACTTGGGGAGTAATGGATTACATGTAATAGGATTACGGAATCTGGATGCAAAAAAGGTAGCTGTATTCCATTAAAGTTATAGAAAAAAAAAGTAATCCGATTGCAGCAATTAATCAATAAACTGTGCAAAACAAAGGAAGGAACAGCTGGACAAACTAATAAACCTAACAACTAACATAAAACACTTAAATGTGAATATTTTCTGGTTTCTTTACTCCTCTCTGACAGTAAACTCAATATTTTTGAGCTGTGGACATAACAAGACATTTTTAGGACGTCATCTTGGACTTAGATCAACATTTTTCACCATCTTCTGACACTTTATGGACCAAACTAAACTAACTGTGATTCACGTTTGGACCTAAAAATTACTGATCAATCTGTCAGTCATTTTCTCTGTGAATCAGTTAGTTGTTTGGCCCATAAAGAGTCAAAAATGTTGAAAAATGTTGATCAGTGTTTCCCAAAGTTCAAGATGATGTCCTAAAATGTCTTTATTGTCCACAACCCAAAGATATTCAGTTTACTGTCAGAGAGGAGTAAAGAAACCAGAAAATACTCGCATTTAAGAAGCTGAAATCAGACAATTTTGACTTTTTTCTTAAAAAATGACTCAAACCAATTAATCAATTCTCAAAATAGTTGGTGATTAATTTAATAATTGATTAAGAATTGATTGATCATTGCAGCTTGAAACAAAAATACAACAATCCCTCATCAATCCAAATCGTTCTAATGTTGACAGAAAATGGTGTGCATCAGATCTTATTCATGAGAAAATGAAAAGTCCTTTAACAGCTCATACATCACCAACCAAACAAACACAAATATAATATACATATCTAATATAAATAAACAGGAGAACAGGAGATTTGTCAGAAGTGTTGGCCAGATCAACATGTAGCATAGAGAAGAACAATTCTTTGTACTTTCAAATGAATTCATGTATATGATGTGAGTCAGCTGTAAGGTGAATAAATGAATGAGTAGATTAACAAAAGTGACTGCCTCTATCTGAGAACAGATCTTGTGAAAACATGTTGGCTTAACAGTCCATAATTTACTCTACACTTCTATAGGCCTGTGTGCATATTTTACTGAGCGACCGTCCAGCAGCTCAAACATTGTCAAACAAAGAGATCGCCATATTTAATCAAGATTAAAGGAGATAAAAGTGGAACAGGTGATTGTGAGAGTACCCAGGACATCTAGAGGTCCGACGTATAACTCATGATACAGCTGCAGCGCGACCGCTTCAGAGTTCAAACGTTGAATCAAAAGATGTGTATGTCCAAAATGTTGGTGACACTTTTATTTTAGCCGGCAGTTACACATTTACTGTCGTAAGTAAGCTTCTATGTGCACATCAGTGAGAGCTGTATGTGCGTGAGTTCAAGATGAAAATACACTTCATCAGGAACACACAGCAAAAGTCATTAAAGGTGTGAAAATTCCCCAAATAAGTGTGTATTTCTGCAAAATCTGCCCTGTGATATGGATAATACAATAATGATGTGTGTTAGTGTTAACCCTCTATGGTCTGCATTATGACGCCAGGTAAAAAAGGTAACTTTTTTTGTCATAAACTAGACCAAGTAAACATAATCTGAAGCAATTCTCCAGAACTAATTTCTTTAGGGTACACTTTAGAAGGCGTTCCCTTAAAGAAACACTGTACCATAATGGTAAGGAATAAAATGCACAACAATACTAATGGAAAATATTCAGTCGCCTCACCATATGCCATTTGAAATTAAAAACGTTAAAAGTGAACTATTTTCATGAGTTTTGTTTGTCTGGACGTTACCAGGCAACACTGTACCATTGTCGAACAGCCTGTAGGAATAAATGTGTTAAAGAGTGTCAGCATATTTCAGCAAACTTTACATCAACGATCTATCAAACCAAACTATCAGAACGCTCCTTAAAATGATTATACTCAATGTGTCCGGCCTGTTGCATCCATTTATTGTGTTGCTGTCATCTTTGACTCACTGCTAATGAGTTAAAATTAGATAAAATAGTTATCAATGCACCCTATCTTATATTGTTTGAACAGTTTATGAACCTAAATACACAAAACCAAAAATGTCATGATGTGAATCCATAATGGGACAGTGTTACTTCAAGTCAACATTTACATTTTAACAGTTTTCCATCACTTAATTATCAAATAAAGTACATTAAACAATTAAAAATTTAACTTTATTAATCTTTTAATGTGGATCTAATTTTTTTGTCAAAATAACACAAAAAGACATTTTCAGATCATTTTTGTGGTGAGAGAAGATTGAGCTGAACCATGTGAGGAAGGCTACACAAAAAAAAAAAAAAAAAAAAAAAAAGGATCCAGCTTGGCCTCCAGAGAGTCGTATGACAAATTAAAAAAACTTATTAGTTTCCTCAGAGTCCTGCATCTTTTTTAAAGTATTGCACCATGACTGGGGACGTACTGTGTGAGTGCAAAGGGCTGAAAATGAGAGAGAGCTACCCTCATACGATGAGGCCTCCAGTCCACCAGAAAACACCAAAACCAACGACCATAAACAGCAGAGCTGTTGGAGGTTTACTTTAAGTAACCACAAGGCCCTGTGACACCTCTCTCTATTACCACAATGGCTGAAAAAAAAACAAATAATGCTAAATTTAGGCGATCATGCCGTCTTGTCGTGTTTTTGGCAATATTTGTCACATAAAAAGTAGTTGGTTGAAACAGACACTTCATATTTTAGTTTTCAGAAGTTTTTAAAACACCACTAATGTGCAGTGATAAAATGCAACTAAGTATGTTTATTTAAAGTACCAGTGTGTAGGATTTAGTGGCATCTAATGCTGAGCTTGCACACTGCAAACACTTCGTCTCACTCTCCCCTTCCAAGTGTGTAGGAAAACCTACAGTTAAGAGCTGAGTATCATTCAGAAACTCAGTATCCTGAATGAACAATTGGAGAAACTGTTACTCTGAGCACTTTACTCAACCTGGATAACTGGGCTAAAATCAAGAAACCGATGAAATATATGTTCGGTATTGGACTATATAAAAAAAAAATATAAAGAAATGTCAAAACTCTATGGGTACTGGACTTTGGCATCGAATGGGAAGGCTTTTTACAATACTCAGTAGTATTAAGGCAATTCTCTCAGTGCCAAAAAAGTATCAAAGTTCAGAAATCAGCCCTACCAACAGTGGCTGCAAAACTTTAAAAAAAAAAAAAAAAAAAAAGCAAAAGGCCATATCCAGTGTTTAGTTTGTCCATTCTGGGCTACTGTAGGAACATGCAACATGGCGGCCCCTGTGGAAGAGGACCTGCATCTTCTGTACATATAAATAGCTCATTCTAGGGTTAAACATCAACAACAAACAACAACAAAAAACCAAAAAAAAAAAACAAAAAAACAAAAAAAAAAAACCAACAGCAATTCTTATTTTCAGGTGATTATATACTAATAAAAACATGCTTATGAATATTATACTCTATTTCTGCCATATTCTGCCGATAAATACCCCTAACTCTTACACATTGTACCTTTAAGTAATTAATTTTGAGGTACTTGTACCTTTCTTGAGTATTACCATTTTATCCTGCTTGATATTTCTACAATTTTGAGGGAAATATTGTACTTTTTTTGTGACCAAATTTTTATTAAAGGGAAATTTGTACTTTTTTAAAAACTTCACTACATTTATTTGACTCTGTAGTTACAAGTTACTTTGAAGATGAAGATTTTATATATGAAACATATGATCAGTTCACAAAATTACACATCATTGAGATGATGCTATTCAACATTATACAGCTGTTACAATTACATCCAGCTTATATTCACCAACTATAATGCATCAATACTATTATCTAAATAATAATATTCATAGTAGTGTAGCACTACACAAGAGGGTATTCTGTACGAGTATTTTTGTCATCATTTAACTATATTTAGCTGATAGTATTTTTCACTGTTGTATTACTGCTTCTTTTTAAACACAGGATCTGAGTGGTTGCTTCCACTACAATGTGGAACATACATATCATATACAATATTACATTCATTATCATGTGAAATATTACTTCCTATTATTGTTATTCTTCTTCTTCTTCTTCTTCTTATTATTATTATTTTTTGTTGTTGTTGTTTTCTATTTTAGTTTACTTTTTTACTCAACTTTTCTTACTTTATTGTTACTCTATTAGGCAGTGTTATTTTTGAATTCACCCCCACTTTATATATAATATTCTATAGTGACGTAATATTATTATGTTACTGTAATTTTTTTGAATCTCTGGCACAAGATGATGAATAATTTCAGGATGAATAACGTTCTGTCTTATCTCTTAACTTACATTTACAGCACAAAACTAATTAATGATCAACAACTGTTTATTACACAAGGCAAAAAAAATATGTCTGTTTGAAAAGCCATTTATATGTAAAAAGTTGTCTCCAGTTTAAGAAAAAAAAACACGAGGATTGGACTGTGTACTTTTGCCTGGAAATGTGTTTGTCAGTCTATTGCACTTCCACTTGTAAGGCCTCCAGTGTGTGACTGTCTGCTGCTTATCTCTCCAGGACTTATAGGAGTTAATGAGAGCAGCTTGACAATGTGAGACTACCTGGAGCCTGAGGGTCTGTCGGGGAGTGAGTAAACCATTAGCCCTAGCCCCGGGGCAAACGGCTCCCAAAAAAGTAGAGAGTTCTGCGACACCATTTTATTACCAAGTCTCCATGCAAAGGCTGATACAGTGCTGGTGTTTACAGGAGACAGGGACAAGCTGCTTTTGTCCTGTTACTGCCACTGCAGATACTATTGCTGTGTACTGTCAGAAACTTGAAGCCCGAGCTGGTCAAAACAAGCCAGAGATATAACACTGACATACAGTAATTCCTGCAACTGACACATGCACTGGCTTTTTTAGCAAGGCAGCGAGAGTTGATACAGACAAGAGTAATGGGTCTCTCACCTGTAACATGATTCTGTCTTTAGAAGAAGGCCTGAGGATGGGTGGGTGTGCCCACCCTCAGTCCTCCCAGTTGGACGCCGCTATTCTGCAGCTCAATGTCTTTGTGTGATGGGTCAAGAAGATAAATCCTCTTAGCTCTCGGGTTTTGCAAACAGCCACAGAAAAATGATAGCCCTGGGAGCATATTTTTGGCATCATATAAATAAGGAATGAAAAAAAGAAAAAAGAAATTATACCCCTGAAAGAGGCATCTGGTTTGCAAGCCTTGTAGAGATCTACAATCATGGGCCTGGATACCAGGATACCCTACTCATGGTAGCAACACTTTAATAAGCAAACAATTAATAAATGGGTGCACACTTAATTGGGAGATACAAGGACATTTTTAAGGGTTTATTAACCTACTGAGACCTGCGAACAAAAAGGTTTGGTAACGCTTTAGAATACAGCCTGCAATGTACTGCGTACTTACTCTGGAGTTATGGTGCAATTTTTTAAATAATCCTGTATCACCACAGTATCTACCCATACCTATATGTAGGTACTGGGTAACAAGATGAAATAAGGTGGTAATGATTCTGGAGATTTACAAAGAAATTATACCGTAGTTACTTTTTAGCTACTGTGTCCCTATTCTGTTATTTCAGGGTATGTATGATCCACTGAGCAGTTATCTGGACATGTCTCCCCCTTGCTACATATAGTTGCACAGAAACTACAGGACATGTGGGTTGTATTCTGTATTCTAAGTGTTACCACTCGTACTTATCTGTAATAATAGAACAGATACTCAGTAGTTAAAAAATAACTATAATAATAAATATTACATCTTTGTAAAACCCTGAATAATTGCCCCCTTATTCAATCTTGTTACTCATAATTTAAAAAAAAAAACAAAAAACAAAAACAAAACAGTTTATTGCGGGCTGTAATCTAAATTGTTACCAAAGGTTGTATTTAATATTTAGATATTTTAAAAAGATAATATAAGTCATTGGTATGGAAGAAACAAATCACAAAGTTTTTTTTCTCCATAATGTTATTTGTTTTGTTTAATAACACGTCCCTTATAGTGGACATAAGGTCAGTATTTTCCACAAAAAAACAGATTACAAGGCATCAGTTTGTTGATGATAAATTTTCATTTGAAAGGCTTAAAAGTGACATAAACTTATAAAAATCTGTGTGCTCTGTTGGCCACAACCACGTGTGTTACATCACTAGAAATCTCGGTGGGACTCAAATAAACTACATGTCTGATGTTTGAAATAAAGGCCCCAGTGTGATGTCCTTCACAGAGGACGGAAATGAGCCCCTCCTATAAAGCATTTATAACTGGTTTATAAGCAATTAACAAATGTACAACATAATTGGATTCTAATCATATATCCTCATAAAACAGTCTATAACTGGCTTTAAACCCATATTATGGTATTAGCACTTTTTTTTATCATCCACTGTAAAACTATAGTTAGATATTTTATGGATCTCTAATTTAGATTCATATTCATATGTATAAACTCTTCTAAGAATGTGTGTCCATATGTCCATCTATCAATTCATTAAATTATCTTCCAGGAGTGTGTGTTAGACATTGATTATTAATACAACAAAATCAGTTTCTGCTGATTGTACCTGTGTACTGTATATTTGCTCCAGGAAGCAACACACATGTTATCTGGATAAACTTGCTGAGTAAAATGTGAATGCTTCACACAACTGAAACTGGCACTGTGTGATTTGTCATTGTACTGTAGTTTATGCAGTGCATGGTTTTACCTTTTGCTGAGCATGAATGTACATCTTAAAATGATCTCTATGTATTATGATGGAAACATTTCCTGATATCTTGCATTCACAAAGACTGATACATGCTGTATAAACATAAAAATTAAAACATTAATCATTTATCACCCTGATGGGGCCTCAAGTGAAGTGAACCTGTGTATGAGGTTTTAAAAATACATAACATTTCACAAACATAAATGTATACAGTGGTTGTGTCACCAACACATACTATCTGCAGTATAAAAATAATAGAATGTGAATGGCGGACTCCGCCACTAACAATGAAAATGACTATAGAGAGAAGTAATTTGAATGTAAATACTGAATGTAAAAATGCAGACCATAAATATTATCAATAGTTGGTTTCATGAAAATATTGAGGAATATTACTTATCTATATATTATTGACATATTTGTTAACCATTTATTAGCTTGATGGGGCCAAAAGTAAAGTGAAACTGTGGATAACATTAACAGTACTCACAGGATGTCAATATCTTATATAGATACATGAGCACTAGAAAAATTAATTAGTGTAAATTTTATCAATATAAGCTGTGGTTATCTGACAGCACATAATATCTGCAGTACAAAGAGTGAGTATAAGCCGCCATAAAAAGCAAACTCAAACTGGGAATAAAAATTGCTTACATTATGAAAGAAAATAAAAATACATTAAACAAACAGAAAAACCATTGAGACTTCTTCGGTGCTTCCTCTGATCAAATTTACAGACATTAATAAACTCTAGGAATGTATATGAATACAAATACATTATTTGGATATGGACAGATAATGCGGTCTGAACAGTAATAACTAACTAAATAAAACTGTGTCAGTAAAGTCAAAATTTTGGCAAATTCTTGAGATTAGACAAAAAATGTTGAGCTGAAGTTACGGACCTTCTCAAAAGTGAATGGCAAAAGGCCAAGGGAGCTTTTCAGATTTTTATCAATATCTTTCTCATTTTTTTTTTCATTAACACTTCAAACTGACTTCATTTTAAACTCGACCTCCTCCCATTGTACGCTCAACCTCGAGTTTTTGAATTAAAGTACTGCAACATGGCCCAAAGCAAATTCTGACATGTGTTTTCCCCAGTGTTACAACCTTCTGTTGTATTTTTCACTATTCATCATTTACTCATTAATTTGGGTACATGGTGACAGTATTATGTTACATTAACCCATTAATTCCCACAGGGTATTTTATAATTTCCTTTACAGCACATAGGGACTGGTGTTTTTGAGAAAAATGATAAAATGATGTGAAAAATGACTAAATATAGTATGATACAGAAATACCAATGGATGTAAAAAGTCTTCAGTTTCAATAATATGTGCTGTAAATCTGATATTTTGCATGTCAACTGAATATTAAACTTATTTTGTGAGTTTTTTGTGTTTTTATAAGAAAATCAACTTTAACTTTGTCATGTTGACCCAAATGTCTTGACAGTTTCCACCTCTAAAGGAAACAAGTCTGTCAGGCTTTTCCTTAACCTACAAAATATAGTCGTTAGCCATTAATGGGTTAATGTATGATAAGTATAAATAGTAGCAAAATGAAGTAAACTTGGTATTCCAGATATTTTTGTGACATAAACAAATACAGATAAGAACTTTGACTTATAACCCCTAATAAAGTCTTCAAAAATGTCCTCATATATTGCTTATAGTGCTACATAGCAGGAGTTTAAATGAAGCACAATGTTGAAGTGTAAAAATCTTCCGTACATTCCAGTCCACCCTGCGTCAGTGGAGCGAGCGCCATTCTTACGGTAACATGGCAGAAGTTTAATGTCGGTGGAAAGTTGAGTTAAACTTTCCAAATCTTGAATCTACAAAGGTTAAGAACACCGGCTGATCACCACACTTGGGCTCTTTTGAGTGTATTACAATTACTCTAAAACACATGAAACAATTCCAAACATGGAGGTGATTTATTACATTAGCGGCGAGCGGTGGGGACCAGCACAAAGGGAGATTGTATGAAGATTACAGTGATGAAATAGTCAAATTTATTATCTTGACAGCTGGATATTCCAATTTCTTTGCCGCTGAGCCATGTAGATTTTCCAGAGTGCAAACACGTTTAAGTACTTCTTCAGAGTCAATTAAATCAGATACTAGTTAAATTACCATTTTTATTAACCTACAGGTTCACATTTTTGTAATTTTAATCACTATTGGAAAGACTATTAGAGCAGCTTTCCTATGAAGACAGAACGAAGGGTCATTTGGAGAGCGGCAGAATTAATCACACAATGTCACTTCAAATCTACCTTTCAATTCACTTTAAAGCTCGCTCTATGATTTACATGTGCATGGAGAATTATCTGTGGTTAGTTAAAGGGGAGATTAGGAGTGGTGATGGGCTGCACCCACCTAAAGCTCCAGGAAACTTGAGCATCACACCTGAGCCGAAGTAAGATTATTAAAATGAAGGCTGTACAGTATTTCAGAGGGCTTAGAGCGGGGCCGTTAAATGTCCCGAGTTCAACTACTGTCAATATTACGCTACAAATCATTTTCCATTTCTCCCCTCCATACCTGTGGAGTCTCCTCTCCCTCCTCCGCTGTGTGTGGCGCGAGACGGCCTCTGGAGCGTGGACAGTAAATAATATACCAAGAGAACATTAACCTTTAGTTGTGGTGTTAAGATGGAACCTCAATTAACAAGAGTAAATAATCCTTGTGATTACTTTTGGCTGGCCTTTATCTCGTACATAACCTAATTAAATGGACCATCCAAACATAAAACCACAACTAATCAAGAGCTTTGCTGAGGCATTGCAATATGACTGTGTGGGATTTTTTTTAAAAAACACACCCACGCATGTGCGGGCGCTCATGCGTCCCTTACACACACACACACACACGCACAGACTTTGTCTGAAAAGACTTAATGGATAATAAAGAGTTTTTTGTTTTGGAATAACTCCTCACAATGCAGTTAATTAAAATCCCACAAGGCTTTTATTTTAAACATAAAATTGTTTTTTTAATAGGATCAAATTAAATTGAATAAAAAGTGAGTTGAGTCAACCCTTGTCATTTCCAACTAAATTAATTAAACCCAATTATTAAGAACGCTAATAAACAATGTACATAGTCTCCATCTCTGAAGGTTGTTTCATTAATTTGCTAACTATCAGAATGACCTTAAGTGATTTGTGGCTGAGCTGTAGTAGAACCAATAGCTCTGGCCTTCAGAATATATTGAACACTCCATTGAAGAGATACACAGTGTGAACTAACTCAAACAAACAAGACCTCGGGGTATTTGTAGCTGCAGTCTTTTGCCAGTGGTATTATAATGGTGCCCACTAGAGCTGTGCAAACTTCACTGCAAATACTGCTGGGAAACTGATGTGAACGAGTCTCTCTGACCTTTATCTACATGTGCTACTGTTACACTCTGTTTTTGCATTTGCCATAATCTCACAATTGTCACTTCCCACAGTGCTTGATGTTCAGTAAAGGCTACGCAGTCTTACTTCAGGCTTGTTTAAAGGCATGTGGAACATTTACACATTGAAATGTCTAAACACAACACAGGTGGCGAGAGTACGCACAGTCTTTACTCAAGTAGAAGTACTGATTCAACTTGTTTACTCAAGTAAATGTGAAAAAGTACAGGCTCTGAAATGTATTCAAAGTATAACAGGAGAAAGTCGCCCTCTGAAGGACATTTGTACTGGCTGTTTGTGAGCAAAGTCTCCTTCTATATCTGTTTTGTCTTATGTCTTTTACGTCATTTTTGTCTTGTTACATCCTTCATCTTTTTACGTATTGTTGCGTTGATTTTGTCTTTTTGCATCTCTCATTGTGCTTTTATGTATGGTTATATTATCTTCATCTTGTTATGTCATATTTGTCTTCTTACGTCATTTATCTCATTTTGATCTGTTGTGTTGTTCCCTTCTAGTTACATCTCTTATGCCATTTTCATTACATTACATCTTGTTACATTGTATTCATCTTGTTACACCTTTCATGTCATTTTTGTCTTGTTACATCCCATGTCATTTTCATCTGGTCTTTCACGCCATTTTCGTCTTGTTACGTCTTTTATGTTGTTATTATCTTGTTACGTCATTTTCGTCTTGCATTCAAACAAAAGTAACAAGCCTGTTTTGAAAACGTTAGGAGTAGAAAGTACAGATATTTGCGTTGAAATGTACTAAAAGTAGCAAAGTATTTATACTTAATTACTTCTAATCTTTGAAAAACAACTAGACATGTTATATTTTTTGTTGAGTTGTGTACTTACATTATCCCAAATGTTTCAAATACAGAGAAATCCATAATGCATTCAAGGTAATGGTGTGTCTCATTTGATCATCTGGCAATGCCTTCTTGGTTTAAGGTGAGTAATTTTACTGTAATGTGTAATGTAATTTTTTTTTTGTTAAAACTGATTTTTATAAAATTGGTATTGAGTAAAAGTATTGTTCAGGAAGTGGTACTGAAGCCAAGGTATCTGGAGTGGTACCAGTATGAAACATTTTTGAGCAATACCCAACCCTACCAGCTAGCCACTCATCATCAAATGCCACCTTTTTAAAAGAAATTGTTTTGATTGAGAGACCCCTAATGGCAAAATTTCCATGATTTTAAATGATGTTGTTCTTCAGCTTGTTCCAGCTCTCATTGAAACCACAATGTTTACTAAAGCTGAAACAATTAGTTGATATATCAGGGAGTTGATCTATAGAAATTTATTAGCACCAGTTTTGATAATTGATTCTTTATATATGCCAAAATGCCAAAGGTTACCTGGTTTGAGTCTTTAAAATGTGAACATTCAATAGCTTCCTTTATCTTCTTGTAAAGTCTTTGTTTTTTTTAACTGTTGGTTAGAAAAACCACGGACTGTGAAAACCCAATTTTTATAATTTTTTTTTCATAATGTTTTATTATTGCTACTGTTTTAGTTTACTTTTTTATTTTATTTTTTGTATTTTTTGGGGAAATGCATGTCTTTATTACTGAGTTGACAGCGGACCAATCAGATTTAAACTGAGGATGTTCTCTTTCATGGTTGGCACTTTAACCTAGAGGCCAACAGGGCATCCCAGGGTTCTGGGAAATTGTGATTAATTGTGAAAATAACAATCAGATTAATCCATAATGACAACAATATTTACTTATACCTTCAGTCCAATTTAATACCTATTTTTAATTTGGGTAAAAAAAAAGGACTGAACTGTGTTTTGTGTTGCTATCATCAGAAGTGACTCTGGGAGAGTGGCAGTTCAATGTATACACTGTAAACGTATACTTTAATGCTGTATACTTATAGCCTGTTGACACTTCAAGTCTGTGTGCGGAACGATGATGTAATAATGACAATAATGACTTGAGGAAGTGACAAAATAATACTACGCAGTGTCTGAAACAAAGGCAATTGTGTTACCAAAGACATAGTGTCATATAATACCCATTATATATTATTTTATTATTTTTAGGGAATAACAAACCATCAAAGTTTGGATTGAACTGTAATGCTGACGAATGCTGCATCAGTAATAAGTAAAAAAACAACAACTTTGCACATATTAAACCTCCCAAACAGTTTCTCAGTGGACACTTGAACTTATTTGAGGTCTTCATGCAGTAATATCAGATTTGGTTTCATAGTGTTTGCAGGTTGGAATTGGTTTAAATAGGCCATAGGAAATTGACTCCATTTAATCTGAGCACTGAAATGTAGACCGTGTAATCAGTTCTCGTTCACATGTGGGCCAAGATAAGACTGGTTTTATTTGTGTGTAAATCTATCCTGAGAGGCCTCATTCTTGGCTGTGGCTTTAGTAAGCCATGCCTCCAAGCTATAGCAGCGTGTGTGTGTGTGTGTGTATACATAACTGGTCCTTCACTTGGGTCCCCACCCTCTGCCTCGGGATCCTTGTGTAATTGAGAGATGATCTGGGCATCGCACACAAAGCATGGTCACACTGCCTCAGGAAGTGAGCACAATAATCTTTGTAACAAGGCGAGGAAGCCTCTTCCTCTCTCTTTGTGGAAATAAGGAAATGTAACTCAAGGGGAGATAATATAATTCCTTAAGTGTATTGTTCAATAAGAGAAGAAGTTCAGCAGATGTTACCTTTAAGCAAACCAAAATCTGACATAACACCCCAGAATGGCAGCCGTGCCCGTGTAGGAACACTGTACTCTTTGTTTCAGTAAAAGTTGCAGTGTAATACAATACGTGTATGCATTCTTAATCATTTGCATCCATATCTGTTACTTTAGCTCGGCAGTGGCACAATGCATTATGAAGAAAACTTGATTGTGAGTTGTCACCTGAGCCTCGTTCCCTTTAATTACATCCGTTGTGTGGACATATATGCATACAAATGGCTTATTTGAAGAGTGGATGAAAAGGAGTTCATTTGAAAAACTACAACAAAACCATTTGTTCCCACCAAAACAGCACTCGCTGTATGACAAATGATGCTTTAGTCTTATGAATAATTCTCAAATTCTAAGCAATCAAGTTTTAAAGATATCGTAAATCCTGTTTAAATGGCCTCATTCATTACACGGCGGATATGGGAGGGATGCTAATAAAGTGTTACGTCTGAAATTGTCACTGACTTCATGCGTCGCTGGGAGATGTTCAGCGCAGAGCAGGGCTGATGTATGGTGCGACTGACTGTATGGTGATGGAAAATGTCGCTGTGGCCTCGTTAGCATTCTGCTGTAACCCTCGGGCAGGGGTGTCAGATTCTCTCAAAATTTACAGCTCAGTTTGGAAGCGAAAGATTCTGCGCATAATGGCTGTGAGGGGCCTTATAATGAAAATACTGATCCACACTAGCAAGGTCTGCTCTGAAGATGATGTTGATTAATGAACAGCTGCATATGGGAAAGGTTAGAACTGGTCAAAAGCAGAGAGAACGTGAAGCTGAAATAGTTGTCATTAAATGCAGTTTATGGTAGCTTGCTTTCTTACATTGTTTTAATCACTTTAGTTGCTAAGACAACTACTTTATTATGTCCAACATCATACATGCAGGCCTACTGCTTAAGGATCAAGCCCAGGTAGTTATCAGGAGGTTTTATGGGCAGTTTTTAATGTTAACAAATCCTTACAATGAGGCCACCACCATTTGTCTTATATTTTATGTCTTATATCTTACTAATAAGCAGAGAACAAAACAAAAACAATATTTGGTAGGGTTGATTTATATTTAACAAAAATCAATACCACCATAATAATTAGAATAGTATAACAGCAATCATTTAAAAAAACATATTTACTTGACTGAAAATTAATTGATGATAAATCCATAAAGGTTATCCTCTAACCCCCACTGACCTGACCGTCATCACAAACTGTATAATTACAAACTTGTTCTTTGCAACAAACCTTGTTTTAACTATGCTTTAACATTATGTTATAGGATAATGTATAAATGACTTAAATGAAGTAAAAAAGACAAAAAAAACAAAAAGGAATTGGTGTAAATACTTGTAGATACTTACTAGTGCACCAAATGTTGATCCACAGCTTAAAATAGTCCCCAACAAATTCATTGTTTACTTCTGTTTGAGTGATGTTTGCTAAAAACTACTGTGGCCAGCTGTTTCTGTTAATATTTAGGCTTTTTTTTTTTTTAAAGTGAAAGTCTTTGTGTGTTCAAGTCTTCAGTAATGACCATGAGCTTGTGGCTCAGTGCCACAGACAGGGTAGCTGAGTCAGATAGGTTATCAAGAGAGAGACTAATACAGTGTTGGTTTTGGTCTTTTCTTCGGAAGTGTGTTGATAATAGCAAAAACATAAACTGTTTTTGGCCTTTTTGAAAGAATATCCTGAATAAAATAAATTCCTGATTCAGAACATCCCAAAGTTCCAAAGATACTAAACACGAATTTGGAAAGTGAGTATAACATGACACCTACAATATTTTCACACGTTGTGTAATGGGTAAAAATATATATTTATATAAATTCATGCGTGCGGGCATGGGTGAAAATGAACTAATCACGGGTGGGCAGCAGGTGAGAACAATATCTCACATATAATACAATAATGTTTATTTCACTGAAATCAGAAGTGAAAATGATTGTGCAGCATTTTTAACATTTAGATTTGCTGATACAATAATGTCAGGCCTAATCAGCCATTAAGGTTTTATTTTGAAAGTCTACAACACAACCTGTGACCCATATCCTGCCAAACGATGGAACGACAGCGATGAAGGCTAGCAGATTGCTAATACTGATGACATAAAGACAAAAATAGCCAGTGGAGGACACCAAATTGTAGACAATACATCATCAAAGGCCAAATCAAATGCTTGGAAAGACCTTGGAGCGCTCAAAGACTGTGAAAAGAATGTTGTGAGATGCTTTGCTGCTTATAAAAGTATGAGCCTTTGATAGCCACAAGTGAGGCTTGCCATTACTTGAGAACACAAGTAAGTGACACGTGAGTGACTGTATGTATGTGCGTTTAATCACGGGTATGGGTTGGGTCACAGGGCTTACATCTACTGTTCCGGGCAGGTGCAGATTTGACTTAGAAATAAATGCGGGTGATGGATCTGTTCGGGGGAGACAGGTTTGTAAAACTGGACCTGTGTGACCTCTGTTACATACTAAATACCAAAAATGTTTATTATCGATTACTTTGTGTAAATAAACAGTGGTACGTATATCTCCAGACTCACTTCCTGAGGCCTTGCCCGTTGGAGACATGTAACCATGGCAACACATGCAAACGGCTAACTAATTTAAAAAAAATGTATTACAGCAAGGAAAAGTGAAACCTTACTTACATTTAAATTGCATTGTGGAATATTTATACTGACGTAGAGTCCAGTGCTTGCATACTGGTACACAACTGGTTTCATACTAGGGTTTTGGACATACTAAAAAAATCTCACATACTGTTTTAGTGTACTAATAAATATGTTAGTATGAAATTTCAGACACAGCCAGAATCTTGGGATTGAGTGCTTCCCTCACAGTTAGAGATGCAACCAACTTACTGTATTATTGCTTTGTTATTATTTTCTTGATGAGGCAATTATTGTTTGGTCTATTGAAACAAGTGTAAAGTGACATTTTAAAATGTTTGATTTTCTCAGACCAACAGTTTGAGACATTAAGTTTCCAATCATTAAGGACAAAACAGAGAGAAGCTGAATTTGAGAAGCTTGGAAGCTGTTAATTTTTCACTATTTTTGCCCTAAAAAATATTTTATCAGAACTGGTGAAGACTCATTATTCCTTAATGAATCAGTTTTAAGCACACAGTGGCACAGGTCAGAATTTTTCCATCTGAAAACTGGCTCATGTTCATTTCAGAGAAGTGTGGTTTTAATTGGTCAACTTTAGAGTTCTCAAAACTGCATGTGATTTTAATGCTGACAGTACTGGATGAACTCATCCATATGGACAGATGTGGCTGAAGTACACACATTCTGTACCCACGTACAGAATGTGTGTACTCATGTAACTGTACTCGTGTAAAAGTGAAAAAGTACAGGCTCTGAAATGTACTCAAAGTATTAAAGTACAAAGTCGCCATCTGAGGAATATTTGCAAAGCTAACTGAACCTCACCTTTCCTCCACAGTTGCATCTCCTAGGTCTGTTTTGTCTTATGTCTTTTATGTCATTTTCGTCTTGTTACGTCCTGTTACACTGTTTTTGTACTGTTACGTCCTGCTACGTCATGTTTGACTTGTTACATCTTTTATGTCACTTTGTTCTTATGTATTATGTTGTTTTTCTCTTGTTACACCTTTTACATCGTTTCCATCTTGTCATTTTCATCTCATGTCTTTTGCACAGATTTTCTCTTGTTATGTTTTTGTCTTGTCGCATCTTGTTATGTTGTTTTCCTCTTGCATTGAAACTAAAGTTACAAGCCTGTTTTGAAAACATAAAGAGTTAAAAGTACAGATATTTGTGTCAAAATGCAGGAAGTAAAAGTAAAAAGTCATTAGGAATAGAAATACTTAAGTAAAGTACAAATCCCTGAAAAAGTATTCGTACTTAGTTACTTCCCATCTCTCTCATACGGATTTATTTTGCCACATGTTGACCTATATATATTAAGAAGGTGGATATAAATGTAAAAGAATACATTTGATACCACTCTGAGGGATGTAAATGAAAAGCCTACAGAATGACTTTTTGTTTTGCTGCTCTGAACTGCTACAAAGAAACTCGTGTATTTGAGGCAGAATGTAAATGATTACAGCCTTTCAAACGTTCATGCATGCAGTGCTCTCTTGTCCTGCTTTAGACGTCTCATTCCTTGAGCACTCTGCTAAGAAGGGTAGAAAATGTGAATTACAACTAAGCTACTTAACCACAATGAATTAAGGCCTAACATTTGAAAATTTGATACTGAAATTACTGTCATTATGGTGCATTATGTCTGAGCATAATGATTGCTTTGGCGCTGTTTGAAGACAAAGGCAGACTCTGGGGGGAAAGCACAGTCAGAGGAAAAGTTGATTTCATGGCTGTTAATGATATGTGAACTTCAAACCTTAATTTTAGCAGCCATCATTTCCTGCCATTTCACAACTCTTCTTTTGTTAGCTACCTAAATAGTAATGCTTCTGCAAATGATTTCTCTTTCTCTGTACAGAGCGAGCCATACCTACAGAGATCTACTTACTTTTTTAAGACTTATATTTGCTTTGTACAACGTGTGCTTCAGTGAAAAAGAAAGAAGAGAGAACATACTGTAAAGGTTCAACAGGGAAGCATGGAGTGTTTTAATTTTTCATCACTAATGGATAGATGGTAGAGAACAGTAAACGTTTTGATCTGTCTAAAGTAGTAATAGTAAGATATACTGTACTTACACAGAGCTTTCTTTGGCCTCTGCTGTGTTTTTGTGGGTGCAAAGTTTGCACCAAACATCCAGGGTGTTGACAAAGAGATGAACTGCATACCAAGATCAGGGACCACACAGTAACTGCGACCGCGTCTTCCTCACAGCTGTACTATCGAACTACCAAAACAGACACGTGGAAAATGGGACTGACACGGCCTCCGTTCTTTTTAGGATGTTTCCAAGGGTGCAAACTGCGCGGAGAGACCAACTGGAGCTGTTATTAATTCTCCATCGGTTTCAGTTTGGATGCCTGAAAGCCAATTAAAGGAAACTTAATTGAATCAGCCTCAGGACCCTCCCGAACAGGAACTCAAATGAATTGTGCTCGGGGACGGATGGCAGGAAAGAGAAGGAGGGCACGGAGGTTAAATAAAAAGGGTGAAATTACCGAGAGTCTAAGTCTTTGCTTGGAATAATGGCTACAGACTGACCCTGCTATGATGTAAATTAAATCTCGTTTGCAACCTTATCCAACCAAACCAGATGCTGTAGTTTATTTTTGTTTTTTTTTTTGTCTGGTGACATTATGACTCTGAAGTCTAAACCTGACACCAGTTTCAACCAAAATGTAGTGTGGAATTTACACCAAATACAGATGCTACATATAGAGACCTATTTGTAGAGACGCTTTGCAGCAAGGAAAAACAAAGCTCATTTGAAAAGTTGAACTGAAATTAAAAATCATTTAGGCTAAGAAAGTAGAATGTATAACTATGTTTCCATCAACAGTTTTTATACATATTTTGAAGTATTGCACTTGAAAATGCTCGCTTGAGGTGGTTTTTCCCTTTTTTGAAAAAGAGTTAATGTGCTTGATGGGAAATTGAGTAAGTTCTGACTGGCTCTATAATACATCCACAGTTCTGATGGAACCTTTTTCACATTAATACATGAAACAAACTAAAATGTCTGATTTCCATCTGGTTTCTACCTTGTTTTTCATCGTCTGAGGTTTGACTGGTGCTCTTTTAACTATCCTGTTGAATCCTCTTCTTCTGCCATGGTATCATGTAATGACTGAGGAATGGGCGTCAACTACTGCTTATCTCAATGAATGCAGTTGATGGAAACGAGCATTCACTTACATTTTTTCACTCGAAATTTGGTTAAAATTTGTGAAACATTTGGATGGAAGCGTCCTTGGTGTTTACTTTTGACTTGTATACTGTATCAAAATTGTAGTTACTAAAATGAATTACTACTTAATTTATTTATTTCTTATTTTTTTAGAGTCTCAGTGCCCCTGGATATTAAATTCAGACTGTTACTTGTAATTTGATTGGTTCAGTGTAAGTGTTTCTCACATTAATACATCAAACAAACAGAAATATCATATTTTCATCTGGTTTCTACATTGTTTTTCACTGTTTGAGGTTTGACCGGCGCACTTTTAATCAGGTTATCTTGTTGCGCCCTCTTCCTCTGCCACGATATAAAGGTTTTCTAACTGGAGCATTGGTACCATCTACTGCTTATCTCAGTAATGATAGCTGATGCTGACTTACTTAAAATTTGGTTAACATTTGTGATACATTTGGATGGCGACACGGCTAATATGTCCTTGGTTTTTCTTTTTGACTTGCAAACTCTGTCAAAATTGTAATTATTAAAACTAATTCATACTAAATGTATTGATTTATATATATATGTATTTCAAGTCTTAGTGCCCCTGGATTTTCAATTCAGACTGATGCTGTCAATTCTTGTAATTCGATTTGTTCACTGTCTGTGAGGGCAGGGACTAAAAACAGTTTACGGCCATGTAATGTTTTTAAGCTGCTGCTCAGTCCCATCTTTAATTTCGTGTTATTTTTTTTTATGTTATTCTGTGTCATGATTCAAATCAGGATGTATCACACATAGTGCCGAGGTTACAGGACTACCTGTTAAATTGAGTTTTCACAGGTGAGAAAATAGGTGAAAAAAGTGGGAATCAGTACTAACTTTACTAAGCTAAGCTAATTAGCTTCCACTTTCCACATGACACAAACATATCCTGCAAATTGTTTTGTTTCTCATTCAGCAGGCATGAGAATATATCCTTTCCTGACATGTTGTGAATTAAATTTGTTTATTTACTGGTCATAGCAAACGTTGCCAAGGGACAGACTGCTCTGTCAACCACTCAATTAGTTATCAACCACCAGTGTAATGCTAATAAATAACATTATGGACTTGTTGAAAAAGGGTGAAAACAGCTCAAATTTAGCAGGAAAGTATTCTCAGATTTAATTATGATGTCAATCCTCCAGTCAGCACCACAGAAGTCCAGAGCACGTCTGTTATCCGTGCCTTCAAATGTCAGTCAAACACTGCCAAGAAAGTTTTATCCTCTTTTAAAAAATAGAAAAGAACTGCTGAACAGATGAAGTATCCCTATAGTTTACATTTCCTCACACAAAAAGTGAGGAGAATCCAAATTATTCCAGTTCAACTTTAAGAAAAAATACTTTTAAAAATAAATTTAAAATACAATTAAAAAAAAAAAAGAACCTTTTGCTGTTGTGTGTCCATTCTTGTACTGAACTGGTTCACGACTAAGAGAGACAGACATACACACACACACACACACTCTCTACCTCAAGGCCATGTTCCATTGTCCTGGGAAAGCCATGAGGAGGAATTCCTTTCATGTGTCATCTCCTGTCACAGTACTGTCCTGACAGAAGCTTAGTGACATACGAGAGGCCTCGGCAGAATGTCCTGCTTTTAGTCAAATGAAGAGTCTGGCAGCTGCTGCATTCATCAAAATCAAAGGATAATCTGCTTTCCATATAAAATCAAGTGATGATTAACATTTTTTTTTTTTTTCAAAGAGGGGGGGATGGGAGTGTAAACGCTAGCACCTTTAAGGAGACACTTGAGAGACATGGGGCGGGAAAGGTTCCAGAACGGTGCAGAACTGTTTGAGAAGATTTAAAGTTACACTGTATGAACGGTGGGTATAAACTAAGCTCTGGGGTGAGAGTGTTGCTCCGTCTAGACTGATTTCAGTTTTTTTAAATGTAACTGCCAACTGCCTTTTTAAACCAGATAATTAGAGCTACAATGTCTTTGAACCAAGATATAAATCACAAACAGTAAGTAAAATGCTAACACTACATAAAATCTAGTGTATTAAATATACTTATAACTTTATTGTCTGCAACAGAATGTCAAAGAAATGTACAATTTTTAATAAACATACATCAAAATGTATGTATTGTAATGTATTAAATTGGCAGATGCTTCCTGATGAAGTAATACCATCAGTGGAGAAGTTCTCTGCAATCTGCTGTTGAGAAATGTATGTATACGTATATATATATATATATATATATATATAATATTGGGCCGATATTAGCCTATTACAGCTATATCTGTCTGTATTGGTATCGTCATGTATGTTGTCCAATATGCAACAATATGGAAACTCTTTTTATGAACAGAACATAAAGCAGATTGTTTTTATTTGTTCGCTTTATTGGTAGGATTTTATCCTTTTTCCTAATTCAGGTTTAATATATACATATATGGTATATTTTGCTGTGGGCAGCCTGTCCTCTTCCAGGTCTCCATGGTGATGAGGAGGTCATACAGCTGTCCCCACTGGTGTCTCCTTAAGTTTCAGTGTTCTCCTGGTGCTCTCTACCCTCTAAATATATATTTCATACATCTTATATTTTTATGTAGCAGAAATGTTGTTAGCAAATTTTTGCAATTAATGTGATATTATCCTCTGTCCTCCTCCAGGTCTCATTATAACTCAGTGTATCAGAAACTCTGTAATCAAATTCTGTATTTAATGTGATTTTGTTGTTCTGTTCTGTACATGTGGCATCTGTTGCTCTATTTGTGTGTTTTATTTATGATTATTTAAAACGATTAAAATCCTGGTGAAAGTTGACTGTTTCAGTGTCCTGATAATTAACTTCACAGATAAACTGTAAAATATCCTGCCTCCATCACATATCTTTGTCACATGTGTTAACCACTTTTGAGGCATAATTACAAAAAATGTGTTTATACGTATTCAATATTCTGTATATTATGTAAAGAATAGTGGCCAATACATTGATATTGGATTTTTTATTATTTTTTATTTGTTTATTTTTTTAAAACACCCTGACATCGGTATCAGCATCTGTCTGACAATTGGTCGGGCCCTAGTAAATATACACTTATGTATCATAGAGAGATACCTAGATGAGATCTAGACTCATTTCTGTAAGGAAATTTCAATGATAAAAAATTGGAAATACAAAAAGAAAAACCAAACAAACAAACAAAAAAAAAACAAAACACATTACTGTAAAAGTGTCAGGGCCCCATATGTGACTTTTTTTTTAAAGGGAATTGCTCCAAAACGCCTGCTTTTTAATTCTACATTTGTGCCATTGTGTATTTTACTTTGTGTATTTTAAAATTCCCTGAGTAAACCATGCATAAAGGTGTTACTGTTACTTTCACTACTTTAAAAACAGTGAAACTGTAGTGTGGTTGATCTATACAGCCTGATAGCCACAGAGAGTATTCAACATAACATCACCACTAGCCACAGAGAATCTAGTGTGTAACCACTCCTCTAAATGCTCAAATCTTTGTCAACATGCACTTTGGAATGGTTGCCACGGAAAATTATATAAACTGCTAGAGAAGTCATTACACATATAAAGCGATCTTACAGAAAGTTGACATGTCCTGCATTTTTATTTTTAGTTTTCACATTTGCAGACCATGTCATTTACTTTTGCTACCATATATGGCTTTGACGCAAGCTATTCAAACTGACTTTCTGACTTACAACATTAGGCTAACATTAGGTGACATTTTCTAGGACATTGCTCCAAAATGCCTCTGCCATTGTGAATTTTACTTTGTGATTGTCTGTATTTGGAAATTCCCTGAGTAAACCATGCATAAAGGTGCCACTGTTTGATACTTGTGCTACTTTAAAAACAGCAAAACTGTAGTGTGGTGGATTTATACAGCGTAGCCACAGAGAGTGCTCAAAACAACATTAGATAATCTAGTATGAAACCACTTTTCTAAATGGTCCAATCTTTGTCAACATGTTCTTTGGAGTGGTTGCAATGGAAAATGATATAAAGTAGCAGACAAGTCATTACATATATAGAGTGATCCTAGAGAAGGTTTACATGTCTTCCATCTTTACTTTTAGTTTTCACATTTGCAGACCTTGTCATGTTTTGCTATCATATATTGTTTGCACCCCGCGACCCTCACGGATAAGCAGTTACAGAAGATGAATGAATGAATATTGTTTGCATGTTAACTAATCAAACTAACTTTCTGACCATTAGGCTATAATAAAATCTTTTGTCCTGTCATTGAAAAATTAAAACTGAATTTATGACCAGAAATTACTGTAAAAGTGCAACAGTACCACACTAATGAAATTAAACTGTGAAAGGATATAAAGTTTTGAAAACACTTCTCTGTTACAGCAATATGGCACCTACAGTTCAGGTGAAGAACTCTTCCTGGTTCCAAGAATTACTATTTTTTAATAAGAGTGCATCATTAGACACACCGTCTGTCCTCCTCGCCCCGGCTCTGTGTCGGACCGGGGCTAATCAGGAGCTGTGAATCTCTTCCTCCTTCACAACTCCCCACCAATGTCTTCTCCACCGGAGTCCAATCAAAGGGAGCAGAGGCCATTAGGCAGCTCTGGACCTCCTTTTCTTTATAATTACACCCTCCTGGATTGACCGAGCACCAGCTAGCCCTCTGCTATTTGCGGTAATTAGTCCAGAATGTGAGCTGTCAACATGCAAAAATCGTGCCAGTAGGCCCACAATGCCACAGCCACCCCCACTGTGTTCAACAACAAGCACCTAGCCTCGGCCACTGGAATGCATTAACTTTCTCCTCTCTTTTTTTTTTCCCTCGGCGACTCATGTCAGATCCAGGTCCCTCAGAACAAAATCTTAATAATTAACTGGCAAATTTTAACATGATTGCTTGTGACACACCTACTCTGGTAATTATTGCTTTGAGGCCATGTGCTAATGAAATTAATGCATTCATTGCCCCAACAAATTAGCATAACTCATACAAATGGCCCACATTTGAGACCCCGTTACAAAAAGGGAAAACAACATACAGGAAAACGCAGCATCAACAAGGAAAAAATATAGAAAATGAAATGGTTTGCACATTGAATCGGAGAGTGTATGATGAGCACTGCTTGCTCAAAGTCTTAATAGCTAAAGCCTCTTAATGTTAACCAAGGGTGATTGCAGTAATGCATTACAGAGTGATAGCAGCGCAGGACCAAATGATTATCACTATCATCATTATAGTCTTTGCTGATCTACATATACATCCCTCTCTGGACAAATATTAAATGGTCATGCCACTGCAGACATTAAAATGTTATTATACTGATGCATTAACTTACTGCAAAGTTCATATCAATATACAGTAGAAGCTTCCCAACAATCATTCTCTAAATGGCACATCTGCCACTCGCAGCATTCACCAGTCCTGCCACTAACCCCTGTTCGCGGCAGTTTGGTCTCTCAGTGGGATGTCTCTCAGACATTTACTGCTCGCCATCAATAATTGATGACGATGCCATCGGTACAATGGACGGATACAAGTGCAGTGGTCAGTTGGAGGTGCTGCAGGAGTGCGAGAAGTGTCCCCTCTTAGGTAAAAGAGGAGCAGAGATGGTTGCAACACCAAAAAAAAAATGTGTCTGCCTGCAGCCAAATACTGTCAGGGACATGGAAAAAAAAAGTAAAAAAAAGTAAACGGCTTCCATTTAAACAACAGCGAGTTACATTATTAGAGTCAGGTGAGAGTCATGCAGGTTGGCATGACAGCTCGTGGTGGTGTCTCCACAAGCTCTTGTTACATGACGGGGACCTCATTTTATACAGCACAGAATCATCCATGGTTATCTTCGGTTTAGTCCAATTCACAATATTTGATACAGTATAATTGTGCAGGATGTTTTATGGTTAATGCTGAACTGAAATTAAAAATATTTTCTCTAGAATTAGTTAGTATATACGTATGTAACTGATGTTTGTTTAAGTTTCATTTATATTCCTACAATGGCCGATCCCCTATATTCTCCAGTGAGTGAGAATTTTTGGCCAACTGATGATGTTAGTGCTGCCATTTGATTGGTACAATACCTCTGTGGGTGGGCACTAAAAGTTTGGGCTGAAAGCAACAACAAAAATCATCATTTGCGGAGTGAGTCACGATTTTAGTGTGAATGTTCTGAACCTGCACTTCATTTTAATTGAAAAAATATTAAAAATTATGCAATATTTGTTGGGATCTGACTTGTTGTCCACACATCTCTGCAGCACCACGGTGCTTCATTTAAAAAGGTATGAAAAAAAAAAAATCATATTTGCCATTTGTTGTATTTCACTTGGCCATGTTGGGGTTTTGATAATGTTTAGACTCATTTGCTCAGGAAGTTCACCATCTGACGTAGATATTGCTTGCTGTAGCTCAGCCTAACTTGCTGTGATTTGACTCACTGTGTAGCATACAGAGTAATGACGTTAACAGACTGCTGGTTGTTGTGAATTTTTAACCTTCTGATCATTTCACATCACTACATCTGGACTCACGAAACAGAGAAAACTAAAAGCAGATAGTTAGACCATCTCCTCTATGTAATGCAGGAAGAAGCATGTAGGAGCTGCCAGTTACTCAGCAAGTGTTGAGATAATATGATTGAAAAGTTAGAAAAGTGACTTGTAATGGGAATCAGTACTAAAGTTGGAAAGCTAAACTAAATATTATGCACCTTCAGAACTGAAGCTAACTAGCCTTGCTAGGCTAACAAGCGGAAGCAAGAATCGCCAAAACATCTCAATCGTGCCCTGGCGCCTGGCTGCAGTGTAGGTTATAAACCCCGCCCCCTCTATTTTAGTAGACACAAGCCGAACTAAAACGTCAAAGTGCACATCAAATAAATTTAAGGTAGTTCTTAACACGGTGATGTTTGTATGAGTGTTAATTTTTTTGATAAGTTCAGTTTTAATTCGTTATTTGACGGACTGACAGCTGAGCCTCGCTTTTTTTTTTTTTTTTTGTACAGTAGCAGGAATTGGAGACACTTTAATAAACATTTTTTCCTCCATACAAAAGTGGACAGATAAGTACAATATAGCTAATATTAAAGTTTACACTTCCTGACACAAAAACTAAGAAGAATTCGACCTTAAGACCTGTACCCTAAAAACATACTCCTCAGCCTGCTGGTAAAAAGCTCCGGCTGCATGTAATAAAGATGAAAACAACAACACACTCGGGACCAATTGCTCTTTGGCCCCAGAGGGAGACAAGCACAAATTCCCAGATGAATTAACAACAATCAGCGGAGGCTTCCCCACACACTTAATGTTTTAATTTAAGTGGGTGAATGTGTGTGTGTGTGCGTGCATTCATGTTTAAAATATCTTAAAATCCTGAAGAAAGGTCGTCGTCAGAGTTACTGTGACATTTTCTTCCGCAGGAGTGGATCCCTCCCATACATACACACAAGAACAGACAGCAAAGATCACATTTTCAACCCGCCGCTGTAGAGCAAACAATGAATAAAACAGTCAGTCGCCAGCTTCTGATGCTTTGACCCACGGCACAAGCATGAATACATACAACACATCAACAGCATACTTCCTAATCTGAGATGGTTAGTAATGTGGCCACCTTATCCAGCATGCAACCCCATCTGTGATGACACATCAGCTCCACCATTTCATACGAATAAACTCACAAACATAAGACACAATGTGTTGACGGAAAATTTGCATTAGGAATGTACCACAGGAAAGCGTGATTAATTTCTGCTCATGAAATGAATACAGATTTTGTCATTACATGGCTTGTATCCTTTGCCAAATATTGTAATGTTTCTCCCTCCTTTTCCGCAGCGAGTGTTCTGCTGCAATAATAAGGAATAAAAGACAGCTTACAGCTCATAAGCAACACAACTGCTGGCAAACCAGCTAAATCACGGAGCAAAACAAAGACCTGATTGCTCATTAGTATTATGGATCCGCTCTGTTTAAATCTGCTTTGTGAGATGCAGCCACTGTTTAATGACTTAACTGGTGTTTGTTTAAATGCTCGCTATACCCCTATTTCACACAGTAAGATTAAAAGAATGAGACATCATCTGATATCTCACTGAATCTTTATGACCCCACCCCCCCCCAAAACACAGACACACATCAATACACTTACCTTGGCCTTGCAGACAATGCATCGCAGCCTGTCTTCGCTCCCACATCCCTGCAAGGAAACAATAATCACAAGTAATTTAGTGACGGTGAAACATCAAAACAACAAAGCTGGACTTACTGTAGAGTGACACGCATGACTGACAAATCATTTGTTTGTGTTTTGATCAATAAACTAATTACGTTTGTTTGGAAAATGTGATTGCATCTTCAAACCCAAAGGTGCATTATGCATAATAATGCTAATTTAATTACAGTGCTAAAAACCTGTATGGTATGGTGGCCCTGAGGTGCAAAACACAACACTACACAAAACAGCAAACACAAAATCTTTGTAAACACTGACAAAAAACCCACAAACAAAACATGTCACATTATATTTTTTGAGTATCACAATGTTATGTTTTGTGATAATTATAGATAGATTTTATGCATACGATGGTGTGTTCTTCATACTGTGACAATATATCGCCTTGCTTACAGTAGGCCTGCAGGATTCTTGCTAAAGTGTGAATCAGGATTTTCCTCCCTAAGAACTGAGATCAAGATTCTCTCACAGGATTCTTATTTCTCCAACAAGAGCATTTATTGTTCTCTTTGACGCTCAAGTAAAGAAACGAATCTAAGACAGATGACAGATGACATAAACAAACGTGACATATACCAAAGTTCTGGACTTAAACTTAAAAGTCTCCTGTAACACACACACACAAAAAAAATTCAAATTCCTTTTCCTCTCATACTTTAGAACACTTGATCAAAGTGATTAAATTAAAACGTGATGAACATTTAAAAACAGAACGGCAATGCACTGGATAACATTTGTGTCACTGAGGTCTGTGTGGTCCGCGGCTGCTTGGATTCGGTGATGTGGTTTGTTTGTCCCGTAGGGGCGAGTGAATCAACAACGTTTAGAAATAAGATCGCATAAATGTATGAATTGAGATCACTTTTTTTTTGTTTTGTTTTCAGACTAATCGTGCAGCCCCACCTTACAGAATCGCAATATATTGAATTGTAACCTGTGTATCGTGATACGCGCCCTATTGCCAATTTTTGCCAAAGCTCAGCCCTAATAGTTTGTTGGGATGTAACGATGCCAAAATTTCAAGTTACAATAATATCGAGATAAAAAGTTCACAATATGATATTTAATGTGACATTAAAACACTAAGAAAAACGATGACTTGAA
This sequence comes from Lutjanus argentimaculatus, assembly GCA_034769285.1. Taxonomy (NCBI): domain Eukaryota; kingdom Metazoa; phylum Chordata; class Actinopteri; order Lutjaniformes; family Lutjanidae; genus Lutjanus; species Lutjanus argentimaculatus. The sequence goes on along the minus strand of JAWZSL010000033.1, from coordinate 8,309,198 downwards.
AAAAAATGTCCTTTATTAAATAATAATGTACGTCAAGTTATATTCGTATAAAATGGTTCTTCCTTTTAACTCGAAGTTCTTCTGTTTTCCTTCTAGTTGCAACTATTAATCGATTATTAAATTAATTGCCGCCTATTTTATAATCGATTCATTGTTTAAAGCAATTTTTTAAGAAAACAAAACAATTCTTAGATTACAGCTTCTGAAATGTGAATATTTTCTGGTTTCTTTACTCCTTTATGATAATAAACTGAATATATTTGGGATGTGAGCAAAACAAGACATTTGAGGACATCATCTTGTGCTTTGGGAAACAATGATCAACACTTTTCACCATTTTGTGACATTTTATGGAGTGAACAAGTAATCAATTAATGAAGAAATAATCAACAGATTAAGATTAAAGTTGTTAGTTGCTGCCTCATTTCCTTCATTAATACAATAAAATAAGTAGTCAGTCATGACTACTTATACAATAAAAATAATAAAATAAAATAAAACAAAATAATTAACCCTGTAATATCATAGTCGATACCAGCAGTCTGGTTCAGTGTTGAGACTTTTTTTATGAGACATTACAACATTCTATATATGTTTATATCCCTAATAGTTGTACATCTATAACTAGATGTTGTTCTAATGCATACACTTCATGTTCCACTTCACATGACAGAGCTGCACATGGAACAAAAATAACATGTTGGCAATAATCTCCAAGCTGGTGCTAACTATCTGAAGATGCTAATAACAAGAACAAGCATTTGTACAAACACAAACTGCCAAATCCACTGCTAATATGCATGGCATGTAGGAGCACATTTTGATAGATGTTAATGGCATATAATTATAGAACACTGCTATTAGGCAATGTGATTTTATAAAGAGGACCATTGCCCCTGGCACTGTGGCCTGATTGCTGTGAGTGTTGGGCTAATGAATGTAAACCAAGTCTGTTTGCAGTGATGAGATTTATCAACCCATGAGAGAGAGAGAGAGGGAGAGAGAGACAGAGGGAAGGAGAAGGTGAAGAGGGGAGGGGAGGAGAGGGGGTGGTGGTGGCTTAACTCACTATTCACACCACTCGCAATTAAAGGGAAATATAGGCATGCACACTCAGTCACACTGACATAAACACACTTTCATCACATATGAAAAACATATCTAATACATGTCAGCTTGTAAACTTCTCATTATGTTTTTCATCTGTTCACACTTTAGTCAATGCTTCACTCTCCACAGAATCAAAGCTATTTTTAGCTAGCAAGTTGTTAGCATCACCCCCCCCCCCAACTATGTGTTTTATTTCAGACGGATGGAATTACAAACGCCGAAGAGCAATTTTTTGCACAATACTATTCCCATTAACCTCAATGGAGTGAAACCAGATGTATAAAAATGAAAAACATATTTATCTGTCGGGAAAGCCAGAGTATACCATTACTTTCCAAAAAAGCCTGCGCCCTCGCTCTGCGCATTCTCAAGCCGTCGCTGGGTTTGGGCGGTGAGACACACCAGGCCGCACTCTGGTGGCTGGTGCGGTGCGAGCCATACAGTCCTCCCATGCCCTTGTACTTTGTGCTGCGAGGGGTTTCACCCCTCCAGGAATGCGCTCCCCATAATGAGGGTCAGGGGTCAAAGTGCTGCCGCGCCTGGAGGCCGGGATCTCCTAGGCGCACTCAGTCACTGACTCTGTCCCTATATTTAAATCCTGCCTCAGGACATGTTTTTCAAAGGGCATCTCCTAACTAGTTCCTGGTTACTAATTAGTTTTGCGCTATGCTATTTGTCTTTGGGAACCTGGGAAGGGGAAGGGGTGGGGGCACAAATGAGGCAGGCTAAAAAAAGATAGCGTATGGTTATCCTCAGTGCAGATGATAATCATTCAGATAGTCCTCTACTGCTGGAGATCACGCTGAAGCAGGCATCAACAGTTGCAGAAATGAATGCCAGTGTTGTTTTGTTGTTTGAATTCAGCCTTCCCCGCTGTTTAGTGACAACATCTGCGTGATACTGTTGTGGCTGAAATGAAATAATGACGCGGAATTTGCCCTTTTCTTTTTTTTCGAGCTGCTTTTAGCAGTGGTAACAGCGCATGCTATCACTCCCAGCTGGCTAGCTCTCTCCCCCTCTCTCCCTCTCTCTCGCAAGTCAAATCATTATTGGATTACATTTTCTGGCTTCATAAAATGCGGTTAAGAGGCACTTTAGACATATGTGCATGACCTGCTTTCCAGAGATGGCTATCAGAGCAAAAGTGACAGGTCAATTGCTGATTTCTGTTCCGTAAAAGGGAAAGGGCCTCCCTACCCTGAGCACTCTAAAAGGTCGCGCGCTCTCCCTCTGTCTGCTTCTCTCTCTCTCAACACACACACACACAAAAATAAAGTAGTCTTGTAGCATCGGCACACACTCTCAGCACAGAGAGGGGTTCTGCGTGTATGTGTGTGCACGTCTGCTTCATGAGCCTGAGCCTGTGTGTCTGTATATAATTGTATAGTGGGAAGACACACACTTAATGGAAGTGGCTCTTCACTCTGACAGCTGGGTGGTGCAGATGAAAGGTCCCGCCGTAGCATGTTGTCTACCACTTGTGGAGTATCCAAAGAGACCCGGAGCTCACAGGAGTGGACGGCAAAACAGGAGATGCACATTTTATCTTTGATTAATGTACCAGGATTGTATGTGATAATAACTCGTTTGTATATTACGAACAGTACAGTGATCTACAGATGCAGTATATGCTGGTGCAGAATTAGATCTAGATGCTATCATTTAGAGTTGTGTGTACATCGTATGGGAGCAGACATTCTGAAAACCCCCTACAGATAAGTACAGATGTTGCACAGCCCAAACTGCATAAGTGACGCAGATTGAATTGATTTTCAGTTTATCTGCTCTTTGGCTCTCTGGTCAAAACAGTACTCGAGCAACTTAATATTGCACTGAGGGACATGTGAGATACACATTTAAATAGTGCTGCAAATAACCATTATTTTCATTGTCGATTACAATTATTTTCTCGATTAATCAATTAGTTGTTTTGGTCTGTAAAATGTCAGAAAATGGTGGAAAATGTTGATCAGTGTTTCCCAAAGCCCAAGATGACGTCTTGTTTTGTCCACAACTCAAATATATTCGGTTTACTGTCAGAGAGGAGTAAAGAAACCAGAAAATATTTGAATTTCAGAAGCTGGAATTGGAGAATTTGGACATTCTTTTCTTAAAAAAATTATTCAAACCGAATAATCCATTATCAAAGTAGTTGGCAATTAATTTAATAATAGATTATTCGATTAATTGTTGCAGATCTACATTTAAAACTGGAAGAGCAGATTCCAAGATTTCCTGACTTTAAAGCTACAGTGCGTAACTTCTACATGTCCGTAAATGTCCGTTTCACCCAAGCCACTACTAGAGGAGATGACACAATGCTGATTAAGCCGATCGGCTCCTCTAACATCTCGTGGTATTTGTCAATATATATCATTTTTTGCTTTGCTTGTCAACCGGCGACACTCCCGCGCTGGCGCACAGGAAATGATGCGTTTTACCTCACAACAAGAAGGGAGGGGGAGGAAGAGCAGAGAGTCTCATAGCAAGAGGCAGAGTGCAGGTAGAAAGACAAAGTAACGATATAAGGGACGATATACTATTGCGATGCTCGGGTGCCAATTTATTGCGGGCATATTCCGATTCTTATTTATTTATTTGCACATTAACAAAAGAGGCTTATAGAAGGAATCTTAGCTCAATAAACATGCGTAAGTACACAAAAGACATGAAATCCACAAAAATGAGTAAACAAGCAACCATAGGATGAAAGAGCTAACATTAAGTAAGATTTATAAATCAAGCAACAATATAAACTAAATAAAATAATGCATTCTGGAGCATTTTGATTCAATTCTGCGTAATAAAGTAGTAAAATACTCCTGCTCAGGAAGCTAGTGCCATAAGAAAATAATAAAATAAAATGTCAGGCCAAAATTAATAGAGCCAATAAAATCAATCATTCAGCTATCAAAAAATAGATTCAGGGATGAAAAAAAGAATCAAGATACTTGATAGAATTGTTTTTTTCTCCAGCCTCTACTTCTCACAGGGCAACCCCATAGCATCTCTATGTCAGAGCTTGCCTGCTTGTAAAATGCAGACACAAGTCCACACCCCCAGTTTGTAACACAGTCTTTTGTGTGAAAAAACTGAGTCTGAGCCGAGACAACTCCGATGACCTCATCAGGGTTATTTTGTCAGGCCTGACAAAGGTCGCCCAGAGCAACATAGGGCTAAAAAGAAGTGTTTACACAGGCTGAGTAGTGTTTCCCATGACTAGTGAATCAATTACTAATTGATTATTAAATTAATCAGCAACTATTCTGATAATCAATTAATCATTTGAGTAATTTTTTTAATAAAAAATGTCCAAATTCTCTGATTTCAGCTTTTCAAATGTGAATATTTTTTTGGTTTCTTTTGTCCTCTTGTGTCAGTAAACTGAAAATCTTTGTGTTTTTGACATTCAAAGACATTTGACGACGTCACGTTCGGATCTGGGAAACAGCGATCAACATTTCTGACACCAAACCACCAACTGATTAATAATCAATTCAACGAGAAAATAATTGACAGATAATGAAAATAAGCACTAGTTGCTGCCATAGATCTAGCAATATATAGAATATTGAGATATCACAATGAAAAAATGTCTCAGTACTGTGACGATATCTACTGTGATATTACATGGCTAATTATTTTTATTTTATTCTAAGGACTGTTACTGACTGCTGCTTTGTTTTTGTTTGGCAATGAATGTTTGAATTATGTATTTATAATTGCAAAAAACATTTCATGCCAACTTTTTGTACAAGCTTGGTCACAGCTGGCTGCTTTAATTTTATTTTATTTCATCACAGAAGGAAAATTACATACGAACAAAAACTGCTGTACACCTCGGATTCATTATTTAATAAAGAACATTTTCTCAAGTTATCATTTTTCTTTGTTTGTTAATATTGCAATAAATACTGTGGACTCTTAAATGTAGTATTATCGTAGCTTGAGTTTTTGGTATGATTATATCTCTACTAGTTATTCATTCATTATTTTATATTGTTAGCCAATCCACACACTTAAAGCTGCGTCATCAGTTGTTTTGCATCTTGGAGACAGTTGAACTCCACAACAAGCAACAAATCACTCTCACAATAAAATAATAACCAAAGACATGTTTGATCGTGATACATCGTGAAGTAGCGTGGGATCATGGGAGTTGTTTTCCTCAATTTTAAACAACCACCGTAGCTGATGGCATGGACGAGGTAATAATAAAGTTTTAATCTTCCTTCCTCACTCTCTGATAGTTACAGCAACTAGCAACTAGCTAGCAATGGCTTTCAGGAAACGCATCATTACCTGGAATATATTATAGATTTCTCTGTGTTTGAACATTGTAGGAAACATTTGGAATAATGTAAGTACACCCGTCAATAAAATATAAAACATATGTCTAGCACTTACAAGAATTCTAAAACAGAACAGTTTACAGCTTTAATTTATTGTACTGTTGTAAAATTGGGGAACAAGTGTCAACAAACAAATGCCTGTTTACACATCCAGCAGACATGGAGCAATATTATCAATCATTTGGACTGATGTTTTTGGTAACCTGGCAAATGTAAATACAATATTCACTCTCCTTTTGGCTCTGTTTTGGTCTCCACCAACTCCTGAGAAAGATCATTGCTAAATGCTGAAATATATTCAGAAAGCTAAGTTGCTAACTTTGCCAGTCTGCTGTTTGGTGTTTGCATACAGAAGAGGTTTATTACTTATGTGGGAAACTGCAGCTGAGGTGTAAAAATCTGCAGTTAAATTTACATTTCCACATCAACACACCTCTTTGCTCACTTTTTAGCTTTTACTTTTTACTTCTGGGAAAATACTTATACAGAGGCAATTATACACTTTTACAATTCTGGCAGCAGCAGCCGCAGCAGTTGGCTGGGAATTAATGGAGGAAGAGTAATTAGCATGAGCAGCAATAAGCACCACGACTGAACGGGAAGAGAAATGTATGCCACCTACAGAAACGTACATTTCATTAACTGAGAAGAGTGTAAAGTGATCTTTTGGAGGTGCAGTGCAAAAACACCACATCAGTGACCACTGCGTCCATACAACTGCTGGTTGGAGGAGTGCTACAGATGTTAATGAGATACTTTGCAGTAGGTGACAGGTGTCAGGTGCATGATAGCTTCCTGGATCCCTGCCAGTCCATTATGAGGCACTTCTCACTGTTTCAGCCTCTGTGTTTCAACTGTATAACGATGACGTGTTATCATTGTTAGCAACCCTCATTAAAACTAATTGGTATTGCTATTTGAAAGGTAGCTCATTACCTTGAGGCAAACAGCAACGTTTTGTCTCAATAAGGAATGCTAACATGGCAAACACATTTATTCACTGTTAGAAATCCAACATAGACATTTTCCCCCTCAAATGGCTGATGAGGAAAACCAGCCAGTCTGAAATTCAAAATATCAAGGTTCCCTACATGGAACGGCTTTCTTACCCTCTGGATCCATGTGGACAGACACACGTGATGAGCAAGTAAATTCTTGCAGTCACAGAAATTCCTCAGTGGGTCACTGGCTTGAAGTTCAACATCCCTGCATATAAAGCACTCTGATGTCTCTGTGGAAGACGGGGAGAAGATAGAGGTTATGAATGGTTTAGCACTGATGTCACAATGCATCAAAGGCTGATCCCAGACTAACGGTAAAGGACCAATATGCAACAACTGTGCGTCCCAAAATACGTATTGCAGTCCAGGCTGAAATCCTAATCAATATACAGTCTATGGTTCTGCAGACTTGAGGAAGCTCTGGCAGGCTGCAGCATCACTGCAGCAGCACAAGGTGAGTTCAGCATTGTAAACTGACAATAACAAGTGACGACGAGCCCCGTGCTGTAAGTTGATCAGCTGATCAGTTGTCTGTTGATGTAAAGTTCAGCCCGTTATCCTGAAAACAAAAGCACACTGCTCTGAAAATATACACTCTGGAGTTTAAGTTCAGTCACGGCCTGCCAGACTGCATTAACATATTGCCAAGGTTGGGATTGTTATTTTAAAAATGCATTCCAATACAGTTACTAATTACCTGTTAAAAAATGTTGTCAGTAATGTAATCCAAGTATGACAATATGAAAGTAATGTAACTTGATTACTTCTTGTTACTTTTGGATTATCTCAATATGACGTAATGGTCAAATTGTTTAGTCTTTTATAGTGTTCTGAGGACTGCAACTAGCGATTATTTTCACCATCGATTAATTGGTCAATTATTAACTCAAGTAATCAAGTAAAATGTCATAAAATGATGAAAAATGTTGATCAAAGCTCAAGGTGACGTCCTCAAATGTCTTGTTTTGTCCACAACTGTCAGAGAGGAGTAAAGAAACCAGAAAATATTCACATTTAAGAAACTGAAATCAGAGAATTTGGACTTTTTCTTTAAAAAAATGACTCAAAACAATTAATCAGTTATCAGAATAGATGCATATTAATTTAATAGTTGATTAATTATTGATTAATTGGGGCACCCCGATAGCTCAGTTGGTAGGGCGTGCGCCCCATGTACTGAGGCTGTCAGTCCTCTGCAGTGGCCGCAGGTTCGACTCCCGCCTGTGGCTCATTTACTGTGTGTTATTCCCTCTCTCTCTGACCCCCCTCCTGTCACAACTTCAGCTGTCCTATCAGAATAAAGGCAAAAAGCCCAAAAAATAATCTTAAAAAAAAAAAAAAATTGATTAATTGTTGCAGTGTTTCATGTTCATTGTTTGGTTTATTAGTTTGTCTAGCTGTTCTTTTGCTTGTTGTGCACAAATTTCTTGATTGATTGATTGATTTAAAGACAAAAAATGGTGAAATTTTCACCCAGTGAAGCCTTTTTTCACTAAATGCTATGATAATTAATGGACAACTGTATGTGTCCACGGTAGTATTTTGTTCTTTATTGTGAAATTGTAATCTTACTAATGATCCCCATTTTTACTAAATGTATCTGCAATCTGATACTATGTCTTTTTATCTGTATACGTAATGGAATACCTTTTACTTTTTTAAAATCCAGATTACATAATCCCATTACATGTAATCTATTACTCTCCAAATTGTCATATTGCTCAGTTTAACTGTTACAAACATCTATGCCTCCTACACAATTATTAGTGATGTCTTATGACTCATAAACAGACACTTACTCATTCAGCGAACTCTAATTAAGGTGAAATGGGCAAAAAAAGAAAAAAGAAAAAAAAACCAAAACAGTTATTCTGGCCTGGAACCGAAATTTCAAAGGCTGTAGAGACGTGAGTATTTCAATTTAGCATGTTTCCTTAATCTCTGATGACATATCATGGTTATTTTAGAATTCATTACAGGTTAATATATTACAGATTTCTCCTTTAAGATTCATTGAAGCTCATAAAATTGTTAATTGACTCTGAACTGATCGTAGTTGTCAATCATTATCTTTTCTTTAGAGACAGACTGTTGCACATTTCCCCGGTTTAACTGCAACTTATTTCCTCTTACAGCATTCAACACACAGTGTACAGCTCCCCTGAGCATTAGGCCTTCATTTTGCTCCCAGTGGGAGTGTGGCAAAGTGAATCTGGGCTTTAAAAGTAATTGAAGCAGGTTGACATTCCTGACAAGACAATAAACGCAACAGTGCAGAGGTGAGTGACAATAAGCTGGAAAAAAAAACATCCAACTACTGTTCATTATTTGTTTGTTTTCTCCTTTGCTAATGTTGACAATATTTGATTTACATGCAGAACAAGACGAGGATGTAGTTTTTTATTTTCATTTTGTTACTTTAGACCAAAAAATGCCATTTAACATTGTCTTATGTTGGCAAAAGCTGCTTTTTTTTAATAATAATTAAAGCCTCAGAGAGACTCTCTCAGATATCAGAGTCATTTTCAATACGCAGTGAATGCGGATTTTCTGAGGACTACATGCCTGTTTTTACTGCTTTGCCATGAACGTGCATTTAGGAAGAGTTTGAAGATTAAATTGAGAGGCCTTCACCAAATAACCCAAAGGCTTACAATGGAACTTTGTATTGTTAAGCTAGAGGCAATATAGAAAATATATCTAAGCCGATTCAATAAAGAGATGACACAAAGTAAATGCTGGCCTCCCACACCATCCATACAGCGACCATGAATGGGCCAATCTGTTTTGTAAGTCCAACAATATGGAGAATTTAGTGACTTCAGTGGCAAGAATCTTCATGTTTGATTTTACACTCTGCGAGTTCACCAGGTTTAACACAACTGTAGTTGAAGCTACAATTCTCGGTAAGTCACTTAGAGCAGCTCAGATATCTACAACCTTCAAGCTTCAAATGGTCCGACTGTGGACAAATCAGTAAACTAAACTGACAAATCATCCCAAAATAACAAAAGTACAAGACTATATCCCTACTAGTACACTACTGGCCATAAGTTATTAGACTAACATTTCCAGTGAGCAATAGCATCAATATCTGGTGAGAGAGACTTGAGTGTGAGGTCTGTGACTATATTATATAACTTTAAATAAAAGTTATTACAGAGAATTTAAATCTAGCTACAATATATAATGTGAGAATTTTAAAATAAAAAAAATATATACTGACACAGAAAATCATGATTTGTTTTGTTGTGCCTTTTTGTGGTGACAAACTGAAAAAATATTATCAAAAAAACAACAACAAGATTTTCACCATCTGAAGTTGTTATAGTGACTGTGTTAGCTAACAGTTGTCTGTTTACACAACCAGTGACATTAGCATTTTGCTTGGAGTTTGGTTTGTGGCCACCTGGAGAATATAAGTGCAGTATTGACTCTGGTTTGATCTCAACCAACTCCGGAGGGATACTTGGAACTTCATTGGCTAACAGGCTTAGCGAGTAACAGATTACATGTAACAGGATTATGTAATCTGGATACAAAAAAAGGTAACTGTATTCTATCACAGATACAGATTAAAAAAGACATAATCAGATTACAGATACACTTAATAAAAATGGGGATTATTAGTAGGGTTACAATTTTAAAGCAAAGAACAATATCCTACCATGCACAGTGCTCATACAGTTGTCAATTCATTATCATGGCCTCTAGTGAAAAAATGCTTCACTGGGTGAAAATTTCAAACAAATAAACCTAATAACAAACATAAAACACTTAGCACTGCAACGATGAATCTATTATCAATCAACTACTAAATTAATCTGCATCTATTTTGATAGTTGATTAATCATTTCTAAGAAAAAAAGTCCAAATTCTCTGATTTCAGCTTCTTAGATGTGAATATTTTCTGGTTTCTTTACTCCTCTCTGACAGCAAACTGAATATTTTTGAGTTGTGGACAAAACAAGACACTGGAGGACATCATCTTGGACTTAGATCAGCATTTTTCACTAATTTCATTATGTGTATCTGTCAACACTAGTCCATTAATTGGGAAAATAATTGACCGATTAATTGATGATCAAAATAACCATTAGTTGCAGCCCTAAAAACACTATATCAGGTGAAACAATTTAACCCCATTTTATATTGAGGTAATCCAAAAGTAACAGAAAATAATCAAGTTACATTACTTTAATATATTTGATACTTGAATTAGGTTAGTGACTACACTTTTTCAGGTAATTAGTATCTATATCTGGCTAGTCACTGTCTGCTATGTGATGCTGAGCAGGAAGTGGGTTCGTCAGAGCTTTTTGATGCTGTGGTTTTGTTGCGGCTGGAAACAAGGTTTTTGAGAGCAGTTACAGCTGTGGGCCCCAGCACCAACACAACCAACTGAAAGTTGCTAACAGCTCTGTGGAGTTCATGAGAACTTGCAGATACAAGTGATGTGAGTGTCTGGTGGTTTGTCATGATGAGCAGTTCCTTTCACAGTAAAGGTGGCCTTTTGACGTATTGTTTATGGAGAACATCTATTAGATGAGACAAGAACGTAGCAGAGGGTTTCATATTTAACATTTAAATATTTAAATATTTAACATTTATCCTTGACATTTTTCTATATCTTATAGGGTCACCCACAAATGTTGGAACCTGATGAATATGTGCATTTTTCACAAATGTATTTATACAGAATATTTTATTTTTCTAACTCTGTTTTGGATATTGTAGAGTGATTAATAACCAAATTGGTATTTTTGTCCCTTTTTTTGACCTCTCATTGACACAAACTGTTTGCCTGATGAAGGTCCAGTACCGGAGTCCTTTTGCAACCTGTTATTACTACAAAAAAATATTGATTGTGCAGCTTTAAGTGCCACATACTCCCCCCTTCATCTTCATATTTACTTAAGTGTGGGTTAAGTTATATTTTGTTTTAGGATTCATTAAGGTTAGGTTTGGGCACACAGTTATTCTATATCTGCTAAAAATAAACATAAAAAAAGTCAAAATTCTCTGATTGTAGCTTCTGGGTTCTTTCTGGTTTCTGAGGATGTAATCTCAGACTCTGGGAAACACTGATCCACATTTTTCACCATTTTCTGACATTTATGGACCAAGCAAAAACAAACATGTAACCACCATCCAAACAAGTAATTGATTAATCAAGAAAACAATGGAGAGATGAAGTGATGATGAAAATAACTGTTACGGGAAATAAAAAACAGATCCAAACATGTGGAGGACGAACAAACATCCTAAAATATCCCCACAGTGGAAATTACACAGAATGAAACTTTCAGCGGTTATTCAGGTGCATAAGTGTCATCAACCACTAGACAATGTGACTATGTGCAAATACCACACTATCCTATTGAGAAGTGTGGCCACCAGTCAGATGACTGACACGACTGCCGTAATCTCAAGATTTTCACCAATTTGTTTTAGTGGATATTTCATCATTTCTCTAAATTAGCTCGTGAAATCTAAACAGCATGTGCAAAACGTGCCAGAGCCGGGCCTGATGTAAGATTGTGTTTGGCAACAGGGTGAAAAGAAGGATCTGGAGTTGTTAATTGTTAACGACAACACATTGTTTGCTGCCTTCACAACTTACAACATCTGCTTTGAACTCACAGCTGAAACGCTGCCTAATATCTGGCAGTAAAATGATCCGTCCCGCTTCAATTAGGAGCGACATAAAAGGTGAGCAGTGGAATATATCATGTGCTCGCTGCCAGACATGTGGTCCCGGCCCTGGGCTGCAATGAGTTGAGCCACAAGATCCATTCGCAGTTTTGTGCTCCTTTGTGCTTCAACCAGCACGTCTGATTTAACCAGGCAACTTCGCCAATATCTCCGTCAGTGATGATTTTTTTGAAGCTGGATATTGGACAGTAGCTAGGAGCCAGATTTGTTGGTTTCATCCCATAAAAAACACTGGGAGACAGCAGTGAGAGCTAGCTGTCATCTGCACGGGGAATAAACTGCTGCCTCAGAAGCTCCTGTCTCTTTTGGGCCTCTCGTTGAACCAGATTGCTTCAGGTGAAAATCTATCTTCAGATGAAAAATCTTTTAATCAAAGGGTGGGTTTTTAATGGAACCCATCAGATTCTGTGTAAGCAGATTTTATTACTGACCAGGCATATATCTCACCTTGCATTAATATCTCTGAGACAAGCTGTGAAATAGAAAAGCCAGATAAACTTTTTTTTTCCTCCTCAACACCCAGTTTGGTTAAAGGAGCAATATGTAGCTATTGCACATGCAAAAATGAGTACAGCAGGCCGAATAGCGAGTTTGAGCCATAGATTGTATATTAAAAAGCGTGTAATCCTGTTTAATATACGATCTATGTATGGTTGAAGCGAGTTGTTTCCCTCCACCTCCTCACAACCTCATGAATTCACAATAACAAGAAACGAGCCCTCCACTATAAGTTGATCAGCTGTTTATAAGTGTCAATTGTCTTGTTGCTTCCTACACCTTTTCTAAAGTCAAATTCACACATTTTGAGAACTCTCAAGGTGCATTTTCAAGCTTTTCCAGCACCTTACTGCTGTGGTGAATGACATATTTATATACATATATAAACATGTAATGTTTAAATCAGATGAAATTTAAAAATATAATAAAAAAATATATATAAAAATATATTTCATTATAGAATTTTACAGGATTACAAATTAAGGTACAACAAAGTTTCATGTTTCAAATAATAATACCTGTTTGCAATTAGATTTGGCATCCCATTAGAGCTGCTGCAATTAATCAGTTATTAATGAATAATTAAATAATCTGCAACTATTTTGATAACTGCTTAGTTGTGTGAGCAATTTTTTTTAGAAAAACACTAAAAATTTTAAATGCAAATGTGAGTATTTTCTAGTTTGTTCACTCCTCTCTGACAGTAAATCAAACATCTTCGGGGTGCGGACAAAATAAGACACCTGTGGACATCATCTTGGACTTTGGGAAACACTGATCAACATGTTTCACCATTTTCTGACCTTGTATGGAGCAAACTACTAACTGATTAATCGAGAAAGTGACCGAGAGATTAATCCAAACATGTGGAGCAAACAGACACATGATTGTGGTTGGACTGATTCGTCCATTAATCACTTTGAGTCATTTTTTAAAGAATAAAATTTCCAAATTCTCTCATTTCAGCTGTTGTGAAAGTAATGCACTTACAATTTCAAGCACTTTCAAAATCCAAGCACTTTTCAAACCTTAAAAACACTACATTAACATTCAAGCGTTGTCAAGGATTTCCACTGTAAAGGCCACTGCTCTGAAATAACACACTGTGGACGACGAGTTAAGTGGCCGCCTGTCTCACTGCCTGCCAAACTCCATTAACATTTTACTCGATTTAACAGTTATGAATATCTACGCCTTCTACAAGATTATTATTGATTTCTTACGACTCATAAACAGACACTTGCTCATTCTGCAAAAATTCAGCATCAAATTTAACTCTGATTAATGTGAAACAGACAAACAGAACAGTTATACTGGTAATCTTTGTTGACACATCGTGGTCATTTTATGATTTATTACAGTATATACATATATATATTACAGATTTCTCCCTTAAGTAAAAAAATCAGGCCTTTTTAGATAAATATGTGGTGTCTGGCTGCCACTTCCTTTACCTCCCTGTCACTGACACAACCACCTGACCTGAAAATGAGTGAATCATCATTCCAGTGAGGCACTTCCCAACTACTTCTGGGTGTCAAAATTCATATGTTTGCTTCCTGTCTAACAATATATCAGGTTTAGTTGGTTTTCACTTAATGTCAGAATAATTTTGTATGTGCAGGAGAGTCTGCAGAAAATAATGGAGCCATGCAGAGGCATACATATAGAGCATGACAGCCCAGCTAACAGGCAGTCTGCGTGTTTCAACAGCCTGACCGAAAATATTTCCAAAGTTACCGTGATGGCAGGTTCACCAATTATATCCACAAGTCCTTTTTAACATTTCATTCCTCCAAACCCGCGCCGCGTTTACAATCATTATGGCGAGCCCCGAGGCGCTTCTGCAGCTAAGTAACAGATGCACCGCAGCTGAGAAAATAACTAGAAAACAACATTACAACAGAGATGTAAACATGCGGCGCGTCAATCGTAGCCGAGCTGACACGTTTGCGTGATCTGTGACTTCCATAATTAACTGTCAGCGGTGTCAGCGTTTCACATGAAGGTGAGCGCTCGACTAACTGGCTGAAGTCACCCTCTCGACACGTTTTAACAGCTAACAAAACTTCCTCTGTGCAGCAGCAGCGGCAGCAGCTCCAGGCTGTGTTGTTTCCATATGATGATGATGATGACGACGATGATGTTCTAAAACAAAGTTTGTCAGTCTGAGACGCTGATCTCCTGCTATCACAGAGGGGACTGTGCCAACACAGCCGCTGTCAAGAGCTCTGTTCATTCTACTCCACCGTCTGAAAATGGCTTCAGCAGTGGGCGCCTGTCAGTGATGTTTTAATTCCCGGCTGCACATGAATCATAAGAAAGAGAATGATGGAGGGACAGAAGCAGTCAAGCTGAGCAGCGTTACTCGCTGAGTTTGATACAGCGTACAGTACACCGTACAGTACACAAATGAGGAAAATGCCAGATTGAGATAATTTAATTGTCCGTTGCATTGCTAACGACCTCATTAACAAAAGAATGATGGGAAATCAGCATGGTCTGGGCGAGGAACCGCCTGTGTGACAGCCATCTGGCTACAATGGGGGGTGGGGTTGGGTGGGGGTTGGGGGACTGGTAAGTTAACACCACGGCCGTCAGGACTTTCCAAGCGCAGGCTGAGAGCACCTCTAGATGGAAGCAGGGATTAGTGTTATACTGGCCAACGTGAGCTCAATTTAGATTTTTCTGTTAATTTATTTGAACTATAATGTGATCCAAGTCAGTAAAGGAGAAAATATCAGGGACATGCCTCACGCTGACAGTGTACCCTTTCCATCTTCGTTTAACTTACCCACTGTATATCTCTTGATATTTTAACTGAAATGGAAAAATAAGGTATAAACAAACAACATACGCACACATGGAGCACACTGATGTGCGTCCACGTGCTCCACGTGTTTGGACCTCTTTTTCAAGTGGTAAGACTGTGATAAGATTAAATTAATCAATTAATCGTTTTGAGTCATTTTTTAAGAAAAAAAAAATCCAAATTCTCAGCTATTGTGAAAGTTATGCAATTACAAGTTCAAGCAGTTTAAAGCACTTTAAAATCCAAACACTTTTCAAACCTTGAAAACACTTTTCAAGGATTTCCAGCACCCGTAAGAAGCCTGTATATACTCTATAATCTGTAAGAAGAGTATCAGCAGATATATCGAGCATCTACATTTTTTTTTTATCCCTAATATCACTATATTTATATATTTATCAGTTATTAAGCTATATAACTGAGGGGCATAATTTCTGCATATGTAGCCTAAATAATTCAGTCAACAATGTTACTGGATTATGAGCGTACATGGAAATAAAAGTGGTTTCTGCATTTTGAATTTTACCACTTTCTAGAATTTCAAACTGCAGCTTTTATAAAACAAAACAAATGACAATGACAATTTTAAACTCTGAAGCTATGTGTTGCTGCTTTGCTTAAAATAAGCGAAGGAAGCTTCAAAAATGAGCCTAAAGTTCTGCTTTGAGGAAGTGATTTTAATCCAACTTTAACTTTCAACACAACTCTTATAAGGGATTGTGAAATGCTTGATAGATACAGACCCTGGTGTCAGTGCTGTAACATTTGACAGAGAAAGCAGACATTATCAGATATAAAAAACAATAGCAGTGATTAGATTTCTACCATTAATATGTAGAAAAATCTGTTAAGTGTAATATATGCTCCTCATGAGATGGAAAGTAACACTTTAGGACGACGTACATACCAATGAATAAACTTCTGCATGACTGTGCTGAAGACAGTGGTTGGTACTCAGTGCCCATATTTCACTCTTTGTTGCTGCTGAGAGACGACCTCTTCACTCACTCCTGAGTACTTCCAGATACCAGCAGTTCCCTCCACTTCCTGCTAACATTCCTCTGTCTATCTCTCGCTGGGATTACATGGACATTTACAGGCGAGTCAACGTGTGAAAACAGAAGTTTACGTCTGCATATCAGCACTTTCTACAACTGCACACACAGTCAGCTGATAGCTCTGTGTTTTTGTTTTTGAGGAAGTTGTGCGTTGAGCAGCCAATCAGAGCGTCACACTGGGGCGCGTCAGGACAGGAAGCCAAATGCAGAAAAAAAAAAAAGAAAGAAAGAAAGACAGACAGAAAAAAAGAGAAAAACTTTCTGGTGAATTTGGTGTGTTCTGTTAAGACTGTCTAAAAATAGATGCTCTGAGTGGGGAACTAATGGTGGTAACATGCCACAAAAGTAGATGCTTTTTCATTTCAGCTTTGTTTATGGGAAAATACAATAAGTCTGGCAGGGTTTCATAATGAAGGAGGAGCATGAAATGGAGAAAAAGTCTTTTCTAAAAACACGGTGTTGCAACAAACCATCATGTACACTCACTGCTGGGAAATGAGTAACAGATTTTGGAATTTCCCCATCTGTCTGCAAACTGATTAAGTATAAAACACCAATGGAAAGTTCCCCAGAAACAGTTGTGACGTTTATCAGCCTACGTTTATATTACATTTAAATATATGTGTATATGGAAAAAATTTTTCTTAGTCTATATTCACCAGATTCCCTTAAGGTGAAAATGATTTTGTAGTGGATTAAATATCTAAACTGACCACAACTTTTAAGATTTGCAAGAAGAAAATCAATTTAAACGCAAATCATACATAAACGCACCATGTCTTATTACTAAAAAAACATTTTAAGGGGGAAAAAGCAAATAGTAATGTTACAGTTTGTTACTGTGATGTTTCTCTCAGTGGCTGGTCATTTACAATAATAACAATGATTTATTGATATAGCACTTTTCAAAAACAAAATTACACAGTGCTTGATAGTAAAACAATAAATAAAGAGTGAACTAAATCCAAAGTGTAAAAGACAAAACTAGATAAAATGATTAAAAAAAACAAATATTGGATCAGTTAGGGGAGAGCCATAACATATTAGGTACATTAGGTTAGTTTAGATTAGGTTGAATTTTATTGTCCACAATGTGGAAAACTGCACAAAGACAGGACAATTAACAACGTTAAAAAACAATTAATCTTCCAAGATGTGGGAAGTATTTAGCTTCGCCACAGTCAGCATAGATCACAAATAAACAGTCAAATGTGAGAACCTAGAGTTCAGTCTTAGGCAATTTAAGAGCAGTTCATTGGGCCTATTACACAGAGTACAAAATGACGAAATTCTACTTAAAAAAAAAATCAAGCAAGGGATGAGGTAAGGAGGGAAGTCCTGTACAACTGACCGTATTAAATAATTTAAGGATTCAAATGCACAACTGAGTGTGTATTTAACAGTTTAATTGCATTTGGGATCTGAGTACTTTTTTCATCACAACAGGTCAGTGATCAGAGTTTCAGTGACTCTCTGTGGCTCAGTGATTAAAGTGTTTTATTTATGGCGGCTTGCCACATTAAAACATCTGTACCATGACATGATTGTATATTCTTGGAGCAGCGCAGCGCTCTCGATCTTGTCTAGAAGGGAACCCTTTATTTGCAAAACTCTTGCGAGATTCGTTTCCATTGTTTCTGATAAAATAATCAAACTCACGCGATCTTTCGCAGGTCCAGGGTTCCCTTCTAGACACGGCCCTCTCTGTCTCTCTGTCAAACTAATGACAGCAGACTGTCTGTGAACAGCATGATGTGACACTCTGCAGTGTTTCTCACACACACACACTTGTGCAGATACCCAGGTATAGTTTGTGACCAATTTTGGCATTTCTATTTTTTTTAATCAGTCCGAGAGGACGACGGCATCCGTGATTGATTAGTGATCAATCTGCCCTCCTCCTCCTCCCTCACCTGTTCGCTCTGCTGTGAGAAGGTCTGACCGTTTCTGACAGAGAAACACAGACTCTCCTGTTTAATGTAAAATCCTCCTTATACAGTTGTTTAATCTTATAAGTGCAGCTGGTTGGTGTCATTCAGCATCACGTTAGTTTCGATTGTTTTAATAAACTCTCCTCCACATGCAGCTCCTCTGCTGACAGGGTAAGAGAAACACACTGACCTCCTCTGCGTGTGTGTACTGTATGGAGAAGCTGCATTGGCAGAGAGAGGAGAGGCGCTGCAGCCATGTGATAATAAATCACACAAAAACTTAAATGTCAGAACTTATCAATACTCTGGTCTTTAATAATTCAACCGTTTAATACCGAATTTTAGTACCCACCCCTACGTACGAAACACAGTGCACTGTACAGCTGTACAGGACGGCGTCTGAGTCCGGACTCGGACCGTGGTCCGCCTGTTAGTGATTAAGGATCTAGGTCTATCCATATCGAGTAAAAATGACCATAGTTTATCATCGTCATCGACGTACATTTTATCGCAACCCCGTTTCGAAATCGTTTTATCGCCCAGCCCTACTAAGCACCATCCTCCTTTACCGTTGTTACACCTGTCAAGCTTTCCATTCTAGCACTGCACATATGCAGTTTACAGTGATAACAGAGATTTAATATCGAAACTGGGAGTAATTGTTGAAACACGAGGTCTGTAATTCCCCAGAGAAGAAAACAATAGCAGTTTCTTATTTCTAGCTGATGACCGTGGATTTTGTCGGCTAAAATTATGACTCTCACAAACCAATTTCATAAGTGTAGCTGGCTAATGTGAGCTAATGCTAACTCCTTGAGTCAGCCAAGAAGACCGTCTCCAGCTGACGTTTTAATGTTTCCATCTGACACATTTTAAAACAAGAATAATGTGAAAGTGTAAATGTAAAGTTAGCTAACAGCTGCGTACATGATATAACATTCATACTAAAAGACTGAGGCTAAAGCTAGCTTACGTCTCAGCAAACACTGGTCGGATGGTGAAATACGGCAGGATATATCTACATGATAAATGACAGAAATACACTCATTAACATGGGAAAAGGAAGTGCAGGGACTAGGTTAGTACAGCGGACCTTGAGACAGGTCTCACAGCCAGACCAGCCGGACCACGATCGCCCCAGGGCCGGGATAAGAGCTCAGCTAACCCAGCTTGGACCTAAGAGAGCGAGCCAGAGAGATATGCATCGTCATCGACCCACTTTGATTTTGCAACAACCCACATCCTCTTCCTCAAACCTCCCACATAACAAATGCAGATGCAGTGGTATCTAACAAGTTAGGTTGGAGGTAAAGTTACTGCAACTAGTAAGCTAGCGTTAGTTAGCCGGACATGCTAACGTTTGCAGCTTATGTTAGAGCAGATGAAGACAGAATTTAATCCATTCCGCACACATGTGCTCTTGTGTTTCACGTTTTTGAGACTACAAAAAAAGACGCCACCATCCTGATTCATGAAACGCAGAGTATCGCTCTTCTTAGAGCCTCATGCACTCTGCTTCTACATGAAGAGAAATGCAAAGTTTGACAGGCCTGTGGTGCCTTAGTTATGGTTGCTAATCTATGATTGGACAGTTGCGGTTTGGAGACGGGGCTTAGCAAAGGATCAATTACATCACAGTAAGCAAAAATCCTAAAACTGCTGGGAAAATATTTCTATTGCAGACAAAACTATCAAAATGCCTTTGGTCATAACAATCTGCATATCCCAAAAACTAAAAAAAAATGAATATAGTTCAAAACTTGCAGAGTGTTGAGAAATATTTTGTTCATATTTCTACATTTAGAAATCCTTTGTATCAGTATGTTTTGTGTGTTTAGTCAGTAAAATCTGTGAAAAAAGATTGAACATTTTCACTACTTTTATCAGTTATAATAGTTTATTGACTTCTGACCTTCAAAGGGTTAAAAAATTCTATGAATCTTAAGTGGTAAATCTCTCATTCTTATTGTAAACTGAATTCCATATTTCTGGTTTTGAATCTTAAACAATAGCATGTGGTGTGTTTAGTTGACTAAACCAACTCTGTTGTGCCTATTTTGGGAAGTGGGCTGTCTGTTCCTGCAGCACTGACATATATTTGGATAAAGGCCGCTTTACTTCTGGGACCTGTTTTTAATTTGTTATTTAGCAGTGCAACATATCAAAACTTTCTCCTTTTCATATAAAGGAAATACTTCTTTCACTATGAGTGTTTACATCCTTTATATTGCACAGCCCTTCTTAAAACTACAGCCAAACCATTCGAAACCCACAAGATCAAAGTTTTTTTTTCCTTTAAACACATTAAAATCTGAAGAGTTCCACACCTTCTCTAACAAAGCACTCAGCTCCAAAAAAAAAAAAAAACACAGCTTGGAGAAGTTGTGGGGATAGGATAGGTCTACACTCTGCCTAATTAAATGGCACGTCTCCTACTATTCATGAACAGCACTTATTAAAACAAGCATTCACATCCAATCCACTAGATAAATGACTTTACACCAAGTGCCATGAAGCCCATTAAATTGCTTCTTTAGAGATGGATCAGGTCCAAACACACAATCAAAGGATTTGACTGGGATTATCTCAGATTAGAAACACTCAGGGACAAATGAGGAGATGACAGGATATCATACATTGAAAGGATAAATTAGCAGTCACATACCAGACCAAATTTGTGATGGGTGTTAGGGAATAAAGAGCGGGGGAAAAGATTGAGTGCTAAAAAGCAAGGAACAGCTCTTTAGTTTTTAGTAAGCCCAATGATACATGGCCAATGTAAACCACAGTAAAAGCTTTTCCCTCTCTCTCTAAAACCTCCTGCCATGTAAATAAAGTCCTGCAGCAGGGAACTAAAGACGAAGAAATGGACACAAAGTAACTTGTGAGAGATTAATCTGTTAGTTTATGACCTTATGGTGTTACTAAGGAAAACATACTGCATTTAAAAATCTCTCTCACACACTCTCATACTGGGTTTTTCGTACATTTTCAAGTTCACTCTTGAACCATTTAAAGTGGATTTGAAGTCATTGCTCAAAGTAGAAATAAATTTGTGAAATACAGTCCTTGCATGACACATAGTCATCTTGTAATTCTCATATTTCAGTAAAACTGTGTGGCTGACCAGTTTTGGAGATATCGGCTGCCTTCTCTCCAGTATAAAGGGACTGAATGGCTTGTGGTGCTCGAAGCACCAAAAAATACATCTGAAAGATTCAAAAGCAGTGTCTCTTTCCAAATATCATGACCCAGTTACTAAAGATAATCCACAGACCTTGTTGTGAGAAGTGCCATGTAGAAACTATTTTCTTTCTAGAAGAAAAGAAACCAGTTCCGGTATATTCTAAAGTATTCTGGTAGATCCAACCGCAGAGAGAAAGTAGTTCCTCTACGAAACTGCTTACAAGAAAGAGAAGGCAGACGTCTCTATGGCTGATATTTCCAAAACTCAGCAACTCACACCAAAACTATCTAGATGGTTAGATAGCACTACAGGCCAAGGAAAAAATAAGTATTAAGTATTTTTGGGTGAACTGTCCCTTTAAAACAGTCTGAGCTTCCCTTCAGTCAAAACTTCATGTCTCAGGGAGTAAGAGTTGAACAATCATCAGTTCTTGACTGAATTTCAGCCACACAGAAAACCAATATTGATTACTGTGGGTAGTAAGGCCTTCGGCAATTCCTTTAAAAAATGCATCCCTACAGAATTTGCAATAAACCAAGCCATTTTTAACCAAACATATGAGAATTATGAGCTTAATTTCAAAATAAAATGTAAAAGAGCTCCTTTCTTGCATGGTAGATATTTTAGTTCCGCTCTAATTTGAATATTTAAAAGTAAAGTAAAGCAGGCCTAGTGCTGATAAAACACTTTTCAGGAGGATAAATAATGTAGGCAGTGGTTAATGTTAGCATGTACTTCTTTGCATATTTTAAAACCAATGAGGACCTCCGTTCTATCGCATTAAACTAAGGCTTTCGCTTTTCTCCCAGACAGCAATAAAAGGTATTTTGGAGGGTTTGCGCATTAAAGAAATGTGACCTCTGAACTCAACATAATCCTTTCTGTCATACGCTCACTTGTCAGGCTCTTCTCTCTTTGTGCTGGGACTAGGTGGCGTGGACAGTGGGAAGCAGTACCATACCTGCGGCGCCTGTTGAAAGCTGAAAAGCTCAATTCATCGACTCTTTGATCTGTTTCATCGTCTTTAATGATGAATGATGTGACTTACAGGTTGTCTTTGTGTCGGATTTCACTGGAGTTTCTCCACTGGAGACAGAAAGTTCACAAGTTCACTGACTATCTAGACTGGAGCTCTATACTTGGATATTGTATCTTAACCGTGAATTATGACTGAAGACTAGAGTAGTTTGAAAGCAACCAGATTATATCCTACACTTAATCTCTACCATGAGCTAAAAATATACTAGAAATCATCCAGTTAATTGGTAAATAAGTCCAAGACCAAAAGCTACTTTCAGAATAGAACAAAGCTTTCATTACTTTTTGTATAAGGAAGCATAACAATGTAATTATACTTCAGCTACTGTTTTTGGGACATATCTGTGGAAACAGCGTCTAAGCTTTAGCTTCCCTCTGGGTGGATGTCTTCTTTGGCAGCAGCCTAGAGACATCTGAGGCATTGCTAGGAGATGCACTGTCTCACACGTTGCGTTTTTACTGGAACATGTCATACTGTATATGCAAAGATGCTTTTCCCTGTTTTTCAAGAGGCTCCCATATAGCATTGTTATCAACTACTGATTTATGCTATCTGTACAAAATTCAACATTTGGGTTGACCCATTCTGCTGTTAGGTTTGTATTATATAAAAAAAGTATTAGCTAGCAACTCAGGCTAACTACTTACTAGCTAGCCGGCATATGCAACCCAAAAAGCACTCATAAATTGTAAGCTACTATAGCTTCGCTTCCACAAGGAAAATGGAAGCTAGTTAGCTTAGCGTGCCAACATTAGCTTTGACTAATACTAGATGTAATTTTTTGTTCATGTCATACAAACACCTGCTTAGTCAGTGGCAGTTGTGTAGGGAGTGTTCACGTCACATATGGGTTAAGTAACGCTTTTCAACGTCAGCCTCAGTTGCTTAACTTCCTGTGTGGCCATTGGAGCTGATATTACACCTCATTTCTAGTGAAAATCAAATTAAATTACTGTCATTTTTAGTCAGCACCATATATTAAGATGGTCAACATGACAGCTCCCTAAAACTGAAGCCAGATCTCACATTGCCCCCTGGTAGCTGGCTGCAGTATAGCCCATAAATCCACCATGTCAGCAGATGGGACATCGGCCAAACTAAATCATCAAATTACACGTCAAATAAATTTTGCCCAAAGATGGTTTCTGTCATTTTAGGTAGTTCTCACACACTGATGTTTGTTCAAATGCTAATTTTTCTGATAACTTTGGTTTTAATGAGGCCAGTTTTTTTGCTATAAAAAGAGGGTTTCAATGTCATCACCGCCCGATTGAGTCGGATGAGTTTAGCGATACCACAGCTCCAACCCTGATCACTACTGCGCGAATTCTGGCTCCAAATGAAGTTACCAGCATGGCAGCTCCCATATCTGGAATATTTTGGCTTCATTTTTGTCCAAGTTTTGACAAGTCGTCTATCCGTCTTTATATAACTAACACAATCAAGGCATGAAAATGTTTACCGGTTTCATGATAAACCGTGGTAAAATTCCCAACAATAATGATCACTGTTTTTAATTATCATTAAAACCGTCTTTGATTACTGAACTTTGAAAAACCCACAGTAAATACTAACCAGCATCAACCAAAGTTAGCAACAGTCTCCCAAGACGCAAGCGCAGCAGCGACATGGGGTTTGTTTTGTAACAATGAAAACAGTGACAACACAAAGCACATTTTAACAAAACCACAATGGTACTGATATCGGGGAGAATTTTGGTCACTCTAATTGTGATGTGAAATATCTAATACAGTACATGGTTTATATAACTAACACAATATATGGTCAATATAAAAAATTCACTCTCTCTGGAGAATATAGGGGTCGCCGTTACTACAGGAAAAAAATATAAAAAACTGAAATTTGCTTTTGACCAAATAAATACAAGTAAGTCAAAGCAAAGACTGCAGATACACGTATACTAATTTCTTAACAAAAAATATTTTCAGTTTGAATTTGACTTTAACTAAACCTCTTGACACACACACAGACACACACACTATACTTCTCAATGGAGTACTGAATGCCTTTGATCATTCCACTTGATCACAGCTTTCAGATGTCAGCTGCGTTTGAGATGGGGAGAATTTGTCATTGGCTGCTGCCAACTTTCTCTCTGTCATCCAATTTTACTGCCTTGATTTACAGCAGAAGCTGACAATTTGAGTGTGAATGAGGGCGTTTCACAGACACATAACTCCATATCTAACACCTTCTCATAAACAATAAACTGCTGAAGTTATTTTGTTCTTGTCTCTTCCTCCACTATTAACAAGGCTCTATTAACAAGCACTGCAGGGGAGGAAACACTGATCTTTGGGATTGTTCACCGACGCTCTGCTTGCTACCAAAAAATAAAAAACAGTTATTGTCACAGAGTTCTAAAGCAAGGTCACATGTTCAAGGTTGCAACGCAGTTTAAATATTCAGACTTGACCATGTAAAGCTTCGGGAGGTAGAGAATTTTCACTCCATTAGAGAGGGGACAAGCATAATTATGAAAATGAGATAAGGGAGAATCAAAATGACCTGATTGAAAAAAGAGAAAAAGTCCTCCAGTGCAGAACTTCGTTTGATTGATTCAGAGCAGATGAGCCCAGGGCTCCACTGTTGGCAGCCCAGGGTTCATGCTGTAATGATAGCTTTATAATTAAGATTAAAGACCAGAGAGCACAGACAAGACACTCGAGTGGTGTTGGGGGCTTCTCCGATGACACTGGGAATAATTGGAGAGAAGTATCTACAATCCCTACCTCCCCAAAGACTGGGGGACTGTGGGTATCACTGTATGCAAACACAGGATGTGACTGACAATCGGAATGAGGTTGACTGCGTGATAACTCAAAATCTCCATGTCAGTTCAGATCTAAAAAAGGAAGAGCTTGATTTATGTATTACTTTAGTGTATAATTTTAAAAATTGAAGCAAAAGGCATGTGTTAAACAGCAGATTATGTGTGATTATGATGATTCACTCTTTACACGGGGCAGATTGGAGAGCCATCTGGGCAGCAGTTATGACTGAGACAGACTGACTTCTGTTACTAATGAGTTGGACAGCATGAAAAGAACAACCACTTTCCCAACAACTTTTCCTCTTTTCTATTTGAGGAGACGGTGAGACTTCTCGGCCAGCGTTTGAGGAAATCGTGGACGGATGGCAGCGTTAAGAAGAATCTCCCCGCGAGTACATCCTTTGTTAAATAACATTTTCAGTCGGTCGTCTGCTTTTCAGCGTTTCGCCGCAGCTTGTCAAGGTTCATGTTCAAAGTGGCCATCATTTCTCACCTTCGCTGACATCTCCTATCTGATGAGGGTGAAGTCAAGTCGCTTAGATGACTAATAATCATATCAAAGGTGCCATGTCACGCGGCAGATTTAAATAAGAGGGTTTGGGGGAGCATTTGCATGCATCTGTATGCCTGGGCTAAGAGGCTAATGTCATAAAGTACGGCGCAGACATGATTTAATGTAATCTGTCATGTCATATGCTAATCTTCAGTCCTCTCAGTAACATACAGCATGTTAGTGCGGGGAGATTTCAAGGAGCACTACAGTAAGTCAGGGGTGTAGCACTGAGCAGTGTGAGATTACCTACAGTGTGAGTTGATACAGTCAGGGTCATATATTTTCTGTTTATGTATGTTAGTTACAGTCATTTATGTTACTGTAAAAATGGATAGAGATAAGACTGGCTAAATTTAGTGGTTACTACTACTTTAATTTGTAGTACTTGCTGTTTGATCATGCTTTCTTTAAAAAAAAAAACAAAAAAAACATCAGCAGTGTTTGCCACTGAGAGGCCTGCAGGGCAGAAGCTCGCCGGTCAGGGCATCAGTGAGGTGGAGAGTGGAATTGAGGGGAAAACAGGAACCCTGTTACCCCTTTTCCATCCACATGTGCTGGCTTGGCCTGACTTGTTTGGATCCGGCATGTCAGCCCAGCACTAGAGCTTTAATCAGGCCTATCAAGTTGAGTCCGACAAGGCCCGAGCCCGACAAAATTCTGTTCGAAACCGACCCGAACCCGACCTGAACCCGACCCTCATTGGCATATTTCAGTCCAAACCCAGATTCCTTCCCTCTATGCACCAAATATTAGGAGGTAGCAGTGACAGGGACAATACATGGGAGGAACTGGAATTGACAACAACTTAATTATGGACAAAAATAAAATAAATAAATAAAATAATACAGGCCGAACCTGACGTGAGCCCCTGAAATATGTGAGAAATAAGGCCTGACCCAACCCAAACCCGTCTGATTCGTCTACCCTGCACAGCAGGGATTTGCATCTTTATTACAACAGGGCTACCTGCTTGAAGGTGTGTCTTTAACTGAAGACAAGCTTAGCTCAAGGTGAGCACCTGTAAAACAGCAAATAAACACTGGACTTCCTGTGAACTTTTCACAGTAACAATTCCACATAATTGTCTTATTCAAAGCCTTTTACTATGAAGCAGCAAAACCAGGAAATGTAGGCTTTCCACCAGCAGTAACATGACACACTTCTTATCCAATGCATCCATGTTCTGAGAGCTGAACATACAGAGACTTTTAAAAATGTCTGTCTCTGAGTCTCACAACACATGCTTGTTTTTAGGGGGAGAAGGGGGGTTGTCACAGGTTTCCTGCAGTGAACTTTGAAAAACACTCAGGTGATTGGATGAACCATCCGTCCATCACATCTAAGACAAGCTAACTTCAACCACTCAGATCAAACTCTTGCCAAAGCCGGTCGGAAGAAAAACCAAAACATCTTTTTCCATCAACCATCTTCCATGAACACTGCCGTCACACCTAAAACCACGCCCGTAGCTGCCAGTAGTCCCTCCTTGGACACTGATTGGCTGCACCACTTTTGGCGCGGACACAAATGGATAACCTGAAGCCTGACGAGATGGATTCTCTCTGAATCCAGCTGCCTCGCACGGTCCACTGTGCCAACTGTCCAGATGTTAGCTGTAAGTTAGCCACCAACCCCCACATCAACAGCTCAGCCTCACTCTGTGGCTGACTGCAAAACTTAACAGAAGTTCTTTTTCCTATTTTCTTACAGATTCCTGTCACTAATTATTTTCTATGTACCTTCATTCAAATGTGTGTATCAGCGCCTTAGAAACACTTGAATTTTTCAGTCTAATTGAAACATTGTGAATGAGTCTGCACCTCAATTCACGCTGCCCTTGGCAATTCGTGTCCACTCACGTCTTTCCATCGACTTTATACACATTGGAGCCACCACTTCTTACTTATTACACAAGGTCAAAGGAGTATACACACACACACTGGGAGCAGAATAACAATTCAAAAAGCTGAGAAAAACAACTTATTGAAAGAGAGAAACAAGAAAAAAATATGTGTATATGTATATATACCAATTATGATAAATGGACTGCATTTAAATAGCGCTTTTCTGGTCTATCAACCACTCAAGGTGCTTTACAACACATGTCAACATTCACCCATTCATACACTGATGGCAGAGGCTGAGAGCAATACAGCGCTTTCTATCCAAAGCAACCCACAAGGATTCTATGCTCACCCTTTCACACAAACACTCAACAGCAATTAAAGAGCACCTTTTTATTGTTATTTTCTTTTTACATGTTCAAAATATATATGTATCTATCTATCTAGTATACAGCTACATCAGTCAGTCGATAAATTGATCAGTCCATCGAAAGAGAATTAGTTGCTAACTACTGTGATAATACTGATACTGATATAATTTGATGATTAACAGTTTATGGCATTTTTAAAGTAAAAATGTCAAAAAAACATTTGCTGGTTCCAGCTTCTCGATGTGAGGATTTGCTGCTCATTATGGTCAGTTTTAATAGAGAATGAAGAGTCTTTGGGTTTTGGACTGTTGGTTGGACAAAAGAAGCAATTTGAAGATGTCATGTTGGGCTCCAGGAAACCGTGATGAGCATTTTTCACATTTTTTTGACATTTGTGTTACATAAATTACATAGCATTTACATTAATCATGAAAATAAATCAAGCACATTTTGACATGCACATATTATTTTTATGTGTGTGTGTGTGTGTTAGATTTTGGATATCATTATTTCATGATATGGCATAAGTGTTGTGTTTTCCTGGTTTTACAGACTACATTACATTAACTTGATGCAAGTTTCTAAACTTAAAATACCATACTGCTACTCTTTTAGTTGCCTTTAACATCTTAGTCATTATAGCCACACTACTGAAGATTATTTATCAAAAATATCATTATGTTAATATTTTGTGAAAGATCTCTAGATCATTGTTGTAGATCCCCACGACATTGTCACAATATCAAATAGATATTTGGTAAAAAAAAAAAAAAAAATTATGAAAATATTGATATAACATATCAATATATATTGTCTATTTTATGAAAAATTGATATAACAGATAGACTGATAGAACAGTCTAAAAATATTAAGATTTTATTTGGCCATATTGTTCAGTCCACATTTATCTATGCATCGACATATTTATATACATGTATGTATAGGTTTTGTATGAATATTAATATATACAGGTTTCTTTATTATACCAATAACACAATTACAATTCAATTAGGGCTGCAATGATATATTGATTCATCAATTATTAAGTGATTATTAGAATAATTGCAGACTATTTTGATTGAGTGATTAATCAAGTAATTCAAAATTCAGCTTCTTAAATGTGAGTATTTCCTGGTTTCTTTACTCCTTTATGACTCTAAACTGAATAATTTTGGACTGGGGCCAAACATGAAATTCACGTCATCTTGGGCTCTTGGAAACAATGACTGACATTTTCTTTTACCATTTTCTTTTATAGACCAAACAACTAATCGATTAATTGAGAAACTAACTGACCAATTAATTAATGATGAAAATGATCATAAGTCATCTGTTTAATCTAATCCACTTCTGAGACATTCCAGGTACTTATTGGTGAAATGTGTTAAAAAAAAAACACTGAGCCTTATACATGTTCTGTACCTCTCAAAATACTGAAAATATGAGTATGCATTATGGTGATTAGAGCTCAGCATCTTTGTTATGGGAAAGGCCCTTCATTATGAAACTGACAGATTTTAAACAATTTGATATATTTGTGCAGTTGTGACTTAGTATAAAACACAAAATAGCTTCATGGTGAGTTTGATTGTGTAGATGGATCGCTGATTTGGCTTTTCTCTTTCAAACTTTAGGGTTCAGAATTCTGTGGCACTTTCTATTCCTATAAAATGTTTTACAGCGAGGCGCATATAAAACAATGGATCATGAACTGATACAACACTGGTGCATTTGCCCGTTCATCAGTCGCTCGATGTGACCTTTTCTCGATGGGGGTAACTCTTTTTCCCTTTTCATACAAAGTGCAATTCTCACACACTTTTATCATTGGCTCACAGTACACATGGTGGGAGAAAAGAGCTAAATTTGGTCACAAGTGGCACCGCTGCCAAAATACCAAAGAATGAAAAATAAATTCATTGGAGGAAAATGTCAGGTACGAAGCTGTGAGAGGGACTTTGGAGGTCTGACAAGACACAATTACAGACCGGCCCCCCGCTGAGGACTGGGATGTGGTATTTTCATGTTGGTAGTCTCTCAAGTAAGCCCACAGCAGCGTGGCACACCCCACTTTGATCTATGTGGAGGGGGCGTGTGATGCATCCCTTTTTCGCTGCTGATATAGTGTGGGAATGAATGTCAGGACAAAGTCAGCAAAGGGCCAGCCCCTCCCAGACACACACTCCTGATGCACACGAGCATTAAAATGTGTAAACCTGCATAACGGCGAGCCTTCTGTCTATTGCTAATGATCTCTGTGAGGGAGGACAGACTGTGAATAACTGTGAAATGCTTGAATCTAACACAATCTAACACGTGACTATGAGGTTTTGGAATATAACATGATATAATGAACCCGCATCATATTTCCTCACAAACTCTCCTCAAAATATACCATATATTCTTCCATACTGCATATCCTGATATATACAGTTTATACTCTCATCTAATAATATTTCCAATTATTCATAGCCTGAAGACAGCCTGATAAATTGCCTGTGGTAATTAAAATGATTAAGTGAGAAGTGCAAAATGGTAATTTATCCTTGCCTGACAGAGTTAAGTAAACCTGGTTATAAAACTTGCCTAATTAGCTGTCGTAAAATAGAGCAGGATGGTAAAACCAGTGAACAGGTAGTTAGAGGGAATGAGCTATTTGATTTCAGACTGGCCAGAAGGTCATCATGCTTATTTTTCACCTTTACTGACTAAAACTCTTTACATGTTGCCTTGTTTGATAAAATGTTTAATATTATCACAAGACGATCATCTATTTTTTGAATGCTGCTGGCACAATAGAGGTGTGAGAGAAAATGATCTTTTAAGCAACTGACTGCCTAATTGTGGAATTTAATGACTACTGAATACTTAATGTTGAAATTTAAACGCACTGAAATATTTCACTTAAAAAAAACATCTTTTTTAATTTATTTGATTTGAATATCTCTCAGTATGGTTCACAAATTCAGATAAAAAATTTAAGTACCCAATATTAAATATAATAACTAATATGAATATAGTTATTCATATTACTCAAATACAATAACATCTGGGATACCAAGCAAGGATAAGAAATCATATCAGATAACATTCTGTCAGTGATATGATTTAAGTGTGTATAATCTGCCTTTCTAAAATTAAAACTAGATGAATAAAAGTGTAAGGACTGGATTCAAGTTTGTGTGCTTTTAAAGACAGTCAAATGAAAAAAATACATTTTCTAAGTCCTCATACCTAAGACTAGGTCCCTGTGTTAACTGTTCTTTTGTCTCTTATGACATGCTTCGTATGTGTCAAAAATCACTTGAGTATTTTTAATAACAAATCTCTCTCTATGCAAGTCCATTTCTGCCAATAAAAAAACAAACATTTCCCTATGGTAAGTCAGAACAAAAAACAAGCTAAAAAGATGAAATTGAGTTAAAAAGTCAAAATTATTAGATGAAAAGGTTGAAATTATGAGCTAAAAAAGACAAAGTGAGTTAAAAAATTGAAATTATTACAAAAAATGTCATAATAATGAGAAAAAATGTTTAAATTATGAGACAAAAAGTCATAATTATGAGCTTTTTTTTTTTAAATCTCATAATAAAGACTTTCTATCTTATAGTTATGACTGACCACGGGGATATATTTTTCTTTCACTGGTGGAAAGAAAAACCACCAGGCTTCCATACCTTTTTCTTCCTGTAAAACAAAAACATATTTTTGATGGCTCATTTTGAATTCGGGGGCAGTTACATACACAACCCATACATACTAACCCCACCCATCATGTAAAACTTCATTTGACAGTGTGAGTAGCTCACATTGTAATATCATGTGTACTTGGATTTCTGTTGGTAAAAACTTAATTTACATTTCTGAAGAATGTAGTTTAGGTCTAATTTATTCATTTCTCCCACTTCTTCCTCCCAATAATGCTGATGTGGTGGGTGTGGGGGAAGCTGAACAGCTCTGTATTTCTTCACAGCTCCATATCACTGTTCCAATAGAAAGTAGATGAAGCCTGCAGGAAAAGGTGCTAGATGTTGCTAATTCACATCACACTAAGCTGCATATTCGTGACGGCATCCTGCTTGTAGGACTAACTTGGTTTTACCGTGTATTTCAAATAGGCTTTAGGTTTGACCAATTCCATTCAAGCTCAAGAAATAGCTCATCCTTGGTATCTCACACTCAGGTCTGAATTTCATACTGTGAATTTTTGTGTCTAAATTTGTCAATCTCAGCAACCGGATCTTTTTTACTTGAACTTTTAGATCTGAACTGAGTTTACTGAATTGAAGTCACTTATTTTTGTGAATCTATGAACCATAAAATACATGCACACCGGGGCTGAACAATTGATTGAGATTTTATCAAAATTGCAATATGGCCGACTGCAATTTTCAAATCACAGAAGGCACAATATTTGTTAAGGGCAAAATGTATGTCCAAAAAACATTTGAAATTAAATATTGTGCTGCAGAGATGTCCTGGCCTACACATCATATTTCACAGACTTAAGAAAGCATCTTTGTTTGCTATAGATCTCCACAAAAAACACACCATGATGATGTAAAAAATCACCTTCCCTCTAAGGTCACAAATCATATTGCTATGGCAATATAAGTCAAAAAAAATTGCAATTAGACTTTCATGTTGAAATTCAGAAATTTTCTTTTAGAAATTCAGATAGATTTTAAGTAAAATATTTCAGTGCATTCAGTGCTATTTAAATTATTCAAAAGTAATTACATTTTACATTTTATGGCCAATATTTGCTTCCATACGAGGCGTTAACATTTTTTAAGCTAATTTAATGTCGTTTGCAAATAAGATGACTGTTTACAACTTCCAGTCAGTCTTTGTTAGTCTAAGATAACAGCAGCCATATTTGATCCCAGTGTGTGTAATAAATTCAGCAGTCCATAAATATTTCTCTTCGCGTTTATGCTCTTTGATACAGTCTGTCTCAGTTAAGGTTATCCTCTCTTATCCCGTCCTGTCTTTGATATGAAGTCACATCCTAACGTCGACAAACAACATGTCGCAGCCAATGCACAGCCCGCAGAGACATGCACAATAACCTTTCCCAACATCGCCGATCTCAGCACGAGTCTGTCACATGCTCAATTGCATTGCATGTGACACTACACTCGGGGGCAGATTTCTCTCAAATATGATTTGAGATGATTGAAAGCTTTTTGATTTAAAAGTGTATTCTCTTAAGCTAAGTGCTCTCAGAGACCATCAAGGAAATTTAATTGCCT
The DNA here is from genome assembly GCA_034769285.1 of Lutjanus argentimaculatus. Classification (NCBI taxonomy): domain Eukaryota; kingdom Metazoa; phylum Chordata; class Actinopteri; order Lutjaniformes; family Lutjanidae; genus Lutjanus; species Lutjanus argentimaculatus. The sequence goes on along the minus strand of JAWZSL010000033.1, from coordinate 8,275,678 downwards.
CACTTAGAGAAAAAAGCAGGTTTTCTGACCCAAATGATATCAGATCTTAACATCTCAATAGAAACACATGGAATTGGATGGTCAACTGGGCGCCTAATGTCATTGGGAAATGCAATTTTCTGATGGCATTTCCTACGTCTGTCTCACCGAGAGCACAAGATTGATCAAAATCTTAATGAGCCATTTTCAGAAGTGGACTTTGGCTTCGGCTTTATGGTAGATTATGGAGCCAAACAACCATGAATGTTGACCTTATAAAAGGAAAGTTTCTATATTTGAAGAAAAGTCAGCCTGACGTGACTACTCAGTCACTGTGCACTAGTACAAAGGAAAAGGATTAAAAAAAAATCTGGTTCATAAAGAAGGAGTGGAATATAGCAACTACACAAAATGTGCACTATGCACACTCATAACGTACATATAAACACACTAATAACTAGGAGCAGGCGATATGACCTAGAATTCACATTTATATCACTTTTGTTTTTACGTGACGGAGAAAACCGCAGAGAAAAGGTGAGGTTCATTTAGCTTTGCACAGAAACGTCAATCAGAGGACAGCTTTTTACCTTTATACTCTGAGTACATTTCAAAGCCTGTACTTTTTCACTTTCATTTGAGTAAAGAAGTTGAATTTGTACTTCCACTTTTACCAAAATCTTCTTTACAGAAGTATCTGTACTTCTACTTGAGTACAGAACATGTGTACTTTTGCCACCTCTGGATTCTTGTACAAACAAGCACAAGAAATGTTCAACCAGATGTGTATTATTATGCAGAGTGTGGGTCAAGGTTGCGGCTCTTTTCATCAGGCTATGCATTCATGTTGTTGATATTCAACTAAAAGCAAAGAATGCTGTTCATTCCAACAAACCACTCAACACTCTCAGTGCCATCTCACTATCTTCAACTTGGCTTGGCTCCAGACAGCAGGGGAATAATACCAGTGTGGCGATGTTAACTAATGCTGTCATCAAAGATGTGCTCCAGCCCATTACCAAGTCTTTGTCACATTTATTTTTGACTATGTTCATTTATTATTTTCCGCCTGTCACTCACCATCATTTTAAGATTCACTGATGCTGAAAAAGGTTAATTGGACTAAATGCTTGCACCTCAGCTTTAACATGCACTGTGAAATAGATTTTCAAGAATTATAAAAAGATGTAGTCTACCTTTAAACACAAATTTATTTCATATATTTTCCACTTTTTCTTTCATGGCCATCACACCTAGAGTAGTATGAAATGTCATGACAGTAAGGTTCAGGCCACTTCTTTGTCATACGGGTTTATTGTCATATTTATCTTTAAGAAAAATCTAACTTCTTCTGTCAGTCTGAATGAAGCTAACAGCTGAACACCTACATGTGAAAATGTGAAGCCCAAATTTTGGGACTTTTGTGAGAAAGAGCACAGGCTTAATGTTGGACTTGGAACACACACACGTTATGTAAGGGATTGTTACTGCTAATTGTACAGCCACTAGTAAAGGTAGGCAGTGAGGTGAGGAAGAACCAGGCTTTTAGCTACATATTATGAGAATCTGTAGGAGTGCTTATCCACTCTGCACTCTGAGTCCAGTGGCTTTCTAATTCATGCCTGGCATTGACTGAACATTGTTATATAGTAAGAGGACAATGAGACTGGCCAGTGGAAACCACATTTTTGTGATTGTGAGCCTGGCTGTGGAGGGTAAAAGGTAACATGCAGCCATACATATGGTCTGTGTTGGCTCTGAACGAATATATTTAGGCATAAATCTACATCAGTACACACTATATGATGCAGCAAGCATTGCCTCATTGTTAGACCACAACAACAACACATTATCATATAATGATATGACATTTTGGTCCCTATTTATAAAACAGTGACTATCAACAGTAACAGCACTGTGAACATAATCTCTGTATATTCCTTAGTTTTTCATTTCAACTGTTGTACGTCTGCTGCGCAGCATCTGCAGCAGCCAAAGTATGTTAATTAGAATTGTGGCGGATTGCGTGTATTTACACCAGATGTGAATGCAGCACGTTGCGACTGCAGCAGGCTTGCAGCAGGCAGCAAAGAGTCCTAGTTTTGCAGCGTACTGCGAGCTTGCCAATGCACACAAAATAATATTTAAATACATATAAAACTGCTTTAAAACTATGTCCTTTACATTATCTGATTTTTTCATATGTATGTTGCCTGTATTTTTCCTGGCTGAAAACAAACATGAATATATACCCTTCCTGTCTTATTTTGTGGAGGTAATGGCTGAATTTGAAAATATACTGTAACTGTTCACTCAGTTGAATTGGGTGCGTGATATCATTCACCTTTTTCGGCCAAGACTTTGGGATTCCCTCTTCGGGTTGTCCCATGTTCGCACTGCTTGGCAACCAGCGCCTTACTCACAACACATCCTGTTAGTTGTCAACCCAAAGTTGAGGTAATTCAGTTGAGAAATGGACAAGGAAAGACTGATTGTCGAGGTGGCGAAACATAAAGAAGTCTATGACCTGTTACTTTTCTTCTAGTTGTACAGCAGTTTGTGGGAACAAAAACGGAGTCGGTTCTGTGGGTTCTGAATGGAGTTGGTGTAAAATGACATGCAGCTTGATGTGCTGCATCAGACTTACTGCATACATACCACTGCCGTGCTGCATGTGATATGAAATAGCCATTAGCCTAAGCGGGGGTTCACACCTGCCTTGCTTCGTCCAGTTTGAACTGAACCCTGGAGTATTTACCTCTGTGGTGCAGTTTGTTTCGGTTGGTGTGAACACCATTCAAACCAGTCACAGAGGTGTAACATTGTCTGTGTTGTATCATTGATTTAAAATGCTTTCTCCCCCTGTTTTTGTGACTAGTGAACCAGTAACTTGTACGCTACCAAAATGTGGCAGGAGACAAACTGGCAGTTAAATTCTGACCAACAGCTAACGCTAGTGGTCAGGAGATAACTGTTAGACTCCCTCAGTTACACTTGACATCAAATTTGAACCACCTTAATCAGGATCTCTAACACATTCAGAGCTGAGCAGCAGCTTTGTTCTGTCAGTCTGTGAAATGATAATGTTAGCTAACATAAGTTTAACAGCCAAAATGAGACAGACCTGACAACAGGTTCATTCAGATCAGTAATCCCTTACCAGGGGGGTACTTTCGCAGTTCTCAGGGGGTACACTGAAATACTGTGGAGTAGCTGAGAGACAAATTATATTTTGGTAAATTAACCACAATAACCACTAACCTTCCAGCTATGATAGGCCGACTGCACAGGGCTCACTTCCAACAACCTGAGTCAATTCTGACATCTGAGCACCACATGCTGCAGTACAGAGTCCATGAAAACTCATTAGCATGCAAGAAGTCAATAAGGATAACCAAAATGGGTACAACACACAGATTAATCCACTCCAAGTGGTATGAATGCAAACATTATAGACCAATCCTACACATAGATAATTCCAGCTTCAATGTCTACTTTATGAAAAAAAAATTCAAATTTTTAAAATACCAAGTGGTAACAATAGAGAGGTATTTGAACTCTAATCTGACGGGGCTGTCCGGGCACATTAGACAAAAAAAGTTGGGAACCACTGATAGATGAAATCAGATGCCTTCAGCTTCAATTGTCAAACATGGTCGTACCAGCAGTTTGTCATTATAATCACACAACTACAGAACAGTAATCACTAAATATAATTCCACATCTGAATGTAATGATACAAAAACTTACAAAGTAATTTTAGGCATCTCAGTAATGTGGCTATTATCGCTAAATGTGAGCCGCAGTGCACTGGTGTGATTTTCTACATGAATTTTCAAGTTCTTTGAAGCTGACTTCAAGGAAAATACTGATTAAAACACACAGACCTGTTGGAAAAGAGAAGAGCCTGGACAAGGTAGGAGCAAGCCATGGACCGGAGAACCACATGGATGGATCTCCGGAAGGAAGAGCCGCACTGCATCACTTTCGTGATTCTGATTGTATATGACGTCTTATGGCCCAGTGAAACTCTTCAGCTGGGGCAAAGTGGAGTCTCCAAACCGGCTGCTGTCCTCAGGAGGAAGGATGCTGGAGCACATATACCAACAACCAACAAGAACCCAGAGCTAGTTCTGCGCTGGTGGCTTACTTAGCCACTGGCTAGAGAACTTCAAGCACTTCACACTCTGACACAGTAGGTGGCTGTAATGCGGTGTAACGTTGGTAGCCGCTCAGAAGGAGGAAAAAGCCCAACAGTTTCGAAGTACTTATTAACAACCACTAAGTACTACTACTGCCTGTAAAATGAATGATTATGTAAGCCATTACCAGCAGATTGATCACACTGAAGTGGACTCAGATATAATATGACTGTATCACGACTGACTGCTGCGGTCAGAGCACACAGTGTTGCACTATATTTGGTGCCCCATTAGATCATGTGACCTGCAGTGTTGGAAGATGTCCTCAGATCGGGCTGTGTCTGACAGATACATTAAAATGCTGCTTATGCATTAACTCATAAGTATGAATTATGTACATTATTAAATGTATTTAATATATCAGATTCTTTACTTAAGTAAAGGATCTGAGTACTTCTTCAAATGATGCAGGTCACAGGTCTGCAGCCTCTCGCATTGCTAAAACACATCACAACAAACTTTCCAAACTGACACGATTTGAATAAACTGACCACATATAGAGAATCTCATGGTTACTCATTCGCCTAAAAAAAAAAAAAAAAGATTAAACCTTAATAAAATGACATGTTAACAGCTTTTAGCCTGGCTCAAAATCTCCACCACAGTGGCGGATTTTTCCTTTTGGTTGCTGATGATAATCCCACCCCCAGCCCCTGTTGTAGCGGTTCTTACTCTTGGCCCAGCAAAGAGTTGGTGCCACTCTGGAACCAGTTTTCAGGGCTTAAAGCTTGTTTTTTGGCTGTCAAAATAGAAAGAACTGGAAAGGCTGTGACTCTGAACCAGCCCTGGAACCACCTCGGCCAAAAACAGGTAATATTGAGCTCCTGCCCAAAAGAACAAAAACTTATACACTTAGTACCACAACCAGGTGTTGAAAACCTATTGCAGAAACCATCAGCAAGGTAATCAGCTGAAACAGGTGAACATGCACCACCACCTGATCAACTGCTTTTGTCAAGGCACAGCCACAGGCAGGACAGCAAGAGTGCATAAGGGATTCTGGCGACCATTGGCAGCTCTCGGTTGACCTGGAAAAACAGCTGAGATTCCCCGAGATTCCCTGGTCTCTAGAGCACCAAAAACATCATCATTATGGAGCTGACAGTGCTGTGGGAGGACCGTATGGAGGAGGCTCACGAAAGAAAGAGGACCAAGTATGAACAGCTGGTCATGAGTCGTCGCACTGAGGGCTTGAAGGCAAGATGAATGCCCTTCGAGATAGGCTGCACAAGATTCATGGGGTACTCACTCCACAAAGCCTTAAAGCTGTGGTAGGCAACATATTTTCAGCATCATTGAGCAATAATTCCATAGTAACCTTTCAGCATATTGTAAATCAATTGGTCAGAGAGTAAAACTAGACTTCTACAGCTCCTTTTGGCTCTGTTTACAGGATTTAGGATATCTGGCCCGTTATGGGAGACTCTGACCAATCGTAGGTCATCTCAGAGACTGGGTGCTCTTATTGGCTGTTCTACCAGTGCAGTAGCTGTGTGTGCTCGTCTCTTTGTTGGAAAGTCTGAATCAGACATGGAAACTCTTGCAAGAAAAGTCACTATAAGATGGAAGTATCAGAAAGAGAATCTTAAGGAGAGAAGAGATCATAAGCAGCATTCTCAGTCCAGGAGTTTGTGAGCTCATCTGGTTATTTTTGACTTTACCTTCAGTTGCGTTTATTTGCACCTATCGCGGGGCTTCTTCCAAGTGTTGTGTGGAGAGGACCAAGGTGGAGCTGAGGCACAGAGACGACAGACAGCTGCTGAAAGCAGCGGAGCTTTGGGGGAGAGAGCCGGGGACAGACTGGAACTTTTGGAGGAAGAAACAATGCAGTCAGACTGCTTTTGCTCTGATGCCGACTCTTTTACTGGCAGTAGGATAGCTCAGAGTTTATGCTTCAAAAATTTTGGATTAAAAAGCAATTCATCTTCACTCCTGCTTCTCAACCTGTCTACAGCAGTGACCCAAGCTGAAGCCAAAAGCGGCTGACTGCTGACTGGAGGAGTAATATATTTTAAAGTTACTTCATAGATGTAAAGAGAGGAGGAGGGAAAAGGGGGAGATGTCAAGAACACCACCAAAGCTGCTGAGAAAGCCTCAAAGTGGCTCTGGATCCGGCGAAGAGGTCCATGGGGACTAACGAGTGCCATCTGAGCACAAACCCTGACCTGATAAACCACGGCTGGGTCACCTGGGTGAGAGTGTCTGATGCTGAAAGACCCGAAACATCCAATGACCCCAGGAAACACAGATGATGTGTTCAGGAGCATCAGAAAATGTATGCTTGAGAATCTAAACATCAACAAACTGTAATATCTTCAACTGAATATTTGAGGACTGCTTAATAGTTTTACTAGAGTGATTTTCAATATATTTGCATAATATTTGGAAAATCTTTGGTATGAACAATACAGTTTTATTTGTAGCCCGTGCCGCACGGCATTATTTTGATCTGTGCATTATGATGTTTACAGACATCTCTGTAGATGAAGATAAGCAGGGAAGTGCAATCTAGTCAGGCTCATCACAGACTGTCCTTGAGGCTTTGAAACAAGATCCATTTAGATTGTATGGCAGAGTAAAGGAATATGGCCTATAATATCTACAACAGCTTTGTAGATAATGATCAAATGAAGAGGTCTTAGGAAAATAGCTTGAACCCCAATGCTGATTAGGATCCAATTATAGGGTGGAAACCTCCCTAATTAACTTTAGGATGGTGAATTTCAGACTCTAACCAACGTATCATTATTTTGTGATTTCATTTGATTCTGATGAGAAATTCAGAACAAAAATAAATGCATGATCCTGTATTATATTGTTGGGTTTTTTTTTTTGTGTGTTTCTTTATACACATTCATAGATTTTTTTTCTTTTATACAGAAACTAATAAAGGTATTCACCATACCATAAACTTTCCATACCATTTCCAAAATTTAAGATACTTTTTTTTTTCTTATTTCAAAACGCCACTTTTCTTTGTGACCTCTCTGTCTGTCAATGCTCTGGTCTGGAATTTATATTAAAAAAAAAAAGAAATGAAAGACTTTGAAAAAGACAAAATAAATAAATTAAAATAAAAACTACTACAAACTGATGAAATTAAATAACTACAATTACAGTCTCATGGATGTATACCCCCTCCAACAATTCAAGTCACAGTGTACATCCATGTCCATCCAGACTAATATATGTAGTGAAGACCAAAGGTATTAAGATCATTTTTTGCCATTAATGTGTGATTCCGGTGAATAATTTCCTGTGAGAAACAAACTGTCTTCATTTAGAGACTATTTTTACAGAGGAGTACAGAGGACTGATGGAGAGCTGAACATTATGATGTCACAGTGAAGTTGACCTTTGACTTTTTGGACATAAAATGTCATAACTTCATCATTTCACCCTGTTAGACAATTGTGTGAAATTTTATCATATTTAGCATATGAATTTTCGAATTATTGGCCAAAAACGTGACCTTAACATTTGACCACCAAATTTGATGAAATTCCCATAAGGGGTTCCTAAGATATCACATTCATGAGAATGGGACGGACGGACAAGCAGAAAACAAAACATTTCCAGCCTCAGTTAGCCAACGCAGGGGCTTTAAATAACATTTTATAATAGTGAGCTGAGTTTTAAAAGTTGAATGTATTATTTCACACTTTTATGGTTATATTATATATTTAGTGTGTATTTAATCATACAACTGTTTCACAATGTTTTGTTTTGTAAATGTTTATTAAATATTGACCATTTTGGGATTCTGTACCCACATGCTGACGTCTTCAAACTACACTGTAAAAACAATAGTTGAAACGATTCAAAATTTCATGGCAAAGTGCTGCAATTTATTTTTGCATGTAATTTTTATTCGCAATTTATTTTTTGCATATTTCATATTTTCAGTCCAACTCGAACTCCTTAATTTTTAAATAAATTTTAGAAAGTTTTGCCAACCTATAATCTTTGGTTGAATTTTTTTTTTTTTTTTTTTTTTTTTTTTGCACTTTAGAAAAAAGAAAATGAATTTCCAAAATCTGCCCACTCATTTGTTGTTATTTTGGTGCCTGAAAATGAAATGGCTTTAATTGATTATTCACTTTCACTTCAATGAATTTACTCAAAACATTTTTGTAGGTTTCTGAAACTCAGTGATTTAAGTTTATCTATAAAAGAAATGTAAATTATCTCAACAAAAGATTTGTAGTTGGTAAAACTTTTTCAAAACTTAAGAATTTGAGTTAGGTTCAAAACTCAAAAATCTATTGCAGTATGTTGTTTTTACAGTGTACAGCAAACACAGTGCTGCTACTATCCTCATGCTTGTTATGTCATCTCATCTTGTCATCAGCATCTAACTGTCTAGCTGATCAAAATGTAGCTGAATGAGTTATAGAAATAATACTATATTTGCATTGTCTAGAGAGGTACAAACTGTGATTGTGAAGACCATCTCCAAACATGGAAACATGGCAGTTCAAGGATTACTTCACTATACTGTACATATATGGAAACTCTAAATTATATATTATTCATAAACACAATTGTTTGAAGTTAAAAAAGAGATTTATACAGTTGAGACACAAGTGAAATATCTCTGAGAAGCAGCCTTAGATGACTGAAATCTCCAACAACAACAGAAATGACACAAAAACTGATTCCACATGGACAATATCCAATCGAGGTGTAACAAATAGGGCCAAGTTAACGCCAGCATGTTCCTTTAGACTCATCCCAGGACTGTACGGCCTACCATGGTGTTTGTTTGCCATGTAGTAATGAACTTGCTTGATTCACTAAAACCGAGCTGCCGCCGTCACACTGTGACAGCGGAGCTCACAGCTGCCTGGGAAATAAGATAAACTATTAGCAGATGAAACAGAGCTATCGGTTCCATCTCACTTGAATCAGGAACTTGTTTGCCTCTGCACAACCTTCAGGAAATGCACAGGGCCTCGGCTGGTACCACGAAATGACGCCCAGACACCGAGCACAATTAAGCCCTGCGTGGCATGGGCAGCCATTATGTATGAAATCAAATTACCTTCATTAACCTGCCAAGTTGGCTGAAGGCGTCACTACCCACTGGTTCTTTCTCCGCCCTCGCCGAGGAAGATGAATGACAAACCAAAAGAGGTGTAGCATGCTGATATCCCTGTGGAGTTCTAATACAACATCCCCTCCCAAAATTTTCTAATGCATTCATGCTCATGGAAACCATTTCTGCTGCCTCCACCACGTATGTTTTAATGTTGCAAAATGAAATGCATGGCTTGAAAACAATATCGCATGGTATGAGATAATTAGCTCTCCTGGCTTGACAAATGGGCCAATACCTATGTGCATACATGCTTTTGAGCACTGCATATGTTGCCTTCATGAATAGGCATTGTGCTGCATCCCCAGTTGTAATACACATATTTATCGCCATAACTCTTAATGCCTCAACAATGGCTGCGCAGAAGACACGCAGCTAAATTGCACCATACTGCCAAATAAGGTACATGGGATCATGGAGGAGGTTTTACAGCCACATCACGGTCATGGAAATATGAGGACACATTTTTCTTTCACTGTTTTTTAAAAGTACTCTGACTTCCTACCACTGACCTCATTTTCCACCATGGAGGATGTCAAACAGTGTTGAATTTACACCCTTAAAGGCAAAGAAAATCTCCCCACAAATGCTTATTTCTCATAGGGAAACACGAATCAAGTTAACAACAAAATGCAATCCTGTCTGGTTGTGCGCATAATCATTTGGCCTTATGTAAAACTTGCCAGCAGAGGCACCGGGGGGAACTGATATTTGTGGTGACTGGCTATCAGAGCCAGCATCAGAGGTAAGTGATTCTATTTAGATAGATAATAAATATGCGGTCATGGGGAACCTATATCCAAAACCCACATAATGACTTTCTGCTGTGGCTGGAGGAGGAGGTTGCCCATCAGTCTTTACAATATTTACAGCAATTTGCTCCCCTTCATCCTTCTCAGTGCTAATTCTATTTCCTCTTCATTACGAACACCATATTTTTAATGAGAGAGGCCTTTTCCCAGTCTAAATGTCTCCTCAATTCTTCTATTTATCAATCACGCGGAGGCTTTTAAGCTCGAGGCACACGGGTATCACATGGTGAAATCAGTCTTGAATTCCACTTAGCCGTTGCACTGAGTGATTGGGGAATTAGCCTGAATGCTATTTTGAATGACGTTCGTGTAACAGTTCTGAGACAACTGGAAAACAAAAGCATCAAAGGAGAAATCTGTAATATATTAAATGTAATAAATCATAAAATGACCACAGTGTGTCATTAGAGATTAAAGGGATAGTTCACACAAAAATTAAAATTCAGACAGAAACACTGCTGGAATTTCACAGGAAAACAGTGTTGCAGAATCTCCCAAACAATGGGAGTGAATGGTGGCCAGTTTTCAAATGTGAAAAAACAACCAAAAAAATGAACATAAAATGCCTCAGTACTGCTCGTCTGGTGTAATCCAAGTCTCCTAAAGCTTTGTGGACTTGAAGATTAAACCTGACCATCAGACAGAATAAGGGTGAATAGATAATAAGAATGGAAATAGAAATAGATTTTTCATTTTTGGATGAACTATCCCTTTAAGTTGAAATACTCGCTCGCTGTGGCATCAATGCTGCAGCCCCGGTATCCCCCTTTGAAATGTCTATTTCAGGCCGGAATAACTGTTTTTGTTTGCCCTTTTAACGATAATTAGAGTTCACATTCATGCAGAATAAGTAAGTGTCTGTTTATGAGTCAAATGAAATCATTAACAATGATTTCACATGACAAGCTGACTTGAAAGACGTCATTTACACCATGTTTTTAGCCTAAATCTTTACTGGAGATCCTTAGCTTGGAGCCATGTTCACATGTGCAAAAGTAAACAGCATGTCAGGGTTTTAGGAAACTTACACCAGACGAGCAGTATGGAGGCATTTTATGGTTTTCTTGTTTTTTTGGCTTTAAAAAAAATTTATTTTTTATTTTTTCAAAAACTGGTCATCATTCACTTCGGTTGTTTGGGAGATTCTGCAACACTGTTTTCCTGTGAAACTCCAGCAGTGTTTTGTGGACTTAAACATTAAACCTGACCATCAGCCAGCATAAGGGTGAGTAGATATTTTCATTTTTGGGTGAACTATACCTTTAAGTTGAATTACTCGCTTCTGTAACATCAATAGTGCAGCCCCCGGTATCCCCCCTTTGAAATGTCTGTTTCGGGCCGGACTGACTCTCTTTGTTTGCCCTTTTAATGATAATTAGAGTTCAAATTCTTGCAGAATGTTTGCCAAATAAGTAAGTGTCTGTTTGTAAGTCAAATGAAATCATTAATAATCTTGTAGAAGGAGTAGATGTTCATAACAATTAAACTGCATGATATGTTAACAGAGTCTGGCAGGCAGAAGGCAGGGAGTCACTGAACTCTTTACGATATTGCGTGTGTCTTGTACTCCTGCAGCCTCCCCAAGCTTCCCCAAAGAAAAAAGAAAGACTTCAACCATAGATTGTGTATTAAACAGGATTTCAACCTCTTTAAAATACTTTTTATAGCTCTAACTCACTATTTTGACAGCTGTAGTCATTTTTGCACATGCTAATTGTTATGCATTGCTCCTTTAAATGCCCTAAAACTTAAAGTGTGTCAGATATAAGTGTATATTTTCAATCACAGAGGTCACAATATTAAGGGATAAACCGAAGTGATTCACAATGAAGCTTATTTATGCAAATTCCCTCAAAAAATTGGACCCCTGATGACTAATACATTTTGTATGAAAGCCAATGATGCTTTGTCTGAACTGATTTATTGCGACTAACAAATTTTATGCCCCTGCCACCTGGAGCTGGCTGATGTATCAGTATAATATAATATCCTCAAATGAGAGTAGATATTATCTGGGATTTTGGCTGTCGTAATATTGTGATGTAGCCTAAATGTTTTCTTTTCCTGGTCCTAAAGGCTGCATTACAGTTAATGGAACAATTTTCCTTATTAGGCTCTTCTAGCTGAGTGAAATGAAACACGCATCCCTCTGCCTGCTTGGTCATCATATTCACGCTCCTAATGATCCTTTTCTAAAACCTTTCATATCTCCTGAAAGCACCAATAGCCCTCCCCAAAACTCAACACATTACTGATATCAGGTAGTAATATCTGAGGTCTTTTTCCAGTATTGCGCAGGCTTAATACCACAGGTGAAATGTTCGATGTGTGATCGGAAAGCCTCTGTCTGGATACTTCTGTGTGATAAAAACATGGATCTACAGCATAAATGCAGAATTTGTCTTAACAGTAAATGTTCATTGATGGCTCAGTGGAGGCTTTTTGTGAAGCACACCTGCAAATGTGCCACTGCGCCGATCGCCCGTCCCAATTCTTCCTACAGTAGTCATTAAAGTTGGTTAGTTACAAATAACATTTTCTAATTTGCGAGTTGAAGACTTAAAAATAAAGAACAATTCTCTTTAATGCTAAAAAGAAAATAAAAAGATGACAGCATGCAGATGAAATTAGACATGAAGCTAAAGCCTTCAGACAGATGAGCAATGTTTATGTCAAATCAAGCTAAATTAACATGAGCCCCAATGTGATATCGGGCTGAAATATCTCAGTGGATTTTATAGGTTCAAAACAGTTTCTGAAGCACAGCTTCATGAATTTATAGGGATGTAATAATATATTGAATCTTCCAATATCGAAGTAAAAAATGTTTCAGTTCCATACCAGACTGTGATAATATCTTCTGAGATATTACATGGTTAATTATTTTATTATATTTATTTTATTTTATAAAAGGACTGCTACTGACTGTTGCATTGTTTTTGTTTTGCAAAAGACAATTCATGTCCATTTTTTGCGCATCCTTATCTCACGGCTGGCTACTTTTATTTCATTTTATTATATTAAAGAAGAAAAGCTTTAAGTTAAAGGGGAAAAAAATATACAAAAAAAATGATAAATGATTTTTTTTCAAGTTGCAATCTTTCTTTGATGTTTAATATCATGATAAATATTGTATCGAGGACTTTTTATCATCGTATTATCGTAGCAGGTGTTTTTGGAATTGTTACGTTCCTGTGAATTCACCAATAAGAGGTAAAAGGTTAAGTTGAAATTAGAATCTGTCAGAGACATACACAGACACATGCTAACATCTGTACAATCATATAACTGGCAGTGAAAAACATGAACTGAATGCACTTTAGTGGTCAAATTAATAAAACCTGCCTTACTGTTATTAGCCACTTGGGGGCAGCAGAAAACACGTAAACACAACACTGACATATTATCACACTATAAAATGATATGGTAAACTTACTTAACAAAAAGTTGCTTGTTTAAATATCTAGATGACAGTTGCTACCTGTTTCTGCCATCTGGTGCTAAAGATCATTTGTGAGCTGAGGGGAACTATAAGGAGGCATCACTACAAGCAACGCCTGACATGAAGCCATTCGATGACATTCCACACGGTCATTTAATCAATTGTAAAAATAAAATCATTGAATACAGCAGCTTTTCATAAAGTGAGGTAAAATTAATGTTGCACTCAACCTGAACGCACCTCAGACAAGGAAGAACTCCCCAAAAACTTTGAAAATTTGAAGGAAAAAGGGAGAGGCAATTAAAAGAGGGATGAGAGATCCTCCTCCTCAGACAACTCATGGTGCAATAACAGCAATGGAGGGAGTATGTGGGAAGTGTAAATTAGAAAAACTGAACAGGACACTGTAACAGTTAGTAGAAAGATGAACTTGTTCAAATTAAATGTGGCAGTAATATAGTAAATTCCATTTTAAATCCAATATTAAACCCTCTAAGCCTCGCAATAACCCAGGAAGAGCGCTGGGCTGTGAGCTGACTCTGGTGTGATGTCTACCCTCGGTGCTGCTGGATCACATGATGCACATCAGCCCAAAAAGACTGCATCACGTCCTCAATTGTTACAAAAGAAGTCGCTGAAAAACAGTGGAAAAAAATTATGATCAAAATTTGATCCGTTTGGTCCAATAAAATATTAAGTCTAGAGGATCTGTACTGTTCAACAATTTTATGCCAAACTTCTAGATAATATTATAATTTTTATAAAAGGATAAGGCATGTCCAGAGTTCAGATGTTGTATTTCTGGTGTGTGATTTTTTGAGCTGATCCATTTTTAGCCACAGGGCTTGATTGTCTTTCTGTAGACTCTACGTGTCGATTTTGAATTGTGGGAGCCTTTTGGCTGAGTCATTAGCAAAGGATTCAATCAATCCCAAAGTCCCCTTTTTCGACTTACAGTTGGCTCATCCACAGGTTGCAACTTTGAGTCAAAAGCACTAGATATTTCTTCTTGGACAAAGTCGCGCTGTGTGCCACAGTGTGTGTTTGGAGCCTTTTGCTAGCATCGTTGTGTTGCTTTATGAAACATGAAGTGACACCCCCGTTTTCCCGTCCACCTTGATTCAACGTCAAGTATTTGTAGAAGTAATGTAGAATAGGTCCTTACCATACTTGCCAACCCCCCCAGTTTTCCCTCTCCCTATTTCCTCCAAGAACCACAGTTCTCCTGTATATCTCCCTATTTATGACACATTTTCCCACCTTTTTTCCATTTCATTATCACAGCCCATTTCTGGTGCTGCACAGCATGTATGAGCTCTATACGACTCTAAAGATTTAACATTTCCACACGGACAACAATACAGCAAACCAGACTGTCTGGAAAGAAGCATTCCCTTTTCTTAAAGTTTTAAATGAAAGTGGCATACATATTGTAAAATCTGCAACGTCAATTTTCTTTTAGGGGCAGAGCAAAAAAATAAATGAGTGAAGGAAAACTGATGAATTAGCCTGTGCCAGAGATTTATGCAAGTTCACGCTAGAAGGCCGATTTATTCTGTATTCTCTCTTGGGAATTAAAGTAGTAAAAGTAAAAGAATTGAACATAAAAATGCTGCTGCACTGCACTTATTGTTGTTTTTATTCTTTAATTCAGAATCTCATTCACTTCATGCCACCGGAAATAGAAAAAAAGGATGATAAGGAATTTCCTTTCCTTTGACTACCCTCAAATTAAAATCCAAAATATGTTTGTTGTCCTGCGCCTTTGAGTGAAAATTAAAGGGATAGTTTGGATTATCTGAAGCGGGGTTGTATGACATACTTATCGATAGTCAGAGTATTTACCTACTTGATATTTTATCTTTTAATTCTGAATTTTTTTATCACTTTTTATATTCTCAGAACTGGGGTAATGCCGATTGCCATCTACATACACTGACTATGGGTAAATGTCTTCTATAACCCAACATCCAATAATCCAAACTATCTACCTACTATCCAAACTTTCAGCACTCATCGTTGCACTTGTATCTTCTTCTTATTTCTCTTTTTTCTTTCCTGTTTCTGTTTCAGCCGTATTTATTTTTTAATGTATCAAATGTATTTGCCTTTGTGTGCTCTCCAAACATACTCTCCTTGGCCTTGGCTTTGTAAAGGTAGTCAGAATTCTACAGTGCCATTACATTTAGGCTCAACTTGTGTTTTCCATGAGTTTGTCGCCGACATGAAATGATCTGGCCTTTAAAAATGTGCACGTTTATGTGTGTGAAAAGAAATGAAATACAGAACTTTTACCATCTCTTCACGTCTCATTTCCCTTCTCAAATGGACATCTTCACAATCACGGCAGACACGCAGCATTTCGGTAACTAAAGGAATCCTGGGTAGTATGTCATTGATTGACTCTAATAGGTTACGGTAAATCCCATTTTTTTCCCCTCATCAATTACTCTCATTTACTTAGTGGACCATAACTCTATTTGTGAATGAAAACCTTATTCAGAAGACAAGAAAAATTAGCTTGTGGGAGGTGGATTGTTGGAAAAGGAAGAAAATGAGGTGTCTAACCCAAAGTGACATTTACAAATTACCTGTTAATTTCAACTGGGTTGAGGGATGATAGGACTGAATTACACTGACAGGAGGGTAACCGGGTAATGAAAGCCGAGTCTGTAGTGGCCAAATGGGTAACCTGCACTTAGAGACAAAGTGCGTTTATTCCATGTGAGCACCTGAAGTATTTTCAGCGTCTTATCTGAACTGTATTCTGTCCACACCCACCTGAGAGCCTCGTTCCACCCCACAATCTACTTGCGGTCCAATTAAGTGGAGGCTGGATGATGAATAGTTACAATCAGCCTTGTTTTAGAGGCCTGTGCTCAGGAGGATACTAACCATGCAGAGAGAGTGCGAGGGAACGTCCAGGTGTCAGAGTGCAAGGTGAAGTGGCGAGACTTACAATGGTGTCACCTTGAATCCGTCCCTGCTAATGTGCGCAAAAAAAAAAAAAGAAAGTCAGTGCTAAGACAACAAGGCGCAAAAACTGGTGTCCCTCACCCCCGTTCTCCCCCGCCCTCCTCCCCCGCGCCCAGAGCAAACATTAGGGAAGAGAAAACAGTGCCAAGTGGAAACGGGTGACATTTGAATTGAATACCTCAATAATGGATGCAATCTCCCTGTAACCTCCATTTAGCTGGCAGAGCCGGAGCGGCACAAAATCAAGACAGGATCCCTCAGGTCAATGGAAACAGAGGACGTCGGTTAATGATGCCTGTACTCCTCTGAAAGCATCATGGAGGATGCAAGAGGGAAGATAAAAGCCCCTGCGCCTATTAGCAGTGCAGAGAATGTACGTTTCCAATAGTTTTCCTGGAATCTGGATTTAAAGGCATAGTTCGGATTTTTTGATGTGGGATCGTATGAGGTACGAGCTACAGTAGATGGCAGTCGGCCCCACTTTGGAAGAGCAGTGTATAAGTAAAGCAATGTACTTCTGTGGCCTGTCTTGGGGAGTAATGGATTACTTGTAGTGGGATTATGTAATCTGGATACACAAAAAAGGTAACCGTATTCCATTTCAGTTACAGAAAAAAATGTAATCAGATTACAGATTCATTTTGCAAAAATTAGGATTATTAGTAGAGTTACAATTTTAAAATAAAGAACAATATACTACCATGCACAGTGCAAGAAACAGCTGGATAAACTAATAAACCAAACAACAAACAAAAAACTGAGAGCTGCAACGATTAATCCATTATTATCAACTGCTACTAACTACTACTTTCTGGTTTCTTTACTCCTCTCTGAAGATGTCATCTTGAGCTTTGATTAACATTTTTCCCCATTTTCTGACATTTCATGGACCAAACAACTAATCAATTAATTGAGAAAGTAATCAACCGATTGATTGATGATGAAAATATTCCTTAGTTTCAGCCATAAAAACACTATATTTGGCTACTTTAATATTGTGATACTTGGATTACATTACAGACTACATTTTTTAACAGGTAATAAGTAACTGTATTACAGATTTGAATGGACCAACAACTATCAGAATATCGTTGTGTGTAAACTGAAGGAATAGCTTACAACAAACTTACTTCATCACGCTTCGGATACACAATATGTGTCAGTCATGAGCTACATAATCAATATTTATCAGTATCTACCAATACGAAACTTCACTATCGTGACAGACCATAGACTCCACTATATCACCCAGGCCTATGATTGAGGCAGCAGTAGACCAACAACTCTCATGTTCTGCAAAGTAAAATGACTGATTTCTCCCCTGGAGTCTGGTTGCTTTGGAGAGAGTGATATTTGGTTTATATAACAGCAGTTTCCCATCAGAAAAGGATGTCTGATGAAGGTCAAGCAGTGAAAATATTTTAATTTTAGCATACACTTAAACTGATATTGATTCACAGCAGCACATTGCTCAGCTTTCACGCTGGTGGTCCTCTCTGTTTCCCCAAACTGGGGCCGTGCCAACGTCCCCGCATTTTGATCAAATAACTTGTTTGTTTTGTTTTTTTTTTAAACATTGGAGCTACTTTTGGATCAAAAATGGTTCATATTCATAATAAAATAAATCAAAAGGGAGGTGTGCTCTCTTGAGCACCGAACAGGAATCAATAAACCGGGTAGTTACTTTGGTCACAGCTGAAAAAACTCAAAAAAACCATCACAAACACGATAAATGTTGAATTAACAGTGTTATGAGCCTGCCATGTATCTGATCCATCAACCAGCATGTATTTTAATGAGATCTTAATTTTGTTAACAGTTTGCTTGTCATTCCCACAGTCCTCTCCCACTAAAATAGCACAGCTAACCAAAGTTTGTATAGTACAACAGTTTTTCTTAATGGATCTTCTTAATGCAGAACTGACAAGAAGACTGTCAACATATGTCGCCTTTTGTCTTGTGTTTCTAGAGGTGTGTATTTCCATACATGTAAGGAACTGTTAATATGTCATATTTCTTAAACAGAGTTTGACATTTTAATTAATATTCTCTCTGGAGAGGACAGGGAGCTTTAGTTAACTCAAGACTGGTAATGTTTATTTTTTTAAACATTTTTCTCACAAAAATTGTCCTGCCATACCTCCCTTTGCCTGGCACTAATCTTGCAACCCCCACTTTTAACTACAACTAGGCGCCCATGGTAAGTATCACAGTGAACCTCATACAACCCAACTTCAAATTAGGCTTGGGTGGTATCTATTTTTTCCTACCTTCCTGACATTTTGCCAGGGTATATGGTATATGACGGTATTACTGTGAAAAAAAATAGTTATTAAAACCTTGTGATAGAAGTCACTGTGTCACACTATTTGGTCTTGGTGGGTTTAAATACTTATGGTCCCTAGACTGATGAATAAACAGGAAATAAGCACCCGTATTCCAGAGATTCTTATTAAAGGACATGATGACACTTGTTGCCACAGATACCAACACATCATCTGGCTGAACAGAGATGATTTACAGATGTATCATGTGGCTAATAAACTGCTTTTATAGTTGATAGAGGTCACATCATAATAAAGTTATATGTGGCAATATTTTCATGATTCTATACTTAGTTATATTTAATTCATCAAGAAACGACAAGCCAATTATTTCTTCTCTGTATAATTCTTCAGTTCTTCAGTTCTCTGTTGTAATAAATAAATTTCATTTTATATTTTTATTTTCCATCAGTAAAAAAAATCAGCAACTTCCATGTTTCAGATAACTTTATTCACAACGGCGGTATTGAATAGCATACCTTTGGGATTTCTAAATATCCTGGTATACTATACTACTTCAAATAATCTGAACTATCCCTTTAAACACGACAATAATCCTTAGTTTTGTGCTGTCATGTTTGTCAGCTTCTTTCATAGGTCAGTAGTTTCCTGCACATGTGAGAGGAGAGGAAGAAAGACAGAAAGAAAGAGAGATCAATTAGGGCTGTGAGCTGATTTGCTTTAAAAAGGTCACCCAAGTCTTCTTACTATTGTAGGATAGTTGCTGGAAACTCCTTTAACAATGTCTACTGTGGCTGTACAGAGCGCTAGACTCCACCCTGACCTCTTTAGAGAGGCCGGCCCAGCTTCTCCCTCACTCTCGTCTGACCGGAGAAAACTAATGAGTGTGAGGCTGTGGGTAAAACCTAATGGGGCTCAGTAGTTTTTGCTCCGGGCTGACTGCTGAAAATGAACATTTAACCACAGCTCGAGTAATTGAAAAAATGACAAGCAGTACATACAGGCCATCGCCCCACACAAACACACACGCGCACACACACACACACACACAGGGTGCCCAAATTATTATGATTATTTGCCACCTCCGGATTAGAAGCGCCTCTCCACACTGTCACTTACATCAGCAACCAGGAGTAGCGTCAGAATACACAGGGAGAAGCAGAGATGTGGAAGTAACATCAATTAAAATGAGAGTGTTAGCCTCTAGTTATGCCAGATATGGAGTAAGTGCAGAGAGGCAAGGTCTTGATGTTACATAGACTTAACTGTGTGGAAGCAGCCTGCACAGTGATAATAAGCTCCATCTACGAGGAGGAAGCTTCTCAAGAATAAAGCGTCAACACATGCCTCTCTCTTTGGAAACAAAGTGGGAGTTTTTCTGAGATTAACTTTGCTCACAGCTCCACCTGCTTGTCATTTATTGACACTGACACTTGTGTCTTTTGAAAGTCAGCCTGGAAATGACGGCGCGTGAGTGATGTAACCTCTGACCCACAGAGCATATACATGGTGCACTTTGTCCAGTTCCACATCACAAAATAATTAAATCACAGTTTAAATAGTTTTATTATAAGAGCACTGATGCTTCAGTGGAGTGCGTTTCATTACTAAACTTTGATATTTAACATCAAAGATCAAACATTAAAACTGAAACTGTGGTGGTGGTCTTAGCTCACTTAGACCCACATATAAACTCATCAGCCATTTTTCACTACATGCTGCTACATTATTTATGTTCATTGTTATAACAAACTGTAGTTGTGTGGGGTAGATTGTGGAGCATTTCTCTTTTATTCTGAAAGCCCGGCATTATCCAGTGAATGATCTGTTCTTGTCAGACTCTGAACGTTGACTCACGAAGCAAACAGAGAGAAAAGTTGTGGATCATATTTGTTCTAAAATTGATCTTACAGTTACTTTCTTTTCATTTAGGCAGACTGAGATTCATGCCAGCGCTGCTATTTACAGCAGTTTTAGATCTACTTGTTGTTTTATCTGATGTTTTTTTTTTGGAAAATATGTTGAATCAAACCTGGTTTTTAGATAGAGTGTTTGTTTGGGCTGAGTAGGAAAATTACCCCGTAAGTGAGGACTCTCAGTGAACTGCAGCAACTTTCTAGAATTCTGTTTGGGTCTAGAGGGTTAAATAAATACTGGAAGGTTACATTTCAGATTGATATTTTTATTGATCACGAGTATTATTATTTTGTTTCCTAAAAGCAGATACTGGAGGAAGTATTCAGATCTTTTCCTTTAGTAGACTGCAACATTTTTTGGATTTTCTTCTTTATCTTAACTTATAATGAGCTAATTATGCTAATTACACAAACTGCCCAACATGCAACTCTTTCATTTCATACAAAAGTTCATAAGAAACAAAATTTCCAGTAGACTATAAAGGTTCACTACACAGGCAACATGGCCTGGATGTTACATTTTTATACATTTACTTCTGGATCATTATTACAGATGCATTAACAAACATGCAGCATTTTATCATAGTTGACTACAGTAGAGCATTTTTTGATTTATAAATTTGCCTTATTTTCCTTATTTGATTAAGTTGGTGTAGTTTGTTTAATTTACTGCAAAACACTTTTATCATAGCTTCTAAATAAATGCCCTCGATCTAACCAGTCTGAGACAGCCTCATGTTAATCATAAATGCCTTTTCAAATGACTGTTAAATATTACGTCCTGAGATGTATATGTGCAATTGTTAGAACGTACTTTAGTAGTTACTTTATGTGTGCTTGGACCATAAGAAACCTCGAGTGCCTCAGGAGAGAGTGGTGATTTTAAATATATAAAATAAGACTAATTAAAGCTAAATTATTATCTCAGACATTAACCAGATTGAACACGAGCACTGAAACTATGATCCATCATAATAGTTGAGCATTATCTTAAATGTCCAATGGCTATTCCATTTATGAATGTTATGCTTGATGGATGATGGCAATTAACAAAATGTAATCTCCAAAGAGTTCTCAGAATTCTCCCCCCACACTTAAACACATTCCCACAGAAAAGGTAAGACCTTGTTTGGTGTGCCGTCCTTCAGCAGACTTACCATACCATTTGAATGCTTTGAAAGGAGATGATTGTGCTTTCAGTCATTTTTTAAGCATTATCTGAGACAGATTTGATTGCTAAACTGACATATCAGTCACTCCGTGGGTCGTTTTAAAGATGTTTGTGCAGACCTACATTTGCAGTTACCCGCAGTTAATGGAGCAGCCTCACATTTTACACTTTGTTCCAATGAAAACAGCATTTCTGTTGAACCCTTTTTCAATCTGAAACAAAAGGTCCTTTTTCCTCTTCCTGCCTGAGTGAAACCTCAGCATGCAGATGGCCTGCGTGTGCAGTCTGAGGCTCTGACCGTCCGGAGACACCGGAGATGCAGACTCCATCCACACTCATCTTACAAAAAAACAGTGAATTATGGTTCTGTAAAGTACAGCCTTACTCTATGAAAGTCAAAGAGTCATTTTAGATGTTTAGGGAGGTGCACTGTTGGCTTGTTTGATCTGAATACTGTCTGTGCATTGGTAACTAGATTATCAATGGACAGACAGTTACAGAAACCATCCACTCATCCCAGTTTTGTGGGCGGGATTAATGATTAGGGCTGCAACTAAAGGTTATTTTCATCATCAATTAATCTGTCGATTATTTTTGGATTAATAGATTGTTTGTTTGGTCTATAAAATGTCAGAAAATGGTGAAAAATGTTGATCTGTGTTTCCCAAAATCCAACATGACGTTTTGTCCACAGCCCAAAGACATTCAGTTTACTGTCACAGATAATTAAAATAACAGAAAATATTCATATTCAAGGAGCTGGAATCAGAGGATTTTTCTTAAAAAATTACTAAAACTGATTAATTGACTAGCAAAATAGTTGGCAAGTAATTAAATAATCGATGAACTGATTAATCATAGCAGCTCTATGAAGAATAAGGATGCCATATCCCTATATAAGTAGGCACATCCATGAAAATGTGACAGAAAACTGGCCAAAAAAATGACAACAAGATATCAAAGCAGCTGTACATGTTGTTGTGAGTGAACCTCACCAGGGGCGTAAATATAGACAGTGGAGGCCGTGCGGGTGCACTGGGGCCCATGAGGAGGGGGACCCATAAAGACAGCCAGTTACAATTTGTAACAAACAGGGCTGGGTATCAGTGATTAATACCTTTAAGGTATCAATTGAATGAACCCATTACCCATTAGTATTGAAACTTCTACAGTCAGGCAATACCTGCATTCAATCCTTCTGGTACCCAGATCTTGAAAAAAGTGAGTATTTGTATAGTTTTGCTTGCAACCAACCAACCACAGCAAATGTTCTTCATAAAAAAGAACACTGAAAAAGACATCAGATGAAATACTCTGTTGTTATCTGTACTGGTTCTGGTATTGGTATTTTTTAAACAATATCCAGTCCTAGTAACCAATCTATATATTGTTATTCTACATAAACTATAAAAACTATAAACTAAAATGGAATAATCAGTTTTAAAAATATATATTTGTGTCAACAACCATGCACCATATAACATTAGGATAGCAAAGTCTGTGTTTTCATATTATAAAAGAATGCTGAAATTATTCACAATATAATATGTTTATACCTTATAAAGGTAAAAAGGTAAAAAGACTGTACTTGGGATTGCACAGTATCAAAAATAAACAGTGAAAAGGAAAGGAGACATTTTCAAATGAAGAAAAATGACTACATTAAAGAAAGATAATTCCATAAAATAAAAAAGGGATAAATAAATGTATATATGCCAAAGACATAAAAAAAAAAGGTGAAAAAAAGAATCTGAGTCTAAGCATAGGATCTTATCTCAGAGTCTAAAAACTGTAGGAACCATCCTTATCTTCCTTCTTAACATTTTCTAAACCCCTCCTGTTTCCACATCCCCTACCCTTCTCTCACTCAATTACTCGTCATGTAAAACTGAACAGCGTATAAAGGTTAGGTTACAACTCAGAAAATCCTGCGCGTTACATACTGTAACTCGTAACTAGCATGCGTTATATGGCCTGCTGTAACCACCTTATGCCATTGAACATAAATTTGTTGATTGTTGTGAAAATCAAGTTAACTTCTCCTTGCAACATTTACTGCAGCTTCCATTCGGACTGAAAAAGACGTCAGCGGGATGAACATGTCACTCACCACTGACTCTTCCTCCTGCCCTTCTCAAATGGAAACTGGCGAACATGAACAAAAAGATCAGGAGGGAATGAATGAAGTGAAACGAAATGGCAATTCAGTCTGATCATAAGGCTAATGCGGTAGAAATCTTCGCACCTTTGGTGTTGCAGAATGTCAAGACTGAAATACAAAGCTGCTATTTACCTCTCAGCTTTATCTAATATAAAGTCACATCCAAAACTAGCTGAAGAACACTGTAAACAGTTATTGAAATGAACTGAAATTGCTATCAGCTTTTTTTTTTTACCCCAATAAATTACTGACTGTCTAAAGTGCTTTCAACCAATATACACTTCTATTAACTTTTCTAATAGTTTCATAAATACTGCATGAAAAGCTATATAAGATATCTGTAATATAGGCTAGAGCTCAAATGATTTATTATTTTATTATTAAGTAAAAACAGCATCTGAACTGCTCTTTAACAGCTGAAAATTACAGCCTGTGGCACATAAGGCTACAACCCAGTCAGTGATGTCAAAGCATTTGGTATTTTGCCTTTGACAGCTGCCTGCTGTGTGTCCTTCTATGAACTGCCTCATGTTTGAATGTTTCAACACAGAGTGTAGATCAGTGTGTTGACTGAAATTCACTCATCATATGCACAGAAATGAACTGATACATCTGGTTTCCACATAAACCAGATCACTGCTTCATTCACAGATTCACAGAGTGCAATCGTGTGATGTGAGGTATTCCTTTTTTTATTCCCTCAACTACACTGTAAAAAAAACATAGTTGGGACAACTCAAAATTTCAAGG
Organism: Lutjanus argentimaculatus; assembly: GCA_034769285.1. NCBI lineage: Eukaryota > Metazoa > Chordata > Actinopteri > Lutjaniformes > Lutjanidae > Lutjanus > Lutjanus argentimaculatus. The sequence continues at coordinate 8,250,886 of JAWZSL010000033.1, read as the reverse complement.
CAACATACTGCAATATTTGTTTGAGTTTTGAGAACTCTTAAGCTTTGAAATCAACTTTAAAGTGATATTCCACTCTTAGATAATCATCCACTCAGTATGTACTCACCACTATGCTGATGTGAGGATGGGTGAAGATCTTCAGTTCACAAAACAATCCTGGAGTTTCAGCAGAAAACAGGGTTGCGGCCAATGGCAGTGAATGGTGACCCAGTTTAAAACGTTAAAAACAGAACACAAAACAAACACAAAATGTCTCCATCCTGCTCGTGTGGTGTAATCCAAGTGTCTGCGAGCCGCAACATTAAAATTTAACCACAAAAGATGCCATTTACACCATGTTTTTAGCTGAAATGTCAACTGTAGCATGTAGCAGGTAGCATGTACACATGGCCGCAGCTCGCGGACAGGATGGAGACATTTTTTGTGTTCTTTTTTTAACGTTTTAAACTGGGTCACCATTCACTGCCATTGGCTGCAACCCTGTTTTCTGCTGAAACTCCAGGATTGTTTAGTGAACTGAAGATCTTCACCCATCCTCACATCGGCATAGAGGTGAGTAAATACTGAGTGGATGATCATCTAAGAATGGAATATTGCTTTAAAAAGTTTTGCCGACCTACAATCTTCAGTCGAGATAATTTACTTTTCCTCGTTAGATAAATTTGAATCTTTAGCACTGATCTTCAGTTTTAGAAACTAAAAAAAATAAAGTATTTCATTGTTCACGGTGAGCTGTGAACCTTATTTGCCATTATTTAGGTGCCTGAAGATATTTGTTTTAATTGAAAATATTAAATTTTCAACCATCATTCTCTTTCACGGTCCTGATAATCTTCTTTTTTTTTTTTTTTACCTTAATTTCTCAAGCAACTTCAAAAGTATTTTCTGGCTCCAGCTTGCAGAATTTTGGATAAAAAGAAAACAAGACATTTGAAAATGTCACATCTTACAGCCTGAATGATTAAAGCGACTACAAGGAGATTTTAACTGGTTATGAAACAGTGTCAATCTATGACCTACATAAGTTAATAAGACCATTCTCCTTGAAATCAGATGAAACGAGCCTCTGTTTACATTTTCCAGGCAAAATTACAGCATGTAGAACATTAGCCAGTTAAAAGGAAGCAGGAGAAGATTTTGTTTTTAATAATTTTGCTTTTACTGTTATATTTTGTGATTATTACAGTGGAAACACTACTGCTTTTGTCCACAGGGGCCTCAAAATCAAGACAATATGAAAGTTCCATGTAGTGGCTTTAAATATAAATGAATACATGAAAAAAGAAAGATTAATTGATGATCATAATTAAATGCAGCCCTACATAACATACTGTTTTTAGTTTTAGTTTTCTGGTTTTTTTTGAGTTGCATACAATCTCTTTTTTCCAAATTTCAGTCACAGAAAAGAATACTTACCCTTTCACAAGAGTCAAGTCAAAGTGCAAGAGGTTAAAAACAAATTAATCACGTAGGAGGCACAGTAATCGATAGCTACAACACCGTCGCCTGTCAAATGTAGTCAGCGGAGGTGGTAAAAGTACACACATTCTCTACTTAAGTGTAAGTACAGATACTTTTGTAAAAAGGACTCTGGTAAAAGTAAAAGTACTGATTCAACTTATTCACTCAAGTAAAAGTGAAAAAGTACAGGCTCTGAAATGTATGTGTTAATGTACAGTCACACACAGTCAGACATTTCTACTGGCTGTTTCTGTGCAAATCTAACTGAATCTCACCTTTTCTCCAGGGTCAAGTCTCCCTCTGTCTGTTTCGTCTTATGTCTTTTATGTCATTTTTGTCTTGTTACGTCCTGTTACATCTTTTATCTTGTGTTTGTCTTGTTCCGTCGTTTTCATCTTGTTATGTCTTTTATGTCATTTTGATCTTGTTACATACACTGTACTTTATTATGGTCATGCCAATAGAGCCACTCTGAATTGAATTTAAACGTTGCTTTCGTAATGTTACGTCTTGTCACGTCATTCTCATCTTCTGTCATTTTGCTCTTATCTATCGTCATGTTGTTTTTGTCTTGTTACGTCATATTTTGTCCCATGTCTTTTATGTCATTTTCATCTGTGGCGCCATTTTCGTCTTGTTACATCTTGTCTGTTTTGAAAATGTAAGGAGTAGAGAGTACAGATACCTGTGTTAAAATATAGGAAGTAAAAGTAGAAAAATACTCAAGTAAAGTACAGATACCTGAAAAATCTAGTTAAGTACGGTAAAGTATTTGCACTTAGTTACTTCCCATATTTGGAAGTCAGTCTGATTCAAATGCTGACAACTAAATTCACATGATAGCTTTCAGATTAATCTTATTGTGAGCTATAGTCATGATACCACTGGACTGTCGATGCATTGGTTATCGTTCAGCCAGTGTCTGCATCTATCTTATTCAAATCACCCCACACCACACACACGTACAATGGACCTAACAGGTGTACATTTGACATGAAAATTTAAAACATTTTTTCAAATATTTGTTTGTGAAATGGGGAAGTTGTGCCTTTGAAACAGTTCTGCAGATGATTTTATAATCATTACCCACACGTTACTTCTTTTCATTATTCCACTTCCAGCACTGACCTTCTTTCCCAAGCACTCCACCTGTTTTTCCTCTCCTCCCACTTCATTGTAGCCTTTTCCCCTGGCCTCTGCGCTGTCTTCATTACCACAGCATATAGATGCTGCTGCCCTGACTGCCTGCTGTAATGAGGGAGAGCCTCTGCATATGGACACCGGTTCAACGCAGACTTAACAACCACCGGCAATGTTTTAATCCTTTAACAGTAATGAGAGGTCAAGTGATTGGGGTGTTGCACCCACAACACAGTTGATAATGATTCACTTTTGAAACGTGTACCGGCCCCTCCTTCTGTCATCGCCTTCATGTAGTACGCTCCTCATTCATAACTGTCAAGAACCTACTCATCTGCACCCCCAGCTTATTTGGGTGAAAATCACACATAAAATGTATTTTCCACCGCAGAGAGGACAGAAGAGAGAACTAATCTCATTTCTTTTGACACTTCCCTATAATGATTTTTTTGGGGAGGGAGGACAGTGGAGGATAATCCTTGGATGGATATGAGCCTGTCCCATGTCTGCAAGTCTGGTAAAAGCAGGAGACGCAAGCTGACTTTCAGATGTACCCTCCAGCTTCTGTAGCCGTTGAGGTTGGGGGGGGAGGGGTGTTGGACGGGTAAAGAAGAGGTAGAAGACACTAACAAGATCATGCAATATTAATGAGGTGTTGAGATGTGGGACATGCGAGGCAAATCGGCCACTGTATATGCAGGAAAATAATATCTTACATGAGCATGATGACTTGCATCTGTTAAAGAGGGTGGTACCTGATTACAAAGAGAAAAGAGCCATACTGGAAATAAGCTTTTTCAAAAAAAAATATATTACTATAGCAAAATATTATCATTATTAATTTTCATACCTGGACCTAAAATAACTGGGGCTGATTAGGAAATGCCTCTAGCTTATCTCAGAAGTGAGCAGTAATTAGGCCTGCATTGTCCGATCAAACGGTATTTCTAATATGTAGCCTACATGTAACTGGGGAGGCAACCTTTTGACTTTCCAAAAAACATCAAAAACATATTCTCATTACTAATTAGCATTCTATTTTGGGAGAGTTAAACACTGCCAGAAGAAATAAACGTGTCCTGGTGAGTGGGAAGAGATTTAATCTAATATTTACTGTCTGCATCAGGATAATTCTCAAATAATTGTAATCATTATATCTATATGTTTAAAGTTTATTTGTTTATGCACTTGTGTTTCCTACAGGGATGGTACAAATTATCTGAGGTGGGGTTTTATGAGGTAATTACTGATATTCAGTGTGTTAGCTACAGAAGATGGCAGTTGGCACACTTCCAGTTAGGAGAAGCAGAGAGGAATACCAGCACAGAAGCTAAGCAGTGTACTGCTGTGGACAGGGTCAGCAACAAAAGGTATTTTAGCCACTTCAAAATGGTCCACCTTAAAAAAAAAAAAAATCTACATCGGTTTAAATGTATGCTACATCTACAATATTTTCACTCCTTTATTTTGGCAGGAAACCGCCATTATATGAGCCAAATATTGCTCTCTCCAAACCAACCAAACTCCACAGCTGAAATCAGTAGTTTTACCTCACAGAAGACAGAAGTTGCTGATGAACCGCAGCCTCAATCTGTTAATTTGTTGATGTTAATGTGTGACTTTGGTGTTTTAAAAGGACAGTTTGGATTCACCGAAGTCACACAATAACACAATCAAACTAAGGTCGAGGCAGCGGGGAGACCAGCAACTCCTGTGTTCTGTGACCTTAAATTACTGATTTTGCCTATGGGGTTTGGTTCGTTTGTAGAGAGCAATACTTGGTTTATATAACTGTGGTTTCCCTAAAGCGGTGAAAATATTCTAACAGTAGCAGACACTTAAACTGATAAAGAGTTTTTTAAAGGTGGACCATTTTGAAGTGGCTAAAAGTGCCTTTTGTGGCTGACCTGGTCTACAGCAGTACATTGCTTAGCTTCAGTGCTGGTACTCCTCTCTGCTTCTCCTAACTGGGGGTGTGCCAACTGGCATCTACTGTAGGTGATACACCATTGATAAATACCTTATACAACCCCACTTCAAACAATCGGGACTATCCCTTTAACTTCTGGCTGCTATTGCTGGGAACAGTATACACAAGTCAGAGGTCTCAGTTTACACACCTTACTAAACATTTCTCAAGTTAGGAACACATGCGGTAACATCCACTGCACATATGGGATCAAAAAGAAGATATTTGGTGCATAGCCTTGCCTTCAACTAGCTTGTTTTGTAGCAGTATAATATTTTTATCATGAAAGATCAACCTTATCAGTGCAATGATGCAGGTTGTTAGCATAATTTGCATTAAGTTCCTTGGTAAAAAATAAGGTAGATATACTTGTGATCAGAAGGTGATTTCAAGCAGGGAGGTGTAAAAGTAGCAGTTACAATCTATAATGTTGGTGCACGGTAACAGATGGGACACTTCTCCAACATTAGCTGACTTGACCAACAACCCACTTTCTCCAGGCTTGCAAAAGTAGGTCAGCAATCACACATATTGGTCCACTAACATTTGAAATGTATAGATGATAAAGACTGTATACACACATTCAAAAAGCAAATAGCTTCAAAATATTTAGTAAAATAAATTCTACAATAAGCATTACTGCCACTGTGAATATTTCAAGGAAATATGTGGCAGGAGAAAGCACTGCAACACTGCTGCACGTGAGAGAGACAGTCCCAGTGGGAGAAATGAGACCATCTGCCCCTCTGCAGGTGACTGTCCCCGGATAGAGGATGGAGTTAAGCTGAGACAGCGAAAGAGAGCAGCAGGGTAAACTGTCCTGCTATGAAGCTGCTGTAGCAGGCAAAGCCCTGTAATAGGCCCACTACTGTTGTTTCTAGAGTGTTACAGTGATAAATTTCATTTAGAACTGAGCATGTGCCACAGGGGCCGCAGACACACTGCTTCCACTGTTGAATGACATCCTCCTGGGTGTCACACCAGGGGTGACACTGTGGCCATGGATTTGTCACTGGCTTAGAAAGGCTAAGAGAGCCACATGCTGGGAAGACTACAACACAAAGAAGCATCATTTTCAACAATGAGGTCATGACAAATAAATTTAACAGTAACAGATACGGCCCTGTCTATGGTCCACAAGAGGCTGCCTGCAAATCAGACTGGTGTGTGTGATATGATAAATAAAACTACATTTCTCTGAGCTACTTTGTGCCATCTGAACCACAGACTGGATAATCTGAACCAGGAATCTGCCAGGGTTGAGTGGTAAGACGTAAAACATAATCAGATTACAGTTACATTTAGTAAAAATGTGGATTATTAGCAGGATTACAATTTTAAAATACATTACAACACCTCAGAAGTCTCAACACCACTGTGGTCTGAGTGAAACCAGCTAATCTGACAGTTGGCAATTCATTACTGCTTCAAAAAATGCTTTCATTAGGTGGAAATTTTGCCATTAATTAACTAATTTAAGGAAACATTTACTCACAAGACCAACCTCTAACATTTGCTACACAGACCAACCGCTAACATTAGTGACATTCGCTACACAGACCAAAAGCTAATGTCAACTATACACACCAACCACTAACATTAGCTGCACTGACTAGCTGCTTACGTTAGCTCCACAGACCAAACGCTAATGTTAACCACACAGAGCAACTTCTAATGTTAGCTACAGTGAACAAATGCTAACATTAACTTCACAGACCGCCTGCTAACATTAGCTACACAGACAAACCACTAACATTAGAGGTAATCCAAAACAGAAAGTAATCACGCTCCATTACTTTAATATCCTGATACTCAGATTAGGGCACTGATTCCTTTTGTTTTTTTGTTTTTTTTAAGTAAGCCTCCACCCGCCATTCAGTCAGTCAGGCCTCGCACTGCGCTCTCGGCTGGCGGCCCACAGAGAAACTCTAGTTCTCTAAGTCAACAGCAAGCTTCAAAATGTCTCTCTCAAAGTGAAAGAGACGTAAAGTTGATTGTGAAATTTGCTGACAAGTCCTGACAAGTTTTTTTTTTTTGTTTTTTTAACTTTGCCAACCACAAATACTAATAAACTGATGGGTTTATTGTGCAACAAATGCACTGCTGTGATAAAAGAATGCAACATGAAGAGGAACTGCAAATCAAACTATGGCTAGTTTTCTGTCAGTTTTTCTGAGGGCTCAGAGGAATATATCTATTAAAACCCTGAGAGTATATCTTTGCTGTTGAAGTTGTGGTCAATGGTCAAGAACCACATTCCTCTTTTTGTATAGTTAGTCGACAAGCATTTGATTATATTGAGACAAAGATTCAACATTAAAGAAGAAAAGTGATATCAGTACATTACTTGTAATGACCAGTACCCTGAACTCAAATATCTGAGTGCTGTTTAAAGAGTTCCATTCTGTTATCAATGCCATGCAAACATTGCAGTTTTCTTACTGAAAGAGTGAGCCTGAAAAAACAAAAAAAAACAAAGAAACAAAAAACATTCTCCAAAGCAATTTCAAGAAACCATCTCACCGTCACCCCTGTGCACTTGGCTCGACAATCGCTCGTTATGCAAATAGGTAGCCCGAGGTAATGCAGACCTAAACAGCCAAAGCAAATTAGACGAAACAATTCTGCGGAGTAAAGACACTACAATTAACATCTTACTTAACGATGTTACTGTATTCTGGATCAAAAGGAGTGAGGGTTGGGAGATAACCTTGTTTTGCTTTCATGTTTAGATATGCCGTTTGGACACATAGTATATAATCTGCCCAGGAGGAAATAACTTACCTAGCATCAGTGTATGAGCAAACGTGGCTGATAAGGAGACAATTTGACACGCTTCTGTTTATCAGAGTTGATCAGCAACATAAACTGGGACAAACCTGAGCTACTTCATCATGCTAAAGAATGTGAGGTGCAAATATGTATCCAAGTAGCAACGTGAATACATTAAAGGGAACAACAGAATTAATTAGGCCGGGATTAACTTATGAAAGATAATTAAAGTCACCCTGTGGAGTTTTCATTGTAAACAAACATTTGGTTTTGTTTGCGCTCGGTGTTGCTCACCAAATGTTTTGTGTGTATCCTTAAGGCCTTACAAACACACCATATGCATTCCATATCTCGCAAAACATTTGTAAAGGGATTGTTTCATGTTTTAAGAGCTGTATAGTTACTGTCAGTATGCACTGCCGCCTTCTGCAGTCAGCAGAACTGTGAATCACCACATGCCGGTGGTTGTGGTGTGCACGTGCAACCTCATACGCACACTGGCAGGACGCAGTGATAGTCATATACGTGCAACTTATAGCAGCAGGAGTCCATGTGAATGAGGCAATGATGCAAACGCTGGAATTAGTTTGTAAAACCAAGCTGCAAACTAAGGCTGCAACCAATGATTATTTCTTATTATTATTATTTGTTGATTAATCTGTCAATCGTTTTCTTGATTAATTGATTAATTAATCCTGTCACAACAGACAGACAACAGGGGCACACAGACGTATGACCTCTGTAACAATTATTTTCATTATCAATCAATCTGTTGATCATTTTCCTCATTAATTAATTAGTTGTTTGGTCCATAGAATGGTGAAAAAAAAGGTCACTTCCCAAAGTCCAAGAGGACGTTCTCAAATGTCTGGTTTTGTCCACGACTCAAAGATATTAGTTTACTGTCAGGGAGGAGTAAAGACACCAGGAAATATTCATATTTAATGAGCTGAAATCAGAGAATTTTTTGTTAATGGCAAAACAGCAGCAGAAAAAGTGTCTTTCAAACTATAATACGCAACATTTCCACATTAAAATGTCTAAAAATGCTACACTTATGTTATATATTTTACTGAGTTGTGTACTTATATTATCACAAATATTTCCCACAATGTTCAAGCCTACAGAAATCTGTAATTTTTTTAAAGTAACGATGCGTTTCCTACTAGCTGCTAGTTGCGATAATTTCTGGAAAAAAGTCAAACATGTCAAACTGTAATGTGAATAAAACTTTTAATACATTACCTCATCCACATGTACTCAAGCAAAGTATAAAAGTAAAAATCCATTTCTACCTTGTTGTGTTATTTCATCCTTTACGTCTTTTTTTATCTTGTTACGTTTCATCGGTTTTTGTCTTGCTATGTGTTTTATATTGTTTTCGTTGTTACAGCTTTTATGTCATTTTTGTCTTATGTTGTTTTTGACTAGTTACATAATTTTCACCTTGCTCCATCTTTTACGCAGTCTTGTCTTGTTTCACTGCTTTTGTCTTGTTACATCTTTTATGTCATTTTTTCTTGCTACATCTTTTACATAGTTTTGTCTTGTTATATTGTTTTTGTCTTGTCACATTTTTTGTAGTTTTATGTCTTTTTGTGTTTTCATTGTTACGTCTTTTGTCATTGTCATCTTGTCCCATCTTTGGTCATTTTTGTTTTGTCACATCTTCTGCCATTTTCGCCTTGTTCCATATTTTGTTGTTTTTGTATTGTTAGGTCTTTTATGTCATTTTCATTGTTGTGTCTTTCATATCCTTTTCATCTTGGAACATCTTTTACATTGTTTTAATCTTGTTGCGTCATGTTAGAACTGTCATGTGTTATATGCACTAATTGATCAAGGAATCATCTTTTCTATGTGTTATTTCTCGTCTATTTAGATTGAAAGGAGCCTCGATGCATTAAAACTTAAGTAAAGAGCCTGTTTTGAAAATGTAAGGAATAGAAAGTACAGATATTTATGTTAAAATGTAAGGAATAAAAGTAAAAAAATTGTCAGACAAATAAATACTCAAGTAAAGTACAGATGCCTGAAAAATCTATTTAAAAACAGTAACAAAGTTTTGTTACTTCCCATCGCTGATGAAAACATTGCACCCACTGTGGTCAAACCCTAAAGGGACATCCTCATCATATCGTCTGAAATTTGTTCTCTATGATGTTTGTGTACCATTGAGAATTCAAGTAATGATTAAAGTGAGGAAAAAAACATCTATCATTAGACTAATTTCAATTAAGCAGTGCTTTAGCACTTAAACTGTCTGCATGACATGGGCTGATGACATGACAACATGGGTCCTACCTTTTTTACCCACCACCTGGGGTAAACAATTAGCAAATTTCTATATTAGCAAGGCACTCACTCTCCGTCTCTGTGATGCTCTCATCTCTATTAACAGACAAATTCCATTAGCTAAAAGCATGTTTTTCTGTTCCCTGCTTGCTTATTATTAGCTCCAATACATCAACTGTAACATTATTCTAATATCATAGCTTTTAAAAATGTCACCCCAGACATCTCTGATAACAAGCAGCCCATTTCTCAAAACAGAAATCATCAAATAATGTCTTGATTGCATGATAATGCTATAAGAAGATGAGTGTGTATTTGGTAAATGAAACATGAATCCACGAAACAACAAACCAAATGCATAACATCCATTGATGGAAACATCTGTGACTCATTATGCAAACTTAGGTTAATTCTTTAGAGTTCGATTCATTAAGGAGTATTGTTAGTTTCAGTGGCTGAGCCCTTATTATCATGCATTTAGGAAATGAGGCAAATAGAAAAGGCATAAGAGCCCAATCAATAGCTCTTTTCATTTTGCCTTAATGGCCACGTCTTTTTTCCCTCGTGGACTAAAAAGAACACAGGGGAGGTTGGTGTTACAACCATAAAATGTAATTTCTCTGCAGGAAAAAACATAATAATGCCTCCTATCCCCTTTCTGCATATTCCTATAACATTCTGCCAAATTGAGTATGGATTTAACATCAAAAGGTTACATGAATTTTTCAAATGAAATATTAAAGTCAATATTTCAAGCAGAGGATATTTCAATTCGGGGGCTTACATGATAGGGGCCGTGTGCTAAGATGAGCTGGCTTGCAGGCATGGCTGCAGTTTTGCCACGAAATTGACTCGCTAGAAAAGTCAAACCCGAGGATTCTGATGTCAGACATGGCAGGAAATATGAAAAATGCTCAAAATCATTTCCCCATTAAAAGTAGAACAAGTGAAAACAAATGTGTGTGTGAGCACACTACAGTACAGATTCAACAGTAATCGTTGGAGGAGAAGCCATCGAGGACTCAGACTCCATAATGTCTAGATTTTTAATGAAAACATTTTCCTCAATTAAAATACTTTCACTCTGCCGTGCACAACCACAAGACTGCTGGACTGCACTGCAACGCAGTGAGAAGAGTGAACTCTGGATACGTACTGCAAATGATAATGAACCATATGTCTGCATTTTTACTTATGCAAAATTTAATCCAAAGTAATTCAGTTAGCGACACCATTATCTGAGCTGCTACCATTACAGCTACAGCAGACCACAAAAGTGGTTTGGAGGATTTTCCTCCAGCCGGGTCAGTATACTTCTTCATCAGTGCTCGTCGTACAAACTAATTCTGATCGAGCATAAACTGACACTAATGGTCACATCAAAGATACGATTTTGATTTTGATGATAATTAGGACTGCAACTAACAATTCTTTTCATTAATCTGTCGATTATTTTCTTGATTTATAAATTAATTAATCATGTCATAATCTTGTCAGATAAAAAACAGGTCCAAGGTTTAGCAAACAAACACTTTATAAATGCAGTACACGATTCTGGAGAAAAATACGTTGTAGCTAATGTCGAGTCTCATTCCTGGGTCTCCTGTCTCCAGCGTCTCCTCCCGCCTCAGACTAGATTTTCTAACGCTTGAACACCAGGGTTCCTACAGCTTAAGGCAAGTTAGATTTAATCCTTTTTATGGCTTCTTTAATGCCACTTGGACTAAAATTTAAGACCAAATTTACACTAACCAAAATAGAAAAACCATCAGTTACTTAGTGTTAGAGACATTTTTTGTCAGATATAATCAGTGGTGGACAGTAACTAAGTACTGCTACGTTACGTTATATTAAGTGCTGTACTTAAAGCTACACTAAGAACTTGCATATTGTGTTGATTTTGGAGGCCCTGTGGACAAAAACGGTGGTGCTTTCACTGTAATAACCACAAAATATAACATAAAAAATTATGGTCTCATTAACTTATGTAGGTCATAGAGGCATCAGTAATAAACTGAGACTGTTTCATAACCAGTTAAAAACTCCTTGTAGAAGCTTTAAGTGCATGTTTGATGCACTTGTACTTTACTTGAGAATTTCTATTTTAGGCTGCTTTATAGTTCAATTTCACTACATCTTAGATGGAAATATTGTACTTTTCACTCAGCTACGTTTATCTGACAGCTCCTTTTCAGATGCAGATTCAGATGAGTTCAATATATAAATTAACTGACAAATACTCTGTATCGGACTGGATGTGATCTTGGCACCAACAGTGGACATGCAGATCCATTTGTTTGGTTTTTCTGATGTGCTTGTGGCTCTCGTTAAACATTTAAACAAACATGGCCTTGTTAGCATCCACTAACAAAGATGCAGAGAAAAGGGAGAAACATGTGGTCAACTCTGGAGTCTGGGAACATTGTGCGGGATAAGTTTCCTAGTCCTTCATTTGACTTGTACGTCTGGTGTTTTATCACTGTGTTCAGACACAACAGTACCTCGGCTTTCAATATAGGCGTCCACCCGAATGTTGTTTGGAGACCTGCTGCTGCTTGCTCTGGTTCTGGTATTGCAGATGGAGGTGGAGTCAAACACAATTAGGAAATACCTGGCATCTGTTTGCGAGTTGACTGGGCAGTCTTGTGTTTTTTGATCTTCATATTGGACTCTACTGCCGTTACACTCATTGTGCCAAGTTACAATACAAAACACATCGTGTCTATTTCCTGGCACTGGTTTCAACCATGCCTTGAACTCTTGATTAAATGGCCAGTTCTCATTGAATTTGCAGGTCGCTAGCTACCAAGCAGGCGGTGCACCTGGTATCATGTGTGACGTTAATACGAGAGGCTTTCAATTAATTATTAAGCTGCGATGTCAGAAAAAATTATTAACGAAAATCCTACTTTTCATGTCTTTGCATTTTTAAGACTTTTGAAAGGTTGATTTAATACATTTTAATTAAAATTAAGGCCTATATTTTTAGATTAATTCAGTGCCTTTTAAAACTTTTTATTTACCCTGGAAAACAGAGCAAACAAGGAGCAGAATCTAGTTTTCTCTAAAACCACTTGAGTTACATTATGCTTAATGGTTATTATGGATCTTTTGTCCACAAATATACTGCCTACCCCAGCTTTAAATAAACCACTTATCCACCCATTTATGGAGCAGAGAGTGGCCTGAGTCATTGGACTGGGTCTCCTCATTAACACACAACAAAGAAGATCACTATGCAGGAGGAGGTCCATTATATACTGTTTGTAATCAAGCTCTGTAATCATGTCCTAATAACAGAAATGATACTCATGAAACCCCCCAACACAACAGCTTTTATGGCAATATTGTTCACTAATAATTCAACTACAGCCAAAGCTACTGGATGGACCTGTTATAGATCAGACCACTATTGTCTGAAGGGGCATGAATTAATCTTGTTGAGCAAAGCAGAATCACTTCTTTTTTTCTCCCAGATTAACAGCTGTATTTTCAATATGGCTTTCACCGGCTAATTAAGAAATAGGAGCTGATTCTAGCAAGAAGTGATTCAGAAGAAAGTTTTACCTCCTCTCGATCAGTGGGGGTATTCTAGAGGGAGCAGGTCGTGGGGTGCCCCTCTTCCCAAAATCCTCCACGCCTCATCCTTCATCTGCGGCTGCTCGTCATGTCCCGTCACCGGCACAGTTACACCTGAACACTCTGCTGCTGCCAAACACCTGGCTCCATCTCCCACTGTCCAAATGAAAAATAAGCATAATCTGCCTTTCTGAGTATCCAGCAAATGAGGGATTTCATGACAAATTGGGTGGAGGTTTATTATGCAAAGGGGAAGGCAGAACAGAGCCAGAGAGGAGCTAAAATAAAGGGAGGTGTAGTTAGGAATGGCAGAAATTGTGGTAATGACTTGTACAATTTTGGCTTGACTGCTAATTACTGTGGGTATATTTAAAGTCCATGCCATGTTTTTTTGTAAGAATGAACAAAGAGTTATTCTTTCCTTGAATCCTAACTGAATGCTTATGAAGATTTTTACTCTAAGTGGGTCAAACTAAAAACATCCACTACACAAGTATATTGCTAGCAAACTATATTTTAATGCGTATTTATTTTAACAACATGTAGAATGTACAGTATATCTGGAAAACGTGAGAAAAAAAAAATTAGCAGCAAGAATTTTGTTATAATCTTTAATCCAGTTTGTGTAAGTACCCGGCAGCATGCAGTGAGAAATATGTGCGTCATCCTGAGGAGAAATTCAGATTCACTCCGCAATAGAACATTAACTGCCTCAATAGCTTGATTGATGTGTTTCTTAAAACTTAATTAGTGTGAAGATAAGTGGCCGTTCAATAAATGTCTGGCAGTTGAATACAAGTGGCATTCAAAAACATTTCAAAGCGCATAAAACTGAGAGAGCGCAGCAGGAAAAGAGTCATGAAGAAGCAAGAGGAGTGAATACAAAGGCAGCCAGATTGTCATGCTTTGTAATACTTATGGTATGTGAAATAGTCCAGGAGCCTGATTCTCATGCAAAATCAGTGGAATTTAAGACGCTATAGAAAGGATTGTACATCAAAAAAAAAAAACACCTTGAACCTACTTGTAGAAAGCTAAGAGTATCTTAAAGGGATAATTCACCCAAAAATGACAATTCAGTCATTATCCGCACATCTTTATGCTGACTGAAGGTCAGGTTTAGTTTTTTAGTCCAAGAACCAGAAATGATGTGTTTTACTGAAGTTAAAAGTCTGTACTTTTTGCCCTCTCTGCCAAGTGATGTAAAACGAGTGAAGAATAAATGTAGACTAACACACAAAAACAAACAAAAAACAAAACAATCCATTAAACCTTCGATTTGCATAATGAATCTGCCAGTTCTGTCATTTCTGTACTTCTTCTCCCTCTCATCTCTCCTCTGAAATGTTCTGTTTTCAGTTTCTACATCTTCTCTTCTTTCTCTATTTCTTCATTAAAGTCCACGTAGAGCAATAATAAATGTGTTCTGAGTTTGTTACACCAGAGAAAAATGTGTTATTAATCACCCAGCCAAATTTCATTGATTTAAAAAAAAGAGTATGTAAAATTACATTTCAAGATGGTGAAAAAATAAGCAGTGTTCTCTGATCCAAAACACTAGACAGACAACCTGAAAAATGGAAAGTCTGTTCTTCATGAGTCCATTCGCTTGTGGCGGGTAAACAAACCAAGTTACTTAAAAGAAACGGTCTTCTCATCACTTACACTGCTAATGCTAAATTAGAGAGCATTGACAGTAGGGCTGGGCAAGATGACTTTTTCAACTTTTTTTGTTTTCACAGTGTAAATTAAACTACCCAACAGTAAAGTAGGGCTGGACAATATGGACAAAATCAAATACCAAATGACCAAATACCTTGATATCAATATTGCGACAATATTGTAAGGATGACAATTTCACAAAATATTGAAACAAACAGATTTTAGATGTAAGCTATTACGCACATTTTCGTTGACAAAATATTACAACTTTTTTGTTATCCCACGTATAGCTACACGTTTTTACATATATGAATCACTTTAGACCTTCAACAACAGTACATGGAAATTTAAATGTTAACAAAAATGACCTGTTATTCATTTCCATTTAATTTTTTGACAAAGCCACAGGAAACCATTGTTGAGGTGCAAAAGATTTCCAGCTCCGGAGCCCCAGGTTGCTGACCCCTGCTTTGGAGGGTATTTTGAATTCTGGAAACAGCACCCTGGTTTGTAGACTGTGAGACAATAAGGATTGGTGTGTGAGGAAAAATAGCCCTAACCTACAAGTTCACCTCAGAGAGAATGCAAAGCATCCTTTCGTGTAAATCACCAAAGTAGATTATGAAGACAACACTAATGAAGTTTAACAAAGCAGTGGTACCCAAGCCTGACAGCAGATGTAAGTTCAGCTGAAAACCTAAACACAACTGGAGATGAATAAATATCAACTTAAGGAGGACCAGGGACAGATAAACAAACAACAAGGGGAAAATGGGACATTTAAAAAAAACTGCTGACATCTAAAAGGCAATTGAATTTGCATACCACAAACTTTCATCTGGGGGATGTGAAGAAAGACTCCACCACAGGAATCATTTAATATTTAATAAATTAGAAACAGTAGCTATGGCTAATTAGAATTTGCACATTTACAAATCAGCCCTGATAGCAAAACAAATTATGAAATATAACGGTGCTCTGTGGATTACCAAGGGAAAATTAGATGATAGACAAAGCAAATGGAGTATCACTAACAACATACTGTCAGAACACATCACACAGCTAATCCAGTTAGATGGGGGGAGGTGGGGGGGGTGCCATAGGGGCTTTGCTTTAAAATATTGATACGCTATTCCGTAAAAAGCTTTTTTTTTTCTTCTTCTTGCAAGAGTACATTCAGTCTAACACTTGCTTATTGCTCATGGGTCATTAGCCTCTCATCCTCTGCTGCTTGGCCAGTTTGCTTTGAAAGAAAGGCTTGTGATTAAATGAATGTGTTTGCTCTGGTACTCCATTAGAGGAGGTCTGGATGCTTGCAGTTCCATTGTTTATATTACGGGTACAAAGGCAGGCAGTGTGTAAACTGCTGTTGTATTCATTATTAGATTACTTCCTGGTGCAATGGCTTTTGGTAAAAGCCATGGAATTCTTGTAAGGGGACTCGACATGAACTCAGAGGAAAAACATTTATCAAATGATAAAGGCCAAGGCCAAGGCATATTCAAACTTAAGTAGCTATGGAGTGGATGCCATACAAAATCTACATCAATAAAAGTCAAATAAAGAATTGTGGAACAGCACAGAGTGGATTGGGGCTATTCTGTATGTCAGGGTTAGGCTTTTAACATAACAAAGTGAGAGCATATTTATCATAATGTAGCACACACATAATGTAACACTTTAACTCCATTTTAGTCCAATTTGAAAAGATTCTATCAAGTTTTCATTGCAGCAAGGTTTGCATTTAGTCCTTACACATACAGCACGTGTCCTTTGTAATACAAACTGCCCAAGTGAATAAAAACAGAAGTGGTGTTAGGATGATGGAAATACATAGTGAAAAGCAGATATGGTGGTGAATGGGATGTCTCCAAATCCACAATCTAGTTTGACTTTTGATTTTAAAGCCATAATTAAATTTTTGATTTAAATGTTTTTTGGGTTTTTTTTTTCAGCACTGATGGCTTTTCCATGTCAAATCTTGATTTGTAAAGATCAATAGATCAGAGGTGTTATGCCCTGATAACTGTCATTTACATTTTCAAACATGGCACTGAGTTGTGCAAAATTATGTGCAGTTGTGCAAAACGCTATTTTCCACATTTAAATTTCTTTGCTGGTCAGGAGGGCGAGCTCACTCGCAGTGCTGCCAAAAATTAATTTGCCGATAAATATCGATGCTTCTTATTTGAAATGCTTCAAAACTCATTTTTCTCAGTATCGATACTCCAGTACGAGCTGCACTTTCCTGCTCTTTGACCAACACGCAGCTGCAGTGCCCACACAGTCCCGCCTCCTCTCACTTACTCACAGTGCTGTCCTCTTCTCATCCCTCATCTCATTCGCTCCAGCTGAATATCCGTTGTCATGTTACAGCCTTGTTATGTTCATTTTTTAATAAAAATCAAATATTTTACACCCTCAATGTTGAGTCAAATTTTACCCGTGGCTAATATTGATATTTTTCAATGTACTGTATCGAAATGAGGAATTCCAGTGTCGTGACACAACACTGTTGTTTGAGCATCTTGAGAGCGTCTTGTCAGCTTGGAGGAGGTGGCTGAGGGGAGGATGAGGTCCAAGATCAGGACCAAACACTGGAGAATCCATTTCAAGTGGAGATGAACGGCCTCAAAAACACATTCAGCAGCTGTCTCATACTTCTGAAGTGTTCTAAGCGCTCTTTCATACCTACGGCCGTCTTCCTGTACAACAACACGTGCAGTAATGACTCTGGTCTCAGTCAATTACGTGGTTGCTGAGTCCCACTGCAGGATGGTCACCCATCATGGATTGCAGACTAATTTACTGTTCGACCCACTGTAAGACACCGGTCACTGTTCTGCACAATTGTTATACATTTCATAACTATTCATTGACTCTGTCTGGTTGCACTACTTTTTATACAAGTCATATTTCATTACTATCCATGTGGACCCTGTTTGCACTTCTTTATATACGTATCACAACTATTCACGTTACCTCTGCCTGTTTGCACTACTTCATATACACCTCTCACTTTACAACTATCCATGGGGACTCTGCACTGCTCTTTCATACATTTCACTCTTGGTAATTTTATGATAATAACCATACATGTGGACTTTGTTTCCACTGTTCTTCTATACATGTCACTCTTGGTAACTGCACAGCTCATTATGTTTATACACTTCATTTATATATTATATTTTTGCAGTTTTATGCACGTCACTTTTCACATCTGGATGGTTTTTCACTTGTTTTTCCCTTTTACATACAATATACTTCAGTCTATACTTACTGTGGTTATTGATGTACCTGTTCTCACAACAGTATTAGTATTCGTAGTGCTATTATCACACTGTATTTTTTTTCTTTATTTACCATTGTTTGCTTTCCGCTCACTTCTCTGTTGCTGTAAAGCTGAAATTTCCCCACAGGGATAAATAAAGAGCTACCTACATAAATGTTAGACACGGAAATACTGAGCTAGCTGTGTAGCCATGGTGGAGATCGATTGTCAACCAAAGAACTGGATAAATGTTTGACTACATCAGTGAAAAGTGCAGCTGCATTGTAAGCTATGCTGTGTTGTCTCTGAAGTGTCGTTGTTGTTTTGTTTTTTTTCCCTTCAGACATGCAACAGACACATGCTGGGGTGGAGAGAAAAAATAATAATGGTAACGCTACCGATCCCGCAAGTTACTGTTGTATAAGTCATTTTTTTCCACCCTGGTGGAAACAGTCTCAAGAAAAAAAACACAACTGATCATCTCATCCCTGTGACTTCTAGCTCTGTAGCTCCAAAACTTATTTGGGAGACCTCCTGTTTTGGTCTATTTAAATTGTCTTCCACCTGACTTGTAGCTGCTAACTAGCTAAGGAGCTCTTCTCAGTCTGGACCAACTCTGCTGTGAAGAGTACGAGCACACACTGTTGTAATGTTACACAAACTGGTACAGAAATGCAACGCACAGCCTTTCAGTAACTATTATACTGAAGCCTGAGCTTATCTACACACTTTATGGCTGACTAAAGTAACAGAAAAATTAGCTCTAACATCAAACCCACTAGGCTCATCGCACACAGGCTACCAAAGAGGCACTGTTCCTTATGGGTGAAGGCTCGGCCGGTAACTCAGGTGCAGTTAGGCTGTGGATGTGCTCATCAGAGGTGGAAGTATTCAAGTCCATTATTTATACACAAGTACTAATACCAACCCCACCATGAAAATATTACACTACAAGTAAAAGTTCTGCATTCTAAACCTTACTAACGTAACAGTATGCAACTATGATATAACTATTTTATTTATTGTTTATAGGCCTACATTTTCCATTTCAGACAACTAAGATTGGCTTTCGGACAAGTAAAACATTTCTGCTCCTTAATGTCAAACCCAGTAATATAACTGGACATCAGAATTTCCTGATAATAATTATGTGATACATCATTCACCATGTAAACCTGCACACCATTGGCGTCAGTGCAGTTTACACGTGTCAGCTTATCTAATTTTACAACACATCAGCTCTCCAGAAAAGCAGCCATTTAATCACATTCACGCCCTGGCTTGTAGTGCCTCTCCTGCCGTATGATGTGCCCAGTGTGTGCAACTGATGTCAACTGAGGCGCATCGAGTAACACAACTCTCTCTGACGTGGCTGGTGTGTGTTGTGTTTCATGCTATCCTGATGAATCAGCGGGTTGAAGCAAATATCATGTATGTGTTTGGAACGCAACGTCTCCACACTCTTAAAATAATGGCAAAAAATGAGGGATGCACAATATGGATTCTTTTCAGACAATACCGGTCATCGATACTTGCTTACATGGCCGAAACTGATAATATAACCGATAATTTCACATTTTTATATTTTAAAAAGAACTTCCTGTAGTTTATGCACACCTCAGGGTAAAAAAGGCTCAGATATTGTGAGCAAAGATGAATGATTTAATATTCCAGCTCTGACTGAACCAAATCTGATATTTTTACAGCAAAAACAAAGAACAGTTCAGACTTTTCAAATGTTCATTTATTTTTTATAGTAAAGTTCATCAAAAAACTTAAAAAATACACATTGTTTTTTATTAGGGGTGGATCGGATCACATCGCCATTTTGACTCATGGATCCCATCATTCTCTGGATCAGCAAAGAAGAAAAAAAGGTGGGGTTGTAATCACCAAACTGACTCACAAGGACTGCAGGCCTGTCCGGCGCTCGCAAGGGATACATAACCTTGTTGCAGGAAAAAAATTGGAACATTCATCCAAAAACACTATGGGACACAGGACTGAGGCTAAAAAACTTTTTCATTATTAAGCGACTAGCATTCTGACGCGCACTGCTTCTTCAGAGTCTACAGTGAGCTGAGCAGAGCTGTGAGTCTAACTGAAGACATCAGACATCGCCAAAGTTACAATAAACATCACGATATTACGAGCACTTTGCATGATTACGAGCCTGCCCCATTTCCCAGTTCCACCAGTGAAAATGCCAGAAAGTCATAGTTTTAGTCGATTTTATTCAACAGAGGTGAAAGCAACAGCTTTTTTTTTTTTTTTTTAAATCAGACTCCGAGCAGTTCAGCGTAAAGCACAGCAGCATCAGTCTTGACTTTTCACCATAACTCTGCAGCGATATTTAGAAAATTACTTTAAAAACAGCCGCAGTAAAAGGGTATTTGACACTATGATAGTTACATTTAGGGCTGCAACTGATTTTCATTGTTAATTCTTATTTTTTCTTGATTAATTAAACCTGTCGCAATCTTGGCGACTGATTTAATAATTATTTAATATTTATTTATATTTCATTTTAAATTTTTCAAGGCTGTAATGATTTTTTCTCGTTATTGATCATCTGTTGATCTTTTTCGCCACTAATAAAAGTTAAAAGTCCACAAAGACGTCCTCAAATGTCTGCTTTGGCCACAACCCAAAGATATTCAGTATACTGTCAGAGAGGGGTAAAGAAACCAGAAAATATTCATATTTAAGAAGCTGAAATCAGAGAATTTAGATTTATTTTTTTCTTAAATAAAAAGAAGGAACAACTAAAACCGATTACTTTGGTGATTAATGTAATAATCAATTAATAACCGATTATTTATCAACTCCGATATTTATCTTCCCTAAAAAGTAATGGCTCGTATTGTTTTTACATGGGCTACAAACAAAAGGCTCAATAAGTGGCTCAAAGTTAACAGCATTCACTAAAGAGTCTTCAGTATTCACCTTGTTATATCTTTTACAGGGATGTCATAATTAAAGGTGAAGAAGCCGATAGAGGAGGAAGACTTGATGTTTTATTAAAGGCAACTGTGGAAACCTTTGCACTCCTTGACAACAGGGGGTCAAATAATGCCCTTTGAAAGAGAAATGTGTTGTGACATTGTCAGCCTTAATCTGCAACTCTGTTATGATAGCCTGCTATGATCGGTTAAAGAAGGGAGGGTTATAAGGGTGGCAAAAATACACTTTATTTCAACCATAAGGCTGCCTAAACACAGACAAAGGTAGGTTACACAGTGGTTTGAACAGAATGCTGAAAATGACCCAGTTTCATATTTTTTCTTCTTCTATAAAGAGACTGTTCTGATAAGAGGAAGCCAATAGATGTATTAATAACACTTATAGATTATTAGTTTAGTTTGCACACACCTACAGGCTCTGTCTTAGAATGTAACAGTGGAAGTGATAAGAGGAAATATTTACATGTTATATATATTTAAATAATACAGAGGAAATGCATACAGAGCAAATCATCTATCAAACAATAGCAAGAAAAATGTTCTATATTTTTCTGGATGGTATTTACTTTTTCCACAGTACTTCACATTCATACACACAATACTACGTCTGAGAACTCCATCAACAAGAAGCTCCACTGAATGGTGCACATACAGAACCTCAACCTTTAGGGCTATTTTACAATAGCGTATAACTAAATGTTGCCCATTTATCTGTTGCAGAATAAAGTCCATTCAGCTGCTGCAGACTTTTTTTTTCTCAAGTACAATTTATTCTCAGTGAAAGAAAATAGGAAAACAGAAAATATTCTGCCAAACTTTTCTCCCCCTAGATTAACAATTTTCCAGCTCTCATTTCTGAGCAGTACACTGCAATTTTCCAATATGCCTGTGAAAAGATTACAAGAGTTCATTCATAATATATGGACTTGGTATTCCCCACATTTTGACATGGTTAATTCAATTTTAATGCTGCAAATTATTTCTTTCTAGAAGAAAGAACAAGAAGCCCAGGACTTCATCTGTTGTGCTATTGGGTCAGTTATTCAGTAAATTTAAAGTCTGCCCTGATTCACTCAAGCTGTGCCAATCAACACTTAGCATTAGAAAAGTATAGAAGTTAATCCCCAGTCATGGTAAATATGAATGGTTTTATTTATTTATTTATATTCAAATACCCTACTTTAAGATCGGCATGTAGAGTATATTCACAAATGGCAATTTCCACATCAGGAAACTGACTTTGAGTTATTAATTCATGTTGCGCTCTGCACTGAATCTAAGCAGAATTTTAAATCAAGGACATTCAAATAGAACATTATTTGATGAGACAGAAAAGAAAAACAAAAATTATTTGACAAGATATACAAAAGATTTTCACAGAAATTAAATATATATATATATATATATTATATAAAAAATAAAATACAGACCAAAGCTCTTGCTAGCCTATATCAGTTAAAAAGCTTGTCTAGCCCAAACTGTTAGGAAGTGTAGCCACATGGCTGCCCTGTTATTCCAATGAAAACTGCTCAATTAGTGCATCACTGGAAAGTTTCTCCTGCGTCTTACTATAGGTGCCCATAATGCATGTTGAATAATGAATGCCTGTTCACATGAATGGCACAAAACCACACCACTGCGGTGGCCTTTTAAGTGTTTGGACCAAATATTAACTTTTCAAAAAGCAATTTTGAACACAGGATTTGTGCAGATGTTCTTAGTTCCACAAACATTTCATGTGCAATGGAATTTCCTGAAAATGGGAAAAAGAAAATGCAAAATTGGAATGGGAATATTAAGAGCTGGGTGTATTAAGAAAAAGAGGGTGTAACAACCTGATGTAATTAAAAGAGTACCAGTCAAACCTTAAACGATGAAAACTAGGCTTGTAGGTCCACACACTGCCTGCTGCTATTTTTTTGGTCACTTTAGTGGAAGCTTGAGTGACATTTAAGACTTGCTTCATTTACGTCATGATTTATTTGTTGAGTCTGTTTCTACTATACTTTGTTGCGTTTTCATTTTCATTCCTTTAAACCATTTAATCTTTCTATTCTGTTATTCCTTTTGTGTTTAATTATACTGACATCACACTGTCATGATCTCCTCTTATTATCTGAACCATTTCTTTCTTTATTTATATTTACTAGACAACATCATGTGATGTCTTCTCTGCATTCTTTTCCCTTCATTTTTATTTATTCTGATGGACATGTTTTTGTTGTTTTCCTGTTCTTATCTCTTTTACTGTTCCGTCTTATTTTTACTATATTTTGGTGTATTTACCTTGCGTCTCAGTTTTACTTCAATTTTAGCTTTTGTCCTGCTTCTTTTGCCTTTGTGTTGTCACATTGCCTCCTGGGTCTCCTGCTCTTTTGCTATGTATGTCAAAGCAGGTGCTATATAAATACAGCTATTATTATTATTATTATTATTATTATGTCATTTCAGTGATAGAACAACTTTTCTACCTTAGTCAGGCATAAAAAACTATGCGGTCTTTAAGACTTTTATCCAAATTTCTATACTCAGTCAGGTTTTTTCTGCACACACTGAATATACACAACAAATTAGTGGATGGAAATGTACTTCCTGTCTATTCCACAATAATCTGGCATGATTCACTTGAAAGCCTGGCACATGCAACCAACAAAACCCTCACTATTTGCTGGCCTAATTTTAGTTTCCAAATACCAGGTCTGGATTGCCCTAGTGCTGCTGTTGTACTGTGCTTACATACAAAAATATTGATTAGAATAGTCAGGAAGATAAGTAAAAATGTACTTTTTAACTGTAAATCTGTCGTACTTTTCTGAAACCACCACCACTTGCTAACCGTGTCAGGATCAAACTCTTGCTATGGGACATTAATTTGCCTGTTTCCACATCAGTCAGAACAGTGCTTTCACAATGAAACAAAAGATAACAAGGTCCTCTGCATATTCTCTCAGTGACCTGACTGGAATGTCAAGTTGTTTTTGCAAATTGAGTAAAAGTGCCTGTTTCATCTGACCTGCGCTAGAGAAAATAGATAAGTGTAAATACAGTGTTGGTTAATGTCTTCTTTCTCAATTTACTCTATTGGTATTTTCTCATCTCTTGATTTTTCTTGTCCTTGGATGTTGTAAAAGAAAGCATTCCGTTTTGCATTTCTTGTGGGCAACATTTCATACTTTTTTTTCTTTGTCGTCAATGGCTTGTCTAGTGTGTCCAGTGTTGTTTTGTGTGTGCTTGTTCTACCTCTCAGGGAAGCAAACATTTAAAGCATCTGTATTTCAACCTTGGAATTTGTCTCTTGATTCATAAGTAGATAAGTGAACTTTCATCCGCTGCCTTTCAGTTTTCTTTAGGCTCAAGAGTATTTGGACTTCAGAGCAGAATTCATGGTAAGTGGAGCCAAAGGGGCGAGGATGGTTTTAGTACTAGAGGTCTTTCATATTTGTTAAAGTCATGTACAAATTAGTCTAATGTTTGAATACTTATTGAATGTCAAGGTGAGAAGACAGGAAGGTCCATCTGAGAGGATACTACATTCATCATTTCAGTGATATTCATGAGATAATCTATAACTTTAGAGTGAAGTAGGGATATTATTGATTATACGACATTACATTCCAACCAGGTAATCTGATTGGACGAGAGACATTCCATGAGTGCTGATAGAGTACAACAGCACTGAGACTTTTAACTACACATATCACTCCACTTTACAAGGGTTCTAATGATGGTTAGCCTACATTAATGTTACAATTATAGTTAACTAATTATGACTAGACAAATATGACTAACAGACAGAGACCGTGGAGACCATAGAGACAGGAGTTGTCTTGCACATGATTCAGGTCTTATTACTGTGCGATCGCTGTAACACACTTTTTAATCTGTCAAAGTACATGCAGTGGGATACAAGAACAGCTTTTGATCTATTTATCATGGAAAATACTTAAACTTACACGTTACCAAATGATTTGTATAAATACAGTCTATAGTTACATGGCTTATACATATAAATCATAAGCTTGAACAGTTTTCATTATCAACAGATAGATTTATTAGTAGTTTAGCTTCTTAAATGAGCTAAAACAACAAACTTTCTATCGAAAAATCCTGTGGTTGCTTTGATTTTGCTTTCGGACCACAAACAAACTGCACCAGAGTCCATCTGGAAGCGGACCGAGACCCACCTTTTCATGCGGTCTCTGTCTGTTTGTCCATACCAGGGTGAATCTAAAAAATTAAACGTGGACATTCGGTCTATTAATAAGTCTGAGCGGAATACAGCCAAGAGACAGTTACATCGATCCACTGGAACAACTAAACTGGGGAGCTCTACTGCGGTAACATGCAGGCCTACAGAAAGTAGCTCGCAAACTAATGTTAGTGTGCAGAAAAATATTTGTGTCAACAGTCCAGTCCAGTGGTGGAACTATTTGTTTTGGCAGAGCCAAATAAATGAATACATCAACAAAGAAATCATAATCCGTTGGCAGCTGTGATGATGTCCACTCCAACAGGACTCCTTCTTGTCTGATATTTCATAATTTATCATTAATCGCAGTTATAACTTTAACCGATAAAAATGCATTAATTGAAAATGAATTGGTATTCTAAAAAATGGCAGTAAATGCATCTCATTTGACATTTATTTTGAAAAAGGAAACTTAAATTTGAAATGAAAGAAAATTAATTTAATTAATTGTTAATGTTTTCAGCAACTCTAGAGTTTTTCATGTGGATTTGTATGATATTTTTGTTTAAATGCTCATTTTTTTCGGGTTTGGACACAAGCCGACAAACGGCTGATTTGCAGTAGATGATGGGGTATCATGGTTGAGATTTTACTGGAGGTCTGGCCTGGGTGCATCGAGCCACACACAGTGAATATCATCACTCTTTTCTTCTTCTTACTTCTACTCCATCATAAACATAGACAATCAACCCCACTCTGCTTTTCCCAAATCTCAGGCCCTGATCTTAAAACAGGGACATCATGCAAAGTTCATGAATGTCTGAATGTTCAAAAAAATGCCCACATTTTCTGATTTGGCCCATTTAAAAAAACATGATCAGAGGCCTCTTTGCCAGTTGGCAGTTTGATGAATTCTGTAAAGAATCAAATATTCTCTTGCCACTGCTGACATCCCAGTGATGTTGTGAAATTAAGTTTAATATTTCCTTTGAAATTTGCAGTTTAAACAACCACAGATCAAACTGTAAAATTTAAAAGACAAGGGGTCAGTCCGTCACTGGCAGCTCACAATGATTCTCTTTCAAATGGAGGAGGTGGGGGTGTCATTTGGAATCAGAGACAACATCCATTTAAAAGGGCACGCTTATTTGATTAGCAGCCATGATGGGAAGGCCCAGAGAGGGCATCCTTGATCAAAAGGGGAGAACTGGCTGAAATAATGACAAGTAAATCCTTGTTGCTGGTGCCACTATGTCCAGCTAAGCAAGGAAATAAAATCATGGTTACAAATAACAGACCTAGAGTGGTGAAAAACGTGACAAGACACAAAACAAAAATCAGGTGGGGGGCTCTAGCAGCTTTCTCCTCATTTTAATACACAAATGAAGCCTTTTGGAGCGTTTTGAGATTAGAGAAAACATCTTCATATTTGATGAACAAATGTGTTTTATTGCATTCTGATTCTTTTAATCACAATGTCTAACAACAGGCAAGATGGGCCGCGGGATAAACTGGCACAACGGCGGACAAACACAGCACACAGACACACAGAGGAGAGAGCAGAGTCCCAGAAGCAGAGACGGAGCAGGATGAGATCTAGGGGGGTGAGAGAGGAATGGATAAAATAGGCAGAGGGGAGAAGAGAGACTCAGAGGGGTGAAAGGGAGGAAGAGGATGGAGATCACACATCGTGCTTTTCTTTCTTTTTAATTAAAAGTCTCTTCATCTGTGCAAGTGTTTCACATGAATGTCTGCAACTTAGAAATACTACAGTACACCGAAAATATTACAGGTATAAAAGTCAGAATATACTATAATATTGGATTATAATGTCTTCATCACTTAAATGTTGCAGCTGTTAAATGTGGAACAATTTATTTTTATATATATGTGTGTGTGTGTGTTGTTATATATATAATAGATCTGCAACAATTAATCAATTATGAAATGATTCTCAAATTCATCGCCAGGCTTCTCAAATGTGAATATTTTCTGGTTTCTTTACTGATCTCTGATAGTGAACTGAATATATTTGGGTTGTGGGCAAAACAAGACATTTGGGGACATCATCTTGGACTTGGGGAAAGATCAAAATTTTAACCAAACAACTGATTGATTAATGGAGAAAATAACTGACAGATTAATTAATAAAGAAAACAATTGTTACAGGAAAGATTTTAAAAATAGGTCCAAACAGGGTTTCCCCCAGTGCTTTATAGGCCTGGCAGGCCGCCAGGCTTTTCTTGCCCCCCCGCCAGGCTAAGCGTCACTTGTTTATTTATTTTAAATAGTTTTTTTATGCACCAAAACAGTGATACCAAAGACGGTATACAGGGCTTTTAACCGCATCTGGTGATACGGTTGAAAGCGCAATGGCAACAGCTTATGGTCGATACGTGAACACATAGGGGGTGAGAGGTCAGGTGTATTTTTCATCATCTGAACGCCCAAAACCTCTACCTGTCTACCATAGACTGTACTTTTACGTGTCATGTCGGAGGAGCACTGGAGGAGACGATGAGCCCACTCGTTACCCCCAGGCCAAGGGGAGTGCATCCCCGGCGAGCCGACCGAGCCGCGACTCGATGATGAGGCAGAGCCAGTGCGAGTTAGCACGGATGTTAGCACGTCGTCGGATGGTAAACATCGAACTAGCAGATTTAACCCAAAATGGTTAGCTGACCCTAAATTTAGCGGATGGCTCTACAAGACCAAGTATGGTAAGCATGAAGAGTTCTTTGAAAAGCCCAGACGGATTGCTTGCACTGATCCAACCTGCACCATGTGCAGCAAAAAGAGAAGAGGTCACACAGCACCAGTGATGAGAATAACGGCGTTACTAACGGCGTTATTTTTTTCAGTAACGGGTAATCTAACTAATTACTATTTCCATCGTTACAACGCCGTTACCGTTACCGACAATTAAATGGGGCGCGTTATAAACTATAGCTACTCATTGAAGCTCTTGTCATCCGACTTGTCTCTCAGCCACAGGAGCTGCACAGCTGTTTATTTTTTTTCTTTGGTGAGGGAGGAGGGAGGGGCGGGACAACCACATAAGTGATGATGATTGGCTAAGGTAGCGTAAGCTTTCACGGTAAGCCAATCAGAGGCAGTGTTCAGTTTACACACAAACCACACACACACACTCGCAGCCCCACACACCCAAACTAGCAGAGGTTAACTGCAGCAATGGGGAGTCTGGAGGTAAAGTTGGCGTTTTCAAAGTGGAAGTACAGACACTACTTTATTCTCCTTGAGGTAAAAGGCAAGAACGACATGTGAAGTGTACATTATGTCACGGAGCGAAGTGTTTGTCCACGTCCGTTGTAAGCAACTCTAATCAATAAATATTAAAAGTTCTGTGTAAGTACCTGTCTATGCAATTCTACTCTATGCAACTGGCTTGTGAAACCTGCTTCGAAAAAAATCCAAATTCTTAGACATATTTAAACTAAAAAAAAAGAGTAACGCAATAGTTACTTTCCCTGGTAACTAGTTACTTTTATAGTGGGGTAATTCAATTACTCAGTTACTTTTTGGGAGAAGTAACTAGTAACTATAACTAATTACTTTTTTAAAGTAACGTGCCCAACACTGCACAGCACAGCATACCTCTTCAGCCTCTGAGTTCCCTGGTTTTACCCCTTGGCCATGTTTGCACTTTTTTATTTATGTTAATTTATTTTACTTTTAAATGTGACCAGCAATGGCTTGTTTTAAGATTCACTAGGATTTAACTTAAGTGAAAACAATTGATATTATTTATTTTAATTGTATTTTTTTGTGTTTGTTAAAACCGTATTTAAAGATTGTGCCTTTTTGTAAGACTCTACGCTTAAGTATTGTTAATAAATGGCTTATAATAACACATAATAGTCATAATTTCAAAATTCCTGTCAACTTTTAACATTTTTTTTTACAAAAACACGGTAGGCCGCCGGTGGGCTTCTCTACCACCAGGCTTAGCAAGTTTTCTGGGGGAAACCCTGGGTCCAAACATATGGACCTATTTTTCAATTGACAAGACAGTAACAGGAACAATTAATCGATTAATCAAGATAATGATCAACAGATTAATTGATAATGAAAATAATTGTTAGTTGCAATTTTAATGTATTATATATTACCTAACATATTGCTGAGTAGCTTGTGAATCCCCACCCCCACGAGGACCAATGAAACCTTACTGATATATTGATTTTATTCTGATTTTATTTTGTATTGTTAACCTGAATCTGCAAACTAACTATATAAATATTTGCACACATGTACCTAAAGTACCTCAGTTTTGTACTTAAGTATAGTACTTGAGTACATGTACTTAGTTACATTCCACTACTGGTGGAGGAGGAGTGGAGGAGAGTGAGGATAAGAGCCATGCTAACCCAGCCTGCTTTCGAGCTAATGTCTGGTCATGGAAAAAAAAAAGAATAAAAACTGATGAAATGGGACTCCCGCCTCCAAAAAGCAACTATCCAATCATAGCTTAGCAATTGTATCTAGAACGCCACAGGTCTGTCAAGCTTTGCATTTCTCTACATGTTGAAACAGTGTGCATGAGGCTCTAAGAAGAGTGATACTCTGCGTTTCATGAGTCTGGACAGGGGCATCTTTTTTGTAGTTTCTCAAAAATGTGAAACACAAGAACACACGTGAGGTATGGATTTAACTCCGTCTTCATCTGCTCTAACATAAGCTGCGAACATCAGCATGTCCCTCAAACTAATGCTAGCTTACTAGCTGCAGTAACGTTAGCTCCAACTTGTTAGATACGACTCCATCTGCATTTGTTCTGTGTGGGTTTGAGGAGGAGGATGTAGTCAGGTGCAAAATCAAAGTGGGTCAACAATGATGCATGTCTCTGGCTCGCTGTCCTGGGCTAAAGCTGGGTAAGCTTAGCTTAGCTGGTCTGGCTGGGTAACCATATCAAGGTCTGCAGCACTAATGTAATCTCTGCCCTTCTTTTTCCCACGTTCATGAGTGTATTTCTGTCATCTATCATGTAGATATACCTGCTGTATTTCACCATCTGACAAATGTTTGCTGACATGTAAGCTAGCTCTAGCCTCAGTCTTTTAGCATTAACGTTATATCATGTACCCAGCTGTTCTGTAACTACACTTTCACAGGGTTCTTGTTTCAAAACATGTCAGATTGAAACATTAAAAGGTCAGCTAGAGACAGACTTCTTGGCTAACTCAACAAGTTAGCACTAGCTTACATTAGCCACTGAGACTTATGAACCTGCTTGTTAGAGTCATGATTTTAGCCAACAAAATCATGTTTCAACCATTATTCCCAATTTCAATGTTCAATCTGCTACCATTATCTGCAGGTGTGCAATGTGAGACCAGAAGGCTTGACAGGCATAGCAACAGTAACTAAGGAGAGCGGGGTTTAGCAATGTGTCAATTCAATTTAGCCCGAGTAAAGAGATCAACATACTCCCATCCCCACCTCCCAACCCCATCCATTTTCAAAAACACTTTGGATTCATATGACATGAATGACCTGGTTGAAATTAAAACTGAAAAGAAAATAATATCTTAATTCTCCAGGCAACTTTGAGCCACAGGATCTAAATTTGACAACAATCTCCAATGTCAACAACCAGACTGTGGTGACTCACATTCTGGACTACATGTAATTTAGACAGCATGTGCAGCATCAGCGTGTCAGTAATTATTTCGGTTGATGCAAAGAAAGCATGGCTTACATCACAACTACTGATCTTCTGCTTCATGCGAGTGACATGGATAGTGTTGTTAAGATACTGTACGTGATGTAGAGAAGATTATTTTGCCCTTCATGTGGAGCCCCTCCACAGGCACGCGCTGTGGGCTCCACCCCTCCATCCCCATGTGCCAACATGTCAATCAGCTGTAATTGCCATCCTGGAGGAACAATATCAGGCCGCGGAGCTCTAACCACACAGATTCATTGCAACACCTAATCTGCTAATGAGCTCAGCATGGCTATTTTCAGCATTGCCGCAGACATCATAGCTAGTGCTGAGGAGGCCTGGCGCGGCTTCCAGTGACAGCAGAGGACAGTTGGCCTGTTGGAGGAGGTACAAAGCAGACCTCAGCCTGCACGCTTCAGGACAGCACAGTCACTCCAGATCCTGTTTGAAGGAATATGTGTGATCCCTGCACATCACGCTCAATGCTTAATATTCTGATTTAAACAGCCACTTTTTCATTCCTTCACATGCTGCATGGTGATTTCCCATTGTAAAAACATCTTTGTGTAATCTGGGTTAGAACTGCCACTTAGTTTCATCTAGCTTGCAGAATTATAAGTGATATTACAATCATATTGAATAAATAATGCATTAAATAATGGGCCAGAAGGACGGGGTTTGTTTTCCAGCAGGCTCTCTGGAGCTCTAAGTTTTGCTGTTCAAGAACAAGAAGAAAAAAGCAACACAAACAATCCTTAATGGAACTGATACAAGAGGCTTTTTAATTATCTAACTCAATCAGCTAAAGACCAGTGGATCAATGAATCCCCATTACACTCCCCAGCTCTGTGCCCAGACAGCAGCAGTTTACATCAGTTCAAACAGCAAGGCATGCTGCAGCTAAGTGACAGATTACAGGTTGTGGCTAATCTAATGCGGCCACAGCATTTGTACAGACTACATCTTTAATTCAGACTGCAAGCTTTTCTCATTGTGACCATGTCACTTAACTGATACAACCTCTCTGAAATATTTATTGTCCCCTGCAGGAGAGGGGACCTCACATTTTGAGGGCTTGTGAGTTCGCTGGGTAAACTACATTACTGAGAACAAAAGAGGCCTCATTCTGAGCTCATTTCCTGGTTTTCAGAATGGATTCATCATAAATACACCACAAGAAATAAACAGCTTGTTGAATAGGGATCAAACTGCAAGTCAAAATGCTTTATAGTGTATTAATCATGAAATGTTTTGGTTTGGAGTGCAGCACACAAAACGTATCTGCAATTAGGTTTGGGTTTTTGTTTTTTTTTTTAATTTTTTTAATTATACTGTTACTGTAGTAAGCAGAGGCACTTTTTTTCTAACTTTATCCCAAACTTCATTATGCAGAAATATCATTGGGATGTAAAGATACTTCAACCCTTCAGAATTTCCCAGGAGACTCTGGTTTTTTCACTGCCCTCTCCTTATTTCCTCCCGGGATCACAATTCTCCTGTTTTTTTCCCTTTTCATTGTCACAACCTGTTTCTGACGCTGTACAGTGTGTATGAGCCCTGTATGACTCTAAAAGTCTACTGTTTCCACCCAGACAACAATACAACTACACCAAATCTGACTTCCTAAGATGAATTCTCGGTTATTAAGGAAAGTTTTAAAATCAATTTTCTTTCAGGGGCAGGGCAAAAGTCACCAGAAAACAAAGGAAACAAAGTCTCTGAAACTCTTTTTTTTTTGTGTATGTCAAAATCCTTCCTATTTTTTGAGGTCTCATGCTTGACAAGTATGGACGTACATGCAGACTAAAACCATTAGTGCATTTCTTGATTAAACACACAGTGTGTATTTTATGCTGCGAGGGGTCTCAGTGAGATCAAAACCATAACAAACAGACAATAACAAAAGATGTAGTTTGATCATGGTTTGAAGTAGTGTGGCATCATGGGAGATGTCTTTATAGTTGAACAAACACCCCTGCAGATGAAAATCAGACATGACTCAGGCTGCAATCACGTTCACGGACGAGTAATGTTCTATAATTTTACTCAAGTCACATTTAGTCATGTTCACCAGGTTCTTTCATCAGTTTCTGACACAGCTCATGTCTCACTGGAGGTTATAACAGCTACCGGCTAAAGGTGATATGACACCATTGACAGGTGATCAAAAGAAATGCACTGTTAACTTGAAAAGAATCATGTATTTCTTTGGGTTTGAACATTGTTGTAAATATTTGGGATAATGTACGTAAAACTCAACCATAATATAACATAGGTATAGATGTTTTTAGACATTACAATGCGGACATTTTACACATTATGCCATTAATAAATCGAAAGAAAAATATCAGGAACTTTTATGATAATTGATTATTCATTACATTAATCTTCCATTTCCTCATTCCAGCTTCTAAATAGTGAGGATCTGCTGCCCCTTCATTTTATATGATAGTAAACTGAACAGGTTTTAGAGTGCTAAAAATAAGCATTTTTGATGATGTCACCTGTTTTCTGACATTTGAAGACCAAATGATGAGTTGATCTATTAAGAAAATAATTGTCAAATTAATCAATAATAATGATGATCACTTTTTAGTTTGTATTTCTTTGATCGTATCAGCATTGAGCAGGCAGCTCCAGTTGTTTACAGCTAATACATGCTTTGTTATTATGGAAAAAGAATCACCAATACATCGGTCGTTATTAGCTCACTGCAGATATATCGTATCAGTGTGTACAGGATTGTGGCTCACAGATTTGTGGGCAAAATCACAAAAAACTGCAAGGCGCTCTCTTTTAAAACAATTAAAATGCCTTTATTGCCGCAACATGGGTGATGAAGGCATTTCATTTGTTTTAAAAGAGAGTGCCTTGGAGTTTTTTGTGATTTTTGAGCACACACGTGCCCCTATTGAAAGAGCACCTCAAACAAACACACCGGGTAGTCTGGGAAGTGCTCCAAACATTTTTTGACGCCACAGATATGTTTCAGGTAGTTTAGAAAAAGTGTCGCCATTGCACAGTTTGTTAACCAAAAAGAAACCAAAATTTTTCAACTCTAAAACTAAAAAAAAAAAGAAATTTAAGGGAAACAGTGCTTTTTATGGTTTTATGAAGAAGAAAAAAACAACATTTG
This sequence comes from Lutjanus argentimaculatus, assembly GCA_034769285.1. Taxonomy (NCBI): domain Eukaryota; kingdom Metazoa; phylum Chordata; class Actinopteri; order Lutjaniformes; family Lutjanidae; genus Lutjanus; species Lutjanus argentimaculatus. The sequence continues at coordinate 8,216,763 of JAWZSL010000033.1, read as the reverse complement.
CTGATCATTATCTCTTCTTTTAAACTCTTAGATACTGATATTGGTATCAGACAAAAGGCTTTTACTGCTACCTAAAACTTTCCCTCTGTGTCTCAAATGGGTGCTGTTGGATTATGTTTGAAACACTGTAAAACCAAATGCTCAAATTAATTATTTGTCGTGAAAACAGAACTCTAATTTAGAGGCTCTAACTTAAAAACGTTGAGTGCCAGTAGAAATTTTTTCTTCTGTATTTATTAAACTAATCATTTTCAATTAATGAGGGAAAAAGGTCCAAAATATAGGTACCTAAAACACAAATGTTTTGGGGATTATTCATTATTATATTGAGTTCACTGAAAATGAAAGTGTTCTTATACTTAAAATTTAATCAGTTCTGTTAACTTATTGTGAAAGAGGTGTGAATTAAAATTCTTGTAAGTACTGAATTTATCCGAGTTGGCTTTATCAGTAAATTAACAACAGGTACTCTAAACATTTAAGCTCTGATAACCTCCAGCTTTTGAGTTAATGAATTTTAAAAAAATTATGGAAACTGACTGCCTCAATATTTTTGAGTATTGCTAACTTATTTGGTTTTTACAGTGTATCTAGTAGTTAAATGCATCTGGACCTAAGACATTCACTTTTAAAACTTTTCCATGTAGATCCCTGTTACTTAAGAGATCCTTATTTACCCACTGGATTATATTAGTCTTGAATTTCAGTATGTCGATTGTGAGTGCAGAGTATTTTCATCTGAGAATTGTTGAGGCCCAACATGTCGATCATGTTTGGATTGCAGAGAATTCAATATTTCTCCAGGAAAATGATCACGATCCAGACACACGCACAACCTGACACACGCCGACGTGCAGAAGTATTTTCTACAAACATACCTGCGTTACAGAAATCCTTAAAGTAATTCTCTGTGGATTTAAATTGGTTCTTTTGGAGAAATATAAAATGAAAGAAAGACTGAATCAAATCCAAGTCAAATGCTCAGACGGTTTCATTGAGATGACGAAGCAGCATGTGATACTGAATGGGCAGTGCTGCTTTTGTCTTGCCTCTGTCTCGGTGCAGAATTTGGTTCTCATTTGTAGGCATCCGCACAATTATTTTGGGTAGAGCCAATTGAATATCTGATTGGGGTTATGAATTCAGGGGATTAATTTCACTGCAACAATGCATCAATTGTTTCCAGTAAGAGACGCAGAGGCGGTGTTGTTGTTCAGTAAACTGATCATACACAGAGTGTACTAATGCTTCTGTGGTGGAATCCATTGATCTGCTGTCCCCCTGCATAGTACTTTCCTAATGATATCTGAGATGCCACTGTTACAGAAACGGAGAGCAGCATTTCCCCAGCCCTCTAGAGCAATTTATTGTGGGAAGGTAATAATAAGTCTATATTTGAAAAAATGGACTGGATGAGCCCCTGTCTGAATGTGGGCTCTGAGCCTGAAACCACAGCGGCTCATGGTGGCACGGGGAGTCATTTTCAATTTTTCTTCACAGGGAGACATCATTGACTGTAAGAGAGCAGTTAAAAAGAGAAGCTGCACTGTATTTGATAAAAATTTGCACTGACTTTTTTCAGCTTTTTTTATTCACTCTGTTAGGGACTGTGTAAAAAATTACTGTGGTGGAGACGACTGAATCTTATATATCATTTTGTTAAAACCAAGACTCTCCCTCAGAGCTATTTCCTTTGTTTTTATTTTATTTTTATTTTTCCCTCCCCTTGACTTCCTGCCACCCCGACCCAGAATATCTCCAAATCCCTACAAGCACAATCAAATGGCGAACACTATTAACTGAAAAGTTGCTGAAAGAATGAATGAAACAGGCACACTCAGCAGCTCAGAGAGACTTCAGCACGGCAGAACTGGCCCCCAGATTCCACATAATAAAAGTATGTATATGAACAAGATGAGATGATGGTATAGCCTGATGTGTATGAGATCAGATGTCTGACTTCCCCTCAAATCGATTGCCTAATGCCTGAGTCACAAGGTTGTTTTTTTTCTTCAAGACAGCTGGACTCTATTGACAATTTTGTCAATGAGTAAAAACTAAAGAGGAAAATGTTCGTGAGGGACGAGCAGAATCCGCTCTGCCCCCAGCTCTCTACTCTAAAGCTCACCTGGAGCTCAGCAAGCAGCTGTCTGTGGCGAGTGGCGGCTACGTCCCTGCACTCCTCTCCACCACACTCAGCAAAGCCCCCCCCCCTCCCCTCCCCATACCCATGACTTTTTCACTGAATAGTTTTAACTTCCACATAATACACCATTGCCAGCAACATTATAATATACCACAGTTGTTTCAGGGTTTCATTTTGTTGCTTTTAAAAACATGTAACAGCTTAATAGCACAGCGCTACGAACACTAGCTACACGTCGCTTCTACACTATGGTGACTCTGTGGTGTCACACAGAATGGCCAGCAAAAATGGCACACTGTCTCCTCCCACTGTCAATTTAAGAAGCATAGAAAAAAAAGTGACTGGGTTACCTGAGCAATGTTTTAGTGGCAACAGCCTGTTGGGAAAATTATGATTTGTAGTTTAGAAACTATTTATAAAGCAATACATGGGTATTGTGCAGGGCAGGTCCACTATACATACTTCTATGCTTTTACTGCACAGGACAGGTGACGATATGATGGAAAGGGGAAGAGAGAGGGGGAACGACACGCAGCAAACATCTACTTTACATTTAGTCATTTAAAATCTTGTGATATTCTGTACTTCAACTAGACTAAAGCTAAAATAATTCATACAACTAAAATATGACTAAATCTGAATGGCATTTTAGTCAAAAGACTATGACTAAGCCCAAATCAAAATTTGTCGTCAAAATTAACGCCGTCTTTACACAAGAGTGAATCAAACAATTTTCCAACACTCCCTTTGTGATTTTATTAATTAGCAAAATCCTTATTTTTTTCAAATTTAATTAAATATATCAGAAATAGTCATATAAAGTCATGACAAACCTCTGTGACACTAGTTGCGCTGTTAAAACCTTTTAGCCAATATGACTTTGCATTTATTTACATGCAGCTCTGTTGAGACAGGTTTTAAAAAAAAAAAAAAAAAAAAAAGAAAATCTTATCATCTGATAATCATCTTGAGGTAGAGGTCATGTCTGATAATAATAAAACAGTGCCAAGTAAACGCTGTATTTGTACAGCTGATAGACTGTCTTCTTTTACTAATACAGTCAGGGATTTGTCATGTAGTTGAAAATTTAATAAGCGCTAAAACCACTACCAGCAAAAGTATTTCCAGAGCCTGTTTTTTCCCTCCCTAGGGGTGACGTGTGTCAGTGGTGCAGCATCAGCCACTGTATGGTAAACATAACACTGAAACAAACCACAGTCAAGTTTCTGGCCATTGATCTTCAGTCATTAGCTATGAGCTCATGGCGCCACTCAATGACCAGCAGGGCTCCCAGGGTAATATAAGCACGTACCTCCACTATTGATCCTCATTTTGTGTCAAACACTCTTAATAGAGGGTGTCAAAAAACACGATGGCCAAACCAGGAAAAGTGGCTCAACCAAACTGAGACATCGAGACTGAAGGTCAACCCAATTTATGATTCTGACAAAAGATTAAAAGACAGGCTTATTTATAGACCGCAGTCAATTCTGACACCTGATTCTAGTTTTTAGTCTTAGTCTTCCCATAAAAGTGCACAGTAGTTAATCAGGTTTTAATAATTTGTTTTTTGTTAGTTGTACTGTAGTTTTCATTCAACAAAAATTAAAATCATTGCATAACCTTAGACTTAGTCATATATGACTCCTTTTTTTTTTCTTCAAAATTGAGTTATTCACCTGCAATTAACAAGTTATTAACATTTGTGTAGGCTTAACCCTTATGGCCCTCAAATTAAACAAAAAAGTTCCATCTCCAAAGTGATCTTCTGACTTGGTTCTATGAGGTTCCGGCACCAATCAGTGCTCAGAATGTACACAGGAGAACCGATCAAGTTAAGCCACTTTGATCTGCCGCCTCACTTCTCTGTGACTCGAGCAAAAGGAACTGAAAAGGTCATGAACTGTTGAGTTTTGAAATCTCACAAATGATGATTTTATCGAAAATATTACGAATGAGGAATGATAAAATCAACCCACTAAGTTCAGAGATGTGCTTCATTGTGTTTAAACTTGATGGAAACTTGATTTTTCCCATTAACTACCAGGCCAGACAACCGGCTCATTAATGTTAATTCCACAGCAAGAGCTACTGTTAATTATTAAGACTAAATAATATTATTAGGGATGTCCCAAGCTCTTACAATGCCTGCTGTGATATTAAATGGTTAATTATTTTATTATTTTTATTTTATGAAAGGACTGCTACTGCATTACTACTGCATTGTTTTTTGTTTTGCAATTTTCAAGCAGTCATTGTGAAAGATAATTCCTGCCATCTTGTTGCACATGCTTAGGTCACGGTCACGGTCACTGTTACGGCTACTTTTATTTTATTCTATTGAAGAAGGAAAGCAGAAGCACATTTTTACAGTAAAAAGAAAAATACGTTATATGAAGAAAAAAGGCTGTACACATCAGATTTATAATTCAATAAATGACATTTTTCCAAGTCTTCATGTTTCATTTTAATATTGTGATAAATATAGCATTGTGGACTTTCCATAATAAGTATACTGAGTTTTTGGTTATACGCCTATTAGGAACAGTATTGAGGCCACTCTGGACATGTTTTAATGGCTCTGTATTAGGGCTGCACAATATGGTAAAAAAGTTATATTGCAATTATTTTGACTGAAATTGCGATATGTGATATGATTAGTAGGAATGAACATTTTTGCATTACAATTTGCATTTTTACTGAAAAAAAAAGTAAAATCATGATGATGTGATACTGGTTGGTGTCTGTTCCAAACAAACATCATCTGGGGAACAAGATTTTTAGGTCAGGGCACCTACTGTGCACACAACTACAGCACTTCATTATAATGCTGTTTCCTCATACATTTTTCCTTTTTCAAAAAATTGTGATTTGGTTCTGGTTCTGCGATTTGGATATTGCACTGTGATTTAACTAATATTGTGATTAATTGTGTAGCCCTACACAGCCTTTCTTTAATGAACTCTCCTGTGTGTTTTCCACCTCAGCCTGCTGTGTGTGGCAGCATGCTGCTCTCCTTAATAACAGCCAGACTCTATACTCGCATATGCATTTGGCTCCATAAGTGAGTGAAAATTAAGTTTGTGAATGAGGAAAAAATGATTTGGCTGGACCTGTTATTGACTGTTCTGACACCTGGGTTGGCATAACACAGGGATACTCCAAGTTCAAAGAGTAACAACTCTAAATTGAGTTACAGAGACTTTGTTTCCTACATTTTTGTGACTTTTGAAGAATGTAAATACACTGCAACAGCATTTTTATGTTTTCTTTTAATTTTTTGGAAAAGAATGCAGAATAACTCGCCACTTTGGCATGAATCTCAGTAAAACTCTGTCATAACATTCATAACCATTCATCAGTTTTCTTTCAATCCTTTATTTTTTTGCTCTGCCTCTAAAAGAAAACTGATAAGGCAGATTTTACAAAATGCATGCCCTTTTCCTTAAATTGTACTTAAGAAACTTTCCAGAGAGTCCGGTTTGGTGTAGCTCTGTTGTTGTCCGTGGAGAAACAGTAGATCTTAAGAGTTGTAGGGCTTATACATGCTGTACAGTGTCAGAGGCAGGTTGTCATAGTGAAAAGAAAAAAAGGTGTTAAGATTTGCCATAAATTGTGAGAAATACTGGGACAATCGTGAGGGTTGGGAACTATGGCAGGAGATGATACGTTTAATGAGTCAAGGTGTAAAAGGCGTGATTTTGTTGTTGAACGCAGGTCACTGAATAAGACTTTGAATTAAAACAGTAATTAAACCACATATCCTTATTAAAATAATGATTACTCTTTAAAATTATCTTTAGTCATATCTTTGTTTTCACTGATAACTTCTTATTCAGCTTCGGTCTTGTTACGGAATTTGACAGACAGATAGAAAGATGGACAGATTCCAACAACCCATTATGATTACCAGCAGCAATATGATAATCCAAGTGGAATTTACTTTTAAAAGAACTGCCTTTCTAAGTTCATGCAATAAACATCAAGAAAAACCATCTCCGAGTATTTCCAATAAAAATTTTCTTTCAGCGAAAAGATAATTGGATGATTTCCTGAGATCTATTATAGAAAAAACACCCACTTTCATTACACCACACTTTGACATCATTTCAAGTTCTCATTTTACAAAAAAAAAAAAGTGAAACTGGAATGGAGCACAGTTCAACCCCTGGGCTAATCGTGGGGCCTTTTATCTGTAGCAGAAAGAGTGTCTTTTGTCAGAAAGAGCACCCTGAGTCTGGAGTGAGGAGGAGGAGGAGGAGGAGGAGGAGGAGGGACAGTTCTGGGTATTGTCTCTCCAGAGGACACTAATGGGTTTTGGTGTCATGTGTTTTTCACTCAAACATTGACACATGGAGCCATTCTCTTTCAATCACTCCACTTTAATGTCCATTACGATGAGGTATGCCAAAGTAACGGGCTGACTATTGGTCATTTAGATTGTCCAAAATGAGAGTCTATTTTTAAGACTCTCCTTCTGTTAAAAAAAAAAACTCCCTTTCTTTGCATCTCGCCGCGCTGCATCTGGCATGTATGAGACACTTTTTTTGTAATTTTAAGTATGTAAGAGTCAACGTCTGCCTGTCTGAACACCTTCATGTCTGGCCATGTATGTAAGCAGCAAGAAACTATTGCTTGTAATTCTCTTTCCGAGGTACTAGACTGTCTAATGAACCCCTGAATGCCAATGAGGGTGGGGGAGGAGGCTTCACAGTATTTGGGGCAATAAAAGATGTATTCCGTCTGAAGAAATAAAATACATTCTCCCGGAATACAACTTTCCCTTGTCCTCACCTGGCACAATTTAAATTATTGCTCCATCCCAGTAAAGTAGGACACTCCATACCTCCTAATCCATTAGGCAATTAATTTGGGAACTTAAAACATTGCTGCGGATTTCTGCCGAGCAGTTTTCGTAGTTCTACTAGACGGAGAGCACTCGGGGGCAGTCCCTGAAACTTGAGTAGATGATTAAGTGCATTTCTGCTCCTGAGAAGAGATTATGTCTTGTGCTGGAGTCAGAGGATGGAGCATGGCTGTGGAACTTGGCAATGGCCGAGGTACATTGAGATAATGATGTACCTGTCCTCAACAATAACGCTAATCATATCTCACCTCTAGGGTATCGCTTTAAGGTCAGAACAAATTCACTACCATACATTAAGTCCTTGTATTGTTTTAATGAAGGTGCATGGATTCCTGCCGCTACGGATTGCACTTACACCTCAAATAGCCCGTGTGTGTAAATGCCTCCAAATCCTAATTCTCTTCTCACTTAACAGAAAAATACGCTGGAATACAGTACACCTCGGAACACCAAACATTATGAGTAAGGAGATTGTGACATATAAGACCCCGGGCCCATTTTTAATGAATGTGAAACCTGGCCTGGGTTTACACTGAACTGCAGTCTAGTGCCCTAAAATTATAGCCATGCACCACCTTTCCACTCGGTGCACTCATAAGGGCAGCAGCAGCTCTCCAAATGTATGGGGCCACTGAAACGAGCATCTGTGTTGACGCCAGGGCCTGATGGGAGTTTTTCATAGAGGGAGCCATAGAGATATATTTATGTTTCTCCCCCCATTACCAGAGCTTTAAATAATAAAGTAAAATAAATAGCATCCATTAAACTGATCACATTGTGCTAACTCAAATTGTGTTTATTATGCTAATGGTACATGAAATTAAGAAAAAGACCTTGATGCCAGTGGATTTAATTAATGGGCTTTGGGAAAGGCACTGAGACATAATTCATTTCTGAGTAAGTAAGTCTCATTTGCAGTTCCATGGGTCCTCATGCCCTGATTGCCTGAGTTATTCTTGCAGATGTGCTGCTCACAGCATGTCCCTCCATTAGAAATGAACACCTCATTATATAAACTACCTAATTAAACATAATACAGCTCCGCATTGACTCATTAATGCGTAGCCCTCTTTTCTCTGAAGGAAAGAATGTGAGGGGGGGAAAAAAATGGAGAGAGAGACAGAGATAAAGCAAATGAGAGATAGAGGAAGAAGAAAAGACGCTGCGAACAGTGCAGCCGAGTCCACTGTAGTCCCAAGCGTGGAAAATGGGATCTACACCCTTTCACAAATGTAAGTCATTGTCACAAACACAATAAAAAAGTGATGAAAACATAGGTGTGAAAGATCTGCTGAATAGTGTTTTACTTTCGCCAAATAGCGAACCACAGTACGAGCAACACTGAACATTTCAGGCAAAATGTATGTCACCTTTGCATTACCGACCAAAGACTAAAAAACAAGTGAAAAACAAGAAACGGTTGCTATTGAAGTGAAAAAGTGAGGTGAAAAGAGGACATGTGGGGGCCGAAAGGGGCAAAAAGAAGATCAATGAGTGAAATGAGGCCGCCCCCCCGCTGTGGCTCAATCACTCCCTGAACCTAAAGCAAACACTGACTGCATAAGCCTCAATAATTCAACACTAATATCAAAGACACAAGGATGTACAACCACTTTGAGAGCTGAGTCATCAGTGGTTGACATGCACACAGCGCTCCATTCATTGCTTTGCAGGAGGTGCGTTTATCAGGTGTGCGTTAGTGTCAATGTGTGTCTTGAGAGAAAAGACATTTTTGTTGATGGTGATGACACTGTGGTCAATCTTCAGTTCTTCATGAAGGTATTTTAGGATCGGTTTTAGGCAGAGGTGGCAAAAGTACACACATTCTGTACTCAAGTAGAAGTACAGATACTTGTGTAAAAAAGACTGGTTAAAGTAGAAGCACTGATTCAACGTCTTTACTCAAGTAAAAGTGGAAAAGTACAGGCTCGGAAATATACTCAAAGTATAAAAGTACAAAGTCGCCCTCTGAAGGATACTTGTATGTTTCTGTGCTAAGCTAACTGAGCCTCACCTTTTCTCCGCAGCCAAGTCTCCCTCTATGTCTGTTTTATCTTATGTTTTTTACGTCATCTTTTTCTTGTTATGTCCTGTTACATCTTTTATCTTGTTTTTATCCTGCTACATCTTTTACATCATTTTCATCTTGTTATGCAATGTTACTTTGTGTTCGTCTTGTTACGTCATTCTTGTCTTGCTACATCTTTTATGTCATTTCTCTCTCTGTCTTTTTGTCGTATTCGTCATATCATTTATGTAACTTTCGTCTGTGTTGTTAGCTCTTTTACGTCATTTTTCTCTTGTTACATCGTGTTCATCTTATGTCTTTCGCGCTGTCTCATCTTGTTATCTTGTTTGCTTCTTGTTATAGTTTTTAGGTCGTTTTTGTCTTGTTGTGTCTTGTGTTGTTGTTTTCATTTTGCATTCAAACTAAAATAACAAACCTGTTTTGAAACTGAAAGGAGTAGAAACTACAGATATTTGTATTAAAATGTAGGAAGTAAAAGTAAAAAGTTTTCAGAAAAAGAAATACTAAAGTAAAGAACAGACACCTGAAAAATTTACTGAAGTACAGTAATTAAGTATTTGTAGCTGGTTACTTCCATCTCTAGTTTTAGGGTTAAATTTGGATCCATGACTGGATCAAGTTTAAGGCAAAAGTTGAGGTTTAGACTTTAGGTCTACCAGTTAAGGTCGGGGTTAGGAGGTTGGGATTTATTTCATCAATGAGGGTTGCAATGAAAATAACATTAAAAACTTGTGAGTGTGTACACATACATGGAAATAAAACTAATATTTAGCAGGTATATTTGACCTCATGACCCACTTATTATTTGCTGTCCTTTCATATGCATCTCATGTCCTTCCTTAGCTGATGGTGTTCATTGGCTTGTCATTTAGATCGACAATATATTCTCCATGACAACTGTTAAGGCTTTGTTCTGTGCAGAATTTAGTGGTATCTAGTGGTGAGCATGTAGATTGCAAACACCTTGCCTCACCCTTGTCTTCAAAGCAAGTAGGAGAACCTCTGTGGCCACAAAACGAACGTGAAAGACCATAGCTAGAGCCAGTGTTTGGCTTGTCTATTCTGAGCTACTGTAGAAACATGGTGGTTTAATATGGGGATCTCAGTGGATGAGGGCCCACAACCCGTTGTAGATATTAACTCATCTAAAATTCTAAAAAAAACAAGATTCTTATTTTCAGCTGGTTATACACTAATGACAACATACTTATGAATATTATATTCAATTTCTGCCACATTCTGCCGATAAACCCTCATAAATCTTACACATTTGACCTTTAACCCTCATAATTTGGAATTTATAATCTGTATATAAATGCTTAACAAATGGTTTATAATAACACTGTAATGTAGTTGTACGCAGATATAAGGACATTTTTAAATTCCTATCAATCTATGTGTTCACAATAATAACCTCACCTGTGAATCATTTGTGTCTGGTGTAACAACAATTGATTGATAATACAGTATAACAGTTGTAATCAGATTTAATGATTTATCAACAAATACACATTAATATACCTCACAGTGTGTTAGAAACTGAAGCTCTCTGTCCATACAATAAATGGTCCTTGTAGATTCAAAAAGATTATTCAACTATACATCTTCCTGTGATTACAAAAGTGGCCTTTATAAAATTGAAAAATTTGAGAACCTATAAATAATATTTTTGACTTCACATCAGATTATTGTTAATTATCAGTCACCTTTCATCTCTGATGATATAATTAACTCCAGCCTCTAATTTTTCCTTCTCCCCCCCGCCCCACTTACACTGTCAGACATTTACTACACTGCTTCATGAACCCAAAATGACTGCAAACCAAGTGAACGATGGCTATGTTCAATGTGTGTTAAGACATAAACCCCACAATTTGACCAAACAGCAATTCTCCTCTCCACACCTGCTTCAAGATAGAATCAGGAAACAAATTTCAGCTCAAATGCTGCATCACACTCGGAAAACAGTCCTTCCACCAAAGGAATCCAGTAATGTTGCAGAGACTGACACCAGCAATCCACCATAAAGACAAATTCAAAATTAATATCAAAATGTATAACAAAGTCGCCACTTATTTCCTGTGGGAGAGCTGCAGAAGACAGTCATAAGCCATTGCTCTCACCTCACTGGATTAAGTACAACTGCATGTTCTCAGCAAGAGGCGGCACTTGCACAAGTTGATCTTGCACATGTGCATTTTAAAAGAAGTGTCAGTCATTTCTAAAACTGCTAAATATTCAAACTCATATATTCCACTAGATACTGCAATTAGATCTCAATTATATGTGGACTCAGGACAACTAGTGTAAATACTGATTTTAACCAATTAGGATCCAAATATCATACAGAAAATAACGACAAAACAATGTGAAATACTTCAGTATCTCATTGAAATGCTCGACTAAGATGCACCTCCTGATGATTATGATTAATCAGGGTATGAAAATGCATTTTCAGCTGCCGAAGTAGGTGGAATGATTGCCATTTTCACATTGATAATATGTTGAGATAATTTAATAATGCTCCAAATTTCAGAAATGAAAAGGATTTTAAAGTAATTAGCTTTCTGTATTTTAGATTTGTATTGTTTCCCTCTCTGCCTGTGAAACACACACACATAAAATTTTATTTCATAAGTGGCTCGGCTTCACTAATTAGACATATAATGTTCATGGAGTCAATTAGCTGTTAAATACTTTGGTGATGGAAGATAATCTAATATACACAATGTATATAATAAAATTACCTATTTTATTGATATTTAATCAATATGAATTGATTTCTTTTATACAAATTGCTGTTAATTTGTATTTCTTCCACAACTACACAATGCCCGATAGTAGCATTGGCACAGAACAGGCTTCTATTATTAAGAATTTACTTTCTTAATTATGCTGCAGTTATGTCACAGCTTTATGGTGCAGTTATGCCCTGTGGTGTTTTGCAAACACATAACCCAACAACTCATCCCTGGACTATAAACTCTATATTAAAAGTTCCCGCATAGTCACAAAGAGACTTCACAACAATTGCAAATGCAGATAATTAGTCTGCGATTGCTAGAAATTAGGCCATTATGAAAACTGCAGCCACCCCCGCTGACAACTTCACTCCATGATTAACTGTTAATAATGTTGCCTCCCTGCAAAAACCCTCTTCCAACTGACTATGGTGCATCGACAGCGAGCCCAAATAACAGCACAAAGTGACAAATACAGCCACTAAGACCTAGAGAATACAGTCACATGCTCTATCTTCATCCACACTACAGAATACCTTTTGTTACCAGTTTAGCGCCGTCATCCCAGATCAACAGAGGCATCAAACCAAATCAGCGAAACAAACATAATCACCTGATGTTCCATGAATTTAAAGCAACATCTACACATTTTAACTAGATATTCTGTGTGGCTTTGAAAAGTTTGTAGTTGCTCCTTTTTAGAAGAAGGCGCCTTAAAGTCAGTCTGGATTTACAGTAGTTACAATGGAATAACTCAGAATCACAATGAAGTAGAAGGTTGTCAAACGCCTCTTGAAGCACAACCCACTTCTCCACGGATGATCCATAAGCAGGGTTCCTACAGTTTTTATGAAGCCAAATTCAAGCACTTTTCAAGCATTTTCAAGGTGTAATTTCAAGGTTTTCCAGCATCTTACAGCTGTGGTAAATGACATTTCTATACATGTACATCTCAAAATGTTTAAATCACGTTATTGTGCGATACACTACCAGAATTCTGTTTCATGACAGAATTCTACAAAAGGATGACAAATTAAAGGAAAATAAAATTTCCAATTTCAAGATATGACAAATGTCTGTAAGTAGACTTTGTGTCCTATCAGAGATTGCAACAATTAATCGAATTATTAATCAATAATCAAATTAATCTCCAACTATTTTGATAACTGATTAGTCAGTGTGAGTCATTTTTTTAAGAAAAAATAAAGTCAAAATTGAAAATTAAAATGTGAATATTTTCTGCTCTCTTTATTCCTCTCCTCGCTTGTGGACAAAATAAGACATTTTAAGATGCCATCTTGGACTTTTGGGAAATAATGATCAACATTTTGTGAGTGATCGACAGATTAATCGAAATTAAAATAATCGCTACAGGAAAGATACTGACGTCCGTGTGCTCTACATATTTGGACACATTTTTCAAGTGGCAAGATTGTGACAGGATTCATTAATTCTATTAAGGATACTTCGGTATTTTTCAAACATGGTCCTATTTCCCATTGAGTATGTGCAGTTGTATGATTGATAATAATCAACTCGTTTCTAAACATTGGTGAGTATTGAGGAATGCGAACGATTTATTAACGGTAGATATCGGGGCAAATACTCCTGTAAAAGTTTTGTCATTATACAACAAGCTTTTTTCACACAAACCGGATCAAATCCCAGTGGTAATCTCTGTCAACATGCTTCCTTTTCTGTTGCTGTGTTGACGACATCTGCGGATCATTTATTTGCCAGGGAAGGGAAACAGGTCATGCTGGAAACTTCAGAGCGTGATCAGCTGATCCGGATTTCAGTTGAAAGTTTTACTGCAAATATAGAAAACAAATGGTTTTGTTATTTTTCGCGAAGTGACAGAAAGGATTGTTCGTTGCAAACCACCCGTACAGCTTTCATAGGCTGATCTTGGTCGGACGGCGAGATTGCTGAAGTTGTGGCTAATTGTGCTACAACTGGATGCTAATGCTCCTGTCCAGACACTGCGCCTTGCTGACCATCGGGTCTGCAGTGCACACTTTTCTCAAGATGACTCCTGCCAGCCCAAGAAGAGAAGACATCCAATCCTGAAACACTTCACCAAACACACCTCAAGAAAACAGCTGTCCCACTCACTGCAATGAAGAAAGTCTTCAACAAGCAAAGATCCTGTGAGATGTCGTCACAGAGTGAACGGTAAGAGAGACGCTTTGCATGTTGCTACACTGGTGATGTGATCCGGACTGTGGCGAAAAAAAAGCACGTTTAATGCACAAACTTGTACGGACGAATTTGCCCCGATATCTACCGTTATAACTTGTTTCGCGGCTGCCGGCTGCATCCGCGTCCCTCAATACTGAACCAGTTTTAAAACGAGTTGTAGCTATCAATCATACACACACATACACATGGGGAAATAGGGCCCAGGCTGAAAAATACCGAAGTTATCCTTTAATTTTGAGTAATTTTTTTTAAAGAAAAAAAAATGTCCATATTCTCTGATTTCAGCTATTCTGAAAGTAATGCAATTACAATTTGTATGCAATTTCAAGGACTTAATCAAAAATCCAAACACTTCTCTAACCTTGGAAACACTACATAGAAATTTAAGCATTTTTAAGGATTTCCAGCACCTGTAAGAACCCGTTTCTCAGTATATTCAGTACAGGCACAGACAGCTGTCGTTTTGGAAATATAACAAAGCCTTTTGTAATAAAGTCTTGGTGGTCGAACAGTCTAACACTGCTGCCTATCTAGGGCTGTGTATTGGCAACAATCTGGCGACACGATACATATCATACAGAGGTTGCAGTTCAAAATGTGGCAAAATTTATAAGTGATATATTGCTATTTTTCAGTCGAAATTTTAGGGAAACTGTCACAGTATCAAGAACACACCACCATATGCATAAAATCTAATTTTAAAAAGTTTACTTTTTTATGCAATTAGAACAGTAAAGATTAGAGTTGGGCGATATGTTAAAATTTTCCAAATGACCATCGTCAGGCCATCAATCGGTGATATCTTGGTCCCCCCTCCTGTCTTCTCGAGTCTCAGCTGGGAGATGTGCACAAGCAGCAAATTCACTATGTTACGCACGCTGCGTAGATAACAGCACTGCTATCTAGCAGTCAAGGTTTAAACACAAAATGAGGCACTGTCACGAATCTTTGCACATATCAAGATCTCATAATACAGTGTTTTAGAGAATCGATACAGCATCACAAAACATAATGTTGCAATACTCAAAGTGTATCGATATCTTCTTCCACTCCTACTCCTAACTGGAAGATATGCAAACGAGCAAACATTAGACTGTTTCAGTGAAGACGTCCTAACCTGCTCCATGCGTCAGCCAACAGGCTTAACAATGTGTTGCTTGTTTGAAAGATCACTCTTCCTGGTTCTGTTTTTGCAAAGTTTTGAACACTTACTTCACCTTCAATCCATTTTCACTGGTCAAAATCAACACTGACATCCTTGATGTTTCAGTCTCCCCTACAGTCAGCAGTCAACATGGACAGTGACACAACCTCTATGCTCTACAGCACCCTTTTTATTTATTTATTTTTTTTAATGGTTTTGCTTTAGATCCAAGGGGCGCACGTTCTAGCACACTTTGGGAAGTTAACTGAGGAGCAGTTGGAAGTTACAAGTAAGTAAACTGTCCACCAACTGGAAACAAGGTTGACAAAAGGTAACTTACCTTAGTTTCTTTCATTGTTAATATTGTAAGATTGTAATTTCACCATGAAGTTATTATGAAACCATTTCTAGTTCACCACATGATTAATGAAGGATGAAAGTATTTGCCATTTTACTGATGTTTGAAGAAGTATTACAAGATGATTATTCTGTGCCTTTAAATGTTCTCAAGAAGAGGGCACTTTGTTTAAAATGACTGACTGTTTTCCAGTTGCAAGAAAGGGCAGCTACTTGAGTGTTGACCAGTGGGTAACTGCTGAAGATATATGCCAGGTGGGTCAAAAGCTTAATACACTGCTTTTGAGAAATGAGAACTGTCTTGTTTTTATTACCTCAGAGCAACAGCAAGGCGTTGCTTAGGCTCCCTGAATGTTGTTGTCTGTCTTCTTCTGGCTGGCGCTCATGTGGGAGTAGTTCAAGAACGCTGCTCCGTGACGGCTGAGAAGTAAGCTGCTCTGCTGGAACATGCTGGTATCTTGCTTCTGTTAATGACAGGACACAAGTTAGGACACCCTGTTGTGCTTCTGAAGGGCACAGAAACAGAGTAAAAACGTCTTAAAACTAAACTGGACCACTGATATTCCTAAACCAAGAGTGTTATCCACACATCCAACACATTTCCTAGGTACCAAGTCCCTGCCAAACGATGCTCAATCATATTATCTGTCCCCTAAAACACATAGTGGGGTTCGGGGAAAACCTAGATAAGGTGGTAGGTAGCTGGGGAAGATTGGCAGTAAATAACCATCGCTAAGAACAATCTACTTGATGTTGGCTAGACTGTCATTATAAAAAATGTGTTTTAGTACAACCACAGGGCGACAGCAAGTGCCCATCCATCTTTTATTTCAGTGGTTATGTCTCCACTATAAAAGGTATTAGAGAAGTCACAATACCAGAAATTTAGCAGTCGATACCAGTATTAATGAATGTCCACGATTCTGGATACCTAATTGGATACCATGGTTAAAGGCAAAAAGGAGAATAAAATTCAGCCATTGTTGTTTTTCTTTGCCTTTACCAAACAACTAAATGATTAATTGAGAATATGATCAACCAATGAATCGATGATAAAAATAATTGTTAGTTGCAGCCCTAAAAACACTATATTAGATTAAATGATTTCATAAGTAACGGAAAGTAATCAAGTTACATTACTTTAATATGGTGATACTTAGATTACGTTACTGACTACATTTATACATTAACCCTCCCAACCCTGACGGCAACAAAAGTACAATTTTCAGTCAAAATGAGTAAGGAATAAAACGACAGAACAGAAGAGTCTGCAGTCACAGAAAAATTAAACATTTGAAAGTGTCCTCCAACTTCATGAAACATTAAAAGATTAACAGAAACATTTTTAACTTATTACTTCAAGAGGTAGCATATATATATATGTGTGTGGTGTGTGTGTGTATACATATGTATATATAAAGAGGGGATGCTGTGTTAGCTCAAATGCGACATCATGACATGCTAGCTGGGGTGTGCGCTGATAAATTCTGACAGCTGCACAGGATGCACTTGTGGTTATTGGTTCAATGCTGGTTTGGTTCACAAATGTTCCCCAAATACACATTTAAAAGCGAGACTGAGGTTACTGAACCTTTATAAATGTAGTCTTCACAAAAGACATTTTAGGGCATAACATTCAGATTACTGGATTTGAGAGTTTCAAGGACCTGCTGGAAACTTAAAATTCTGGTTCACTGAAACATGGCTAGCTAACACCATCGGCCTGGCACCTGTCATTGCAAATTTAAAAGTCAAGGGGGTGAAGTCCTCGGACCTGGTCAAGTTTGGTCAGATTATCTGGGTTGAGTTTGGAGGTTCTGAATACCTACAATTAGGGTAATAAACCGAGAAAGAAGCGGGGTCAAATCAGATACGAGGGTGAAGGCCACGTTGCACAATTCTGTGTGATGCTGCGATGTGGATCTGTCAGTTCTAAATGCTGAATATGCGAGAGACCTATCTCGCAAAATACAACTTGCCTGTGGATGGAAGGAACAGCACATGAAGAATATGCTGCTTCCTTTATTTGCATTTGCCATTAAAACAGAACATTAGGTGAGGATACAATGTAACTGTAAAACTATAAAATGCATTGGTAAATGAGTGCATACAATCTAGAAAAAGAGCAGCAATAATGAAAAGGAAATCTTAAAAGTAAAGCTGGCATGATGTTATTACATTTCCTGCTGTGTGTGGCCAAGTAGCCTTTAGATACAAACCATTTCAAACCAAAAACACAAAAAATGAAAAACTTTCTACTTAAAACTAATATAAAATTACCATATATTAAAATGTAATCACAGATCATAACATAAAAGTTCAATATTGTGGATAAAGACATTTATGCTTGTAGTTTTAATTACAGATGGTGGACTGTAATCTTTTTATGTACTGTTTTATTGAGTGTGTTTATGCTCTGTATAGGGTATGTTGTGAATGTTGTCGGGAGGGCCTCTGGTCATTGCATGCCAGCCTTTTCAATGTAATACAAGACCTTCCTGAAACTCTTGAAAGCTGACAGTGCTTGACGTGAGCTGTGTTAATTACAGTAATGGCACGCATTCTCATTAAGTCATTGTTTACGTATCCCGGGGCCTTATGGAGCCTGAGTGGTGCTCTGGTCTGCTCGAGCACCGCCGCCTCGCCGGTCTGTGTGGCTATGGCCTCGTTAACACAGACAGCTGTTCCTCCCAGCCACAGCCATGGCCAACATGACGAGTGGCGCCGGACATGCCGCTGAACACACCCACTGCGGGAGCAACTGTCAGAAATAGAAGTATCCCACAAGGCAGGGAAACGTCAATGAGTAATCAGCGAGAAAGTGCTCCTCGGGTTATGTTTTTCAGGCCCAGCCCCCCAAACCCTTATGAACCAGCCGCTCCCCTTCACCAGACCGTTCATGAGGCTGTCTCATGACCCCAGACTATGCTTTTAAATTGGTGCAGTCAAAGGTGCAGTTGGTGTATAATTCCACCAGTAACCTGTGGTGAGGAAAGCCGTGCACATTAGATTAACGGTGTCACGGGAATCCTATAAGATTTCTCGGACAGGGCGTGCAGCCAATGGGCAGGGGTAGTGATGCTGCAGGAGGCGAAAGAAGCAAAAGAAGCAATAGTTCAGGGTCTATATTAAACAAACTACTACGAATGACATTTTTGACTTAAGCGGAAGATAAAAGTAAAAAGAAATAAAGCTTTTTCCTTCTACTCGAAAAATAGAATAAAAACTATTTACCACATTTCTTTTGACTTAAAAATTATTTTAAATTTAGGAGAGCTCCAGATGCCTGATTCAGTCAGAACTGGGGTCTCATTTGTAAAACAGACTTGCGATCAATTTTGATCTCAAGTCACACTAAAGAATAGAATGGCAACTAACTTCTTTTTTTTTTTTTTTAAGTCGATTAATCTATTGATTATTTTCTTGAGTAATTGATTAGTTGTTTGGGCCATAAAATACCAGTTTATGGTGAAAAATGTTGATCAGTGATCAGAGTGTTGATCAGATATTCAGTTTACTGTCAGAGAGGAGTAAAGAAACCAGAAAATATTCACATTTATGAATCTGAAATCAGAGAATTTTCACTTTTTTTCTTAAAAAATGACTGATTAATCAATTATCAAAACAGTTGGTAATTTGACAATTGATTCTTCGATTAATCGTTGAAGCTCTTCTTAAGACTTCAGTGATTTTCCAGTTGGATATGTAGTGATATTACAGTTTGGGACACATATTGTATGTGCCCAAGCCTGTGGTACACTTGGCATTAGCTTTGTGAACAGTGTGACATGCATTATATGTTTGACTTTGTCAACCCACTGTTTAGCCCACAGAATTATATAATTGCTTCTGATCTCAATTTCTAAAAAGTTCCAAAAAGCTTTCCTCTTTTGGTCCATGGCTATTGCTGACTAAACCCTCATTTGTGCCGCATTACATAAGAGGAAATCACTGTAAGGTGCTGTCAATTTTAAGTTGCTTTGAGACTTACAGATCACAGGTGTCTAAGTTATGAATGAGCTTCTTTGAACCTGCTTAAGCAAGGTTTTTTTTTCTATATTTAATCAATCAAATGGAAGCAATCCAAATGATCTGAAGGCTGTCTGAGTATAAATCTAACATTTTTAATTTATTGCCTGTGATTTCATCCCTTTGTATCAATTCAGATGCTATAAGATTAGATGGTTGGTCATTTTACATATTATTTGCTACTGAAGGTGTTAAATGGTAAAATAAGAAGGATTTTTCAGTTGGCCAGAAAGATAGTTGATAGTTGGGTCAAATACCGACATCTTGGGTTCGTTTAAGCATCCTAAGCGCAGCGAAATATGAGAAAATAAGAAGGTACTGGTGGTACAGGGTCTCTGTGAATGTGACATTGCCACACTTCAGGTGGGTCACAGGTGATGAATGAGAGGGATTAGGTTTGTACGAGTCGCATAAATTTGCACAGTTTGCCTCTAAGGATCTCACATAAATGAAATAAGATTTTTTAAATATTCTATTTACATTATTTTTGCTGGTATTTTCTAAGAATGAGCAATATGGCAGACATAAAGTAAATCACTTAAAAGTTTCTCTTAAAAGTTACTCTAACTCTTTGCTGAAAGCATAAGTCTAGAGCTGATTAAGCTATTAATCAATTAATTTATCTGCAACTATTTTGATATTTGATTAATTGTTTAATTTAAAAAAAAAGTCAAAATTCTCTGATTCCAGCTTCTTAAATGTGAATATTTTCTGGTTTCTTTACTCCTCACTGACAGTAAACTCAATATATTTGGGTTGTGAGAAAAACAAGACCTTTCGAGGACATCATCTTGGACTTTGGGAAAAACTGATCAACATTTTTCATCATTTTCTGACGTTTTGTAGACCAAACAACTAATTGATTAATCGAGAAAATAATCGATGATGGAAATAATATTAGTTGCAGCCCTACATAAGTCATTCCTGGACTAAATGCGTCATGTTCAACACACTCAACAATTAACTTTTTTTTTTATCCTAAATTGGCTCTTGGGTGCATTTTTAAGTATAATTCTTATAGGTTTGACAAATACAGGTCCTGGTCTTTAATTTTAAACTCTAGTAGCAGTTGCACATTAAGGCTGCAACTAATGATTATTTTCATTATCGTAAGTATATTTACAAATATATTCCCAATTAATCAGGTAATCATTGCGCTATAAAATTTTAAAAACTGTCAAAAATACCCATCACACGTCCCTAAAGGACAACGTGCCATCTTCAAATGTTTTGTCCACATTGACTACACTCCAAAACCAAATGATATTCAAAAATCAATTTACTATCACATAAAACAATTATGTGATACGATTATTCAATTATCAAAATAGCTGCAGATTTATTTTCCGTCATTTGTCTAATCTGGTGCACATGGCTGTGAGGATGGCAGTGTTGGTCAGTATGTCACATGGACAGCTGGTCAGTTCAAACCACTTTGGCCATGCAGCATGCAAGTAGCAGCCATAAGCAGACATTAATCATTCCTCGTCCCATTTCCACCACAATTTGCAATCATCTTTATTTTCCATGCAAATTTGACGGTGCTGAATACCTAAATATTTTGTACAATAGCTTTAATGTGGAAAATTATAAAACTTGCGGGATCAATCAGCATGATCAAATCATAATCAGCCCATCTACACCTGACAGATTTCCCACAACCTAAAATAATAAAGCATTATCAAATACGAGTTTGTAGAAATTGATTAATGCTTTATAAAATGTTTTCGCAATATTAAAATTTCCAACTTATCATGTGAGAGGAAAGATGGCAGCGATGGCTTCAAGAAACGGGGATTGAAATGTCTAATAAGGGAACACTGCCTTTCCTCTGAACGTGTGAACTATAAAAGCTTTAATTTCCCTATCATCACTAGGATCTAATACCAATCTGTATTCTTTATTCAGGCCGTCTGTGTTGCTGCCAGACAAAGCCTTTGAAAAGCCAATTCCTGGGAATTAAAGAAAAGAGATTAAAATATCATTAGGTGCTACATAATTGAATGTCAATTTTGAATAAACTTGAATTCAATTCCTGGTCATTAAACTGAATGTGGTCTGCCTTTTTCCAATCATAGTTTTGAGCCTGCAGATGAGAGCGAGGTACGAACTTCAAAATCATTAAATTGAGGGGAGTTTGTTTGGCCTTGGCGTGCCAGACTGCTTTGATTCTGGCTCAGAGCAGAGGGATGAGCAGCTGGAGGAGAGATCAAATTGAAACAAAGCTTCAGAAAATTGAAGGAAACATGAGCATAATAATATTTAATAATTAAATTCTCGCAAACAATGGCAACCGAATGAAGTAATCTGCAAAAGTGTGCAACATCATTTGCATAATTGACACAGTCCCCCCGTCTCCCTCCTGTAAATGAATGATGAAGACAATAAAAGATGTTGCTAAAATTGGGAACAATAACAGCAAAATTTCATCAAGGCCCCCATGCTCTGATTAATCTGCGCTTGCAAATCAGTGCAGGGGAAAGAGGGAGAGAAAGAACCAGAGAAAGGAGGGGTGGGGGGGGGGTGAGATGGGGGGGGAGGCAGGTGATTAACAACAGCAGGGATTGCCGCCGTGGACAACGTGCCCTGTTTTGCTCGGCTCGAGGGGCACCATACGAACCCTTCTACACAGCTGCTGCAGGCACTGGCTAGCTTGATCATCCCCTGAAAGCCTGAATGAGTGCAATCATTTGTATTGTCATTAACCCCTCGTGCACTGCCTCCATGCCTCAGCACTTAGAAACCCATAATTCTGCTCCTCATCCCCCCCACCCCACCCCCAAAAAACACAGCTCAGACAGAAGGACGTGTTGATACAGACTTAAAAAAAAGTTCCATGACATGAAAAAGCAGCTGATATACTGAGTATGATATCATTTTGTGTAACCTTCCTAAATGTTTCTAATCTTTCTCAGCTAATTATTTGCTATCTGAGTACACTGCCATTTTTAATTACTCAGTCTGAAGGAAGTGTATTAAATGGAAACATAATACAATGAGAGACCTATTTTATATTCAGGATTTCTAATTAACGGTTTCTCTTTATACACATTTTCTATCTCTCGGATCATTTAGATAACAACTTTCATCATCATCTTTTGATGTTTACAAAATACAAAAAGCAGGCATCATGTAGATTTATGCTGCATATTCGGCTGCTAATAACATTTGCATTTACTAGTCAATTAACTTGATTAAATTCATATTCCAAGTCTGATTCAACTTTGGTTTGCGAGAGACAGTTATTGCTTGGCGAATTAAACAGCAGCACGGGCGAAATGACGCAACAGAGAAAATGAGGTGGGGAGGGGGGGGGGGCTGTGTCAGGTTTCATTATGCTGTAAACAACACAGGACAACAGAAATGACACATTACAAGCACTACAACCCATGTAGGACATGTGTGTCCAAAGAAAAGGCTCTTTCCTCTCATGCAGACAAGTCTGCTGTTTGCATTTTTTCACCAATTTCTTTTCAAATGATGATAATTCACACTTTTGTTTATGGCTGAACAATTAATCGAATTTTTACTGAAATCACAATATGGTCTACTGTAATTTTCAATTCGCAAGTGGTGCAATATTTGTTAAAAATCCAATTTTTGTTTGCATAATTATTGTGGTGCTGCAGAGATGTGCCAGCCTACAGTAGACATTTTTGTAGGGCTGCAACTAATTATTATTTTCATTATCAATTAATCTGTCAGTCACTTTTATGATTAATGGATTAGTTGTTTGGTCCATAAAATGTCAGAAAATGTTGATCAGTGTTTCCCAAAGTCAAAGATGAGTCCTCAAATGTCCACAACTCAAACATATTCAGTTTACTGTCAAATGGAGTAAAGAAACCTGAAAATATTCACATTTGAGGAGCTGAAATCAGAGAACTTGGACAATTTTCTTTAGAAAAAAAGACCCAAACCGATTAATCGATTATTAAAATAGTTGCCAAGTAATTTAATACTTGACAACTAATTGATTAATCAACAAATCATTGCAGTTCTACATCATTTGATACAGATCGCCACAAAAATCAGACCTTTAACATGTTTTTCAATGACAATGAGAATAACGATGTAAAAATGATCACTACCTCTAATATTGCAAATCATATTGCAATTGCAGTATCATTAAAATATCGCAATTAGATAATTTTTCAAAATGGCTCAGCCCCACTTTTGTCTATGATCAACTTTGGTCTGACTTCAGCACAAACCTACTGAAAACATTAGTAAAAACACATGATGTTTTTGCTACATTCTTCTCTATTATCAGCTCTGACTCCCTATTCCCACAAGCCACCACTATCTTGTAAATTCCATGCAATTAGTAGCCTTAACATACCCAGAGACACTCATTTGATTTTAACCTCCTCTGTCCAATTAACAAAATGTAGGTTGGAAAATAAATGGCAGACGCCTAAGCAAATTAATTATGTGTCCACCAAGCTGTTAGCCCGTGTGCACAGAGCAGGGGCTGGCAATAAGAGCTGGGCACACACTGCCATATGGCCTGTGTGAGAGCGGACATCATTTGGGGGAGCAGTGGTACACCCCTTAAATTCTCACAGATATTTATGTCTCGGTCACAATAGATACACAGCATATGTTGTGAAATGCTGCAGAATTAGTCCTATATAAATGGTTTTATGAGTGTTGTTTTGATGATTAGTGCTTTATCTTGATCCGTCTGTGACCCTTTGAGCCATTTTTACTTTCTATTGTAAATTATATCCTACTGTCACATGATTTTAATGCAAAAAAAAGCTTCTACAGGCTGCTCTAAACAATAGGTTTTGTTTCCTGCACCAAGCTCCTGTGTTACAGCAAGAATTATTAAAGGGGCATGACACCAAAAAGTTTAGTTTTCTACCAGCCTGTGAAAACAGCTGTATAGTCTAATATATTCTGTGGTTTTAAAAAAAGGCCCTGGTGATGTCATTGTGATTTCATCAGGGTTATCTCAGCTTTTTAACAAAAAGCTTGCATCACAAACTGGAGTTATGGGGTTTGGAAAGAAGAGTAGAGCAGTGTATTGGTAAGAATCTGCCCATATGGTATGTATCGTGATACAGGGGTTAGGATTCAATCAAGTGATATATTGCTATTTTTTAAAATGAGTTTAAAAGGTTTACTTTTTTATCCAACCAGAACAGTGTAGATAGATAACAGCTCTGGTATCTAGTGACCAGGGGTTTAAACACAACACAACATGAACCACTGCCACGAATCTTTGCATGCATCACAATTAGGGTTGAAACATTATTATATTATTATATGTTATTTTTAAAACAAGGAAAAAACAATGAATTATTCATTTTAAGAGACTTGTCTTATTTTCTCCTATGCATATTTAGTATTGCTCTTACTACTATTACTAACTGGTGGAATAGGATACTCAGTTACTAAAATAATCAATAGCTCCAGTCCGAGTGTTCTTGAGAACTGATACAGTATCACAAAACATAAAATCACAATACTCAAGTGTATCAATATTTTCTTAGACCCAGTGTTTAGTTTGTCCTTTCTGGGCTACTGTAAATATGGCAGTTTAACATGGTGGCCTCCATAGAAGAGCATCTATGCCCCCTATATATAAATGGTCCATTCTAAAGTAACAAAAGCACAATTCTTATTTTCAGGTTATTAAACAGTAATTAAAACATACTTACATATATTATACTGCATTTCTGACATATTTTGCCAAGAAATCCCTGCAGATCTTAGATCTTTCTTTAATCTGTCTCTTGTGAGTCCAAGTGTAACACTAAATCGCTGTATTACCCCTTTAAGAGAATTTGAGCTATCATTTCGAACAAAATCAATATCAATCAAAGCCATATGACAAGGAAACTTGAGCGTAAGGGCCCTCCCTTGGAATAAATTCATTATGATTTTTTTTTAAAAAGGTGATTTAACAATAGCAAAACCATCTTCTGTTCTGTCTACAGCAGACACTTAAAAGCTGTTTGGCCAAGTTTGGTTCAAAAGAAGAAGGAAGAGCACCGTGCTCAGCTATGTTCCACTACAGAATATGATCAACATGGCCACCTAGAGGTAACATAAAATAGCACAAACATCTGGTCTCATTTTTAAGGGAAACAATAACCTAAATCCTCCCACATAACAGGATCGTGACATTAGATTATTGGCACAATAATTATAATTAACATAAATTATTATGATAGTATGCCGAGATAAATCTAATCCACAGGGATCCTGTAAATGCACACTACATATGTCTGATAGCAGCAGCCAACATTATAATCCTATTCAGATTTTTTACTGCAGTTGTTGTGTTCCCAGCACCAGTTTTCACACTACATTACAATGTAACTATGTTACATTATACATTTATGGTGCTGGATTTTCCTACACATGAAAAATTCACTCAACATGGCACAGTGTATGAGCTAATGCAAGACATTCATGTAAAACAGAAACTGAGCAAAGGTGAAATGAGAAAATGCAAAACAGCTAGAATGTCTGACAAAAACAGTAAAAAGACAATATTTTAAAACAAAGCAGAGAGCAGATGTTAAGTCTCACTAACATTGTTCAGAAATAGAAGTGCTTTCACATGCATCATGTAAAAATACTAGTAGAGCTGCAATGATCAATTGATTATTAAATTAATCGCCTACTTTTTTGAGAACTGATTAATCATTTTGAGTTTTTTTTTTATGTCAAAATTCTCTTCTGTTTCTCAAATGTGAATATTTCCTGCTTTCTTTACTCTTTTTATGGCATTAAACTGAATATCTTTGGGTTTTAAACATAAGACATTTGAGGACATTAGCTTGGATTTCTGAAAACTTGATCAACATTTTTCACCATTTTATGGACCAAACCACAAATCAATTAATAATCAGTTAATCAAGAAAATAGGACAGATTAACTGATGATGAAAATAGTCCTTAGTTTCAAAATAAATACTAGTAAATGTGTTTTGTGTGCATGCTCAGGACATGACATTTAAAAATGAGCTTTAAATATCAGCTGCAAGACATCTGTAGGTGATGCTTCTTTCCCTTTAAAAAATTACCAGACATTTCCTGCCACATTCAGAACCCAAGAGGCCCATGTAGCATGATGGTACTTGGACAAATGTTCTCATTTCATGCCTGAAGCATGTCTTTGTGTGATCTGCAGATTTGGCGCAATAAATACCAAACTTCAAGCTATTTCCAGCTGTTACAGACAACAGTGGCATGCCTGCGCTTAATTCTGTGGAGGAAACATTATCTGATGAGATTCTTTTAAATTGTAGCCTCAGAGTTAATCGTTGACGTTCTGAGCTACTTGGCATGAAATTATGCTGCTGGTGGGGACGAAGGTGGCCTGTTCTGTGAGGAAAAACAGGAGAAAAGGTGAGGAGGGGCGTTGATGTTCGCCCCCTCCAACCCCTACATTAACATCCACACACCATGACCGTGTGAACCTCTAAATTTATGTAGGCTGATGATGTCATGGAAACGAGACGCCAGGCTTATGCATGACCACAGGAAAAATTTACACCTGTCTGCTTGGACAAAAGATCTGTTTCCTTTACATATACAGTTCTGCAACTGAGCCCTTCCCTCCCCTGTACTGTGCCCACAGCCTCATGGTTAGACAGCGTCAACAGCTAGCTTGTCTAGTAATTTGATCTCTTGGTCTGTGGTGCTTTTGCCATCCAGAAGTTATGAGGTTACATCTACTAACTTCTTGAAGTGGTTTATTTTAATCTGAGTTTAGTGAATTAAAACATTAAACTGAGCAGAGCTGTTCCAATATTTGCAACAGATGGCATGAGTCGATTTTAAGTGCTTCTCTTTCTGATCAATGTTTAGTGAGAATGCCTCTTTCCACATGTTACACATTTTTTGTTTTAATCCAAATGTGAGTGGCTTAGATACGACATTTTCGACCAGGACCTCTCTGAAGCACTACTGTACCATATTATAAATACTGTTTTCTCATACTTCTTTCCTTTTTCAAAAAAATTGTGATTTGGTTCTGGTTCTGCTACTGCGATTAATTGTGCAGCCCTAGTCTACATGTACACTCTGCACATGTCATTTGTTCAGAAACAGTGTGAAAAGCTCATTAAATGTTCTGATCAACCATTACGGTATGTTACAACACTCACAACTGTCTGGACTTTAGGTTCAGTTGTACCTTTTACAAGACAGCTCACACTGTGTATATAATAAATCAAAAAGTAGTATAATGTCTCTGGAGTGTTTGCATCATTTTAAACGTCTTGTATATTCTGCAGCAGAGGATGTTTTTGCTCTTCCAGCGTTAATTTAATCGTGCCTGATGCTTCTACATTTCTACCCTACTGAGGCAGCAGCCATGTTTAAGTTAATATATTAAAATAAACATTAAACACAAAATGAGTTGGCATTTTGTTTTTCTTTGTCATCACTGTTGTAAAATGGGAAGACAAACACTGCATTCAATGTGTATTGTCGAGTTTTGGTACAGTCTGGTGTACTTTGTCTCCCTCAAGTGGTCTAAAGGAAAAACAAACTCACATTATTCACAGTGCAGTGAGGATCTGATGACAAAGACTTTTCAAATGTTACACACATGAACAGACCCCTTTCAAAGAAGACATACTGACAAATCCCAGCAGGAGCAGCACAGGTGTAATTAATTATTTTAATGATGGCTGCATTCCACTCGGTTGAGTCAGCTCCAGGCCCATGGTGCTGCGCATACTGGAGCCATCGTTAATGTTATTAATTACACCTGTGTATTTCCAGCTTTAACAAATCATAATGTCTCCTGTGAAAAGGGTCAACTAGAGGTGCCAACCAACTGCGTCTCCACAAATGGCCCGTAACCCCTCTGTCAATGGAGTTTGTTGATACTGATCTGTATTGAGGACACAGCTGCAAAATTATTTCCCATAAATTTAATAAAAATTATTAGCAGCTATATTGATAATATTGAATGTTGACCTAAATTGCTAAAATATTAATTGTGCAACCCTTAAAACTGGCTGATGACTGGCTTTTACATCAGATGTATGAAGGACAATGCCTAATAATGAAGTTGGAGTTGGTGTGGATTCAACAGTTATCCAAACAACAAACTTAAGAGCGACTAAAACTGATCGGTTTGAACGAATGAGGAAAAGCTGCCGATTGTTATATTATCTCTTTTATATACTGTAGTAGAATGTATATATTTTTACCTACTTCATATTTTCTATTCTTATAATTCTCTGTGCTTACATATGTTTCTATTCTTTAACAGGAGCACCTGGAACGTCAACAATTTCCCACCGAGGGATCAATAAAGTACTTCTGATTCTGATTCTGATGTATACTGAACCTTTTTCACAGACTCATTCTGACATTTCTGTCTTCTTTACTTCTCTAGTTCAGCCGGCGAAATGAGCCTTTGATTGAACAAAGTCTGGAACTTTGACTGTACAAATTGGATAGACTTTCCTTTTTGTAAAGCTTTTTACAGCAGACATTTTGACTCGTAGTAGTAGGAAAAGTGCCCCAGTAAGCCATGAAAGTGTGACAGTGAGCCAAGATGCAAAATGGCAAATGAATACAAATAGAGCAATGATTCATTTTATTACTAACTTCTGTACTTTTGCTACTGTGACATGTCAAAATGTCTGTGTCTATGTGTTGTAATAATTTGTGCGTATACATGTACACAGCATGTACATTAGGGCTGCACAGTTTGGTAAAAAGTCATATTGCAATTATTTTGAAATTGTGATAGCAACATGCAACACAATTAGTGGAAATGATCAGTTTTGTATTTCGATTTTCATGTTCACTGAAAAAAAATATTAAAATCGTTATGTTGTGATATTTATTGAGGTATATACCAAACAAACATGTTGTCTTTTATTTTATTTATTTTACATTTCTCCTTTTTCAAAAAAAAAAAAAAAAAAAAAGTGATTTGGTTCTGGTTCTACAATTTGGATACTGCACTTGGCCATATTGCGATTTTATTTAGATTGCAAGGAACTGTGCAGCCTTCTCAGATTTTGAGAAGACAGTGTGAGAAACTCCTACTCAGTGCATGCATGGCAGTCATAAGCTCAATGCATATACAGAATGCTTATGTCACTTTAATTCAGGATGTCTTTATTCTCCCCACTGTGGAAGTAGAGAGAATACGGACACTCGCATTGCACGGCACATGACACACACGTCACGATTGGTTAATTAACAATTACATTAAGTAAACAAAGCCAAGAGGTGGAATGGCCTGCGCTAATTAAAATCATGTTTTTCTAATTTAGTCAATGCCATTGTTAGAATGCCATCAATCCCCAAAAATTGGATTTCACTTCTGTATAAAAATGTTGCCAGTGCTCAGGGAAAAACTGGGTAAATCAAAAATAAATACATTTGGGTAGTTTTTGATTACAATTTGCATGAAATCATTATTTTGGACAGCAGAAATTTGTAAAACAATGAAACAATATGATCATATTACCACAAATTGGTTCTACTGAGAGTCAATAAATATTTAATTAACGATGAGCCCTTCTGAATTGACAGAGAAAATATTCCTTTCTGCCAAGCAAAGCTGCCTCACTGGTTCAGTACAGTGAGGCAGACTGGAGGCTGCTCCACAAAGCACTCTCACAAACTGTTCATCCCACATCCCTGAATAAGTGATTACAACTGTCAACTGTGTGGTCAGGGTTGAATTCTGCTGGCACCATGAAAAAAAAAAAAAACACAGCCACACCTTTTCCCAACATTTCATTGTCTCTGGTCATATTTGTTACGATGGAATATTGACAGATGTTTCAATGACCCTCATGCGAGCAACAGCCACACTCTGACAGGTCAGAGGAGATTTAAAATCCCTGCACATCCTTGACACTCTGTTGGATTACTCTTATTCTCAGAGATGTGTGGAAGTACAGACTATAGGACATCTCCCTCCCACTCTCCTGCTTTATTCCACCGGTTAGGGTGGGACAACTTAGACCTCCACTGCGTTTTAAATTTATTACAGGAGATATTCTAACTTGTCTAACACAGGTGTGACTGAGATACTTTAACAGACTGAAGCTATTGTGACATTTTCTAAGTTTCACCTGTGCTTTTCTAGGTAAGACAAGTCCAAATTCCATACCACAAACTAACTGTATATATGTACAATAAACTAAACGTACTAAGCATTCGTTTCATATATTTGGTATATTACAAACTAAAAATAAAAAATATACATTTTTAAATAGGAAATCATCTAACAAGCAGATGTCATAAGATTTGATTTTGATTGGAGATGTTTTTTGGGGGGTTTAATTTTTTTATTTTATTTTAATTTTTTAGTTTACTGTGGTGTTCCCAAATCTGTTTCACCACTTTTAGGGCTGCACAATATGGTCAGAAAAATTCATTTGCAATTAATTGTTATCTTGTTCAAGATAAACTCCACCTCACAGGCTTCAGCAGCAGAGGGCAGTGATGAAAAGCTGCAGTTAAAACAGAAAGTTTCCAATAGCCTTCACTGTCTATAGGAAGTCCCAGAAACACTTGCATCATGTTAGTATTACGTAATCTGGATACAAAATTCGGTACTCCATAACAGCTACAGATAAAAACAGACAGATGCATTTAGTAAAAATGGGGATTATTAGCAGGATTACAATTTGAAAATAAAAAATGATATACTACCACACACAGTGTACACACAGTTGTCAATTCACTATCATGGCCTCTGGTGAAAAAATGCTTCTCTGGGTGGGAATTTCACCATTTTTATCTTTAAATCAATCAATTAATCAATAAAACAAAGGAAGGAGCAGCTAGACAGATTAATAAACCTAACAATGAACACAGTCAGTAAACTGAATATCTTTGAGTTGTGGACAAAACAAGACATTTGAGGACGTCATCTTGAGCTCTGATCAATATTCTTCATCATTTTCTGACATTTCATGGACCAAACAACTAATTGATTAATTGAGACAATAATCAATCGATTAATTGATGATGAAAATATTTTTATGCAGCCCTATAAAACAGGTTATACAATTTTTTTATTTTGGATTGAGGCAATCCAAAAGTAACGGACAGTAATCAAGTTAAATTACTTCAATATTGCGTTACTGAGTGCATTTTTTTAAACAGGTACTAAGCAGCTGTATCATTTCCCGACGCTGGACGTGCGTTTGCTTTAATTTCATAAACAGTAAAACAGGCGACGACGCACCTTCACGTTGACCTTATTCATGTCTACCTGTAAGTATTAGCAAATAAACAAAAACCATTAGTGTGTGCGTTGATTGTTAGTCAAAAACATAATAAATAACTTCTACTTACCCTGCATCATAAGCGCAGTCTCCTACAGTACCTACATCCATGAGAACAACCTGTGCTAGCTATTTCGTTTCTGAAAGAAAACTATTTCTGGAAGTTGCTTTTTCTTTCTTAATCTTCTTTCAGTTCTGGCTTCTGGAACTTACTTTTGTGTTTGTACATTGCTTGTTTCTCATTTGTTTCTCACTTGCTGTCTCATCGTTTTACTAGCTAGCTAGCTAGCTAACGTTTCCGTGGATTTTCCCTCGCAGTAGTACTGCGCATGTCCAAAACAGCAATGACCCGGAATTCCACGCGGGCACATTTCTACTTTTTGAACATTAATTAGCCCATGAATCCGTCTTTAAACTTTATTTTGAAACGTGACATGGATGTATGTATGTCCTGTATGTCCATAGACTGCTTGTATATATAAAACTTTGAGTTATTGTAATGTTATTAATTTGGTGAATGACATTATGGGACTCATGGGCATAGGCCTCAGTCAGTTACATCAAGCTCGTGGTCATACTAAAGATGGACTTTTGTCTTATTTTGTGTTTCAGAACTTAGACAGTCTCTTAAAAGAAAAAAAAAATATGGCTGTAGTGACAGTGTTAGCTAATTAGCAAAAGGTCTTTAATATGGCAGCCATTTTGACATGTCTCAGCAAAGCTACGTTTCACAGCAATATCTGCCTAAATGTTGGCTAACATTAGCTAACATTAGCTAACATTAGCCACCATGAGCAGTGGAAGTTGCGGTAAAATTGTACTTCTTAGTTTTATTTGTTTATGAATTTAACTTTTCATTTGTAAGAGGTCTTTGGTCTTATTTTGTCTTTCAAAACTTACACTCTCTTTAAAAAAAACAACAACTGAAAAACACAGATGTAGTGTGGGTGTTAGCCAGCTGCAGTAGCTCTTTATTATGGCAGACGTTTTGATGAGTCACAGCAGGAAAGTGGACTCTCAGATAAAATAACAGAGTGGTTTCAGACACAGCTAAAATGACTGTGGCTGCAGCAAAACAAACAATGTTAACCTGCTTCTTAAAACTCGTTAAATCCAGCAAATGAGAGAATTAAATGATTTTATTATGCATTGATGTGGCTGTCTGTCAGAATATAATCCTCACACTGAGCTCAGCTCTGACACTAGAGTTAAATGAATGTTATTTCAAACACTTGTCATGTTTGACCATGGTTTTACAGTCATTCTCAGTGGCCTTGACACACCTCTAAAGCTAAATGGCCAATATATGAAAACATATGGATATATACATACTGACAGTTTGTCATCAGCACTGTTCACCTTTGTCACACACGTCTGTACAAAAACTGCAAACCATGCCAGTGTAAGTTGTGTACTCGGTATGTAGCTGTCATACAGACAGCTTATACTGTTTCAGAAGTTTCTGTGGATGTTGTGATGCTTTTCTTGATCTGAAACTGCGATGTGTCTCCTGTGGTCACCCGAATAATAGAAGCCAAGCTGACTTCAGCTGCTGTCCTCCATGAAGGAGCAAGAAACAAACTTTTCAGATCCACCTTTCAAGTCTATGGGAGGTGAGTATTTGATACTTAATGGCCAAATCTTATTTTCAAT
This sequence comes from Lutjanus argentimaculatus, assembly GCA_034769285.1. Taxonomy (NCBI): domain Eukaryota; kingdom Metazoa; phylum Chordata; class Actinopteri; order Lutjaniformes; family Lutjanidae; genus Lutjanus; species Lutjanus argentimaculatus. The sequence goes on along the minus strand of JAWZSL010000033.1, from coordinate 8,183,360 downwards.
GCTGTATTTCTGTTAGTCTGAGGATATTCTACACTGTAAACCCAATTAAAATGATTGATTGAGCCAACTTATTTTTGTTTTGAGCTCAACTCAAACTCTTAAGCTTTGAAAAAGTTTTACAAAGTAGTAATGTTTTATTTAAATAGTTTAGTTTTCTTCTTTGGATAAACTTGAACCTTTGAATTTTAGAAACCAAAGAAATGTGTATTTCAAAAACTGTTGAAGTGAATAATGCTTAATAATTCGATATTTCAGTTGCAACCATTTAATTTTCAAGTACCCTAATAAAGACAAATCAGGTCCATAGTTTACTGTGGACAATTTTAAAAATATGATTTTTTGAGGGGTTTGAAACTCAAATATTCAATTTTATCTCAAGAAGAAAGGTAAATTAGCTCAACAAAAGATTAGAGGTCAGCAAAACTATATTTAGTTTTCAAAACTTTGAGTTTTGAGAGTTTGAGTCTGATTCAAAACTCCAAAATCTAGTGATGACAACTGCCTTGAAATGATGATCAAAAAATTATGACTTTAAGTTTTCACTGCTTAAGACAAATAATTAATGTGAACATTTGGTTGTACAGTGTATATTTTCCTCCCACATGCAGACCCAAACCAAAAATGACCTGATCCCATTAACAAGTACTGTGTTTCTATCTGTGTCTGATGTACCTTATCTTTCTGTGCCACAGAGCTCCATTGCTGTTTAAGAATTATTAAAAACACATTAATAAGACACACTTTTACTGACTGTCATGTTCCTTTATTCCAATGAACATGGGCACTGTAGTCTATTTTGACTCAATCCCACATACAGTACATTGTTTTGCAGCTACAAGTACTCACTGGAGCATCAAATGTGGATTAATCCACCACCTCAAATAGTTCCCAGCAAATTCCATATTTCCTCCTGTTTGACTAGCTTTTGTGAAAACTACAATGCCAAGCTGTTTCGGAAAATTACAGCAACTTTAAAAAAAATAAATAAATTATATATTTTTAGCTTTTCAAAATAGATTCTAGTAGAGGTAAAATTTTAAATTAAGTTAAGTAACTTAGTAAAGTTACAGACAGAAGTACATTAGCAGGTTAAAATGAAGCAGGAGGAGATCTTTATTTAGATCATTTTATTTTTGACATATTTTGTGGTCATAGCACAAAATAACACACTTTTATCCACAGGGCCTCCAAAATCAACAAAATATTAAAGTTCCTTCTAGTAGCTTTAAATAATCCGAACTATCCCTTTAATACTGTCTGGTTTCCCTCACAAACAATGTGATGCTATTTCTTCTAAAGGCTCAGTAATTTCCTAAAACAGCTGGTCACTGTAGTTTTTTATCAAATGTTACTCAAACAAGAGGAATTTAATTCATTTGTTGGGACTATTTTCAGTGGTGGATTAATCCACTTTTGGCGTTCTAGTCAATATTTGGTGTTGCATACCTGTGATTGGGTCAAGATAAAGTACTTTGTACAATCAGGCTTTGAATATAAAACAGTACTTGTTAGTAGCATGTGTTCATTGTTAGATTGGCTGTTTTAATAGTATTTATTGACAATAAGCAGAATATCACCAGACTTCCATTAAACATGAAATGCACTCTGCACCAGTCTACTTCATGACTCCTTTTGACATTGTTTAAAAATTTCTAAAGTGTACCTAGAGATTAAAATGACCAGTGTCTCCTTGTTGGTAGCAGTTACTACATGGAATGTTTTGTCTCTTTAATGTATTCTATGAGAAATGATGTCATAGAGCTTCACGGTATAGTTCCATTCTAACATGAGGTCACAAGTACAAGAATTCCAATATCAGAGGACAATTTTAGTTTGAGAGTCACTTAATTTCAGACAAGTTATCACACAGTTGCTCGTGTTTTAGCTAAGAAAAAATCTGCAACGATGCTTCAACGACTTTTTGGGCGAGAAAAGGTTTGTTTCACAGTTTCTACACTGATCATTTGAACTTAGAAATCAGAAATCCTAGTAGTTATCTGACTTTCCTTGGCGTTACTTTGGTAATTAACTGTTTCCCCTGAAGTCAGCTTATATCTATTATGAAGGCACATACTTATTTTTCAGAAAATTTAGAAATAAATTTGTCATTTTTTTCCTTTATTCTCTACAGAAAAATCCAAACACAGATAAAACTGAGGAGGGTAACAGCAGACCAAGCCCCAGCTCCTCCAGGAGGTAAGAAGTTTCTCATTAAGACAGTAAACTAAATAACCAGAGAAATAGAAACACCTGTACAATGTAATGCAGTTGAAAGTGGTTGCTGATGGTACTAATATATTATGAATATTTCATAGTTTAATAATAATAATTGTTGTTATTATTATTATTACCATTATTGGTAAGCTAATTTAAATATGGATGTGAGATGAATAAATGTATGATTCTGAAATATGTTTTGAAGCAGAAATAGCAACTGTAATTTCCATAACTTACATTATTTGAATAACAGTGTCTGTGCGGTGTGTTTTGTTATACCAACAATGTTGTCATGTTTTTTATGTTGTGATGTCTGTATTGTTGTGTGTTATGTATCGTAGAATTTTATGCACGTGTTGGACCCCAGTAAGAATAGCATAGAATGGCATTTGCTGCAGTTAATGGGGATCCTAATAAACTAAACTAAACTACACCTTGCCGACGGACAGCCTTTTCAAACAGGAAGCTGTCATTATATTTGCCAAATATCGCTCTCTCAAAAGCCACCAGACTCCATTGGCAAAGATTTTCATTTTCCCTCGCAGCACACAAGAGTTTATTGTCTACCTGTTTTATTTGTTTGTGTTATTGTGTGAGTTTACTGAAGCCAAACTAATCATTTAAAACACACAGTTACCCGGGATTTACACCGGGCACGGCTGCGCCGCAGTTTTGTTCCATCATGCCCGCGACTTCAATTCACACCAGCAGCGTTTCAGAAGCGGAGCGTCTCAGAAATGGAGCAGTTGTTGACTTGTTTACTTAGTCGTTTTTGGTCATTTTTCCTTGATTTTTGTGCTTCTACCATGGGTAAGAAGCCTATGTAGTTATGTGGTTTCTTTTTTTGTATGTTTTAATTGTGTTTAATGTTGCTATTTCCTTCTTTATTGTGCTGTAGTCTTCAAAGTCATGGATCAAAGTTTTGGAGCTTTGTTTAATTAAAAAATACATCTCTATAATCATCTCAATATTATGAAACATACCTGTTGTCGCCGGGTATGGTGTAATGTTGAATGAATTAAGTGAAATACGATCCGTCGTCAACACAAGATGTTTTATTTTGAAAATTGAACGGATTCACTATGCTTTTCGTGTCGGGACTTCCTGTCTGGTTCGATCTCCTCTGCGCAGCTTGACGCGCCATCCATCAAAAATAGACTTGCTGCGTATTCTCTGCGGAGCGGAGCGCCGAGCCGCTTCTGTGACACAGCTAACACGCGCCGCGGCGCATCTGGTGTAAACACGAGCATTGACTAGAATGGCTGCATATCTCTCCGAGTGCCGCGGCGCAGCCGTAACGCAGCGCAGCCGCGCCTGGTGTAAATTAGGGGAAAGTCACACAATAACACAAACTAACTAACCGACTGAGGCAGTGGTAGACCAGCAGCTCCTGTGTTCTTTGAGGTAAAATTACTGTTTTGGGTTTTTTTTTTGCCAACAGAGTGTTGTCAAAGGACAAGTTAAAACAGTGAAAATATTCTCAATAAAGTCTACAGTTGAACAGATATTGACTTTTTGTTGGTGGGTCATTTTTATGGGCTAAAATACATTTTGCTTCAGATCCTGTCCACAGCAGTACATTGCTCAGCTTCCTTCACTGGTTCTCCTGCTGACTACTACACTGACTATGGATAAGTGCCTCATACTGCCCTGTTTGTTCCAAACTGACCGTGTTTGTCTTTATCACCAGAATCGCCTGGGCTGATGTTCCTGACGCCGAGACCCCAGATAAAAACCACACAGGGACTTGTTGGCTGCTAAAACTGTTTGGCCAAACAGTGGTATGTTTGACAGAAGCGCCACAGCTTCACATTAAACTGATTTTACTTCTTTGTAGGATCTGTATTTAGAATTTGGGAACAAATTGCTTGACATGGTTTATTCCAATGTTTGTTACTACAGAATAAAGAAAACAAGACCGCGGACCAAGTCTCCAGCTCTAATGAGCCGCCAGCCACCACAACGACAGCTGGAGATCTTCATCCAGAGCAGGAGAAGACAAAGAAGAAGAAGAAGAAGAAGAAGAAGAAAAGTGTCTGGAGGAAAATCTTAAACTGCTTCAGAGTAGGTTTAACACACCATGTCACTGCTTCACATTAAACACACACTGTTAAAGGTGAGAAAACTCATAATTTCAAGGCAACACACTGCTGTGTCCGACCCCAGTAAGAATACCAGCAGCATTTGCTGCAGCTAAAGGGATCGTAATGAATTATAAATGAAACTAAACTGCAATAGATTTTTGACTTTTGAGCCCAACTCAAATTGTTAAGTTTTGAAAGAGTTTTACCAACTACTGATCTTTTGTTGAGACTTTTCTTCTTTTCGCAAACTTAAAGCTTTGAATTTTACGAACTCAAAACATTGTATTTTTTTAAAAATTGAGTAAATTCACTGAAGTGAAAGTAAATGTTAAAATGTTGATATTTAAAATCAAAACTATTTAATTTTTCAGGCAGTAAAAAAAAAGACAATTTCATCTCAACTATTTTCTTACAGTGCACATGTACCAGTCTGCATTTTCTACAAAAAACTATTGTAATGTTCTGTTTCCTCCAACAGAAAAAAAAATCGAGTCTCTCCGTCTCCGACCGAGGACGAAGGGGACAAGGTAAGTAAGGAAACCGAGACGGAGAGGAAGCAGGAGAAGAAGAAGGACAAGAAGGATGAGAGGGACCAGAAGGACCAGAGGGACCAGAGGGACCAGCAGGATCAGAGGGACCAGAGGGACCAGAGGGACCAGAAGGACCAGAGGGACCAGAGGGATCAGAGGGACCAGCAGGATCAGAGGGACCAGAAGAATCAGAGGGCCCAGAGGGACCAGAAGGACCAGAGGGACCAGAAGGACCAGAGGGACCAGAGGGACCAGAGGGACCAGAAGAACCAGAGGGACCAGAGGGACCAGAGGGACCAGAAGGACCAGAGGGACCAGAGGGACCAGAGGGACCAGAAGGACCAGAAGGACCAGAGGGACCAGAGGGACCAGACGGACCAGAAGGACCAGAAGGACCAGAGGGACCAGAGGGATCAGAGGGAGCAGCAGGATCAGAGGGACCAGAAGAATCAGAGGGACCAGAGGGACCAGAAGGACCAGAGGGACCAGAGGGACCAGAAGGACCAGAAGGACCAGAAGGACCAGAGGGACCAGACGGACCAGAAGGACCAGACGGACCAGAGGGACCAGAGGGACCAGAGGGACCAGAAGGGACCAGAAGGACCAGAGGGACCAGAGGGACCAGAGGGACCAGAAGGACCAGAAGGACCAGAGGGACCAGAAGGACCAGAAGGACCAGAGGGACCAGAGGGACCAGAGGGACCAGAAGGACCAGAAGAACAAGCAGCCCATTCCAGCCACTTCAGAGGACCAGGCCAAGTGGGACCCATCCACCAACAGGTAGGTGCACAATTACATTTTCTAACTTCTTCTTAAAAAACCACAAAAAGATCAGGAACAGAGCCGCTGACTGAACCTCAGTACTTGTTCTGGTACCAACTGAAATGTGGCCGTAGCAGTTACCAAAGCTGCCACTGAACGCTGATCACATCTGTGTTTGTGTACAGATTTAAGCAAAGTAGTAGTTATTTCACTGTTAACAAATAATAATAAAAGTTAAAAAAGTATTTGTTAATAACTACCAAATGATTTATAAACCTTCAATGAATCATTACACAGAGAGAAAGACCACATATTTGTCTCTATTTGTTCGTGGTTAATACATAAGCCAATAATCTTTTGTTGCGATAATTTACTTTTCTTTTTTTGAAAAATGTGAATCTTTGAGTTTTAGAAACAAAAAAATAATAGTAAAATGAGTAAACTCATGAAAGCAAAAGTTAATGATGACTAAGAATTTAATGTTATAAGTTGAAACCCTTTCATTTCCAGGCACAAAAATAATTATGGTGTTTACAGCTCACTGTAAATTTGAGAATTCTTGTCTGTCCGGTTTCTTGACCGCATGTGTTTTTGTCTCTTTGTTTCTCTCGTGCCAAAACTAGGACCAAAAGACGTCATGCAAATTTCGAGACTTCTGGACAGATCCGGAGACATTTTCTCGGACATCCGCGGGACGGGTTGGGGTGAGTAAACCTGCATTAAAAACACACACGCACATAAAAACAAAGCTGTTGATTCTTTCTTTTTGGGTCAGTGACAAATAAGGGTTGGCAAGATGTGAAATCTAAAAGTCTCTTAAAAACTAAAACTTTGAAACTGTTCGTTTTTTAAGTCATATATATAACCTTTATTATTATCAGATACGTAATATCTGCTTGTTGACAGATTAAAACCTCATTGCACAAGGGAAGACTAATATATCCAGCATTAAATATTACAATTACACCAAAGACGTGTGTAACAAAAAAATAAATCCATGCTGTGTTGTGTTTGTGTGTGTCAGGTTTCCGAACCCATTCCAGATCTGCTACATGAACTCCAGCCTCCAGAGCCTGATCACGCTGGTGGGCTTCATCAGTGACATCAGCTGTCAGGAGGAGGTGTGGACTATAGCCCCGGGGGCTGAAGTGATCGGGTACAGCAGCATCACACACTAACACACACTAAAACACACACAGACACTATCCTGGAGACCAAACTAAAACAACAGCAGAAACTCACCGCTTCTATTTTGTCTCCTCCCTCTGCAGAATGTTCATGAACGTCGTGCGGAGTCGCCACTCCATCGACCCCCGACACAAACTCAACGCCCTCATGTCACTCAAGACAGCCATATCAGTCCAGGCTCCTGAGTTTCAGGATAACAAACAGAAAGTGAGTCATCTGGTTCGATGATACTTGTTGTTTCACCTCCTCCTGTCAGATAGTTTCTCCTCTCAAACCCTCTGCGTGTGTGTCTGTGTGTGTTCAGGACGCCCACGAGTTCCTGACCACAGTCCTGTACCAGATCAGGAGTTTGTCGCCAGTGTTACAGGAAATCGCCGCCATCGTGGGAAGGGAATACCGATGCCCTGTCCAGGAAAACCTGGTCTTCAGCATGCAGAACACCAGGACCTGCAAGAGGTATGACAAGAGAGACAAAGACATCACACACAGCAGGAGAAGTCTTATTCTCCTTATACAACACATGCAGGCCAAAACACAAAATACTGTCAACAGTTTCCACATTTCAGGGTTGTTGTTTTGTTTTGTTTTTTCACTTGACTAAAGTCAATTTTTACTTGCCCCTGTTTTATTATTGATTATTGAATAACAACAACGGCCAAAGTTGTAAATATTTTCTGTGTGCTGTCCCTTCAATGTGCAGCTGTGGAGCCCAGGCTACGCGAGAGGAGGACTTCACCAACCTGTCTCTCACCCTGCAACCTGGCAACTCAGTCCAGGACATGCTCCAGGATTACCTGATGGTAAGACCCACCTGTCCTCCTTTAGTGACATCATCACATCAACACACACAAACAAAACACAGACACACTGGCGTTGGGCGATGTCTACCAGATCGACATAAGACGACGTCCACAGTGAAATATCTCGACGGACGATGATATCACTGTATGGATGACCGTCAGACATCGATGATGGAGAATGATGTCATCCACCGGTCCAGCCCGAGCAAACACACACTCTGTTTTGTCCAGTGGCTGACAGCATGTTGTCTCTGTCTTGTTGTCCAGGAAACAGAGTTGGACTTCAGGTGTGACTGCGGTGCTAACATATCTGGCCAGCAGTCCAGTTTTAAGACCCTCCCTAAGTAAGTGACATCACATCCAACACAGATGGTCCAACTGTGGATGTGGACTATACCAGAGCATTTACTCCTTAACCCCATCTTTACTTTACATTATATCTGAACATTTTACACTTTTCATTTATGGAGCAAAAACCCCAACAACCTTCTGAAGCCGTGTTTTTCTCTGTTTCTCTCCTGTCTACAGAGTGCTGATGCTGCACCTGAAGCGTTTCTGCTTCAATCGCTTCTGGCAGCTGCAGAAACTCAACAGCCCAGTCGAGCTCCTAAAGGAGCTGCTGGTGACGTCCAGCCAGGTAAGAAATATCTCACCTGAGATCAAGTCCAAAGGAAACGTGTTCTGTCTGCAGCTGGGTTTCATGTGAATGTGTAAGCTGACTGTTGTAAACTGTGTTCTCTCTCAGGGTGATGGCTGGTACAGCCTGGTGAGCGTCATCAGTCATCTAGGCTTCCACGGGAACTGTGGTAAGACACTGTCACAGTCTGCAGTCCTCTATCAGGTTCTCAGATGCATCGTAGATCCATATGTTATGCTTACTCTCCGTCCTCCCAACAAGTTACGCAAATTCAACCAATCCCCTTGAATTCTGTGTGAACTTGCAATTTTGTCTAAAGTCTGCAACTTTTTCCGCAAATTTGGCCAATCATCACTGCTTCTTGCAAGTTCCATGCGTGGCTACTCGACAGCCTTCAGCCCCGTTTTACCCCTGAACCTTTTAGCCCTGTGTTTAGTCAATTTTCAGGGGACGATCTCATGTTCAGGGACTTTAGACTCGGGCCAGAAAGCCCGAGACTAAAGTCAGGGTTGGCCCACTTTGGAATGTGCCAGGTTTGTGCCAGTGTGAAAAGACCTTAAGGAGTTAGTTGTTAATTATATCACAGTTCATTTGAATTACACATGCACCTTGCTAACAAAGCTAGCACTAGCATTAGCCGTCTCTGCTCCACACTCAAGGCTTCAGAACGATAGTCCACAAACCAGTGGGTGACATGTTTTTTTCATTTCTCTTGCATTTGCTTTAGAAAAGAAATTATTGTTATTAATTTAAAATTAAAACATTTTGAGTAAAATCTTTTTTTTTTTTCTTGGAAAATATATTTAGATTCATAAATGATTTTTGTTGAACCACTGTTTATAACCTCACATGTCAAGACACCCAAACTAACAGTGATTGGTCTCCTGTTAGGACACTACATTTGCGACGGAATGCACCCAGATGCGGACATGGATGACCCTGCTGACCGCTGGCTCACCTACAATGACACATGTGTCATGGAGACCACCGGAGCCGCTGTGTGCGAGGAGCGCCGGCGGGCAGCATACATCCTTCTCTACACAAGACGAGTAAGAAGACAGTGCTGTCTTATCCTGGAGTCAAACTGACTCTGATTCTTGTTGAGTTTAACAAACAATTTGCCGATTTACATTGTAAAATCCGCCAACTCTGGACTGACCCTGAGTGTTGTGTGTCTGTTCTCAGACTTAGAGCAGTCTGGCCATGCAGAGACTTAGTCTGCCAGACTCCAATGAAAAAGATCCGGCCGAGGTAAGTAGACCCCAAAATTTTAAAGAAATTGCCAGGTGACTGACTCTTTTGTCTTCTCTCAGGTGGCGGTTTCTGACCAGCTTCGTCCCGTGGCCTGAACCAGCAGGAGACAGTTACCAAGTCCTTAGGAGGAAGGTGGCTCTGGGCTAGGTACCGAACTTTGATACTTTTATGGCGTCGATTGAATTGCCTCATTTGCTTTAATTTTATTGGGTAAAATATATAAAAAACGTATAGTAACTTACTTAAGAGACTTATAGTAGCAATTTCACCTCAATTAATATTAATCAAATTATTCGTCAGTCAGTTTGTTCACCACTTCATGCCCGGTGCATCCTCTCCTCGTCACCGCGGGGATGGATGACCTGGGGCCGAGGCGGAGAGACTGTCTGACGTCTAATTGACCAATAAATACACGAGGTGACCTGGTGGTTGGTTGTCAGACCTGGGCTAGCTGCTCTTTAGCACAAACAAACTAAGAGGTCCCATTCTCTCACTATTTCCCAGTAAATTGTCAGATTAGGTAGGATTGAAGAACAAGAACAGTAACAATAACAAGAAATATATCAGTTCACATCTGCATGTGAAGTGGCCGGGATGAGGATCAGCACCTCTAAATCTCAGGTCATGGTTCTCAGCAGGAAACAAGTGGACTGTCTATTTTGAGTAGGGAGTGAGTCAGTACCCCAAGTGAGGGAATTATTGTTATACTTACTGTTCTTGGTGTGGATCGGCTTTAATCCTGCATAATCTAACAAGTTACTGGGAAATAGTGACAGAATGGGACCTCTTACTTTGTCCTTTGACCTTTAGGCAGATTACTGCTGCAGCTCTCCTGGCAGCACTGCCATGTTTATGTGGGTTTTCTCCGGGTGCTCCGGTTACCCCACGTTAAAAAACAAAAATGAAAAAACATGTATGCTAGGAGGGTATGTAAAATAAAGAGACTGGATTTCACTGTACTTTTAAATAACTATAATTGGATATATGACAATAACAACTTTGTCATATATCCAATTATAATTATTAATAATTAACCTTTCTTCAGGTTTAGTACAGTGCACAAATTAAAAATTTAATTCTTGAGCTGCCCCAGGTCTGACCAGCTTCCTCCACATAAAATTGGCATAAAAAAGTATACAGCAATTTCACCTCAATTAATATAAATAAAATTATTCGTCAGTCAGTTTGTTCACCACTTCATGCCCGGTGCATCCTCTCCTCGTCACCGCGGGGATGGATGACCTGGGGCCGAGGCGAAGAGACTGTCTGACGTCTAACTGACCAAGAAATACACGAGGTGACCTGGTGGTTGGTTGTCAGACCTGGGCTAGCTGCTCTTTAGCACAAACAAACTAAGAGGTCCCATTCTCTCACTATTTCCCAGTAAATTGTCAGATTAGGTAGGATTGAAGAACAAGAACAGTAACAATAACAAAAAATATATCAGTTCACATCTGCATGTGAAGTGGCCGGGATGAGGATCAGCACCTCTAAATCTCAGGTCATGGTTCTCAGCAGGAAACAAGTGGACTGTCTATTTTGAGTAGGGAGTGAGTCAGTACCCCAAGTGAGGGAATTATTGTTATACTTACTGTTCTTGGTGTGGATCGGCTTTAATCCTGCATAATCTAACAAGTTACTGGGAAATAGTGACAGAATGGGACCTCTTACTTTGTCCTTTGACCTTTAGGCAGATTACTGCTGCAGCTCTCCTGGCAGCACTGCCATGTTTATGTGGGTTTCCTCCGGGTGCTCCGGTTACCCCACGTTAAAAAACAAAAATGAAAAAAACATGTATGCTAGGAGGGTATGTAAAATAAAGAGATTGGATTTCACTGTACTTTTAAATAATTATAATTGGATATATGACAATAACAACTTTGTCATATATCCAATTATAATTATTAATAATTAACCTTTCTTCAGGTTGAGTACAGTGCACAAATTAAAAATTTAATTCTTGAGCTGCCCCCAGGTCTGACCAGCTTCCTCCACATAAAATTGGCATAAAAAAGTATACAGCAATTTCACCTCAATTAATATAAATAAAATTATTCGTCAGTCAGTTTGTTCACTACTTCATGCCCGGTGCATCCTCTCCTCGTCACCGCGGGGATGGATGACCTGGGGCCGAGGCGGAGAGACTGTCTGACGTCCAATTGACCAAGAAATACACGAGGTGACCTGGTGGTTGGTTGTCAGACCTGGGCTAGCTGCTCTTTAGCACAAACAAACTAAGAGGTCCCATTCTCTCACTATTTCCCAGTAAATTGTCAGATTAGGTAGGATTGAAGAACAAGAACAGTAACAATAACAAGAAATATATCAGTTCACATCTGCATGTGAAGTGGCCGGGATGAGGATCAGCACCTCTAAATCTCAGGTCATGGTTCTCAGCAGGAAACAAGTGGACTGTCTATTTTGAGTAGGGAGTGAGTCAGTACCCCAAGTGAGGGAATTATTGTTATACTTACTGTTCTTGGTGTGGATCGGCTTTAATCCTGCATAATCTAACAAGTTACTGGGAAATAGTGACAGAATGGGACCTCTTACTTTGTCCTTTGACCTTTAGGCAGATTACTGCTGCAGCTCTCCTGGCAACACTGCCATGTTTATGTGGGTTTTCTCCGGGTGCTCCGGTTACCCCACGTTAAAAAACAAAAATGAAAAAACATGTATGCTAGGAGGGTATGTAAAATAAAGAGACTGGATTTCACTGTACTTTTAAATAATTATAATTGGATATATGACAATAACAACTTTGTCATATATCCAATTATAATTATTAATAATTAACCTTTCTTCAGGTTGAGTACAGTGCACAAATTAAAAATTTAATTCTTGAGCTGCCCCCAGGTCTGACCAGCTTCCTCCACATAAAATTTGGTATAAAAAAGTTATTGGTCCCAAGTTCGAAAGTTCGATACCCAGCCCTTTGCCACTCCCAGAGAGTCCGGTTCCTCCCAAGGTTTCTTCCTGCTAGAGGGAGTTTTTCCTTGCCGCTGTCGCCCTACAAATCTGGACCAGTAAGACCTAATCAGAACTCATCTCCTGCTTATCTAATTCTAATTTGGCACTTTGGCACTTAATTGGACTTGAATTCATACTTTTTATCATCATGAGGAGATGAGTTGGTCAGTAATAAATTGGCTTGCTCTCTGGGAAAAAGGTAACATACATAACAGGTAATGTATATAATTATAATTACTGATTCGAATAATTCTTCATTATATAGTATCTAATTAATATTGATAATAAATTAATTAATAAATAAATACATTTAAAAAAAACATTTCTCTGTGCTGTTTTCTGTCATTGTCATTATGTGGTTGAAATAGGGGTCATTGAAAAAGCCATTTCCATATATTACATATTTACCCAAATTCACACACAAACACTTTATATCAAAATGGCTGCAGTGAAAAAGGTGTGTTGGGAGTTTATATGCAATATGCAGACCTCTTAACTGCAGTATAGTTACAAAGAAAGTCAAAACTAAAACTGAACAAAGTATTGAGGTGGTTAAATATATCAAAAACTCCTCGGCATAAATTATATTCAACAGCAACATCACTGGTAATACTTTATGAACAGTTAAAGTTTATCTGTTGGCTGCTGGCTTTGGGCCTGAAGTTGAGGTGAACTCAGGGTGAAGTTGGTTGTTCAAGTTTAATACTTGTGTTGCATGTTCATGATTTTTGATACAGTATTCAACCTCACACAACAAGCAGCCAAAACAAGAACATGTCGTTCAACTCAGGTCTAACAGTTAATACTGACACATTACAATGGCTGTCTGTTAGTGAACATTAGCTCTGATCCAGAGCCACTAATTGGCTAACTAAAATATGCTAGCATACCAGTTTTAGCAGGTTAGTTCATGTGAGGAACATGGTGGGGACGCCCACAAGAACTTTCAGTTCATTTGTCAAATTTAAATTGTTATGTACTCTCAATGATTTCTAAACGACACACTATGTCACTTTTTGGACTATTGTGTTAATTAGTTAATACTGATCGACTGCAGACGACAGTGCCCCTACTGGCACCGCAGATAGTCACATGTTGGTCATATGCTTACTTTTTTTTTTCTTTTTGATTGCCATACATAATTTTTATTTTTGGTGTTTACTATAATAAATGCTTATTCTTATGCTAATGCTTGTATCTGGCCCATGGCGGCCTAATTAATTTCTTATGTGCCCCCATGAATAATACTCGCTCACCTCCAGATCTCAGTCAGCTTTACTGAAAACAGGCCATGGAAAGAAATTCAGACATGGTTGTCAAATATGAATACTGGCTAAGTCAAAGTAGCATATTCCAACTTTGTGTCTATATTTGGTAATCTGTGTCTACACATTAAAGAGGCTGGGGCAGGGGCGTGTCCAGACATTTCTGATTGGGGTGGCCCAAGTGGGGCACTGACCTATGCTGGGGCGCCATGTGTGTGCTTGCAGACTATATTTAATTTTTATTTATAATTTATTGTTTATAACCAACCATACTTGGGGGTAATGAGGGGCACTTGGGGTGGCCAATCAGATTTTTGTTGGTGGTCAGTGCATCCCTAGAGCCCCCCTCTAGAAACGCCCCTCCTGTGCTGGGGCCACAACAGTAGAACAATACAAACAAAAAGAAAAACACATCGCTAAAACCATCTTTCTCAAAGCAGTCACACCCAGGAGCTGTGTCTGGGTTTCAGTTTTAATATAAACCAAAGAAATGGCACAGATACAGCCAACGGAAATGTTTAGTCAAAGTCAAGTGTCAAACCCCTCTGTAAATATTAACAATTAACAAAATACTGAAGGAATCTGGACAGAATGACAACAGGAATGAACACGGGGTTGTTTACATCCACAGCGCAATAATGGATAAATGTGACAGCTCATGTTAGTTATCTCACTGAACACTTTATGGGATTTATCAGTACAGTTCACTACAGCCATGTTGACTTGAGGATTCTCTCCCTTAACACAGGATAAGATCCTAGTGTGAGTCGTCATTCTACTGATAACAGTTGTAGTGTGAGAGTTTCACCCATTTCCAGCTTGTGTGCAATGCTGCAATTAAGTGCCGTTCCTTCAGCTGGACCAGACTTGTGCTGAAGTCCTCAGATATCTCATCCCGTTAAATCTTATTCCAGTTTTTCAAGATCTCCCCCGCTGCATCGAGAGTGCTATCTTGCTATAAAGTGGAAGACAATGGAAAGTTATAAAAAATATTGTTTGTCACCAGAGAAAAGAGAAAAGTGCCCCTCAGTCATCAATAATCTTTGCTAAATCATTTTGAATATGCTGTGTTTTAAGGTTTGTAACAGTTGGGTATTTACCTTAATGAAGCAAAAGCGAATATATTTCTCAAACTGCTTCTTGGACTCGTCTCCAACAAACGCTGTGACTGGAATGGCCGCCAGTTTCTAGATATATTTTTAAGCACAGGTAAAATAAAAACGATGGCTGCAACATGAGTCCCACAATATTTGAATTAAGAAGTGTGTGTGTGTGTGTGTGGGGGGGGGGGGTTTACCTTTTCTTTAATCATCCACTTGACAAACTTGTAGTCATAGGCGTCATCATCGACCACGTGTGACAGGTCCTGATCTACAAAGAACGCACAGCACAGATGAAGAATCAGGAGTCAGGCTGGAGTCCAACAGACAGTCCCGCTGCTCATTCAGTTCCAACTTGGTAAAATTCCACGATTTATTAAGTTTTAAATTAAAATATTTTCATCTTCTAGCATAAGGCCGTGGCTCTCAAACTTTTTCTGGTATGCCCTCCTTCAGAAGATGAAAAGAGTTCACACACCCTCATCCCCACTATCTTTTATCACACATGGACAATGACAGGGGAAGCAAGTAGCAAAAAAGAATCCATGTTGAATTTTAGTGAAATAAAGGACAGCATGACAGCATCACAAATCTCTTGTTTATTTTCTCTACATTGATCACAGTCATTCAACTTATGCGAACATGCACTAAAAGACTTTTTCAAGACTGAAAAGACGTCTAAAAGACTTCAGTCTGGCACCCTCTCACACCTAAAGACAATCTGTCAGAAG
The DNA here is from genome assembly GCA_034769285.1 of Lutjanus argentimaculatus. Classification (NCBI taxonomy): domain Eukaryota; kingdom Metazoa; phylum Chordata; class Actinopteri; order Lutjaniformes; family Lutjanidae; genus Lutjanus; species Lutjanus argentimaculatus. Next base: position 8,167,822 of record JAWZSL010000033.1, on the reverse strand, counting down.
TCACAGAGTTCTAAGTCACACACTAAGATTTTGAAAAGACTGCAGATCTTGCAAGGTCACTATTTATAAGACTAAAACTATTTTGATCTTGTCCCCACTCATGTATTTTTTGGAAAGATGTCTGTATATTTATTTCCCAGTAATTAAATGAATGATTTTTCACTTTCCTATGATAACATACTGTTTGATGTTTTTACATATTTCATAACCATAAATCAAAATTTGCCAATCACAAAGCATCTTTTTTAAATTTTGGACAAAAGTGGTCTAAAAATACATTAATTTGATTGTACATTCTAAAAACAAGAAAGCCATGAACACGTTGAATTTATGTACCCTTTGGAGCATATTTACAGTCTGAACTAATGATTTTTGTCTGGGTTTTTATATGCTGATGTCTGTCAATAAAATATTTAATATAGTAAAGCTAGATACAGATAAAGCTAGTGGTTATGTTGGTTTCAACAAGCGATCAGCAGCCATATTAAAGGTAGACAGAGAAATCTGTAGCCAACTAATCACAAACTCACCACAGGGATTATTATTGTGTATTTCAAGTTGTCCAAACTGCTTGCAAAAGCAGTGCAAATGTGCTGGTGATGTCATGTTAAATGTCCAGTAACTCACTGAGAGGTGTGACGTCCACGACCATGAAGTAGCCTCCCTCCGGGATGATGGGAGTCATGCCAGCCTCTTCCAGGATGGCAGCCATGCGGTCCCTCTTTCCCTCAAGCTCCTCTGCCAGTGAGGAGAAGTAGCACTCCGGCTGACCCATCAGCTCAAGGTTCCAGAGCAAACCTTGTGCTACAGCCTCCTGAAGAAAGACAAGTTTCAGTTTAAAAATAGAATGAAATGCTTTCTGTTGCAGATTTGTAAAGAACGCATGTGAGAGCTGTGCAAAACTTGCCTGTAAAGGTGTTGGGCAGGTGTACAGGGTATTCTGCATAACGGTCTGAAGATGCTTTATCAAGTGCTCAGGTCCTATAGACCAACCAAGCTAGGAGACACAAATTTCAAGTACATAATGAGTGAGAACTGAGTGTTGAATATTAAAACTGTTTTCTAAATTCACGGATTTCTTACCTTCCATCCAGTAACACTAAACGTTTTCCCTGCACTGCTGATGGTGATTGTTCTGTCCCACATTCCAGGCAGAGTTGCTACAGAGAAAGAAAATATCAGAACCTCAGGGAACTGACATTTACTTTAGAAAATGGTGGAACAATATTTGATCTTTCAAGGTAAAATTTTTTAAATTGTCAGTATTAACGCTTTGAGGTCCTGTACATCGCCAGTGATGTGGATGCTGTATTTATAAAATTGGTTGAGTTTCTTTATTAATAGCTTGGCAAGTTTTTATCATACAAGCAGGACAAAATATTGACAGAAACCTTACAATTTACACTTTCTAATGAGTCCACTCACAAATAATATACGATTTTTAAAATTACATGAATTAGATAAAACATAAATGTTTTCACAGTGTTTAGTTCAGGAGCTGGAGCTCTGCAGTCCCCACAGTCATTCACGCTCATTCATGCTTCGCCCCTCCCACATACCTTTTGTTGACAAACATCAGTCACATGGATGACTTTATAGCCACTTATTTGTCCATTTGAATTTAACTGGTCATTTTGTCATCTTAGCAACATAGCAAATACCCTGTGAAACCACTTTGAATGACCAAAACAATTTGTCTCTGCTGATTGGTTTGCTCGCTCGCAGCTAACAAGCCGCCAATTACCTTAGTGGGTTATGGTAACTGTCAAGGTCGAACTGGCCGATTGCTGTACAGTTCAAACTTCACACCTTTCCAGTTGTGTACAAAGCACAAGAAAATTCATATTTTTCTGCCAGCTTGTAGTGATATTTATCCATCAAGGCTTTCTTGGTGTGAGTTGCAGAGTTTTGGAGATATCAGCTGTAGAGATGTCTGCCTTCTCTCCAATATAATGGGACTAAATGACACTCGGCTTGTGGTGCTCAAAGCACCAAGAATTACTTGAAATATTCAACATTTCAGTGTGTCTTTGCAGAAATCATGACCTGGCTACCAACAGCCCTTGTTGCAAGCTGTTTCACACAGGAACTACTTTCTCTCTTGAAGAAAGTAGTTCTTGTAGATTCTTCTGTAGAAAGACAATAGTTCCTACATGAAACTTCTCAGATCAAGGTCCATGGATTATCTTGAGTAGCCGGATTATGATTTCTGAAAGCACTTTGTGCACCACAAGCCAAGTGAAATCTAGTCCTATTATATTAGAGAGGAGGCAGACATCTCTACAGCAAACATCTCCAAAACTCTGCAACTCACATCAAAAGAAAATCATCACAAAAGCAGACAAACTTCTGTTTTATAAGTTGTTTTTTTTTTCTTTCCAAAAATTAAAATATGAAAATTCACATGAACATGAACCCAACACTGGCCACTGGCTGTAGCTCGTTGCATGGCTCCCCAACCTGTCCCAGACAAGACCCGTCTTGCAAAGACACTTGAATGCATCATGCTGTGCGACTTTCTAGTGTGACTGGAGGCTAAAGCAAATGCTGCTGCATGTTTTAAAGGTTAACGCGCCTGTAGCTGTGCGTAAAGAATGGAGCATGCTTGTCAAACAGGTGTGTTGAGCTGAAAACGTACCGATTTTAACGTGTTCGTGTCCCCTGTAGATGAGCCACTCATAAACCTCATCACTGAAGCACAGAGTGTCATGTTTAATACAGAGGTCAGCGATCATCTGCAGCTCATCTCTGGTGAAAACCTGCAGGAAGAGGACAGGAAGTACTTGATCAATCTGTCACGTTAAGTCAGGGAGTGTTCACATTTCTCATGACTGATGTAGACTCACCTTCCCAACAGGATTGTTGGGGGTGTTGATGATGATGGCCTTTGTCTTGGAGTTAAATTTACTGGAAAGCTCATCTGGGTCAAGAAACCAGTCTGCACTTGAGACTGTCTTCTTCTTTCCAGACTTCTGAAATATTGCATAAGAACTTTTGTGTCATGGCTCCTAAAATCTATTAACACCCTCAAGATATGCAGCAGGTAAAGTAAATAGTGTATGTATTTGTACTGTACTGTACTGTATGTCATTCACTTTAAGTTAAACTTACAAGGCGTAATGGTATCAACACAGGCTTGGCTCCGGCCATTCGCACCATGGGGACATAGCAATCGAAGAAAGGTTCTATTATGATGACCTGGAGAAAGAAACATTCTGTAATAAATATACTGTAAACACTGGGAGCATGTTCAGGGGACCTCCAGGGTTTGCCAAGTTAAATTTAAGACCTTTTTAATACCACTTCAAATGAAATGTAATGCCACCTTCACAAGTATTAAAGATATAATAGAAAATCAGTGTGGATTTTACGCCCAATTATTTACCGAGCACTTGAATTTAATAAATCATTATAATACTCACATTCACCCCACTTGTATTTTGGATTCACTTTGAAAACAGCACTTTTAGGTTCTTTTTCATTACGGATTTTTTTTTTTTTTTTTTTTTAAACACCATTTTCGAAGAGAAGAAATTCAGAACAGGATTAGAATTGAATTTTGTAAAATATGCTACATGTTGTTTCTAGAGCAGTAAGAGTACGGGTGGGGGAAAACTTGACTCTTAGATGCACCCCAGTGCAGTCATGGAAGATTCTGAATTTATTCATTTATTTTCTAAATGTTAATTAACATGATGTTGACAGAGCAAAAAAGCTGGAACTGAACCCAATAATTCTACAGCTCGCACATGATAGAGTTAACGTAGAGATGTACTTCATCTTCTCAAAAGGCTGCAATCGTATTTTTGGATTAGTGTCTAAATAACTGCCTTTGTGAGTCAAACGTGAAGGGTACTGCGAATACTTTTTATGTCATCAGATAGAAAATAATGTTAAGATGTTTGCAGTAGCACACGAGAGTGGCTGGACAGCACGCACTGCAGCATTAACTCAACTTCAGCCAACTCTGCGGTGAAGAAAATCACTCTCTGCTCAGTTTGCTCAGTCCGTCTCACCTCAGAAACTCTGTACCTGCACTGCGTCTTGGACAGCGATGTGTTTGCTCAGAGTTAACAGTGCAGCAGAGATGCTGCTCTCCCCTGCTGGAGACGTAACGTTAACACAACAGATCACTGTGCTTCCCCTTATGTTGTTATTCTTACACAGGCAGGAGACTGTGCGATGCTTTCATGCTGTATTTCAGGGAAACTGGAGCAAGAGACTGAAAATTGCGAACCTTTTCTGAATAGATTATGAATCAAATCGGACAAAAAGTTTCCCACCACTAAATGTGACATGTGCATCATGTTTACTTCTAAACTAGGCTACTTCTTGAGTTTTTAAGGATGGCTAAGTGTGAGCAACTGAACATGGATACAAAATGACTGGCAAGCTCCTGGTTTAAAAGATTAAAGACCCCCTCCAGTGGAAATCAGGTTTTCAACCTTGTGAACAGGTCCACATCCATGTTTTTCATGTGTTACAAAACATATTAGAAGCGAAATAAGCAGTAAACGCCGTGTCTGAGCTTCTTTCCTTGAAACTGCAGTGAGCAAAGACAGTCTCAAAACAAAAAAAAAAGATTAAAGATTCAGTCAGACCAGGTATATAAAAACCTGAGGAACAAATCCCATTAATCAAGGGGTTGGAGCTATACATATCATTAGTGGCAATACCCAGCCCACAGGAGCAGCCTATGCAGCTAGTTACTGTGACTAGTTAGTACAGAATTAGTACAGAATGACAAGAAAAATGAACCTTTCTTAAGAAAACTCAAGTTAACAAAATTCAATACTTTTAAGGCCTTAATTTTAGATTTTTAAATGTTCTACTTTTTAAATACTTTAATACGACTCCATATGTACCCTGGTGCGTATAAATACAAACACCTGTTTGAGAAAAACGTCCGTACCTCATCTCCCTCTTCCACCAGTCCTTGCATGGTGCTGAACAAAGAGCCGTAACCTCCGACTGTGACCAGGATTTCTTTGAAGGGGTCGATCTGGCGCCCACAGACCTTCCCATAAACCTGAGAGAGGGCCTTCACCAAAGACGGGTGACCCTTGCAAGTCAACAGATGACGCAAGTTATAGACAGTGGATTTGTATTAATAGCAAATATTTCAGCCAACACAGTATTCTAGAGCCCAACCTACTGTATATATCAGCTGACCAATATTACTGGCCCAATTCTGACACATTTCACAGCTATAAAGGTCTACATCAGTATCAGTATACATGTTATCCAGTATACAAATATGAAAACTTTTTTTTAAAAACAACAAAATGCACGTTGTTTTTTTTTTTTAGCTTTGCAGCATTCTATGTATATTTCATCATTTTTCTTAATACAAGTTGTTTTTTAAATTTATATTCTTTATTATTAAAAATACTAGTAACAATATATTATTTGTACCATGTAATTTGGGACAACAGATTTTACTGTTCAACTGCAAAATATCCTGCCTCCATTACATATCTGTGTCACAAATATCTGATAATCACTGAAAAATATATGTATTTATTCAATATTCTGTATGTTATATTCTGTGCAAAGAATATTCATCAGAAATGTTACATGACTGAAAATAATGTTTTTGTGTCAGTGGACCTTGAGTGAGTGGCCCTACAGTTTATCTGTCATACAAAGCCTCTGGTGTACTGGTTCATCCGGTCCACTGTTGCAGCCTCTGCCAGCGCCTGCTTGATGTAAGAAGGCGGGGGGATGTCTGGATAGCCCTGACCCAGGTTAACAACGGATGGGTCCGCCGCCAATGAAGTAAACGCAACCCTGAATTGACAGTGAAAGAAATCATTACAGGGCAGACCACAGATGGCAAAATGTTCTTGAACAAAGGTTAAAGTGTAACACAACAGCCACAGAATACATTTTGAACTAAACACATTGGTTTGATAGGAACTTTGACCGACAGTCATTTTTTCTGCCTCAAGCCCAGTCAACCATGTGTGTTTCAATGCTGTTAACATATTATAAGAGTGGATGAATGAAAACAAACACATCATTCACTTTGTATGCAGTGCCCCCAGCTCTATTAAAGGAGAAATCTGTAACACATTTACTGCAATGAATCATTAAATGACCATGATGTGTTATCAAAGAAACATGTTAAGTTGAAATACTCGCTTCACTTGACATGAGCTCTAAAGTAACTGTTTTGCGTCCGTTTCACATCAACCAGAGTTCAAATTAATGCAGAACCTTTGCTGAATTAGTGTCTGTTCATGAGTTGTAATAAATCATTACAGATCTTGTAGAAGCCATAGATGTTTATGACTGTTAAACTGAGTAAAATATTAATGGAGTTTGGCAGCCATAAGACAGGTAGCTACTTAAACTCATCATCGTTATTTCAGACCAGTGGCCTTTTGTTTTCAAGATAACACACTTAGCTTTATATTGACAGACAAATGACAGTTATAAACAGCTGATCAAGTTATGAGGTTGAGCACATCCTGCACTCCTGAGGAGCTGCCTGTCTGCCGTGTCTGGGGAGGAGGGGGCGCACGGAAACAACTGGCTTCAACCATAGATTGTATATTAAATATTACCTCAACCTATTTAATAAACAGTCTATGGCTCCAATTCAGCATTTAAACTGCTGTACTCATTTTTGCATGTGCAGTGGCTACATAAGTCTTAACTCTGCATATGACATGAATCAAATTAAAATGAAATAGCAAAAATAATATATGGCTTCTGTATTCACCAGACTTACTTTGCTCATGTCTGGCATCAGAAATCTGACTCGCTTTCATGTAATAACACAATGGGAACCGATCAGAGGTCAATGAACAAAACTCCTCTCCTGCTGTGCCGAACAAAGAGCTGCACGTTCTTTCACTTACCACACATTCTTGTCCAGTCCCTCAATCCTCTTTGAGTGAGTGTGTCGTGATGTCATTATATGCTACAACACAGAACAAAGAACAACAAATATATTCACAGCTTCATAATCATCTGTGTTCATTCTTAACTTCTGCGATACCAACTGCTTGTCCGACAAACCGTGTGGCAGAAGTGGAATAATCATTAAACTCTCAGGGATGGTGCTGTTCATTAACATACCAGGACTTTCGTCAGTGGTTTTGGAACTGTTGTGTCAGTTGCATAATTTCATCAAACAAGGCTCAACAAACAAGAGACATAGAGAATGAATGGAGTGAGGGAGCGCCATGAGTGAGGAAAAAAAGCACTGAATCAGAGAAATAAAATGAATTATAGCTGCTGCGCAGCAATGGTCGGGGCCGGGCAATTTTAGGCAAAATTAGGCAATTCTGAGCAACAAGCAGAGTGTAGGAAGATGAAAAAAAGGTGGCATTCTAATGTGCATTTTACATCAGGTGAGGCTTGAACAATTTCTGGCACAAGAGACTCTGCATATTGACTGATAGCTAAGCCAAATAAACAGGGAAAAGAGACAAGGGATAACAGGGAAACGTGTTGATAAAGAGTATTTGTCTCTTCCCAAAACTCCCTGAATCATAATTATTTTAACCTTAGTAGTCTCTAATCCACATAGCATGATACCTGAACATAAGGCTTTCACATTTGAAAGTCCATCCTGCCTTAGCTGAGGCTCGAACTCACGACTTCTGACACTGAAGTCTGTCTTTTATCTCACTGACCTAATTGGCAAGTGACAGTTCATGTGTGGCTTCACAAATTGACTAAGCCAAGGATCAGGGTGCGCAGCAGCAGCCGTCCATGCCATGGAAAAGCAAATTTCAAAGTGAAAGTTCCAAAGCTGTAGCACATATGGTTGATTTATTGTGAATTTTCAAAGTTTTGAAATTTAGAGGCTTGCTGTAGCGCCACCATCAGGGCTATTGTCTTGTGTTTCCAGTTGAGGACATCTGGCATGGGACTGGACCTTTGTGAAAAGTTTGGGTAGATTTCTCATATGGAAATGTTGCAGAAGCTGAGGCTTGAACTCACAACCTTCAACACCAAGAACCATCCTCTATCTCACTGAGCTAACTGGCAAATGGAAACACCACTTGTAGCTTCACAAATTGACTAAGCCAGTCACCTGTGTGCAAGACAGCAGCTGTTAGCATGTAAAGGCAGATTTCAAATGGCTGTCAAAAATTCAGTTATTGAGACAAAAATCCCAAAATACACAAATTGCATCTAGACAGCATGGAGATGTTGGTCATTAGTTTTTAACAATGATTTATTGGCTCCAAAAGTGAAAAACTGATGTTTAAAAATGCCATTTTTGCATTGACTCCAATTGTTCGCATGAGAGTGAAATTCAAAATGCTGTAAAAAATTCAGTTTTTGAGATAAAATTCTGATATTTTCCAAACATCATCTACCATGACTCCAAAATTTTGTCTTTTTTTCATGAACATTGAAAATGTATTTAGCAAGAATTTGCAAGTATATGTTTATAATACAGTTTACAGTCAAACATTTTGATGCACTGTAGGCTCAATTTTTGATAAATCAAAAATAGGGAGGAGGAGATAGGTTTATTAAGTTTTACAGTTTTTGAAAAAAACAGAGTGATGGACTTCATAATTTGCAATAGGTTTAAATGTACAAAAGTTTCTTCAGTATTGGGGCTACATTTTGGTGAAAGTTGTAAATCTGTAGCACATATGGTTGATTTGTTATGAATTTTCAAAATTTTGAACTTTAGAGGCTTGCTGTAGCACCACCATCAGGACTATTGGCCTGTTTTTGCAGCTGAGGCAATCTGACATGGGACTGGACCTTTGTGCAAAGTTTGGTCATTTTTCGTGCATGGGAAGTAGGATTTCCTCGGAAGAAGAAGAAAGAAAGAAAAGAAAGAAAGAAGAACATGCAGGATTACAATAGGGTCCTGGCAGCTTAGGCTGCCCGGCCCCTAATGATCATACTAAGACCCTGGAGTCATTAAGAGGCCTACCTGTGTTGCTACGGCGGCTGAGGTCGGAGAGGTCTTTGTCTTGTCTCTCTGAACGGAGAAGACAGGACAACACTGACCCTGAGCTATGGAGCCAAGGGTGCTAAACTGTGGTCTCAGACCTTGTGTGTTCATACTTCCCGTGTTTGGATTTGCAGACCAATATGCTAATATGCTGGTCTGACCTTATTTGGGCATAGGTTCATCATGACCTTATCTGTGAATGTTTAAAGATGAGCCCTGGGGGACCGAAACTCCAGAATTGAAGGGAACATCAGGACAACGCGTGCACTGATTATTTCTCCATTCTCCTTGGCCGAGTATTATTAAACCAGTTTCAGCCTAAGACATAATGGACTCCTGTGGACTTTCTCCTTTTGATGAATGGGCAAAAAGAAAAAAATCTACGACACTGCCTTTCAACACCTTCTTCTAAACAGTGTCTAATTTACAGGAACTCCTGCCAATGAGTCAGTCAAAAACCACACGCTACTCAGAGCAGCTACATTCAAAGATTACTCAAGTGGACTTACCTGTGAAGTAGAAAACTTTCTTCTGCAGTTTATGTGAGCTGATCGGCATGCAAACTTGGAGCAATTCAGGACTTGTCGTGCTATACTCATGCTGCACAAAAAGAGAGATGAAAAATACAAATGCTTCTGTCACACAGGCCATCTTCTTAGTTGTATGTTGCTACATGTACACTGATTTGCAGTTGTTGTCAGGTTCAGGTAACTGACGTTTCCCACATTTACAACCCAGATAATTATGTAATAACCAGTAAATAATGTAATAACTCATTACATCATGCACAAAAAGTTTACTACATGCACAGTTATTTATTACATTAGTAGACAGTTGGTACATTATCAACTTTTGGTACATTAAGAATGGAGAAAAAATGACATTATTGGCTGCCACAAACCGGCAATGTAATGCTAGCATAGCATATTTCCAGGCTTGAGTGGTTGCACTTTTGTAGATTCTAATCAATCATGGCTTCATGATCAACTAATTAATTAGTCAAATATGACAAAAGTTCAATCGATAAAAAAATTATAATCATTTTAAAAATAAACTGCCAAACATTTGCCAATTCCTTTTGAAATATGAGGATTAGCTGCTTTTCTCTGTTTTATCACTGAAAAATGAGTATGTTTGGGTTTGGAACAGTCTTTCCCCAAAATCTTCAATGAAAACAATTCTAAACCCAAATACAGCAGCATATGTACATGTAGGGCTGCAACTAACAATCATTTTTATAGTTGATTAATCGGTCGATTATTTTCTCAATTAAACGATTTTGTTGTTGTTTTAAAATGTCAGAAAATAGTGAAATTCGTTGATTCAGTGTTTCCCAAATCTAAAGATGACGTCCTCAAATGTCTTGTTTTGCTTGCAAGTCAAAAATATTCAGTTTACTGTCAAGAGAGGAGTAAAGAAACCAAAGAATATTCATTTAGAAGTCAAAATCAGAGAAGTTTGGCTTTTTCTTAGAAAATTACTCAAACCAATTAATCGATTATTAAAATAGTTGGCAATTAATCATATACATGTATAATACCTATGCATGTATAATTTTAAAAATAAGAAACTTATAATAAATAAGTATAATGATAATGCAGTGGGCTCTTTATATTCAGTACAAATAAATTACAGGAAAAATATACATACGTATACTTAAGTAATTTCAGTCAATAATCTTACTTACTTGCAGCCATCAGCTAAACTATAGTAAAATATCAAAGTGTCTGGAAGAAGTCAGACACAAAAAAAAGATCTACTATTGTGTGGCTGGTGAATTTGAGTTTGTATGTGCCAGAGTCTGGAAAATTTAAAAAAAAAAATTAATAAATAGCAGATGGGTCTTTACACACAAGCCAGAGCAGCAACTTCACTGACTGTTTAACTCTATTTCCTCTGTCCTGTCAAATTTATAACTACAGTTTTTAGTTTTATTGCTTAGAGGGATAGTTCATTCAAAAATTAAAATTCAGTCATTATTTATTCACCATCGACTGAAGGTCAGGTTTAGGTTTTTGAGTGCACAACACACTGCTGGAGTTTCACAGGAAACCAGCATTGCAGAATCTCCCAAACAACTGAAGTAAATGGTCACTATTTTTCAAACAGAAACAGGTCAACCAACCAAAAAACCTAGAAAATGCCTCCAATACTGCTCGTCTGGTGTAAAGCAAGTATCCTAAAGCCCCGGCACCATGTTTTTAGCCTAAATCTTCACTGTAGGTCCTTAGCTTTGTGCCACGTTCACGTGTGTGCACATCGCCCGAGCTGAGTGTGTGTGGTGTGACGGTGTGCATGCACAAGTGAACGGCATGTTGGGTCTTTAGGCGACCTGGATTACACCAGACGGGTAGGTTTTCCTGTGAAACTCCAGCAGTGTTCTGTGGACTAAAAATCTAAACCCGACCTTCAAACAACATGACAGTGCTTAGATAATGACAGAATTTTCATTTGGGGGTGATATCCCTTTAAATGTCCCACATATTTGCTGCGGTGACAGTAATATTCCTACATAACTACAACAGTAGATGGTGCCAGAGTGCTGCACATTAGCTAGTCCAGCAGCACAGGATCCTGACCGGGTTGCCAGGTCCACAGTGTTCCCGTGTACCTGCTCTAATTTCTAAGTGTTGCTGCAGGTAAAATATTTTGTCGGCAGGTTGGGCAGACCTATTTTGCATCCAAATTATATGAATAACATCTATGAAAAAAGATCTATATTTTGAAAGAAATGATATGTTAGTAGTCAAATCCTCAAACAGACTCCCAGCCAGATCAGCACAAAGATATGCACACACACACACATATTTAATCCAAGTATATGATTAAAATATAGTTTAGTAACATGATAAGGTGTCTGAGTTTCAATAAGGGATCGCAGTCATTACAGTAAATGCATATAAAGTAAAAACAGTACGTTTATGGTGTCCAGGCAAGCAAAGAGGAAGAGAAGAGAAACTGAAAAGACAAAGCACCAGGTTAGTTTGTGTCCACAGCTGTTTTATTTATGATAATAAACTGTGATGTAATTACACAAAACTGCTTTTAATGCTAAAACACCCAACATTTATGATGTATTATGTGTAAATATTTGAATACATTCTGCAATGACAGCAAAACAATCTATATTGTTTTGTATGGGCATAGTTTAAGTTCTGGTACTGGGCTGATTTTGTCACACAGACCTGGCAACCCGTCAGCTGGATGTACAAGTAGCCTCACGTGACAGGCACACTAACGGTGTTTGGAAGTTTTTCTCCACGTTATTTGTCATCAACAAGTTTGTGTTGCAACACTGAACTACATGAAAACACATGTTGTTAGTAAAGCATGAAATCATGTGCTATCGTTAGCTACACACACCGCCCGACTAACGCTAGCACCCTTTAGCTAGCTTTAGCCAACATTGCATTAGTTACGGCTGCTAAACGAGCCGGCTGTCCCGTTATAGCTTTCTCTTACATTAACTAACAGTGATGACAGCTACTGACATCAGTCCTTCTGTAAGAAACACGTACCATCACTGATAGTCGTTCACGGTAATGGCACCAGCGGGTCAGTAAACACAACCACGACTTACTTGTAGTTGCACTGTGGTGCAGTGCACAGAGCTCCAGTGAGACGTAGCGGTCAGGAGGCGGATACCTCGTCAGGAGCCGGAGAAAGCGGTGTTGCGTTTACATGTTGTCGGAAATTGGCACGTTCACATGTAGGTCAGGGACAATGGAGATGTACTGGCACAGGGATCCACTTTCACTTACACCCTGATAGCAAAACCCCAAGGTGAGTGTTCAGGTCATCGGGGGAAACAGAGCAGGGTAGCTTCTCAGGGTAGGAGGGTGGTTTCTCAGAATAATCTTTAGCATTGACATGTACTGTTGTGTGTGATTTCCTCTTCAATATTTGCCTTAGAGCCCCCCCTACTTGTGTCTAATGGAAGCTGAGCCCCCCTAGCCCACACACAAGTGCACACACACACCAAAATAATAGTGATTCATTCCAAAGTTTGACTGTGCAAAATAAATATCACTTCAAATGTAGAACCTTTACCTTTGGTAAACTGATCTTCTCTTGTAAGAGCTTAATAATTTTTCTTTTAACAACAGTAATAATCGATAGATAAATCAATGATGAAAAAATTGTCACTTGCAGCCCAAATTATGGCATAACAGTGGGTTAGACATGTTTCTGATATTTCATATATACTTTGGGCATTCTTAACATTAACTGTACTCTGGGGCATTTATTTTACTGATAATGAGTGATTATGCAAATTATGCTAAATTGCCAACATGCATATCTCAGCAACCAAGTTGAATTTAATCCAGCAGGTCTGAAGATACATTTCAATCATAAAACTTGACAGGAAACACCATTACTGGGGCCAAGAAATTTCCAGTTGACTGTAATGTTTATTCATTATAGGGAGAATCAGCTTAATACAGCCGGACAGTCCTATCAGACGCTGGCAGTTTGACATATTATCTTCATTTTATTCTGCTGCCTGTCACTGCACTGCAATAGTTGACTTTTTTTTATTTAGAAAAAGTCAACAGGGGCCACTTGAAGCACCACATCAACATGAACATATTTCTTTTTAATTATGCGAAACAATCAAATAATGTGACTTTATTAAGGACTTTCTACTTGACAACCATGAAGGCAGCATTGTCTGGAGTTGAATGGACTCAAGTGATGTTGGCATGTATCCAAGAACATTTATTAAGGTTATATTTAGAGAAAAAAATATTTTGCATTTCTGCATTTATGGAATGAATGCTATTCTGCAGAGGCACATTTTTGCCCTACAGGCCTGTTTATTAATTATAATCGAAACAGCTGATCACTATAGGTGTAGTAGGTGCTGTAGTGCTATTTATCCATGTAGATAGATTTAGTGTGAGTTGCAGAGTTTTGGAGATGTCAGTCCTGGAGATGTCTGCCTTCTCTCCAATATAATGTCACTAAATGGCACCGCCAGTGCCGCACTGGGCTTGTGGTGCTCAAGGCATCAGAAAAACACATTTGAAAAAAACATGTGTCTCTTTCCAAAAATCATTACTAAGATAATCCACAGACCCTGTTGTTTCCCTATTTTCTTTCCATTATTAAGAAAATAGTTCCAGGAGATTTTACTGCAGAAATACAGTAGAAAGTACATGAAGTACGTGACTCATAGGTCACTGATGACATCATGAGTTACTGCCGGTGTTGCAACTGCCACTGATACTGATCAGCCTGTTACCAAAACAGAACGAAGAAAGGTAACAGTCTTCTGCAACATGAAAACACAAATAATATTACTGTACTTTTATCTTTTTATTTAAGATAAGCTGAGTTACTTTTCAGTGTTGTCAAGATGGACACTCCCTGTGATTATGGTTCATGTATTTACATTTTGTTTTTGTTTTTTCAGAGAATCTGAGGATATTTTTCACATATGAAAGTGACTGAAATAAAGTTTATATTGATAATTACCTTTTTAAAGACAAATTTGGATTTAAAGACAAAAAATTTTGAAATCTCCACCCAGTGAATCATTTTGCCACTAGGGGCCATGATAATGAACTGGCAACTGTGTGTGCATGGTGGCATATTGTTCGTTATCTTAAAATTGTAATCCTACTAATGATCCCAATTTTTACTAAGTGTATCTGTAATCTGATTATGTCTTTTTTTAATCTGTAACTGTAATGGAATACAGTTACCTTTCTTTTGTATCCAGATTACGTAATCCATGTAATCCATTACTCCCCAAGCCTGCTCATTCTTGCTATATGGATTTTTCTGTGTGTGTGGTCGCAGACAGCAATCTGGGAAGAAATGACTCAAATAAGTGTAGAATGACTGCCCTAAAAGAAGCAATTACTTGACAAAATAAAGCTGACTTTCCAGTTTGCCTTGATTGGACAAGAATTGAAAAGACAAAAATAGTCCGACAGGCCCAAACAGCTGTAAAAGCTGACGGTGCTCAAACCAGCCTGAAAGACTCCGTGCAGAGGGGACAGATGGAGACAGTCGAGTGTGAAGGAGCCAGAAACTCCCAAACTTTTATAAAATGACTAAGAGGATGGAAACATCAGCCTTAAATATAGAATCAATGGGGAACGGAAACTCATAACGTAACATTCAAGTGCTGTACAACTGAATGTTCAGATTAATCAGTTGTAATAAGTTTAAAAATGTTGAGTGCTTTTGTGTTCATATGAACTTTACTGAACATGGAATGATGGATTTTTAAAACTTAAAATTATTCATTTCTGGCAATGAGAGGGGTGAATGAAAATTCTGAATTGCATTAACTTAAAAAAATCTGAGTTGATTTAATCAATAATGTTAAATAACTGTCATCAAAGAGTACATGATTTCCTCTGACTCTTGAGTTTATGAACTCGAAAAAAAATGTGGCAACTGATTGCCTCAGTTTTTTGGAGTGCTGGTAACTTATGAAGGTGTACAGTTAGTGCTGTACTTAAGTACCTGCTTTATACATCAAATGTTACATCCTCATAATTGAACATAATAGATGGACAGAGGCACCTACGTATGACAACTATCCAGCCTGATTACTATTTGGAGCACTAATCCATTGCGGGTACATATTTTTGTATATCTGGTAACATTTTGTCCTGTACGTATTGACCTTTCTGAACAGACTTGTATATATGCACCATGACTTCTGTATGAGATTATATTCATTATAGCTCTATACTTTTTGAGAAATTTGAAAACTGTACTTTTTTAAAAACATTTATATTTATTTATTTTATTTTTTATATGTATATTTGAACTCAGTTTGAGACTTGTCATATACATTCAAAGGTATTGTATATATTCATTGTATTCATCGTATATATTTCATTGGTGTGGACATGTATATAATCAATTATGGACACTTAAGATGGTGACTCTGTATCTACAAGAAACTGAGGAAGAGCCTGGAGCTTGAAATGTCACGCAAATAAATACTTTAAACGGGAACCTTTTAGTGTGTAGATCTCTCCTTCTCTGTTCAGTTCAGGATGAGGCCACAAATATTTTTCACTAGAAGAAGCTGCTACAACTGTTATTGTATTAAGCATCACCCCATCAGAAATAGAAAGGGAAGGAGATAAAAATATGTAAATTAATATGCGTAGCCGCATTTAAACAAATTACACGGAGTTGGCTGAGGTTACATCACCATCCATTAATGCATGGAACATGGAAGTTGAAGAGACTCAAGAAATGGAAAGAATCACTTACAGGCTGAGAAACAGCAGACATTTGCAAGAAACTGGAGTAAATGGATCAAGGAAACAGATGGAGAGGAATTAATTAAATTAAGAGAGTACTAAGGGACCCGCACTCTTTCTTTCTTTCTTCCCCTTTTTCTTTCTCTGTCTTCATTTCATTTCTTTAGTTCTGTCTGTAAAAACTGTATAAATGTGGTAGGATACATGAAATAAGGATGTAAAAATGACATGAAGATGGATATCAATTTGATGGCTTGTAATGTGAAAACTTGCAGTAAAGTATGAAAGAAGAAGAAGAAGAAGAAGAAGATATGCATATCTTATAAAATACAATGCACCGCCAAAGGTTTAACCAAGTATTAATGTAATACAAAGTGCACTTAATTTGTGGTTTTCATGAATTTGGCAGTTTGTACTCAAATGTTCAAAGGTATACTGTATTGTCAATCAGCTAATTGTTGTATAATTGATTTAAATGTTGGAGCAGTTGCACATATGGGAAACATATAGAGGTGTCTAAAAGATCATACATGAAAAGCAGTTGTAGATCAGTCAAGCTGCCCCACTAACACTAACATTAACAACGTGACTGAGGGGAAGGTGGAACCTTGCTGCATCTGAGAGTCTATAACTTTTAGAAAATAATACCTTTCATCCAAAACATTACATGTTAAGAAGTGTGGTACCATTTCCTCAAAACATGATCTGTGAGTTTGTTACAGTACTGCTATTTCAGCTCGGATCTCTTGTCTCCTCCTCTATAGCCGAGAGGCATGCTACATAAGTATTTTTGTCATCTAGCACTATGTTTTAGCCAGCAAAATAATAGCTACAGGCTAGGATAGTGATAACAAGTCAGACTCTCGCCGTACATCATATGCGCATATGCCGCGATCGCCCAAGCAACCCCGGATGTTTATATCAGCAAAGTCGGACAGATGACAGCTTGTTTGGCAGTGTTTTAATTTAGCAAATGGAAATAATGTTGAATGTAGACTGCGACAAAATAAACTATATAATATAATATATAAGTATATAATCACTTGACTGGAGCAACATGTGACCACATTAAGCATGGACACGGACATTAATTGCAAGCAGACCGGCTGCTGCTGCTAGCACTGCTAACGTTAGCCACACTGTGTAGCAGGCTGACAGCTAACATCAGCTCCAGGGTCGTTTACCCACAGAGACTGTAATCCTCTTCGGTCTGAAAGGTTGAAGCATTTAATGAGTTGTTGTCATGTTTTGTACGTTAATGTGTAATGTTTGTATTGCACAGCACAAAGTAGCACACATTTTAGCAGCATTTAAAGTACGATTTGGTGATTGTAGACTCTGATTAACGGCTTCAAATGGCTCTTAATACGCACAGTTTTTTGGGGGGGCAGTGTTTATCATTATAAATTAATCAATTCTACTCAATTTTAACTGTTTTCTGAGTGTTTTTTAGTGTTAGACTAGTCAACTAGTCTAAATTAAATTGTGCGTTTAATGACGGGAAATTAGTCGCCAGGAATATCTTAGTTTCTACAAGGGAGCATGGAGGGGCATGCCACCCCTGAAATTGATCTACCAAGTGCAACTTGTATCCTCAAATACGATTGATTATCTGTCCAATCAGAGGCGGGACCTTAGTTTGACTGACTGTTTGAATGGTATTTTTAAATGCTGATTGTTTCTTTTGAATGTAGCCTACCTATATTTATAAAGTTTATTCACTTAAATAATAAATCATAAAATAACTTAAATCTTTTCTCTTTTTTTTTCCTTTCATGCCACCCTTGCATAGGTCGGTGCCTCACTTGAGCCCCCCTCAACAATAAAGCCTGGGAACGCCCCTGCTCACTTGAACTAAAACATACTTTTCATTAGACTGAAAAGGGAAATGAGAACCCATAAATAATTTCATAATCATAAAGGTTATTTCTTGTTGTTTTTGAGTATGATTAACAGAGGACTGCTGCAGTTTTGGCCCCCGCCCGCCTTGCTGTCCGTATCATAAACAACACACACCACAACCAGCAAAGTGTCTCTGGCTCTGCCCGCCTGGGTTTCCTCACCAGTCCACGCCCCTGTGGCTGACAGTACATGCCTGCATGCTCTGGCCGAGGATCCGGGAAGGTTAGCGGACACAGACGCAGCGGGGACCGCGCACATCATGAGCCAAAACCTCCCCGCATGAAAGCCGAAAAGTCAGACCCTCAACTCCAGCTCTCATCTAACGGAAGGTAAATACCTGGCACTGTTATTATGAATATAAGGGATATATGGAGATAGATAATATGTAATATGAATCCAGTCAACGGAGCGTCTCTCCAACTAGTTCACACCGTTAGTTTACCTGATATTGACTAACAGTAATAGTGAATACGTCTCGTTAATGCGCGTAAAGGCGCCGTAAAGCCGCGATCAACTCAAGTCGAGGCAGTTCACCCCTAAATCTGTCCTCAGTGTTTTAAGGGGAACCGGATGACTTACTGATGCTTTGCGCTGATCTCAGGATGAATCACAGCTCTTCTAGCTGGATTTGCACTTTTTCACACGCTTCCGTTTCACTATAAAGTCCACAGAAAGTATTCCTCATTAATAACAGCCGAAGATAGTTCTTCTTTTCTTTTTTTTTTTTTTCTTTCTGCAATGCGGGTAGTTTTTTTCCATGTCCTCCTCAGACAGGACTTTTTATGTGCCTGGGGCTGGGTGTGTTCCAAACATGTCTGTTTTTGGATATCTGGGATTCAGACAAATTTCCTGTCAGGAAGGGACAAGGATATGGCCTGGTCAGCTCAACTCAATGGCTGACTCATCCAGTGGAAAGACTGGATGATTTTTCCAAAGTGTCTCATACAAACTACATGCTTTAAGCGGTGACATATAAACCCCCTTTTTCTCTGTGCTAGTTATTTTATTTCTGCATGAATCCACCCTGTTGTTAAAATATTTAAAGGACCGTATAATAAAATTACAAAAAAAACAAACAAACAACAACAAACAAACAAATTTTCACACTTGAGACATTTGGCATCAAGCCATGTAATGTGGTTTTACTAGCCCAAATTATGAGATGTATGGCTTAACCTTACAGGGGCGCTCCATGTTTCTAGCTTTTTGGGGGCCCTATTTTGTGAAACTATGTAGTGGAGGAATCCCAAATCCTCTATTGTGGTCTGGGGCACACATTAAATATTTAAATGCACTGATCTGCACTTTAAGAGGCTAGAACTGTGAAAACTCTTTTGACGCACAAATTCAAATCAAACATTTCAAGTTGATCCCTTGCAATTTAACCGACAGGAAATGCAAAAAAAAAAAAAAAAAAAAAAAAAAAAAAAAAATCAAGAATCTCCATGTTCACATCTGCCATGTGCGCATAAATGCATTTGCTTTAAAATGTTTATTGAAATGCTTGGAAGAAAATTGTTCCTAACGTAACTATTCATGCTTATTTCCCGACCGCAAAAAACAGCAATGCTTCCAAATCAACCCTATTCTGAGTAGGAGTAGTATGTTAGTAGGTGGGGCAAAGCTCTTCCCAGCAAGGTTCCTGCTTTCACTCACAACACAGCCTTCCTGGCTTATTCCCTGTAATGTTACTATGTCTTGAGGTGGGAAGCTGCTAGTGCAGATTTCCCAGAAAATCAATTCTTCCTGCATGTGTGAATGAGGCCTTACATTACACTGTTTGGGGGCACACCTGGTGGCTTCGGATGCGCTGTGTAAAAGCTTAGTCTGCATACAGCAAGAAACGGCCCTGCACGAGGAGTGCTAGTGATGATGTCATCAGCAGCGGTAGAAAGAGTACTTAAAATCTGTACTCAAGTACAAGTACTGTTATATGGATAAAATATTACTCAATTACAAGTAAAAGTACCAGTGTTAGAAATATACTTCAGTAAAAGTACAAAGTATTTGTCTCAAAAACTACTAAACTAGTATTGGTTACTTTTAACCATTGATGTCACAGTCACCTCTCCAAACTAGGGTTGTAAATTTTGTACGTTTTCCTGAACGGATAGCTGAAAATACTAACAACTGATTGATCATTAATAATTTATAAGATACATAACACACTTTATTTTCCTAATTTTCATTTTTTTTCTGTTTTTTTGTTGTCATTTTTTTTTTTTGTCATTTTAAGTCAAAGTTTAGGTTTTCTTATTCAACAAATGGCTCCACTAGACAAAACAATATCAAATGAGGTACAGCTACTTCCATCACTATTGATTAAACATCAGTGAATGCATTTCTAATTGGCTAAATTATTAATGGCAATTAATCAATGAATGTTTAATCATTAACATCCTTACTCCAAATGTTCGCTGCCACACCATTTTGTTTTGTTTCTCAGTTGTATGTCTTTGTTTTCATTGGCTCGTTTGTGATCAGATCACTTGACTGGCTACAAAATGCAGATGAAACGTTTGGAAATTAATTGAAAATTGTACTCAGTACTCAACTATGATTTTGAAAGTACAGTACAAGTACAAGTATCCCCAGTAATAAGTAACCCTTATTTACAGTAATTTGAGTATTTGTAATTGGTTACTTCCACCCCTGGTTATCAGTCATCTCTGTTTGGGCTTGAGATGTGAGGGGCCAGTGTGTGATTGGGGGCCACACAGGAAAACTCATGAACTTGTTTTAGGATTTGTGATTGGTCTCTAATGGCGTTAACATTATAAGGACCGCGAAGTGACATATTACTGCAGGATGGCGGTTTACTTCCACAGCCTTAATAATTACTTTTTATTGGACTTTACTAAAGCATACTGTCATTAGCTTAGCATAGCTCCTTTAAGGAATAGAACACTACGTAAGTGTGTGCGGTGTGCAAGTGAGGGAGAGCAAGCAGCAGGTGAGTGACGATGCTCCTCATAGCAGAGCAGGAACTTAAACTTCACACTAAGTTGTCAATCTGACAGTAAATGTACAGTTCAGGTTACAGTGCATCAGTTAATAAACTCTGGAGCTTCTCAACACCAAGAAAAGTCTTGTCTGTTGTTTCCCAACTGCTGAAACAATGATGGGGTTACCCCTGAAGTAAGTGAAGCAGAAAAGGCTAACATTAAGCTAATGCTAATGCTAGGGTTGCACCTTTACACTTCAGCTCTTGTGCAGTTGTATCCCTTTCAGATGCGTTGTAATGCAGCCTTGAAAGAGTTGTTTTTGTTGTTGGCATGTTGTTAGCCACCCAAAGGCAATCCCAAGATGCTTGGGGTTGAGTCTGTCGACCAATCAGAGGCTGTGTTCCAGACATTTGAAGCAATCAGAGGCTGTGTTCCAGACATTTGAAGCAATCAGAGGTTGTGCTCAAGACTTGTGAACCAATCAGTGTGACAGTAATGAGCTCAACTCCATGGTAGACATGTGACTATAGTATTTTAGCATTGCTGTTATCGTCACAACACCTCCTCTCACTCTCCCTTTCCAAGTAGAAGGAGAACCTACATTGGCTGTGAAAGTTAGAAAAAATGCAAAAGCCAGTATTTGGTTTGTCTCTGTGAAAGATGTAAAGTTACAGTGAAGAAAGAAATGTTCAGATCCTCTACTTACACATAGTAAAAGTTATAATACCACAATGTTTAAGGTATTGTTTATTGTAAATCGGATCCAGGGTGACCAGAGTAGCAACAATTGTTCCTGGGGTAAAATCAGATACAAGCAAAATTCCTGCACTGAAAAGTCCTAAATGAAAATGTAATTAAAGTATCAAAAGTATGCATGCTGAAAAAGTCTGTTAGAATACTGTATATAATGTTGTTGGATTATAAGGACTGATGCATTAAGACATAAGCAGCATTTTATTGTTGCTGGTTCAGTTGGAGCTATATTTACTACTTTATATAGCCTTGGTTTATCTCCTCTACCAGTTTTAGAAACCCGAGGTTCCCAACCTTGAGACTGCAGACCGAACAATTTTCTTTAAGGCCGCAAGGAAACATTCTGAACAAAGCTAAAGGATATTGTATGACTTTATAGACTATTATGGGCTATTTTTGCAGTAATTGCCCTGCAGTCTGTGCTGGAATGTTCTATATCAGTTCCTATCACACCCCTAACAAAAACATACTGATTTTGAATTAAAGAAGGTCATCAGGATGCAAGATAACCAGTCTGTCATCACCATCTTTCAGCTCTCAGCATGTACAAGAAATCTGTGTGAGGACACTACCTGAGTGTGGCTGAGAGGTGGAGAGAAAAATGTTTGCAGTTCAAAAAAGTTTGAGAACCCTTCATATAAAATGATCTTATGTTTTCTATGTAAAATCTTCAGCCTAGCCAGTAACAAACAATGAACTGTCAAACAAATGTAACAAACTAAAAAGCCCAATTTTAAACAAATAGAACCCGACCAATGCTGGATTTTTTGGACTAATGCCATTATTCAGGGTATTAGAGGGTAAAACAATTCTGATTTATTGCCAATATGCTTTATTAATATACATAAATCCAAAATGACATCAGGGATACATAATTATAAGAACACAGATCAGAACAATTCTGCTGTTTAAGAACACCTTCATGAATCTGACTTTGAATTTTCTTGGGACCTTTCTTAAGAACAAATTTAAGAAAAAAACATACGCAGATATTGGTGAACGAATATCAGCTGACCGATATATCCATCTGGCTCTGCTCTGAAATATTGTGGAATAAAAATACAAAATGGCACAACATGGAAATACTCAAGTAAAGTATAAGTGCCTCAAAATTTAACTGAAGTGCAATACTTGAGTAAATGTACTTAGTTACTTTCTATCACTTTAAAACAAACTTTTAACACCTTTCATGGAGGCTACTTCTCCTGTAAAAAAGTAGTTCCAGTGAAAACCATTTACAACGAGGTCTGTGGACAATCCAGAGTAAGTCATTTAATAAACAGTGTATAGACTGGAAAGAAAGTTCCATTGAGATAGATATCTCAAACGTTGGCACAGTAAACTATCTGCACAGCTAGATACAACTAGCACTAAGTGAGAAGAATGTTTCTTGTGATTTGGCTGTCCGTCAGTATACAGTTCGGTGTAAACATCCTGACTGGCTACTCTGCATCCTTCCTGCTGTTATGACACTAAGATGGAAAAATCAATACTAGACATTTTGTGTTGGAAACGTAAATCAAAATATGATCCCAGGCTTTTAGTAACATATTCAGCATCACCTCATAGCTAAACTCATTAATTATGAACTCAAGTCTGAGTGTAGATGTTTTTGACAGCACCTGTCTCTGCCACTGTTGAGCTGAAGATGTTATCATCTGGCAACTTCTTATTCGGTAACACTTTATTTGAAGGGGTGTGCATAAGACCGTCATGACACCTGGTTTGACCATGAAGGAGTCTTTATCAATGTTTATGACAAGTGTTCTTTGGTCAGTTGTATCATTTTTAATGCAAGGTTGATTGCATGCACGATGTCTTGGTTATGACAGCTTGACATTTACCATGTCAAAAATGTTTTTGCTATGACGGCTTGACTTTAAAGCGATATTCCACTCTTAGATAATCATCCACTCAGTATGTACTCACCCCTATGCCGATGTGAGGATGGGTGAAGATCTTCAGTTCACTAAACAATCCTGGAGTTTCAGCAGAAAACAGGGTTGCAGCCAAATCCAGTACAATTGCAGTGAATGGTGACCCTGTTTAAAACATTAAAAAAAGAACACAAAACAAAGACAAAATATCTCCATCCTGCTTGTGTGGTGTAATCCAAGTGTCCGCGAGCTGCGACATTAAAATTTAACCTCAAAAGACGCCATTTACACCATGTTTTTAGCCCTAATGTCAACTGTAGCATGTAGCAGGTAGGATGTAAACATGCCGTCGATCTCGCGAGACTTCATAAATCTCTTGATGGACGCACGTGTGAAAATATCGCGAGATCGACGCCATGTTTAGCTTTATGTTGACATGACATTAAACTGTCATATGTGGTTGATTTTGACACTGGCTGTCATGAGACCATGAATATTTTCCTTGGCCTCAAATAAACTGGTACATTTTGAACTTGTCACAAAGATGTTATTAAGTTTACTTGTTGGGTTTGGCTCCTTGCACCACGGGGCCGAGTAAATTATGTGGCTAGCTCCATGGCTAACTAAGCTAACTAGCCAACACCAGCTACAGATAACAGCATACAGTGGTTAGCCTACTTTAGCACCAAGTTAAGCAGCTGTCCATCAGTTAACTCTCTAAGCTAAATCACCTTGGTACTGTACTCTGTCATCAAACTAGCCTTATGACATTTAATGACTTTTTTATGACAAGTCCAAATGGTACCACTTCAGGTGAAGTACAGGAAATGATTCATAACACTATACAAAAGCATTTGGCGGTGTTATAAAGCTCGATGAGGGGTGGACGTTTAGCTCAGTTGGTAGAGTGTCTGACCCATGAATGGAGGCTGTTAGTCCTCTGCAGCGGCCGCAGGTTCGACTCCCGCCTGTGACCCTTTGCTGCGTGTCATCCCTTCTCTCTCTGCCCCGTTTCCTGTCTACTCTCTGGCTGTCCTATCAAATAAAGGCAAAAATGCCCTAAAAAATAAATAAAATAAAGCTCGATGACATCTTTATGTACCAAAATGTACCACTTTACTTGAGGACAATGACAGGTTCATGACAGGTGTTATGACAGAGTAATGGCAGTCTTATGCGCACCCCTTCAAATAAAGTGTTAGCCAATATGCTTTATTCTTACGTAGACCTTTGTACACATACAGCCTGTGTTTGTATTTGGACGGTATCTTAATTTTTTGTTAATATTTGTATCATTTCCACCAGCCCATACATCATTTAATGGTTGTGATAGAATCATGCTAAATATATTTCACACTGAGATGTTTGACTATTCTGATCACCAGCGTTTATACAGAATTTTCATCCGTATGACTCTGCAGCCTCAGTACTGCCAGACAGATATTGGAAATAGGACACTTGCAGCTGTAGTAAGCACTTTACAGAAGGTGAACACAGAGCGTGAGCACAAAGCAGCATCAGGGATTCACCACTCTTTTTCATGATACTGCTGTTAACAGAGACAGCGTTTTAATAGTCTTTTAGGAGATTAATAGCTCGAAGCTCAAAGTGCTGTGTGTAAACAATAAAAGGGCTGAGATCTGATTTAAATCGAATCAAACCAAATCAGTTTTGTCAGCCATTAAGGAAATTACATTATAATAAAATATTGTTTTTTTTCCATTAACCACACATAGACCCAAAATACACACACGCATACACAAGACATATAGACTCACTGTAAATCTAAATAATTTAGCAGTACTCAAAAGACTGAGGCAATAAGTTCCCACAATTTTCTTGAGTTCAGAAACTCTGAAGTTGGAGGTTATCAGAGCTTAAATATTTTGAGTTAGTGTTACATGTTCTCTTTGATTACAGTTAAATTAAAATGATTGATTATTGTTCATTATTTCATGTTCAGTAAACTCAATATAGGCGAGTAATAAATAAAATTGTTTTTTTTTTGTTTGTTTTGTTTTTGTTTTTAATTTCTTAAAATATTTGTGTTTTAGGAACCTAATTTCCCTTATTAATTAAAAAATGTTAGTTTAATAAACACAAAAGAAAATTCTACTGGTACATTTTTAAGTGAACAAATTTAAAGTTTTCACTACTTAGTATAAATAATTAATTTGTATATTGAGTTTTACAGTGCTTACATTAGTGGAGAGATGTCAGAGTGATGTGCTGCCTCACAGTCTGTGATCCAAACAGTTCGGGGTTTGGTGCAATGCCCAAGGGGACCTCTGCAGTTCCCAGGAGGTGAACTGGCACCCCCGTCAGCTACCGGTCCACACTCCGCACTCTGTAGTTTGTGCTGGACTTGAGTCGGCCACCCTCCAGGACTGAGTTACTGTCGCTCCAACTATAACCCTGAACTTAATGTCCAAACACTTGTCGCGAATGCTACAAAATGACGCATTTATTTAGTCTTCTGTGGGCACTGACTTTTAAATAATTACATTTGTAATGTGAATTTGTATAATATTGAAGCTCCACTTGAGAGGGACTAGTCTCGCATAGCCAGAGAATGATCTGGCTGAACCCATTGTCATTCTGGTAATGGGAACAAAAAAAACCCCCACTGTGTTTGTGTTTCTTTGAACCAATCACAATCATCTTAGCACTTGACACAAAGTGCACCTGAGACTGTTAGGTCCTCATCCATCACTTCATCATCATTGTTTTCATTCATTATGACAGTCACAAGGAGAAGAGGAGAAATTCACAGTATGAATTACGATGACATAACTGACGTAATCTACCGTGAACATGCGCAGTGCCTTGGGTGAGCACATGTGGCAGCAGAAGTTGAGGCTGTTCCTTACTGTTACCTACTGTTAAAGTTGAAGGCTACTGTTCGTCTGAACATGACACACAGAGACTATGGCATAGATGAATTCCATCCATCCACTGAGTTTGGTAAAACTTTCCTCAAGCCAAGAAAAGTGATTTTAAAATCTGTGACATCATCACAATGTAAAGTCACAGGCAGGGCCAGCAGAAGAAACACTACTGCGCATATTCAGTGGACTGCACGCCTCTTGCTCTTAATACATCCCAGAGGAGGGAAATAACTAAGTATAAATACTTAGTTACTTTTAAAAAAGTAGAGTTTTCAGGTGGCTATACTTGAGTATTTATTTTTCTGACAACTTTTTAGTTTTATGCTCTACTTTTGAACACAAATGTCTGTGCTTTCTACTCCTTACATTTTCAAAACAGGCTTGTTTCTTTAGTTTTAATGCATTTGAGGAGAATTATTGCTTTTTTAAATTTTCCTTCATTGTGTGCTGCATCAAGACTGATTTCAACCTAAATGGATGCAACAATAACACATAGAAAAGACGATTCCTTGGTCTATCCATCAGTGCATATCACACATGACAGATGAAGAAGTAGCAAAAGGAAGACAACATAACAAGACAAGAAAGACGTAGCAAGATGAAAAACAGCATACAAGAGGTAACTAGACAAAAAAAGATGTAAGATGAAGTTGAAAAGTTACGTACCATAATGAAAAATGACTTCAGATAAAAAAAAGTGTAACAATATTTTAAAAATGACAGAACAAGATAAAAAAGACATAACAAGACAAAAAACAATGTAAAACACAACAAGTAAAGTAAAGAAAGTTGAATAAGTCCTTCTATCTGTACCAGTCTTTTTGTACACAAGTATCCGTGCTTCTAGTTGAGTAAAGAATGTGTGTACACATCCACGGTCTCCAGACACGTTAGCAGCTAAATGCTAATAGCATTCAAACGTGCGCACAAAAATACTGGACTAAAAACAGTGCTACCATAGTGATGCTAAGAAGGTACAGTGTTTACTATATTTACCATCTTGGTTTAGCTTGGCTTATCATTTGCTAATTGGAAACAAACACAATATACAGCTGAGGCTGATTAGTTTGTTCAGGTGTAAACCCAAGTGTTGGACACACTGAAAATTTGACCTGATGTTGGCAGCAGAAGAAACAAACAGTTATCCTTCATCTTGAGCAGAACACGAATGAAGGCTAAATCCTTACTCTATTGTGAGGTGTTATGCACTACAATATGCTTTATACTGTGAACGAAATAATCATTGTTTCACCCCTCTATGGCCAAATTATTTTTCCCATTGTGTGGACTGAAAGTCATGTGGCATGATTTCCCTTCTTTTATTTCAGGCATCATGATTCCTGTGATGGAATTCAGGCAGTTCTCTGAACAGCAGCCAGCGTTCAGAGTCCTGAAGCCTTGGTGGGACGTGTTCACCGACTATCTGTCTGTAATCATGCTGATGATCGGTGTCTTTGGATGCACTCTTCAGGTCAGTGACAATGCCTCACCATGATGCCTCTACTGAAGGAAATGGGCTCTACGCTAACGTGTTACATAAGGTTTTCTAATGGCTTGTGCCGTAACCATCTCTTGGAAAGTGAGGCAGAAATGTACCTAATGCACAATGAAGTTTCAACTGCAACATTTTTATGTGATAAAATCAGTCCTCCTACTGTTGTTTCCATTAAATCCAGAGTAACTGAATTTGCAAGAGCAAGCCTTTAGGCTCTCTGATGCAGCATTACTACTCTGCCTCCCGCTTTGGCACCAACTCAGAAGCACTAATTCCCTGGTTTTACAACCTCGACTGTGTGCAGCAAAGGAAGCATTCAGGAGTTTACCAGTGGAAACATTCACCCACCCAGCCCCTTTTAGTAAACAGAAGATTCTGAACTCTGTTGGCCCGGTGCTTAACTTCTCTCTGTGTGTGGAGTAGGAACATTTTTTTGGCTCCTACACTCCTCCACAGTGTAAATCCTGGAAATTATACCAAAATATTATTAGAAAAACTGTTAACAAGATATTTATCAGGGTCTGAACGGCTATTGTTTCCCATGCTCACTATAACAGTGTTTGGACATGATTTAATAGTTAGGAAACTGAGTGGATAATCAATAATGTATCCAGGTTTACTTTAGAAATCAGAGCTTTATCAACACGCCACTTTGTGTAATTACTTCACGGCCTCACACAATAATCTGTGCATTTAGAGCTGGAGGGAGAAATACAGAGAGAGTTTGTAAAATTCTGCAGATCAGCTTTTCAGCAGACCTGACTTTGCATTTTAATCTGTGATGTGCTGCAGCACAACTGCATTGCCCCAACTATAGCAATAATGTCATTTTGTATTCACGCTTCACGAATTCAGTGTGTTTGCATTTACATGCTGTAGCAGCAGCTGAACAGAGCGCACAAAATGTCTCTCCTTCAGAACAGCTGCCACTGAATTAAAGTGCCCATTTCCTGTTATTAGCTTTGCAGACCGAGGCAGCGGCTTTTTGTTATTTACTTTCCAAGTAAACACTGCAGGCATTTGTTGTTTACTGATGTCAACTTCTGGCCAGTGTTCAGTGCGTTTACATGCACTCAGCGCACTGGTTCCTCAGAGAAATCAGGTTGAGGTGTGTGCAAGTGTAAGGACAAAAAAGCTGCGGGGCAGGCACACCCGAAAGGCTTTTTCAGGTGCTGGATCAAAAAAACTGAAAAAGTGAAGGAAAAAAAAAAAAATCAGAAACAGGATCCACACACTGCATTGGTAGCTTCCAGCAATTGTAATGAAACAATGTTTCAGTCTAACAGAGATCTTCGTCGGGCAGTGTCAAATCACCATCACAAAGCAGAACAGACGACATGAAAACACAGGCACATACCCACTCAGGTGCTTGTGATCTGCTTGATTGGAAGTCAATCAGGTCACACAGCTGAACCAATCATAGAAGCAGTGGCAGGATGGTGAATTTTTCTCCGAGGGGGCTATATTGAAAATGTTCCATACACAGAGCTGGCCTGACTTGACTTGATTTGACTCAGCATCTCAGCCCAGCATGACAGGGGTTTGCATTACAACAGGGCTACCTTCTTGAAGGTGTGTCTTTTACCTGAAGACAAGCCTGAGAAGGCTCGAATTGAGCGACTGTAAAGCAGTGGATAAACCATTCATATACGTCTCTGGGATAAACACACTTTTTCCTCAAATTCTTCACAGTAACGGTCCCGTGTTGTTTCATTATTTAAATGCTTTTTTTGTGAAGTAACAGAAACAGGAAATGTTTTCATTCAGGTGTTTCATCAGCAGTATCGTGACTCCGACACAGCTGAAAAAATATGAAACGGTAAAATAATGCAGATACCTGAAAGAACAAACTGCGACAGAGGAAAGAAACTACATTTCAGAACATAAAGATTCTGTCAGAAGCTACAAAAGTACTGAGAGCTGAACATTAAGATACTTTAAGAAACTTAATTCTCTCTGCTCTCCTGCACACACACTCGCTTGTTTCAGTGGGAGAAAGGAGGGTCATCATGGGCTGGCGGCAGCAGGCAAGACGTCACTGCAGCCCGCTTGGAGGCGAGTTGGGCTCGTTTTGGACCCACTCCAGAGCAGGTCCATCTCAGGCGCAGCATGGCGCAGCTCAGTGCACTGAAAGTGATAATGGAAATGCAATTCGGCATGGTGCGGTTTGGCGCGGCGCGGCCAAAAGCACCAGTGGAAAAGGCCCATTACAATATCACACCAGTGTATTTTAATATATGAAAACCGCCTTTATTATTTGTATTTGCTTAACTAAATGAACATTTTTTTTAGCCTAGTGGAACTTCTTTAGTTAAGATAAGTTAAGGTACTTCAATTAGTGCAAATTCTTTATAATAATTATATTTTATTTTACAATTTATGTTGAAAGACTAAAGTAAGCAAAAAGGCCCTCAGTAAGTCTGAAAGAAATCTGATAACACAAACCTTCAGACAATGGAAGAAATTTATGAACGCAATAAAATCTACTAGAAAATAACAAGATTTAAGAATAAAAATATGGTATTACATTTGAAAGTCTCAGTGACTCTGTGGTTAAATGTCTTTGACAAGTTTGTGTAAGGTACCCACTTTAAGGTGTGTTGCCTACTTTTTTGGACAAAACAGCACTATTTAAAAGTTTGTAAAAGACCAACACCACACATTCAGCTTCTATCATTTCCAGTAGGGGGATGTAACTAAGTACATTTACTCAAGTACTCTACTTAAGCTGAATTTTGAATTACACACATTTTACTTCTTTATTATTTTATGACTTTTTTTTATTGCTTTATAGCTCTACTCAACTTTTTACTCCACTACATTTGCCTGACAGGTAGAGTTACTAGTTACTGACAGGGAGCGTTTTTGTGCACACTTGACTCAAATTAAGCTCATTTTCATTTAAAAGGCTCAACATCATTCAAATGAAAGTGGTGGCTGCTTTTTGTCAAGCAGGGCTAATGTTGATCTGAACACAGCCCAACCCCTCTACCCTCATTACAGAAATTGGGCTCCTTGTTTACATTACATGTACAAATCAGCTCAGTGGAGAAAGCTGACTGTAACCCAGTTACTTAAGTGCAAGTAGACACACTAATTGTTGTCTCAAGGTCTCTTAATGTCTCTTTCAAGTAATTTTGCTAATCTGTCCTTTTCCATTCTGTTTTTCAGGTAATGCAAGATAAAATCATATGCCTTCCTCAGAGAACATCATTGCCTTCAGGGAACACCAGTGACATTGAAGTGAAGGCACTGCAAGCCAATATTTCAGAGGTGCCAAGAGAGATGACAGGCCTGAAAACCGATCTGGACCTCCAACAGTACAGTTTCATCAATCAGATGTGTTATGAGAAGGCCCTGCACTGGTATGCCAAGTACTTTCCTTATTTGGTTCTCATACACACACTGGTCTTCATGGTGTGCAGCAACTTCTGGTTCAAATTCCCCGGCTCCAGCTCTAAAATAGAGCATTTTATCTCTATGCTTGGCAAGTGTTTTGACTCTCCCTGGACCACACGAGCTTTGTCGGAGGTGTCAGGAGAGAATCCTGAGGAAAAGGACCAAAAAAAGAGCGCCACTGCTAGGTCCAACATTGTCATGTCTCCGGGAGAAGGAAGCTTGGAGAAGATACAGTCTCTCCCAGAAAAGATTGTAGTTGAGAAGCCATCAGCAAGTGTTCTTGACAAAAAAGAGGGTGAACAAGCTAAAGCTCTTTTTGAAAAGGTAAAGAAGTTCCGTTTGCACGTTGAGGAAGGAGACATCCTCCACCTTATGTATGTTCGCCAGACAGTTTTCAAGGTATTTAAGTTCCTCGTGATCATTGTGTACAACAGTTCTCTAGTGAATCGAGTGCAGAATAGCGTTCACTGCCAAGTTGAAATCCAGGACATGACAGGCTACAAAGACTTTGAATGCAATCACACTATGGCTCACCTGTTTTCGAAGCTTTCTTACTGCTACTTGTGTTTAGTGGCTGTCTATGGATTAACAAGCCTTTACACCTCTTACTGGCTGTTTTACCGCTCACTGAAAGAATACTCCTTTGAGTATGTGCGTCAGGAAACAGGCATCAATGACATCCCGGACGTCAAGAACGACTTTGCGTTCATGCTACACATGATTGATCAGTATGACCCGCTGTATTCTAAACGATTCGCAGTTTTTCTGTCCGAGGTCAGCGAGAACAAACTGAAACAGCTCAACCTCAACCATGAGTGGACTGCAGAGAAGCTGCGTCAGAGACTCCAGACTAATGCCAACAACCGACTTGAACTTCAGCTGTTCATGCTTCCCGGCTTACCTGACACCGTCTTCGAGTTGACAGAGCTGCAGTCGCTCAAGCTAGAGATCATCAACAATGTCACCATCTCCGCCTCAATCTCTCAGCTGGAAGACCTTCAGGAGCTGTCTCTTTACCAATGCTCTTTAAAGCTGCACACAACAGCTACCTCCTTCCTCAAAGAGAACCTGAAAGTGCTTCGCGTGAAGTTTGATGATAACAGGGAATTTCCAAACTGGATGTATGGCCTGCGCAACTTAGAGGAGCTCTATCTCACCGGATCTCTAAGCCCCGACGCCTCCAAAAATATAGTCTTTGAGTCTTTGCGAGAGATGAAGTGCTTGAAAACTCTCTCCCTTAAGACTAATTTGACCAAGATACCCCAGTCTATCGTGGACGTATCCAGCCATCTGCAGCGGTTGTACTTACACAATGACGGCACTAAGCTAGTAATGCTCAACAACCTGAAAAAGATGTCCAATCTGATCGAGCTGGAGCTAGTGCGTTGTGATCTGGAGCGCATCCCGCATGCGATCTTCAGCCTGACGAATCTGCAGGAGCTTGACCTGAAAGAGAACAACCTCCGCTCAATAGAGGAGATCATCAGCTTCCAACATCTTCGAAAGCTCACTTGCCTCAAACTTTGGTACAATGGTATCATGTACATCCCAGAGCACATCAAGAAGCTTGGTAGCCTAGAACGCCTCTACTTCAGCCACAACAAGATTGAGATATTGCCTTCACACCTGTTCTTGTGCAACAAGCTGCGCTACCTGGACCTGTCCAACAACGACATCCGGTTCATCCCTCCAGAAATCGGAGTCCTTCAGAGCCTGCAGTATTTCTCTGTCACCTGCAACAAACTCGAGAACCTACCAGATGAACTCTTCTTTTGTAAAAAGCTCAAAACGCTAAAGCTTGGCAAAAACTCGCTGTCCATACTCTCGCCAAAGATTTCCTACCTAGCTCTACTGACACACTTGGAGCTCAAAGGCAACCACTTTGAGCTTCTACCACAGGAGCTTGGTTGCTGTCGTGCTTTGAAGCGCATTGGCCTTATAGTGGAAGAGACACTGTTTGAAACTCTGCCTTCAGATGTCAGGGACCAAATGAAGGCTGAGTGAAATGCCTTATTGTAGCCACAGTGCCTGCTGTTTGCTCTGTCTACCAATTCAGAACATTTGTTTTGTATGAACTCATTACCATACTTAAGTATTACTTATTACTACTGTTAAGAGTCATTTTTCAAGTTTCCTTGAAGGAATGAAAAATAACATATTCATATATTGTCACAGTGCGTGGCTGCAACAGGGTTGCTTTTTGTGTTTTTATTAACTTTTGACATTATTTTGCCACAAGACCCGCTTCACTTCCTTGCTGAGAGTTAGATGATGTTAAACATGAAGCTAGTTAGGAGGTGACTAGCTTAGCTTAGCACAAATGCAGCAAGCAGGAGGAAACAGCTTGCCAGTCTCTGTCCGAAGGTGAAAAAATACATATGCTAGCGCTTTTGAAGCTAACTTATGTTCCTAGAGTCTCTTAATTGGTGCTGGTAGGTGGACATGTCTGGGAGGCCTAGTCTTTGGACAGAGCCAGGCTAACTGCTTCCACCTGTTTAAAGTTTTTATGCTAAGCTAACTGTCTGCTGGCTGTAGCTTTATATTTTGTGTAGAGACATACAGTGATACCAATTTTCTAACCAAACTCTCAGCAAGACAGAAAATAAGTTTAGTTCCCAAAATGTCGAACTATTTTGAAGCACATTTACTGTCAATACTACAAAAAAGAAATTTAAGAACTGAATGTAAATCTAAACTGAAGACCTCACTTAAGTTTAGGCCAGTAGCCTTACATACAGTTTTGTATGCTGTATTTTATATATTATGTGTTGCTCTTATGAAGCGTTTTATTTTCTTCAAGAGACTGTTAGTTCACATGGATTGCAGCAGGGAAAATGCAAAAAAGCAGGGGATATATCATATATAAGTAAATGTTATGCCTTGCCTAAACAACTCTATATGATGGCAAAATGACATTTTGAAGTGCATTAAACTTGAAGGACTATGTCATACTGGTGTTTTTCTTCAGCTCTAGAATGGTGCAAGAGTATGTAGCCTATTACAACAATGTGTTTTTATAAACAGTATTGTATATTATGTTGCTGACCAATAAAAAACATATTTACTTGTAAATGTCATTTCTTAGGTTGAAATTTCTGGAAGTTATAAAAACCACCATTCAAAAAGGAATGATTTTTTTTACAAAAATCTGAAAACAACCTTGCTGAATTGGCTGGAATTTTAGAGAAAACTAAAATTCAATGTACTTTGTTACCTTGTAGCTGAAAGGGGCAACTGCACATTGTATGTCCTCAATTGTGTTGTGGGATAAGATATCACCTGCTGGCTGGCGAGGATTAATAAGCAAAGAAGATTAGTCTATTATTATGCATACAGAAGGCACTGATGGAAAAATAAAGTTTGTCTGACAAGTGTATAACAAGAATTTGTAAAATTATTTGGGGAAAAAACAAATAAGGAGAACTAATTTGGATGCATTAGATAATTTTACCTCCAAATTTTAAGCGATTGGGGCTGCAGTAGGCTGGAGAAAATGAACAAGGTCTGCCCGCGCAGAGAGCAGCTGCTCATATGTCCCTAATATCAGGCTGTGGGATGCCAGTTTGTGGTGACAGATGGGTTTAAATTGTTTGTAGTGTGCACTGACAATCATACAAAGGTTATGAATCTGTGTATGATGATTTACGGTTTCTCAGGAAAAACAACAAAATAGCCAGCCGGGGACCCACCAAATGATGTATAAATAACAAAAATGTCATTTTCTGTTGTCATGCCTTTTTTGTTTCTTGTGTCTTTTTACACCATCTGTAACATAGACGTGTCATTTTATGCACAAATATCATAAAGAAACAAATATCAAGTGTGGAAGTGTTTGGAGTGGATGCAAACAAACATCTTTCACCCAGGACAATGCAGTTTGTGTCCCATGTGAAACCAAAAATTAATAACTAATTAGTAACTAATATTACTTATTTAACAGAGTAATTAACTTATGTTTCTAACATACTTAAACCCAAACCATCATCATTTCTGAAATCTAAACAAGTAGTTTTATTTCCTAAACCTAACCAAACTGCCACCGTTTCAGTGTTTACTATGATCACACTAATGTCTTACAGTAAAAATTACAAGTAATATGCTAATTATACAGAATATAACATATAAATAATAACTAAATTTGGGCCTACAAGGGAAATTGAGTTCTTCTTGATATGTGACATTTATTATTTAAAAAATTATTTATTCATTTATTACATTTTTTATCATTATTATTATTATTTTTAACTGGGACAATGCACATTGATCAACACTACTGTCAGCCAAAGGGCTCATTTTCAACTGTTGTCTCTTAGGCCAGAGATACACTTGTTATTTAACCACTAAGTGTTTGCGTATGCGTAGCAGTGTTTTCTTAGGACGTATACAACCATCGCTTCAACCTAACACAGGATATGCAAGACGAGCATGATGCGTATGTTAATGTGTCGTTAAAAGTGGCTATATGTCCAGCGTGGCTATATCTTAGGCTGGAATAATGGTGCGTTCTATTTGTACTGGGAAGTCAGAATTTTCAACTGGAACAGCCCCTGAAGTCAGATTTCCGACTCTGTAAGTCGGACAAGCTGTAATGTATTCTGTGTATTAGCACTGCTGTCTTTATTTGTGTCTCATTAAGTCAGTTATACAAACAGGACAGTCCAAGTCCCATCTGTGGACATGTTGCAACGGTGTTTGTATGCAAAAGACTGTAAAACGTGTTGTCGTCAG
The DNA here is from genome assembly GCA_034769285.1 of Lutjanus argentimaculatus. Taxonomy (NCBI): domain Eukaryota; kingdom Metazoa; phylum Chordata; class Actinopteri; order Lutjaniformes; family Lutjanidae; genus Lutjanus; species Lutjanus argentimaculatus. The sequence goes on along the minus strand of JAWZSL010000033.1, from coordinate 8,131,665 downwards.
CAGGTATTGCTAACGATGGCTAACCTGGCTGGTGCAAACCCCAACTTGTTTAGTTGCTTTTTTTTTTTTTTTTCTGACTTTCTGACTTGTTTACTGGAATGCCACCAACCAGGATGTGACATCATTCCCAGCCCTAACTTCTGAGGTTAATGGAACGTAGCATGATATACACAGTGTGCTAAGATAGCAACAACAAAATAAGGTGGTTTGAAGTATACAAAATAAAGTATACAAATAAAATGACAAAGCTATTGAGGATCAAAAACTGTTGATTGGGTCATATTAGTACATGGTACATTACAAATTAGTTTGAAGTGTCTCTGATGACAAACAGGGCCTTTTTCACTCCGAAACGTAAAATATAAAATGGAACAAAAAGGATGTACGAAGACAGTCTCTTGAGCTGCTCTTCTATTGAGAGGGTTCATGTAATGTTTTGCAATATCAAAACAAAGCTGTGATATAACTTACAATTAGGCTGCATCCTTTGCACTTTTACGACGGTCCCTAACTTCAGTGGGTCATCTCCCTCTCTACTGTCAGTCTGTGCAAGGTTTTTAAAGCCCTGCATCATATCAGCTCCCTGATGTGACAGAAACAAAAAACACCCGTGCAACATTAATCGACATTTGTCCTGCACACTGCAACAGAAGTGTTGCCACGATGAGGCGTATTGAAGACCCGCTGTGTGCATAACATCAGACCGGGTGCACCTCCAGCAGCTGGTGCTGCCGTGCCGTGCCGTGCCGGGCGGGCGGCCGTGTTTCCAGTCAGAGGCAGAGAGAGGACCCGACCATCTGAAGCGGAGTGGGGGTAGTCAGCTAAGCTGCTTACAGCCCGGCCAGCAGGCCCACGGTTGAACAGATGCGAAGAATGGACGGCTTCATCATCGCAGCGAGACATGGCGGATAAAAGGAGGCGTTGTTCGGCACTGCTGTCATCGACATAACTGGACCAGACCTCCTGAAGGTGCGTATCTGTGCGGTACACTGCCGGACCTCAATATTCAGCCGATCTGCTGTAAGCAGGCTCTATAGTTCAGTGAAAAACAGCGGGGCTTGGGTTGACTATTCAAATGACTCAGCAGCAGTGTATTTAATGCTCTAATTTATCGGAACGAGTGAGAATTTTTCATGAAGGATTTCAGTGTTGCGTTTAAAGGCTTCACGGACATCAGGTCCACCTCTTGTTTTGTGTCTGTGGATGCGTCTTGCTGCTGGAGCCGGTCTCAGCCCGCTCTGCTCTGCAGCCTCATTGAAAATATACTGACCTTCATGTTTTCAACACACAACAGAATTTAGTCGCAGTGGTGGCACAGATTATTTTTTCTTATTATTTAATATATGTGTTATAATAATAATCTACATGATATTTCATACAGTGTGTATATATTTAGAACAAACAGTGCAGTCAACATGTCAGGGCTTCCCCAGTATGACAGTGGGTATACTGTATGTGAGTGCTGGCTGGGTTCATTATTCATTAGTGAGTGTGTGTCCACAAAGGCTGACTGCAAAGTAATGCAAGTGATAGGTAATGAATAATTCAGACATATTTATGTTATCAGAATTCATGTTGCACATGGTGTGCCCTGTCTCCCTACAGACAACTGTGCTGTGTCCCAGTTCAAGGGCAGTGTGTGACCTCTGTAAATCCATAACAGTCTGACAAGGCTGTTCTCCCCAAGCCTCCTCCACATGTGCCCGGGAAATGTGGCCTAAAATTGGAGGACATTACCAGTGTATCCCTCCAGTCCTCAGTAACCCAAAATGCATTGTGCACTGGTCACATGTGCTGCGACCGTTTAAGATACGGCCTACGGCTGTGAACACTGCACATTTGCCCTCGTCAACAACAAAGCGGCAACAGTTTACTGTACGGTACACAAAAATGCGAGCAGTTACTAAAGAGCTGGTGAGGAATGAATCAGGAATGACTTGATAATTAATGAATTGTTAATGAGTAGTTCATGAATAACTGTGATTTGAGGACTATATAGTAGCTAATGATGAGTTACAGAGAATAGACTGGAAGAAGTTGTACTTAAGTAGATTTTTCAGGTATCTGTACATTACTTGAGTATTTCTTTTTTGACAGTTCTTTTTTTTTTTACATTTTAACAAATATTTGTACTTTCTACTCCTTTCATTTTCAAAACAGGCTCGTTACTTCAGTTTGAATGCAAGACGAAAATAACAAACAAGATGTGACAAGACAAAAATTACATAAATGACATAAAACGAATACGACATAACAAGACTAAAACAAGATAACAATAGATAATATCAAAAGGGCAGTAAAGATGTAACAAGATGAAAATGATGTAACAATATGAAAATGACACAACAATACATAACAAGATGAAAAGGACATATAAGATGTAACAAGACAAAAACAGTGTAACAAGATGTAACAACAAGACAATCTACTCAGACTCCATGCCAGAGGAGGGCAGCTCAGGAGGAGAATATTTCAAGCAGCTGTGCTGAAAATGAAGTGGATGACAGCGAACCGAGCACAAGAGCTAGTGGCTACTGAAGAAGCACCAGTGACGTGCTCAGTAAACCTGCTAGCACCAATGGACACAAAACAGTAAAGTGGAACTTGGAGAGCTCAGTATTTTCTCAGGTGGTATGCGGTGTAAAAACACTGATCTACAGTAAATGCTGTCTTCCTAAAAATGTTCCATTTTCCTTTAAACTGCTGCTCCAGTTGCTCTCTGGTGTACGTTTTGAGGCTGTACTTTGTGTTTGAGCTGTATTTGAAATGCACTGTTTTAAGGGCTGTTTCTAATATTTTGTCCAAGCTGTTTAAAATTGGAGTAGAAATTAAATTTTAGAAATACATGAGAGTTAGTGATCCAATACAACGTACAGTCATCAACACATATTCCACAGGGTCACGAAGTGTCTCAAAAGGCCTGATTTAATACAAGACTGTTGTATTGGATTACACTGGATTACCGGACCATGTACACGTCTCTTTCTGGTTTCTTTTTCCTGGTCAATGAGTGTATCTCACATAAACTGGACCAATGAACATGCCCCTGCAGGATGTAAACAGGATTATGACCAGCCATAAACTCTGTATACTGTATACGGTATATCGCAGTATAAATGTCGCGGTGTAAAACTTATAATGGAAGTAGGGCTGGGCGATATGGCCTAAAATTTATATTGCGGTATAATTTGAAGCATGTGCTGTAATGATATATATTGCGATATAGTCTTTTCTTCTGTATATAGGCTATATGTCAAAATGACTGTTTCTGAACATACTCACATAGCAGATACATTGCAGCAGAATAAACACACTTCAAAACATAGTAAAAAAAATTTAAGTAATTTTGAAGCTGTGTAACGGATCTTTCTCCAAACAATGTAACACAAAATTAAAAACAGTATTTTAGGAAAAGGTTACTATTTATATGCATTTATTTATTTATTTATTTATTAGTATTATTATTGTTAATAGTTAATTTCTTTAATAAAATATTGTCCTCTGATGAGAAAGATCCTCACCTTTATTCAGCTCAGTCAATATAATGATCAAACGATGCGGGATATTCATGTTTTTGTATTAATGCAGCAGGATCATTTACATCAGTGTCACTCTGACAGTTTACATCAGTGAGGATGTTTTAGACCACAGCAGACAACAAACTGCACACAGACACACACCGAGGAGATGAAGAGGAGAGACAGAGTCTGGACTCTTCATCATGACTTATAATAATGCAGCGCAGTCACAAACGTTTTTGTGGAGGAGACCAGCGTCACACACGCGACTTCGCATTAACTTTGACAGCCCTGGTAAAAAACAAACATTACAATTTCTCCCTGCTAATCCGATTACTTCTTTATATCGCGGTAGGCCGGTATAGTCAAAATCTCTACCTTGGCCAAATTCTTATCGTTTCTACCATTATACCGTTTATACCGCCCACTCCTATTCTCCAGCAGTACCAGCTCTAGAAAGAAATTGATGTGGCTTTGCTCATAGCCAATCAACACAAGTGTTCTTCATAAAGAGGAACCTTCGAAAAAAGGTGCTTGAATAAGAGGATGAAAGGCACATGCATATGGAAATTCAACCTGATTTATGTCACTGCAGAAAGGCAGGTTACAGCTTCCTGTGCCAAAGCCTATGTGTGAAAAGTAAGGGGCCATAACTTACACAAACTTATCTTCCTGGGTCCATTATGGACATTAGGAAAGGTTATTTGGAAATTCAATAGGTCTTTGAAATGAAAAAAAAAAAGCAAAAATATACTTGGATAAAAATCTAATTTTATGTATGCTTTTTGTGACAAGAATAATCAAGTGTTTAATTCATGTTCTCTGTTTCAGGAATGTTCACCCTCACAGAAGTAGCATCCCTGAATGACATCCAGCCAACTTATCGAATACTGAAGCCATGGTGGGATGTCTTCATGGATTATCTTGGTATCGTCATGTTGATGTTGGCCATATTTTCTGGAACGATGCAGTTAACTAAAGACCAAGTGGTTTGTCTTCCGATTCTGGAACAAACTCCAGAGGGGTCTGGGGGCTTCTTAGGACCCCAACCACCAGAGACACCTGATAGTTTATGGAACAAAGAAAGTGCCATCGGAGAACAGGCTGCTCCGTTAATGGCCAAAAGGCCTCCGGATACCATCGCCCCTACAGTTCATTTCAACCCACCAGGTACTTTTGGGCAACCTCAGCCTACAGGTGTCAGGACCAAACTGGACTTTCAGCAGTATGTTTTTGTCAACCAGATGTGCTACCATGTTGCCCTTCCTTGGTATTCCAAATATTTCCCGTACCTCGCTCTAATCCACACTATTGTACTGATGGTCAGCAGCAACTTCTGGTTCAAGTATCCAAAGACAAGTTCCAAAATAGAACATTTTGTTTCCATCCTGGGAAAATGTTTCGAATCACCGTGGACTACCAAAGCGCTGTCCGAGACTGCGTGCGAGGACTCTGAGGAGAACAAGCAGAGGCTGGCTGGTGCCTCCTCTCTCTTGAAGCATCTGTCCACCAGCAGCGAGGAGGGGAGTCCAAACCAGTCCGCCCCAATACTGAATAAATCTGGGGTCACGTTTTCTGTCGAAAAGCTTGTGAGTGAAGTTCCCTCCATGACCATACTGGACAAGAAAGATGGCGAGCAAGCTAAAGCCCTGTTTGAAAAAGTTAGGAAGTTCCGTGCCCATGTGGAAGACAGTGACTTGATTTACAGGCTGTATGCCATTCAGACAGTCATCAAAACGGTCAAATTCATTTTGATACTGTGCTACACGATGACTTTTGTTGCCTCTATAGATTTTGACCATGTGTGTGAGCCTGAAATAAAGCATTTGACTGGATACGCCAAGTTCCACTGTACTCACAACATGGCGTTCATGTTGAAGAAACTCCTTGTTAGTTATATTGCTATCATATGCGTTTACGGTGTAATCTGTATATACACACTGTTCTGGCTTTTTCGACGACCACTTAAGGAGTATTCCTTCGAAAAAGTCAGAGAGGAGAGCAGCTTCAGTGACATTCCAGATGTTAAGAATGACTTTGCGTTCCTCCTCCACATGGTCGATCAGTACGACCAGCTGTATTCAAAGCGTTTTGGAGTTTTCCTCTCCGAGGTGAGTGAGAACAAACTTCGGGAGATCAGCCTGAATCACGAGTGGACCTTCGAGAAGTTACGGCAGCATGTGACGCGCAACCCTCAAGACAAGTTGGAACTCCATCTTTTTATGCTCTCCGGAGTGCCAGATGCTGTGTTTGATCTCACCGACTTGGAAATCCTGAAGCTAGAATTAATCCCGGAGGCCAGGATAACGGCAAAGATCTCGCAAATGATAAACCTCCAGGAGCTGCACTTCTATCACTGTCCCGCCAAAGTTGAACAGACTGCTTTCATTTTTCTTCGTGATCACCTCCGGTGCCTTCATGTCAAATTCACAGACGTTGCTGAGATTCCTAGCTGGGTATACTTGCTGAAAAATTTAAGGGAACTGTACTTGGTTGGTAACCTGAACTCTGAAAACAACAAAATGATTGGACTCGAGTCTCTGCGAGACCTCAGACACTTAAAGATTCTGCATCTTAAGAGCAACCTCACAAAGATCCCGACAAACATAACGGATCTGTCCCCGCATCTGATCAAGCTGGTTGTCCACAATGATGGTACAAAGCTCTTAGTGCTGAATAGTTTGAAGAAAATAATGAATCTCGCCGAACTGGAGCTTCTTAACTGTGAGCTGGAGAGAATCCCCCATGCCATCTTCAGTTTGACCAACCTTCAGGAACTGGATCTAAAATCCAACAACATTCGTACCATCGAGGAGATCATCAGCTTTCAGCACCTCAAGAGACTGACATGCCTCAAACTTTGGCACAATAAGATCATCAACATTCCACTGTCAATCAGCCACGTCAAAAACCTTGAGTCGCTCTATCTCTCACACAACAAGCTTGAATCTCTACCCTCATCGTTATTCACCCTCCTCAAGTTGAGGTACCTCGATGTGAGCCATAACTCTATAGTGGTGATACCGCTGGAGGTTGGCTTTCTGCAGAACCTCCAACATTTTGCTATTACAGGCAACAAAGTCGAGGTAGTTCCCAAGCAACTGTTCAAGTGCGTCAAACTGCGGACCTTATGTCTCGGCCACAACTGCATCTCCTCCATCCCGGAGAAAATCGGCCAGCTCTCTCAGCTGACGCACCTGGAACTGAAGGGAAACTGTCTGGATCGTCTCCCGGCTCAGCTCGGTCAGTGCGGCCTCCTGCGCAGGAGTTGCCTGATTGTGGAGGACCACCTCTTCGACTCGCTCCCCATGGAGGTCAAAGAGAGCATCAATCAAGAATCTAGTGTTTCTTTTCCAAACGGGTGTAAGTGTCTAAGTGACGGGCGGTAGTCACATCTCACATGGCATCAAATGTCCAGCATTTCATCGTAGGTGTACGAAAATCTTTTTTTGTAAACATGTCATTAGAAACAGTAGTTCAGGGCACAGTATTGGTACGCTTCATGATGTTTTAGCAACTTATAAAATGAACACAGCACAGCACATACAAGGTCGGTACCACTGGAGAAATTTTAAATGAACTCATGATGATCATGGCTTATGTCATGTCTAGATAGACTTTTTTAATTTTGCTTTTGGTTAATGTAGGTGCATAGTAGCAGTTAAATCACTCTGCTTATATTTTTTACCTTTTGTATGCAAAAATATCTGTGAATCTATGGAAATTTGTATCATTTTGAAACACCTTTATATCTCTGTGACTTGATTTGGTTTGGTTTGGTCAGATTAACTAGATACACTTGATTGACCTCAGCTTAAAGGGACGTTTCACTAAAATTACAAAAAAAAAACCATCTCACTTTCCTTTGAAGGTATCTGGCCATGAAGACATTTTGGTTTTACCACCTCTACCCAAATAAAATGCAAATAGAATTTGGTTTGCACTGCTCAAAGCAATAAAATATTATGTTTGAAAAAATTCATCAGCAACATTTCTTTCCAGAAACAGTGTCCACATTAAGCTGGATAAGACCTTGCAGTCTTTATTACACCGACATTTTGATCAAGAGAAACCTGTTTACAGCAAGTGTGTTCATTATCCAGACTGACCAGGACATTGCTTCTGGAAAGAGACGTTGTTATGGAAACGGTCTCCCCCCCATCCTTTTAGACTGTAATTGACTAATTTTATCCACATTCCCACATCATATTACTCGTAGAAACTTCAGACAGGTTGAAGGTGTAACAATTTAAGGATCCTGGACCCTAGCGTAAACTCAAGAAGTCTACAGGCTTACTACAACTAACGATTCTTTAAATGATCAATTAACCTGCCAATTATTTTCTCGATTAATTGGTTAGTCTATAAAAAGTGAAAAAAAAATGCTTATTACAATACCCCAGAGCCCAAGTCGACATCTTTAAATAGCTTCTCCTGTCCAACCAACAGTCCAAAACCAAAAGACTCTCTGTTTACTGTCACACTAGATAAAGAAAAGCTGCAAATCTTCACACTTTATAAGCCAGAACCAGCAAACACTTGACAACTTTGCTTGAAAAATGACTGAAACAATTAATTGATTATCAAAATAGTTAACAGATTAACAAATTAATGGACTAATTGTTCGAGCTATGCAGTTGTTTGGTCATATCTTGTTTCTGTTGCAGCCTGTTATTTCCATGGAAATGTTCAATGCTGGAACACCCCCCCCACCACCACTGCCACCCTGTGAAGGTCAAACAGCAGGCTCTGGCAGCACTGGAGTTTGTTGCTCACTTGCTCATAAGTGTTTGGCACACTTATGTCCACCACTTGTTGCCCGGAGCCTCATTGCGTGCAGGTTGTATTGGGATGGAGGCAAAAATATAGATATGACATATAGATATCTCAAAACTTGAGCAAATAAAACCAAAACCGTCTACATGGCCAGACACTACAGTGGTATGTTTTTCTGTTATTTTTGGATTAATTGCCAGCTTTTGCCACATGATCATATAGTGGCAAAAGTTAGCATCCAGGAGGATGACTGGATGACTGCAAAAAGTTGTTGAAAGCTCCATAAAAAGACAGTAAGTGGACCTTGAGTGACGATTGTTCCTGCCACTACTGCTTCCACGGTCAAGAATGACTCTCTTACTCTACCACAGACCACAAACGATGACATTTGTCACACAAACAAACTAAAGAACCATGTATGTATAATGTATTCTTATTAACCGTACGCATTCCAGTTTGAATACACTTGTAATACATTATCATGCACGATATTGGATTTGCTGATATCCAACATTATATTTTTTCCAATTCTGTTTGGTAGATTTTTATTGAAGCCTATTTCCACCAATAAAAGAAAAAAAAAAAAAAATACCCCGACAGTAAGTCTTAATTATGACATAAAAATGTCAAAATTATGAGATAAAGTCGCAATTTTAAGATAAAACTTCAAAATTATGAGATTTATGGAAAAAAGTCAATATCATGAAAAAAAAAGTTGAAATGATTAGTTACAAAATCATAATTACGAGATAAAAGAAAATTATGAATAAAAAGTCAATAATTATGAAAAAAAAGTTAAAATTAATGAAATAAATCTGTTAAATATAATAATTCTGACTTTTATCTCATAATTATGATTTTAATCAACTATATGATTTTTTATACATAATATGACTTTTATCTCATAATTATAGACTTTTCATCACGTAAGTATGACTTTATCTATAGTTAGACTTTATATCTCATAATTATGAGCTTTTGGATCTCATAATTTAGGTTTTTTTATCTCATATTTTCAACTTTTTATCTAATAATTATTACCATGGGGATATTTTTGTCTTTCACTGGCAGACATGGGCTTCCATAGATTATTGACGATGATATATGCACATATTTTTCCCACCAAATTGCAGAGAAGACAAGTGTTTCCTGTCGTTGAATGAACAGATTATTATGCCTGCTGTTCATCGTGATGGCCGACTGGCAGATGCAGACATAATATACAATGCTTTTTAAAGATGCAGTAATTGCAAATAGCAACATTTTTATCTGTTTTGGACACAAAATCTCCTCACCGCAGACAGTCTTTGGGTTGCAGTGCATAATTAAACCTTCGTGTTACTGGCATGTCATGTTGACAGAAATGCCGATACCAGTATTTAATTTGAAAGCTTTATCAGACAATGCTGAAGACATGCCAATATCAATCATCCCTAATTTTCACACACACCAGACACCAAACACCACCACACAGGTTCCCATCTGATCCTTTTCTCCACTTCTTGAAAAGTCTTGAATCATGACATTATTTTTGGTAAGCTGTTTTTTTTTTTTAAAGGAGAAATACATTGTTTTCTTTCTCACAAACAGCCAACAATGACGTTTTTCATGAGTTGTTCTTTTGCTCTCATGTTTAATTATGTTTTATTCTTGTAAACAGTATTTTGTGTGTTCTTTGTATGTATTTATGATCTCATTGTGTTTTATCTGTTCCTCTTCTCTGCACAGCACTTTGTAAATCTGGTTTTAAAATGTGCTGCATAAATAAAGGAACTACTTATTATATTTCTATCATTGCCTTTATTTAAAGTTAGAAATGAAAATTCCACTGCAAAGCTGGTTTTGCACCAAAAACATATTTTCAATTACCTTATATAATTGTAGAGTTGTACCTTGATGCCAGATTAACTTTTAAATTCATGTATTGAATGTGAAACATTTTTCTAACCAGAGGTGGCAAGTATACACATACTATTCAAGTAGAAGTTCAGATACTAAATGTAAAAAAAAGACTAAGTAGAAAAGTAGAAGCACTGATTCAAAGATCAAGTAAAGGTCACTCTGGAATGTACTCAAAGTACGAAAGTAAAGAATTGCCGTCTAGGGACATTTCTACTGGCGTTTCTGTGCAGAGCTAACTGGACCTCACCGTTGAGTCTCCCTCTCTTGTCTGTTTCATCATGTGATATCTTTTTCATCTTTGTCACGTAGCTTTTAGTCTTGTTGCATCTTTTTTTGTCTTGTTACATCTTTTACATTGTTTTTCGTCTTCATACATTGTTTTCGTCTTGTTACGTCTTTTACGTTGTTTTCGATTACCTCTCATTCTTGATATGCACTGATGGATACACTAAGACTTTCTCTTTTCTATGTGTTACTGTTCCATCCATTTAGGTTGAAATCGGTCTTGATGTTCGCAAGGCAGCGCGCAATGATTCAAAATAAAAATAATCAATAATTTCCCTCAAATGCATTAAAACTAAAGTAAAAGTCTGTTTTGAAAATGTAAGGAGAAGAAAGTACAGATATCTGTGTTAAAATGTCAGGAGTAAAAGTAAAAAGTTGTCATAATAACAAGTATTCAAGTAAAAATCTAATTAAGTACAGTAACAACATATTTGTACTTAGTTACTTCCCACCTCTGCTCCCAATTATATAAATAACTGCTTAAAACACTGCTCAGACACAGTCTACCCAACATGCTGAGCTGTCATCAGAGCCTTTAACTTGAACTTTAACTGGATTTCTAAACATTGTGAACACTATACACACTACATTTGTAGATTTTTTTGCAGTTAATGGACAATAATAATAGATTCAAATCAAAGAATCAAATAAGATAGTAATAGATGTATTCTCTCTCAATTTCAAAGCTTTAACAGATTCTAAAGCGCAAAGAATTTACTCATTAAGAGTCATGTATATACACACAGATTACATTAGTAAAGTTAAGTGTTTCAAGGTTTAATTTTAAAACTTTTAACACATTTTCCTCCTCTTACTTGGACCTCAGAGCTTTCCTAAACCTCACTTCTTAGGCCAGTTCATTCAACATAATACTTAACAATGACATAATATATCCTGTGTTACCTAGTGTTAGTATTCCTTACTAGGGTGGCAAGTAATGATTAATTATATAATTGATAAATCTGTCAATTCAAGGTGACGTCTTTAAATGTCTTGTTTTGTCCTCAACTTAAAGATCTTCAGTTTACTGTCAGAGAGGATTAAAGAGACAAGAAAATATTCACATTTAAGAAGCTGAAATCAGAGAATTTGGACTTTTTTCCCTCAAAAAAATTGCTCAAACCAATTAATCTTTTATTAAAATAGATGAAAATTATTGATTAATCTTTGCAACTCTGTTCCTAACTTGTAACCTGGATGACACAAAGCTAATAACTAATTTGTGTTGTGAACATGTAGATATGCAGTTAGTGTGGGTTTGTCAGTAAGCTACAAACAAGATCCAAAACTTATTATGTCAGTTTAATACAGTCAGAAGTTACAGGATATATTTCCTGTCAACAAGTGCAGTTGATAAAATGCTGCAGCATTTTGGTTATGAGCCCCTCAGAGTTCTTTTTAGTCTCTGTCCTTGTTTTTGGTTTGGGTGTATGTGGGGTACTGGCAGGATGCATCCACTGTCTGACTGATGTGCCAACGAAATAGTTGGAAGTGACATGAGAGACTCAAACTGGAGAGAAGCCAGACTCAAGCAGGCGTTCAACATTCCAACAGGAATGTTTTCCTGAAGTTCCAGAGGTCCTCGATCAGTGAGATCAATGATTAGTGCTGTAGAGTTTATTTTGCAGTATTTTCTATCACATAAATTTTCTTTGCTTTGGTGACAAATTGCAATTTCACTCACAGGATGTTATTTAATTCTCTTTGTGCAAAACTGTAACACACGTGGTGGAAGTAAACTAATTACAAATACTCAAATTACTGTATAATTAAGATTTTATGAATAGATTTTCAAGTCTGTACTTCTACTCGTGCTTCAGTTTGCATGTCACAATATAATCTACTTAGCTGTTTTTAAAATCATAATTGAGTACTGAGTACAATCTGAATTAATATATAAACTTTTCATCTGCATTTTTGCAGCCAATAAGGTGATCTGATCACAAACAGGCCTATGAAAACCAGGACATGGAGAGAAAAAAAAACTAAACACTGCAGCAGCACAAGTTTGCAGTAGGGACATAATGATTAATCATTAAGAGAATGTAACCAATTAAAATTTGTGGATATTTAATCAATAGTCTAGAAATGGCAGTAATTGCACCTCATTAGACTTTGTTTTGTCTGGTGGAGCCATTTGTTAAGCAAGGGAACTTAAACATAAGATGAGAAGAAATTTTAAAAAAGTGTTTTGTATCTTAAAAATGATTAATGATTAATCGATTGTTTGCATCTCACCTATCGGTTAAGGAAAATACACAAGATTTACAACTCTAGTTTTGAGAGGTGACTGTGACCACTGAGCAGAACAGAGAAGGAGTTTGTGAGTGACTTGGATAAACAGAACCTCCTTCATGGAATGCGGCCATTGATAATGGGAGTAACTAATACTCTCAGTAGTTTTTGAGACAAATATTTGTACTTTTACTGAAGTATATTTCTAACACTGGCACCTTTACTTGTAATTGAGTAATATTTTAGAAATGTAACAGTACTTGAGTGCAGATTTTCAATCCTCACTCCACCACCAGCAACACTAATATTTTACATGTTAAAACTGTCCTCTAAAGTTTGTACTCTTCAGGCTGCCAGCATGCAGCATTTACTACTGAAAACTAATATGCAGTGTTTTAATTTTTATTGGTTCCAAACATGATCAAACTTGTCATCAGCAGGCTGTGATGTGGCAGTACTGAGCCTTCATGTACAACTGAACACATTTCTTGTATAGTGCTGCCCTCTGGTGGAATTACATAGTTACTACATATTATAGCATCATTTTCACTGCTGCTGTCCAGCATGTTGAACATCACTGGATTTAATAGATTGTTTAGGATGTGGGCTGAATCATAGTTTTCAGCTGCCTACAAGACAGTTATTATGTCCAGGTAACTGTTAGTTATTCATTAACCCTTACATTTCCTCTTATTATGTGAAGCAGCTATTTGTGGGTGTTTTCACTCACTATATGCACAGTTGTTGTTTTTTTTCAAAGGTTTTTCAAACAAACTGAGCTCATGACTACCCTGACAAATGATTGAATATCAGGCTAAATGTATATTACAGACTGAAGGACAGTCAGATGACCTGCATCATGATTCTTATCATGTGCTGAGAGACAGGGGAACACATTTATGCCAATAGACACAAACACCGTCAAATTCACATCTATGAATTTAGAGCATTGGTTCCCAACCTGGGGACCGGGACCCTCTTAGGGAGGTGCCAGAAATCACAGGGGGTCCCTAAGACTTTCTCTGCTCTGAGGTCCACAAAATCAGATTTGCACATGTCAACTAAAATCACAAATTCAAGCACTTTTCAAGCTTTTCCAGCACCTTACAGCTTAATGACATATTTATATACAAAATTATTATTTCACTTTTACTGTGCTATTATTAACCAAAATTATGTTTTGTGACAGGAAGGTTAATGTCAAAATGTGTCACTTGCCTGCAAGTTGACTTGGCTTCCTATTAGGGTTACACATTTTTTTGTGTTTTCCTCAGATAAAAATGGTAACAATTGATTCATTGATGAATCCTTCATAATTAATAAGATATAAAACGTGTGTTTTATTCTATTTTTTTTCCCCTCGTTTTTCTCTAATTTTAACTAATTTTAAGGTCCTTTATCTAATGAATTTCTCCACCAGACAACAATGTCAAATGAGGCACAACTAATGCCATTTCTACACTTCTGATTAAATATCAGTTAACGCATGTTTAGTCAGTTAAATTCTTATTTGGCAATTAATCAATTAATGATTAATCATTAACTTCCTGTACAATCTGGCTCAGCAAATATCTGACTTATTTTATGTCTTTCTCTAAAAAGTTAACTAACTAATTCAGTCAGGCATAGGAAGTATTAAATTAAGCATTCCAGAACCAAACACTTTTCAAACCTTGAAAACACTGCATTAAAATTCAAGTGTTTTCGAGGTTTTCCAGCACCTGTACGAACCATGCAATTTATATAAAAGTCAAAACAAAAAAAGTGTTTGGGCTGGCGGGACTAAATACGTGTAGGGGGGCTCCAAGAATAAAGGCAGGAACGACTGATTTAGAGATTATATTTCAAGTTTAGTTGCAAATAACAATTGACTTAATTAAATATGAGTTGATTTGAAAATATTCTGATACAGATTAAGATTTGTAATGAGAAAATCAAATCACATCATACTGTATTAGCCTAGAACATGTCAGTGCAAACACAGTAATCTGACTTATGGTCAACATAATACAGTAAAACTAAACTAAAATCTTACTTTGGGTTTTTGATTACTCTATAGAGACTGATTGATTTTTGATTGTCTATATTTTTTTTCTCCAGAGCAGATCAATTCATTTTCTCTTCACAAGAAACAGCAGCACAAGACAAAACAACAATCCAAGACATGATACAGCTTCATTCTAAATAACATTTACAGCCAGTCTTCTCTCTGTTGTTGCACTGACATTTCTACACCATGTTTACCTCGTCCAAATCTGTCAATGTATATTCTTCCCCGAATTAATTACTTTTAAATTATGTACTGTAATTAAGGGCCAACAAATGGTGAATTAGTTATCACTTGGTTAAAGGTCCTGGGTTAAAACTGAGAAATGGCCAGATGTGGCCTTTTTCTATAGAGCATGCAGGGACTAAATTACTCATAGTTTTGCTGTATGTGTCAGCCTCATGATAGACTGATACTGTGTCCAAAGTGTACACCAACTCACTAAACTGATGGACAGATGGATATATCAGAGGTGGTGATCAAAGGCCATGAGAATTCAGCTGCAGCAACAGGAGAAGAGAAGTTTTGTTATAAAGCAACTATATCACAGAGGAACTGAAATGATTTTTTAAGATTGATTTGTGGAATTAATTGTGTAATTTTTGTAATAAATCCCTGAGCACAAACACAGCCAATTCAAACCCAATACAGGAAAAGTGTACAAAAACTTAGAAGACAATATTTAAAATTTGGATTAAATTTGATTTCTAAATCAAATTTCAGTGCCCTCTATCTGTGAGTCTGCAGATTACAAACTGCAAATCATCTCATCCTCCCCTTCCAAGCATATAGCAGAAACTGTGGTGGCTGCAAAAAAAAAAAAAAAAAAAACTACAAAATGGCTTGTTCTAAATCAATGTGTTTGTTTGTCTACTTTATAAGTAAACATGGTTGGACTAAATGGATTTTGTTGAAGAGGACATCGCCCTCTCTGTATGAATACAAAGATCTCTCATTCCTTGCAACAAACAAAACATGCTATTATTTTCAGGTGATTATACACTGATGAAAACATACTTATGTGCACTATATTCAATTTCTGCCATATTTTTGCCAACAGAATTCTTACACTCTGGACCTTTAACCACTGAAAAAGTCAGAATGCTTCATTTCAACTCTTTCTATTTAGCATTTATGACAAGCACATAATCAATAAGTACATTTTTTAAGTGTTTATAATATATTTATCAGCAACTATAACTCCAAATGTTTGTAATTATATGTAATTTAATAACTATTTAAAGGTTAGAACAACTTAAAAACTGCATGTAAATCATTTGTACATGTGTTGAAGTTCATAAATGTCTTACACTGTGAGATTTATTCATCTGTGTAATCATATGGCCACATTATACGTCACATGATGTCATCAAGCAGTCATCAAATGTTTAACCCCAGTTATGGACATATAATTGTTGACACTGACATTGATAAGAACTTAAAAATGTATGTAACTAATTGATCTGAGTTTAAACTACTCATATATCTCCTTACAAACTAAATTATTGTGTCATAAACTATTTATGAAGTGTTTATATATTGCATATGAATCTTAAATAATACCACAGCCATGAAATGTTACATGAACCTTTTCAGTGTATCTTTTGATCTTGCGAGGCAGCTGGTTTTGTGAGACTGTGAGACCACGAGATCATGCAATCTCACAATCACGCAATCACACAATCACGCAAAAAATCACGCAAAACCGTCTCTTGCCAGGCTTCAAGTTATCAGTTTGTGTCTGCGCCAAAAGTGGTGCAGCCAATCAGCGTCCTAGGAGGGACTACTGGCAGCTACAGGTGTGGTTATAGTTGTGACGACAGCGAGAAGCGTCCATGGAAGCGACTCTTCTCAAACCAACAGTGGCGACTCCCCAAGATGTTAGCGCAGATACCAGAGGTGGGAAGTAACTAAGCACAAATACTTAGTTACTGTGCTTAAATAGATTTCACATTTTCAAAACAGGCTTGTTACTTCTGTTTTAATGCATCTGAGGAGAATTATTATTTTGATGCGTCATTGCACGCTGCCTTCCAACATCAAGATTTCAACTGAAAGTACGAAACAACAACACGTAGAAAAGATGATTTGTTGGTGTATCAATCAGTGCATATCACGCATGACAGACATAAGCAGCAAGACAAAAACTGATGTAGCAAAATGAAAAATGACTTAAGACAAAAAACACGCAACATGTAACAAAATGACATCACAGCATGGAAAAGATGTACAAGACATAAAACAACGTAAAAGACAACAAAACGAAAAAGACTTAACAAGACTAAAAACAATGTAAAACATAATAAAACAAAAAACAACGTAAAAGATGTAACAGGACAAAAGAGTTGTAACAAGTCGGCTGCTTTTTACTTTTATACCTTGAGTAAATTTCAGAACTTGTACTTTTTTACTTTTACTTGAGTAAAGTAGTTGAATTAGTGCTACCAGAGTCTTTTTTTTAAATACAAGAATCCCGACTGGCAAATTGTCTTTATAAAAATGACGACACGCCTACTACATACTCTCTCCTACTACGTCATATGGTCCGTTGATCTGATTGGTTAGTGTCAGACGTAATAGACCTGCCAAGTGTCTGTTGAAAGTGCCTGCCCTTTTCCAAACAGTTTCTAAGGACAACTTTCCAAATTATGTTTTTGTGTAAAGTCTTTGTGTCACCACCAAAGCAACACTAACCTAAACAGTGTCATAATGTCATCAGTGATTCCCTCTAATCTGATTTGATTTGTGCATGTATTTCACCACTTGTACGCCTTTAGCCTGTGATCTGCTTTAACACACTCAAATGTAACCAAACACACTGTGGATTACACACAGGGCATTCATCATGAAACCAGACCTGATTGTGACGATTGTGCCGTTTGGCTCCTTGGCTCTGGGCTGGGAGGAGTAAACACATGTCGTGACAACTGTGGAGCAGCAGTGCAGAGGGAGGATGCATGACTTTAAGCCGGCCTGACACTAGGGTTGTTAGAGGTCTGCCATCAGGTGGATGAAGAAAACACACCGCCTACAGTCCAGCCTTCATTACTTCCTTGGAATCAAGCAATGGCCTTAGCACTCGTCACAAACACTTAGCGTGCACTTTCCCCCTTACAGGACTGCACTGCCGGCCATATTTGTACGAAGTGGTCATCATGGAACCAATGGCCATGGAACTGTGCCGCAACCCGGAGACATGGCTAACATGATGTCAATTTAAAAGCTCGACTGGCTCTCTAATCTGTGCATCTCCGCTTTCTTACCGAGCATACAGTTTGACGCATCAGCCGAGGAGACAAGTTATTTCTTTAACGACCTGCTGTGTATTCTGTGCATCCTGGTTTGATGAGCGCTGCCTGCTTCGTCCTTGGCAGACAACATATTTTTAACAAATGCGGGTGTTTATGGAGGATAATAAGCACTCATACAGGAAATACCGATTTAAAAGCAAGAGAAATTCTACTAATATAATTGGAGAGCAGGTTGAGTGTGTGTGTGTTTGTGTGTCCCACTGTTCATCCAATCAACATCCCTCCAATCCCCACCAAACTTCGCCCCCCAAAAATGTTCAAGGGGCCAGCCTTTTTACTTCGAATCCTTTATTTTGAAATCTAGAACTAATGCCAGCCAGAACTAGTGTCTAATCTACTGGAAACATAACAGAAGAAGAAAGAAGAAGAAGAAGAAGAGGAAAAAACAGTTATAGTATCAACTCAAATCAAATCAGTTTCATATTATGTTATTATATATTACATTCTGAGGAGGATTCAATTCTTATTTTCTAATTATTCTCTTATTCTATTATATCAAACTCTTGGCTATCAAACCTTGTAACGGGCCAACCTCCAATGATTACATTTCTTATTAAATGTAGACATCAACTCTGTCAGATGGAAAATCTGATGGAGTTGACATCTTATGGAGTTGACAATAACTTTTTTTTTTTCATTTCACAGCATAATCATATTGAGCAACGATTTTATTTTTTTAAGTTTGCTTAATGCTAATAAAAATACAATATTTTAAACCATAATTCTTATTTAGCTTTGATTTAGAAGGGCTACAGTTGACACGTTACGGTTGAGACACACCTGACAGCAATAGTATTTAATAAATTTGTCAAAACAGAAAATTTAGCAGTGCTTGAGCAGTATTCCCGCCTTTTTTAAACCAGGAAGTGAGGCAGGTGTCCTTAGCGTAAAGCTAACACTTTATATGCCTGATTAAATCATGTTTATGTAAAAATCTGACGGAGTTGAAGGAACTCTGGGGCAACAACTTTAAAGGACCAACATTTTCATTAAAAAAAAATAAAAAATAAAAAATAAATTTCAAAACCAAGATGATTATAATAGAACATTTTTTACACCATTAGGTACTGTTAGCTTTAGTGTTTGAAGGCTTTTAAACACATTTTTAAATAGTTTGAAGTTGTGAATTCTTGTCTGGGACAAGGCTGTTTTCTGGCACAGAGCAAATGTAGGTATTAAAAAAAATTAATTAAAAATAAAATAAATTAAAGCAGACCAAAACATTTGATAAATTATATATATTTCATATATATAAAAAAATGAATTGTCCCAGTTCTCAAGAATGGGTGATTTATATTTTTTATATATAAAAAAAAAAAAAAAAAAAAAAAAAAAAAAGGATCCGATATATGTTAAAATGTGCAAGTTTCACTTGTTCATTTGAGTTGGGGCTGTTGTGGCCAATTTATTTTCTTCCTGGTATTTCTGGTAATAAGACACAAGCATTTATTGTGCGTCAGTGCGGCTGTGCTGGGAATTCTGGGTCTGTATGTGGCCTGCTACTCCACCGATGCCCCGAGGAAAGCGGCAGATCTTCAGCGACAGCACTTTGTGAGCACTTGCACAGCTGATGAGCTGTAATTACGTTTTAATTATTTCTGTAGGGCATCATTCTCTCCCGACGTGAACCACCCCAACCCCCCCCATCTCCTCCCTGCCTTGCAAATGAAGACGTTCAGTATTTTGAAAACATTTGGTGATGAAACTCTCCTCAGTGAAGTCCACTAATTACTGCACAGCCTCGTGTCAGCACCCATAGACGCCGGCTTTGATGTCTGGTGCCCAGGATGATAATCAAGGGCACAGATCGCATGTGATCGGCTGTAATTGGGACAAGTTGTTTAAAAAAAGGGCACCACATGACTTTGACGGCCGCAGCTCGGAGACACTAACCCCACCCTCCCCCCATCCCTGTGCCCACGGGTGAGGAAGCCTTGTCACTTATTAAGCAGGCTGTTGCCATGAAGTGACAGATGTCCTGATGTGATCTGTCTGCATCTTTGGCCTCCATCTGTCTTGTTAGTACAAATAGTTAAGGATAGTGTGAGGAGAGAGCTGTTGTTCTTTCATATATGTTAAATGCATTGGAAGCTCTCATTTCTGGGAGCTGCTGAAACTAGCTCCCCTGGCAATCCCTCCACTCGCAGCTCCTCTCTTCCAACCCCTTGTTTTTCAAGGTTTCTCTGCCTCCTCCACCACTTCTGCAGGCCCTGATGTTTCGGGTTCAGTGCCACTGAACCATATCTGAATCTCCATTTTTGCTCTGCTTTGCTCCCTGCTTGGCAGAGGAAGATTAGGGGCTCGGGTCCTGAGGTGCGTCTCCCACCCTCTCTCTGGTCCTCACACCCTCCCTCCTCTTCACCCATCCTCGGAGATTCAAATCCTTTTAGCTTCTTCCTCAGGTAAAATTGCCAAGGACCTTGTGAGCCCTAGGTTCCCCTGGAGGTAAAATCTATAATGGAGTTTTGATTTGAGCAAGAACAGCCTTGAAAATGGACTTCTTTAACCAGGTAGCTGCCTCGCAGAAGGTCAACAGTACTCCAGGTGGACACAACATGCCACAACTGTGTTAGAAAAAGGCAGAACAAAGGAACAGTTTTATATCCAAAGAAAGTGACCTGTAGACACTGTTGTAAATAAAAAATCAAAGTCATGCGTTGCTTTTGGAAAAAAAAAAAAAAAAAAAAAAAAATCAAACTGAATTATTCAGCATCAGGTTATACATAAGTCTCTGCTGGCAGATTAATCTCTTATTTACTCCCATTTTCATCATAGATTTATGGCTATATTTCAGACATAATAACATTTAAACACAAAAATTATTCTAAATTAGTGAAATGGGCAAGAAACAGTTGATCAGTTTACATTTGGTCAACAATATTTCTTTTATTGCCACCGTGACTCAAAGATAGAGGGCACCAAAGCCTCAGTTTTGGAAAGGCTGCTACTGGAGCATCAGCAGTTGAAGTGCTTTGTCTATTTAGTCTTTAATGTATTTTGTAATTTTGTACCAACCCTTAACTCCCTCCTAGCCAGACGATTATTGTTTAGGTATAGGCAGGTTAAGGATATACTTTTGGGGATGAAACAGCGACATGTCATGACCAGCAACAACGACTACAATAATACTAAGAACCACAACAACAACACTGTACTACTACTACTACTACTTATTACTACTACAAATGATAATAATAATAATAATATATGATTAACTGTAGGAGCAGTTAAAGTCGTAGTATTTATGGTGATGTTATTATTTAGTTTCTTTCTTTAGGTTAACTCTTGACAATGCATGCTGGGAAGTCTGCCAGTATGCTGACCATGTTTCTCAAGAAACTTAATTTAATGAGTTGATTGAACTCTGTACATTCATTCAACTCATCATTTCAAGTCAGGAGACTTCAAGTTATAAGAACTCATGTTTATATGTTCTGAAAATAACTACTAGAAATATTAAGTTTAATAAAGTTGAGCTAATGAGAGAAGCTAATGAGAAAAGATTTGAAAGTTTATTCCACTAAATTTCTGTTTTTTACAGTATAGAACTTGCTCTTTTTCTGTTTTAGCCGTCCTTTTGGGTCTTGCGTAATAACGACAACAACAACAACAACGATAATAACATTAATAACAATAATAATAACAATCTTCTTTTCTCAGGATAGTTTTGACTCTCAAACAATGCATGCTGGGAAGTCTGCTAATATGCTGATAATGTGTCTTTAGAAAATTATTTAATTTAATGAGTTGATTGAACTCATACTTGTAACTTGTACAGTACATTCATTCAACTCATCATTTCAAGTAAAAAAAACTTCAAGTTAGAAGAATACAGTTCTGAAGAGTTCTGAAAATAGCTACGAGAAATTTTAAGTTTAATTAACTCTAGTAAATATAAGTTGTATGATTACATTAAGTTAATGCAAAAAGACGAGCTGGCTCCACTAAATGTTTTTTTTACACTGTAACATAGAGTAAAAGTAATTAGTACTTACTTTTTTCTGTTTGTCTTAACAACAACAACAACAAATAATAATCATGATAATAATAAAAGGCTTCAAGTCAAGTTAGAAAAACTCATGTTTATAAGGTCTTTCTAACTGTTTCTAAAAGTAAATACTAGAAATCATAAGTTCAATTAACTTGAATTATGTTATATTATATTTTTATTTGAGTTAATGAGAGAAGATTAGTTGATTCCACTAAATTCCTGTGTGATTTTTTATAGTGTAGAATTTACAATTTTCTTTTCTGTTTTAGTCTGCCTTTTGGATCCAGTATGATATAATAATAATATAATAATAATAATAATAATAATAATAATAATAATAATAATAATAATAACAATATTTTGATTAGCTCTTGCAACACTTACAGCATTAGTATTTATGGCATTTTTACTATTAAGTTTATTTTTCTTTTGCATTATTTGCGGACATATTTTGAAAAGGTGGTGTTTAATAAGAATCACATTAACATACAGTGAGCTTCATCATAACACCAGATGTTTTGGGCTGCTAGAAGAGTGACAGAGTTTCAGGATTTGAAATTTCACACAAATATGCTTCATTACCACTTTATTGATGTACCCTCTGCTGACTTTCAATTATTCATCAGCCACTCAAAAAAACTGTTTGCTCTGCCTCAATTTATGCTCCGTATCAAAACAGAAATCACATCCCTGCCGCAGCTATAATCTTAGTTAATCAGCATCATTTAATGCACTTAGCAGCAGTGTTTCAAATTCAAATGAAACACTTGTGCAAAAAGCAATCGCCGTCTGCCCTAGTTCTCATCGATGGTGGGTTTGTCAAAATGATGCAATTGGTCATTACCTCACATCAGACGCCTCGGAGACATAATTCTGCCTGACAGTTGGATTCTAGCTTTGACAGCCTCAAACTTGTTGAGTTTTCTCTAAATACTTGCCATTGCAATGAGTTAAACATCCCCCGGAGGCACCGCAGAGTTTTCCTTTTGAACAAACACCCGAGGGACGCCAAGCTGGGACTGCACGAGGAACTGGAGGTCTTACGGAGAGGGCTGTTTGGGTTTATCTAATGGTACAATGGGTAATTTCTTCTGCCACTGCAGAGGGAGGGGAATAAAAGAGGGATGAAAAGAGAGAAGAGAGTATGTTTAAGAGAGAATCTTTATCTGGGCTTAATATCCCATGCTCAAGCAGAGTGGAGGATTTTTTTGTTGTACAGATCTCTTTTGTCAGATCCTACCTACCCATGGAAGACCCAGGGGCACTCTAAGAACATACGCATCACCTAGATTTGCCTTCCAGCCCACTTCTCTCCAGCGATTGCACCCTCTCCCCGCTGGCTTCTTTGTGTAGAAGAGACGAGTGAGCATTTTGGAAATCAAATCTCAGTTTGTCGGAGTAAAACTGGAGCAGACTTCAATTTGAATAGATTTATTTCTACATAATTGTTCTGAGCACATAAATGCACAAAACCCTCTTCTTCTTCTCTTCTTCTTCTTCTTCTTCCTCTGCGCTTTGCCGGGTTATGATGCAAAACGGGCTGAGTGGGAGCCACTGGGAAAAATACTGCAAGTGTTTCCCCAGCTGTATCACCGAGAATCCCTTCAGAATGGCAGATGTAATACCCCACTAATGCTATATTTGACTGAAATACCACAACTGACCCTCCTTAAGTCCCGCCCCCCTTTTGTTCTCTTTCGCGCTCCAATAACAGTTGAAGAACCTCGGTCAACTTCCTCCTTTCCTGTTTTCTGTACTGCTAAGATTCGTCTATGTTGAAAAGAAAACCACATATTATGAAAATGGTTCAAATGTGTTGTAGCACATTTATAGTGAAACCTTAAGTTATGCAATATTAGAAAGCTAGCATGTTGCTACCATATCAGATGTAACTAGCTAGCTAACGACTAAAATTTCATGCTATTTAGTGACCTAAAACAGTATGTCTGAAACCTCAAAATGAAACCAATAGTGTGTGAAGTGCAAACTTTTCCAGGAAAATATTACAGTATTCAAGCACTGGATACTATGTTGGCATTAATATACAATGTCATGTCATGTCATGTCATGTCATGTCATGTCATGTCAAGCCATGTCATGACGACAACAACATCAGACAAACATGGACAGTGACCAAGGCAGCTCGTCAACTCTTCAATTTAAATATAAGTAAGGTTTCACTTTGTTAGCTTGCTTGTATTATATTTTTAAAATTAGTTCGTCATTGGCTAGCTAGTTTGCTAGCTGGCATTTTGCCAAAATTAGCCATCAACAGCTAGCTAACGATTCTGTTGCTTAGGGAGCTAGTTAGCTGGTGTCTTGCTAACAAAAGCCAACTTAAACACAATATGTAAGTTCTGCTGCTACGGGTCTCTCACATTACAACAATAACAAAAGACATGGTTTGATGACATCTTGAAGTTGTGTAGGATCACAGCAGTTATTATCTTCACTTACAAACAACCACCAACTAGCATTTGTATGTTATTACACAAAAGTATGTTGAAGGATAGCACATGTTTTGGATATGCAGTGCATAGTATGTGATTTTGGATGCAGCCATAGATTAGCTAGCTAGTTTGCTAGGTGGTGTTTTGCTAAAATTAGCCATCAAATGTGACTAGCTTGCTAATGATTTATTTAGATTAAGGAGCTAGTTAGCTGGTGTTTTGCTAACATTAGCTAACTCAAACACACAGTATGTAAGTAGTCCTGCAGCTACAAAAGACGAGGTTTGATGACATCTTGAAGTCTTGTGGGATCATGGGAGTTGTTGTCTTCACTTTTAAACAACCACCAATTAATGTGTGCAATATTAAAGTTTTATTCATGCTACATGTAGTCACATACACCAACTTCATTCCTCTCTCTCTGACCTATCTGACATATACTGTGTTTTCCTGGAAGTTGTAGCAAATAGCAGCTAGATAGCAGCAGCTAGCGGGAAATGCACCATTACCTTGAATAAATTAGATATTTCTCTGGGTTTGAATATAGTTGGAAACATTTAGGATAAAGTAAGAATACAGCTCAAAAAATATCTTACATATGTCTAGTGTATTTTTTTTTTTTTTTTTACATTGTACTGCGTAAATGTTATATATTATCGCTTTAAGATGTACCTATACATATGTGTCTTTCACAGGTCCCCTAGTAACGTGTGTAAGCTATCTTCAAAATGTGGTGTTCTTTTCTACATTGACGAGCATAACATATAGAATATTTAAGTATAGGGGAAACAAGAAAGTTCACAGAGGTTCACTGAAAGGGGCATGACTTGAGAAGGCCCAATTATAATCTGAAATATGCATTTTCTACCGTTATCTCCTCCTGCGGGTGTTAGTTTACACCCCCTAATCGTCTGTTCACATCTCCCAACAAACACCCGGAGAGGCCCGAGACCTCGAACGGAGTGCGCTGGTCTCCGAAGGCCGAGCCACTTTGCAAGGGAGAATCCAGGCAGGTACAGTAGTCATCATTGTCAAAAAGGAGTGCACAACACTGCTGGGACAAAGGAAGGTGCTGGTGAAAACATGAGGTGAGTGGAAAAAGGGGTGAGGTGGAGATAGGGAGGGGGGGGAAGGAGGGGAGGGAGGTTGAAGAGAGTCCCACAGCTCCCTGCCAGTGATGACCAGAGTGTCCATCAGCGAGGTCTCACGGGTGCCCACTGAAACAGCAGCGCTGGCAGAACTAAAAAACACCCACCCTGGGAAAGTGCTTTTTCTCCCGCCAGACGCCGAGTGATGGATTGGGCCGGCCAGTGCACACAATGCATTTGTGAAGAGAGAAAGAGAGAGCAGGGGGGTAAGAGGGGGTAAGGTCTGTCAGAAAAACACTTCCACTTTACTCCTAGAATGCACTAAAATATTTAAGAGTTCGATATTTATTTCATTATTCCACACATCGGATGTGAGAATGGACATACACACAAATGGAAGCATACAACAAAAGGTTTAGAGTCACATACTGTACTGTACAGAGCACTGAAGATCTTGAAGTAAAGACAAAGAAATCGCCTGGATGAATATTTCAGCAGGGTTGCCATATTTTTTTACAGCAAAATCAGAAATTAACAACGATTAAACACTCCGAATGACAACCGAGGGCCTTGGAAAGTTGGGAGTAGATCTCCAGCTTGGCCGCGTCGAGTTTTTCTCTTCCTGAATGATGGAAATGCTTCTACTGAGAGGTATACGCACCAACCACACCTGCCAACCTCGAGAGTCAACAGTATTGATTAAACCGCCGCATCCTCTCAAATCCATCCCCATTTCCTTTGAAGGCGAAAATCATCCTTGATATCTGCCAACAGCTTACTTACTTAGGGATTTCTTCCTTTCCATCTAGGTTATATTAATTAATGCATGCTTTTCTTAAATTAGCCCTCTGAGGAGCTATAACTCAAATTCCTGTATTTATGAAAGTAATAGGTTGGAGAAAAAAATGCTAAACTGAAATAATTATGCAGTCCAACACTTTGCTTTGAGAATAAACTGCAAGAAACCTGATGAAATATGAATGTGCATTGGGTGCAAAGATAGTTAAATATTTACCATCCTGTGTTAGTCCACAACCCCAGTAAAGATGCTAGTCAACTGCAATAATTGCTTTACTGCAAAACTTTGCACTTGATCCATGCATTCGCAGGGTGTTATACAAGTTCAGGGCGCTTTTTTTTTTTTTTTTTCAAATGTTGTAGACCCAATGAAGATATATATATACATATATCACCCAACAGGCACAAATCACGTCCCACCAAAATAACTTTAATGATTTATTACTAATAACACCATTTTTTTTTGTGTTGAAAAATTACTCTTTAAGGATTTATATATGTGACATTTATGTAATTTCTGATTTTTTTTTTCATTTCTAAACTTAAACTTTGTGCCAGAAAACACCTTTGACCCCGACAAGAATGCACAACTTCAACCAATTTAAAAACATATTAAAATCCTTCAAAATCTAAAACTAACAACCACTGATAACACGGGTGTAAAGAAGTGCTATTATAATCATCTTTGTTTTAAAATAGATTTTTTTATGAAAATGTTGGCCCTTTCATTTTGTGTCAGAGACTTCTGTCAACTCCGTCACTATTTTACAAAAAACATAATTTAATCAGGCACAAAAACAGTTAGCTTTACCCTAAGGACCACTGTCTCACTTCCTGGTTTAAAAAAGGCTCAAGCACTAGTAAGTTTTCTATTTTTTGACAAATTAATTAAATAATATCAAATAATATCGGATGTGTCTCTGTCATAATATGTCAACTCTGTAGCCCTTCTGAATTGAAGCTAAGTAAGAATTTTGGTTTCAAAAATGAGTATTTTGATTAGCATGAAGAGAACTCTGACCAACTTTAAAAAATAAAAGAGCTACTCACTACACGACGAAGCTGTGAAATGAAAAAATGGAACATTTTATCAACTCCGCAAGACTTCAACTCCGTCAGATGGAAAATCTGACAGTCTACATTAATTTTAATTATATATATATATATATATATATATATATATATATGTTGTGTATATAATTTGATATGACTTTTACACTTGTTTTTTACACCGATCTTTTGGCGTACTTTTAACTTTTAAATAATTTAAACACTAGGAGGTTGGCCTGTTACAACATTTTATAGTGAAGAGTTTGGTCTTTTAAAATATATTTTCGCAGCATAATTGAAGAGTAAAAATCAAAACCCTTTCAAAATAAGAATATTTTTTGAAACTGCTGGTACACCCCGTACAGTCCTGCATGTATTCCATATTTCTGCTCACTATAATCAGGCAGGTATGGTTGCATCTTAAGCAGCAGCCCATACTGCCATACTGCAGTTAAGAAAGGGCACACTGCAGTAAGATGTTGAGGGAGCCCCCTGAGGGACTGATCTTATATCAGGAGACTGTATATTTCTACGCTAAAGAGGCTATTCAAACCCACCAATGCTTGAATTATTAAAGACGCTGTATGTTTTTCAAAGCCTTGATTTAGCTTTTTTAAGGGGTGGGATGTGTGTTGTGTTGGTAGTGGTGTGGCCAGGGATTGGGGATAGTAGGGAGGAAGGTGGTGGTAGTGGTGGTGGTGGTGGTGGGGAGTTGTGGGGCTATCAGAGGCTGGATTGTTTCTCTTTTCACCCCTCCCACTGTTGGCCTCGTCCGCTAAAATGGCCTTTTACTTTCTAAGCATGCTTTTACTGCCTTTGAAGAGTTATTTTTGTTGATGAAAAGGATACGCTGCCTGGGTTAAAGCGAACCCCGGCTATTCACAAGGTTGTTTAATACTTTCCCCTCAGTTTGGCTTATAAATTTATCATCAGTAAAGTATACCAGTGGTCTCATGCCGTAGTACAGGCTTCAAGCTAAGTGGCTGAGGTTGAGTGAGTGAACGGGAGGACGGAGAGAAGGAGACGGACGGAAAAACACAGAGAGACAAAGAATGAAAGAAAGCGGTTTAGCGGTGGTTGATCCCGTTCTGGAGTGGAGGAGCGCGTACTCAAGGTTTTAAGACATTAAAAGTCTTAAATTGGCTTTATCGATGACTCTCTTGATTCCGAGATACAGTACAGAGGCCTCACTTGTTAACAACTTGTATGTTAATGACTTGTATTAGAACTGATCAATCTACTTTGGATGCAAGCGTTTCCCATCGCTTTGAAGTGAATGCATTGATTGGTGAGAATATAACAGAATTAAACAATCGGTCCTCCTAAGTGCTGAGTAGAGCTGTCTGTTAAAGTAAGCCTGCCTTCCTCTCTATTAATAGATCTCCAAACAACAGGGCCGGTACAACACAGATTACCATATTGACATTGTGCTGCAATACAGGGCTTCTTGACCTTTAGCAGCTTAAGGCTCACTTCTGATTGTTAAAAAAAATGACAGGACCACCTTCCCAAATAGAAAAGAAAAAACACAACATGACAAAAACAGGAAAAAAAAATAAAATAAATTGGGCTGTGTGAAGGGTTTCAACACATTAAACACTGTGTTTTTGGATCAGCATCATTGCCTGCCATCATGAATCCAAATTTACAGTATTCAGCGTCAGATTTCCTCAATACACGCTTTGGAGCTTTTACCACATCACTTTTTCATTTTAAAACCAATCTGTTTTGTGTCAATCCATCCGAGGGAACACTAACCAGCTACAGGCTTGGGGAGTAACAGATTACATGTAACGGGAGCATGTAATCTGGATACAAAAAAAGGTAACTGTATTCCATTACAGTTACAGAAAAAAGACATAATCAGATTACAGATACATTTAGTAAAAATGGGGATTATTGGTAGGATTACAGTTTTAACATAAAAAATGATATGCTACCATGCACAGTGCACACACAGCTAACAATTCATCATCGTGGCCTCTGGAGAAAAATGCTTCACTGGGTGGAAATTTAGCATTTTTTTTGTCTTTAAATAAATAAATCAATCAATAAATTACACACACAAAAAGAAGGAACAGCTGGACAAACTAATAAATCTAACAACCAAAATGAAACACTTTGAGCTGCAGCGATTAATTGATTATTAGTCAAATATTAAATCTATTTTGATAATTGATTAATTGTTATTTTTTAAGAAAAAAGGAACAAATTCTTGGATTTCAGCTTCTCAAATGTGAATATTTTCTGGTTTCTTTGCTCCTCTCTGACAGTAAACCGAATATCTTCGGAATGTGGACAAAACAAGACATATGAGGACGTCGTCTTGGACTTTGGGAAACACTGATCAGCATTTTTCACTGTTTTCTGGATCACACAACTAACTGATTAATGGAAATGGTCGACAGATTAATCAATAATCAAAATAATCATTACATGGAAGACTTGAAAAATAGGATGTACGGTACGTCCGTGTGCTCCACATGTTTGGGCCTATTTTTCAGCTGACAAGATTTTGACAGGATTAATAAAATGTATTCATCGCTCCAGAATGTCGCCGAGCCTGTGTTTCAGGTCTGCGCAAAAAATCCTGAACAACACAGGAGTTGTGAGCAACAGTCTAACTCCGTTTTCAGCAACTACGTTCTACGTATAATGTGTTTAGAAGAAAAACTCCCTTTTTCCTTTAAAAGGACTTTAACTAAAACTAAGGGACCAAGCCCAAACCATGAACAAACCCCAGACTAAAAGTGTGTGGGTGTCCACATATTTCTGGCCAGTTTTCTATGATAGTACGTGTATGCTCTCAGCACCTAACAAGACCTCCAACTGCTTTCATATACAGATGTTCAAGATCACAGCAGTTATTTAGAACCTGGCCTAAGTGGTGTTAAAACTAACAGATCCCACACATAAATACATGTAACCTCCACCAGCACCACCTCTGCTCTCTGTTCCCTGTGCTTCAGCACTGGGTGAAAAGAAGGGATGCTGTTTATGGATGCAATTCCAGGTGGAATATAGCTGATGCATTGCCCACCAAACAGATGTCTCTCCTGAATTAGTTACCCCAGGATCCTCCCTGAATACCAAATCAGGGGAAACACACAAGTTGTGCACAATTCTGATTTATTCATCCAGTCTATGCCTCATGCTTAGACAATGGCATGCAAATCAAAGGCATTTATAACCATTTCATGCTATATAGTATACACTAGTATGGATGTAGCAGTTGGATGCTTTATTGATTTGTCTCTTACAAGGATATCACAGATAAATAAATGATGCGGCCTTGAATTAAAGGTGCTGCTGCTGTATTTGACATCATCACACTGTTGGGATATTAAATGGCCGTTTCAGAAGCCTCTGAGCGCCCAAACAAGATGCGGGGTTGCAGTTGTATTGCAGTGGCTTGACGAGGTGGTCTAGACTTGTTCTCCGTTCGATTCGTGGTTACATCATTTCCTCTCTTAAAGTGGGAGGGCATGAAAACAAGCGGGACTCATGATATCACCCCCTCCTCCTCCTCCTCCTCCTCTTCCTCCTCCCTCCTTTAAGCCGACCACATGGCCCAGCCTTTCTTTATTGATAGTGGAATGCTTGACAAAGCAGGGTAATTAAAGCAATAGTGCCGGTTGGGTTTCATTGATAAAGATTGGAGCCGATGCACCTCTCTGTGGTGTGTCAGCAGCAGAGAGCTCCCGTCCCCTGGATCCCTCATTCGCCTTTCATCTCCCCCACTCAGCCATGAAAAATTCATCCAAGACCTCCAGAAATATTTATTGTAAAATCTTAGGGAGAAGTGGTAGCACTGAAAAATTCATGGCCTTATTCGCCTCCAACAGCTGTGGACCCCTTAATTAATTTGATTGCTCACATTACACAATAAATTCATTTATACAATATTTATCTGTCCTTTTCCTCAACTTGGGCTAATCAAACAGACATGCATACTCTGTTTTTTTATTCTTTTTGCACACACAGAACAGGATATATTTCTGTTTTAATTTGGTTACCCTAAGAACAGTTTTTTTATTTCGCACAATAAGACCGTGTATAAGACCCCCCAGTGTCATGTGACATACAGTATGTGACACAGCTTCAGCTACTTCATCAAGATCAGATGATGTCCCTAGGAAATAATATTTTTATCTTGGTAGACACCTCATTTCTAAAACAATCTGTAACACCGTACTTTTCTGAAATATAGACTGAAATAAAGATTTACAGTAATAGTATTAAGATAATAACACTAAATACAGTACATGACATCATTCATTTTTTTTTTTTTTGGTTTTTGATGATTTTAAACCTCTTAAAGTTGAGATGAAACTACACATGATCACTGACTTTTTCCCCCCTTTCTCTCCACCAGATATGTCATTTTGCCAGTGATCATCTGTGGATGGCTTTAAAGTACATCTTACGCTGATGTGATTATGTGTCTGAAATAAAGTTGTTCCTGCCCAATTTTTAATTTTATTTATTTTATTTTTTATTATATACATTTATTTACATCTATATAACATCTATTTATTTTTTTCTTTCATTCCCATTTTAAAAAATATATATTTTTCATATATTTTTGGTCACTATTATTATCCTTGTTTGTTGTCTTGTGATTTCCATGCCTCTATGTTGTTGCTATGCTGTTAAAATAAAATAAACATGTTGTTTAAAAAGAAAAGTGGAGTATGAAATGAAAAATTCCTTTTTGGATTTTTACTCTCAGACATTTTAGATCACATCCCCAGTCATGTTGTGCACCTATTTAATAGCACAATATGTAAGTTCTGCCGTTACGTGTCTCTCTCACATTAAAACAATGACAAAAAACCTAGTTTGATGAGGTTGTGAAGTGCCGTGGGATCATGGGAGTTATCTTCAATTTAAACAACCACCATGGCTCATGGAAAGTTTTTGAAAGATGACATTTTTATTCATATTATGTTGAGTTACATTTGCCAACTTCCTCACTCTCTGATATATGTGATGTATCCTGTGTTATAGCAGCTAACAGCTAGCTAGTTACAGCTAGCAGGAAACGCAGTGTTACCTCGAACGAATTATGGATTTCTCTGTGTTTGAACATTGTTGGAAACATTTGGCCTATAGTTTTTACAGAAAAAAAACTCTGCCAGTAAGCCCCCTGCCACTCCTTCCACTGTTTCATCTGGACTTTAATTTGTAAGGTGATAAAAACTGCCATGCTACCTGCTCTGTGAGGTACAGCACCATGCTTTGAGCCAAACGCTAATAACAGCATGCTAACATGTGCACAGTGACAGTACTGTACTAACATGCTGATATTTAGCAGGTTTAACTGTATTTTTATTTTACCAAGTTCATCATGTTAGCTTAGCATGCTATTATTTGCTAATTAGCCCTAAACACAGGGTATTTAGTCATGACTATATATATATTATACTATATTTAATTAGGGTTGTAAATAAATCTGGGATATTTGTGTGTATATTATATTTGGTTATAACTATATTTGAAAAGTTATTGTGATGTTATGTTATATATAATATTATAAAATATTATTATACTGTGATACATGAGTTAATAGAGGAGACGTCAGAAAGGGGTAGAAAAAGTTTTACTTCTACCGTTACTCTTGTTTTGTTTGTTTTTTTACACGTTTTTCATTTTTATTTTATGTTCGAAATAGTCATTCATTCACCTATAAGTACTGGACAAATTAAAAACTTGACAGATGATGATGCTACATGAGAGTCAGTGGATCACTCATCATTCAGCTTCATCCTCTGGGGACGGTGACTGTCAGTGTACAAAAAACTTCAATGCAACAGAACATTTTCTCAGCAGTCATTTTGACATGAGATAGTTGAGTAAACACAGGTGTTACCAATGATACTAATTAAGATTCTGCTCCGGCAGAGCATTTCCAGTGAGCCGACATGCACAATAGCAGCTCTCTGACTCTGTTTGACCTGAATGGAACACAGCCTTAATTAGGATCACTGCTAACACCTGTGTTTACACTATTATTTCATATCAAAATGGCTGCTGTGGAAAAGGTCTTTTCTCACAATAGTTGTTGAGTTATTTCAGTCTGGACCAGAGTGGTGAAACAGCCCACTGATGGACCGACACTGCTAGCATGGCTAAAAAAGTCCTTTCATGAGATAACTGGAACATTACGATAGTTATTTATATTTAAGTAGAATTTTTGACAGACTGTGAGATGAATTGTGATAATGGCCATCTGTGCTATATGCTACTTTCTACTGGGATGTCCATTATTTTGCATTGTTTGATGTGTATTTTCCTTCTTTTACATGTAAAGCTTGACACACATCAGTGGGGCTGCTGTTTATAATGCTGACTGGTGACAGTCATGTTGCTTTGTTAGCGCTCAAATGTGTCATCACAACTAATTTAATGCTGATATATACCACAGGACAATCATTTCATTCGCCATTTTAGACTCCCTGTCTCTCATCTCCAGCACCCAGGCAGTAACAACAACAGCTTCACCAAAAAACCCGAATGAAAATTGCTCACAATGTCGCTCCAAATACCTCCAAAGTGATTCTAAATCACTCTCCTCTTCCTCTGTAATTCTTTTGCCTCTTTAGGCTGCAGCGTTTTGTTTCTGAAATAGGGATTTGGGCATACACAAACAAAATTTTACACTTCAAGATTAGGTTTGTCATTTTTTTTTTCCTACGCATTCATATGAGCAGCAACCAATCTGTAGGAAGCCTTGACAGCTATAACAGCTAGTAACAGCTCCATGTGACAGGTGTCTTCCTCTGCTATGTAATCACAGTGTGAGGAACCATGCTGTGCAAAACAGACAACAACAGTTTTTATAATGATGGAATATCTACAGTGTGCAGACTTAAAACGAGCACTCTTGAGGATGCTTCAGATGCACTTTTGAATTGCATTTTTAAGTCAATGGCAGCGATATGAGAAGCACAACCCCGTTAATGACACGTCGTCTCCTAAAGGTTGGATTTACACTTAGTGAATCCGAGTAGAGTAGAGGTGGGAGGTAACTAAGTATAAATACTTTCTTGCTGTACTTAAGTAGAGTTTTCAGGTATCTGTGCTTTACTTGAGTATTTATTTTTTCTGACAACTTTTTACTTTCACTGCCTTCATTTTAACACAAATATCTGTACTTTCTACTCTTTACATTTTCAAAACCGGCTTGTTACAAACAGACTAATTCTTAGTGTATCCAAGAATGCATATCAAGAATGAGAGACATAACACTACCAAAATGACAAAGTAAAAGTAACAAGATGTAACAAGATGTAACAAGACAAAAAGGATATAATAAGATGTAAAAGATGCACATGCACAGGATGCAAAAGATGTAACAAGACAACAAACAATGTAAAATACATAACAAGACAAAAAGATGTAACAAGACTATGAACAACGTGACAATGGAAATGATGCAACAAGTTGGAAAAATTCGTTACAAGATGAAAATGACATAAAAGACGTTACAAGACGAAAAAGTAGTAACAAGATGAAACTGATGTAAAAGATGCAACAAGATGAAAAAACTGAGTCTGTTTCTGAAAAAGATGTAGAGACAAAAAAGATGTGACACAACAAAAAACAGGTAAAAGACAAAACAAGACAAAAAAAGATGTAACAAGACTAAATGATGTGACATGACGAAAAAGATGTAACAAGATCAAAAATACGTAACAAGACAAAAAAAAAAAAAAACACCATAAAAGATGCAAAAAGACAAGATGAAAATCAATAACAAAAACAAGATGAAAAAGATGCAACAACACTAAAAACTACGTAAAAGACATAAGATGAAAAATGCCACAAAAGATGCAAAAAAAGACGAAACAAGATGAAAAGGACGTAACAACACTCAAAATTACGTAAAACAAGTAACAAGATGAAAACAATGTTTCGAGATAAAAAAGATGTACTGGACGATGTAAAGAGATAAAAATCAAAAAGATGTAATAAGACAAAACAGATGTAACAAGACTAAAAACGTCACAACAAGATGAAAAAGATGTAACAAGAAGGAAATAACGTAACAAAACTAAAAACTGCGTAAAAGATGTAACAAGAAGAAACGGACAAGAGAGGGAGGCTCGACTGTGGAGAAAAAATGAGTTCCGTTAGCTTTGCACAGAAACAGCCAGAAGTTGAAGAAGTTGAAGAAGTTGAATCAGTACTTCTACTTTTACACAACTGTACTCTACCTGAGTAGAGAATGAGTGTTCTTTTGCCACTTCTGGATGAAAGATAATAGGGCCTATCAGACAATTCATTACCCGTGGACCCAGGTATTCAGTCTTGCTGCCCACTGAGATTTGGTACCGGTCCAGTCCTGCACCAGATGTAAGCCTGAGGGGAGTGCTGGGTCAGGGTTAATGGCTATAGCATAGTATCATGTTCTGCTCTGTTGAAGGCCACCCTCTCACCCTGCCAAGAGGGCTCGGAGGTCAGCGGGGACATTAGTCTCAGCCCAATTCTTCATTAGCCTTGCTAATTACGGGGCTCCTCTATGGGGATGGCAGCTCATGCCTGGGACGAGCCTCGCGCTCTTCTGCCTCCTGTCTTTACTTTACGCCACCGCGGGCCCTGCCATATGCTGTGCCTTCGGTTGGCTCCTGCAAAGGAGACGCTTATTCTTGACTCAGTGCTTCTCCAGCCAGTTTAGACACATGTCAAGTTAACACACGTCCACACCCAAGCTCAGTCGCCGGACACGGAGCCCTAGAATTTTGCACGCTGACAGGCCCTATTTTCTGCTATGGAAGAGCTCCCTTACAGGTCCTTTGCACTGTTATCGATGGAGGGGTGGCCTGTGACATTGCCTTTGGCCTCCATCGCCTGTTGTTGTTATGTGTAAGACAGCCCTTCCAGCGCTGGCGGTGCACTGAGGAGCAGCGCTGCCTGCTGGGCGAGGTGTCAGAATGATGATTGCTTTCTGACCTTGGCCCGGCTCTCCATTACATCCATAATGAAACCTGCACTTCCTCTACAGCTGCCTCTAAAATGGTAAAAGGTGCCTCGCTGTATGTCTTCGCCTTTGATTTCATGTGGTTGCTGGCATTTGATCCTTAACGCGTTTCCTCTTTTGGTGACCAGGCACCTCTGGGACCTGCCATCATGGCGCAGTAGCTGGGTGCCTCCGTTCATTCATCTGTGGCCCTGTCTGCAGAGCTTTGATTTGACTCCGTGAGCAGGAAGGAGGAACCTTTACGACACCCTCATCTCTGAGGACTTAAAGCAAGCCTGTGACCCAATTTTGAAAATGAACTTCACTATAATTCAAAAAATCTCCCCTGTCACTTTAAAAAGACTGTAAAAATAACAATTTTCTGACCAATATTGCATTTTTTTAATTAAATTTGGTGTATATATAGTATGAATCAAAATGATAAAAACATGTATTCAGCATAAAGTAATGCGGTTATTTGTTGTTGAGGTACTGCAAGTTTTTATTTTACCGGTCATTTGGACTGAGCTTACGAGTAAACTTACCCACGCAATATGTAAATTCTACTGCTAGGTGTCGATTTAATAATGTCGTGAAGTAGTGTGGGATCATGGGAGTTGTTATCTGAACTTTTAAACGACCACTATGGCTGCTGAGAATCTATGTGACAGGACAGGGTTGTAAAATTAGAAATCAGTT
This sequence comes from Lutjanus argentimaculatus, assembly GCA_034769285.1. Classification (NCBI taxonomy): domain Eukaryota; kingdom Metazoa; phylum Chordata; class Actinopteri; order Lutjaniformes; family Lutjanidae; genus Lutjanus; species Lutjanus argentimaculatus. The sequence goes on along the minus strand of JAWZSL010000033.1, from coordinate 8,094,553 downwards.
CTAGTTTCTTTTATGCTGCTCACAAAAAAAAAAAAAAAAAAAAAATCAAAATAAAGTAATAAATCAGAAGAATAAAATTGTTTTTCATGGTGGAATTTAGGAGTCTGCCTTTCTTTTTGAGGACTTATATTACTTATGAGGACTTAGATTACATTTGTATGGAGACACTCTATTGTTGTGTCTGGTAGACTATTTATCTTTTAATTAAAAATTTAAAACTCAGGAATGTGATTAAAGTAAGTAAATGCTACTGTGATAGCATCAATTATATCAAAACTGGAGAATATTTCTTCATTGAAAGAAAAGCAAAGAACAGCACTGACGACTTTTCTTGATGGAAAAGATGTTTTCGCTTTTCTCCTGACTGGCTCCGGCACAAGTTTGATCTGATTGGTTGAAGTTAGCCCGTGTCGGATGTGATAGACAGATGGTTCATCCAATCACCTGCCATGTGTTTTTTTGAAAGTGCCTGCCCTTTTCCAAACAGTTTCTAAGGACGACTTCCCAGGTGGTCCTGTGTAACAAACCAAACAAATCTGCTGCATCATGTTACAGCATTCCACCATAAAAATATTTTTTATTTTTATGAGTTATTATTATTTTGTGTGTATGTTTTTTTTATTTTCGTGAGTAAAGGAACCTAAAACTAACATTTAGTCATACAACTCTGTTGTAAATTGATCCATAAAGTAAAAGTACCTTTGTTAAAACTTTAAAGGAGGCTAAACAATGCACATTTTTAAATAACTGTCAAACAGGGGGTTCAAACTAAGGTCCTACTTCACACCGGAAGGATAGACAATCATACTTGAGGATAATGGGGTGGCCAGTGCCCCCCAGCCTCCTCTTTCTCTAGGGTTTGTACAGCTTGTTTGGACATTGTTAGTGCAATAATGTGATTAAAATGGCTGCTTTTTAAACCACAATTTTGATATTAAAAGGAAGAATCATTCAGACTTATTTTCACCCCATCAGAGCAGAAACATTTGCATGTTCTTTCTAATTAATCACATCTTGAACAAAACACTGCGAGTGGGCGGCAGGTCAGTTTCCAGTCCTGTATGTGTATGTTGCCACCTTGTGCTTTAGGAGACAAAAGAAAAAGAGATGAGCGGTTATTAACAAGTGAGAAAGTGGGAAGGGGAGCTGAGCAGCACAGAGGTACCATCCCATAACTTCTCTGCACATAGGCCTGTCTGAGAAGTCCCATTGATCAGCTGCGAGTCTCTTGTTCAGCACTAACCGCTATCCCTCATCCCAAACTGTCACAAAGCCATCAAGATCAAATCCCGCTTCTACATGGCAGGCCTGAGAGTGCGTTTTCCCTCTGATACCATACAGCCCCAATAGACAGGGGAGCAATAGAAAGAGCCCAGTAGAAAACTAGAACTGCTGCCACATCTTTGGCAACCATTACTGCCTTTTTTTGTGACACGGTTTTTGATATGTCACCTTCTGATCTGATGCGGGTTTCTGCTGGTCTCGCCTCAAGGGGTCGGGGGGTAGGCTGTGCTTGCAGAAAAGTCAGCGAGAAAACGAGCACTTTGCATTCAATTGCTCCCCGTTTGGTACTTCTTTCCCCGCCGCATCTGAGGAAGAGAGCAGACAAACAGATATCCAGAGGAGCGTTCTCTCCTTTTTCATCCCCATTGTCAAGTTAATTTACAGCGGATTCTTCCTGGATGCAGGATGCCATGTGAGTTATTGATTATTTTCCTCCCGCTCTCAGAGCCATCATCCTGAGCCTTGATGGAACAATGAGGGAGGGTTGGGCCCCAGAGGAGCGGTACGTACAACTCTGTACACGCCACTTTACACTTGTAGTCGCTGTCGGGAACATACAGCGGAATTCAATTTACACTGCTTTTAGACAAATGTAAACATATCGCACGCGACGCGCAAGTTCAAATCTCAGTAGTCCAGGGTCATCAGACGCAAGCAGGCAGGAATGTGAACTGACTTCCACTAAAGGACGCGTAAATTAGAAAGGAAAACATATGCTTCATGAAAAGTAAATTCTCAAAACAATAGCTGTGAAAACACTTTTTACTCTTTTGGCCATTTTTGCTGTGAACAAAGAGAAAGGAATTTGACAGCAATACGAAGACAATAAAACTGGCATGTACTATTAGAGTATCAGGTTACACTTTATTTTACAGTACAGTAATAACACATAACAAGCACTTTGTATCAAATTAGACAAAAACTAAAAATAATATGTTCATTGTTAGAGAGAAATAGAACCTTATTAGTAATTAGGGACAAATTACAACAGAACTGTACTGTAAACTGAAGTGGATTATTTCCCACAGTTAAACCCTTATTAGACTTTATTAGAGGGTAATTAGGGACACATTAAAACTGAGTTGCACTGTAAACTGAAGTGTATTCTTTCCCATTGTCAGAATGTCATTAGACTTTATTAGAAGGTAACTTGGGACAAATCATAACAGAACTGTACTGTAAACTAAAGTGTATTCTTTACCAAAGTTAGACCCTTATTAAAGGGCAATTATGGGCACATTACAACAGAGCTGTACTGTAAACTACAGTGTATTATTTCCCACTATTAAACCCTTATTAGACTTTATTAGATTGTAATTAGGGACACATTAAAACAGAGCTGCGCTGTAAACTAGAGTGCATTATTTCCCATTGTTATTAAATTTTATTAGACAATGAAATGAAATGAATGAATGAAATGACACATCTGCTACTTGAAACACAATTTCTTTGGCTGATCCCATACAGTTTATTCCAATTACGATTTCTCTTAAGTTTACAGTACAATTCTGTTGTAATTTGTCCCCAGTTACCCTCTAAGAGGGTCTAATAAGGGTCTTACAGCGAGAAACAATACACTTTAGTCCACAGTACAGTTCTGTTGCAATACGTCCCTAATTACCCTCTAATAAAGTATAATGAGGGTCTAATAAAGGCCATATGGCTTCTTACATCTTATTAGTGTATTGTGAAATAAAGTGCGACTGACTATCAACACATTCGTTCGTAAGCAGTGCGGAAATGTTTTGTTCTTAATTTGAAGATAAGTAAATGAATCTGCTCCCCAGAGAACGGCAGGCTGTGAGAGTATCTGGGGAAGAAGTGAAGCTGAGTTTCAGGAGGAGGAGAGTGAGGAGGAGTGACCCGCCGGTGGAACACTGTCAGAATGTCAAAAAGCCTCCCTGACTCAACTAATCCCCTCGCCTATGAAGTACTCTCTCCTGTGATTAACTGTCTAATGAACATGCACAAAGACAGCAATGAAATAGGTCAGAATAATGCTTCTTAGGCAGTTTGATAAGACTCTTGTCCTCTGATGTGCTACAGATTAAAAATTCTTTGGCGATTCCCCTGGAGCCAAACATTTAACCAAAAGATTAGGGCAAATAAAACACTTGGCCATCGCTAATGTCGTCCATTAATTTGAGCTTTCACATGAAAACAAAACATTGATAGCACTTTATAGTAAGTGTACGTGAATTATCATAAATTCATACATGACTTCATGTAGTATATCATTAAATATCAGGAATGTACAAGAAATGGCCGCACGTCATACGTGACTTAATGTAAGAGCAATATGTTAATTATTGCAACAACCAATGTATATGACTCAGCATGATTTCTGAGTTAGTAATGATATTCATGTCTTCTTTACAGGCAAGTCCGCAGGGAAAAAACCTGACCTGTCACACCAGTGCACTTGCATGTAATTCCAAGTGTTGCAATCATGATCAACTAAACATTTCTTCTTCACGACTTCATCATGTTTGTGGCCCTCGAATTAAAGTAGGGACCTGTCCATCTTTAACACTGATGCATAACATGATTAATGGCGCCATAATTATGTATTAAAGGTCCAGTGTGTAAGATTTAAGTATGTTTTCATCAGTGTATAATCACCAAACACGTAATGCCTAAATATACAGAAGGGCTGAGTTTATTTGAAGGACCACAAACATGAAGAAACAATGTTTATTGTGTCTCTAAGTTTGAACACTGTTGGAAAACATTTGGGATAATGTCAGGCTGGAGCCAGGATGTGGTTAGCTTAGCTTAGTACAGGAGTTAGCTAGCACCAACACATAACTGCCCCTACTTTTTTCATTTATGTTAATGTATAGGTGAACGAAAAAAACAAATACACTGTATAAAATAAGACAAAATAGGTACTGGTAGGCATGTTTAACCAGGCTAGCTCCAGGCTAGCTGTTTACCTCTTCTAGTCTATATGCTAAGCTAAACAAATTCTGACTTCTTACTTACAAAAAAACTAGCGTTCATCAAACACACAATATGATGCCACTAAGGGTCTCTTTCACGTTAAAATAATGACAAAAGACAGTTTGATAACGTGTTGTAGCGTGGGATCATGGGAGTTGTAGTTTTAATTGTTAAACAACCACCACTGCAGATGAAAATCTGTCTAACATGACTGACATGGTCACAGACGAGGTCATGTATCATATGAGTAAATTCATAAACTGATGTTACATTTAGTCACGTTCACAACTTCCTTCCTCACTCTCTGATGTACCTGATGTATCATGTCTTTTCGCGGAAGCGAGAGCAACTAGCAACTTGTAGGAAACTCATCATTATTTTGAATGCATTATGGATTTCCCATTTGTATTTTTCCAAAAACATAATGCCTAAATACACAGTGGGGGGTGACTGTATTTGAAGGGCCACAAAAATGAAGTCATGAAGATGTAATATTTAGTTAATCATGACTGCAACACTGTAAATTTAACTGAATACATGTGCGCTGGGCTTCTTTGCAGATTTATCCAATAGAAGAACAGTTGTTGCTGTCCTCAGTTGTTGCATTAATTAAGATATTGTTCTTGCATAGTAATGCATGATATACTGTTAATTCTTGTTCATTCGTATGTCATGAAGTATGAGAAATTAGTTCGTGCTGTTTCATGCATGAAGCATGTATGAATTCATGAGAATTCATGTACCCTTACTATAAGGTGGAAGGAAAAAAATAACATATTTCAGCATATATTCCCCTTCAAATGTTGAATTTGTCTGTTTGCACACACTTATCCTCATTTCAGATGTACGATACAGTTCATTTTTGCGCCGTGATTATATAGCACTGTATAGCACTCCTCAGTCTGGGGTTTACATCAGTGTTTGCTAACAGTTGGCTCAATCGGTTTTATACTGTGTCATCAAAAGAAAATCAAACAGAGGGATTGTTGCTTTTGATGTGAACAGATTAAACCATCAAAGATTTTAATTGTTTCTAAAACGCTTTCAGATCTTTAGTATTCCCTTTGCTGAGACTGTCTTCCATCTGTCTCCCAAACGCTGTACCATGAAGGGGGATACAGCACACACATACACACATACACACACAAACACGCACACAAGCAGAGGACTAAGTGTAAGGCTCAGATGATAATTATGCACTGCTCATTCATTAGAGGCTAAAGTTCTGCTACTCCCATTCATTTTTGAACTCACATAATTGATTCACTATTAGTGTTTATGGTATAGATCAAAGGATAAACATTTCATCTTTGATTAATTTCTTGTCACATTAGCGCAGCGGTTGGTGAAGCTCAAGCAAAATGACCCCACTTCTTTCACAGTAAGTCACATTTCTAAGAAAAAAAAATCAACTTCTGAATTAATAAGTTGAAACCAAACAAACAGGCATTAAATTAATCATTGTAGGTATCATCACACTGTTTTTTAATTTTGGAGATATCAGTTTAATGATCCATTAATGTTATCATATTAGAATTCTTAACTATTGACTTGATTCTCTGATATGTAACATGAACCACCTCAAATAATAAATAGCTCATGGGTGTGTTCATCATCATGTAAACACACCAAACAATTTACACTGAGAGTAAACTCTTGAAATCTTATTTAACTGAGTCTGGGAAATATGTTTGTTATCGAGAGTGAAATGACTGGAAGTTATAGCAACTACAGCTAGCTACTAACTGTTAGCAGGAAATGTACCATTACCTTGAATAAATTAAAGATATCACTGGTTTAAACATTGTTGGAAAACATTTGGGATAATCTCAGACCGGAGCCAGGATGTGGCTAGCCTAGCTTAGTACAAGAGTTAGGGGGAAAAGCTGGCTAGGTCCAACACGAAACTGCCTCTAAAATCATAAATTGCTATTTAATTTATGGAAATATATAAGTAAATTAAACAAGATACACCGTATAAAATAAGACAAAATAGGTATTAGCACATTTAACCAGGCTAGCTCCAGGCTAGCTGTTTCCCTCTTCTTGTCTTTATGCTAAGCTAAACAAATTCTGACTCCTTACCATAAGAAAAGCTAGTTTTCATTTAACACACAATATGTAACTTCTGCCACTAGAGGTCTCTTCCACATTAAAATAATAACAACATAGTTTGATAACGTGTTGTAGCGTGGAATCATGGGAGTTGATGTCTTAATTGTTAAACAACCACACTGCAGATGAAAATCTGTCTAACATGACTGACATGTTCATAGGCGAGGTCATGTATAATATCAATAAATTCCTAAATTAATGTTAGATTTAGTCACGTTCACTGACTTCCTTCCTCACTGTATCCTGTGTTTTTCCAGATGTGATGGCAACCAGTGACTAGCAGGAAACTCACCATTATGTTGAAAGCGTTACGGATTTCTACGGTGACTAGGAACCTGGACCTAGTGTATGGACTGGGGGCCTGATTATTCACCTAAACGGAAGCGTACACAGACATCAGCTGACACCATGGCTCCTATCTGGGAAGAAGCGAGGCCCTGCGTGGTCAGACTCCCAGGTAACGTTATCATCTGTTTTCTGATCAGAAGTGGTGTATTTACAGCTCAAAGAAATTAATACTATATATTACCTGGCTTTTTAAAAATATCTAGCACTGCACACTCCCTATCCATCGTTAACATAGTTAGCAAAAAATTATGTCATTTGGGAGTATAATCCAGGCTTTAACTTGGCTTGTTTACTGCGTTGGCATAAGCGTATGCAGTCTTTAATCAAGTAGAAGAACAAATACTTACGTAAAAACAGATTCTGGTACAAGTAGAAGTACTGATCCAACTTCTTTACTCAAGTAAAGGTGCTAAGTGCAAAGCTAATTTAAACTCATCTTTCCTGTGCACTCGTTACGTAGTCTTTTGTCTTATTATGTCACTTTTCAGCGCTTTTTTGTTTTTCGTCTTGTTAAGTCTTTTTTGGTCTTTTTACTTTCTCATCATGTTATGTCTTTTTTGTCGTTTTTTCATCTTGTTGCATCTTTTTCGTCTTGTTACGTGTTTTTTTGTTTTTTTTTCCTTTTTCCTTTCTTTTGTTTTCTTGTTCATCTTGTTACGTTGTTGTTCGTCTTATCACATCTTTTTAATCTTGTTACATCGTTTTTATCTTTTTCAGCGTGAATCACTGATTCTCCTCAAATGCATTAGAACTACTACCACTGCTACTACTGTTTTTTGAAAATGTGGAGCCATCTTAACCACCAGCATTTTTTAGTATGCATACTTTTTTAAGAAGTCTTTTTAAGTATTTGGGTTATAATTGTGCTGCTTTCTTTGGACCTGGGGGCTTGTTTACAATCTGTATGACTGTCTCACTGCCTGTGTTTCTTGCTCTGTTGGACCCATTATTTGCAATTTAGCGATGATTTTTATTCGTGTTCTGAGATGTCTGCAATATCTGTGGTGAGTACAGTGTCATAACTGATACAACTAGTGTTGTAGCTGTATTTTTCTTTTTCCGTACGGAGCTGACATTGACACAGATACCCTCATCTCGCTCTTGTAACTAGAGCAAATAAGCATATTTCCCATAATGCTGAGCCACTCCTATAGTATGAACCATAATCTCACCGTGACTGTGATGTCTGCTACCTCACCCACCTCTATAAATAAAAGCCAAATTGGGGCAATTAGGAACATGAAAGTTGCTGGAGTGGTAGAAGTGCCAAAACTTAGCGCTGGCAGTAATCTTGGCTTCACAGCGGGCCGTGGCCCCGGCTTCAACCTCTGTCTTTTATCTTCCCTTTGTTGGCGTGGCTGCGCTGAAGCAGAGGTTCAACGCATCTCCTCCCTCCTCTGGTGTGGCTCCACAAAGATGATTGCCTCCTAGTAACAAGCCTCTGCCCCGCATCACCGCTACCATCTACCACCACACCTCACCCCACCTCTCCCCCCTTCCTCCTTCTCCTTTCTCCCTTCTCCCTTGTTCCCTAGCTCTATGCTTAGCAAACATCAAAGGGACCTATCATACCCCAATGGCTTAAATCTTTTAACAGGGAATAACAGCCGGAGTACATCCAGACCCCTCGCGTCCCACAGTCATGTCACCATGTGTTCCCGCAATGATCGCCAGGGGAGAGGCTCTGGCCGGGTGGAGATCTTTTCTGGTGGTGCGTGTTCTCTCTGCAGGACCGTGAGGGGGGCCCCGGCACTATGATCAGGGGCCAGGCCAAATTCTGTTTGAAATGTGAATGGGCTAATTTTCATCAGCCTGCCTCATGCTAGGGGAGGTCCCAGGTGCCACAGCATGCCAAGGGTCATCATTAGAAGACGGCTGCCTTCAAAAAAAATAAAATATATTAAAAAAAAAAGAAAAAGCAGGCACGCAACTGCATCTTGTGGCAGTGTTTCTCTTTTATTCTTTTATTATTTCTCTGGTAAATTCATAAACATTAATGAAGAAAATTTATACAACCCACACGCTGCTTCTGTGAGGCTCCCACATCTTCACTTTTTCTTTATCTGATTTCTTTCTTTCTTTTTATTTCGCCCTCTTTTTTTTTTTTTCTTCCTCGGCTGATGTATAAACAAACAAAATAGTGACTGAAAATGTGGAGACGACCTAGCTCGAGATATCGGGGGGCGGGAAGGGGTGGTGGTTGGTGTGTGGGGGGGGGGGTTCATATCTGATTTGAAATTCAGACGGATTCCATGATCAAAGGAGGCTCAATATCTCTCAGCTGTTCAAAGGGACTTGTATAAAACAAATGTGATGTGACCAAGTGTAGAGGAGCACTCATTAAGAGCTAAAGCAGATAATGACAGGTAAGATGAGGAGATGGCGCCGTGCTCTAATTCTCTCCCCCCACTGAACAGGCATTTGTTTGCTTTTGCGTGTGTTTTTGTGTGTCTTCCTCGTGCCTGCGTTTTTGTTGCTTTTGATATTGATTAGGGAGGGAATAGGAGAAGAGGTACACGAGGGTTTCAGACACCGCTATCCTGCTCCCTTTTGTCAGAGACAGCCCTTGAGTTCTTGCTGTTGTTCTCTGCCATGCGCCAGCGCGGGGAGTTTGGGTTGCTTTGCACACAAAGTCACAAGGAGCTAAACGCCTCCCTTTAGGGTCTGCAGGGTATAAACCACCCCATTGTTTTCTCTTTTGTGTTGTTAGGAGAAGTGAGCGAATGCGAATTTTACACCCACCTCGTCAGGGCTTTCTATAATAAAGAGCAACTTTATGCATTTGCAACTAGAAGAAAAACACATCAATCTAATGAACCAACTGTATCTGCTCTGGAGAGAATGGGAGTCTCAAGTGATGTGCTGTTCAAAAGTAATACATGTACTAGATGTTATAAGCTTATCATCTACACAAACAGAGACACAATAATATGCAGCTGCACTTTATTTTACAGTACACTAATAGGACGTAACCAGCGTACTTTGTATGAATTTAGACAAAAACAGAAATATGTTCTTCTTTAGACAGTAGTTACACACTAATGTGCTCTGTGTTCATTATTATACAGTATTAGACCCTTTATTAAACCCTTAATAGATGTTCTTAGAGGGTAATTAGGAACATATTATAGCATAACTGGACTGTAAACTAAAGTGTATCATTTTCAACTGTTAGACTTTTTTTTAAAAGGCAATTATGGACTTATTACACCAGAACTGTACTGTAAACTAAAGTGTATTACTTCTAATTGTTAGACCCTTATTAAACTGCAATTATAGACACATTACAACAGACGTGTACTGTAAACTAAAGTGCATTATTTCCCACCATTAGACCCCTATTAGACTTTCTTAGAGGACAATTATGGACACATTACATCACAGCTGTACTGTAAACCAAAGTGTATTATTTCTCACTATTAGACCCTTAATAGATTTTTTTTAGAGGGCAATCTGGGACACATTACAACAAAAACTACGACCCAATATACAAAACAAAAAACGGATATTATTAAGCATTAGATATATGTTTGATGTTTGCACCCGCCTCTCTGTTTTCGGGTCCTGACCTTCAGCGAGCACGGGGCTCCAAATGAGCCAGGTCAGTTTTGTAGTCTTTTTGTGCTTGGAGGAGCCATGAAATATTCAGGCTTAGTGCTTCCCTGAGACCAGGCTGGTGGCTGTGGCTTTGTTAGCATGCCTCTCGCCCTGCACTCCTGTCCACTGTCCACTCCGCACCTTGAACCGTCGTCTTGAGGGGGCGAGCCCGGGAGCCCGCTCCCTCCGAACATAATGTCCCATTTTCTGCTCGTCTTCACCGAAGGTTATTCCTGCACCGCTCGGTGAGAATTCTCCATGCCGTCATGCAATTCCTCCCACCTCATTGCTTGATAGGAGTATATATGTATGGCTATTTCCAGCAGGTAAGGGTGTGGGATATAGCTCTATGTGGACTTTGTCAATTCATGACCAATGGCGAGGTCCTGCATTATACACTAAGCTGAGCAGGAGAGCAGGTTTGTTTTATTCACAACCTTGTGGATTCAAACAGATTGCTCAGACTAGGGAATTGAAGCAGATACTATCATACAGGTCCAAGACATGGAGAGAGAACAGGTAGGAATAAACTATGTATAAAAGCACTGGTAAGCTTCAGCCTCAGGCAAAGCTACATGGGCTACAATGTTACCCTCCCCAAAGCCACAATCAATTCTTGGCTTCACCATATCCAAATGTTTATTTTTTGCTCGGCTGAAATATAATGACACGTCGTTCTGAGATACAATTGTACCCTTGGCTCACATTGGTATTACAGAGCGCCTTGGTTAGATTTACCTTGGTTTGGGATGAGTTCATGCTGATCAGATTTAAACAAGTTCTAAATACTGAGTGTCTGGGGCTCCGCTGTTCATTATAAATCGAAAAATGTGAAGGATTCACATTGTTTCTTCTGCCCATTTCAGATCTGAGCACATGCATTGCATTTCTAGATAACTTAACACCAAGCAATTTCAACAATTCAAATCACTCCAGATTCCAAATCCTGCATGTCAGAGCTAACAGGTGTAACATATTACTGCTCTATCCCTCCTCTATAAAATAATGCCCCATCACATCCAAAAATATTACCATCTCATTCAAATTCATAACACTGATGGCTTTCAAGCATCATCTATATAATCCTGGAATAATTTCCCCATGCGTCTGTCCATATCTGGAGTCATAAATAACTGTTCCGTGACAAAATCCTCTGTAAAAGGGCAGGATGTATGTGCGGATGTTGCCGCTGTGTGTCCGTCCTGTGTGATATATAAACCCGGCTATCTGCTCCGTCTAGCCTGACATGCTCTTAATCCAGCCTGACGAAGGGATGCGCTCTGTCGGTTAGCGGGGGCTTCACTGAGGCAGCGGGCGGAACCGCAACCCCCAAATCCCACCTCCACCCCAATCTTTCCCTCAGCCTCAGACACACTACATCCATAAGTATTCCATTAACCCCGGTCCTACCTGTCTGAAGAGCTGAACACGGCTAAATCAATGAGGATGTGTGTGTGTGTCTGCCCATATGAGCTTTGTCTGTTTGTGTCTTTGTCTATGTTAATGCATCATACCTGCACAAATGTGACTCCGTCTCTACCTGCCCACTCGTCTTTTCACTTTTTGCATTATTGCTGCCGCTTCCTCGTCTGCATTGAGAGCCTGCTGTAAACAAGGTTGCTTATTAAAGTGCTTATTGGCTGCGGATACGCCCCTACATCTTCTGCTCCTTTACTGCAGGGCCCTGTAGGCCCTTTGCAGGCTGCGGTCCCCTGCAAAGCAGCATGGGGTCCTGGGCTAGGGGTGGGGGGATTCACCTGCTTGGAGCTGGTATTACCTTAGGGGTTTGAGTATAAAGGAATACATCATGCTACTGTAGGCACACAAATGTGTACATGATAGTAAACAGAGCGCCATGTTGGAAATCGCATTGCAATACATTCATCCGCTGATGCCTTAGTGCAACTTAGCCTTAACCCTAATGTAACCCTAACCCTAACCCATATACAGTCCACATTTTGCTGAGTTTAACTGCAGTGAAAGCAAATTTAGGAAAACAAATTGCCTCCAATCAGACAAGATTTCCCCCCTCAACTGGTTTGAGTCCAAAAAAACCCCCACTCTCCTTTTGTAGCATTGTTCACAAAAACACACGCTACCAAAAAAAACAATTTTGGATAATCAAGCATTTTCCCCCTAAATCTATGCACTGCATTCTTGCTCTGATGCATCTCTAAGCACAGCAGACTCTCCCACAGGAGCAGGCTGCCATACAGGCAGGCACTGATTTACACCCTGTAATACCTCACGCTCGCACCGGGGGGCAGTAAGTGACTTGAAAACATGAAGCCGGTGCCTTGACAGGCCCATGAAGCGCGCTCACTCCAAAAATTAAATGAAAATTTAAAGTCAAATTGATGTTATCCTCTATAAAATCAATCCTCACAGCACACATCAGCAACATTCCTACGAGCCATGTATATTGCGTGTGGATTTAACAGCCTCTTAATAATCATACGTCCTGCAATGAGGCTCCATACATGGAAGCATGGTACATAGAGTAGTACCTCAGCAGGATTAGTGGCTAGTATCATGTTTTCACAGCATACTTTCACAGATAGTCATTCACTATTGTGCTGTAAGATCTATATGTCAGAGAGACAGTATTATGCGGGGAATGTGTGTGCTATAGATGGAAAATATTTTAGAATTAGAAGTAATGTATTTAGGGAGATAAATGTGAATGTTCATGTTTATTATTTTTAATTAATTTGAAATTAGTCCACTGGCTGCAGATTTCTGGATCGTGTCACATTAAACCTCTGTTATGGTCTAAATTTCCTAAAAAGAAAAAAAAAAAAGAACAATGTATAGACTTGTATGAACATAATCCCTTTCAATCATCATGTATGACCCCCCAGACGTACGTGGTGGTGTCTGTATCAGCAGAGACCCTGCCCTCTGCCAGTATTCCCTTATTTTCCCATGATTTTGCTCTGCTCAGGACGCATTACCAACCGAAAACGTCGGTATTTGACATCCCGGGAATGAGACTCGACAATCAACTTCTTCTTCTTTTTGGTGCGTTTGGGAACAACTCGGACAAATTCTGCTGGTTCTGTCTTTAAATTGACATCGGTTTTCCATACACTGTTGCTCAGGGCCCGCCCAGTGCATCCAAGCAATCCCTGTTAATTCATGTTATGTGGTAAAAAGGGTAGCGCTTTCATATATTTTAACACGTGCAGATTCAGATAATTTACTGTGCTGCAGTCATGCACAATTTGATCCGCTTGAGTTGCTGCAAAAAAAACAAAACAAAAAAAAAAACAACCCAAAAAACAAATGATGAATGGCACAAAACATCCGTTTACGTTCTCGTTTAAAATGCAGGCGGGCATGACCGCAGCGCTGACACATGCACCGCTCTATGAACAGAGTCAATTAGGAGCGGCTGCAGATTATTTCTTAATTAAATAGGGGGCTACCTTAACCACAAAGGTACAGCGGCTCACACCTCACAGTGCAACACTAACAGCTGCCAGGCCTTGTTCTGCTGAGAGAGAGGGGGCTGTTCATTAAGCAGCGCTATCTCTCCTGGGCTTGTCCACCTGCCTTGATCACGTTTGCATTAATAATGCATCGCCGAGTGCAGTAATACAACCATTACATTCGCTGCTCCTCTCAGCCCCTCGCTGGCAGCTCTGCCACCTCGACATGGGGGGAAAATTGTAATCTTTTTCTCCTTTATCCAGGGCTCCTCTTATATTGCCACCCCAAAGAACACATTTCTGCTGTATACACACACCAAAATGGCTTTACCCTTTCTCTTTTGGGTTCACTACACTTTGAAAACAATGCAGCAGACGCGGCTTCCGCCAGATGAAAGTTGACCATTTGGAGTCACAGACTGAAGAATGTTCATTCCTGCACAATTCCTTATCTGGTGCGGTATATATATATATCGCAGCAACTAAAGAAGAAGAGGAGTGTTTGTTTCTCAGCGCTGACTGATAGGATTCTCATCCGCAGACGTGCCTTTCAAGGTGACCATGAATTTTAATGGTAGCAGGAATTGTTTGGGAAGACTCCCTTCAATTATTGGGCCGGCCTGATAGGAATAGATTGGGGAGATTTGCATAGATTTCAAACACCTGTAATTAAATCTAAATGTGGCGTGGCCTTTCTCAAACAGCGGGGTTTACGTGCAAGAGGTCCAAAAAAAAAAAAAAAAAAGCAAAGAAAAAGACACCATTTCCAGGGATCACATTCTTGTTAAAATTCACAGAATAATTGTCTTTGTATAGGAGGACAGTATATCCAAACAGTCAATAGGAGAAATTGAACCAGTTGCGGAGCACCCATGACTGCTTGCTGCTTGGGTAAATATTACTTATTATTTTCTAATGTAACACTCCTAAGCCTGAGCTCAGATTTCCATTTGGAAGCAAACATTAAGGAGATTCAGGAGCCATCCAAATGGCCAAGTAATTAATGTTACCACGCACGCCCAAGATATTAGAATGTTAACAGTGTTGGAGCCATGTGATTCCGAATACAGAGTGAGGGCTTTATTACTACGGCCCAGACAGGGGGTGACATCCCTCCTAATTGGGGACATCAGAGTTCCTGCTGCTGCGTCTTATCCTCAGTTCAGATCGCTCCTTTTTTAATTTATTCACTTTCCCTTCTCCCCCCTTCATTCTCCTTCCCTCTCTCCCGCTCCTTATCACTGGGATCTGCTCTCATTAGCAGTCGGCAGCGGCCCCCCTCGTTTGCATTTCAAGTGGCGGCGCTGTGCAGGAGCAGCCCCGCGTTACCGTCAGGCAGGGGAGGGAGGAGAGAGGGGAGGAAGAGACGGGGAGGCGAGAGAGCGAGGAGCCGTCGTACGCGGTTGATGCTTCATCACGGCGCCGCATCCCGACATCTGGGGCCGTCTTTTTTTCCCATGAGCACCAGTGTGTCATTAACAGGATTAATCTGGGCCCTAATTTCCTAATGATCGCTGTTTTAATGTATGTGAACGAGTGCAGTCTCTTGACTCATTACCGCCAATTTGCCTGAGACACACATAATCAGACTCTCTAACAACCCACCAACATTTATTTTTGCTAATATGATTTTTTTTCCACTGTGGATAGAGCAAACACAGTTTAGTTCTGGCTGAGTGGATTCCCAATCAGTGCCGACTATAAGCTTTACCAACACTGAATGACATGCAAATGAGCAAAATCTCATTTATCTCTGGATGTGTGGCCTACTGTTACTGTATGGAGCCCAACAGAGGTTGCTTAATGTCTTTCCTTACACTATCAGGTCCATTAGACGCTGACGTAACAGCACTGCGCAACTGTGACACAAAAAATAGTGTATGACCTCATGCTATGAGGTTTTAAGGTAAGGTAAGGTAAGGTAAAGTTTATTTATATAGCACCTTTCACAGATACAAAATCACAAAGTGCTTTACATCAATAAAAGAAACAGAAGAAGAAATAATAGCAACAACAATAATTGGAGACAGAATACAATAAAAAATTCAAATATGTTACCATGTTAACCAAAGGCCTGTCTAAATAAAAACGTTTTCAGCTGCTTCATAAAAACATCACACGAGTCAATAGAACGAAGTGGTAAGGGGAGGGCGTTCCATAATTTAGGTGCTACTGCTTGAAAAGCACGGTCACCACGGGTTTTTTAAGTGTCTCTCTCACTCACAAGTATGCTGTAAATCATTTTTGGTTCAACTTAAAAATGAACGTTCCCCTGCTGCCTTAACAATGTGAGTTAACTGCACATGCTTTAAATAATTAGCTCAAAGTTGTCTTATGAGTTTTAAAAATGTAAGACTAATTCAGTTCAAGCTCAAGTTCAATAAGATTAAGATATTAAGTTGTATGTGGGGTAGGAAAAAAAAGTCATGATTTCAAGGTGACTGCCTTCGCTATTTTTTTGAGTTTTGAATCAAACTCTTAAGTTTGTAATAAACTAAACAAGGTTTTGCCAACCTATAATCTTTTGTTGAGATAATGTACACCCAAAAAATGTATTAAATCACAGTGAGCTGTGAACCTGATTATTATTTGTGCCATTATTTTGGTGCTTAAGAATTAAGAGGTTGCAATTGAAAATATTAAATAATCGGCCATAATTCACCTTCACTTAAACAAGTTTACTCAACTCTTTTTGAAATACATATTTTCGGGGGATTCTAAAACTCAAAGATTCGAGTTTATCAAAAGAAGAAAAGTAAATTTGTTCGTAAAAGTTTTTCAAAACTTAAGAGTTTGAGTTGGGCTCAGAACTAAAAAAATCTATTGAAGTAAGTTGCCTTGAAATGTTCAGTTTTCTCAACTTTTTAATTTTTACAGTGTTTTCATCATGAAAATAAACATAATAATAATAATTTATCTTAACTTATATTAAAGACACAGCAAGTTTGCATCACGTATGCTTTTTTAAACGACAAAACAGAGGGGTCTGAAGAGACCCTCAAACAATTGCATGCTGGGAAATCTGCTAATATGCTGATGAAGTTCTTTCAAAACTAAATTTAATAAGTTAAGTGAACTCAGACCAGTACATTAATTCAACTCAAGAGGCTTCAACTCATGTTTATAATTTCTACAATGGTCGGAAAATAAAAACTAGAAATTTTAAATTGATTTAACTTTATAATATATACATATATATTTATGTTAAGTCAACAATAAAGGACTTGTTGATTCCACTAAATGTCTGTATGATGTTTTACAGTGTAAATACATCACCAGCACCATGAGTTTGAGCTCACCACAATACAATGTGGTGGAAAAACCAGTAAGCCCACTTAAACATAAACATCAAGTGTAGCACTGGCTGGGGAAATGGTCGGGGTTTTGTGGCTAGTGGTACCACACCATCCAATAAAAACCACACAGATGTATTCAAGCCCCGGGGCAGCTGCAGGGCAGACCTGTGAAACCTGGCCATGGTGTCTTGGTTTAAGGGAAAAGTCTCAAGGATCTTCACCCAGGAGGATCCTCTGTGGCTTCTGTGACAGTTGACCTTTGACCCCCCTCGAGCCTCTGCGGCAGGCGGAAAAAAAAAAAGTGGTTCAAGTCGCATCTTTGCAGGTCAGCAGCCCCTGTGTGATTTCATAAAGCTGAAGCTCAACAGAGAGTGAGGATGACACAAGCTTTAATATTAATGTTTGACGTGTTCAACATGGTCCACAAAGGTTTGTCTGGAGCTTTTATGAATATAAAGTATTTAACAATTAGCTTTGTCCATAGCTACTGGTGAATACAGGAAAAGAAGAAAAAATTTTGGTTCATTTCATTTCATGAAGTCCATTTCATGTTTTATTGCTCATTATATGATGACTGAAGGCTACACCTTTTACTAAACTGTCCTTAATTTCTGAGTTATTTCCGGATATAAAAAACGTTCTGGGAAGTGGTAAGTGGGAGAGTTTTGTTTTAACAAGTGTGGGACAGAAGAAAAGTTCTTTGTTTGCCTTGTAATATTATATGTATAAAGTTATGTCCTTGTCTGGAAAATATTTCACTGCTGCAACTGTATTTCTGCTACTTTATAACCAACAATGGAGGAGGTTTCAGCTCTTTTACTTAAGCAGTACTAGAAATACCACAAGTACAAGGAAATGCTGCATTATGCAAGCATTATCAGCAAAATGTACTGAAACATATGAGTACAAGTACTCATTATGCTGAATGGTCCTTGATGAGCACCTATAGTGAATTATAACCAGCTTGTAATATATTATATTGTATTTGTTTTGCTGAAAGCATCCAATGACCACTTATAATCACATTATAATGCATTATAATGTCATTAAAACATGTTATAAAATGGTTATGATGTCTTATAACTGTGAGAATTACAATATACTATAATCCTTGCCAAAATATAGTCTGTGACTGGCAATTATGAATATATGTCATATGACACTTGACACTGTAAGTCATTTTAAAGTGTTATGTATTTTGGTATGATTATTGCTGTAAAGCATTATGGATATTTATGAGTGTTTATAATTATAATTGCATTATAAGCACAGTATAACACATTACAGGTATGTTTATAAGGCATTATGATGCATTATAGACAGGGTGCTAATAGAAACTTTTTTGTCAAGCAAAATAACAAATGCATGAATACAAAAAAATAGTATGATCAGCAAAGTGTATTCAAAGTACTTAGTCCTTTCTCAAGTGTCCTGTTATTATATTATATATATTACATTTTATTATATTTGTAGTTTACTTTGAAGGTTTATAATCTGGTTCCAATGGGTCAATTCAGAAATTGAGTGAAATTCTGGATTGATTTAAGATGTAAATGTTTTTTACTTGTTTATAACTGACTTACTATCATTTTATATTGCTCTTATATTTGTATTATTTTTAACTGTTGTTTTTAACTATTCTGACTGTGTTACTACAATTCAATTCAATTTCATTTGTGTTGCAGCAAACATAAAAACACAGGAAAAACTTATAAAAGTATAAACAATATGACAGAAACAAACATTTGACATTAACCTGTGCACAGGGTGGCTTCAAAATGAGATCTTGATCTCAGTGGGACTTACTTGATTAAATAAAGTTTAAACAAATTGAATCTTTAACAATTTTTATAAGCAGTTTTGTATGTAAAGTCTTGAACTGCAAAGTCATAATTACACCTGTGAGCTGAATGTATTTCAGTAAAATGTCCAACATTTACTTTTGAAATGTGAGCAGCCCGAGAACCAGATGAATCTGTTGTGCTCATGTTTTCATTTGCTTTGGCAGATACGTCACATTTGTGAATTATTCTGACGTTGCCAGGCCAGTGGTACAGTAGAAGTAGTATAAAAACTAACTGAAAACAATAAATAAACTACACAATGAAAGCAGCTTTTCCGACATTAAATCAAGTATCTGCTCCTCCTGCACATTTACTGTCATTATGCTGATCTGTGATGTGTAAACAAGAATCAATAGTCATTTGGGTCATTCAATAGGCATCGTATGTGGATGGACTGATGACAACAGCTGCCATTTCAAATAATTAAAGTGACATTATCATCCAACATGTTAGACTCCCAAACCATAAAGAGCAAGATCGGGTTACAAATCATGATAAAATATGATGTCCATTTCTATAATGCATTATAACAGACTGTTTACATACTTATAATGAGTTATACTATGCTTATAGCAACATCTAATTATAGTTATGAGCACTCATAAATATTCACAATAATTTCTAACAACATATATATAATATATATATATACATATTTAAAGCAAAGACATTGCTTATTTAATGGTTATAATGCATTACGACTGTGAGAATTATAATACACTAGAATTCTTGCCTAAATAAAGTCAGTGAATGGCTGGCAATTATGAAGTTATATGACACTTGACATTGTAAGTCATTCTGAAATGCTTTGCATCGTGTTATGATTATTGCTGTAAAGTATTATGAGTATTTATGAGTGTTTATAATTATAATTATGTATTTTAAGCACAGTATAAGACAGCATGTTTATGGCACTATTATGCCTTATAAACACGGGCACCATAGAATTTTTTTTTTGTCAAGCAAAATAACAAATGCATGAATTAAAAACAGATGAAATGCTTTTGACAGGACTAGGGATGGTAATGATTAATTGATGATCGATTAATTGGTTGTTAAGAATTTGATTGATCAAGTAAAATTTGAATTGATCTACTATCAGCTAAAGATCTGAAATATAAGGATAATTTTATGAGGGTGCTGTGATATTAAAAATATGTGTTTAATATGTCGACCTTTACATCTTTATATGTTTGACAGACTATGTAATGCTGTCAGAGAATATGTGACATGTTGTTATGGAAATAAAGCTTTGAGGAGGAGAGAAAACACACTGTGTGTTTGGTATGGGCAAAATTTTTATGTTTTTTTAAATAAAGATGAATTGATAATTAATGTTACCAATAACTGATTAAGTAAAGTACTTACAATTTGCAAATATAGACAGGACACATTTTGAGTTCACAGTGACGACCTGAGAGGAGCGCTGACCAGAAACACCGTAAATATATTGCATATTAATATTCATATAATAAAATACAGCATTTAACGACTTCGCTGCTGTGCCTCAGTATGCACACAGCAGCACACGTGTGAAAATGTGAGGTGTCAACAGAGGAAGCTAAATCTCCAACCTGCTGACGCACAGCTGCCAATAATGCAACACTCAGGACCCCGATATTTGAAAACCGGTGTGAAAAGTATTTAAACATAATTGATATCTGATTTCATCTGTGACGAAATATTAATTAAAGTCCTTTAAATGCCAGCCTGCTAATTGGTTTGCACCTGCATACGAGGAGCAGATTTCATGATTAATATTACCCCCAACTCACCCCTCTATCCCCGGTAAAAACTCCTGGTACGAGTAGAGGAGTGCAGGGTAAATATTGAATCTGGGACTAAACTCCTGCCGTACACGGCAGAGCAGGGGAAGAAGATGTGTGAGAGTTGAGAAGCCGTCCTAATTAAGAAGCTGTAATCAGGCTTGGAGCTAGGGGGTAACTCCCTGGGTGTCATTTGTGATATTAAACCATGCTGTCCTCCTCCTTCTGTTTGTTGTGCTTCACTGGCTGGAGCTAATCCCTTTTAATATAGCCGCAAATATGCAAATGGCCGTTTCAATATACCAAAACCTTCGGCAGCTATCCTCTTTTAATTCAACACAAGTTAAGAGCAGGACCTTGTCAGTCAAACTCCCTTTCCCCTCATAACAATACTAATGTTTTCCCATTACGCACAGTCCAACTAATTAAGGGGGAAGTTTGTGTGGAGAAGGATTTGCGGTTCCCAGGAGAACGCAGGACATGGCTTTTCTCACTTCTTAGGGCCGGCCTCAGGCGGATCCGAAAGTTGTTTGCTTACACTCTTCAAATCTTCATAAAATAATGCAAAACTGGAAATGCACATAACAAACGGCTCGAGTCCGGTCTAGACCAGCTCCCCTGGCAGATGCAATAGCCTCCACACGAGCAGTCGTGGAATGAAAAGCTCAGCATCGCCGTCTGTGAATAGATGGCGCAGTTTGTTGGCGGGGTTCGAAAGGCCAAGTACCCCACAATGAGATAGCAGCATTTATATCCTTGCGACACAATTCATAAATAATGGATGAATCTGTAGATCTCTAGCACCCTGTGCATCTACATGTCACAAGTGACTCAATGATGATACCATAAAGCAGAGCTAAAGTGGTTTAAGGTCTATTCTGTGGAAGTCTCAGGATAAAGAGGGCTAAGAGAACCAAGGGACATACTTCCTCTAGTATTCCCCTGCCGCCTGTGGGGAATACTAGAGGAAGAAAAACTCTGCTCTCAGCTGCTTAACCTCCCGGCTAAAAGCAACCCAAGAACACTGTTACTGCAGTGCCAGCTGATGGTGGGAGTTTCACAAACACAGGCCAGGTTGCTGTTTCAGTAATGAAGTCACAAAAGTCACAATGAATAGGTGGAAGAAACTCATATTAACTTCTTGCAGCATTTTTATGCAGATCAGCCAGTTCTGAGCTGCAGGTACAGCATCGTTTAGGAAGAAGCTCGGTCATCTGAGGTATACAGTGAGCCCAGAGAGCTCAAATACACAGCAACTGAGGGAAAACTCACGCAAACGGACAAATATGTGACAAGACAGCGCAGCAAAATATAGAAATGCAGGTAAAATTCAATCTTGCATGTTTGAAACGTCAGTTTTTAACATCCTGACGGAATGACTCACGTATCATTGCAGATATTTACTGTACACCTGGAGCTGTTTGCACCAGCTTTTTGGAATTTTAAACTTAGGCCCGGTCCACACCTACGCGGGTATTTTTAAAAACGTAGCCTTTCCTATCCGTCCGGGCCTTTCGTCCACACACAAAGGGCGTTTTAGGTCACTAAAAACTGAGCTTTTTAAAAAACCTCCTGCCAGGGAGAAGATATTCAAAACTTAAAATAAATGTTCTTAGTGTTGTCTAAACAGGGAAACCGGAGTTTTGGGGTTATAAGATCACTCCTCTGTTTGATGTCAGTGTGCGCTGTCATCTCCATGGTTACGGTGACTGTTTACGTGGGGAAGACGTTGAATGGTGAGACAGCTTTCGAATGGTCGGCCTGATCAACCTCGGAGAAAACGCTACATCCTCATGTGGAAGGAGAAACAATACAAATGAGCCCCGTGGATGCCTGCTGCACCGTCTCCCTGCATCCAGACTCCATCAAAACACAGAGCACAGAGCCTGAAGTGAAGGATCTTGTCAACTTTTACCTAACACATGGCTGTGACTGCACATCGAACTAAAACAACCCCGAGCTAAATCCACAGACTACAGCGACAGAAAGGGGGAACTTTCTGAGCTAAATTACTGTCCTTCTGTTAGTGTTTTAACAGTGCAGCAGGATACAAAAGTATTGTAAACTGGTTCTGCAATAACACAATAGGCCCACAATAAAGAGAGAAGGTGATTCAACTCAAATGCAGTTTAAAGAATATCCCGACTAACAGAGTACATGATATTGTGGAGTAGTTGAGTTTGTACATTAACTGAATGGTTGTTAAACATACATTTGGAAAGACGCAAACAGACATTGAAAGTATACTGATGGAAAAAGAGAGATAAAAAAAATACTTGTGTATGTATAGACTAGGCCTTAGCTTAGTTTGAAGGTCAGTATTCACCCACTAACTGCCAGCCAACTAAAGCTAATGTTAGCTTGTTAATATATGACCTGTTTAGGGTCAAGACAAAGAGGTAAAATGGAAATGGAATATGGAAACTTGATACATCTCGATCAATAACAATGAGTCTTCAAAGATTTCAAATTCACAAAAATAATACAACATGGCAATAATATTTGACTAAATGCATAATTCACGTCAGTTAGGTTAACATAATCGGATATTTTCCTCTCATTCTAGAGTGAATATTTGTCCCTGAATGCAGAAATAAATTAAACAAAGTAATTAGTGCATTTAATGTCTTTTGTGTTTTTTAAAGGTCCAAGCGTCTAAGATTTCTGGGGTTTTACTAGTAGAAGATGGCAGAAATTGAACATAATATTTATAAGTATGTTTTCATTAGCGTATAATCACCAGAGAATAAGAACTGCTGTGTTTTTGTTAACTTAGAATGAGCCGTTTATATCCACAGAGGGAGCTGGTAATCTTCCACAGAGCTGCCATGTTACACCACTATGTTTCTAAGTACTGTCCATATGGTACCTCCAGACCTGTGAAAGATCTCACCAGAGTGATCATTTTAACTCAAGTCATGCTGTTTCCCTGAGCCTAACCAAGTATTTTTGTGACTAAACCTGAGGAGATCTTAACCACAGCGTTATAAAGCATATTATAAAACATAATTAGCTGCACAGCATTCACAATGAAGAAACAACATGTTCAAATCTCGTGATAGTTTCGCAAATCTAGGGTTATCATCTAAACATGACCATGTTTGTACAGTCGCCCAGAACAGACAATCCTTCATGTGTTTTTGTGATTTTTACATGGCCATGTTTTTTCTCTTACACACTTGGAAGGGGAAGATAATGTTAGGTGTTGGCAATCTGCAAGCTAACCACTAAATACCACTAAATCCTACATACTGGTCCTTTGAATGATAATTTTTGAAAATGATTCTAGCCTAGAATATCATATTGTAGCATCTAGTGATGCTATAATGAGTGACTTCCTGTTCATATGGTTAATTGCTCATCGGACATTGCTACAGAAGCAACCAGTTTACACATCACTTACTAGCTGTAGAATTTATATAAGTTTTCATAGGGTAACCCAATTTAAAAAAATAAACAAACTAAGTTTAAAATAGTTAGTAGTTATTATGACCTTAGGAAGGACGACATTCATAGTTAGTGATAGATTTATGAAAATCTGGTACAACCAAATGCTGGTGTAGTGTACAGTACAGGCTCACAGCTGGTATCATGTTAAAGGTCCAGTCAGTGTTCACAGGGTTTTTATTAGTGTATCAAATAAAAAAAGAGCCATTGTGTTTTTGTACCTTAGAGTGAATCCTTTATATCTACAGAGGGCGTAAGTCCCCCTTTAAAGTAGGAGAGGTAGACAAACCAAACACTGGCTGCAGGTAGGGCCGTCCATGTTTTGGCAAGTTTTACAGCCATGTAGGTTTTCTACACACTTGGAAGCGGAGAATGAGATGTGCAATTTGCAAGCTCACTGCTTGATGCCACTAAATCCTACACACTGGTCCTCAAAGTCATGGAGCGAGCACCTGAGCAAGTTCAGTTTTTAGTGTCCTCTTAGTTCAGTTTTCACAATTCAACTTGCAGTGTTTCTGCATTTGTTTGTGGTTTCTTTTTTTTTTTTTTGACAACTTTTTACTTTTACTCCCTACATTTTAACATAAGTGTCTGTACTTTGTACTCCATACATTTTCAAAACAGGCCTGTTACTTTAGTTTTAATGCATTTGAGATGAATTACTGATTATTTTTATTTTGTATCATTGCACGCTGCCTGCGCAACATCAAGACTGATTTCAACCTAAATGGATGGAACAGTTACACAGAGAAAAGACAAATTCTTATGGTATCCATCAGTGCATATGAAGAATGAAAGATGTAACAAGTTGAAAATGACCTAAAAAATGTAACAAGATGAAATAGATGTATTAAGATGAAAAAGACAAAACAAGACAAAATTGATGTAACATGATGAAACACGATGAAAATGATGGAACAAGACAAAAAAGACATACAGGAAACCAATATAACAGATGTAAGAGGACAAAAAAGATGTAACACGATGAAAAACGACATAAGAGACATCTCACTTGCAGACATAACGAGATGAAAAAAGATGTAACAAGGCAAAAAAATGAATCCGATTCCAAAAAAGACGTGAGAAGACAAAAAGAAGACTAACTGATGTGACAGGACGACAAAAATGTAATAATATGAAAAAGACGTAACAAGACGATAAACAATGTAAAAGATGAAACAATACAAAAAACAATGTAAACACAGACATAACGAGATGAAAAACTAACAAGTTAAAAAGACGTTAAGATGTTAACTGTACATGCAGTGTGAATCTGTAGGCTCACTTTGTTGTATTCTCTGTATTATTTTCTGTGTTTTCTCATGCTTCATATATGTTCCTTCATTAGCTTGTTTTGTCTGTTGCTTTTGTTTAATTACTTGTACAAAGCATCGCATGGCTTTAATGCCTGACTGAATCTGCGGTTAGCCTCGATCACTGCGAGACGTTAATAGGCATTATGCCTGACTTGACAGATGCTTGAAGGTGTTGCAGCTAGCAGAGTGCAGGGCTGGGCTATGACCTGTTGTTAATAGTAGTCAGATGCATCCCTATAGGTGCGAATGAGGTGAAAATGAGGATAGGATAGGAGCGGCTGAGACCACGTATTTATTGTGTTTGTATGTTGCGTGCTGCTCAAAACAGATTTAGTGGATTAGGCTCAGTAAAGATGCCCAAAAATAGAAAAAAAAACCCCCCAGAATAAAGCCTGGGTAAACTTGCTTGTGCAACCCCCCCCCCCAGCAGCTGTATTCAGTCTGGCAAAGCTTTCCGACGTGCATCTTAACTTGCTGGGTAAACTCAGCCACCCTTGAGCCCCTTCAAATAGCTGTGGAAAAAGCTCCTTCAGTGGCTGTTCAATTATTGATTGACAGTAAAAAGCTTGTGGGTTCATTAAGATCATAGATGTGCTGGGGGGTAATGCTCCAAAACTGGGGTAACTGCACAGCACTTAGTCACAGATGGCCCGGTAACAGTACTCAATAGCTGGGAGGAAGGAGCGCAGACAGGAGCCTCGGTATCACACTGAACCTGGTATTGGTGTACCATTAAACACTGAGCCAGACTGTTTCTGCTAAGGATCTGTGTATCTGCTCGAGGGGAGCTCAAAGCAACAGCCACAGACAGCCTCCTCAAGGATGCCACATTTAAACGTCACCTCTTACTCTTGTTAGAAGGAGCCCTCTATCTCGTGCGACGCCGCATGTGAATTAAGTGTGTCGTCTGCTAAAGCGCATGAATATCCATACGGCTGATGGAGTCAGGAGCCGGGCTCAATTCTTTCTGGGAAGCGCACGCTTACACTACCCACATCTGTGCCGAGCGGCAACACACACCGAATGACATTATCTGACAATCTAGTCTGATAGGCGCAGACACCGCACCTCCAGAGTCAATTTATTGGGGGAGTTTACATTTTGAGGAATCGGGGTGAAGGCTGGCTGTGACACAGTGAAGCCAGGTGATGGGTCTCTCAATGGGAGCAAGTGGAATATGAAACACAGGACTACTTCATTAAAAAAACCTGCTATCTAGGTCACTTGAACTAACTGCGTAAAGATCACTGAATTATTAACTGTAATTGGGGCACCTAGTTGAAAAAGATTGAATCAAATGAAGGAACCTTTAATAGTAAGATTTTAAAAAGGATTCTGTTTACAACACAGCACCGATTACTGCACTGAAAACAATTCATTAAAGGGATAGTTCAGATTATTTGAACTGGGTATGTATGCGATTTCATTTTAGCCACTTAAAGGAGAAATATATATTATATTTACTGTACTAAATCATAAAATGACTATGATGTCATCGGAGATTAAGAAAACAAGTTGAAATACCGACTTCTTCGACAACAATGCTACAGCCAGCATGTTGTAAATTTCAGGTTTCAAATTTCCTTTGAAATTTGTGGTGTGGAACATCTGGTTTTGTGTTCCTGTTTCGTTAATTACAGTTAAAATTTATGCCGAATGTTTGCCAAATGAATAACTGTCTGTTTATGTGTCGTAAGAAATCAGTAATAATCTTTTAGAAGGAGTAGATGCTTATTACAGTTAAACAGAACAATATGTTAATGGAGTCTGGCAGCAGTCACTGAACTTCATCTCCAAAGTGTGTATTTTTTGGAGTGGCAGTGCAGTACTCATTTCTGAGTGGTATGATTTATTAAGAATATTTTCAACGCTTCACTTTGCCCCCATACAGCCTTTTACGAGAGGAACAGCTGGTATATAAGACAAATGTCTCTCTCTCCAAAACCACCAAACTCCATAGGCGAAATCAGTCATTTTACCTTGCAGAATACAGGATTTGCAAGTCTACTGCTGCCTCGATCTGTTAGTTTA
Source organism: Lutjanus argentimaculatus (assembly GCA_034769285.1). Lineage (NCBI taxonomy): Eukaryota > Metazoa > Chordata > Actinopteri > Lutjaniformes > Lutjanidae > Lutjanus > Lutjanus argentimaculatus. Next base: position 8,067,135 of record JAWZSL010000033.1, on the reverse strand, counting down.
TTTGTGTTATTGTGTGACACTGGTGTTTTGATGATATAGTCCAGATTCACTAAAGTCACACAATAACACAAACAAACAAACAGATGGAAGCAGCAGTAGATCAGCAACTCCCGTGTTCTGTGAGGTAAAATGACTGATTTCACCTATGGAGTTTGGTGGGTTTCGGGAGTGTGATGTTTGGCTTAAATAATGTCAGTTTCCCATTGCAAAAGCATGTCTGATGACAAGTAAAGTGATAAAACTATTCTAAATACAGCACACACTTAAATGATATTGATTTTCTTGGGTGGACCTTTTGTAAGTGGTTAGAATATCTTTTGTAGCTGACCCTGTCCAAGCAGTACATTGCTCATTTTTCATGCTGGCGCCTGCTCTGCTTTCTTAGCTGTGGGTGTGTCGACTAACATCTACTGTAAGTAATACACTAACTATCAATATATATCTCATACAACCCAAAATCAAATAATCTCAACTGCCCCATTAAGCGACAGAAATACTTATTCAGTTTATTTTCTTATGGTAAATTATGTCTGCTGATAATATCCTTGTTGTGTTCTGACCGCCGAGCAATAATCAAATTGTTAATTTTTCTTGACTTGCGGTACTGTATGTTCATAATTAAGTCAGAGAGAGGACTTTTCCATTCCCCTTGAGGCAGACCAGGTTAAATTGAGTTGAAAATGAGATTTTAGCATCTCCTGCAATAATAGCGGGGAGCTGAACTTGGGTATGATCTCTGTTAATAGAGTGAGAGCACAGGAGAATTTGGTGTTACGCTGTGAATAGAGGCAGAGCAGGTGGAAACCAGGATCCTTTTCATGAACAGGCATGAAGTCAATTAGACAGGAGAGAGGGAGTGTGAAGAGTGGTGGGAGGAACATGTGCGTATAGGCAAGGAGGAGGAATCTGGAGCCGTGGTTAGCGAGGGTTTCGTTAGACGTCACGTGACGTTAGGATAAAAGCAGGCTTGGCCCGGAATTAGAATTATGAAAGAAAACAAATAAAGAGTAAGAAAATAGGTCACATAAGTGCTTTTTGTTCTTGTTATCTTCCTGATTGGGCTTTTAGTCAATGTTTCGTTGAAAAGAGGTGGTAAAAGCCAGGGTTGTTCAGGGCTGATACTCCACATTATGCACTTTCATTTAGG